>CP106716.1:115547121-117007479 GCA_025503065.1 Gossypium bickii
TGATGAATTTAAGTTGAAGTTTTGAAATTTTAGAGCTTTTGAATATAACATATGATGAACAAAAGATAAATTAGTGGTTTAAATTGAAAGAATTTGAAGTTAGAATTGGGTAAAGGATTTAATTGTAAAATAAGCTATAAGAAAACTATTTTTGGACAGCAGCAGTAGAGTAACTTTGAAAAATCACCAAAAATCGTATAAGTGGAATTAGAAGTTGGATGAGATATGAAATTAAAGCTTATTGAGTCTATTTTCATATGAAAGAAACAGGAAAGCGAAGGAATTCTGTAATTTGAGATATTTATATTTTTGTAAGACTGGTTTAAAGGGATTTCGGGATCCCCTGTTCTGACTTTGAAAAATCATAAAAAATTGGAGAAAAATAATTAGGGGCTTAAGTTTATATGTTTAGAATCTTGAATGAGTCTATTTTCAAATGAAATAAATAAGAAGGTCATATGAATTCTGTACAAAGAGTAATTTGATTCGTAGTGAAGAGAGGTCAGAACAGTCAAACAGTAAAACGGGGAAACTTTAAGAAAAATCTGGTATTGATTGGCCATACCAAAAATTCTGGAAAAATTATAGTAAAAGATATATGAGTCTAGTTTCAAGGAAAATTAACGGTTCTTCATTTGAAGTTCAGTAGCTCTGGAAATAAATAATTTTGTGACTATGACACAAAAGGACAGCTTTGAATAAGTTTATGAGTAAAGGATTAAATTGAAATGTGAGCAAAAGTAAGAAAGCATGAAATTATCATAAAATACATGTTTATTTTATTAAATAGTGCAGGAAATTATTTGATTATTTTTAACATGTAAATGTTATGTGTTTATATGGAATTGAAGAAAAAGAAAAGGAAGGAGAGAACCGAATCGAAGAAAAAGGAAAAGAGAAGATTAAGGAGTGAAGGAAAAGGGACTTATATCACCTCAATTTTTTGTTGTAAGTACTACAAGAATTTTAAATTATTGTTATTTATTTTTTTGAAATTCTATGTGAATTATTTAAATATATAAGATTCAGCTTTAAATGCCCAAGTAGACGAAATTAGAACTACTGGGATATTAGTGGCATGCCATTAAGGAACTTTAGCGCGCTCTCTGATATTAGCACGTTGGTGCTCTCTGATATTAGCACGTTGGTGCTCTCTGATTATTAGCACGTCAGTGCTCTCTGTTCATTTGTGCATCATAATGCACCTCTGTATTTGTTCCGTATATCCGGTGTGTTCTAGGAAGTCTACTTTGGGCCAATATTGTGAATTGAGAATAAAAGTGAATTACTGATGTGTTAAGGCAAGTTTTATACCTTACTAAAGATAAGTTAAATTTATTTAAAGCAATGAACAATTGAAGAGACTTATATGTGAGTAAATATGCGATAATTGATTGAGTTTAAAATATTCTGTTATGATTGTTTAATTAATTATTCTTGTAGTGCTTACTAAGCCTTCATCGGCTTAACGCGTTTATTTTAACGCGTAGGTATAAAGAGTCTAGAAGAGAAGTTCAACTAGAAGATTTCTCATCTCATCACATCTTCGAAGACTACGGAAGTAGGTACTATATTTTGTGTTAAAATGGCATGTACATAGGTGATATTTTGGTCACTTAAAACTACTACATGACTTTTGTTGTAGAAAACGATATTTGGTATTTTAATGTTATAAGTAGAATCTAAATATGATTAAATATGAAATTGTATTAGTTAAATTGTTGGATTTTGGAATTGGTTGAATTGGTTATATCCGGAATGAATACGGTTTTAATTGCGGGGGTGATATGTGAAAATAAGCGAAATCTTTGCGAAATTTATATTAAACAAAATTTATATTTGCAAATTATCAGATATGTCCGGTAATGCCTCGTAACCCTGTTCCGGTGATGGTTCGGGGTTAGGGGTGTTACACTCCCCTCTGGACTCGAACGCGAGTCCTCGTGCCGCAGCCTCCTGTCACGCCCCACGCCACTCGGCCAAGGCGTTTTTGTGTCACAACTCGCCAAAATTTTTCTTTAAGCCTTCCCTCGTTTCAACGCCAGCAATCAAAAATAAAACACCTTGCTCCCAGCGTGACTCGAACCCGAGTCCCTTACACCAAGGCCCCTAAGTGGCGCTCCCAAGCCACTTGGCCAGGCCAACTTTCATGCCATAACTTCGCCAAAATTATTTTTAAAGCCTCCTTCACTCAGCTCCTTTAATGCCAAAAATAAAACTCCCCAAAGCGAGTTCTGGGGTTCGAACCCCTGTTCTGCCGCACCCTCAAGCTCCCTAGGCAGTGCCCTTAGCCACTCCACCCGCCACTTCCTTGTGTCATGCATTCGCACCATCAAAAATATATAAAAAAAAAATTTATCCCTATTTCAGGATATTACATATAGTGTCCAAATTGAAAATTTAACCAAGGCCTTGACCACATCCTGAGCCCAACTTGGACCCCTAACACTTAAATTAACACATTAAACATATTCACCTACTAAATGCATAGGCCCAAAAATTCAGGATGTTACAACTTGAATGGGATCCAGTTCAGCTATCTCCGAGAACAACTCAACCGAGCTGGGATTTTCTATCTCAGCTGGGCAATAAATTGCCATCATTGTCCCTAAATCATCATCATCTTCAAGCTCCATTTCTGAGAACTTTAGTGGATCAGTTGAAACCAGAAATTTGTAAAATAATCTCAACATTTGCTTTCCGCAACGGTTTGCTATCTTTGAACTGATTTTTTGTTTTAAATTCGACAGCGAAATCCGCTTGTTTAATCTCATTCCTATTTTTTTCCGACTTTGAAATATACAGCCTTCTTCAGTTGTATTTATCATTTCTCTATTGAAATGAACAAAAATAAAACAACATTTGGGAACTCATTTTAGAAAATTTTTGCTTTCTTCTGAACAAAGGAAAAAAAATTAAACCAAACAAATTATAAGATAAAATACCTATATATATAAGATAAATTTGGTGCCGGCCATTAGAAGGCCCGCACCCAAAGAAAAAAGAAATTTTTGGTACAAGGGTGCCGGCCATTGACAGGCCAGCACCCAAAAAAATTTTTTTTTGGTACTCAATGGCCAGCACCCAATTTTTTTTTTTTGGTCAATGGCCGGCACCCAAAAAAATTTTTTTTTCGAATGGCTAGCGCCCAAATTTTTTTTTTTGGTACTAGGGTGTTAGCCATTGACAGGCCAGCACCCCAAAAAAAATTTTTTTAGTTTTTTTTTTTAATTTCTGTATATCAGTTTGATACGATTTAAAAAAAAAATATCCTGATGCATGCCATTGACAGGCTGGAACCAAAAAAATTAATTTTTTAAAGTCTGACACAATAATCAGGCAATCATAGATTCAAAATATAAGGAGGTGCCGACCATGAACAGGCCAAAACCCCTATCTACTGTTCATTTCAGGTTATTTTTGTCATTGTTTTTAAACCTGGGTCATTTTTATAAATATTAGTTTGGTAAAATAGTCACAATTGAGTTAAAAGTAATTTGTTTTAAGTTTAAGTTGAATATTTAAACATTTAATTTTTTTTAAATGTTTTAAATAAACATTTTACAAGAAATTAATAAAAAAATGAAAACATCATTATCTTAATCTTTGTTACTTTATTTAAAAATTTTAATGTATAACTTAGTATTCGAGTTTGACATTTTTTAATGTGGTATTCGTTTTATTTTTTTGTTTAATATAGTACATATATTTGATCAAAAATATATATTTTAGTACATGAAAATAATAATGTTAACTTTTTAATACTTAAATTGGGTTTCGGGATTGATTTATGAAAATTCATAATTAGCTAATGATATTAACAATTAACTTTCATTAACTCAACCCTAAAATTCGGATCAAATCACATCTATCAGACAATTTTTGACAAATTAAACAAATTCTTAATTTTAATCCTGAAAAAATAAAAAAAAAAGAAATAAAAAAAAAAGGAAAGAACACACAGATTTTACGTGGAAACCCTTTCGGGAAAAAACCACGGGCAGAGGAGAAGAAAATTCACTATGTCGAATTCAAATCAATTACAAGAGGAATAGACCATGTCTATTTATAGGCTTATAAAGCCATATTCTAATAGGAGTGTAGTAAGATTGAAACTCCTTATTCTAATCAATATCAAATAGATGGAGTTTAATAAGGTTTAAAAAACCTTATTCAAAATAAAATAAAAGAAGTGTAGTTCTATAGGGATTCTTCTTTTATTTTATTTTACCATTGTATTTTATTTAAATAAGAATTTGGGTCACTTAATTCTAACAATCTCCACCTTGACACGAATTCTCAATAAACAAGTTCTTCATCGTGAACTCTTAACGAACAAGTTCTCCACCTCTTCCATAAAAACCCTTAAGGGTTTAACTTCAACAATGAACACCAACCAAGTCTAAGCAATGCTTAAACTTGGTTATAGGAAATGACTTAGTCATCATATCTGCAGGATTTTCATGAGTACTAATTTTGCTCACAACATTATCACCACGAGCAATAATATCACGAACAAAATGATACCGAACATCAATGTGTTTTGTTCTCTCATGAAACATTTGATCTTTTGTAAGGAAGATAGCACTCATGTGTCACAAAATATTGTGCTAATTTGAAGGTCTTCATTTAGCTCACTAAAGAGTCCCTTCAACCAAATAGCTTCTTTACAAGCCTCGATGTCGCCATGTACTCAGCTTCAGTGGTAGACAAAGCGACTGTAGTTTGCAAAGTAGCTTTCCAACTAATTGCACAACCTCAGATTGTAAAGACATAACCAAGGTGAGAGATCTTCTTCTATCAAGGTCTCAGCCAAAATCAGCATCAACATACCCAATGACTCCATCTCTAGTTCTTCCAAAGCGTAAGCAAACATCGTAGTACCTGCATAAGTATCTTAAAATCCTTTGAATCGCTTTCCAATGTTCTTTACCGGGATTCGCCATGTATCTCGCTAAGCTGATTGTGCATATGATAAACTGGGCGTGAACAAACCATAGCATACATGAGAGATCCCACTGCACTAGAGTATGGAACATGTGACATGTACTCAATCTCATCATCGATCGTGGAGACAAAACCGATGAAAGTCTGAAATGGCTGCTAAAGGAGTACTAACGGGCTTAGCACTCTGCATATTGAACACGCAAAGAACTTTCTCAATGTACCCCTCCGACTTAGGTACAATTTACTTGCTTTTCTATCTCTCGAGAATCTCCATACCAAGTATCTTCTTTCTTTGGTCCTAAATCTTTCATCTCAAATTCTTCATTTAGTTGGGATTTGACCTTTCTTATCTCTCCTTTATCTTTTGCTCTTATACCACTTTGTCTTGGTGATTGTTTCAAACCGTAAAGAGACTTTTTCAAACAAGCAAACATAGTCCTCTTTTTCTCGAGAGGATTGTAAACCCTCTGGTTGTTGCATGTAAATATCTTCCTCAAGCTCTCCATGCAAAAATGCGTTTTTACATCTAATCGCTCAAGCTCCAAATCTTGCATAGCCACAATACCAAGCAAAGCTCGAATCGAACTATGCTTCACAACTGAGGAGAACACATCTGTGAAGTCCACTCCTGGAATTTGACTATAACCCTTTGCAACAAGCCTTGCTTTATATCTGGATTCTTCAACTCCTGGAGTCCCTTCTTTCTTTTTAAACACCCATTTACAGCGAACAACCTTTTTACCTTTAGGAAGTTTCACAAGATCCCATGTTCTATTTTTATGGAGTGATTCTATTTCCTCTTGCATAGCAAACATCCACTTTTACGAGTCTTCACGACTAACCGCCTCGAGAATAATTAGAGCGGATCTTGGTTTGCATCTATATCTTCAGCCACATTTAAAGCATAAGCAACTAGGTCAGCCTCAGCATACTTCTTTGGAGGTTTAATTTCTCTTCTAGTTCTGTTTTTGGCGATAGAGTATTTTGGTGAAGAAGCAACTCTATTCTCAATTTTTGTACTGGCTTGAGGAGTTGACTCTGTATTAATTTGATGCTCCACCTGCTTTTGATTTTCTTTATTGGAAGAGTCTTTAAGAGATAAGTTAGGTAGCATAGCAGTTTCATCAAAAACAACATCTCTGCTAATCACAACTTTTCTATTTTCAGGACACCATAACTTATACCCTTTTACACCAGCTTTATAGCCAAGAAAAACACATTTAATGGATCTTGGTTCCAATTTTCCATTATTAGCATGAGCATACGTGAGACACCCAAAAATCTTTAAATCGAATAATTAGCAGGATTACCATACCATACCTCTTGTGGAGTCTTTTTCTCAATGGCAATGGATGGAGATCGGTTGATCAAAAAACATGCAGTAGAGGCTGCTTCGGCCCAAAACGACTTTGGTAAGTTGGCATTTGACAACATACATCGAACCTTCTCCATGATCGTTCTGTTCATTCGTTCTGCAACACCGTTTTGTTGTGGAGTATGACGAACTGTCAAGTGTCTCACGATCCCTTCTGACTTGAATTATAATTTTTAATTTATAAATTATAATTTTTAATTTCTAAAATTGAATTTAAAATTCAACTATGGATGAATTTATGTTATATTGTAATAATAATTTATTTTCGAAAAGGAAATTTTTAATAATTTTTTTCATTAGAAAGATAGAGGAATGATTATGTATTTTTTTAGAAATAATTATTTCATTAATGAATTATTGAGTTTTTTAAAATTTTGCAAAAAAAAAATCCATAAATTATCAGATTTTTATAAAATTTTAAACTCATAATTAAATTTTAAGTATTGTCACATATTTCATTTTATTTATTTTTATTTTAGAAAAGAGTATGTCCCCTTTTTTCTATTTTTTTCGATATAGATTTGATTTAAATAATATTTTAATAAGCAACTGGTATTGATGATTCTAGAATTTAATTAAGTTGGTCTATATAATATTATAAAAAATTATGTTTAATATTTTTTTAGTATTTGATAAATTGTTTTGAATTAAGTTTTTATAGACAGCATTTTTTTTTAAATCCTAGTAATACCGGGTAAAGATAATAGAAAATTAGAAATTAAAAAAAAAATTGAAATTCGTAAACAGTGACGAAGCAGTGCAGAAAAATCACATCTGTTGTGTTTGGTAGCAATGACAGTGATTTTTATTTGTTGAAAATTAAAGAATCAAAATCCATAGTTCATTTTGAATATATAGAGAGGAGGAATCATAAAATTAAATTAATTTTTACATATCTTTTAAATTTTGTATATAATTAATAATTTTTATAATTTAGCTGTTGTATTTTATATTTCGTAGATATGCATTTTTGATTAAATTAAAAATACTTAATTATTAATTGATATAAAATAACTTTTATCATTAAATATATAGAATAATATTTTTTATTGATAAAATAAAAAAATAAAAATTTATATGCATAAAAATATAGTTATATTATTAAATCCAATTATCGAGTTTGAACTTTTATATATGTTTTAAGATATTAAATATTTTTTATTCAAAAAATATATAAAATTTTTTATACATTAATTATTTATATTATATATGTGAGAAAAAAAATTCATATCACATTTTCTATTTAACTTGTTTAAATATTTCTGATAGTGTTATTTTCTATGGTTAAATATGTCATAGGTTCCTTTACTCTTCACAAATTAAAAATTTAGTCCCTATACTTTTTGTTTCTAAGAATTTAGTCTTTCTAAAATTCAACTCCAGTTACTAAACATTTTTTTTTTAGATTTGTTGGTGTGACTTTTTGAAAAAAAAAAACCTCAATTGGTACAATTTTAACAAAAAAATGACATTATAATGAACATGAGTTTAACAAAATAATCTTAACAACATTAACAGTTGGACATGGATTTTGAAATTTGAAAAGTAGAGAGACTAAATTCCTAGAAATAAAAGTACGATGATTAAATTCCAAAATTACAAAGTATATAGGAACTTATGGTATATTTTAGTTTCGGGTAAACTACTCCTAAGATCACTAAATTATTAGTAAGTTAATGTTTTGATCAATCAACTTCAAAAAGTTACAAAGCGATCGCTGAACTATTCGAAAGTTTTCATTTAAGCCACTGGGCTATTAAGATTTTTTTTCCCAAAGTCCAACTAGTGAGCTCCAAGCCAACAATTCGATTATTGGTACAATAGATCAATACGTATCGACAAGTACAATAACAAGTCAACCTAACGATCAATGTTAGAGATCTGAGAAAAAACTATTTGGATTTTGGTTCACAGACTCGTGTCGTTCAAAGTTGTTTAATGAAAAAAAAAAACCGAACTATAGAAGAGAATAGGAATGAGAGCTTTTGATTGGTGTAGGAGATGCAAACAGAAAAGACCATACATAAATTATTTTAACAATCTAGTGACTTAAATGAAAACTTTTGAATGATTTAATGACCATTTTGTACCTTTTTAAAATTAAGTGATCAAAACATAAATTTATCAATAATTTAGTCACATCAAGTGTATTACCTTTAAATTTTTTTATCCTCCGATACTTGTTATATATATATATTGCATTTTATAATTATAAGTTAGATCTACCTGCTAAATTAATTAAGTTTTAATACGTATATTTTGTCGGCTGACAAAAGGACAATGATGTTGATAGTTTGTGGTTTTCTTTCTGTATCTTCATAACAAAGTTGAAATAGTACAACGAATATTTGATAGATTTTACGACTACTTTCTTTAATGTACTAAAATTTTATTTATACGACATTAAAATCAAATTGACCTTTCATTGCTGTTTTTAGTGTTAGGCTCTACTGAATAACTTATTTAAATATTATAAAAATGTTAATATGGACATTTAAAAAAAAGGAAATTTAAAAAAAATTGTAAAATATGTAAGTAAATATATGGAGTCGACATCCTTGTGCAATCTTTCAGAATAATTTCTTTCAATATAATTCATATAAAAATAAATTTATTTATTTTTGCCAATTTGAAAACGTAGGTAAGAAAGCATCAGAAAAATATATATACGTATAAATATTTGTTTATTTTTACCAATTTATTTCAAAGTTAATATATAATATTTAATTGAAGCAAACCTGAGTTTATACCACTTAATTTTAATTGACCTCAACCATAATTTAATTCTATTGTATTCAAATATGTTTTTTGAATAAATAAAATTTTTGTTAATTTGTAATTAAAAATAAAATAAAAAGTTGCAAAATGGTCACTGATTTATTTAAAAGTTTTTATTTGAGTAATCGGGCTGTTAAAATCATTATTGTATAGTTTTCTTTATTTACATCACTTGCACCAATTAAAAGCTCTCATTCCCTTTTTCTTCTACAGTTTGGATTCTTTTAATGAAATAGTTTTGAATGTCACGAATTTGCTAATCAAAATCCAAACTACTTTCTTCTCCTATCTCTGATATGACCGTCAGATCGACTTATCTACTATATTGATCATCGAATCGTCGCTTGAAGCTCGCTAGTTGAGCCATATAAAAACAAACCAGTGACTTAAGTAAAAATTTTCGAATGGTTTTGTGACTTAAATGAAAACTTTCAAATAATTTAACGATCATTTTGTAACTTTTTAAAATTGACCAACCAAAACATAAATTTATTAATAATTTAGTGACCTTAAGTATAATTTACCCTAAAATAAAATTTACAATCAAATCCTACTCGTTTTTAATCTTTTGAAATTCATAATTGCCTTCCAAACCAATCAATCTAACCAAACTCCACCTTATCTGATTTTACGAAAATTAAAAGTTTATATTAGTATACACAAAAAAGTTAGGGCAAAAATTAATGTGTGATACTAGAAATATTATTGGAAAGGAATTTGGATGCACTCTCAAATTCCAAATGAAAAAGTTAAAATTTTATTTAAAAAAATTATAATTAAATTAAAATAATTAGTGATCAGAAATAATACAGTATTTAGTAAGTTTATGGTGAAGATTTTTTTTTTTTATTCTCAATAATGTGAATACTCCATCCTTCGTATTTTAATATTTAAATTTATGATTGAATTAATATTATCAACTCAATTGAGAGATGATTAAAAGTTGATTAATTTTATAAAATAAAAGTATTAGTTTTATTTACATTTTTAAATTTTTTATAAAAATATATTATCTTTTTTAGAATTATAGAGTGGCTTTTGGGTGCTTTATGTAGCCAATCGAGAGCAGAATAATTTGTAAATATTCTGATGAAAGCAGAAGGGAACTGAAACAAGGAAAGGATTAAAGAAATCATAAATGGGAGGTGGTATTATTTTATATTAGTAAATGGGCACCTTGGGGTAAAATATCCAAATATACCAAAAAAAAATTTATGGAAAATGGCCGGTTTCTTGAAAATTTATTGAAAATGGTCATTTCCCCACAAAACGCGTCCACGGCAGCACGTTTTGTGGGGAAAAACTAGGAAAGCGCGTCCCCAGGGGCGCGCTTTAGCCCTGCAACGGTAAAAAAATAAACCTATAAAAACCCCCAACCCTTTTATTTTTTTCACACTTTAGTCCTTACTCATTCTTCTCTCAAATTCCTCTCAAATTTCTCTTTAAGTCCTTGAAACTTTCTTTGAAATTTCGAAATAGTCCTTTAATATTTACAAAAAAGATCTTTTTTAATTTTTTTAATATATTTTTTTTGAAACTTTTAAAATTTTCGATCGTATTACCAATGGC
Organism: Gossypium bickii; assembly: GCA_025503065.1. Lineage (NCBI taxonomy): Eukaryota > Viridiplantae > Streptophyta > Magnoliopsida > Malvales > Malvaceae > Gossypium > Gossypium bickii. Next base: position 115,557,791 of record CP106716.1, read on the forward strand.
CGGGGAATTAATTCGTCTAGACAACAAGCACATCTCCGTCGATCAAATGCAAATGGTAAGTTTTAATTTTAATTTTTCAATATTATTTAATATTTTTTAGGTTTATGCAATTTTGATTAATTTTTATTTTATAATTTTTTAAACAGTCTGTAGATCGGGTGTTGCAATGTTATATTCGCAATATGCATGGTCCCCTATCGCAGTTGATCGAGAATTACCTGTGGGAAGCGGGTTTTTGGCACGTGGCCACGATAGGCCGGGGGTTCAAGTTGGAGCCGACTTTGATCAGTGCGTTGATAGAGAGGTGGAGACCGAGACGCACACTTTCCATCTTCCATGCGGAGAGTGTACTATCACTCTGGAAGATGTGCAGTTGCAGTTGGGATTGCCGGTGGACGGGTCGTTAGTCACCGGGTCCGCAACTTCTACCGATTGGATGGCCGTATGCTACAAGCTTCTAGGGGTCATTCCGGATAACATTCATGGAGGTCGGATCGAGATGGCCTAGTTATGAGACACATTCCCGGAGCCGAATGATGGTTCGACCGAAATAGAAAGAATACAGTATGCTCGGGCATACATTCTTGAGATAATTGGAGGTTATCTGATGTCGGACATGTCTAGAAACCTCGTATACTTGAGATGGCAGCTGAAACTTGTTGATTTTAGAGCAGCAGGTAAATTGAGTTGGGGGTCTGCCGTGCTATCGAAGTTGTATCGGAAGATGTGCGGGGCGACGTGGCCGAGTAAAGTAAAAATCGAGGTTGCCTATCACTACTGCAGTTATGGGCACGATTTCGATTTCCATGTTTACGTCCTCGACTCGACCATCCATATTCATTTCCACTGATAACGAGGTAAATTTAATGTTATATTTTACAATTATTACGTAGATTTATAGTATAATTGTATGCTAAAAATTTATTTAATTAGGTAGAACCATTCGGCGAGTTATGTTGGAATACTTACCTCGCTTGAAGATATACGGCTTTTATTGGACCAATAGTCGGAATCACAAGTAAGTTTCGAATTTCGTATTTATAATTTAGTATTTTGTACTTAGTGTTTAGTATTATGTATATAACTAATATTTTGGTAATGTTAATATAGTTTCAATGGACACCGTACGAGGATCCGGTAATTCAGACAGTAAGTCCGGAGGAGTTCTTGCAAAATTCAAACATTTGGCACGTAAAGGTCCCATTTATCAACTATGCGACCGTGGAGATGCACCAGTCAGATCCGGTTTTGCGACAATTTGGATTTCGGCAATCGGTTCCCGTGCCATTCGAGGTGCTCGATAATGAGCACAAAGTGGACTTACAGTAGTTGCATACGGATTGGCCAAGATTTTGGTTAGCATATATCGAGATGTGGGAGAACCGGTATGACTATTTACCTATCAGAGAACCGATCGTCGTTCCTAAGTTAGCGTGCGTACCGGAATACATGCCATGGTTTGGGATTCATGGTAAGCCGTATTTGTTGTTAGAAGAAGAGAGGCGATGGCAACTTCGTCAACAAAGGGAACGTCGGAGCCCTTTAAATCCAAGGAGAATGGGTGATGAGACTGGGCCATCAACAGCGCCGACACAGTCACCGGGCCCATCAACAGCGCCCACACAATCATCGAGCCCATCAGTTCAACCGACGACACCGACATCACAGCCTTTAGCCTTTATGCCAGGTGCGTACCCTAGCCCTTATATGTATCCTAACCCATATATGTTTCCTTTTCCCAGTTCCACCCCAGGTTGGAATGCATGGCTAGGTTCGAGTCCGTTCCCGACTACTCCAACTGGCCAGCCGATCTTGAGGCCGTCGTCGCGTGAGGGATCACAGGAGGCTCCATCGAGGAGCACTTCTTTTTACCAGTCTCCTTCGCCATACGGGATTCAGACACCCCCGCCGTGGTTTATGCAAACACCTCTGGGGTCGTTATTTTATCAAGGTGGGTTATCCTTGCAACACCCACAACCAGACCCACTGCCGGAGTGTAACAGTCATGTTTATACCCTAGTCAGAACAGTGGTTTCGAGACCACTAATCCGAGTCTGAATATTATTTTAATATTATTTTCTATGCCGTTATTATGTGACTAAGCAGGTGGTAAATTTTTGTGAGTTAATTTATTCGTCTGCGTATTTAATTTGGAAAAAGGATGAAATTGCATTAAATGTGGAAGTTGTTTGCTATTTGCTAAAGTGTTTATATATTGTGGCTTTTTAATTGTGAGGACTTAGGTGGCAATATAGCCATTATTATTGTTAGTGGACGGCAATGGGTGGTAAAATATATATAATATGTTTATTATGTTTACTTTAAAATGTTTCATTAATATTATTATATTATATATGTTAGATATTTTTATAATGAAAAGAAAGCAAGCCATTATCATCATTTTTATCACCTCACTGTCGAAAAACACCAAAAAAAAAGAAAGAAAAATTTAGCTAAGCATTCGGAACTTGCAAGCCAAAATTAAGGTATGATTTGGTTTCGGTTTTCGATAATTTTTATGTTTTTGTAATCGTTGCTTCGAGAGCTACAAAACCCATGTATTAATTTTGATTATTGATGATGTTTGTGTGAGATGCCATTGATGATATGTTAAGTTTTTTGATAATTTTTGGTGTTAAATGAAAGATATGAGTTAGATTAACATACTTTGTTCTTGAAGTTTTGATAAATTTAGCTAAATAGGGCTAAATTGAGAAAATATTATTTTGGAGGACAAATTTGTGAATTTCATGAATAGTATGGGTTTGTATGATGTCTATATACATTCGGCTAAGCTTGATTGTGTATTAATTTTGTGAATGTAATGTTTTGAGAAAAATGGATTAAATTGATATATTGTGCAAATGTGAGGGTTAATTTGTAAATAGCCCTAAATATGTGTGTATGGATTGAATTGGATGAATTAGTGAATAAAAGGTAATTTTGAATATGTTTAGATCAAGAACCAAGGAAAACAGATTTAGATCGCGGGAAAGCGAAAGTAATCAATTAGCAGTTTTCATTTCGATAGATCGAATCTGAGGTAAGTCATATTGCTAATAAATGTAATTGTATTGAATTGAGTTTATTTACATGACTATCAATATGTAAGACCTGATTACGTGTATGGCTTCGTTATCTGATTATATGTAAGACCTCGTCTGGGACGAAGGCATCATTATCTGATTATATGTAAGACCTCGTCTTGGACGAAGGCATCATTATCTGATTATATGTAAGACCACGTCTGGAACGTTGGCAACAATATGAACTTTTCGTGTAAGACTATGTTTAGGACATCGGCATCATATTGATTCGTGTAACAATCTGTCTGGGACTGAGGTATCGATATCTGAGTGCATGTAAGACCTCGTTTAGGATGTTGGCTTTGTACGACTATTCCGAGTTTTCTGAGCATCCTATTAGATTCCTATTGGTTCAACGGGCAAGTCTGTGATACGAATTGCAAATCCAAGTTAAGAATAAATATGTGTATATAAAACCATTTCAGGTACATTGATTATACACTAATTGTGTATACAAGGTAAGCATCTAAGTGATTTTGCTATGATGCTATGGACACGGAATTCATGATATGATATGTACAGTTTTGATTATATGAATTATGTAATTATATGATTCTTGAATTTGCAAAGATAGCAAATGTGGTTAATAGTGTATGAATCAAAGCATATATGCGATATTATGTTAAATAATTGATATGTGCTAATGTATTTAATTGCATAAGTGCCTTCTATGCCAAGTTTATTTGTATATGACTTACTAAACTTTTGGAAAGCTTACTCTGTGCATGTGTTTTCTCTGTTTTATAGGTCGTCAAGCTACTGAAGGCTCGAGACCGTCAAGGATTGTACATAACTAAATATGACATGTATAGGCTAGGTATATGTGTATATGTTTATATTGCAAATTTAGCTATGTGATTTGACTAGCTATGTTTTGGTAATATGATTAAATGAATGTGATGTGTGAAATTGGTTTGGGTATGATTAGTTGATATATGAAATGGTTATGAGATGGTAAATATATAGAAGAATAGTGTTTGAGCATAATCGAAATTTGGTTATGCAAATTGGTATGTTTGGAATTGGTTTTGAATGCATAGGTGGAATGATTATTAAAGGTATTGTTGTGATTACCTTTGTTGTCAAATGTGCATAATTGGGCGGCTATTTAGTATATTTTGTTGGTTATATGTGAATGGAATAAGATGTTATATGAGTTGTTTGCAGATTTGACCATTTAGGGTGGCATATTGGCCTTGATAATAGCCTATAATTTCACACGATTGAGGTGCACGGGCGTACCTCATGACCGTGGGTGTATAGCAGGTTGTGGTTTAGTAGCACACGGCCTTGACATAGGGGTGTTAGTTAGCCGTGGTGTACAAGTCAGTAGCTAACCACGACCATGGCACACGGGCGTGCTTGGTGGCTGTGGGGACCAAGTCAGTATATCACCACAGGGAAGACACACGGCAGTGTCTATCGGCCGTGGAGGGCACACGGTTTCCTTCCACGGGCGTGCCTCCCCTGTAGTTTAGAAAAGTTTTAAATTTTCATGAAATCTCGTATGTGTTTCGGTTTAGTTCCGACCCGATTTACAAGCATGTTATTGGTCACAAAGACTCATTTATGGGACATTATGTTTGAAAATGATGATTGATTGTATGAAATTTCTGTAAATGCTTTCTGATATGTCCAGTAAGGCTCCTAACCCTAATTTGGCGACGGACACGGGATAGGGGTGTTACATTTGATTGGTATCAGAGCTACGGTATAGCCGATTCTCGGACTAACATAGCGTGTCAGAGTATAGATATACATGCCATATATCTGAACTGTGATAGTGTGATGAATCTTGACGTGTAAAATGTGATTTTTCGTATAGTATGGATCCCAAAAGAGCCGTAGCTGATGACGTAGAAAGTAATGTACCTGCTTCCACGCAAGGGGCATCGCCCTCTGATTCGAGACCGGTTACGAGCGGTTAAGAGGGAGAAGCTAAACAAGTTTTCTTCCAGATGATGAGTGAATGGTTCACTCAGTTCGTAAAGAATAACCCGACTGTTTCGCAACCTCCGCCCCCGGTTAATCCCCCTCAGACATCCGATATACTTCCGACTACAACCTCCACCCCCGGTTAATCCCCCTCAGACATCCAATATACCTCCGACTACAAATCTGAATCCGTAGAATAAGTCTCCGATTGACAAGATTCGTAAGTACGGGGCTGAAGAGTTCCGGGCTACTAATGATGATGATGCTGAGAAAGCCGAGTTTTGGTTAGAAAATACTATCCGAGTATTTGATGAGATGTCACTGACTCCTGAAGAATGTATAAAGTGTGTTGTTTCTTTGTTATGAAATGCAGCCTATCAGTGGTGGAAAACTTTGATTTTAGTTGTTCCTAAAGAACAGATCACATGGGATTTCTTTCAGTCTGAGTTTAGAAAGAAATACATTATTCAGAGATTCATTGAACAGAAATGAAAAGAATTTCTAGAATTGAAACAAGGTCACATGTCTGTCATTAAATACAAACAAGAGTTTGTAAGATTAAGTCAGTATGCTCGAGAATACGTTTCAACTGAAGCGATAATGTGTAAAAGATTCGAAGATGGCCTAAATGAAGATATCCAATTATTAGTTGGTACTTTGGAGATACAAGAGTTCGTAGTGCTAGTTGCCCAAGCATGCAAAGCTGAGCCGGAAGCTAGAGATATGAAAAAGAGATTTATGCGTAAATCATTTCAGTCTGCCTTGAAGAAATTCTGAGATGAACATAGCCGTTCAAAAGCTAATGTGAGGTATTCGAGTAGAGATCGAGCTAGATCACAATTAAGCTCTGAAGCTCCAGCAACTTCAATGGCTAGTATTGGAAATGTTAGATTCAAGCGACCTGAATGTAAACTTTGTGGAAAAAGGCATTCGGGAATTTACAGATTAAATGACCGAGCTTGTTTCAGATGTGGATCATTAGATCATTTCATCAGAGACTGCTCAGAGTCTGTTGAACAAGAGATTGTTCAGAACCCGATATCTGAGAATGTTTCAGTGAGAGGTAGATCTCCTCAAATTGTAAAAAATGTCAGTGGTAGTCAGAGAACTACTAAAGATATTGTTGTGAGATCCGAAGCTAGAGCGCCTGCCAGAACACATGTTATCCGAGCTCGGAGGAAGCTTCATCTTTAGATGTTATAACTGGTACTTTTACATTTTATGATACTTCTGTGATCGCTTTGATAGACCTTGGTTCCACTTTTTTCTATATGTATGAACTTAGTATTCAGTAAGACTTTGCCTGAAAAGTCTACTGAGTTTGTTATAAAAGTATCGAACCCCCTAGGTAAAAATATTCTGGTTGACAAAGTAGGTGAGAACTACCCGTTAATGTTTCGAGATATCTGTTTCCCTGCTGATCTGATACTATTACAGTTTGATGAGTTCGAAATCATTTTAAGAATAGACTGGTTGACATTGCATGATGCTGTAGTGAATTGTAAAAGAAAGACTATTGATTTGATTCATCGGAATGGTGAAACAGTTCGTATTGAGTTGAATGATTTTGTGTTGAAAGCTCAGAATTATGTTAAAAAGGGTTATGAGGCATATTTTACTTATGAGATTGATTTGAAAGTATACAAAAAGGAAGTTGAATCGGTGCCAGTAGTCTGTGAGCTCTCTGATGTTTTCCCTGAAGAATTACCGGGATTGCCTTCGATTTGCGAAGTTGAATTTGGTATAGATCTGTTGCTTGGTACGACCCCTATTTCGATAGATCCGTATAGATTGACACCAATGGAATTGAAGGAGTTAAAGTCACTGTTGCAAGAATTAACCAACAGCGGCAGATATGTGATGCTCAGAAAGTTAATAATGAAATGTTAGCGAAACGGGTTTAGTGTGATTCAAACTCTAAGTCCGAGATTTGAGTTTTTGATGATTGCTTGAGATTTCGAGATCGTATTTTTGTTCTGAAAAACCCTGAATTAATCCAGTTGATTATGAAGGAAGTATATAATAGTCGTTTATCTGTTCATCTGTGTAGTACAAAGATGTATCATGATCTGAAACGACACTATTGGTGGTCTGGTATGAAACTGAATATTTCTGACTTTGTTTCGAAATGTTTAGTTTGTCAACAAGTGAAAGCTGAACATCAAGTTCCGTCTGGTTTGTTATAGCCAATTCTGATTCTCGAACGGAAATAGGATAGAGTGACTATGGATTTTGTTTCTGGGTTGCCTCAGACTCCGAGAAAAAAAGATGTGAATTGGGTCGTAGTTGACCGATTGATGAAGTTTGCCCATTTATTTTGGTAAGATCTGATTATTTACTTGACAGATTAGTCGAGCTCTATATTTTTGAAATTATGAGATTACATGGGGTACCTCTATCCATTGTGACAGATAGGAATCTGAAATTAACATCGCGATTCTGGAGGAAATTGCAGGAAGCTTTGGGCACGAAATTACATTTCAGTATAGCTTATTATCTGCAAACCGATGGCCAATCCGAGCGGATCTTTCAGATTATAGAAGATATGTTAAAATGTTGTATACTTGAGTTTAATGGTTCGTAGGAACAGTACCTACCGTTGATTGAATTTGCGTATAATAATAGTTTTCAGTCAAGCATTAAAATGGCACCATATGAAGCTTGGTACGGACGTAAATGTTGTACACCTTTGTATTGGACCAAGCTTAGTGAAAATAAGTTACATGGGGTTGATTTGGTAAAAGATTCAGAACAGAAAGTGAATTTGATCCAAAATTGTTTGAAAGCAGCATCTGATAGTCAGAAGTCTTACGCGGACTTGAAACGAAAAGATATAGAATTTGAAATAGGTAATTAAAGTATTTCTAAAGGTATCTTCGTGGGAGAAAGTGCTTCGATTTAGACATAAATGTATATTAAGTTCAAGGTTCATCGGGCCGTACGAGATCATTGAACGAGTTGGGCCTGTTGCATATAGATTAAGGTTGCACTCCGAGCTAGAAAAGATTTATAATGTATTTCACGTTTCAATGCTCTGTAGATATCAATTTGATCCGTTATATGTGATTGTCCCATCTGAAATTGAAATCCGATCTGATATGACGTTCAAGAAAGAATCGATCTGTATCTGAGTTCGTGAAGTGAAAAAAAAAAAGAGAAATAAGAAAATTCCATTAGTAAAAGTACTATGGGATCGACACGGAATAGATGAGGCTACGGGGAAGCTTGAGTATTTAATGAGATAATAATATCCGAGTCTGTTTAACGGTAAGATTTTCAGGGATGAAAATCCCTAAGGGGGGAGAATTGTAACAGTCCGGTTTATACCCTAGTAGAAACAGTGGTTTCTGGACCACGAATCCGAGTCTGAATATTATTTTAATATTATTTTCTATGCCGTTATTATGTGACTAAGCATGTGGTATATTTTTGTGAGTTAATTTGTCCGTCTGTGTATTTAATTTGGAAAAAAGATGAAATTGCATTAAATGTGGAAGTTGTTTGCTATTTGCTAAAGTGTTTATGTGTTGTGGCTTTTTAATTGTGAGGACTTAGGTGGCAATATAGCCATTATTATTGTTAGTGGACGGCAATGGGTGGTAATATATATATAATACGTTTATTATGTTTACTTTAAAATGTTTCATTAATATTATTATATTATATATGTTAGATATTTTTATAATGAAAAGAAAGCAAGCCATTATCATCATTTTTATCACCTCACTGCCGAAAAACACCAAAAGAAAAGAAAGAAAAATTTAGCTAAGCATTCGACACTTGCAAGGCAAAATTAAGGTATGATTTGGTTTCAGTTTTCGATAATTTTTATGTTTTTGTAATCGTTGCTTCGAGAGCTACAAAACCCATGTATTAATTTTGATTATTGATGATGTTTGTGTGAGATGTAATTGATGATATGTTAGGCTTTTTGATAATTTTTGGTGTTAAATGAAAGATATGAGTTAGATTAACATACTTTGTTCTTGAAGTTTTGATAAATTTAGCTAAATAGGGCTAAATTGAGAAAATATTATTTTGGAGGACAAATTTGTGAATTTCATGAATAGTATGGGTTTGTATGATGTCTATATACATTCGGCTAAGCTTGGTTGTGTATTAATTTTGTGAATTTAATGTTTTGTGAAAAATGGATTAAATTGATATATTGTGTAAATGTGAGGGTTAATTTGTAAATAGCCCTAAATATGTGTGTATGGATTGAATTGGATGAATTAGTGAATAAAAGGTAATTTTGAATATGTTTAGATCAAGAACCGAGGAAAACGGATTTAGATCACGGGAAAGCGAAAGTAATCGAGTAGCAGTTTTCATTTCGATAGATCGAATCTGAGGTAAGTCATATTGCTAATAAATGTAATTGTATTGAATTGGGTTTATTTACATGACTATCAATGACAACGACTGCATTTGTGATGCTATGTATATGAATTCTGAGATAAGATCGACATAGCGATAAGTCGGAGAAGTTTTATATGAACTTAGGAATACAAATGTATCTGTTCTGTTTTATCATGTAATACCACGTCTAGGACGTTGGCATTGACTTGATAATTGTGTAAGACCCTGTCTGGGACAGTGGCTTCGATATCTGATTACGTGTATGGCTTCGATATCTAATTACGTGTATGGCTTCGATATCTGATTACGTGTATGGCTTTATTATCTGATTATATGTAAGACCTCGTCTGGGACGAAGGCATCATTATCTGCTTATATGTAAGACCTCCTCTGGGACGAAGGCATCATTACCTGATTATATGTAAGACATTGTCTGAGACGTAGGCATTATTATCTGATTATATGTAAGACCACGTCTGGGACGTTGGTAACGATATGAACTTTTTGTGTAAGACCATGTCTAGGACATCGGCATCATATTGATTCGTGTAACAATCTGTCTGGGACTGAGGTATCGATATCTGAGTGCATGTAAGACCTCGTTTAGGACGTTGGCTTTGTACGACTATTTCGAGTTTTCTGAGCATCCTATTAGATTCCTATTGGTTCAACAGGCAAGTCTGTGATACGAATTGCAAATCCGAGTTAAGAATAAATATGTGTATGTAAAACCATTTCAGGTACGTTGATTATACACTAATTGTGTATACACGGTAAGCATCTAAGTGATTTTGCTATGATGCTATGGATACGTAATTGATGATATGATATGTAAAAGTTTTGATTATATGAATTACGTAATTATATGATTCTTGAATTTGGAAAGATAGCAAATGCGGTTAATAGTGTATGAATCAAAGCATATATGCGATATTATGTTAAATAATTGATATGTGCTAATGTATTTAATTGCATAAGTGCCTTCTATGCTAAGTTTATTTGTATATGACTTACTATGCTTTTGGAAAGCTTACTCTGTGCATGTGTTTTCTCTGTTTTATAGGTCGTCAAGCTACTGAAAGCTCGGGACCGTCAAGGATTGTCATCACACTACTAAATTTGTTTTAGTACCCTTTTGGAAATGTACATAACTAAATATGGCATGTATAGGCTAGGTATATGTGTATATGTTTATGTTGCAAATTTAGCCATGTGATTTGGCTAGCTATGTTTTGGTAATATGATTAAATGAATGTGATGTGTGAAATTGGTTTGGGTATGATTAGTTGATATATGAAATGGTTGTGAGATGGTAAGTATATAGAAGAACAGTGTTTGAGCATAATTAAGATTTGTTTTGCAAATTGGTATGTTTGGAATTGGTTTTGAATGCATAGGTGGAATGATTATTAAAGGTATTGTTGTGATTACCTTAGTTGTCAAATGTGCATGATTTGGATGGCTATTTGGTATATTTTGTTGGTTATATGTGAATGGAATAAGATGTTATATGTGTTGTTTGCAGGTTTGACCATTTAGCGTGGCATATTGGCCTTGATAATGGCCTATAATGTCACACGATTGAGGTGCACGGGCGTGCCTCATGACTGTGGGTGTATACCAGGTTGTGGTTTAGTAGCACACGGCCTCGACATGGGGGTGTTAGTTAGCCATGTGTACAAGTCAGTAGCTAACCACGACCATGGCACACGGGCGTGCTTGGTGGCTGTGGGGACCAAGTTAGTATATCATTACGGGGAAGACACACGAAGGTGTCTATCAGCCGTGGAGGGCACACGGTTTCCTTCCACGGGCGTGTCTCCCTTGTAGTTTAGAAAAGTTTTAAATTTTCATGAAATCTTGTATGTGTTTCGGTTTAGTTCCGACCCGATTTACAAGCATGTTATTGGTTACAAAGACTCATTTATGGGACATTATGTTTGAAAATGATGATTGATTGTATGAAATTTCTGTAAATGCTTTCAGATATGTCTGGTAAGGCTCTTAACCCTAATCTGGCGACGGACACGGGATAGGGGTGTTACACGGAGGAACCGGAATCTCCGCCCGATGTTCCACGACCCCCGCCGGAAGCTATAAATCAGAGCATTAGCGGCGTTTTTGAAAAAATGCCGCTAAAAGTTAGAGCATTGGCGGCGCTTTTAAAAAAACGCCGCTTAAAGGTATGAGCATTAGCTGCGCTTTTCAAGAAACACCGCTAAAGGTTAGAGCATTAGCGGCGCTTTTGAAACAACGCCGCTAAAGGTCAGAGTATTAGTGGCGCTTTTGAAAAAAAGCCGTTAAAGGTCAGAGCATTAGCGGCGCTTTTGAAAAAACGCTGCTAAAGGTATGAGCATTAGCGGCGCTTTTTCACAAACGCTACTAAAAGTTTTTCATATTTTTTTCTTATTCTTGCTTTGAATTTTATTTTATTTTGATAAATTCACTTATAAGCAATGATAAAGTTTTATTTTAGTTACTTAATTATGAAAAGTTACAAACTGCTAACTAAACAATTTAGAAGTTTTCATTTAAGTTACAAATTAAGCTACTAAAATTGATTTAGGGTTTAATGTTTAGTATGTTAATTTAATGGTTTAGGGTTTGTTATTTTGGTGTATGGGTTTAGTGTTTTAAAGTTTGTTGTTTGGGTTTATTGTATAGTGTTTAATATCTTAGTGTTTACCGGTATTTAGGGTTTATTGTATAATTAAGGGTTTAGTGGTTTGAATGGGCTGACTACGGTTTCGAGTTCAGTATTTCAAGATTTAGTGTTTAGTGTTTATAGTTTACGGTTAGTCTTAGGATTAGAGTTATGGCTTGAGTTTATGAAAAAATTAATAAATTAATATAATATTCAAAATTAAAAAAATTAAAAAATTATTATTTAAAATAATTTTAACTTTAAGGTTAAAATGCGATGTAAGTTTAACTTTAAGGTTTCGGTGTTAGATTCTGTAGTTATGACAAGCGTTTAGGGTTTTAGGGTTTAATGATTTAAGGTTTAAGGTCTATGATTTTAGGGGTTACGAGTTTGAGGTTTAGGGTATGTGTTTAGGACTTAGGATTTTACGGTTTAAGGCTTTGATAAAAACGTTAATGATTAATCTTAGATTTTTTAGAATATAAATCAAAATAAGATAAATATAAATTATTATTTTAAAAAATATATATCAAAATGGGTTAAATCCCAAAAGCATACATGAACAATGGTTTAGTGTGCAATTGTATACATGAACTTTAATTTGATCCAGATCTTGTAAAATATTAACACAATTATTGATATAATTAACATCATTTTTTATTTATATATTGCATATATAAAAATTTATATTTATTCAATATAAAAATATATTGATGTATTTATATTTTAAAATAATGTGTATGATTAAATCAAAATTAAAGTTTCAACTATACATTTAAACCACAATTAGAATTTCACATCTAGAATTACACATTAAACCAAAATTCATATATAATTATGAGATGTATCTATATCAAAATTTAGGTGTATACATATAATTAAATGCCATTTATATAAAAATCTAAACAACTAATACAGACTATACTTAAAAGAATAATGTTGATGTAAAAAGAAAGAAAAAAGAAATTCGTAAAAGAGTTAATAATGGTAATTAAATTTTTAAAATTTAAAAATAAAAAATTAAAAACTTAAAAACTTAAAATTTTAATATTTAACTAAAGTTCAATGCTCAAAATATAATTAAAATAAAAATTTTAAAAAAATAATAATCTCAGCACACAAATTTTAGAAGAAAAAACATAGAAAAATATAAGTTTAAAATTGAAGGAAATTTAAATTGTGTAATAGTGGCATTTTCAAGAAAAACGCCGCAAAAAAATAAAACTATAGTGACGTTTCTGATAAAAACGCCGCAAAAAATAAACTATACTGGCGTTTTTTAATAAAAAGCCACAAAATTTCTCGTTCATTATCCCTATTATCGTTCCCCCAAAACCTAAATTTCTTTAAGTCCCCAATATTTCCCTACAGTTTCAAAAAATCGAACAAAAAATGGCGATGGCGAGCGTGCGATCTGGTCTCCTCCGAACCGCCCTTCGCGGCGGATCTCGTCCTCCTACTCCTCCCAAGTGAAGGTATTGGCCAAGATGAGGCATAAGAACATTGTTAAAATTCTGGGGTTTTGCCATTCAGATGAATCAATTTTCCTCATTTATGAATTCCTGCAGAAGGGGAGTTTAGGGGATTTGATTTGCAGACCGAATTTTGAGTTGCAATGGAGTGCTAGATTGAGGATTGCAACCGGGATGGCACAAGGATTGGCATACCTTCACAAGGGTTATGTTCCACATTTGCTTCATAGAAATCTCAAGTCAACAAACATTCTTCTCGATGCGGATTATGAACCGAAGCTTACGGATTTTGCAATTGCTAGGATAGTTGGAGAAGCTCCATTTCAGTCTACCATTTCTTCAGAGGTTCTTATTTTCTGTGGAGAGCAATAGAGATTGAGCATGGTGCTAAGACTTTCTTTTTAACACAGGTGTATCATAATAGAGCTGGCATCTTCTCTTATTTCAGGGGCAGATGAGGACCTTATTGATTTTATCTATGTCTTAATAAAGCAAACTTTAGGTATATAATATTCCCATTCTCTTATTGTGTTATTTTTTTTACATACTAATCTAGCCTTAAAATGCTCACTAACCTCTTTTAGGAAACAAATGAGACCGGTCATCATGAAGCATATTATGCTTTAAGCAGAATTTTGAAGCGCATTGTACATAAACTTGCCGACTTAATGACTCGCACTAGTGGGAATACATCTAATACAAACCATGTTAGTCTTCACTCAACTATTTTTGCTTGTTCCCTTATTGAGAAGTATTGTGGTTTTAAATTTATCAAAATGTTGTTTGTGTTATGATGTTTTACTGAATTTAAGTTATTGTTTCATCAAGTTCTTTGTTTTCTCTACTATTGCATGCTCTTGTTGATATATCTGCCTTGTACTTTTTGATACGTTGTTTATCTGACATGTACTTGAATGAACTCGCAAAGAGTGGCTAAGTTTTAGTAAAATGAAAGGATTGCTAATTCAAAAATATAGATGATAAGTGTAAAAATTGAGTATTTGGTTTGGAACAATGAAGGCTTTGTTGTTTTTCTTGTCTTTATTTATGTTCTGGTAAACTTTTGTTTAGTTGGCATGATTGGCATTATAAGGTGGTCAAGTAAGATGAAACCTGCATATTCCTCTCTTTCTGCATGATTAATTTTAATATCAATTTTTAATGCATTTAGTTTGAAAAGCATGCTATGTTTGCCATATTTTATATGTCCATGTTGCATCCAAATAATTTATCTGATTATGGTTTAACATCATGACAACAAAATGTCATATTATGTTTTACTAATCCTATGTTTAAGGTTGAAGATTTCACTTGTGATTCTTTGTATCTTCCATGGTGATCTTCGAAAACTATTGATATCCTTTTTCTGTTATAATTTGCAGCTTCAGAATTGTGTAGGATCAGCAGTTACTATTATCGAGCCAGAGAGGATGTCGACTTTTTTGCCTATAACCCTTACTGTTGATAACTTAATGCATTCAAACATGTGGTTGGTACTCGTATTGAAAGACTATGTCGTTGGAGCATCTCTTAGCTATTATATGTAGCATATAGTAATGCTAAAGGATTTGTATAGGAACTGTTATCAAAGTAATGGTAAAGGATTTACTTAAGCAGGTAGAGGGATGGGAATGGATTTGTATATAAATTGTTATCCAATCAACGCTTGTTTGCGTGCTATGATAATAATGTTTTCTATTGCATGCTTCTTTTTGATATCGGCTCTTTTTTATAATATTTTAATTTTTTTTATTTTTCATGATCTTTAGTGGCGTTTAGAGAAAAAACGCCGCTAAAGGTTATGTTTTTAGCGGCATTTTTGGGAAGCGCCACTAAAGATCCTGCTCTTGAACGGCGTTTTTGTGGGGAAGCGTCGTTAAAGATCATGACCTTCAGCGGCGTTTGTGGGAAAAGCGCCGCTAAAGGTCATGGTCTTTAACGGCGTTTGTGGGAAAAGCGTCGCTAAAGGTCATGACCTTTAGCAGCGTTTGTGAGAAAAGCGCTGCTAAAAGTCATGACCTATAGCGGTGTTTTTTATCATAAACGCCGCTAAAGTTTGCAGCGTTTGTTTTAGCGGCATTTTTTGTGGCGTTTATAAACGTCGCTAAAAGTCTGTTTTGCTGTAGTGAGAATTTATGCATACTGCCAGGTTTGTGGTCATATGACCATATCGTAGGCCGTCGTCGTATGCTTGTGTCTACTGTTCGAAAGGAATATTGCACAGGTAGTTTGAGCCTTCTTCGTTATCTGATCGCAAACTCGCCAACATCTCCTGAAAATGGTCCTTGTTGATCTCGTACCCTACCAATAGACGTTGATAACGAATATTACAAACCACTCTTCAATTGAGAATAAATTGAATATTACAAACGAAGTTATATTAATAGATATTACATACCCATATCGATCACTTACCGTCATTGTCTTTTAGATCCATGTTACCCGTAGTAGTTGGATGCAACATGCCTTAGGCAATATCAATGGTGTGTGCAATGCCATAGGCTTCCCTGGCGCTCTATTGCGGCTAGTATTCTAGGGCCCCGATCCGATATAACGCATATATCAAGTTGGGGGCAGACATGCCTCCTTAACCTAGATAGAAAAAAATCCCAGTCATCAGTTGACTCCCCCGGTGTTATTGCGAACGCAATCGGGAGGATTCTCTCACTGTCGTCCTGTGCTACAGCTAGCAATAGCCGATGCATATATTTGTCATACATAAAGGTACCGTTAATTTGTACCAATGGCTTGCAGTATATAAATGCATCTCGGCATTACTTAAATGTCCAGAAAAGACGCTTGAACACTGCGCATCCACGGAGCAAATGATTGTTATAGTATGCTGGTTCCGTTTCAAGGTCTGTTATACTGCCTGGGACATATCTCTCCAGCACCTGACACCACTGCCACACTTCACTATATGAAGCGTCCCACCGACCATGCAACTTTTCCAACGCCTTCTGCTTGGATATCCAAGCTTTCCTGTAATAGAGCGTATACCCCAATTGGCTACGAATATTGCCAATTAAGGCCGGCACTGTAGTCTTGGGATCGGCCTTCATCGTCGGCATTATTAAGTCAGCAAACATGTCTGAATCCATCTTCGGATGATCTTGTGTAATACCTGTCAACGAAGTACGTTAAATAATGCAACATTACATAATAATAGTATTATTCAAAAACGTTGAACACATTGTGATACTGTACCGGCAAGACATGTATGTGGACCTTTGTACTTTTTGATCTCCCACAAGCCTATCCTTTTCCTTAACGAGGCCATGATTTTTCATGAACATGTATCGTATTGCACTACACATTTTGCCCCGTACTTATCGAGCTTGGATTTAACCACGTTGTAGTTAACCTCGTTCTTGATGCTGTATTGTTTCAATGCAACAAGAAAAGCATCCTTGTTGGAAAACTCGTTACCAACTTCTAATTCGCCCGAATCCAACGACGAAGTTGTACGGTCACGCGTCCGGTGTGGTAGTTCAGGAAACTCCAATGCATCGTCTTGAGATAGATCGACATTATGCATGTAGGCTGGAAGCGAGTACTCCCTGAATAGCAGATCTTCTTCTTCTTCGTCTGAACCACCCTCAACATCTTCAGGTACTGTTGGAACAGGCTCCGGTTTAGAAAATAATCCAACTTCTGCACCATTAGGCCCGGGCTCTCGAGGTGGATCCATATCTGACTCATCATCCGATCCACCATAATTTGCAACGAACGAGAGCCCCTCGCCAGTGGATGTCGTGGGGAGTACATTATCCCTCCTTAAACATCTTTCGTAACGTTCTCAATCGTATGTGGATTGTCAACCACTAGAAGTTGATGATGTTCCCCAATACATATTTCTATCATCAGACGTCGAAGGGAGGATATGTGTAACACCCTAAACCCGGCCCAAATACTACAACCGGATCTGGTATGTCACTTAAGTGATTTTACAAAACATGTCGCGTTTTGGAAAATGATTTCTAGGTTTAATCGTTAATACCGAAAATTTAATAGTTTATTAAGTTATATAAGATATAAAGTTATAAATTGCCTTGGTGAATTTTAAATAAAAACTGAAATCTTGTACATGTCTTAGTTTAATTTTTAAAACATAATTTAAAATGTCTAATGATAAAACCCAACATAAACCCCAAAAACATAAACAATAGTCTAGTGGCCCATGGCCTTATTACAACGAGATTTTAAACCCATTAAATAAAAATATAAATTAATAAACTAAAGTCTTTTTGCTGAATCCAAATGTTCTTTTGCATGGCCACCTTGCTCTCTCTTTCCAAATTTTGGTCGACGACACGCTAAGTGTCACCTGAAATTGTTAAAATAAAAGGGTGAGTCGCGAGACTCAGTGTGCAACTCTCGTGCACCATTAGATTTTGGGCCTTAGCCCCACAGAATATAATATAACAGAAATTATGCAAAGCCCAACCCAAGTCCTAAGTTTCCATCCGCTACACACCACCCTTACCTGCCAGTCACACCATTGGGGATTTCTACAATCAACCCACGCCGCTACACGCCGTTGATGGCAGTTATGCTGCTCATCGTCAGAGTTGTGACAGAGTCACCAGGCTGAAATGACAAAAGCCATCAGAAACAGAGTTGTGACAGAGTCACCAGGCTGAAATGGCATTAGCCACCAGAACAGGTCACGGCAGAAGCCGCTACAACAGAACACTTCCCCTTTCAATAAACCCAACCCCATGCAATCAGAAAACAGCATACTTATCACATATGTCATCTTAACAGGAACATTCACTTAGGAATGACAGAGATCACGCTTTTACCCTTCTTAGGTTTCAATCATTATGCCGGGATTTCGGCATTTATCAGAATATAACAGATTAATAAACATATTTTAACAGGCAACTTAATGGTGTAGAAGTGTTACACACCTGGTTACCATTAGGACGACACTCTCTATGTCGACACTATCGTAAGTCGCTAAAAGCGCTATTCGCTTTAAGATTTTGTTCGGATGTGGTCCATAACCTCATCGCCAATCTCGAATCAGCGACACCGCTTGTTTTTTTAAACTTGGGATTCTCTCCTTTGCACGATCCACATTTAATTCCATCACAAATCCTTATCAGAGCTACTATCACAATATTTAATCGTTTAATCCTCATTATACAGTTAAGATCTTGTATCCAATGAACAAATCTAATAGAAATCTAGGGAAATCTTCTTACCTTAAAATCTCAAATTAGAGACTAATGATTTTCGACTTTTAGATCTAGTCAACCAAGTTTCCTTCAAATCCGGAATGCCGCCCAACATAGAACCATTAAACTATTAGCTTTTTGGCTTTTGCCTTTCAAAACCGGAATAGAATATGAGAAACTAATGTAAGTCGACACTTACCTTAACACAGAGATTTCAAATTTAGCACTAGAAAGAGAGGATTAGGCAATGCCAAAGTAATAGATTTTAAATGCCGTAAGAATAGATTTAACTCACAAATAGGATGAATAAAGAAAACTATAGAGATTTTTGGCTTTTTAGAGAAATCGGCACAAGGGAAAGAAGAATGGAGAAAAGGTTTGGCTTTTGAAGAAATTGAAGAAGAGAAATTGGAGAGGAAGAGGCTAGGGATTTTTGGCATAAGGAATGAGGAGAGAATTAAGGTTTTAAGTGTCAGAATCAAGGAGCTATCCCCCCTATTTATAGGATTTTCAGCACCTCCTGTATAAAACCGAAAAAGCCTTTCCTAATTAATTAAAATTCAAGCTAAATAAATGGGAAAATTCTGCACCCCTTTGCCATGCAGTAGCTGATTTCTTTACTCTTCTCAGTGGTGGATTTTCGGCAATCACTCTCCTTGTAGATAGGCTTCTATCTTTTCTCCATTTTATCTTCTATATTATCAATTATAAAATCTAAATATATCTTCCTATTTTTAAGTCTTGTAGCCGTCCACCTCATCAAGTCTTAATGTCGAAATTTAACTCACTTAAATTAAAAGATTTGGGCTTCATTAAACCTAAATTTTGGGCCCCTAACTCCTGGTGTGTGGCGTCACCTTCTAATTCCCTTACAGTGCCACCTTTTGTTGGGCCACAAGCCCACGTTGGTATTTTAAACATAGATACTACCTTTTAAACCCTATAATGCCCAAACAGATAATTTTAATCAAGGCCTCTACCTAAGCCTGAGCCCAATTTAGGCCCTAACACTTAAATTACACATTAAACATATCCACTCATTAAACGCATAGGCCCAAAAATTCAAGATGTTACAATATGCATGTCCCATCCACTAACCGAGTGTCGTGCGAGGGTTATGTTTTCCATACTACCACCAAACACGGGCACTTCTGTATTCTGCCTCCCACTAACAGAGTGTCGGCTTAGGGTCGTGTATTCCTCCCGAACAGAAGTAGATGTTGAGGTCGAAGGAAGATCACTTGGTGATGAAAATTGTACATATACCTCAAGATAGGGTGATCCACTGGCAAGATGAGTCTCCACCATTGCCTCAAAGCTCTGAGGACCTTTGATATCGAATGATTCATATCTCATCGGATCAACCGAAGCGCAAAATCTATACTTAATAGAATGAACTTTCATTGGCGTTGTTCCGAAGATTTTGCACCTAATTTTCGATTAAAACCTAGTCGCGCTGTGTTCTCCGATAAAAAAATAACACCATTTTCGGTGTCACAAACCTCACCATTGTAGTAAATAACAACATTAATACGTTCACTCATTTTCAGTTTCTATTTTTCTTTTGCCTCAATTTCTGTTATGCAACCTGAGAATGGAATTTGGCTGATTTATAGTCTAAGGATTGCCACAGACTACTGTAGGAAGGAAAAGCAAAGAATGATTATTTACAAGGAAAAGGAAACTTTAATTTGACAAGGAAAAGTAAAGAATGATTATTTACAAGGAAAAGGAAACTTTAATTTGACAAGGAAAAGCAAAGAATGATTATTGGAGTGAAACTTTACAAAAAGAGTTTTCAGACAGTGATTCTGCTTTGGCGGTGATTTATTTATTTATTTATTTTCTTTTGTCATAATTAGTAAAATAGTTGCATTTGGACCCACTTACATTAATTTGTGATCTAGAATAATGTTGAAAATTAATATTAAATAAATAGGACCTATTTGTTAGAATTTTAATATCTGGTAGAACTTTCTGGATTTTAGTAAATTTAAATCCATTATTTTATATTAGAGATGGTGATGGATCGTATTGGATGTAATCGCAACTTAAATTAAAACTATTCAAATAGTACATTTTATTATTTAAAAATAACAAAATATTAAAAAGAAATTTTTCAGCTAATGTTTATATATTTTAAAAATATTTAAATTTAGGCTGGTTAAAAGATAAAAAAAAAATATTCTCTAAATTTAACCCATGAATATGTATATTTTAAATTAAATTGAATATTCAATGGATTGATCAGACGTGGTTAATAATTGTAAAATTCATACTCGAATTAATATATATATTACTAAAGCCTAATTAACCCTAATTAAATTTCCCCTAAAAATCCTGAATCTAACGACCCTAAAAAATCATAAACCCTAGCCCAGAAACCTTAAAATTTCATACCCTAACGCTAAAAACGGCTGGAAAGGCAAGAAGGGGAAGAGGGCAAAGCGCGTCCACGTCAGCGTGCTTTTGCTGATGTGGCACAAAGCGCATCCCCAGGGGCGCGCTTTCCTGGTTTTCCCCCCACAAAACGCGCCGACATGGACGCGTTTTGTGGGGAAATGGCCCTTTTCCGTAAATTTTGTTTTTTTTTTTGTATATTTTGGTATTTTACCCGGGCACCTTGCATATTTAAAAAAAATTAAAAATATATATTATTTTTTCAAAAAATCACATAAATTATTTTTCTTAAGGTATCTACTTGGGCGAGCCCATTAACTAATCATCCACATTCTTTAGCTCCATTAAGGGGTAGATACTAGCAACAAATTTTAAAGTTGCTCCAAACCCAGGGTGAGGATCGAACATTTGACCACTGGTTAAGGTAGAAGAGATCCCATTATGTGTGTTTATTTGAATATAATATATATAATTTCTCAAATTACGGATTTTCAATATTATTTATTGAAAAATATTAATTTTTTAATTCTTTGAGAGTTATAGATGTTGAGATAAAAAAAAACGCACACCGAGTGTTAAAATATTATGTTATGGGTGCCTAATTTTTTTTTAATTTATTGTGAATTATCTGATTTGTTAAAATTTTAAATTTAACTTCTATACTTTAATTTGTTATATCTTTATCATTATATTTTTATAATATTATTAGTTAAATTAATTAATTAATACAGTTAATTATTTTAATTAAAATGAGATAACATAACATTTTTAAAAGGGAACTTAATCAATCAAACAACTTAAATTCAACAAACTTACAACATCAACACTATAATAAAGACAATTACTCATATTAAAAATTTAAAATAATTAAATATTAAATTATGCTAAATAAATATATAAATTATAATTTGGACGACCAGACTGTATATAAAAAAGAACAAGGTCAATTCGAGGTCCTTGAATTTAGGTGGCTAGCAGGGCTCTGGCCTTAAAATATTTTTTTTTATTTAGATTATTTATAATTTATGAAATTTTAAATTAATAATGATAAAATTATATTTTTGTCCTTTAAAAAATAATAGAAGTTGAATTTAATTATTTAAAAATTATAAAGATATAAATTATTAAAATAATGCGATTATATTTTTACTATTATAAAAATATATAATTTAATTCTACCTCCAAAAAAGTTATAACTTTACCCTGTTTCTCTAAGTCATATTTCTAGATCCAAGGGGCGAAGGCAAACAAATTTTTAAGGAGCCGAATAAAATTTTAATTTTTTATAGTCTATATATTTATAATTTTTAAATGATTAAATTGAATTTTTATAATTTTAAGGGGGTCAAAGTATAATTTTACAATTTTTAATCATATAAAGAGGTTTATAAAAAATAACATTTAGTCTCTAATTTTGACAATTTTTATTATATTGCTTTAAATTTTTTTTTTAATTTCGAAATTTGATAGTTCTTTTGGGCAAATTACCAAAAAATACCCTAAACTTACAAAATTTACCGAAAAGGGCCGGGTGAGACAAAAATTACGGAAAAGGGCCGAATCCCCCAAAAACGCGCCTAGCTGGCCGCGTTTTTGTCCTTCATTGTTCTGTTGAAGTTTTTGGCCCAATATTCTCTGGCAAAATAATTTTGAGGAGACGTTTCTGAACAAACAGTGGCCAAAAACAGCATGCATACTGAAAAACGCTCTACCGTGGACGCGTTTTTGCTACAGTAGTCTCCGGCGAAATAATTTTGAGGAGACGTTTCTGAACAAACAGTGGCCAAAAACAGCGTGCGTATTGAAAAACGCTCCGACGTGGACGCGTTTTTGCTACAGTAGTCTCCGGCGAAATAATTTTGAGAGACGTTTACGAACAAGCATGGCCAAAAACGCCTCCAGCAGGTGCATCGTCGGCGATGCGTGATCAAAAACGCTCCCACGTGGACGCGCTTTTTGCTCTGATGAGTGTTCGCAAAATTAGGCTATAAATCGGTGAAATTTCATTCTCGGTTGGCGTAAAGGAAATTGAGGCAAAGGAAAAAAATTGAAAATGAGTGAGCGATATTAATCTTTGTTATTTACTACGACGGTGAAGTTCGTGACACCAAAAATGGCGTTGTTTTCTTATCGGAGAACACAGCGCGACTGAGTTTTAATCGGAACATCAATTTGGTGGAACTTCGCAAAAGAATTAGGCGTAAAATATTTGGAACAACGCCAATGAAAGTTCGATGTGTTAAGTATAGGTTTTGCGCTTGGTTGATCGGTGAGATATGAGTCGTTCGACATCAAAGGTGCTTGGGGCTTTGAGGCAATGGTGGAGACTCATCTTGCCAGTGGATCACCCTATATGGAGGTATATGTAGAATTTTCATCTCTAAGTGATCTTGCTGCGACCTCGACACATGTACCGCTGTTCGAGGGAATACACGACCCCTGCCGACACTCTGTAAGTGGGAGGCCAAACACGAAGTGCCCGTGTGCGGTCGTAGTATGGAAAACATAACCCCGCACGACACTTTCGGTTGGTGGATGGGACATGCATATCCGTCACCGAGATGTCCGATGATAGAAATACGTATTGGGGACGCGTCAAGTTCTAGTGGTTGGCAATCCACATACGATTGGAATCTGCACGAAAGATGTTTAAGGAGGATGATGTACTCGACGACATCCACCGGCGAGGGCCCTCGTTTGTTGCGAGGTTATGGAGGTCGGACGATGAATCCGATGTGGATCCACCTCGGGAGGCAGGGCGACGGTGCGAGAAGTTGGATTATTTTCGAACCGAGCTGTTCCAATTGTACCGAAGACGTTGAGGCGGTTGGGCGAAGAAGAAGAAGATCCGCTATTCGGGCGTGCATCGCCTCCTCCACCACATGCATAATGTCGATCTATCTCAAGATGATGCATTGGAGTTTCCTGAACTAACACACCGGATGCGTGACCGTACAGATTCTTCGTTGGATTCCAACGAATTAGAAGTTGGTAACCAGTTTTCCAACAAGAATACTTTTCTTGGTGCATTGAAACAGTACAGTATTAAGAACGGGGTTAACTACAAGGTGGTTAAATCGAAGCTCGATAAGTTCGAGGCGAAGTGTGCAGTGCAAGATGGCACATGTCAATGGAAAATCATGGCGTCGTTGAAGAAAAGGACAGGGTTGTGGGAGATAAAAAAGTACAAAGGTCGACATATATGTCTTGCCGGTACAGTACCACTATGTGTTCAGTGATTTCGAATAACAATAATAATATGTAATGTTGCATTGTTTAACGTACTTCGTTGATAGGTGTAACACAAGATCATCCGAGGATGGATTCAGACATGTTGGCTGACATAATAATCCCGATGTTGAAGGCCGATCTAAAGACTACGGTGCCGGCCTTAATTGGCAGTATTCGTAGCCAATTGGGGTACACGCCCTCTTACAGAAAGGCTTGGATAGCCAAGCAAAAGGCGTTAGAAAAGTTACACGGTGGGTGGGACACTTCATATAATGAAGTGTGGCAGTGGTGTCAGGTGCTGGAGAGATATGTCCGAGGCAGCCGATCGTCTGCTCCGTGGATGCGCAGTGTTCAAGCGTCTGTTCTGGAATACGTAAGTGGCCCTTGGTATCGCTTGCACCGTATAAGCTGTTGCCGGATAGACAATTGAGGCGCAAACCAAAAGGTCGACCTTGCTCGTCTAGAATACGCAACAATATGGATATCCAGAAACAAGCAACCAAAGTCGATCGCATGCGGATGGTGTAGGAACCCGGGGCATACATCTCGCTCGTGTCCAAGTCGGAATAGTTGATCGTGTTCTTAGGTGTTTTGTCTCATGGCGGCTATGTAATATCTATTTTTTCGGAGGAAAACGGTGAACTTTTGTACAATAACTTTTATTTTATTAAAAAAATTAAAATAAATTAAAAAATTAAATGATAAAGAAAAAAGTTAAACTCAAATTTTATTAAATATATTAAAAATTAATTACAAAAAAAAACTTAATTAAAAAATTTTAGTGCTGATGCCGGTGGGAACCAGTGCCACACGAGGGCGGTCGACGGTTACGCGCTGGATTCCTCCTACTTCTGGCTTCCGGCGGGGGTTGTGGAATCTCGGGCGGGGAATCAGATTCCTCCGGCGATGGCTCAGTTCGGATGTTGCGATGGTGACCCACTCGATAAAATATTGACGCCGGAGGTGTTTGCATAAACCACGGCGGGGGTGACTGCATCCCGAACGGAGAAGGAGCCTGGCAGAAAGAAGTACTTCCCGACGGCGCCTCTTCTGAACCCACATGCGACGTCGGCCTCACCATCGGATGACCAGCGGAAGTAGTCGGTAACGGGCTCGAACCCGCCATGCACTCTCAACACAGGCTAGGACTAGGAAATCAAACATATATGGGTTAGGAGGATACATATAAGGGGAAGGGTACGCACCTGGCATGAACGATAGATGCTGTGATGGGCCCGGTGTTGTCGGCTAAACTGATGGGCCCGGTGACTGTGTAGGCACTGTTACTGGGCCCGGTGACTGTGTCGGCGGTGATGATTGCCCCGCCTCATCACTCCTTCTCCTTGGGTGTAAAGGGGCCCGACGTTCTCTTCGCTCTCGAAGTTGCCGTCGCCTCTCTTCTTCCGACAATAGATACGGCTTGCCATGGATCCTAAACCATGGCATGTACTCCGGCACGCACGCTAACTCCGAAACGACTATCGGTTCCCGGTCAGGAATATAGTCATATCGGTTCTCCCACGTCTCGATATGTTCTGACCAAAATCTTGGCCAATTCGTGTGTGCTTGCCTAAGTCAACTTTGTGCTCATCATCGAGCACCTCCGATGGTACGGGAATCGGTTGCCGAAATCCAAATTGCCGCAGAACCCGATCTGTCTGGTGCATCTCCACGGTCGAGTAGGTGATCAATGGGACCTTTACGTGCCAACCGTTCGGATTTTGGAGGAACTCTCCGAGATTATCGCACAATTTACGGCTCAAGTAAATGCGGTGTCCATTCAAACTATATTAATATTATGAAAATTTTAGTTATATACCTAATATTAGACACTACATACGAAATACTAAATTATAATAATAAAATTCGAAACTTACTTGTGATTCCGACCTTTGCTCCAACAGGAGCTGTATATCCTCAAGCGAGTTCGGTATTCCAACATGACTCGCCGGATGGTTCCACCTAATTAAATAAACTTTTAGCATGCATTTATACTATAAATCTACGAATTAATTGTAAAATATAATATTAAATTTACCTCGTTATCAGTGGGAATGAATATGGGTGGTCGAGTCGAGGGCGTAAAAATGGAAATCGAAACCATGCCCATGACTGCAGTAATGATAGGCAACCTCCGATTTTTGCTTTACTCGGCACCGTCGCCCCACACATCTCCCGGTACAACCTCGGCAAAGACGGCGGACCCCAACTCAATTCACCTACGCTCAAGTCAACAAGTTTCGAGAGCCATCTCGGGTGGACGAGGTTTCTAGAGAGGTTCGGCATCGATAGCCTCCAATTATTTGAAGAATGTATGCTCGAGCATACCGTATTCTTTCTACCCGGTCGAATCCTCGTTTGGCTCGGGAATGTGTCTCGTAACCACGCCAAATCGATCCGAGCTCCTCGAATTCTATCCGGAATGGCACCCGTAAGCTCGTAGCATACGGCCATCTAATCGGTAGATGTTACGGACCGGTGACACCGAATTGGCCCACCGGTAATCCCAACCGCAATTGCACATCTTCTAGAGTGATTGTACACTCTCCGCATGGCAGATGGAAAGTGTGGGTCTCGGTCTCCACCTCTCAATCAACGCTACCGATCAAAAGCGGCTCCAACTTGAACCCCTACTATCGTGGCCACGTGCCAAAACCCGCTTCGCGCAGTAATTCTCGATCAACGGCGATGGGGACCATGCATGTTGCGAATATAACATTCCAACACCCGATCTACAGACTGTTTAAAAATTAATAAAATTCAAAATTAATTAAAATTACATAATTGGAAAAAAATTAAATAATATAGCAAAATTGAAATTAAAACTTACCATTTTCAGTTGCTCGACGGCGATGTGTTTGTCGTTTAGGCGAAGTAATTCCCCGGTCATTGTAATCAGCTTTAAAATTTTCCGATAAAAATATATTAAAAAAATAATGAAGGGCTTTTTCGTAAATAGTAAAGGACTATTTTGAAATTTTAGCTTAAATTTCAAGGACCTTAAGAGAAATTTGAGAGAAAATTGAGAGAATATTGAGAAATGATTGAAATGTGAAGAATAAAGGGTGGGGGGTTTTATAGTTATTTTTTCTTGATGGTTGGGAGCCAACGGTCAAAAAAAATTTGACCGGTGGGACTAAAGCGCGCACTGGCCGACGCGTTTTTGTCCACGCCGACAAAACGCAGCGCCCACGTAAGGCGCGTTTTTGGTCGACGTGGACAAAAACGCGCCCAAAGCAGGCGCGCTTTGTCCGTATCCCAAAATGCGCGCTCACACGCGCGTTTTTGAGGGATTCGGCCCTTTTCCGTAATTTTTGTCTCACCCGGCCCTTTTCGGTAAATTTTGTAATTTTAGGGTATTTTTTAGTAAATTGCCCTAGTTCTTTTAGGTTATGATATGACACTATGAAATTATATCATATCGTTATACTTTAATGGAATTTAAGTTCAATGACCAAATTAGAAAAAAGTTGTCAATTTTCAAAAAAAATAACATGGACGAGAAAAAAAATAGAGATCAAGTTGGGAAAAGTCGATAAGTTCAATGATTAAATATTATCTTATCCTTAAAAATATGATTTAGATCTTGAAGCCACTGAGGACTTGGTTCAATATCAAGATTGAGGTATTGAGAACTTTAAAATCCCAAGTTCAAGTTTTGTATTTTAAAATTTATTATTATATTTTCTTGAAAATTATATTTTTTATTTTTATATATTTTAAAAAATATTTCTTTGAATTTTTTAGAATTAAGATCAGGTTGAGAATATTTATAACTTTTGAGGATTAATTTTTTAAAATTATGACTACATTAATATAATTTATAAAAACTGAGAGCTAAATTTATTATTATATAAATTTTTTAACTTTCACATCAACTTTTTATTTGTAATTTTAATAGGAATTAACAACGTGATAATCGTGGTTACTTAAAATGTAAATTTTCTATTTTGAATGTCAAAAATAAAAAAATTTAACAGTTGGAATTTATATGGTATATAAAAAAAGTAAACAGTAAAATAGTACAAATTTCTGAACGTAATAGAAAGACAGCCACACGCACCCAAATTTCGAAGAGACGTGATCCATGACGTCATCAAAATTCGATTTATCTCAATCATATGTACCGAACATCATATCATAAACATATTAAAATATTTATAAAAAATATAAATTTTAAATAAAATAATGAAATTTTAAAAAATACATCATATGAGAACCAAATTATGTGTATTTATTTTTTCATAAATTACAATAACATAATAAATTCAGAATAACAAACACGATTAATACAACTTAAACTTAAGTCACGTCTAAGGTGGTGAACACCTGAATCATCAGTCTATCATATTGTGTTAATTATGTCAAGGACAAATCTAGGGGGTCGATAGGATTCCTAACCCCCTAAAATTCATTTTGACCCTTTAATTTTTTTTAAAATTTTAAATAGATAAAATTATACTTTAATCACCTAAAAATAAAAAAAATTAATTTAATTATTTAAAAATTATATTTTACTATTTTAAAAATTATAATTTAATTTTAGTCCCTAGTTTTTTTTAACTTTGCCCCTAGATTTTATGTATTTATTTTATTAATTTTTACAAGTCAATCGAATTACGTATGAAGTGACGTAAAAATGTATTGGAAATATATTAATTCCACGTTTCATTTTGGTATAATTCTTATGATTATAAAACGTTTCTTAATAAAATAAATCGATGGAACAAGTGGTTGAAACTCGATATCTAAATTTTTGAATAAAATATTATCCACGGAGGAAATAAGAAAATTAGTTTTCATGGCTCACGTTATAAACTTTTTTCGGTAAGTTATATTATTTTGATCTGGTACTTAAATTATATTATTTTTTTCAAACTGATATCTAAATTATACTTTATTATTTACTCAATCATTAAAAAAAAATTGTTGGGATCTGAAATTCGTTTAAATTATCTGAAAATAATTTCATAAATCCTTTTCATAAACAGAAGAGGCAGAAACAACTTTTTCTCTGTCAATATATATTGACATGATGTCGTGTTGTTCTTTAACAAAAATTCTAATTTACGAGTCTCTTTCCTTTACTGTTAGTCCTTGCTATTTGTTGGATACTAACACGTACCCTTCAAACTGCAAGTCGAATGCAAATAAACTAATCAACAATTTTAATCTTTCTTTTCTTCTTCTTCTGCCTTTTCTCGGGAGAAAAACGAAGCTTTGAAACCAACTCCTAAATAAACTTGTTCTGCAGTTCGACAAGACATTTTTTGTGACTAGATTCTGGGTTTCTTCTGATCACTTCACCAGTTCACTGGTTAGTTTTTTTTTTTTAAATGTTTTATGTTTATATCATTGGGAAGACAAAAATGTGTTTTTTTTGGGTGCATTTACTTCATTCATCAGTTGTTTTTACTTATCCCACGTTGAGTATTTGCCTTCCGTTTATTTTAACAAACAGTTTATGTTCTTTTCGATGTCTTGGGTGTTTTTTTTATGAAGGGTCGTATAGATTTTTACTTTAAATTAAATTATTTTGTAATGTCCTTCAAACCTCTTTCTACGGCATGATTGCTCACAAGTTCCATGTTCTCTTGAAGCTTTAAAGACCCTTTATTTTTTTTTTTCCCTTCACTTTCTGCTTTAGTGGGACAGTTGGACTGAATTGCTTGTTTAACTTGTTAGAATTTTATTTGACAAAGTAATTAACCTTTTATATGGATTAAAGTTTTGTTTTTTCCCTTTTATATGATTGATGTTTTAATGATCTTATGTATTGTTATAGTTCTGATAATAACATATGGAGTTTTTGAGCAATATTCAGGTTTGAATACAAGAGCAAGATGGAGGATTTATGGACTATGTTTTGTGGGGAATCTGCTTGTTCAGATAGATATGGAAAGCCCTGTGATTCGGCTTTGTGGCATTTCATTAATCCTTCTTCCTGCATTAATCAGTCCATGATAATTTGTTTCGATATCCTCCTATTAGTAATGCTCTTGTTCAACATGATTCAGAAACCATCACCGAAAACAGTTGGCATCCCTGCGCGCTTTCGAAACCGTTCTGCTTTGCAAATAGCTTCTGCTATTGTTAATGGTGGTATTGGATTGGTGTACTTGTGCTTTGGCATTTGGATTTTGGAAGAGAAGTTGAGGAAAACACAAACTGTTTTGCCTTTGAATTGGTGGGTGCTGGCACTGTTTCAGGGTTCCACATGGTTATTGGTGGGTTTAACTGTGAGCCTCAGGGGTAACCAGTTTCGTAGGACACCGATTCGATTACTATCAATTCTCGCTATCATATATGCAGTAATAGTTTGTGTGCTGTCCCTTTTTGCTGTTATTCTGAACGGAATAGTGAAGACAAAAATATTTTTGGATGCTCTGTCATTACCTGGAGCCATATTGTTGCTGTTTTGTGCTTACAAGGGATATAAGTATGGAGATGGTGATCAGAAAACAGATGAAAGTGGCCTTTATGACCATTTAGTTGCTGAGGCCAATGGTAGTACCAAAGATGATAAAACCGTTCAGGTTACCCCATTTGCTACGGCTGGATGCTTTAGCAAATTCTCCTTTTGGTGGTTGAATCCTTTGATGAAGAAAGGTAGGGAGAAGACTTTGACCGAAGAAGATATGCCCGAGTTAAGTGAGGCGGAGAGAGCTGAAAGCTGCTACTTGTTGTTCTTGGAGCTATTGAACAAGCAAAAGCAAGCCAACCCATCATCACAGCCATCCATTTTGAAGACCATAATAATATGCCACTGGAGAGAGATTCTTGTGTCTGGATTTTTTGCTTTGCTTAAGATACTCACGCTGTCCGCAGGTCCTCTGATCCTTAACTATTTCATTTTGGTAGCTGAGGGACATGAAAGTTTTGAATATGAAGGCTATGTATTGGCCATATCACTCTTCTGTGCAAAATGTATAGAATCCCTGTCACAAAGACAGTGGTATTTTCGAGTCAGACTAATTGGTCTAAAAATAAGGTCTTTACTCACAGCAGCTATATATAAGAAGCAACTGAGATTATCCAATGCTGCAAGGTCAATGCACTCGAGTGGTGAGATAACAAATTATGTTACTGTGGATGCTTATAGGATCGGTGAATTTCCTTTCTGGTTCCATCAGACATGGACAACAAGCCTTCAGCTGTGCATTGCTCTAGTGATTCTCTTCCGTGCAGTGGGACTAGCCACGTTTGCAGCCCTAGTTGTTATCATCCTCACTGTCATATGCAATGCTCCACTGGCCAAGTTACAGCACAAGTTTCAAAGAAACTTGATGATTTCACAAGATGAGAGACTTAAGGCTAGTTCTGAGGCTCTTATAAACATGAAGGTGCTGAAGCTATATGCATGGGAGAGCCATTTTAAGAAAGTTATAGAAAAATTAAGGGCTGTGGAATACAAGTGGTTACAAGCAGTGCAGTTGCGAAAAGCATATAATAGTTTTCTGTTTTGGTCTTCCCCAGTTTTGGTCTCTGCTGCTACCTTTGGGGCATGTTATTTCCTGAATATTCCTCTGCATGCTAGTAATGTCTTCACTTTTGTGGCCACACTTCGTCTTGTCCAGGATCCTATTAGAGCTATACCTGATGTTATTGGGATAGTTATTCAAGCAAAGGTGGCATTTGCTCGTGTTTTGAAGTTCCTTGAGGCACCAGAGCTGCAGAGTGGAAATGTCCGGAAAAAACGCCATATGGAGAATGGCGACTTAGCCATTTCTATTAAATCAGGAGGGTTTTCCTGGGAAGAGAATGCTTCAAAACCCACTCTAAGGGACATAACTTTAGAGGTTAGGATGGGGGAAAAAGTGGCTGTATGTGGAGAAGTTGGCTCCGGTAAATCAACCTTGTTGGCCGCAATACTTGGAGAAGTTCCTAACGTCCAAGGATCTGTAAGTCATAAAACTTGGTAAAGGGCTGAATGAATTTAGCCTTTTCTCGTAGAATATCATTTCTTTTCATTGTAGCTTAAGAGTATATAGTTTTTCTGCTTGTAATTTGCTCCATTGTCCAACGTACAGATTCAAGTATTTGGAAAGATTGCCTATGTTTCTCAAACAGCCTGGATCCAGACAGGAACGATACAAGATAACATATTATTTGGATCTGCCATGGATAAGCAACGAT
Organism: Gossypium bickii; assembly: GCA_025503065.1. Lineage (NCBI taxonomy): Eukaryota > Viridiplantae > Streptophyta > Magnoliopsida > Malvales > Malvaceae > Gossypium > Gossypium bickii. The sequence continues at coordinate 115,590,240 of CP106716.1, forward strand.
ATGAAGAAACGCTTGAAAGGTGTTCCTTGGCGAAGGACCTTGAATTATTTCCGTATGGTGATCAAACTGAAATTGGTGAAAGAGGAGTCAATCTTAGTGGTGGCCAGAAGCAACGAATTCAACTTGCTCGTGCTCTCTATCAGGATGCTGATATATATCTCTTGGATGATCCATTCAGTGCTGTGGATGCTCACACTGCTACAAGTTTATTTAATGTAACCAAAATCTACCATCACCTAGCAATTCTTTTTTGTTATCAACTTGTGTCAAAGCTGACTTAGACTGTTGCAGGAATATGTTATGGAAGCACTTGCGTCAAAGGCAGTTTTACTTGTGACTCATCAAGTTGATTTCCTTCCAGCTTTTGATTCTGTTTTGGTTAGTATATATTCCTAGACTATGCTATCATCTCTTTTTTTCAACAATCTTTTTTGTTCTAATGTTGATTTTATTCACAGTTAATGTCAGACGGGGAGATCCTTCAAGCAGCTTCTTATCACCATTTATTAGCTTCTAGTCAAGAATTTCAGGACCTTGTTAATGCACACAAAGAAACTGCTGGAGGTGGAAGAGCTGCTGAAGTTAACCCTGCCAAGGGACATGGAACATCCACTACAGAGATCAAGAAGAGTTATGTGGAAAAAGAGTTTAAAGAACCGGTGGGTGACCAACTGATCAAGCAAGAAGAAAGGGAAAAAGGAGATACGGGACTTAAGCCGTACTTACAGTACCTCAATCAAAACAAAGGCTTTGTGTTCTTCTTCCTTTCTACTTTCTGTCACCTTTTGTTTGTGTGTGGTCAAATAGCACAGAACTCTTGGATGGCTGCTAATGTTGATAATCCTAATGTTAGCTCGTTGAAATTGATCACGGTTTACTTGGCAATTGGAGTTTTCTCAACTCTATTGTTGCTATCTAGATCTCTTTCCACAGTTACCTTGGGTATGAGATCTTCAAGATCTCTATTTTCGCAGCTACTAAATTCCCTTTTCCGTGCTCCTATGTCATTTTATGACTCCACTCCTCTAGGAAGAATATTAAGTCGGGTAAGCTTCTCACTTGCTGAATATTGATATAACAGTTAACTGAAAATGATAGGTGTTACTCATATTTATACCTTTTGATTTTCAATCAGGTTTCTGTTGATCTGAGCATTGTTGATCTTGATGTACCATTCAGCTTAATATTTGCTTTTGGGGCTACCTTAAATACTTACAGCAATCTTGGAGTCCTGGCTGTTGTTACCTGGCAAGTCCTATTTGTTTCGGTACCAATGATCTATTTAGCGATTCGCTTACAGGTAACACGACAACTATCTGTGTTGGAATATGACAAATTCAAGTCGTTGTTGCTTAAATTTGATTGACTTCAAAAAGTTTCCTGGTTGTATGTAGAACTATTACTTTTCCACTGCAAAAGAGTTGATGAGGATAAATGGCACCACTAAATCCTTGGTTGCAAACCATCTGGCTGAATCAATAGCAGGAGCCATCACAATAAGGGCTTTTGAAGAGGAAGAACGGTTCTTTACTGAGAGCCTTGACCTCATTGACACTAATGCTAGTCCTTTCTTCCACAGTTTTACAGCAAATGAATGGTTGATTCAGCGGTTAGAGACACTTAGTGCTGTTGTTTTGGCCTCTGCTGCACTCTGCATGGTTTTGCTTCCTCCTGGGACTTTCAGTTCCGGTTAGTATAAGGAACTCTTACTTGCTTATACTGATTCAAGAATCTCATATAGATAAGTACTTTTAGGAGAAACATTCATTTAGTAATATTAAGCTACTGTTTTTCCATAAAAATCAGTGAAAAATACTCGTGTTATTACAGGATTCATCGGCATGGCTCTTTCTTATGGCCTTTCGTTGAATATGTCCCTTGTGTTTTCAATTCAAAACCAGTGCACCATAGCGAATTATATCATTTCTGTGGAAAGGCTTAACCAATACATGGATATACCAAGTGAAGCCCCTGAAGTGATAGAGGAGAATCGTCCTCCATCCAATTGGCCTGCTGTGGGTAAAGTTGAGATCCGTGATTTGCAGGTATAATTTTTCTTTGCACATACGAAATATCATCTACTTGCACCAGTAATACTTAGAAAAATTAATTTGAACAGATCAGATATCGACTGGATGCACCATTAGTTCTTCGAGGAATCAGTTGCACATTTCAAGGAGGGCACAAAATCGGTATTGTTGGTCGAACTGGCAGTGGGAAGACAACTCTAATCAGTGCTTTATTCCGTCTGGTTGAGCCTGCCGGGGGGAAGATTTTAGTCGATGGCATTGACATCTGTACTATTGGCCTACACGATCTGAGGTCACGTTTTGGAATAATACCTCAGGATCCTACCCTTTTTAATGGAACTGTGAGATACAATTTGGATCCTCTATCCCAACATATTGACCAGGAGATATGGGAGGTAAATTTCGTCCCCTTTTTTTTTTTTTTGTCAAGAATTTCTTCCTGTTGATGCTAAAGTATTCTGGATTAACTGATTTTTCATCTGCATTTGAAGGTTCTTGACAAGTGCCAACTTCGAGAAGCCGTTCAGGAAAAAGAAGATGGACTGGACTCCTTAGGTAAACTATCTGAAATCTGATTATTGTTGTATGCTTATTCACTTTATGGAGATACTGTTTACTGAAAAAAAAAAACCAATTGGTCATTCAGTTGTGGAAGATGGATCGAATTGGAGCATGGGCCAAAGACAATTATTTTGTTTGGGGCGTGCTCTCTTGAGAAGAAGTCGAGTATTGGTGCTCGATGAAGCAACTGCATCAATTGATAACGCAACGGACTTGATTTTACAGAAAACCATTCGCACCGAATTCGCAGATTGTACTGTCATTACAGTTGCACACAGGATACCGACAGTTATGGATTGCACAATGGTACTGGCGATCAGCGATGGTGAGTTTCATTAAAATTCTGACCTGAGAAGTGACCTTTAGATATCAATGTACTTTGCACTGCATGCAGCTCTGAGAATCGGCTTTTAAGTGAATGAATGTTTTTTCCTTTTTTGTATTTCAGGCAAACTTGTGGAATATGACGAGCCAACAAAATTGATACAGAGAGAAGGCTCATTGTTCGGGCAACTCGTGCAGGAATACTGGTCCCATTATCATTCTGCAGAGTCACATTGAAGTTTGAAATTTCTCCGTAACCAAAACTCGCTTTCACCCCCTCCTTCCCTTTGCTTGGTTGAAAGAAGGGAAAATAAGTAGGATGTGTGGATCAAATATGTTATTGGGTTTTAGGGGGAGCGTCAGTTCTTGTTTCAGAGGAACCACAATACGAGACAAGGGGAAGCTGGAGCAAGCAGAAGAGAAGATGACATTTCAAGAGATCAATTATGGGTCTTTTAGCATCATTATTCCTTGTTTCTCAAGGCAATGATTGTTAATTTTGCCTTGTCTTTTTTTTTCCAGCTAATCCTGATGCTTTATTATATACTCTTCATAGTTGCTTTCAAAAACTTCATTTTGAAACAAGATGTAATTTTGAATAGCTAAAGCTGAGTTATTCATTAGAACTCAATATATATATATATATATATATATATCTGTGTGTGTTTGAGCTACAGTTATATTTTATTTAATTTTTGTTACTTCCTCTAATTGAGTTAATTTCACTTAATTTGTAAAACCAAATTTGATATAAAGAAAGCAAGGTAATAATTTGAAGAAAGATGTCTAACAAAAATTTAATGAGGTAATGCTCTGCCAAAAGCTTTTCTATTAGGTTTGTAGCATATAAACTATATTATTTTAGGTCTAATATTGAATTGAGAAATTAATCCTATTTTAATTTGATATAATTTGATTTTTTTACTTTACGAAAATTGAGAAGTTATTGATAAATATGTAAAATTGAATGGCCTTTTCTTTTTTCTTTTTCTTTTTCTTTTTTGCTAATTTATTAGCTAAAATTTGTCATATTGTTAATAATATTCCCCTACTCTTGTACAAATATTCACCCTGTTTTTATGTCAAACAAAATATAAGTAAGCATTTACATTACAATTTTGAGGGAAGGTGTTAATATTAGAATTCAAATCTTGGATATTGAGATACCAACGTAGACAACTTTCAGCATATTAAACTCCTAGAGCATTGTAAAACACCAGATTTACTTGTCAATTCTTTAACAAACATAGCATTGACAACCTTAAAATTTTGTTCTTGGCTATAGTTAGGCTTCGCCCCACCTACACCAGTTTGCTTGCTGAAAGATGCTCCATTTTTGAATACATCCCCTACCGAATAAAATTTCCATAAACCTTTCTCTCCTTTTCTCCACGTTACCTCTTTGTTCCCAACATCATTCGGAGCGACGAAAAAATTGGCTTCACTCTTAATGCTGGGGCTCATGCTTCCACCAATGGCATACTGCTCCCATCCTTGGTAGAAATTGTTCGCTACGTGTGCATATCCATGACGAACTCTGCAATGTAATTTAATATATAACAATTTGAGATAATTCAAGAAAATATGCATTAAAAAACATGGAGCTCATGGATCCATAATTATTACTTACCTTGGCATTCTTTGGTTGCAATTAGGTCCGAAATGGTTGAAAATAACGGTGACCATCATGTTTCTGTCTCTCAAATGACCGTCATCGTGTCCGAGGAGCATGACTTTATCTTGGTTCCTAAACCAGTTTGTAACACCCCCTACCTGTATTCGTTATCAGAATAAGGTACGAGGCATTACCAGAGTTTACAAATTTTTTTTTTTTTTTAACCGAAACCATTCTAATTCAACATATTTTCAAAATAAAATTCATGCATATTTATAAAATAACTTCAACACATAAGCCATATCAGTGGCTAACCTTATATTCATTTCATATTAACATTTATTTTATTAGCTTATACATGCCATTCATTTCCAAACTAAAATTTCTTTAAATACCGAAATACTGGGGTTGATAGTGTGATGAGTCTCCCACCGATTCGACCTCCGAGCTCTTAACACTACAAAACAAGGGAAAGGAAAACAGAGTAAGCACTTTGTGCTTAGTAAGCCCATGTAACAAGAATTATACTTACCTAATATTTTCAATACAATGTAATAAGCATTCATATATCCATTCAATGCATTAATACCCTAACATGCACAAGCTCAACATTCAAGTTAGTTCATTAATTTCCATATATCAATAATATACACACCATGATTGATGAGCTCATCAATACTATGATTTTCATTTCCTTGTTATTTTTCCATATTTATCCCGTTGAATTACTCAAATTTCGATGGATTTTCAGAGGTACACATTTGTGTACAAACCGGTCCGTCAATTCATATTCATGTGCGCACATTTTCATTTCAGAGAGCACACTCGCGAACCTCATCTTTACAAAGCAGATTACCACCCAGCTAAATCCTCTGTAATATAAACTCATAGAGTATTGTCGGGATTACTACCCGAGCAAAATCGCAACGACAATTACTCTAATGAGCTTGGATCCAATTACAGTCCAGCTAAATTCAGACCTAATTCGGATTACCCGTCGGGCTAAATCCATTTTCCACATATTCTTGGTGGGCTATATCAGATAGGATCACCCGTCCGGCTAGATCCTTTTTACCGTCAATTCCTTTTTCAGAGATCCATCGAATTTTCCTTTCATTCAACCGGATTTTTTTCCCTTTTATTAAATATACCAATGTTTCATCAAATTTCATACAATGGACATTCAAATTATATTCACATCAATAACATACATTTCAAACATTTAAGAATATAATTCAAGTTACATGAACTTACCTCGATACTAGTTCGTTTATAAAATCTACTAATCCGGGACTTTTTCCTTTCCTCGATCTAGCTTTGTATTTGAGTTTTCTGGATCTAAATAAATAAATTCAATCATCAATTCAATACATTTCATGTTCACATGTAGCATTTTCTATAATTCTATTATTATTTTTAGCTTATTCAAAGCTGTCTACTTGAGTCACAGTGACTAAATTATTTATTTCTCGAGCTACAGAGCTCCAAATGAAGAACCGTTAATTTTGCCTGAAACTAGACTCACATATCTTCTTCCCATAAAATTTTCAGAATTTTTGGTATGTCCAATCAATACCAGATTATTCTTAAAGTTTCCCCTGTTTTACTGTTTGACTGTTCTGACCTCTCTTCACTACGAATCAAATTACTCTTCGTACAGAATTCATATGAACTTCTTATTTATTTAATTTGAAAATAGACTCATTCAGGACTCTAAAAATATAAAGTTAAGCCCCTAATTATTTTTCTCCAATTTTTTTATGATTTTTCAAAGTCAGAACAGGGGATCCCGAAATCCCTCTGAACCAGTCTTACAAAAATATAAATATCTCAAATTACAGAATTCCTTTGCTTTCCATGTTTCTTTCATATGAAAATAGACTCAATAAGCTTTAATTTCATATCTCATTCAACTTCTAATTCCACTTCTACGAATTTTAGTGATTTTTCAAACTTACTCTACTGCTGCTGTCCAAAACAGTTTTGTTATAGCTTATTTTTTTACAATTAAATCCTTTACCCAATTCTAACTTCAAATTCTTTCAATTAAACCACTAATTCATCATTTTATTCATCATATGCTATATTCAAAAACTCTGAAACTTCAAAAATTTCAACTTAAATTCATCAAAACTTTGTTCTAAAACTTATAAAGCATCAAAATTAAAAGAAAAGGACTAAATTAGCTTACCAAATTAAACTCCAAGCTTCAAACTTTTAATTTTCCCTTTTCTTCTTTCTTTTCTCTTTTTCTTTCTTCTTTCACGTTTGCTCTCTGTTTCTTTTCTGTTTCTATCTCTTTTGTTTCTTTTCTCTTTTCTTTATATATATATTTATAATAATATAATAATATAATAATAAACTAAAAATCTCAGATTTTTCTTCAATTCACCGCCTCAATCTAGACAAAATGGCTTAATTGCCATTTTGGTCCTTTATACTTTCTTTTAATCTATAATTAAACTTTTACTTTCATTTCAATTTAGTCCTTTTCATTTAATTACCTACCCAAACGTTAAAATTTTCTAACGAAAGTTTAATACCACATTACTAACATTTTATAAATATTTATAAAAATATTTCCTATCATATAAAGACTCATGCAAACATATTGAAATAAATTTCTATTTAAATCGGATTTATGGTTGCGAAACCATTATTCTGATAATCTCGAATTTAGGCCATTACACAGTTGTTCGAGACAGTGACATTGGTGGAACCGCGAGTGACATCGAGGAGACCATCTTGACACTCGTATAATGTGTTATGATCGATCCACACTTTTTTCGCAGTGACCAATCTTATAGCGTCTCCGTCCATTTGGCCTAAGGGGATCACCTTTGCTTTTGGACCCATCACAATGCTAGGTGGTTGGGCCTTGCAATGGTGGATGCGAAGCCCGTGGATGATTATATCGGTCTCTTGGTACACCAACAGGCACCCGACGCCAGTTATGTGGACGTCGACGCCACGGCCGTCGATGGCGGTGAAGCTACTTAAGAGAAGTGGTCTTTGGAGTGTGATGGTCATGCTGTTTTTGAATGTGATCCATACTTTTCCTTTGATCATTGTGGTTCCGTAACGAAGGGTCCCTGATTTAGGACTTAAAGGGTCGTCGGAAGGATTGGTAACCTTGTACTTCACGACGTCTTTGCCAATGTTGTTGATCATTTTGCCGGCAAAACCGACGGAGCATTTGGCCAATTGTTGTCGTTGACTCCGCCAAAGATGGTTCCCTCTCCAACATTTATCGATTACATTCATATTAGCCATATTAGCCAAACTCGAACTAGGACTTGCCATTAGAATGACAATGAAAAGGGCTAATGTGAAGCACCATGATAATGTTGTAGCCATTGTTGTACTTTTTTTTTTCTTGAGTGGAAGATGGGAGAATAAAGAGAGATTATTGATGGATTTATACGGCCAAAAAAATTGCCAAATTTGAGTTAAAAAATTTGTTCATAATGTTACGAGGTGAATGTTATTGCTATTATTATCGGATACCAATAGCTTGGGCTACTTTGTTAGTAACTAACTTCATTTTTATGGAGACAAAAAATGTATTGTTTGTTTATTTTTGTTGAAATTCTGCTATTAGTATTTGTAATATACATAATTTGCGTATAAGTATATTCTAATTTGGTCAATTTTAGGTCATGTGCTTTTAGAATTTTGAAATTTCAATCATGAACTAAATAATATACATTGAATTTGTTAAGTTATATTTGCTATTTCCAAAATCTCATGTAACAAATATATTATCACATGTATAATGTCATATTAACTTGCTATTTACATGTGATACTCACAGAAATGCCATATTATTTTAGTTAATAGTTTTAATGGCTATCGTTTAAATCAAGATTGAAATTTCAAAATTCAAAAAGTATAGAATCTAAAAATGATTAAATTAGATAATTAAAGCTAAATCCATAACTTACACATAGTATGAGACTAAAAGCAAAATTAGACCTAATGAGTTTAAATATTACTATTTATATCAAGATTTAAATTTCAAAATTCAAAATCATCAAAGCATAATATATAGAATAATAAGATTTTAGATTCTTTTTACAAAAATGTTTTCATTTTTGGATACTTATAAGGGTTAATTTGTTAGTCAAGGTAAAAAAAAAAAATATGTGGCCAAGTTTGAGAGTTAGTTTCATATTTAAAAGTTAAAAATGAAATATAGATTTAGTGTTAGCTCAATTAATATGAGTATTGTTGGTAATGCATAAAATTATGGGTTTGAGTACGTTAGAATGCATTGTTAAAAATTATTAAAAATGAAATTTTGTTATTTTTTAATTTAAAAATTATATATTTTTTAATAGAAAGCAAGTTTCAGTCTGCAATTCTTATTTCAATGCATCATTACTAAGCAAACTCCATCTCCAATGCATCGAATCAAACAACTTTAGACCTCTTAGCCATATAGTCAGCTACCTGCTTACACTCCCTTGGTCCTTGCTTGAGCTTAAGCTCCCATTGCCATTATAATCGGAAGCGAATTTGTCGAGGGCAGACTGGAGTTTTGGTCCCAAAAATAGAAAATTTTTAATTCAGTCTCTTTATAAATAGTCAAATTATAAATTAATATATGTGATGAAATTGCACTTTGACCTTCAAAAAATAAAAATATTGTAAATCAATCATCTTATAAATATAAAAACTTGAATGGTTGATTTTTGTTAATACTTTACGTATGAGTTATTTCTATTCATTTTTAAGTCAATAATTTAATATTAATATTTAGTATTAGTATCCAATCAAATTAACTTATCAATTTACATAAAGCACAATAATTCAATTTTAAAAAATTAAAATAAGAGGAATTCTTTGTCGATTTCTATAAAGTCGAAATAGACACACATATATATGATGATGATACCCTCTTTCTCTTGTACAAATATTCACCCTATTTTTACATGAAACAAAATAAAAGCAAAGCATTAGTATTTACATTACAATTTAGTGGGAGGGGTATTAACTTCAGAACTCGAGTCCTCGACTTTGAGATACCAACACAAATGATTTTTAACATGTTAAACTCCTGGAGCATCGTAAAACACCAGATTCACGTGTCAATTCCTTAACAGATCCAGCATCGACAACTTTAAAATTTTGTTCTTGGTTATAGTTAGGCTTCGCTCCACCTACACCTGTTTGCTTACTGAAAGATGCTCCGTTTTTTAATACATCCCCTACTGAATAAAATTTCCATAAACTTTTCTCCCCTTTTCTCCATGTTACCTCTTTGTTCCCAGCATCATTCGGAGCAACGAAAAAATTGGCTTTGCCCTTGATGCTGGGGCTCATGCTTCCACCGATGGCCTATTGCTCCCACCCTTGGTAAAAACTGTTTGCTACATGCGCATATCCATGGCGAACTCTGCAATATAATTCAATAAATAACAATTTCAAATACTTCATGTAAATATGCATTAAAAAACATGGAGCTCACCAATACATCATCATTATTTACCTTGGCATTCTTTGGTTGTAGTTAGGTCCGAAATGGTTGAAAATGACAGTGAACTTCATGTTTTTGTCTCTCAAATGACCATCATCGTGTCCAAGGATCATAACTTTATCTTGGTTCCTGAACCAATTGTTCGACACGGTGACATCGGTGGAACCGCGAGTGACGTCTAGGAGTTGGCACTCATACAATGTGTTATGATCGATCCACACTTTTCTTGTGGTGACCAATCTTATAGCGTCTCCGTCCATTTGGCCTAAAGGGATCACCTTCGCATTTGGACCCATGACGGTGCTAGGTGGTTGGGCCTTGCAATGGTAGATGCGAAGCCCGTGGATGATTATATCGGTCGTTTGGTACACCAAGAGGCACCCAGCGCCAGTTATGTGGACATCGATGCCACGACCGTCAATGGTTGTGAAGCTGCTTAAGAGAAGTGGTCTTTGGAGTGTGATGATCATGCTATTTTTGAATGTGATCCATACTTTTCCTTTGATCATTGTGGTTCCATAACGAAGGGTCCCTGATTTAGGACTCAAAGGGTTGTTAGAAGGATCAATAACCTTGTACTTCACAACGTCTTTGCCAATGTTGTTGATCATTTTGCCGGCAAAACCGACGGAGCATTTGGCCAATTGTTGTTGTTGACTCTGCCAAAGAGGGTTCCCTCTCCAACATTTATCGATTACATTCATATTAGCCAAACTCGAACTAGGACTTGCCATTAGAGTGACCATGAAAAGGGCCAATGTGAAGCACCATGATAATGTTGTAGCCATTGTTCAACTCTTTTTTTCTTGTTCGGAAGATGGGAGAATGAGGAGAGATTATTGATGGACTTATACAACCAAAAATTTTGCTAAATTTGAGAGTTAAAAAAATTGTTCATAATGTTACGAGGTGAATGTTATTGTTGTTTTTATTGGATGCCAATAGTTTGGGCTACTTTGTTAGTAACTACTTTATTGTTGAGACAAAAAAAGTGTTCATTTGTTTATTTTTAGTGAAATTTTACTAGTGGTCATCGTACTATGTATAAGTTGCATATTTAATTCCTATACTGGGTGTATTCTAATTTGGTCAATTAGGTCATGTGATTTTAGAATTTCAAATTTTCAATTATGAACCAAATGGTAGACGTTACATTCATTAAGTTATATTTTGCTATTTCTAAAATTTTATGTGACAAATGGATTATCATAACTATAATGTCATATCAATTTATTATTTTCACATAATACTCATAAACATGTCACAAATGAACTTGACGACTACTGTTTGAATCATGATTGAAATTTAAAAATTCATAAAAATATAAAGACTAAAAATGATTAAATTGGATAAATCTATAACTTACACATATTATGAGACCAATAATAATATTAGGCCTAATGGATTTAAATGTTATCGTTTGTGCCAATAATTTCAAAATTCAAATTGACCTAATTAAATATATGAACTAAATTTGTAGCTTAATAGTATACAGAGTAATAACAAAATTGATTTTTTTTACAAAAATGTTCTTTTCTTTGTACTTAAGAAAGGGTGTGCTATGGGTTATTTCATTCTCTGTTGGTATGATTAAATGAGTTCATTAATGGTAAATTTTGACAGAAAATCTTAAGTACATCAACGATTGAAAAATCTCAAACTTTGTTACGGTATGGAGATTGATGGTATACTTTTTTATTGAAAATTAATAAATAAGCCTTAATAATTATGTAATAACTGAGATTGATTTGGTCTTTTAACTTTCACATGTGTAAACATTGATTAAGTGATAACTGAGATTGATTAAGTACATTGATTTGTTATGTTATATTTTGCTATTTTAGAAATCTTACGCGATAAATATATTTTTACATGTGTAATGTTATGTCAACTCACTATTTTCACATAATACTCAAAAGAATGTCACATTATTTTAGTTAAAAGATCTAATAGCTACCAATTGAATCAAAATTGAAATTTAATAATTCAAAACGTATAGAGACTAAAAAAATTAAATTGGATAATAAAGATAAATCTATAACTTACACGTAGTATGAGACTAATGGAAAAATTAGAATTAATGGATTTAAATGTTACCGTTTGTGTCAGGACTAAAATTTCAAAATTAAAAAAAGCAGAGAATTAAAATTGTCCAAATTAAATTATAAGGATTAGATTTGTAACTTATGCATAGTATAAGGAGTAGTAACATAATTGGATCTTTTTGACAAAATGTTTTTGGATGAATTACACTCAAGGTCACTAAACTATTAGTAAGTTTATATTATGGTCACTCAACTTCAAAAAATTATAAAATGGTCGTTAAACTATTTGAAAGTTTTCATTTAACTTACTGAATTGTTAAAATTATTATTGTATACCTTTAAATATTACAAATCTACAAACCGAAATCCAAAATATCCAAATTCAAAAATAACTAAATTCAAGCCCGCCCAAACCCAATCTTCTACCAACCTTTTTTTGGTACATTATCTATTGTACAATAAAAGTTTATATCTAGAATAATAATATTCCCCTTTCTCTTGTATAAATATCCATCTTGTTTTGCTCAAAAAAAAAAAAAATATCCATTTTGTTTTTACCCAAAATAAAATATAAGCGAAGGATCTCTTTTCATTTGAGTCAAATAATCGGTTCGAAGTAATTATTAATTTTTTTTCTTCTCATATAGGCTTTTTAGTAATTTTTTTTAATTAAAGTTTACATTACAATTTAAAGAGGGTATTAAGATCAAGACTCAAATCTTGGATCTTAAAAGGTCAATACAGACAACTACTTTTAGCATGTTAAACTCCTGGAGCATCGTAAAACACCAGATTCACTTGTCAATTCTTTAACAGACCCAACAATTTCAACCTTAAAATATTGTTCCCGGTCATAATTAGGTTTTGCCCCACCTACACCTGTTTGCTTACTAAAAGATGCTCCATTTTTGAAAGCATCCCCAACTGAATAAAATTTCCATAAACCTTTCTCCCCTTTTCTCCACGTTACCTCTTTGTTTCCAGCATCATTCGGAGCGACGAAAACATTTGCTTCACTCTTGATGCTGGGGCTCATGCTACCACCGATAGCGTATTGTTCCCACCCTTGGTAGAAATTGTTCGCTACGTGTGCATATCCATGGCGAACTCTATAATGTAATTTAATATATAACAATTTCAGGTAATTCATTTAAATATGCATTAAAAAACATAAAGCTCTTCGATCCATCATCATTATTTACCTTGGCATTCTTTGGTTGCAGTTAGGTCCGAAATGGTTGAAAATGACAGTGACCTTCATGTTTTTGTCTCTCAAATGACCATCATCGTGTCCGAGGAGCATAACTTTGTCTTGGTTCCTGAACCAGTTGTTCGAGACGGTGACGTCGGTGGAACCGCGAGTGACATCTAGGAGGCCATCTTGGCACTCGTACAACGTATTATGATCGATCCACACTTTTCTTGCAGTGACCAATCTTATAGCATCTCCGTCCATTTGGCCTAAAGGGATCACCTTCGCATTTGGACCCATGACGGTGCTAGGTGGTTGGGCCTTGCAATGGTGGATGCGAAGCCCGTGGATGATTATATCAGTCGCTTGGTACACCAACAGGCACCCAGCGCCTGTTATGTGGATGTCGACGCCACGACCATCGATGGCGGTGAAGCTACTTAAGAGAAGTGGCCTTTGGAGTGTAATGGTCATGCTGTTTTTGAATGTGATCCATATTTTGCCTTTGATCATTGTGGCTCCATAACGAAGGGTTCCCGATTTAGGACTCAAGGGGTCATCAGAAGGATCAGTGACCTTGTACTTCACAATGTCTTTGCCAATGTTGTTGATCATTTTGCCGGCAAAACCGACGGAGCATTTGGCCAGATGTTGTCGTTGACTCTGCCAAAGAGGGTTACCTCTCCAGCATTTATCGATCACATTCATCATAGCCAAACTCGAACTAAGACTTTCCATTAGAATGGACATGAATAGGGCCAATGTGAAGCACCATGATAATATTGTAGCCATTGTTCAACTCTTTTTTCTTTGATTTCTTTTTTCGGAAGATGGGAGAATATAAAGAGGTTATTGATGGATTTATACAGCAAAAAAAATACCAAATTTTAAGAGTTGAAAATTTGTTCATTGTGGTTATGGAATAGCGGTAGAGGGAACTATAATAAAGGTTTCATAAACTTCGTTGGGAACCAATTCATTTTTGTTGAGACAAAAAACTGTTGGTATGTTTTTCTTTTTCGGTGTATTAATGAGATACTTGTAAACTATTCGAGCTCGATGAATTTTTTTTTGAATTCGATTTAATAATTATCGAGCCGTGTTCGAGCTCGAATAGCTTCAGCTATTAATCGAGTTGAATTCGAGCTTTGTAATACTCAAATGGTTTGCAAGCTTTTCATTTTATATATATTAATAAATTTTATTATTGCCCTTAATATATATTATTATCCTTAAGCTTAATTATCGAGCTAACCTCAAATTTGAATACATATAAACATAATTAAGCTCGAATTGGAGCTTAACTATGAAAATTGATGAACTAAAGTATTAAATTTGATAAATAACTTAATCAATCTCGAGCTCAAAATTAAAAATAAATATTTAATCTAATGCGAGTTAAATATCAAATACCCAATTTCAGATTAATCTTAAACTTCAACTTATCAATATTCAATTTCGACTTTATTAGATTACACCCTACTTACAAAGGAAAAGGCGGCCACGCTGGAGGTTATTTTGTTACTAAAAATTAAAAATATGTAGCCATGTTTGACATTTAATTTCGTACTTAAAAGTTAAAAATATACGTTTTTATTTATTTTAATTTTTTAATATAATAGTTGATACCATTAAATTTCCATTCTATAGAAAATGTTTTACTTTTTTTTAAAAAAATTGTTTTAGTAAATTTGTAACGATTTGCTTTTGAGTTCTACGATTAAATGAGTCTATTGATAATAAATGTCGACGGAAAATAATAATTACTAATAACATCAACAATTTTATTAGAATTTTGAAGTTGAAAAAAAAAATTTAACATTTCAAGTATTAAGATTGAATCTCAAACTTAATTATTGTATAGAAATTAACACTATAATTTAATCTAAAATTAATAAATAAGTCTTAATAATTATATAATAAATATATTAGCTTCAGATGGATTTGTTCATAACCCTAGAAAGAGTTGATCCAAAATTGAAAAATATTCAAATTTAAGGCAAAAAGAGTAATTAATTATAAATATTTATGACTTATAAATCTTCAAAATTATTTGAATTTTTTTAAGCACACAAAACCAATTTGATTTAAATTCGAAATAATTTAAACTAGAAAAACCCGAATTTAAAATTATCTAAGTCGAAGAAAGGTCAAGCCTGAAATTATTCAAAATATGGGTGTCGAAACCTTTTTTTTTTAAAGGTTGACTTTTATTTAAAAAAAATGGGAGTCGCCACCAATCTTTTTTTTTATGAGATGTGATCGGATCACCTCGCAATTTGATTATTTTAATAAATAATTTTGATTTACTAAAACAACGATTTTGGTTACGTGCGAGAAAGGATTAGCACCCTCATAACGCCCAAAATTGGTACCTAATTGATTGATTAATGTCTTAATGTTGAAAGTTGAAAACTCGAAAAGAATTTAAAATACGATCCTTATTTTCATTAATGTTAATTTTACTTAAAAATTTTGCTTGAATAAATCAAAAACGAATGTTAAGGACTCTCTCATCTCGAGATAGCAAAATGTCACGTCCTGTAAGTTAGGATGCGACACATTGAACCTTTGAGAATGAGCTTGCCTTTATTTTTATTTAAAACTTATGTATTTTAATTCTAGAAGGATATTAGGTTGTTTAGGTTCAACGAGAAAATCGAAACCCTGTAAGTTAGGGTACGATTTCTCGAATCTCCAAAATACGAAATATTGCCTATTTTTAAAAGTTTTCTTTTTTATGGATTTGGGGTAAAAATTAATGTAATATTTAAAATGATAAACGTTTTGTTTATTCGATTATGGTATAAAATGCGACTTAAACATAAGAAAAATATCATGTTTAATGAATAATAAAAGTGCGACATAATTTGTGATAATATGATAAAATATAAAAAATATATAGTAATAATAGATCACGATACCAACATGCATAATAAGACAATAATAACAATGAAAATTGATAATAGTAACAATAACAAAAATACTAATAATATCAACAACAGCCACAATGATGGCAAAATGAAATGTAAAAAAAAAAAAAATGCCCAATGAAAAGAAAATAATGAGAGAACAGTTTAAATGTAAACTAAAAAATAAAAAATAAAACGATAATGAATAAGCTAGCAAATAAATAAATAAATAAATAAAATGAGTAAAGACTCAATTGTCACTCAAATTAAATTAACAGGATAGATCAAGATAAAATAAACAAATGGCAGACTAAAATAGAAATCGCGAAAACAGCGAGGGCCAAATGGGAAAATAATCCAATCTTCGGACACGCGTCCTTTCGAGATCAGTGTGCCAAGGATTAAATTGAATCATGCGAAAAATTAAGTGGTCAAATTTATAAAATAAAATAAAAAGTAAAAAAAAAAGAGACTAAATTGAAGCATGCCAAAAAATGAAAGGGGCGATCACGCAAATAGCCCAATAGTAGAAAACGGGTGGATCCCCTGGAGCAGATCGGGTCGCGTGCAGATCAGGGGCTAAATGACGCCATTTTGGCGTCTGTGAACCCTAACTCAAAACGACGCCATTTTGTATCTTTATTTAAAACAATTTTTTTAAAAAAAATTCATTTTTGCCACTGTGTTTTTTTTAAACAACAAAAAAATCAAAGAGTCCCCCTTTTCTCTCTACCCCTCTTTGGCCGGCCTGGGGGTTTCGTTGGCAATCTGACTCGCCTCTGCCTCCACCGTGGCCGATGGTTTGAGCCGCGCAAAATGGGGTGTTTTAGCCCCCTTTTTTTTAAATGGATTTGAAGGCCAAGCCTTCTGACGACGAGATCGCGGGATGATTCAGGTGAGCTTTTCTTTTCTCTTTCTTTTTATTTTCGTATGTAAAATTTAAAAAAAAAAACTTAAGAGTAAAATAAATAGAAATATAAAATGAAAATCACCTTTAGAAAATTTTATATATTCAATCTCTTTTGTTTTGTATTCAATCTCGTGTCCAGAAAAAATATAAAGATATTGTTTGTGGCTTTTATAGCCAAATTACAAAAATGTTTGTTTCTATTTTTTTGTCTTTTTCTATGATGTTTTTACTTCCTTGCATGTTGGACTCTTGCCTTGGTCTTTGTTCTTCTTTTTTGCAGATGACAGTGGCAATGACAGATGTGTGCGAGGCTGGTGGTTGGTGTGCGGCGGTGGCTAGGCTAGGGACTAGGGTTTTCTGTTACTAGTTTATGTTATGGGCTTGTTGAGCTTTAGGGTTTTTTATTATTGGGCCATTTGGGTTTCTTTTGTAATTGGACTTGTAATTATTTTATTTTTAATCTGTTTTCTATTTGGACCCGGACGAAAAGAGAGAGTGAATAGCTTTTTTGTCGAAACAAAAGTAAAGATTTTAGATATGTTTCGCACATTCACATTTTCATATTGTGCTAATTTATTTTTATGTAGTTTTCATTTTTTCTTTCCAAGGATTCGAAATGTTTTAAATCTCTTTAAAATGATTACATATTATTAATTAGTTTTAAAAAACATTTGATACACTGTTAATGGAATTTTTAAACTGCATAAATAATGTTAAGGGATGACAAATGTCTATAGAAGTAAAATAATAATAATAAGGCACATGACGATTTTTTAAGGTTGCTTTGTGAAATAAAAAAAATATATATTTTCAATGTTTGTATTTTAATTTTATGTAAAATTCAGTAAATTCATATTTATTTCATAATTATATTATTAAACGAAGCTTGCTTCTTAAAGTCTCATTTTAGTTAAGTTTGTAATCAGTACCAGCTGGAAACACTGACTAATTTTGTGGTCGTACATATACGTATGCTACTTTGTCAAATGAATTTCTAGAAGATCGGTGATTATTAAGAAATTTTACTAATTTATACTATACTGATTCAAATTTTTAATCAATAAAAATATCTAAATTACATATTGAAAAATAGAAATTAAAAAAAATGGAAGAAGAGAGGAATGCTATCTAAATTTAACATTTTTACAAATTATTTAATGGTTAATTAATAATATTTTATAGGCAGGGGTCAGCCCCTAAATTTATATTTAAGTTTTTTTAAAAATTTATAAAAATTTAAATCAATAAAAGTAAAATTACACTTTGATTCTCTTAAAAATAATAAAAATTTGATTTAACCTTTTAAAAATTATAATGATATAAATATTAAAATTGTGAAATTATATTTTTACTATCGTAAAAATATACAATTTAATTTTAATTCTTTAAAAATAATTTCTGACTTCGCCCTTGTGTTTAATTTCCCTCTCAATAATTTACCAACAAATATTTAAAAAAAATACCCAAAAAAAACCCTCTCAAAAAAATATTCAAAAGTTTTTAATACTTAAAAGATTTTAATTATTGAAATTAAAAATTAAAGGTTTTCGACTGTTAATAATCTCTACTTCTGGTTATACATAATGGTTATGTCCATTGACTTGACCGACTGTTTTCGTTGACTATGTAAGTCAATAATCAAACAAGCTCGCTTAAACATATGAGTATGATATAGGAAGAGGGTGGAGAAATTTGGAGCATTTAATTTAATTGATTAAAATTTTGCTAAGTTTGAGTTCAGGCTGTCTAAGTTGGAGCCTCATTCTTGTAAAAATTAAATGTACAATAATAATAAAATCGATATATATATATGGATGCTGGTGAGCATGGACTGGGCCGGGTTCGATTAAAAATTTAATACCATTTGTTAGGCTCGGTCCGGCCTGAAAAATGAGTCTAAAATTTTATTTAAGTTAGACTCAGATAAAACTACTAAAATCCAGGCCCAACCCAGTCCGTCCATATTAATTTTTATATAATTTTAAAATATATATACTGCATCAAAAATAGTAAAAACATCAAAATAAATATTTTCCAATAAATTGAAAATAAATTTTAAAAAAATATGTATACTTAAATAACACTAAGATAGATGCAACTTAACAAATAAATGTCTCTAAAATAATAACAAAATTAACAAATGTCTTTAAATTAATAACAAAATTAACAATAAAATAAGTTTTATACAATATCCAAACAATAACAACAAAATAGTAGTAACATAATAGTAAAATGGTAGCAAAATATGGACAAAATAACAAGAAAATAATATTTAAAAAGTCAAACCTTCCCACATTTCGGGCGGGCCTTCTGGCCGGGCCAGGTGGCCCGACCCATACTCACCTCTATATATGGGTTTCGTTCCATTATTTTCCATTAATTACCAGATTCGGAGCTATTCTCAACACAAATATTCTAAGTTTAATATATTGATATGGTATCAAATTACATTTTATTTTTTTATTCAAAAAATAGATAAATTAATCTCGGTATGCTAAATCAAAAAATAAATCGGTCTTTTTTGTAAAAAAAAATTATCCATTTGTGATGTTATAAAATTGGCATAGTTGATGAAATAACCAAACAGTAACACATAGCATGCTACATAGTAGAAATTGATGAAAATTTTAACAGAATGACTAGTTTACTCTTTGATCTAACATAAAAAGATTAATTTATTTTTTTAATAAAAAATAAAATATAATTTAACTTTTAATATACAAACTTCTATCAGATATGTTTCTTTTAAAGCATGAAAAGAAAAGTAGAAAATTGAATTTTATTATATTAAAATTATTGAGCATTTCTATGAATGAATAGAGAGCTTGGATGGAAGTGATTTTGATAATGAATTAAAGAAGTAAACAAATAATTGAGCATGAACGAGTTACCTTTGGTGTTATGTTGTTTGGTACTCATTTAGTTTTAAATAAGAAGTTTTGCTTAATAATGCGGGTTCCTCAAAAGAAGAAACAAAAAGCTTTCGTCTCTTTAAATTTTTTTAATTTTATTTCGTCCTTCAACACAATTTTTTACTTTATTTATGAATTTATTATATTCCTAAACTCTAAACTTTAAATTAATCGACAGCAGTTGATATGACCATAACAATAATAATTCTAAAATTTCCTCTAATATTTCATCATATGTGTGATATACATCTAAATCTAAAATGTAATATCAATTGAATCACCATTGCAAATGTTTAACTTTGACGATTGTTTATAGTCATTGCAAAACGGATTTTTATAGAGAATTTTCCTCCGGTATTTCATTGCAATGGTGATCGCAAATGAATTTTGTTTATAGTTATCGTAAAATAGACTTTTATAGAGAATTTTGTAATTATTTAAACAATTTTGGTTAGAGAATTTTCCTCCAATATTTTCAAATGTTTTAACCTTGACTTTTGTTTATAATCACGGCAAAATAAACTGTTATAGATAATGTGAAAGGCCATTTTGTATCGGCCAGAGATATTTCAACCCTAGGGATGAAAACTCATTGACCAATGTCACTGTTGCAATAGTTTTCACTTCAATCAATTTGAATCCCAATTTAGCGGTTAACTTAATTGATATGTGTATTATTTATATTTATAATAATAATTCTACTTATAATTAATTATAATCTTTAAGAGAAACCTTAAAAAGGTAAGAGGCTAACTTAGTACTTATCCATCTAAATATGATTGTTAGTGGGGTTGAAATGATTTGGGGGGGGGGGGAATATTACACATTCTGGTAAAAATCGATAACTTAAATCTTTTATAATTCTTCAAACATTTTTTTCAAAACCTCAAATAATTTAAAATTTTATTATTAAATAATCTCCACTTCTACATATTCATATTGGCCATTGACTTGACTAACTAATTTTGTTGACTCTGTAAGTCAATAATCATAAAAGGTGAATGAAAAAAATAAATAAATAGTGGAGCATTAACTTTAGTAGCTTTTTCGTGAGCTTATCAACAAGTCTCGGTCATATTATTTTATGAGCTAAGGGTGGGTTTGGATGGGAGATTAAGTGCGGTGTGGTGCGTTT
Source organism: Gossypium bickii (assembly GCA_025503065.1). NCBI lineage: Eukaryota > Viridiplantae > Streptophyta > Magnoliopsida > Malvales > Malvaceae > Gossypium > Gossypium bickii. The sequence goes on from CP106716.1 coordinate 115,611,355, forward strand.
AGCTTATTTTTTGTCTCACACTACAGTATTGCTACAGTATCTAATCTCACCGCCACCGCTATTTTTATACTAACCACAGGTAAATGCACCGCCCATCTAAACTCACCAAACTTTGGCTCGTTTTAACGAACTGACATGTTATTTAGATTTCAATTCTAAAGACAGAAAAAAAAATCACAAATTTCGAAATAATAAATCTTTATATATCATAAAAAGAATAAAAAAGACACACTTAATAATAATTACAAAATGTTAAAGTTGTGATGATTGATTTAAATTGATTAACCCAGAAAGCAGGAACCGTAAAAAAAATTAGAATAATCAGAGTATGGATACCGTAAAAAAATTAGTGAAAGGATCGGAGAGAGTTGAGAACCCCTTTATTTTAAAAGAGAAGGCGTCTTGATAACCAATCCACTTCGAGGTATACCATCGAGATAGAACGGGAAAGCTTATTGCAATATCATGGTTTGCATATCAATAACCATAAGTTTAAGTTCTTTCGTTTTCAGGGTATATGTTGCTTAAGCGATCCTTCTTACAATTTCGATAAGAATCTTAACTTCTATCTACCGTTGTACGAAACATAGATGTTATTCATTTTTAGAAGTTTTATGTTACATTAGTAATTTTATTCTAAATTTCAAGATTTTAATTTGGATTTAATTTTTTTCAAAATTAAAATGTTATAATTCAGAATGAAAATACTGATGTGGCATAAAATTATTAGAAGAATAGATACAAATGACGTGACGTCTGCTTCATACAATTCTTTTCCTATCTTCAAGACAGATTTTCACTTTGTCCCTATTTTTTCCATCATAATTTTAATTATATTATATCTTTCTTTTAAGAAATTAAAAATTCCTTACTTCAAAATTATTAATTTATAAATTTAAAAAAAAAAATCCATGAAAGCAATACAAGTATAAAACCCAAAAAAGTAGTCAGCTAAATCAGCTTCAATCCCACAAGCTAAGCTTTAAACAGAAATTGGTTAGGCTTTTTGGTTAAATTTCTTTTTCTACTCCATCCTAGATTTGTCGTCTATATAATAAAAAAATACGTAAACTACGTTATAAAATAAAATAATAAAACGAATATGGTACCAATAACACAGAATCTATAAAAAAAAAAAACGCATTAGTATATTTAAATATCATGATAAAATGCATAAAAAAATACAGATGCATAAAATTATGCTATTGTTTATTCCATTTTTGCAGAGATTTGTTTTTCTTTTTGGCTTAGAGAAGACTTTGATTCTATTGGATGGAGCTGCTTTTTAAGTCTCTATAAAGCTAAAGCTTATTAGCACATTTAGAAGCACAGCAAAAATGATAAAAAAATTTCAGGCCAAACCAATGCTCTTCTTACTCGTTTTAGTTTCAGCACTGATTGAAACTTCCCATGCTGGTGGCATCGCCATTTATTGGGGCCAAAACGGCAACGAGGGCACCCTAACCGCAACCTGTGCCACGGGAAGATATGCTTACGTTAACATAGCTTTCCTTAACAAGTTCGGCAATGGTCGTACCCCTGAAATCAACTTGGCCGGTCACTGTAATCCAGCTTCCAACGGTTGCACTACCGTCAGCCAAGGCATAAGAAATTGTCAAAGCCGAGGAATCAAGGTCATGCTCTCTATAGGAGGCGGCTTCGGAAGCTACTCTTTAGCTTCTAAAGCAGACGCTAAGAACGTAGCTGATTATCTATGGAACAATTTCTTGGGTGGCAATTCACGTTCCCGTCCTCTCGGCAACGCTGTGTTGGACGGTATTGATTTTGATATAGAGCTCGGGTCAACTCGATACTGGGATGACCTTGCTCGTTATCTATCAGCTTACAGTAATAATGGACGAAAGGTGTATTTAACAGCAGCTCCACAGTGTCCATTTCCCGATAGTTTCTTAGGGACTGCCCTTAATACAGGTCTCTTTGACTACGTTTGGGTTCAGTTTTATAACAATCCACCATGCCAATACACATCGGGGAACATAAACAACCTTGTCAACTCATGGAACCGGTGGACTTCATCTATAAAAGCAGGGAATATATTTTTAGGGTTACCGGCGGCACCAGCGGCGGCCGGTAGTGGGTATATTCCACCTAATGTGTTGACTTCTCAGATTCTTCCTGTTATCAAGAGGTCATCCAAGTATGGTGGGATTATGCTTTGGTCTAAGTTCTTTGATGATAAAAATGGTTATAGTAACTCCGTCGTAACTAGTGTGTGAGCAAAGTCCTTGTTGTACTCTCTTAAAAAGGCCTAGGCTTAACTTGGTCTTCCATAAAATAATAAGATAAAACCGAGAGATAATAAGATTATTAAATAAATAATTAAGGAATTTAGCATGAGCCACTTTCATTTGGTGTTAACGTTGTTTCTCATTCATTATTCTATTTAGAATTAGGCTTTAAACAAGAAGTAAAACTACCTTTTAAATTAGGCCTTAGGTTAGATGCCGTCCGGCCCATATTTAAATTAGATAATTTATAAAATATTTTGATTTAAATTTAATTATATGAATATTAATATTAATATAAAATTATATATTTTGAATGATAATTGTACGACCCATTTTTGCTGGCCCATGTCCCAAACAACCCAAACACAAACCAAAAACATTTGACCCAATTACAACCAGCCCACTAGCCCAACACCAAATAAACAGAAACAAACAAAAAACCTAGCCCCTAGGTCTGCCCCACTTGCGCTGTTGTTTCAGCCTTCTGACGCCGTCACTGGCAACCACCGCCAGCATCGCCCCTCCCACCTACGCTCAGCGCCACTTGCACCTGCAAACACTAAACAAGAAATGACAGAAAGCAATTGTAAAAATGGCTATATAAGCCATCAAAAAAACCATTGTACGGGGGGGGGGGGTTTCGATAGAAAAACAGAGAGAAAATCATAGCAAAAAGGGGATTCAAACTCACCAAAAATACAAAAAAGATCCATTTTGTATCTACGAACACTGAAAATCAAAAGCAACATTTTTGAAGGTTAATTTCCTTTGTTTTATTTACCGTCGATTTACTTTTCTTTTCTATTTTTCGAACCTCTATAAACAAAATCGAAAAGGGACAGAAACATACAACCAGATCAGAAACCGAAAGCGAAGAAAAAAGGGGTCGATTTCATTTTTTGGTTTTACCTACCGCTTTCTTGCATTCTTTATTTTCTGTTTCTATTTTTACAAACATTTTGAATAAAAAAGGAGAGGGATATACCTCTCTGTCATCGGGACTTCCTTTTTCACTGCCGAAATTGGGCTGAAGGGGTGTAAAGAGACTCGTGGTCTCGGCGCTTGTGGGGAATCCGAGAGCGTGACCTCCAAACACACCGGAGAGGGGGGATTTCGGCTGCGGTGCAAGAGGGTCTTCAAACCCTAGCAGAGAAAATGAAGACCCTTGCTTCTTTTTTTTTAAAACCCCACAACAAAAATAAAAAGAAAGGAGAAACCTGCTTTTATAAAGAGCTCAAATCGGCGCTGTTTAGGGCCTGAGTTAATGACTTAAAACGGCACTGTATTGGGAAACCGACCCGAATTCGACCCCCACCGGCTAAGGCCCGCGTGTTTCTTCTGTGAACGGTATATTTGCGCGCGCAGTCCCCCCTCTTTTGCTGTGCATCGCGATTTCATCCTTGTTTGTTTTTTTTTAAAATTTTTAAATCGACCATGATATTTTATTTCATTTTTGATTTGGTCCGTGCCTTGACCAATTGAAACACATCACGTTTTGAAGGGGGTTATTTCCTGATTTAGTCCCTCTCCCTTTTAGCACATTACAATAGGGTTCTTCCTTCTCTTTCTATTTTCAAATTGACCTCAATATTCTGTTTTGATTCAATTTTAGTCCTTTTTTTGCTTGTTTCACCTATTTATTATTTAATTAATCGTTTAAACATTATTACTACATTGCACTTAGTATTATATTATGTTATATTATTTTTATCTTATCATTAATATTATTATGTATTATTATTATTATCATTTTATTTGTTTTATAAGCATCATCACTATTGTTTCAGTTGTTGTTATTTCTTACTTCATTTATTTCTATTACTACCTTATTATTATTCTTATTCTTATTATTTGTATACGTACATATGTGTATGTTTTTATTTTAGATTATTTGCTATTTTATCGTTAATATTATTACATACCTGTTATCATTATTTTATTATTCCTATACTATTACTATTTCTCTTACTTCCTTATTTCGTTATTTTTTTATTTTTTATTTTTTAATCATCATCATTACTATTATTTGCATGTGTCATTCCTTTTCTATTATTTATTACATTTTCTAGCATTATTATTAGATTATTATTTTCTTATAAATATATTACTATTCTCTATTATTATTATTATTATTATTATTATTATTATTATCATATCATTATTTTCATATATATTATATATATATAGCTTTATTTATTTATTTTATATATACTGTTTCATTCATTAATCGCCATCACTATTTTCATATATCATTGTCATTATCATTATTTTATGTCACCGTCAATATATATATATACTATTGTCACAAGATTTTCCTTTTACCATTACTTACATTCTCACTGTCACTAATTTTTCCGACATCTCATCTTTATAACGACCAATATTTCCGTATTAGCAATTCGGGAGAATCGAGCCCTAACTTACTGGGTTATGATTTTTTTCTCATTCAAGCTAAACAACGGAAGAGCCCTTTCAAAATCACAAATTCCAGTTTTAAATCGACATTCCGTATTAGCAATTCGAGTGAATTGAGCCCTAACTTACTGGGTTCCGGTTCTTCTCGTTTAAAGCTAAACAACGGGATATCCCTTTTGAAATCGAAATTTAGATTTTTAACAAAACACTTAATCTCGAAAATTCGAAATGTTGCGCCCTAACTTACTGGACTCAACATCTAGATATTTCGGGATAAGTTTCTTTTTTCTAAAATAGAGGCAATATTCCTAATTTGGATTTTCGAGAGAACGAGCCCTAACTTATTGAGTTCTGGTTTCTCGTTTGACAAATGACGGGAGATCCTCTTCAAATATAAAACTAAGTTTCAAAAGGCGAGCTTAGTTTCGGGAGTCTAAAGTATTACGCCCTAACTTACTGGACATGATGCTTTATCTCTTCGAAAATAAGAGAGTCTTAACGTCCCTTCCAATTCCTTCAAGTTTTGGAAATAGAAAGTATCTATTTTCAAACCATTTCAAAGTTTTCAACATTAGGACATCGATCAATCAGTTTGGTACCGATTTCGGGCGTGACGAGGGTGCTAATCCTTCCTCGCACGTAACCGACTCCCGAGTCCATTTTCTCAAAATTTGTAGACCAAAAATATCGTTTTAGTAGATCGAAATGTTTATTAAAACAAAGGTGATCCGATCTCACCCAAATAAAGATCGGTGGCGACTCCCTTCCTTTTTATTTTCGAAACTCGAGTCAACCGCGTCGTTTACTGTTTTATCAAAAAAATGGTTACGACAATAATTAATTGGATAAATATCTTGTTTAGAAAATTTTTGAGTCACAAGCACGGCTTAAAAAAAATTATAGGACATGTGATAAAATTTTAATATTGCTTGTGGAGTTAAATTTTCTTAATGTTAGTGAATCAAATAATTATTATATTTTAAATATTTTCTTATTTTCTAAACAGTGAAATAGATTATCTGAGTCAAACCTAAAAAAATTTCTTATGTCTCGAACTAACCCAACCCATGAAAACTTGTACAATCAGGTCGAATTATTATGTAATAATAATTCATTAAAAATTAGTTATAAAAAATACACAAATATTTTTTAAAAATTAGTTATAAATCCATATAGTTTTCTTTTAATGAAAAGCAATTTAGATTTACAGACCGGGCTTAACTTGGCCCAAAACTGAGAAGTCTATCTATAAAGACTACCAAAAATCTTGTGAGATGTATATATAAAGTATTGGTAAAAAAACCCTTTATGTTCTCTTTTAATTTCAGTAAATTGATGTTTATAAAAAAATCAGAATAATTTAATCTCTGTCAATTTTAAAAGTAGATAATTAAAGATAATTAACCATAAAATTAATATTTTTCATCAATTGTACATAATTTTGATTAGTATAATAAGTTTAGCCATCGATCTTTATATAATATGTGTAAATATTGACAAAATATATCAATGTTAGGCTAAATTTGTTAAACTATAACCAAATTAATATAAAAATTAAAAGAAACCAAATTTCTTTTTTAACCTGAAGTTTTAAATAAGACTTTCATCCTCGAAACAAAATAGTCATTTTTATTAGAGTGTATAATTTATTATTTTAAGTGAAAATAAAATAAAAGTAGGTGATTTTTAGTGAAATTTATAAATTTAAAATATCTAAAATTTAACTTTTTTTCCACGTAATATATACACTTTCTTGTAATAATTTGCATAACAAATATGCAATAATTCAATTTTTCATCTATATGATCTGTTTTTTGTCAGAAATTATGGTGTCTGCAATGATTCAATCATCCAAACCCTAATGCGATGAGGTATGTTTATTTGACAATTGTCAATAATATATTGGGGAAAGTGTAAACGCGTAAAAATTCCATATCCCACATGACCCGCTTCTAAGATTTCAACATGACTTTTATATATCTAATATCTTGAGCGTAAACTAGGCTTTTGTTCTTGACAGGCATGGCCATAATGACTATATTCGCTGAAGTTTCTACGTAGACTTGAGAAGACTTTGGTTCCAATGGTTCGAGCGGTGGCATTTTAAGTCACTATAAATATGAACCTCATTAATACATTCAGAAACCACATTCAGTAAGCTCATCTTTAGCAGAAAAAAAAAAAATGGAGAGAAAATCTCAAGCCAAACCAATTCTCTTATTCTTCGTTTTAGTTTCGGCACTAATCGAAACTTCCTACGCCGGTGACATCGCCATCTATTGGGGCCAAAATGGTAACGAGGGTACCCTGAGTGATACATGTGCCACCGGCAGATATAAATACGTCAACATAGGTTTCCTTAACACCTTCGGCAATGGTGCCACTCCTGGACTCAACTTGGCCGGTCACTGTAATCCAGAATTCAACGGTTGCACCTCTCTTAGCGGTGAAATAAAAAGTTGCCAAAACCAAGGAATCAAGGTCATGATCTCCCTTGGAGGTGGGGCGGGAAGCTACTCACTCGCTTCTCAAGAAGACGCCAAAAGCGTAGCTGATTATCTATGGAACAACTTCTTGGGCGGTACCTCGTCTTCTCGTCCGTTGGGTGATGCTGTGTTGGACGGAATTGATTTTGATATTGAGGCTGGGTCAGGTCAATATTGGGATGACCTTGCTCGTTCTTTATCAGCTTATAGTAGCCAAGGAAGAAAGGTGTATTTAACAGCAGCTCCTCAATGTCCATTTCCTGATGCTCACTTGGGAACTGCCATTAATACAGGTCTCTTTGACTACGTATGGATTCAGTTTTATAACAATCCCCTGGCTCAATGCCAATACGCTTCGGGCAACACCAAAGACATTTTGAATTCGTGGAATCAATGGACTTCTATAAATGCAGGAAGTATATTTTTAGGGGTGCCGGCATCACCGGAGGCGGCTAATAACGGATATATTCCACCTGATGTATTAACTTCTCAAATTCTTCCGACGATCAAAAGTTCAGCCAAGTATGGTGGTGTTATGCTTTGGTCAAAGTTCTTTGACAATGATTACAGTGCCTCTATTATAAATAGCGTGTGAGCAAAGTCTTGCTACTCCTCGTTCTCTCTTAAAGACACAGTCTTAACGCGGTCTTCTTTAATAGGATAACAAAATTGAGAGTTATATTTCAATATTTTCCCCTATGTATTGATTATCCTTCACATATAGAATTTAAGAAATAAATAAGGGTAAACTATTACAATAATCATTTTTATTTTCCTTAGCTTACATTTTAATTATTTATGTTTGAAATATTTTGTTTTAGTCATTTACGTTAACATGTTGTAATTAATATTTTAGTCACTGAGCCGTTAATTACCGTTAACAGTGTAACGATAAGTTAACATAGCACGTTAAATCATCATTTAAAAAAAGGTTAAATTATACAATTGGTCCCTATATATTTTTTATTTTGAACAATTTTTTTATTTTTTGTTCTTTTAACTTTCCCTTTTTTTCATTTCTTCTACTTCTCCCTCTATATTCATCCTTTCTTCATCTCTTTTAATGTAAAATTAAATTACTCAAAACGAAAAAAATATAGGGATCAATTGTATAATTTAACCTAAAATTTTTATTTGAAATGATTATTTAACGTGTCACACCAGTTTACCGTTACACCATTAATGACAATTCACACTCAGTGACTAAAATGTTACAACACGATAATGGAAGTGACTAAAACACAACTTTAAATCTATGTTAACTAAAATATAACATAACACCGTTTGGAGAAAAAAATATGCACCTAGAATAGGTTTGAACAAAAAAATTAAGCCCATTTAAAATATGGCGCCCAGTTTAGATTTGAACATTTAATGCCCGAGCCAAGCTTGACTCGTTTTCTAATTTTGTAATATATTATATTATATTATTTTTTATATATTATATAATTTATAATAAAAAATTAAATCTATAGTTATATATAATACTATATAATATAAACATTAAAAAATGTTAAGTTATCTATATATAAATTTATAATAAATGGAAAAATATAATTATTCAATTTAAATTAAAAATAATGTAATATATTAGAAAATGATTGAACCTAAAATGGGTTTGAGATAGTCATTTATATGATCGAACGACAAAAATTTAAGTTCATATTTCAAGCCAAGTTGAGATTGTGCAATTATAATATGTTAATATCATGCTTACTCGTAAACATCTATTTTAACATAAGGGATTATTAAAAATTTTATATTAAATATGATAAAAGAATACTTATAAAATAATGATGGATATACTTAATTAAAGCAAATATGACACTGTTAGAATTTTATATGTTAAAATTTTAGGTTCAACTCATGTTAAACTTATCCACAAAAGGGTAAGTGTTTTGTTTGTGTAAGTTGCAAATATATATATATACACACATTATTAGAATAAGCAAGTGATTATTTTTTTTTATTAAAGACGTGAGCGGTAAGAATTTTTTTTTTGTGAATTTTTAAATAAAACCTTATTTTTTATTTGGTTAAAATATATTATTAGTCCCTAAATTTTGTTTAGAAATTAAGATTTAATCCCTATATTTTTAAAATTTAAAATTTAATCCCTTATTTTTCAATTTAAAAATTCTAATCCAATTGTTATTGTTGCTAGTAGTTTTTATAAGAAATTGTCAATTTTTCATGTTTATTTTTTGTCAGTCATATGCCATGTTATATTAAGACAACTTAATAAAATTTCAAGTTGATGAATTTTGAAAAAAAATGTTACAGTTTTAATGATTGGACTGAAAATTTCAAATAAAAAAAGTAGGAGACTTAATTTTTAACCTTTTAAGTATAGGGATTAAATCTCAGAATTTACCCAAAGCACAGGGACTAATAGAACATTTTAACCTTTTTTTTAATATATATATGTGTGTGTATATATATAAAACAGGGTTTATCAATAACTTGTACTCTAACTAGATTTGAATTTGAAAAGTAGTTAACCAACACAATTATTATATCATTAGTATAACACGCCAGCGACGTCGTTTGAGAGGATCCAATAATTCAGCGATTCAAACTCCAAATTCTCAACTGTTTTAAACCAAACAGTTGTAGAGCAAAACGGAGATGATTGGAAAAGGATAAAATTAAAATTTAGCCCGTAAGGTATACTTTGTTTTGCATATAGGCACCTATTTTTTCTATGAAAAGTGATACCTAAACTATTAATTAGGTCTTATTTTATTCAAAGTACGATAAAAATTAATAAAAAGATGACTAATATGTTCTTATTGGATGGAGTTAATTTTTTAAGTAAAATAAGATGAAATTAGTTTGGGGCTAATTTCATAAAAATAACTTTAAATAACTAGGTAGAAAAAATGACATAATCCGGGGGCTAATTTTATAAAAAAGAAAAACTCCGTACCATGTCGATACAAACTAAGCACAAAGTTCCTTTGGTTTTTCAGTAGCCTCCTTTTAAAGTCCTTAGCTTCCACCTTGCGCCAAATTTAGCGGCGATTTCTCCAATCTCCAATTTCCTTCATAAAAATCAGCCAATAATAAAAAAAAAATCCCTCGCCATTTCGCTTCCTTCCTCTTCCGTTACACGTTTTCGTTTCCTCTCTTATCTCTCTCATTTTTAGCAAATGGCTCAAGTGGTGGCAACTAGATCGATCCACGGCTCATTCTTGAGCCAGGGCACTGGATCCGTTCAAGAGCGAGCTGTCAAGCTTAAGCCTGCGAGCTTCGGTTCTAAAGTGCTGGCACTTGACGAGAAGAAGAACAAGAGAGTCGTGCTCGGGAAGAACTCTCGGATTACCGCTAAGAGAGCCGTACGCGCCGAACCTGAAGTTATTCCCGTATCGCCGGAGGATGTGCCTGAGGTTTGTGCCGCTAGGAACTGTATTGATCGAACTCTTTGTTTTTGTGTTTTGTTGTTTGAAAAGAACGCGAAAAAGGAAAATAATATGAGTCGACCTTTTTTCTAAATCTTACTTTATGTTTTTGTATATAGTTAGGAGCTAAGAAAACATTACGCTTTAATTTTATTAATGTAGTGATACTATGGAGCGTGGTAAAGTTGCATGAGGTTCTTTTTAGTCTGTGGAAAATGAATTATCCTATTATTATTGAAATTTGTATCATCCGTAGCTAAAAAGGTGAAATTCGAAATCTGCTAGCCATTGTGTACCGATGTCAGGGCATCATTGACAGTCTGACACTAATGCGTAGTCTGCGTTTACAAATAGAGACCAAACCATCAGAAAAAAAAAAGTTAGGACTCAACTCAGAGTTCCCGGTGAGATATTGTTACAAGCCAGTGTTTGGTTTTCTGTGGGTTATATTTGTGCTAGGATACTATGGAAAAAATGAATGATATAAAAGCAATTTGTGTATCTCTGTTGTATTCATGTAGTTTGCCATGTCACAAGCAATTCCTATTTTATGTTCTTAGAAATTTTTTATATGGTAATAAATTGTATTATCTAGATTTTGAGACATTTATGTATTTATGTCCTGTTTGTGTAATTTCTTAGTGTTGGTGACTAATATTGCGGGTCTAACATAAAGTATGTAGAATAGTGGCATGATATGCTCTTGTTTCCTCACTTACAGTAAAAGAAATGGTGCCTTGAAGTTTATAACAATTTTAGTTTTCTGGTTAAATTGAGGAAGTCTGAATTATTTGTCTTAGCTCACTTGAAATTTTAAGGTTTGGGTTTATTTACTCTATAGTTTGAGGGCATTGCAGTTGCATCACATTGTCAGTATGATTTTAATTGCCATTATATCTATAATCAAAGAACTTTTCATGGACACCTGCAGAGAGAAATTGTTGGAAATCATTGCTTATATGCTGTAACCTTTCATTCCTTTTTTCTCCTTTTCTTCAGAGGGAGGAGCAATATCAGCAATTAAGGGGGATTCAGCAAGTAGGTGACACATCGGTGGCTATGTGGTCCAAACCTGTTGTTAGACGTAAAACGAAGATTGTTTGCACTATTGGTCCTTCAACAAACACAAGAGAAATGATATGGAAATTGGCCGAGACTGGAATGAATGTTGCTCGTTTGAATATGTCTCATGGAGACCATGCATCTCATCAGAAAGTTATTGATTTAGTGAAGGAATATAATGCACAATCCAAAGACAACACCATTGCAATCATGCTTGACACCAAGGCAAGTTTCCCTTAATTTCATTATGTTTTACTGTGTAAAGCCATTATTTCAGGTTGCTTGAGTCAATGAGTTTGGTATTTTACTGTGTAAAGTCATTATAATTGGTTGGACATAGTGATGTTGGCAACAACAAACAACTGATATTATGTAAATTTCTCTGATAATTCTAATCCTTCTTTTTTTGAAATATTCATTCATTCCGTTCTTATGATTATTTGGTTCTGTTTATCAGGGTCCTGAGGTTAGGAGTGGCGACTTACCTCAACCAATTACATTAACAACTGGGCAGGAATTCACTTTTACAATTCGGAGAGGGGTTGGGACACCTGATTGTGTCAGTGTCAACTATGATGATTTTGTTAATGATGTAGAAGTGGGTGACATGCTTCTTGTTGATGGTATGCTACCATGATTTTTATTTGGTTTATATGGTTGTTAATCTCAGTCCCCCTCCCCCATGAAATTGGATGCCAGCATGCATGTTACAGAGTTATATCAATCTTTTCAAGTAAAATACTGCTCAGTTATAAATGTATACTTTTTTACTCATCTTTTCCCTTTAATCTGAAAATATGTAGTATTATGATTCAATTGTTAATAGGGTAAGATTACAAATATGTAGCATGGTCTTCAGATTGTTTGCTAGCATGGTCTTCAGATTATTTGCTGAAGAAAGAATTTAATGATCTAGAAATGAATTATTAGGTTTTCAGTTTTCACTGCATATATCATTTAGCTAGGGGTGACCTGGTGTTTTGTTAGGTCTGTCCTCTGCCAAAACAGAAACATGAGAAGTGAACAAGATCTTTTAACGAAAATGCAACTATGACTATGTAGATGCAGTTCTTACTTTCTTGGGTCTTTTGCAAGTCACCAAGGAAACCTTTAGCATTAAAGAGGAAGCATTTTGTTTTATTTACCTAAGTTGTTTGATTGAGTAAAACTATACTTAGTAGTATACAATCATCTCTATATTTTATTTCTAGGCTAATGTATACCCTTTCATTATCAAACGAGAATTTGGTGTTCTAGTTCAATCTTGACTACTATGAACACAAAGCACTAGAAATATCTCTGGAAACATTTTTTTTTTTATTTGTTTGGACTTTTGATTTGTGATGTAGGTGGTATGATGTCATTAGTGGTGAAGTCTAAGACAGAGGATTCAGTGAAGTGTGAAGTAGTTGATGGTGGTGAGCTCAAGTCTAGGAGGCATTTAAATGTCCGAGGAAAAAGTGCTACACTGCCTTCTATTACTGGTTGGTCCTTGAGTTTTAATTGTTGTAATTTCTGTTGCTTTGTAGATTTTCCACTTTCCTCCTCTTCTTTGTCTCACTTTCCCTTTACACAGTTGAGGGATTGTGAGGAGCAATGGATTAACTATTTCCATTGGTCTACTGCAGAAAAGGACTGGGATGACATAAAATTTGGAGTAGACAACAAAGTTGACTTTTATGCTGTTTCGTTTGTTAAAGATGCTCAGGTTGTTCATGAGTTGAAGAATTATCTGCAGAGTAAGTTATCTTTAGTTTTTTCATGAAATAATAACTGTAGACTTGGTATATGTTTTAAGTTCTCCACTAATGATTTTTTTTCCCTTCACTTTTGGCAGGTTGTGATGCAGACATTCATGTTATCGTTAAAATTGAAAGTGCAGACTCTATTCCAAATTTGCATTCAATTATAACAGCATCGGATGGGGTGATCACTTAAATCTTTTCCATGAATATTTAATGCAGATAATTTTAGGGTTATTTATACATAGAAAGGGATAGGTAGTTTACTGGTTATTTAATGCTTTTTAGTTCTATCTTTGCTGAAAAAGAAAATCTTTGATTCAGGAAAATTGATGCTAATTATTATGAGCTATTCGTTTCAAATATTAGGTAGCATCTTTGACTTTGTCATTTAGCTGTTACTTCTAGTTACTATCTTGATCTTCTTTACTGTGATGGGGTGAGCTCTGGGAGTCTGGAAGATAGTTTGATTCGAAGTAAAGTCCAGTTATTACCACTTCAGTGATATATATGCTGTTTAAGAAGTAATGCATGTTCTTTTATTTTAGGCAATGGTTGCAAGAGGAGATCTTGGTGCAGAGCTTCCTATCGAGGAGGTTCCTTTGTTGCAGGTTGGTTTAGTTTTTATTTATTTATTTTTATTTAACTGTAAAGACTGGGTTTAGATGAAACATCAAACTTGTGTTCTAAACTAGTAAAGAAATGAAATTGTGTTTATTTATAAATTCAGAACTCTACTTTGTGTAAAATGTAGGAAGAGATAATTAGAACATGTCGAAGCATGGGGAAAGCTGTTATTGTGGCAACCAATATGCTTGAAAGCATGATTGTTCATCCAACACCAACTAGAGCAGAGGTATCTGACATTGCCATTGCTGTTCGAGAGGGTGCTGATGCTGTTATGCTTTCTGGAGAAACAGCTCATGGAAAGTAAGTCAGGAAGTTACTTCCATTGCATTTTAGAATTTTATTTTAACTTATTCCTCTTCATACCCCCCTTTTCTATTAAATTTTCTATTAAAATTAGGTAAGGATTTCAATTTTCTCATGCTAATATATAATGATCTATATTATAGTTTAGTTTAGAAACTTCCCTTGAGGTAATCTGGAAGGTTTATTGAATATCCTTGGATCCTAGTTTGTGAAGGTAAAAAATACCTGAATATCAACTTAGCAAATTTCCTTCAGACATATAAATTGGTATATCGAATGTGCCAGCTTGCTTTATCTTTACTCTTGACTGTCCTGAGCAGTTACTTGTATGGACAGTATATGTAAAATACTCCACCTAAATTCAATCTAAATAGATTTCTCTTTCTTGCAGGTTCCCATTGAAAGCTGTTAAAGTGATGCATACAGTTGCTCTACGAACTGAAGCAACCATATCTGGTGGTGAAATGCCACCTAATCTTGGTCAAGCTTTTAAGGTCTCTTAATACACTTCATGCACTTTCTATAGGCTTTTAAGCTTCCATTTTTTCTTTGCTTCTTGGTCAGTATTCTTAATGCTTTCTTTTTCTTTGTCAACTATCAGTTCTGACTGGATTTAATACTTCATTGTAGAACCATATGAGTGAGATGTTTGCATATCATGCAACTATGATGTCAAACACTCTTGGAATCTCCACTGTTGTCTTCACTAGAACTGGCTTCATGGCTATATTACTTAGCCATTATCGTCCTTCTGGCACTATTTTTGCCTTCACTAACGAGTGAGTTTCACCCGATCCTGAATCCAAAAGTTGTTTCCATTGTTTAATCTCAGTTAAATATTTCTTCATCAAATCAAACCTCAAATGGATAGACATAACATGCCATAGTACAAGACAAGTTGAACAGAAAGTTAAATATCTCTCTCTGGGTGGGTGGGGTGGGGGAGTGGCAAATGAGGGGTTGGGACCATGCTTTTAGCTTTCTGTCCAATTTGTCTTGTACTATGACATGTTATGTCTATCCATTTGAGGTTTGATTTGATAAAAGAATATTAATCCAGAAAGGTGACAATATCTATCGCACAAGTGCAATGGTTGTCTAGTAATGTATGGCCAAAATGAATATCTACCAGACTACCATTACTGGGCTGTGATCTCGAATGTTTAACTGACAAGACTTTAATGGCCATGCAGGAAAAGGATACAACAAAGATTGGCTTTGTATCAAGGAGTATGCCCTATATACATGGAGTTCTCTGATGATGCCGAGGAAACCTTTAAGAATGCTTTAGAATTACTGCAGGTAAGATGTTACCATAAATTTTATGATGGAAATCCCCTTCCATTGGTCGTTAATTATTGGTGTAGTTGTTCATTCATCAGTTCATTCATGTTTATTTTGGACAATACATTCAAGTGGTTGTTTTGACGTATCCAGTTTACAATATTCAAAACCTTCACGTATTATTTTGATAATGGACCCGCATTGATGCTTGTGGGGTTTTGGATCAAAACTTAAACCAGATTGTTCTGATCAAAATTTTTCTTGCTTTCCATACCAAGGAATTTTCATGACAACCACACCAACTTTGAAATGCTTGCATAAAGGATATTTTATTACCTTTAACATAGGAGACATGCCATTGGAATAAGATTTATACGTACAATTTAATCCTTCATTACCATATAGAGCTTGGTTCATTTGATCATACTGTACCTTGGTGCTGTTACGTGCATCGACCATCCGGTTCTTTATATACCATACTAGAACTAATATGATTGATCTGCAGAAGCAAGGAATGGTGAAGAAGGGAGAAGAGGTGGCACTTGTTCAAAGTGGCAGACAGCCCATCTGGCGATTCCAGTCCACTCATAACATTCAGGTCTGCAAAGTGTAAGAAGCTGAAGATTAATGGGAGAGAATCCATTCGACTGATTATCTTCTTCGTGCAAATTATTAGTATTTCAAGCGATCACAGCGAAGAAGAGCATTCGAGTTAAGTTTTTTGTAGCTTTCCTTCAGGTCATATGATTGATAGGACCCTTTTGTTTTAGCCTGTATTGTCTTATTCATTCTGGGTTTTTCACTTTTCTGTTTGCTTTGAGATTTCCTGGTATGTTTTTTCACCTGCAGAGTTTGAAACTTGTTATCCAAATAAAATAACTTAGAAACAAACGTGAAATGATACAAATTAATTCAATCCATTAAATTGGCTGGATATAATCGGTATTCACGAAGACGACCTAAAGCCGACTCAAATTGAAATTATAATTATTACGCATACAATTATGTTACAATCACGATATAAATGAAAAAAAAAAAACTATATGAAAATATATTTATAAGTTATTTATTTAACAATTAAATCATAGATGAAATGAATTATATGTATAAATGTTTATAATGAACTATATGTATAAATGTTTATGAATCTCAAGTTTGTTCCTTAGACTTTTGATTTTATATTATAAGAGTAAGAAAAATATATTTTAATTATTAAAATATTATTTAGTATCTAATAGCACGATTTTATTAAAGAAAATTTAACCAATGGCACAAACTTTTCTAAAAAATTATTAAAAACAATATATTAAATAAAGAGTTTCTCAAAATAATTTTAACTAATACTTGTATAAAGAGTCAATAAATTCATATCTAGAAATTTTATTATCACTATTATCATTTTAACTAATAGCCTAATATTATTATCAGCATTATCATTTTATTTTAATTTTAATCTAGAAATTTAAGAATAGTAAAAAATTAACGGGCCTAATGAGCGGCTCATGACTGGAGGAGGTCAGGGCCGTTCTTATTATCCAGTTTGTTCTTGTTTAATGTTAATCCACTCCACGGCACTTATATGCCGGATCCCCATCATATTTCCCCTAGACCACAGCATCAACTGATCCTATATCCACAAAAAATAAAGAGAGGCGGGAAAATTTGCATCTCAATTGGCGCCACAAGAGCCCTAATCGATCGACCTTCCATCAGTAATATTTTTTTTCCTTCAACGATCTTCATCTTCCAATTTCTCTAGCAGAAGTCTTGTTAGAGGTATCATTATTCTTCCCAAATTTTCTCAGATCTGATTTCTCTATCACTCAAAACACTAGTTTCTACCAGGTTCTCCCCAAATCACCATTTTAAACCTTACTCTCCTTGTAAAAATGGACATGGAGGGCTTATCAAGTATCTGTGCTAGTCTCGGCATCCTCGAAGAAGATGAAACAACGAAACAGATGGTCT
Organism: Gossypium bickii; assembly: GCA_025503065.1. NCBI lineage: Eukaryota > Viridiplantae > Streptophyta > Magnoliopsida > Malvales > Malvaceae > Gossypium > Gossypium bickii. The sequence continues at coordinate 115,628,895 of CP106716.1, forward strand.
ACACAAAGGGGGAGCATTGTCTAGGTAGTCTCATTTGCCTTTATTGAAGTGGTTTTTTCTTTGATTTATTCCTTTTGTATTCAGGGAATATAAATTGGATTCCACTAATCTTGTTTCAAATAACTTACTGGCAGACGCTTTGAAGGACTTACTGCGATTTTTAAGACGGGACGATCCAGAAACGCGAGAAGTATTTAAGCAAGTTTGTAGATGGAATATAGTTTCAAAGGACTTGATTCCGATCATTGAACATTGCCAACATGATCGGAATTTGGTGTTAAATGCTGGTATGTAAAATTTGATGTTAAACTGTTTTTTTTTTTTTGCCATTTAAGCCAAAAAATGTAGTAAATGCTAAATTGGTGAATATTTACGTTCTTTTTCTTTTCGCATTTTCCAGTGAAAGTTTTAGTTTTTCTGTCAATGCCTATCGAGCCTTCCTCTAGTGATATCCCTCAACAGATAGAGTATCTTTGGAATATGAAGTTTTCTCTCACAAGCAGTGATGCTGTTGCTGTTATAGTTTCCCTTCTTGAAGGTCCACTTGAAAATTTGGAATGGTAAGCATGATTTTTTTTTTCTTCTTTTACCAATAGGCCCTTTAACTGCCTGCTTAAATTAAGGTGCTGGAAAAAGAAAGAAAAGAATAATATATTGTTTGAGAAACTGCCCAATTTGTTGATCAACAAAAACAAATGAGTTTAACTGTTTATGAAACCTTAAGAATCTAAGTTCTAGTTAAGCTCATTAGATGCTGTTATATAGGATGTTCATCTTTTCATTTGCATTTAAATCATCTGTGCCATCAAATTTCCTTGTATTCATTATGCTGTAAACAGCCTAAATGTTTAATCTCTTCAATTTCAGTGAATTGTTCACGGAGGATGACTGGAAATTGGTCCAGCTGGTGTTAACCTTGTTTCGCAACATTCTTGCCATCCAAGATATTTCATCTCTACAAAAGGCTGGCCAATTTTTATCACTGAGAGACAGATTTCTGGAACTTCTGTTCCGTGAGAATGTGATGGATTTAATTATTGTTATAACTCAGCAGATTGGTGGTTCTCGCGGCTATCTTCGTCAGGATAACTTGCTTTTGTTGGATATTTTCCATTACATATTTATGGGTCAAGACCCAGAGTTACTTGCCAAAGCTCATTTGAAGCGTTCTGAGGTTTGTTTCTCTTTATTCTTGTCTAATCATCTGAGTAAGAAGTTGATTAATGCAATTTACTTTTCCACGTTCTTGTTTCTAATGACCTCCGTATGATAGGAGGGTGGAGATGCCAAGGCTTGCATTGATGATCTTAAGTCTATCATGGAGGAGGAAGCAAAGAAAAGAAGGGTTTCAAGACTCCAGCATACCAATCGTCATTCACAGTTCAGTGGAACTTTTACACGGTTCACTGTGGTATGTAGTATCATTGTAATTGATGTTTTGATACTAAGCAGGTGCTGCATTAATAAATTTAACTAATCATGTTTTATCTGACAGGGTGGCTCTACAGTAGTGGTCAAGGGAAATCCTAATTATGCTTCTCAAAATACTCTGCTTAAATCTCATAGTGGCCATGGGATTTCAACAGGACATGGTGATCTACCTTTAATGAGGAAAAATATTCTGGCATTGCTTCATGATTTTGTGAACCAGTTCCTTTCTGGAGGCTACAATGGTACACAGTTTGAAATTGAAATACCTGCTTGTTTTGTCAACCCACCCTACCCCTATCCTCTTTTTTTCCCTTTCTTTCCCTTATTCTTCATGTTCTTGTGGATAATTAAATGCAAACTCAATGCATGTCAGTATTGATGAAATCTGTTCGTGAGGATATTGAGAAGGAACATCACACAGTTCAGAAGGGTGACATAATTGTTTTCTTTAAGGTTGCTGAGTTTGTTACTTCTTTTCAGAATCACAAGTGTTTGGCCTCGAAGGTGAGGAATACTCCAATTTTTACTTGTTTTCCTGTAGACACCCTAGATCCTCAGACAAACTTGCAGTAATTGATAGATGCATGTTTTCATCTATTAATTGTCTTTTACAAGTGAATCATCATAGGTTGTTATATTATTCATATACTCGTCATAATCTAAAGCTGTTAATTGCTTACTTTTGTTGCATGTATGTATTAAAAGTTATGTTTAAAGCTTTAAGTATTGGGAAGTGTAGCTGAATCAACTTCCTTGGAACTAATTTTCGTACTTCTTACAATGTATCAAATTGGAAGGATTTAAGAATATAACATCATAGTTAAATTCTACAATGCTGGGCCTCTTGTTAATTCTCCACTTCAACAACAGGGTAAATATGAAATGTTTCTGCCATCATCCTACCTGTTTTCCTGTTTCCTCTTTCATATCCAAACACACCTTAAAGTTTTAGTTTTAGAGGGGCATTGCTAGAGATTATTATTTTTGGTTAACTACTGAATGGGGAGTTTAATTGGATGCTTTCAAGTGCATTTTCTTGGTTGTTGAAGGTTTGACTGATAAATTAAAAGAGTGATGTGAATGGTTTAACAGACGTGAAGTTTCCTCTTTGTTAATGGTTGGTTAGTGGTTTGTTTCCAAAAAGGGGTAATGGACACTATTAACTCTGAATAAATGTTGCCAAGGGACACTAAATTTCTTCTGAAGTTTATTCAGTTCTTGATGCCCATGTTTGATGGTTTCATTTTATACCTATTGACCCCTGAAGTTTATTCAGTTTTTGGTGTTAAACTTCCTTGAATAATACATGTAGTCTCCTCTTGAAACTTTGAAATTGGTCTTGTTGTAGCCTTTTCTGCCCAAACAAGTGGTTGTAACCTTATTGAAAGTCAAGATTAGTTACTGTCAAGATGTAAAACCTTAATCTCTAAGGATTTTAGTTTTTATGCATTTGGTTTCATTCCTTCAGCAGTAGTGTGATATATTCCTTCTTTTGGTCATAGTTACTGGCTTCATTATACTAATCACTTTTGTTGCACTGGACATGATGCCCTTTAACAGCCAAGTGACGGAAATGCTGCATCTGAAGCTTCTGCTGATAACTGTGCCGATGACTCATTTTTCCAAGGTGACGTATGTGGACCAATTGCAGCATCAATGAATGAATCAATGTTCCAACTTGTGATTTCAAGATGGCGTAATGCATTTGAAGGCTTGAAGGAAACTAATGATTACAAGTTTCTATCTGCAGCAAGTTCTCTTTTGAAAAATATGGTGATGTTTACTTTTATCATCTATCATTTCATAGGCTTTTAAGTTTGTTTATTGTTGAATTGGATATTGTTATGTCAATTAGTCCTTTTCTCTTTCTCCTCTGCACTTGCAAGCTAAGGTACATCTATAAATGTATTTGCTATCTCTTATGCTTAAACAGTTGCGTACATATTAATTGAGGAAAATTAATCTTCTTTCAGATACGGACAATTCTTCTTTTATGGGGATTTTGAGAACAGTTCTTACCTTGTCATGGGACTTTAGTTCACCCTTTTGAAAAGCGACTACCTTGTTTGAGTTTACTGATCTGCTTACGTGCTACCCTATTTAATATTTTCCCTTCTTTGTTTTCTGAATGCAGATTCGAATGTGTGATTTAGTGCTTAAATTATTTCCAGAAGATTCTAAGGAGCCTCTGACAGCTCGCATCCTTCTTTACAAGCTATTTTATGATCAGACGGACCAAGGAATGACCCAGTTCATTCTGAATCAAATCAAAATGTTCAACTCTCGCAAGCAACCCAAAAGGTTTTCTTCTCAATCTCAGAAACTAGCGTTGAAATTGACAATTGTGTTTGTTACCATTTCAATAACTTAGCTTTAAATTTTTTATTTCTTAAGCTATTCCTAGTTATTTAATATACTTGCTTTTGAGAAAGGCTACAATCTTCCTTGATAAAGAGGTTTGATCCTCCCCCACCCCTCATGTTTCATGCTTTATATGCATTTATGACCTTTTTATTCATTGAGTGATGAGGTAACCACCACGTGTTCAATAGGTATATGTCGCTCTGATCTGTAAATTCTTTTGCCTTTTAGTCAAGTTTATAATCTTTTGAGGACTGTTCAAAAAGGGGAAGATAGCGACTATCAGCTAAAAATTGTTGTAGATGCAAAGGAACTTTTTAACTTGGGTAAATTATTTTTTTGCATTGAGTAATAAAAAGAAATGTTTCATCAACAAAAAGAAAAAAAGAAATGTTTCATGGTTGCTTGAGTATTTTGCTATTGCTGATAATTATATTTATCAGTGATCTTGCAGATTTGGTAGAAATGATGCATGTAATTATGCAACTCATGGAGAATCTTCAAGCACGTGGCTTATTAAGGGTATGTTAGGCTTTAAATTTTCCTCTGGATATACACTGTTACGCCATAGCTTAGCAGATAAATGACCTTGGCTGCATGACCTGCATTGGCACATGGAAAACTCACAACTGCAAAATATGCAATCATTGTTAAACAATTTGCTAAATTTGCTGTCAGTTGTCAATCAGGAAAAGTGATTTCTTTATAGTTTTGGTCCCTTAAAGTGGTTATCTGCTATAATGACAGCATGGATTGACGGTCTTTAAGAACTTAGTAGGTAATGATTACTGAGCTATTGGGTTATGTCGTGTATCTGATTCAATTATTCTCTAACTACTAACATGCAATTAACGAAGTTTTCTTTCTTTAGCATGAAATATTTCTCTATCCTTTTTCCTTCTATAGTTAAATTCTATGAAGAAGTCCTTTGATTTTATCATGCACCTTTTTTTCCTCTCACTTCTCTCCCCGTGTGCATGCCTTTTTGTGCGTAAGATCTAGATTGATTTTAGAGCATGCTTCACTCCTATGAATTTCTAGTTTTTCTTTGCATCAATTTGAAGAACTTTCTTCTCTTATCCTTCTCTGTTATGTGCACTGAAATGTAAATTACGTGATTAAGGTTTTTAGAAAATCAAGGAAGGGAAAGAAGAAGAAAGCAGTGAGTGAAACTGTTACCAAAAGTAAACAGTTTGAAGACCATGCTGCTGCACCTGATGTGGATGGTTCCTCAGTTTGTGAACTACCAGCAGAATATGTGGGAGAACAGAAAAGCCCAATGAAGGTGGCATCTGGTCTGAAAGAAGATACTAATACTTCTCCATTGGTTGATGGGCTAGGAACATCTGAGACAAAGATGGGAAGCCCTGGAGGTGTGCCACAGGTGGATGATAATGCACCTGGTCATGCTGATGATGATCTTTGTTGCCGTACTGATGATTCTTCTGACGATGAACAAGCAGCTGCTGTTAATGAAGTTGATTTTAAAGTTTCTAGTCTCATTTCAGCTTTTGCAAACTGCAGCTTTATCCAAAATTTGTGCTGGTTACTTAAATTTTATAGGAGCAATTCAAGTAATACAAATCAATACATTATAGGCTTGTTGCGGAAGATAACTGATGACCTTGAGCTTGCTCCAATGCTTTATCAGGTCAAAACTTAACCCTGCATTCCTTTTATACATATACAGAGAGAGACAAGGAGAAGACCTAATATATATTTTAATTTTGTACAATTTTTGCAGTTGTCACTCCTTATAACATTCTATGACATACTAGAAGAGCAGAAGTTGTCTCCAAGTGAGGACCATGCAGATATTGTTGTCTTTATTACTAGTTTGGTCAGAAAAATGCTAAAGAAAATGAAGCACCAGCCTCTTCTTTTTATTGAAATTCTCTTTTGGAAGACACGGAGAGAATGCCATTACATCAATGCTGAATATTTATTACACGAGCTTGGCCATTTGAAGAAAGGAAACAGAAATCAGGATAGTGTTCCAGGAAATACAGAAGTTGAGTCCTCAGAGGCGGCCAATGAATGGGTTCGCAGAAGCATAGCAGACGCACTGGGCGAGGATGAAGCTGATGTTGTAATCGCTCATGACATTGGACATCAGAAGTAAGATATTTGCAATTTAGTTTATTTGGCTTACATTTGCTAGCTTACTAGTGGAAGAGTCATGAATTCAACTTGCGTTTGGTGTCAGCTTATTTTCAAGTCTTACGGGTTTTTTTCTGGCCTGGGTCCTAATTTTTCTCATATATTTTTAATTTAATTGTACAAGGATACTTTGGGTATTTCAATTATAAAAAGAATAGTGCATGAAAATGGCCTTACCTTTTTAGAAATGAAGGATATGCCATCTGAATTAACAATATGAACTGGCCACAATTTCTGAACTCAGATGACTGATTGAGAAACCGCTTAATTGGTGTATTTGGCTGGTGCAGTGGGGAAAACTCCTTGGAAAATGAATCTGAAAAGATTTATGAAAGAAAGAGAAGGTTTGTTTTCAATGATGATATGGAGGCAAAACTCAAGGATCTCTATGAGGAGTAAGTTTGTTTCGATCCTGTTGTCTCTCTGACAAGCCTTTTCACTTAGATCTTCCCTTTTCTTCAAAGATATGATGCATCTACTTGCCCCATTGAAAGTAAAAGCATGTGATCTTGGATGATCATTGGTATCTTTCATGGTGCAGAAATTAAATGTTTGCTTTCCACCAAACTTAGTACATCCTTTCAGGAGTTTCTGAAGTTAGTTTGCACTTTTTCTGCTTTGGAAATTTTTTGTTGCAGGTTCAAAGATCATCCAAACTGTAGCCATCTTATTGCGGATTGCCTAGATCCTTCTGGTGGAGTTTTGCCTGCTCAAGTTTCAAACAGGCTTAAACAGTTAGGACTTAAAGTTGCACCAAAGAAAAGGATAAGGAATGATGGTAGAAATTTCACTTCCAGTTCTGATCAACAAGGGGGTGGAAGCACTCTTAATGATTCAAATAATTTAGAAGGAAGTTCACAGAGGCAACCTCTGTAAGTATTTCCGTATCTGTTATCATTATTCCTTGTTATAGTCAATTTACTCTAAAAGAGTTTCAGGAACAACTTTTGATGCAACAATGTGGTGTTCTATTCTTGAAGTTACAGCTTTGAACATGCAGGAATGACAAAGCATTTTTTCTGGCATTAATCTGTTATATTTACCTTCAAGTTATGTTCTATTGTTCTAAACAGGAACACCAAGAAAAGAGTCTCTGCCATTAGCAAGGATCAGGAGGCAATGATTAAAGATCTATTTGAGCAGTGAGTATCAGTTACTAGTATTCTTCCTATATTCTTGTTTCCAATTAGAGTGAATTAATTTGTTTTTGTATGTTATTCTATTTTTAATTTCCTGCCCTAGTATTGATTCTTACATCAAAAAATAAAAGAGAAACTATATATGCCCAAATAAAGATGAACATTAAGTACTATTGAATGGCTGTTTACATTCGTGATAAGGAAATGGCAATTTGTTATTCTATGCAGATTTAAAGACCATAAGAGATGTAGTTACATGATCGCAAATGCATTGGATGCTGATAATAAGTTTACTGCTGCCCAAGTTTCACGCAAACTCAAGCAACTCGGTTTATATGTTCCTAGGCAGAAAAAGTCTGAAGATAACATGCATTTGAGGGATGAGGAACTAAATGATTTATCTGCAAATGAAATGCATGACTCTGACAATGAGACATTGCTATCATTTAAGAACAGGTATCTACACGCTTATCTATTTATCTGTTATTTAGTGCATTAAATCATTCAATTTTCATGGCTCCATTGTTTAATGAACTTCTGTCAATTTCCTATTAGCATGTTTTCAATGCTTTCTACCTGCTAGTTGCAGTTACCTCAGAGATGAATGGTTAACCTTCAGCATTATAAACTCAGCATAACTTTAGCCATACAAAATTTGCTGGATTTAATACAGCATGTCCAGTTGAATATTGTCTGATTCTTTGCTGCCAATGCTAGTACAAATAGTTGTTTTTATGCCAAAAATTCTCTGGAGATGAAAACCTAACCAGCCAATTCCATCAAAACTAACATTAAATTTCAGAAGTGAATCTGATTTTTGTATGCCAAGTGAGATCAATAGGAGTACAAATAGTTATTAACATGCATTTTTACCTTCGAACTTTTTGGAAGCAGAAAGAAGGATAATGGCGGATTGTTCAATCAAGAGTTTCCAGGACAGAACATGGAAAGAGAAGCATCAGATGACGCTGATGATGAAACTCTAAGCTCTGTTTTCAAGTAATTATCTCACTCTCAAACTATCACACGCACAAACTCGATACTCCTTCACGAATGCAGCATTCATTACACTCACACAAGCAAAAGGGAAAGTAATTTAAAATTCTGGACCTTGATATTGTAATAATTTGGACCTTCAAATGTCAAACATTGTTTGGCAATAAAACCTTCTATTTGATTAAACAGGGCTTTTAGAGTAAGCTTGCTAATGACCAGTTTCCGTATTAATGCAATAGGCATGGAATACTTCGTAATGACCAGTTTCCACAGAAAATCCAATGGATATGGAATAAAAAGCAAGCAAATATTCATGTTTTGTAATTCTGCATTTCTCTTTTAATTTCAAGCAAATATATATTGCTCATAATAAGCAACACATAAATTTCAACAGAGTTTACTGTATATTTCTTTTCTGTTGTATCAATAATTTTATCTGTTAATCATAGGAAAACCAGAAAGCTCCCTTCGAAGTCAAAGAATGAGAAGCTTGCTGCAGTAGCTACTGGGGAGAGGTACAAAATCTCTGGAGCTGTAGTTGCAAATGATGTAACTGAAAGGTAAGCATTCCACCTCATCAAGAGTTCATCTTTATAATGTAGTGTTTGCATAATATTATCCAGCAAAGTGAATCTGTTGATTAAAAAACAGAGAGAAAAGTGAAAATTTTCTGGCTACTAACATGTGAGCAAATACTCTTTAGGGTAAAGTGATCTCAATTAGAGCATGACTCTTGTTTTACTATTATTATTATTATTCTTTTTCTTAGGGATGAAAACAACCAGTTTTCTGAGATGGATGTCACATTTCACCATGATAGCAAAGAAGGCACATCAGAAGCTGTAAATCCTTCACCTGAGAATATTGAGATGGAGTCGGCAGATCAGCAAGTAGAAGAGCAAGTAGAAGATGAGTTGGCTGATTCAGGAGATGATGCTGTGACTGTGGAAGCCTCCATCGATAGAAGGAGACGTAGAATGGTAATTGATGCTGAAGATGATGATTAGTCTCTTTTAAGTCTTGTATTGTATATAGAAAGTGGATCCCCGCTCGTCTCTGTTAAATTTGATCTTCTCTTGTAGGTAGCTCTTTAGTCCCTTGAACCTTTTGCTTACATATGGGTGTAATTGAGTTGAGTTCGAGTTTAAATAACTCAACTTGAAATATAAAGCTCAATATTCGGTTTGAGCTCCATTAAGTTTTTTTTTATCAATTTTTGTACTCAAACTCGAGCTTGAGCTTAGCTCGATAATTAAGTTTAGGATTAATAATATATAGTAAAAGACAATAATGTACTTTAATAATATAAAAAGCTTGCAAATTGTTCAAATTAAGTATTATTAAGTTTTGATTTGGCTTGATTGATAGTTTGAGCTTGAGTTCAACTCAAAAATTATTGAATTGAATTCAAATTTTTTTAATAATTCTCGAATTGAACTTAAGTAGCTTGTAAACACCCTCACAAGATGTTCAATTTTTAGTGTTTTTTGGATTCTTTTGGTAAAAAGGCCTGCCTAATCTCTCTTAGTTTTAATATTAAGCAAATTGATCCCTTTAAAAATAATCGGAACAATTTAATTCATAATATTAATCTTGAAAGTAAACAATTAAAGACAATTAATCTTGGTATTAATGTTTTCAGTAATTATACATAATTTTAATTAGTATCTCCAAGTTTAAACATTTTGTCAATGTGATCTCAATTTAACAAATTTAACCTATAACATTTGTGTAAATGTTTGTTAAAGTTTTTAAAATAAAAATCAAATTGACAAAATATGTAAACATTAAAAACTAAATTTGTTGCTATATCAATCAAAATTATGTAAAATTAACAAAAGACATTAACACTCTGATCAATTATCCTTAATTGTTAACTTTCAAAATGAACAAGGATTTTAAAGGGAGCAATTTGCTCAATTCCAAAATATTGATGTCATTTCATCGATACTTTTTAAGGCTCGTAAATATTTTTTTTGAAAATTTTAAACTATTTCAAAATCTGCCACTAGCCCAATATAATGAAACGAGCGAATGTATGTTGCACCCGCAAAGGACAGGAAGAGATCGCCAACTTCCCGATAATATACAAGCTATTTTACTTTATACTGATTTTTTTCATATAAGATTAACCGGAACCTTCAAACAGTGCTGCCATGAAGTGGCCTTGTCTCTGTAAGTTTTACAATGACAAGTAAATAAAGGTACAAACAATTCAATGAATTACATCATCACTCACGATATTACCTCTTCCAAACACTGGCAACAAATAGGCATCCTCAAACATGCACGAAAATATGGAAAAATATTTATATCTTGTCAATAGGCCGATAATTAGGTTTCATTTACCTGAAATTGGGAAAAGCCACTGGGAATATATAATACAAGTAAAGTGTCTTCACAATATGGAAGTTACTCGAACTGAGTTATCTGCCGATCCGGTCAAGAAAATAGGCAAGCTTGGGTGCCAATCCACGGTTGTTATGGCTGCACTATGGGGAAGAGTTTTGAACCCATTTGAATGGCCTTGTACCTGATCCATGATAAAAACGAGGAAAGAAAAGAACATATATATTGTAAGGGCTGCCAGTGTTAAGGAACTACAGAAACATTGTATCAGAATCACTGCAATGATTAGTTTGGACACCGGCCAAGATTTTTCATAAGAAAGACCAATATCGGGAAATCACAATTTTGAGCATGCAGGCTTGTATTAGGTAGTGGTACACGTGTGTGTACTTGTTTAGCAACAAATATGAAGAATTTACCTGATATATGGGTGCTCTTACAGAACCAGATGTTGCTAACAGCTGCCTCCCGCTGGCATCCAATGCCATTTCGTGTCTACAATATTTTGATGTCTGGGGTTCAGAAAACCTACAAAGCATAATATCCATGTTACTACATTTGGCTCCATTAACTCATGTAAACGGATTGATGATGCAACCACAACCAATGCACTCAATGAAGGTGACGGGCTTTTCAAGGCAATAGAGATGTGGAATGCACAACCGGAATGGAATGCTGGATACTTCAATTATTTTCTTTTTCCCTTTGCTTAGTGCCCACTATAGGGGATGCAAATGATCTTTAAGGGTGGTTTCGACAATAAGAAATGAAAATTACCAGCTAGAAGTTTTTGACCAAAGGATACGACCTTGGTTTTGCAAGCTCCATTCAAATATCTGACATTGCAAAATCAATCTGTGAATCTGCTAGCTTAAACATAAAACCATAGATTGAACAGAGTCTAGCTTAGATGGTAATTACCTTTCCATCTGAGCCCAAGCTAAAAATGCTCGTCTCATCTGGCCCAAAAAGAAGTGAGCTGATTGCAGAATCATGTGCTGGCCACCCGGTGATTTGTAGACCAGCAGACATGTCTTTCACCAGTCAAGGAGCATTCATGTTACATTTTAGGTTCTATAATCAGGAGACAGCAATGACACGATCAAACTAAGACAATTCTCTAACAAAGGTACTATAATCCTTGGAGGTAGGTGCCTTTAGTTAATATGAAAATTCATGACCACTTGATAGAACAATAGAACATAACAGACATACAAATATGAGTAAAGAAAAGGATACCAAACATGTGAATCATTCCATCAGTGGCAGAGGCAGCTAAAATCTTCCCGTTATGATTGAAGCATAGAGAAGTAATTGCAGGCGGATCTTCACCAAGAGGAAGGACTGTCTTCATTGAAGTTGAAGTCCATTAAGGCATAAATTATTTTTAAACAAGCCAATAATCATCGATAAGCATTCTCTATATATACAACCGCATACCATAGCTTTCCAAGTTTTCATGTTCCATACAGTCAATGAAGCATACCCCAGAGAGTCCATAGAGTTTGACCCAAGCCTGAAAGAAGAAAACCTCCAACTAATCTCATGGCCAATTTTTTTAAAAAAAAAAATTAATGGGAGAGCAAAAGACCTACTATGATGATGGGCAATCAATCTTCCAATGGATTCTAACTAATTGTTACCCACCATGATATATTGGTACAAGAAACTACTTAACAACCTAGCATTACTGCTCAAGAAAACCAAAATTATGTGTGAATCACAAAGTGACAAGAATGAACATGTTACTAATGCATGTTTCTGAAATCAAGAGGCTTTGTAATGCTAGCTCTACTTGCAGATCTTCTGATGCATTATATACCTCTACATATAAATTAAGAAGAGTACATCTATTTGAGCCTGTGTTTCAAACATCCCGATCATGCACTATTCTCAACTGCATAGCCTGCATGCAGGAACTAGATAGTCGAAATTGTGCCAATATACAGTTCAGCACTTCACCTAATCTGGAGTATCCAGACCATCTTAGGGGTTCAAAAAGCCCATTAACAAAAGAAACGGTTCCCAGTCAAAATAAGATCATCATATGTTCAATAAAATTTTTGACACAAATAGTAACCAGTAGCACGTAATGTTTTTTAAAAAATAATAATAATAATCAGACTTGATCCATGAGAAGTAACAACATAATATTGTACCTAAATTAAACCGTAGCACCATGAATACCATCTTGACAACAACTAGAAGCTCGTCATATAATATTTTGATTGTGTAGCTTCACATATTTCAGTCAAGTAAGAACGTTAAAATCTAATAACCAGGCAGTTATAAATTAAGAAGATACCTTCGTGAAGATGCAGCAGAAACAAATATTGGTTCCACAGGGCTGCACTTTAAATCCAAGACACTGCAAGACAGCAACGAAAAAAAAAGAAAGAAAAGATGAACAAGTATAAACAAATTAACAAACCGGTAAACATGGGATTCCAAGAAGTACCTTGGAAATGCATCAGTTGTATTCAGATCACAGACAACTCTCTTCGCATCAACATTCCATGCTTTAATGCCTCCATCAGCAGTGCCTATGAGAAGCTTTAGGAACAACAAATTTTAAGTTGCAACAATTATAACATTACCCCCAATCAAACTACAAGTACAACCATCAAACAATATATAGTTACATACCAAACGGTCAGATTTGCATTCCCAGTCAAGTGACATTATCTCGGCTCCACAATATATGGTCGCGTTTCTAGATGCTGGAATCGATGAGTCATATGTCCATATCCTTCATCAAAAACAAAGAGAGAAGGAAGTAAATGAAAAGTCGCAGACAATAACAGAGCACAATAGTTAGTATAAATGACATCTTATTATCTTTCCAAGTACATTTAACCAAGGTATCTGACAAATAAATTTGTTAAAAACCACAGCCTGCACACAGATGTAACCCATCTAAATGGTGTTAGTCAATTGTCAGATTGTAAGGATGACTACTTTTCCTTCCATTTTGTGTTCTTTTATATTTGATATTCATCAACAATTGGGCAGGATAGACAAATTTACAAGCCCAAATGCAACCACAGGCAGCAAAGTGCGCTATTCTAAATATTTACAAGTTCATATAAGTTTTTTTTAAAGAGTATACCTGACAGTGCCATCCACAGATGCACTAGCTATATTGTTCCCAGATGCAGAAAACCGGCACCTAGTAATTGGACTTGTGTGGCCCAAAAATGTCTCCTGGAAATAAGGTTGTTCCACCAGTTTCATGTATACGAAGAAATGAGCAAGAAATCAAAGTGTATACAATAATGATGCTTGAATATATTTAACAGAGAACTTACCTGAAACTCTACACTCACTTCAGGAAATTCTTCTTCTCTGAGCATTTCTCTGCCATTCTCTGTCAAATCACATTCAGGATTACTTAACCCATTTTTTTTGGGCACATACCTAACCCATTAAAGTAGAGGAAAAAGGAACATTTAAACAAACCTACTTCATTATCCACAATTCCCAGCACACTGAAAATAGAAGTGATGAATAAATGTCACTTACCATCAAAATGGCTACCATATAACTTTTGAGCAGTATCATCGATTCCACCGGATGAAGCTTGAAGACTTGAAGCAGAGAATGAATCTTGCCTCGATGAGGACTCAACACGAGCTGATGCAAATTTGGTCGGTTCACCAGCAGCACATTCCTCACCCTGTGGTATTCTACCCAAATATGAGGTTGCAGGAGCACAAATGTCCTCACTACTTGAAGATGGGCGTAAATTTTCACCATCAATGCCACTTGATTGAAAAGAACTGTTAGCTGCTCCCATGCTCCTATGAAATGTTCATGCAGCAATACTGGTATCATAATGTGTTTGAATAGAATCATCTTTAACCACATAATGCAGCAAGTACTATCATGATCTAGCAAAATCAGAAGATCCTTTACCTTTTTGATAGACCTAACTGTGCCTCCTTCTCCTCCAGTAAGGCCTGAAGTTGCAATAACTTTTGATTAAGACGCTTGTTGTCTTTCTTAAGACAGCTAATTGTATTCTTTTCTGAACTGATCTTCAGTAGGGCAGGAAGGCGTGCTTTGGTTAAGGACATTCGTCAAAATCCCATCATTAATTGAATCACTCTAACGTCAAGGAAAAATTTATATATCCAAGGCTTTGCTCATACTAATATCTACTAGCAACAAAAACATCACCACAATGGATAGCTTTTGAGGCAAAACCTTTCAAGACCAATTTTATTTCAAAATGCAGAAAACTTCCCTAATAAGTAATTCCTATGGGCTCTCTGTTAATCTACACATGATTACATAATACATACACAAGTTATGCAGAGCGTTTTCAGAAGGAAAGTATCAATTCTAAAGGATATGAGTACCATTGAAGATCTCGCTGAAAAAGTTCCTCACAGAAAGACGGAGAGCTTCATACCATTCCTTGGAGAAATATACACGAAACTGAGGATCGATGCTAGGGTTCTTCACATAAGGAATGGCTGCATTGCATGCTCAACAGAATCAATCAACAAGAGAATGAGAAAACACAATACACAGAAGCCAAAACAAATGAACCTACCAAACCAAGCTGTCCAATCAGAACCCTTTAGCAGCAAATCATTCCCATTCATTCCAAAAAACTCCACAACTTTATCTTTCCTCCCGGATTGCAATGCATGAACAATGTAACACCGAAGAACAGAGCCCTCCAATTCCGAGAACGTATCAAGCATGGTAGTCTCAGACCACGACGAAAAGCATTGCTTAAAGAAACTAAATAAACCAACTAATTTCTCGGCATGAAATTTAGGAATATATACCGCGAAAATCAAGTCTAATATCTTATAAACTTGAAACATTTTACCAATATCCGTACATCTCTCAGTCTCAAAAGCTTGTAATGTATTTGTAAATCCTCTGAAGACCAAAAATTCCCTCACAAGCTCCTCGGCATATTGCATATTCTCCATCCTATACTATCTACAGAAACAACGATAACCTTCAGCATTATTAACTTGTTGAATCCATGAATCAACCAAATACTAATTGAATTATGATAAAAAAAATTACGAAAACAAAAATTCAGCCGAAGCATGAATATGAAGGATACCAAATTAATTACCTAGGGTTTGGTGTAATTGTCATTCTAGATATGTAAAAATTGGGGAAATTAGACGGAAATTTGTACCTTACAGAATTACAAGGAAGTCGAACGTCGATGGGAAGCAAAACGTGCAGATTAGATTAGACCTTGAATTTTGAAACTTGGTTGAAGAAAAGAATCTTTGGATTCCTCGACGGGAATTTAATTAGGGATTCGGTGCTTCAAATAAACAAGGATTTTTATGTACCATTTGTTTGGTCAAATTGCTGGAAGCATCTTATGCTATCGCTTTTTTTTTTTTTTTCCTTTTAACCAATTATCTATTAGTTCTTAGAAAGAAGTTTATCTATTATTAAATGTAAATTACTTATTTCGGATTAATTATTTTTTTAATAACCTCATTATTTGTTTTAATCATATTTATTGTTTTTCAGGGCAATATTTAAAATTATTTATAGCCCTTCTCCAACCTATAAAATAATGCACTTCAGCGTGCTCGAATTGACGTCCTCCTATATTGATAATTATGTCTATATCAATTAAGCTAAGACTTAATCGATGGTTAATTGAGTTAATTAGTTACGTTTTAATTTCATATTTAATATTTAAAAAACGATTAAAAATTAAAAATTTTACTTTTATATAGGTTTGAATTAATGCAATTTCATTTAAAGGTAAATTCTTATTTTTATCATTTTTATTTTTTAAAAACAATTTTATCTAAAAACTTGTATTGATAGAGTCTAATTTGTGTCATGTTCGATAATATAAATTGTAATTACACAAATGACTTTAAATTTTAAAAAGCATAATTATTATAAAAGTATCAATAATATTTGAGAAAAAAATTAGAAACAAATAATAATACCTAAAATGTATTTAGCAAGAAAGCTGCTCATAAGTTGAGCCACCTGCTTAAGCCTAAAGGCTTGCTTGAAAAATAAGAGGTTTGGACAAAATACGAGACCCGTAAAATAAGCTTGGGTAAAATTTAAGACCCATTTTCTATTTGTGCTAAGCCTTAGGCAATATTTTTTGGCCCCGAGCTTGGCCTGGTCTGGCCCAAACCGAATATATTATATTATAAAAAATATTATATTAATTATATATGTTAAAATAATTATTATATATATTTATATTTATATCAAATCACTAACCCAATAACAATTAAATTCATTACCTAAAACCTAAAAAAAACAAACTTACCCAACTAAATAACACATCCCAAATATAAATTTTTAAAAATTATATTTAATATAATAAAATATTTATTTGTTTTTTTTAATATAAATATTTTTTAATGTGTTAGAAAATATTTATTTTAATTTTTTTAGTACATTTAGTATATTATGTTTTTTTTTTAATTTTATTTTTAAATAAAAATTAATTTAAAATTTTAAATATAAGCAACCCAGATCAGATCCACTTTACCTTTTTAAATTAAATCGAGCTTGAGTAAAAAATAAATTTATTTTTCAGGTAGCTTGAAAAATTGGCCAATACCTTACATGGCCCGCCCTAACCAATAAGCACTTCTATTTAACAATAGATTAGTTTCGTTTTTCTAAGAAAGCAATATGATTACTAATTACTCCGGCGTTTCTTTTTTGTTGGGCTATTCTCTCTGACATTATACATATATTCTTGTTATCATCAATTGGTAATTTAGTTATGTAATTTAGTTAAATATAATACAAATAATTTACAATATATATATATAGGGGCAAATCTAGGCGCTGGCATGGCCCGGCCCTTCCTAAAATATAAAATTATTATTTAGGTCCTTATAATTTTTTAAAAATTTTAAATTAGTAAAGGTAAAATTGTACTTTGGCCCGCCTTAAAATTATAAAAATTTGATTTAATCCTTTACAAATTATAAAGATATAATAAAAATTTAAAATTTCATCCAGCCCCCCTAAAATATTTTCCTGGCTTCACCCCTGTATATATATATGTAATTTAGTGAATTTAGTAGTTCAAAATATATAGGAAATCAAAATTCGTCAATAAAATTTTTAAATTGTGTACGAGAATATTTGGAAAATTGTAGGGTAATTGGATTTGAATGTAATTATTTTGTAATCGCCCACATAATTATTTAAATTCTTATTCTCCTCCTAAGAATTGAATAGTATAATTGATGTGCTTCAATTACACTTAATTCAATGAGATCACTAAATATAGCGATTGTCGAAAAAATACTACATATATATAATTACAAATCTGTTTAGTGGTGCTTAAAAACAAACAGTAGAAGAAGATATAGGTTTGTTTAAACGTGTTATTAGTCAAAACAGACACATTCTCTAATTTTTACATTTTTTATTTTAATTTTTCAAAAACTATTTTTTTTTAAATTATAATCATGCACATTTTTTTAAATGTTTTTCATTTTTCAAGAAAACATCAACGAAAATAAAAATCGCATTTTTTAAAACGAAACGCAACTGTTGATTTTCCTCTCACTCCAATTCTCGGTTGTTCTTTTTTTAATTTGAAGTAACTTAATTATTTTTATTAAAAATATTTCCAATCATCTTCTATTTCTATATGCATTTTAATAATTTCTCATTCTCATTCTACCAAATGTTGGTAGTTCTACCATTTCTAAATTATTCATAAATTCTACATTCTTAAATTAAATTTAAGGTTAAAGTTTTAAAAATTTTATCAATTAAGTTTTAGATCGATTGGCATGAACATTATTACCAGTGAAAGAAAATATAGATTTGAGTATGCTAAAACACATTATATTAAAAATAAATAAATAAATTCAACCCACAACCTCTAAAATATAAACATCTTATATAAAATCAAATTTGGATATTTCCAATATAATATACTTGGAGTAATTAAATTCATATCTGACTAAACATAGTTTTCAAATTTTAGTTTAGATATCATCATAGTTCATAATCATACTATAAACGAATAAATCAGAAGAATATATATAAATATAATGGGTATTATTCTTTCTTCATGAAACCCCATCATGCTTAATCATGTATGCAGACCTTGCTCTGCAGAAACTTGAAAGAAACCTCATAATATCATCATCACAGCACTTTATTACTTAATGCATCTCTCAGCTTCACGTATTTGCTTACTCACAATCTCCTGCTCCATTAAATTCAAGTCCAGCTGATACCCAACCCGGTAGGAACCCGCGAGTGTACTCAGCAAAGCCAAAAAATACATTAAAGACGATAACATGGAATAAGCAAAAGGTAGCCACAAGTTATGGCAATGACCTGATGAAGAATAATAAGCTTGTTTGGTAATAGAGATGAAAGCTATGGCTTGGAAAACAAGGTAAGCAATGGTTAATTGCAGTGCTTTCTTCTTATAGACCTGCATTTTCCTCTTTTGTTTCTCGGCTAAAAGGCTTAATTCTTTGAAGATTTTGGTAAGCTGTTCAAGGTGTTCAGCCATGGTGAATATAGAAGCTGTACTGCTTGCTGTCAATGTAAATACTGTGTAAAACACTTATATATATATAGAGAGAGAGATGGATATATACCTAACAAACAAAAGAAAAAGAGAACTTTTTGGATATGGAAGCGCGTTTTGTTCAATTTCCTGGTGTCCTTCAAATGCAAATTCCAGGAAGATGAGATTTAATGGGAAAAAACTGACTTTTTGTTGTTGTTGTTGTTGCATTATTGTAAATTATCTGGGTATACTTGTTTTTGACTTTGCATGTATTTATTTGTTCATGCTTGTTTCTGGGAAAGAAAGGTAAAGACTAAAAACGTCGTGAAAATGGGAAAATGTTAGTGCAAGTCTCTTTAATTTGTGCTTGACGTGATGGAATTTGCATATGGGTCAACGAGGGGGCTATGTTGCAATATCCGCGTATGACGTTTTCAGTGTAAAGCGGCGATTCGAGGGGTTAAGAACAGAGTTTAATGATCCCACAGAGCCTTTCAGTTTATTGCAAATAAAAGACTAGTTGCACCTAAATTCTGGTATTAATCCCTGTATCTTATAAAATTGGCTTTAATTTGGTATTTTTATTACTTTTAAAATTTTAGCTTCGTTATGATATTTTCAAAATTCGCTTAATTAAATTGCACCCTAAATTATATTTTTTAAAATATTTGATTCTTATTTTTTTTGGTTAAAAATCGAATTTAAATTATTTTTTCGTTATTTAAATCACTTTAAATCTTAACGCTGTTTAAAAAATTTTATTGACTAGTTATATCATACCACATCAGCATCCATGTGTTATTTTTTTATTATTATAATTTTATATCAATTAAAAACTATTCTCTTGCCCCACCCCATCCCTCTTCCCCCACCCGACCCTCTCCGAATCCCCTTAGAATTGAACCCATCGTGAAATTGGTGCATACAATATACTGCAGGCAAGATGAGAAGAACATGCAACCACATGATATTAACGGTAAAGCAGTGTTAAGTTCAAAATCCCTATGCTGCAAGCTAGTTTTTAGTAACAAAATATGCATTTATTGACATGGGCAAACAAAATGTAGGAATAGTTTATGGTGCAATTTGTCAATTAATCCTTTAGAATTTGATGCTTGAAACTTATTATTATGTGTGTAATATAATATCAGCTCGTAATTTCTATTTATTACTCACGAAAAATCTGATAATGGATTAACGATGATTATTTGCGTCAAGACTAAAATTAATGATACTATTTGGGTTTGGACTAAAATTTCAAAAATCGAAAAATATATGGATTAAAATTAACCAATCCAAAAAGTACAGAGACTAAAAATAATCAAATTAAAATAAATAACTTTTGCAAAGTATAGAAATTAATTTACATAATTTAATTTTTTTTTGTTCTATGTGTTTAGTTTGTTTAATACCTTCGTTATCCAAAGTCTATAGCTTTTGTTTCGTTGTGGGGTTCCAGGATGATATTTTGCTAATTATACATACAGATGAGACTCACCTTTTTTAGATTTAAAATTTTAAATCTAATTGTTTAGAGATATGATATAAAAAAAAACTCGTAATAAAAAAGATAATTTTATAATATTGTCGTAACCATTTTTAAAAAAAACGGGAATCGACTTTAAAAATAGGGAGTCGACACCGATCTTTTATTAGGTGCGATCGGACCACCTTTGTTTTAATAAAACATTTTGATTTACTAAAACAATGTTTCTGGTCTACAAAAATTTGAGAAAATGAGTTCGGAAGTCGTTACGTGCGAGGAAGGGTTAACACCCTCGTCACGCCCAAAATTGGTACCAAATTGATTAATCAATGTCCCAATGCTGAAAACTTGAAAATATTTAGGGTAAAAAGAATTAAAAGAATGGGTTAATTGAATCGGGATTGAATCTCAAAATTAACTCGTTTCAAAGGAATAAGATTGTCATTGTAACAGCACAAATTTGGGTCTAGTTGAAACAGTAGTTTCGAGACCACAAATTTGACAAAGAAAATTTTATTTTTATTATATTTTTATGGTCTACAATTTTACGGAAATATTTCGTAAGATTTTAGTTAAAAAAATTTGACGTTTGAGCACTCAATTTAGTCAAAATGACTAAATTGTAAAAAGTGCAAAACTTGAGTTCTATATATTAGAGGTGTCATGTTGCTATGAGTTTTAAATTGCAGGCCCTTAAAAGGTAATTAGACCATTGAATAACTTAATGGATAAAAATCGGCATGAATTGGACAAAATTGAAAGAAAAGCCTTAAGGGCATTTTAGTCATTTAGTGTTTTAAATGGATAAAAAGACAAAATACAAGGGAAAAAAAAATCTGCTCATCTTCTTCAAGTTACTGCCGAAAATTTCTAGACTCCATGGCTAAGGGTTTCAAGCTTTTCAAGCTTCATAGTAAGTGCTTTTGAGCCCCGTTTTTAATGTTCATCGTATTTTTGAAATCCCGGTAACTTACTCTAGCTATTTCTACCATTAATTTGATCTAGAGTTTAATTTCAAAAATTGACCCATGTTGAATAATTGTCAATTTTGATGTTTAATGGTAGATTATGCATGTTTATGAGTAGAGGGACGACTTTTACTAAGTGATTTTCGGTGAAAACAAGTAAAACGAGCTAATCGATAAAAGTTGTTATTGTTCATGAGTATGTGTTATAGTAAGAATTTGAAGTTGCAATAGAAGGGAAAAATGTTCAGCATGTCATAAAACATAAGAAAAAGGAATAAAGTTTAATTTTTGAGCCTAGGGGCAAAATCGTAATTATGCAAAAGTTTAGGGGCAAAATTGTAATTTTGCCAAAATTTGAGTTAGGGACTGTTTTGAGTAGTATATTAATTAAATAAGTGGAATGTGATGTTTTAGATCCCGAAAGCGAGATTTGGATGTAGAATCGAGGAAAATCGAAAATCGAGAAAGTTGGTAAAATGGTCGTTTTGGCATTCGAGGTAAGTTTGTGTGTTAATAATAATGCAACATCGTGCTTGAATTGTAATTTTCTATTGATATGACACAAAAGGACGATTTTGAATAAGTTTATGAGTAAACGATTAAATTGAAATGTGAGCAAAAGTAAGAAAACATGAATTCATTATAAAATACGTGTTTATTCTATTAAATAGTACAGAAATTATTTGATTATTTTTAACATATAAATGTTATATGTTTATATGACATTCGAGAAAAAGAAAAGGAATGAGAGGACCGAATTGAAGGAAAAGGAAAAGAGAAGGTTAAGGAGTGAAGGAAGAAGAATTTATATCACCTCAACCTTTTGTTGTAAATACTACAAGAATTTTAAATTATTGTTATTTATCTTTTTGAAATATTTATGTAAATTATTTAAATATATGAGATTCACCTTAATGCCCAAGTAGAGGCGAAATTTAGAACTCTTTGGGATATTAAGGAACATTAGCACGTTGGTGTGCTCTCGATATTAGCACGTTGGTGCTCTCGATATTAGCACGTCGGTGCTCTCGATATTAGCACGTCGGTGCTCTCTCGATATTAGCACGTTGGTGCTCTCGATTATTAGCACGCGTCGGTGCTCTCGATATTAGCACGTCGTTGTGCTCTCGATTATTAGCACATTGGTGCTCTCTGTTCACTTGTGCATCATAATGCACCTCTGTATTTGTTCTCAGTATATCCGGTATGTTCTATAAAAGTCTACTTTGAAACTAAGAATGTGAAATAAGAACAAAGTGAATCATTTGATGTGTTAAGGTAAGTTTTATACCTTATAAAAGATAAGTTAAATTTATTTAAAGCAATGCATAGTTGAAGAGAAACTACATGTGATGGTGTGATGACTAAGTGTAATTGAAAGCGATCATGTTATGAATAAGTGCAAGTATGCATGTGACCAATTGAGAAATGTGGCAAATGTGCGTATGAACAATATGTTCAATATGTAATCGGAAATTTGAAAGATTGGTATAAGCACGTGATGAACACAACTAAAATAAAAGAGAGCAAAAGTTTACAATAGAGCTGCTTTGGACAGCAACAGCTACGTGAATTTGAAAAATCACCAAAAATAGAAGAAATGGAATTAGAAAGTGAAGGAGATATGAATTGAAAGCTAATTGAGTCTATTTTCATATGAAAGAAATAGAGTAAGCAAAAGAAATGGAATTAATGAGATATTTAAATTTTAGTGAAACTGGTTCTGAATGAATTCGTGATCCCCTGTTCTGTCTTTGAAAGATTATTAAAAATTGTATAAAAATAATTATGGGATATGGTTTATATGAATGGAATCCTGAATGAGTCTATTTTCAAATGAAATAAATAATAAGGTCATATGAATTCTTTACAAAGAGTAATTTGATTCGTAGTGAAGAGAGGTCAGAACAGTCAAACAGCAAAATAGGGGAAACTTTAAGAATAATCTGGTATTGATTGGCCATACCAAAAATTCTGGAAAAATTATAGTAAAATATATATGAGTCTAGTTTCAAGGAAAATTAACGGATCTTAAATTGGAGTTCCGTAGCTTCAGATATAAATGATTTAGTGACAATGACTCAAGTAGACAGCTTAAGATAAACATGAGAAAATGGTGGAACTATGTGTAATTATGATTGCATTATCTTGAGAACTTGTTGTGAGGATTTGTCATGTTGAGGCCTTGATAAAGCTACAAATAAGTTGGGAAAGTAAGAACTTAGCATTATTTATACAAGTTATAACGGCTTAGTAGTAAGCTAAATTCATTGCTAATGCTTATTATTTTTACATGTGAACTTACTAAGCTTTATAAGCTTACCCCCTTTTCTTTCCCATGTTATAGAGTCCTATTAAACAAGCTCGGGTTGGAGGTCATCGGAGATCGCTTCACACTATCAAGTTATCTATGGGTATCTTTATTTATAAATGATTTAAGTTATGGCATGTATAGGGACTTGACTAAGTCATTTTGTAAATGTGTTAAGTAATTTGACCAAATGTATTGTTAAGTGCAGTAATGCCTCGCACTCGGTCTCGGCATAGGATACGGGTAAGGGTGTTACATTTATTGGTATCGAGCTATGGTTTAGTCGATTCTCGGACTACCATAGTGAGTGCGAGAGTCTAGCTATACATGCCATAATGAATCTGTGATAGTGTGACGACTTCCAACTCGATGTAAACTATTTTATTAGACAGATCGTACTTCAACCGAACTAAATTTGATAGTGCAAACAATATGTTTATGATGAGTTGAGACTAAGTAAAAAGTAAGAGTAATAGTTTATGATGTTTATGTGATGATGAATAAATTGTGGATAAAAAAATTCTTACGAAATATGAAAAAATGAGACGAAATGAAAGTTTACACTATGATAAGTGTTCATGTTGATTTGCATTTGTATGATGCTATGAGTATAACTTGTGAAATTAAGTGAATGTTATGAGTATTTTCATGCAGCTCCATGTTCTGAGATTTTGTCATTTTTGTTTCCTTAATAAATTATTATTCAAAGTATCAACCGTGAGATATCAGTTGGAAATGTTCTATTGATGAAAATGGTTTCTTATTATTATTAAAATGCTTAGAATGATTATAATTTTTGACTTGATGGTGAGAGTTCTTTGATACAGTTACCAGAGGTATAAAAATTGTGCCTTAGTATTGGTTGTTATGGAAATTTGTGTTTAAATTTTTCCGATGATCGAGATGTATTGTTTTCAGCTAAGGCATTATCTACTAAAGTAATTGAGAAGTTAGTCTTATTATGGTAGCATGTGAATATGTCATTATTGGTGGGCTGTGTGCGATACGACAGTATTTATTATTATTTGTAGGCTGTGTGCGATACCACCGTATTTATCATTATTGGTGGGCTGTGTACGATACTACCGTATTTATTATTACTGTTGGGCCGTGTTCAAAACCACTGTGTATTCGATATTATTCTAAAGTGCTCATCGGGAAACTTTGACAAAGTGAAAATTTCGTGTGACTATGTGATGACAAATGCAGAGTATAAGTGCATGTAAATGTGAGCAATGTTTATGATATGCATTTGGAATGTGGTAAGACTTGAAATGAGTAAGTTTATATGTAAATGATACGCCCTTTTTACTTATGTTTTTACATATTAATGTATCATATGAAAGATGAGTGAATATTATTGATATTTATTAAAATGATGGAAAGTGAGGAAATTTCCAGATGAATCTTTGAAAGAGACAAAGGATACGGATGAATACCGTGAATATGTGTTAAATGACCTACAATAACTTGATCTTTGTGATGAAATTTTATGAAAATCATCCGGGTTTTGCAATGTTATAGTTAAGGAAAAAGTTAATATTGACTAATCGACTCGTTCGGGTTCTTATCATATGAGAATGCTAGTTAATTTCAAAGTGATAGATGAATGAAAGTGTTAATATGTTTGGGTCGTGATCGATTTACTCTATCTTTTGGTATTCTATTAAAATGAATTGATAGAAAAAAAGCGATAACATTCATATGATGTTGAAATTCGATTTCATCGATTGTTATTTTGTGAAATGTGTATATGAAAACTATGTTGCTTCTATTATCGTTCAGTGCTTATAAGTATTATTTTCCTTCTGGAAATTTTTTGAGAATTAGTCGAAGTCGGTATTATTTCTCTTATGAGCTATATTCTCGGACTTCTAATACGGTATCAAATCTTGGATCTCCTTATCTCGAGATTTCTTATTGACTTTATTTTATGAACTGTGCAAGAGATATTTCTTTACTGGAAGTAATCATACTTATGTGAGTATGAAATCTAGTTTGATAGTGAACATACAATGTTATTATTGTCAGATGTGTAAAGACTAAAAGTATTGTTTATCGATGTGGTCGAGAAGTTAGCCTTGAAATGGCACTACAATTTTAATTGTCGAGAGAGATGCAATTCAATGTGGTTGATATTTTAAGAAATAATGATAAAATGAATTTTATCGGATGTGAACTATCTTTAGATTTTGGAAAGAAATCAACATTGATAAAAGAGTAAAGCGATGAAGGATCAATTTGGAATCGCACTATGATTGTTATTTCTGAGTAATTTTATATATCCCAATGAGTTAAAACGAGATTTTTATATATCATTGAAACTGTATAGTTGATTTAAGGATCATCGATTCGTAACCGGAAAGAATTGTAATAGGATACATGTTTGAGTTATCATAGCAACCGGATGAAAATAGTTCCTTTAGAAGGGTACTGTGAAACAGCCAAGACCAATTCAATTATTTAGTCTAGATAGTTAATTGGTTTGAAGTGTATTTTGATACAAGAACGTGAAAATGGTAGCTTGTGCTTGCACTTAGTTATCTTGCATGAAAAGAATCTTATGATGTGAATTAGATAGTGATTATTATTCAGAAATAATGATGCTTATTCCATGATTTTGTGAAACTTAGAATTTTGTCAGTAAATGGTAAGTTAGAAGTGTTCGAAAAGAACTAACTTCCGATTCAGAACTACAGGTCAGAAACTGACTATTTATATGTTGTTTCGAGACGGAATTTGTGTACCAAGAAATCAATTATAGATTATCAAAAATTGCATACTGTAATTGAAAGGTAAGAGTATTGAACTTAGATGAGTGTCAAGTGCTTCGAAAACATTTCATTAAAACAAAAAAATCATCTAGATAAGTAAAGATAGGTGAGTTGTGGTTCATCAAGAGTATGAGATTATTGATAGAATAATGCCAATTACTTATTAGTGGGATTTTCAAATGTAATTTAAGAAGATTTGTGATATGATTTTTATGTTCATGATAAGAGAGTATAGTTCGAATCTTAGTTTAAGAAGTAAGATGTTGAGGATGCCAAGACTATATGAGAAGCTAAAAGTGACTTGTGAAATTAAACCTAAATCCATTAATCGATGAGATTTTCGAGGACGAAAATCCCTAAGAGGGGAGAGTTATAACAAAGACAAATTTGGGTCTAGTTGAAGCAGTAGTTTGAGACCACAAATTTGACAAAGAAAATTTTATTTTTATTATATTTTTATGGTCTACAATTTTACGGAAATATTTCGTAAGATTTTAGTTAAAAAATTTGACGTTTGAGCACTCAATTTAGTCAAAATGACTAAATTGTAAAAAGTGCAAAACTTGAGTTCTATATATTAGAGGTGTCATGTTGCTATGAGTTTTAAATTGCAGGCCCTTAAAAGGTAATTAGACCATTGAATAACTTAATGGATAAAAATCGGCATGAATTGGACAAAATTGAAAGAAAAGCCTTAAGGGCATTTTAGTCATTTAGTGTTTTAAATGGATAAAAAGACAAAATACAAGGAAAAAAAAAAAAAATCTGCTCATCTTCTTCAAGTTACTGCCGAAAATTTCTAGACTCCATGGCTAAGGGTTTCAAGCTTTTCAAGCTTCATAGTAAGTGCTTTTGAGCCCCGTTTTTAATGTTCATCGTATTTTTGAAATCCCGGTAACTTACTCTAGCTATTTCTACCATTAATTTGATCTAGAGTTTAATTTCAAAAATTGACCCATGTTGAATAATTGTCAATTTTGATGTTTAATGGTAGATTATGCATGTTTATGAGTAGAGGGACGACTTTTACTAAGTGATTTTCGGTGAAAACAAGTAAAACGAGCTAATCGATAAAAGTTGTTATTGTTCATGAGTATGTGTTATAGTAAGAATTTGAAGTTGCAATAGAAGGGAAAAATGTTCAGCATGTCATAAAACATAAGAAAAAGGAATAAAGTTTAATTTTCGAGCCTAGGGGCAAAATCGTAATTATGCAAAAGTTTAGGGGCAAAATTGTAATTTTGCCAAAATTTGAGTTAGGGACTGTTTTGAGTAGTATATTAATTAAATAAGTGGAATGTGATGTTTTAGATCCCGAAAAACGAGATTTGGATGTAGAAGCGGAGGAAAATCGAAAATCGAGAAAGTTGGTAAAATGGTCGTTTTGGCATTCGAGGTAAGTTTGTGTGTTAATAATAATGCAACATCGTGCTTGAATTGTAATTTTCTATTGATATGACACAAAAGGACGAGTTTTGAATAAGTTTATGAGTAAACGATTAAATTGAAATGTGAGCAAAAGTAAGAAAACATGAATTCATTATAAAATACGTGTTTATTCTATTAAATAGTACAGGAAATTATTTGATTATTTTTAACATATAAATGTTATATGTTTATATGACATTCGAGAAAAAGAAAAGGAATGAGAGGACCGAATTGAAGGAAAAGGAAAAGAGAAGGTTAAGGAGTGAAGGAAGAAGAATTTATATCACCTCAACCTTTTGTTGTAAATACTACAAGAATTTTAAATTATTGTTATTTATCTTTTTGAAATATTTATGTAAATTATTTAAATATATGAGATTCAAATTTTTAATGCCCAAGTAGACGAAATTTAGAACTACCGGGATATTAAGGAACATTAGCACGTTGGTGCTCTCGATATTAGCACGTTGGTGCTCTCGATATTAGCACGCCGTCGGTGCTCTCGATATTAGCACGTCGGTGCTCTCGATATTAGCACGTTGGTGCTCTTCGATTATTAGCACGTCGGTGCTTCTCGATATTAGCACGTCGGTGTTTCTCTCGATTATTAGCACATTGGTGCTCTCGTTCACTTGTGCATCATAATGCACCTCGTATTTGTTCTCAGTATATCCGGTATGTTCTATAAAGTCTACTTTGGGCTAAGAATGTGAAATAAGAACAAAGTGAATCACTGATGTGTTAAGGTAAGTTTTATACCTTATAAAAGATAAGTTAAATTTATTTAAAGCAATGCATAGTTGAAGAGAAACTACATGTGATGGTGTGATGACTAAGTGTAATTGAAAACGATCATGTTATGAATAAGTGCAAGTATGCATGTGACCAATTGAGAAATGTGGCAAATGTACGTATGAACAATATGTTCAATATGTAATCGGAAATTTGAAAGATTGGTATAAGCACGTGATGAACACAACTAAAATAAAGAGAGCAAAAGTTTACAATAGAGCTGCTTTGGACAGCAACAGCTACGTGAATTTGAAAAATCACCAAAAATAGAAGAAATGGAATTAGAAAGTGAAGGAGATATGAATTGAAAGCTAATTGAGTCTATTTTCATATGAAAGAAATAGAGTAAGCAAAAGAAATGGAATTAATGAGATATTTAAATTTTAGTGAAACTGGTTCTGAATGAATTCGTGATCCCCTGTTCTGTCTTTGAAAGATTATTAAAAATTGTATAAAAATAATTATGGGATATGGTTTATATGAATGGAATCCTGAATGAGTCTATTTTCAAATGAAATAAATAATAAGGTCATATGAATTCTTTACAAAGAGTAATTTGATTCGTAGTGAAGAGAGGTCAGAACAGTCAAACAGCAAAATAGGGGAAACTTTAAGAATAATCTGGTATTGATTGGCCATACCAAAAATTCTGGAAAAATTATAGTAAAAATATATATGAGTCTAGTTTCAAGGAAAATTAACGGATCTTAAATTGGAGTTCCGTAGCTTCAGATATAAATGATTTAGTGACAATGACTCAAGTAGACAGCTTAAGATAAACATGAGAAAATGGTGGAACTATGTGTAATTATGATTGCATTATCTTGAGAACTTGTTGTGAGGATTTGTCATGTTGAGGCCTTGATAAAGCTACAAATAAGTTGGGAAAGTAAGAACTTAGCATTATTTATACAAGTTATAACGGCTTAGTAGTAAGCTAAATTCATTGCTAATGCTTATTATTTTTACATGTGAACTTACTAAGCTTTATAAGCTTACCCCCTTTTCTTTCCCATGTTATAGAGTCCTATTAAACAAGCTCGGGTTGGAGGTCATCGGAGATCGCTTCACACTATCAAGTTATCTATGGGTATCTTTATTTATAAATGATTTAAGTTATGGCATGTATAGGGACTTGACTAAGTCATTTTGTAAATGTGTTAAGTAATTTGACCAAATGTATTGTTAAGTCTGGTAATGCCTCGTACTCGGTCTCGGCATAGGATACGGGTAAGGGGTGTTACAGTCATACTCAGTACGTTAGGATATGACGTCTTTACACTCTGATGACGAGATTATCTTTGATCTTCAAATCGCGTGAAGAAGGGTATTTGAGTATTTAGTCGAACGGAAAAATCAACACCCAGCACGTTAGGATGTGATCTTTCGAACTTCTAAACACACAAATATTGCCTTATTTCTTTGGAAACTTTTAAATAAAATGTTAATTTTGTAAAAATGCATTTTTTATTCTAAACCATAATCTATGTGACGATATAACATTAGTCATTATCGAACCTAAGTATTAGAAACAATTATAATATACTAACGTTTCAAATAGGCAATAAAGAAATAATAATAAGAAATATGACAAATAATAATTCCTATACTAAAACAATTATAAATATATGATGAAGTATAGACAAATACAATAAACAATAAGACAAATATGAACATATTTCATGCAAGTTTAAATAATAGATAACAAGACATACATATGATATAAATATTATAAACAATGTATAAAATAAAAATAGTATATAATGATTTTAAATAAAAATATATAACAATATAGATAATATAAATTAAACATGTTTTTCAATCTAAATATATATTCTATAAAAATATGATATAATATAATACTATATAATATATAAAATTTTTAAAATATATAACATAATAACTAATATATGAAAATAATCTGTAATGAAAATAATATTAAACGAAATAAATAATGAATAATAAATGTGTATATAGATACACATATGTATGTATAATACGCTAATCGTAAAATTATTTACATAATATAAACAATATAAATAAAATAGATCAAATAATATAAATAAATTAAAAAACTTTAGAAATAATACATAATATACATGACTATATAAAATAGAAATAAAAAATATAATATAATAATATGTAAAAGAAATAATATTAAGATAAATAACATAAATAATAATAATAACGATAATAAATAATAATAATAGCAATGCAAATAAAAAATAAGACTAAATCGAAATCCAAATGAGATTAAAGGGGCTAAAATAGTAATAAGACGAGAGTAATAAAGTAATAATAAATTAATAATAGAATAGTGAAAATAACAAAAGAAGACTAAATTGAATTAACGAACAACATATCCAGGGCAAATTTGCGATAAAAGAAAGGACGAGGACCAAGCTGCAACGCGCGCGAACATGTGGGGTCTAAATGAGTAAATAACCCAACCCCTGATTGTGTGACGTTTCAAATGACCAGGTATGGGCTAAATTGAAAATGGAGTGAAATAATGGGGCAAAATTTAAAAAGGCGAGAAAGGCATAAGGGGACTCAATTGAGCAGCGCCGCAAGAGGGAGGGACTCATCGCGCAAATACTCCATTTAAAGAGATATGAACGGTTCCCCTGGTACCCCAAACGACGCAGCTTTATTGAAACCCATATATGGCCTTCTAAAAAAATATCAAAACCCTAAAATTTGAAGCAGCAGCCTCTCAAGCAATTTTTTTTCATCCCTTTCCTCTCCTCTCTCGGCCTCTCTTCTCTCATGCCCGACGATCGAGCTTCGCAGGCCGATCGTCGCACCACCACTACTGTTGGAGGCCAACGACTCCTGGCGGTGGGTTTTCAACCCTGTTCGAAGCCCGATTCCGGTGAGTCCTTCCCCTTTTGTTACTCTTGCTTGTAAAAAGAAAGACTTAAAAGAAAAAATGAAAACCACCGATATTTACGCACAGAAAATGAAGAGGCCGACGATCCTCTTTTGAAACCTTTTTATTTTTTTGTTTTTGATGTTCGTTTGTAAAGGTTTTCGAAAAAACAAAATAAGATAAAAGCAACCGTAAAATGACGATAAACTGAAATCAACCTTTAAAGATTTTATCTTGCTTTCGATTTCTCCTTCGATTTTCAGTGTCTCTAAAAGACCGAAGATACACGATTTATTTAGGTTTTTGTTACAACCGATTTTACAAAGATCTTCTCTATCTTTTTTTTTTTTGTGTTTCCTTTTGGTAATGCATTCGAGGGGGAGAAGAGAGAAATACGAAACGTTTCCCCTTTTGTTTTTATAACTGATTTGCTGGTTTCTTTCCTTGCTTCGTTCTCTGTTGCTCGTTGGTTTTGTTCTTGTAGGGCATGGGCAAGCCGATGGTGGGGCGTGCGAAACCAGAGGCACATGGGGCGCTGAAGAGGCAGAGGCCTGCTTGGGGGTGGCCAACTATAGATGGAGCGTCAAATGCGTGCGACGGGGTCAGTGCACGTGGCAGCAGATGAAGGGTTGGCGCGTGTAGTGAGGTGTGGCACCTAGGGTTTCCCAGGGACCCTAGGTCGCTGAACCTGTTAAGGTTCCGGGCCTTTTGGGCCACGTAGTTTTTGGGCTTGGGCCTCTGTAGATTTGGGTCTGTATAGGTTAGATTGATTTTGGGCTGGGGATGGATTCTGGTTTTTGGATTGATTGATTGTTTGTTTTTATTTGGGTTTATTGGGTTTGTGTAATTTGGACATTTTATGGACTGTTTCATTTATTGGATTTTTGGTTTTATTTTGGGTTTGTGAAAACAAGGTTAAAATGGGCTGTTTGGAACTGGACTATAATGGGCCCCCGGGCAAAAATAGTTATTACAGCTGCCCCTCTTTGCTCATTGTCGTGAAACGAGAATAGAGCAAAGACAATAGAAGAACCAATTTTGCCCGGTCTTAGTAAAGCCTTGACTTATTGGTCCTCGTCTTCCTCAAACATTTTCAAACTCTGCTGTAACCTGTTGCTTTGATCCACTCCACTGCTGCTTCTGTGAGACATGACCCGTAGCTTCAATTCGCTTTTCCTCAATCTTGTTTATTTTTTTAACTTGCTCCAACATGACTTCAGGACACAAAGAGATTTGTAGCTTCGATCTGCAAATTGCTCCACTGGGACTTCGATGAAATCTGAACTTTTCAAACTACTCCCTTATCCTCTCAATATGAGTTGACCTTTTTACCCCCTTTTTTTTCGAAAAACAGAAATTGAAATTAGAAATTAAAAATACCTCGGCGTGTCCCGAGGCTCATCTCACCTCTCGTATTGTGAGTTGATTTTTGAATAGAAATTGAAAAACAGCAATTAAAAATACCTCGGCGTGCCCCGAGGCTCAATTCACCTCTTGTATTATGAGTTGATTTTTGAACAGAAATTGAAAGGCAACAATTACAAATACCTCGGTCTGCTTCGTTTAGGAAGGCAAGATCTGCTATGCTCGATCTGCTTCGCTTAGGAAGGCAAGATCTGTTATCTTTGATCAGCTTCACTTAGGAAGGCAAGATCTGTCATGCTCGATTTGCTTCACTTAGGAAGGCAAGATCTGCTATGCTCGATCTGCTTCACTTAGGAAGGCAAGATCTGTTATCTTTGATCAGCTTTGCTTAGGAAGGCAAGATCTGTTATGCTCGATTTGCTTCGCTTAGGAAGGCAAGATCTGCTGTCTTTGATCTGCTTCGCTTAGGAAGGCGAGATCTGCTCAGCGTGCGTAACCCAATGCTCAACTCACCTATCATATTATGAGTTGATTTTTTGAATAGAAATTGAAAGATAGGAATTAAATACCTCGGCGTGTCCCGAGGCTCAACTCACCTCTCGTATTATGAGTTGATTTTTGAACAGAAATTGAAAGACAGAAATTAAATACCTCGGTGTGTCCCGAGGCTCAACTCACCTCTCGTATTATGAGTTGATTTTTTGAACAGAAATTGAAAGACCGAAATTAAATACCTCGGCGTGTCCCGAGGCTCAACTCACCTCTCGTATTATGAGTTGATTTTTGAACGGAAATTGAAAGACAGAAATTAAATACCTCGGCGCGTCCCGAAGCTCAACTCACTTCTCGTATTATGAGTTGATTTTTGAACAGAAATTGAAAGACAGAAATTAAATACCTCGGCGTGTCCGGAGGCTCAACTCACCTCTCATATTATGAGTTGATTTTTGAACAGAAATTGAAAGACAGAAATTAAATACCTCGGCGTGTCCCGAGGCTCAACTCACCCCTCATATTATGAGTTGATTTTTGAACAGAAATTGAAAGACAGAAATTAAATACCTCGGCGTGTCCCGAGGCTCAACTCATCTCTCGTATTATGAGTTGATTTTTGAACAGAAATTGAAAGACAAAAATCAAATACCTCGGCGTGTCCTGAGGCTCAACTCACCTCTCGTATTATGAGTTGATTTTTGAACAGAAATTGAAAATGTGTCGTCCGGTGGAACTCGGATGTCTTCTTTCTCTTTGGTTCGGTACAATTATCGTCAAAGCTTCTTGCTTTACTGGTGTACCTATATGCGTCATACGTGATGTTGTTATGATATGCACGTGTTTGTCTTAAATGCTTTTATGCCCACATGACTATGCCATGCGCCCTGGGTTTATTTGTCATGTGTCTCTTCTTATTATGACTCTCATGATGACCTGTATTCGTTGCTTCAACTCTTGACTTCCCTTTCATGTTTCGTGCCCGTCCTCGAGTTTTATGAGTGATCTGCGTTTCGCGTATATCACTCTTTTGCCCCCTGTAACTTCAGGGCTCATCTCATTGTGACCTGAGGGTATAGGATTTGAATATCTTCCATTTATCCCACTGCAACTCTAAAACATAGGACTTGTCTCTTATTCAGCCCACCCCCTTGTTATTCAAAGGTACAGGATCTGTATCAGCTTCTTTCTAATGATCACTCTTTAGGTGATCCAACCAGATGTATATGCGTGATGCTCACACGAATGCAGAATGTCATTTCCTTTCGAGAAGGATTCTGGTTTTACACTTGGGTTAACAATGCCCATTTTCCGTCAGGATTGTGTCACTGACGCGGTACCTTGTCATTTTGTTCAATCACCTTAATTTGGACTCAGATATTTCCAACCCTTAAGCTCGGTGAATCTTAAGCAATAATCCTGTTTCAGACTCCTGTATTGTTTAGAGGTTTCCAGAGTAATATGCGAAACTCCTTTCATGAAAGTATTATTAGTCCAATAATCATTATTTCAATGCAAAATGCTTAAAAAAAGGACCATAATGATGGACGGAATGGGAATTTATTGGGAGTATAGCTCGAATCAAACAAGTTAATCAAAGCTAGCATATGCAATGAAGAAGCAAATTTATTTGGAGTGTATTTTGAAAAGACAAAGATAGCAGACTCAAAATGGGTAACATGGAAACTAGGTGCCCTAAATATTGCAACTTGAGCTTCTCTGTTCAAACTTTTTGAGGACCGTTCTAAACTCAATATGTGTTTAGGGGATCCGGAGTACTTGGTCGATGCCCCAAGGCGCAACATTCCTCTTCATTGTTACTTCAAGCATAGCAAGACTACTGTCTGCCCCGTTTTTATCAAAGTTTGAGCTACCCTTTTCGGGTTTTCAACTCAAACCCACATTTGGTCTCAAAGCGCCCTTTGCGGGTTTTCGCCTTTGGCCTCTCCTTTTCTTTCTTCTTTTTTCTTTCTTCTCATTTTTTATTTTTTTGTGTGTGTTTTTTTTTTTTGTTTTTTTTGGATTCACCGGATTGGGCAGGTCATTGTCGTCCATCTCAGACAATATCCTTGTTCCCCTAGAACGGGCCTTCTTTGCTACCTAAGGTCCTTTCTGGCTTGGCATCTTCTTTCTTCTGAAGTCCTTGTTGCATGAGAGAATTTTTCTTTCAAAGCCCTATCATGAAATTTTCTAAGGCGATCCTTTTTGTTGTAAACTCGCTTCACCTGATCGTGACAGATATCTCTCAACATTTTCTTTTCAAATTCGCTTGATCACATCAGGATTGGATCAATTCCACCTTATCAAATTTTGGCTCGGCCTGTGCCTGGGATAAGAGAATTTTGACTTCACTAGGCAAAACCTAATGAGGAAAGCGTTGTCCCAGCAGAGGTTCTAGCCAAAGTTTAATGATCAAAAAATGGTAAACGTAATTTCTATATGCCAACATTCCCAAGTTTAGGTCATCTTCCTAACAATGTTTGTTCTATTGCCCCCCCTTTTTTTTACACCATGACATGGCACTTGATCCTTGAAAAGACCGCAAACTTTTGACATTGTGCGGTTAAATATGACCTTTTTGCCTTTTTTGTTAATATTTTTTCTTTTTTTCTTGTTGGCCTAATGACTATCGACTTTGTAATATTGGCATATGAAGTGACCCTCGCCCTCTTAGTGAAGAGATCGGCATCCGCAAAAATGAATCGATGCAGAACTAAAGCTTTCGAGGAGATTGGCTTGATAACGTCCCTA
Organism: Gossypium bickii; assembly: GCA_025503065.1. NCBI lineage: Eukaryota > Viridiplantae > Streptophyta > Magnoliopsida > Malvales > Malvaceae > Gossypium > Gossypium bickii. The sequence goes on from CP106716.1 coordinate 115,665,088, forward strand.
CCCCACGTGTAGACAAGGAGGAAAAAGCACATAATTCTATCCTCGATTTGGCGTTTGATGCAATTTTCCTTTTCCGGTAGACCAGTAGCTCGAACCTCTTGATTGGCTTAGTCAAGGTAGAACCATCAGCATGTGATCTTCAAATATCCTTGTGGACTTCTTCTGTGGCTTCCTTAGCTTTGACAGCATACTCGTGCCTTAGTAGTCCTGGCGTGATCATACGAAAATATCTTTGAACTCTTGGAGATAACTCAATGATTCCTTGCCTTGTCCTGCGGCAAGCGAAGCTTCTATCTTCATCTCATTCGTTAGCTCGTATTGTCCGTTGACACTTTGTAGGGTAGGATCTGTCATTCTTAACAAGTTCAGACATAAGTTGCAATCTCTGTCATCTTCCAAATTCTTAGATCCCTCTAGACACATATCTCCCTAAAAGGGAGTCAGTAATAGTGTCGCTCATGTCATCGATATCTGGGGACCCCATTGTGGGTATGAAGGCAGAAAATCCAAAGAATAAATGATTCTAAGGATGATTATTCGTATGATGTGGTCATGAATAAAAATTCAAAAATGTACAGAATAAAATGTTAATGTTCACTTAGGACGATGCATTTAATTGAAATAAAAATTCCGGACACAAGCCTGTTTCACAAAAGGGCTCTTATTGCCTCTAGGCTTAAAGCAACAAATGTGTTTTAAATATTACTCTAGATTAGCTAAAATACAGGGATCCCTTCGCAGTCTCATTGTTCAAAACAAACCCGGGAGGACAAGGGCGTATCATTGAAACTTCTTTAATTGCATCATCCCTTTTGTCACTACACTCACGTTCCCTTCAAAGTAGTTAGGGAACAGATTTACCGTATTACTAGTACTGTCAAATTGTAAAATCCCTACATCAATAAGACCTTGAACCCTTCTCTTAAAGGCTAGACAATTTTCTGTAGAATGCCCCTGGTTCCTAGCGTGATACATGCAACTAGCATTAGGATCATACCATTTCGGGTATAGAGGCTTCAATGGTGCCATATAATGTGGCGATATTAATTATTTTCCCAACAATTTCAGGCACAGTTTTCCGTATGACACAGGGATAGGGGTGAGTCGAGGTTTTTCAGGATTGGGTCTCGTCGGTCTTTGTTCGTTTTTGAGTTGGTTTAGAGCAGACGTGTTATTAGGTGGGAACACGGTGAATATTCGTTGGTCATCCCTACTCGTACTACCCACTTCCTTTTCCTTTTTCTTAGGGGCCTTCAATGTCCGCTCCCTCCTTTCTTTTGCCTCTGCCTGGATCATTGGTTTAGTTAGACCCTCTTCAGGGTTAAAACATAAGCCTGTCGAGAAGTTCAGCGGGGTTGAGGTATTAGTCTGATATTGGGGCCTGATAGTGACGGGTCCCCCATGCGACCGCGCGTCTGGTTGAGTTAGGATATTTATCGGGGAATAAACAATTTCTTCATATTCATCCACATTATCGACCACTTGGTCCCTCATTGTTTCAAATCCTCCCGCTAGTAACTGGGTTAGATGGCATATCATATTCTCTTGGAACTCTCGCATTTGCTCTCGTATCTCTCGTTGAATTCTGGTTGATTGCTCTTGCATCTGTTGTTGAATTCCGATTAATTGCTCTTGGATCAATATTTGTCTTTCCTCTAATCTCTCCAACCTTTGTTCCATGTTTTCTAAGTTAACGAAATGATTTCACCCAATTAGAGCCTTTCACAAATTCTGATGCATGTGATACGATGTAATGCAAATGCATGAAATGTAATACAAATGCATTGGATGAATGCAAAAAGAAAGAGAGGCATTGATCATGATTTAAATTCCATTAGAAGAACTTTTCCAGAAAATACATTTCTTTACATTAAAACGGATTGCATAGACGGCAGTGTCCTCATAGTCTAGGTGAAAACACCAATCCTCTCTTTCGTGTCGGGAGTTTATGATTGTGTCCCGTGAACTTTCTCAATAGACGTCTCTTCTAACTCCTTGTCGCTTGGTTCAGGTCGTACCTCGTCATTCGGTTAACCTCCGCGATACTCGTAATCCTCCGATGACTCCCGAACAATCATTGTCGGCTTGAACCTTCAAGTAAATCCTCTTATTCGTATCCGGATGTTTATGGGTGTGTCCTTTGAACTTTCTCCATAGAAGTCTCTTCTAGCTCTTTGTTGCTTGGTCTAGGTTGATCTTCTGATGACCCCCAAACAATCTTTGTAGGCTTTGAATCTTCAGGCAAGACCTACTTTCGTTGTTACCTAGACTATGTTCGGATGACCGTATTATAATCCACTTCATCAAGTAACACATTTCCTTATGACAAACTCTCCTATTCTGCAATCGAATATGAATCAACACCCCATTTCTATGATGATGCAATGTAATGCAAATGCATGGATACAAAGAGGCATCGATTTAGATTCAACTTCATTTAGAAAACTTTTTAGAAAACAAACCCCTTTACATAAAATAGATTATAAATACGGCTTTGCTTCTCGAGCAACGAAGCTAATTCTTGACCCCTGTCTGATACCAGCTCGTACTTCACACTTAGTATGTCAGCCCGAACTGCCAAAGTTTACAAATATTCGGCCACCTCCCAGATTTGAGTCATAGCTTCGCCCGTAAGGTAGTCCCAGTCCCTGACTTGATTCTGAGAATGATGAAGTCGTTCCTTCTCACACTCCTCATTTGCTTCAAGAAGCTCTACCTTAAGTTTACTACGTACTCTAACTCTTCTATCTTCCCTTCACTGCCTCGGTTTTCACTAAACTGACTCTCAACTCAGTCACAGAATTGCGATTTCTATACTGATAAAGTGTTTTTTCAAGCTCCACTGCTCTAGCCTTTAATTTCTCTTTGTCGCTTTGGGCCTCTGGTAGGCCTATTTCTATAGCCTCTCTCTGAGCCTGAGCCTCTTAGAATTTTCTCTTCCATTGATTGGCCTTGAGATGTTATCGTTGATTCTTCTACTGATCCATCTGTTATATTTGGGAGTAATATTTGATACTACGGTCAATCTTTCATTCGGTAAACTTGGTTCCAAACGGTAGGAATTTCTTTGACTCTTTTTCCCGTAGTTTTCTCCCTTATACAGGAACTCACATTGTGCTAGGCCATGTGTTGTTGATATAAATCGCCTCGACCCGTACTGTCTTAACACCAGTAAATGAGAATAACTAGTGGCTCCCAAAATTCCGAGCAAAGGGACCCAATCGAAATTCCCGCATCAAAACAGAATCTCGCCGGGTAAAAATCAAGGAGCTCTCCATTCGATATCTGCCTCCTGAAGATTCTGAAGAAGTGTTATCCAATTCTCTTCTGATACGACATCTCTTCTTGGCACCTCTGTCGTCTCTTTCAACGGGGAATAGTCTCTTCTTGACACTTCTGCTATCTCTTTCAACGGGGAATAGTTATTTGTAAAGATCCGACAAGAAACTTCATCCACCTTCCAAAAGTAGCTGTGAAACCAAATCATTAACAGTTGCGCACACCCCGCAATCCTGCCTTCTCCGGATCTTCTACATGCATTCAATGATCTGAAAGCCTCAGCCAAGATTGCGAGGCGGTATAACTCCCTAATCGAGCGAGTCGGTCGAAGAAATGCGTGATAGCTTCTTCTACATGTCCTAATGCTCTAGGGAATAATATTAACCCGTAGATGCTCAGTGCGAAAACGTCGACTCTTTTACTTATATCAAGATGGGTTAAAATCAAATCTCTCAAGTTCTTCCATGGGATGCACTTACGCTTACCCTTTTGCTTGATCCTGGTTTTGATTCATTGCTCACTCATTCCCGTAATGCTAATTAACTTCTTCTAAAAGGCTGGGACATAGGCCGCTCTCAAATAGATTCTATCAACCTGAGTCATCGGGCAATGCAATAGACTGTGTAATCCTCCTATGGTGGGTACCAAATCCACTGAAGCAATTATACGCTGGGTTCTAAAACCGAGTGGTAACTCAGGATAACTGTTCATCTACCTTGACGTCGAGCAAGTGCGGCAAATCTCCATAACTATGGCAGAATGAACTATTGGTCTCATCATTTCGTTGATCCCACATAGCTTTTAACTCGTGAAGATTATTGTGCGCCACACTAAAATGAGTGTAGTCCCATAATTCTGACACATGCCCGGCCGCTAGACTATCTCCCTTTTCTACCTATGTTGTCTCTGACCAAATTCGGATAACCGCATTATCTTCCACTTTATCAAGAAAGTTGTTTTCCATGGCAAACTTTTTATTTCAGCAATCGAACCCGAATCAATGCCTCTTAAATATGAAAAATGCATGCAATGCAATCAAAACGAGAGAAAACACGGTAGTGTAAGAGAAATAAACACAAAACAAACGTCAGTGTAAGAGAAATGACAAACATAAAACATCTATCGAGGTGACCTCTAGGGGTTTAGCGTGGCTCTATCTCGGGTAGGCTCTTAAGGCTCGCTATATGAGGTTTGGTTCTAAAGTAAGGGTGCCCGAACCAACAAATTCCTCAATCCTCACCCATTATAGGCTCATACAGACCGAGTTCAGTTCAGGGGGATACATTTCCCTATGGCCATGCGGAGGTGAAAACCTCATGGAGCGCATAGGTACGGATGTATCCCGGAAGCAATCTACTAGCCCATGCGGGGGTGAAAACCTCACGAAAGCTTAGTTTCTCACTCCCACTTAAAGGTGTGACCACAGCGGTCATGTAATGTAATGCCAAAGTACTTCACGAGACTCGACACTATAGCACAAGCAAATACATCAAAAAGACACACGATTTTTCAAAACAATTTTTCGAATTTTCAATCAAAAGGACAAAAATCAATCAATTTATGGCCTGACTCTCAAGATCCCCAGTGGAGTCGCCAAGCTGTCGTAACCATTTTTTAAAAAAACGGGAATCAACTTTAAAAATAGGGAGTCGCCACTGATCTTTTATTAGGTGCGATCGGACCACCTCTGTTTTAATAAAACATTTTGATTTACTAAAACAATATTTCTGGTCTACGAAAATTTGAGAAACTGAGTTCGGGAGTCGGTTACGTGCGAGGAAGGGTTAGCACCCTCGTCACGCCCAAAATTGGTACCAAATTGATTAATCAATGTCCCAATGCTGAAAACTTGAAAATATTTAGGGTAAAAAGAATTAAAAGAATGGGTTAATTGAATCGGGATTGAATCTCAAAATTAACTCGTTTCAAAGGAATAAGATTGTCATACTCAGCACGTTAGGATATGACGCCTTTACACTCTGACGACGAGATCATCTTTGATCTTCAAATCGCGTGAAGAATGGCATTTGAATATTTAGTCGAACGGAAAAATCAACACCCAGCACGTTAGGATGTGATCTTTCGAACTTCTAAACACACAAATATTGCCTTATTTCTTTGGAAACTTTTAAAAAAAATGTTAATTTTGTAAAAATGTATTTTTTATTCTAAACCATAATCTATGTGACGATATAACATTAGCCATTATCGAACCTAAGTATTAGAAACAATTATAATATACTAACGTTTCAAATAGGCAATAAAGAAATAATAATAAGAAATACGACAAATAATAATTCCTATACTAAAACAATTATAAATATATGATGAAGTATAGACAAATACAATAAACAATAAAGACAAATATGAACATATTTCATGCAAGTTTAAATAATAGATAATAAGACATACATATGATATAAATATTATAAACAATGTATAAAATAAAAATAGTATATAATGATTTTAAATAAAAATATATAACAATATAGATAATATAAATAAAACATGTTTTTCAATCTAAATATATATTCTATAAAAATATGATATAATATAATACTATATAATATATAAAATTTTTAAAATATATAACATAATAACTAATATATGAAAATAATCTGTAATGAAAATAATATTAAACGAAATAAAATAATGAATAATAAATGTGTATATATATACACATATGTATGTATAATACGCTAATCGTAAAATTAATTACATAATATAAACAATATAAATAAAATAGATCAAATAATATAAATAAATTAAAAACTTTAGAAATAATACATAATATACATGACTATATAAAATAGAAATAAAAAATATAATATAATAATATGTAAAAGAAATAATATTAAGATAAATAACATAAATAATAATAATAACGATAATAAATAATAATAATAATAATAGCAATGCAAATAAAAAATAAGACTAAGTCGAAATCCAAATGAGATTAAAGGGGCTAAAATAGTAATAAGACGAGAGTAATAAAGTAATAATAAATTAATAATAGAATAGTGAAAATAACAAAAGAAGACTAAATTGAATTAACGAACAACATATCCAGGGCAAATTTGCGATAAAAGAAAGGACGAGGACCAAGCTGCAACGCGCGCGAACATGTGGGGTCTAAATGAGTAAATAACCCAAACCCTGATTGTGTGACGTTTCAAATGACCAGGTATGGGCTAAATTGAAAATGGAGTGAAATAATGGGGCAAAATTTAAAAAGGCGAGAAAGGCATAAGGGGACTCAATTGAGTGGCGCCGCAAGAGGGAAGGACTCATCGCGCAAATACTCCATTTAAAGAGATATGAGCGGTTCCCCTGGTACCCCAAACGACGCAGCTTTATTGAAACCCATATATGGCCTTCTAAAAAAATATCAAAACCCTAAAATTTGAAGCAGCAGCCTCTCAAGCAATTTTTTTTATCCCTTTCCTCTCCTCTCTCGGCCTCTCTTCTCTCATGCCCGACGATCGAGGTTCGCAGGCCTATCGTCACACCACCACTACTGTTGGAGGCCAACGACGCCTGGCGGTGGGTTTTCAACCCTGTTCGAAGCCCGATTCCGGTGAGTCCTTCCCCTTTTGTTACTCTTGCTTGTAAAAAGAAAGGCTTAAAAGAAAAAATGAAAACCACCGGTATTTATGCACAGAAAATGAAGAGGCCGGCGATCCTCTTTTGAAACCTTTTTATTTTTTTTGTTTTTGATGTTCGTTTGTAAAGGTTTTCGAAAAAACAAAATAAGATAAAAGCAACCGTAAAATGACGATAAACTTAAATCAACCTTTAAAGATTTTATCTTGCTTTCGATTTCTCCTTCGATTTTCAGTGTCTCTAAAAGACCGAAGATACACGATTTATTTCAGTTTTTGTTACAACCGATTTTACAAAGATCTTCTCTATCTTTTTTATTTTAATTTTTGTGTTTCCTTTTGGTAATGCATTCGAGGGGGAGAAGAGAGGAATACGAAACGTTTCCCCTTTTGTTTTTATAACTGATTTGCTGGTTTCTTTCCCCGCTTCGTTCTCTGTTGCTCGTTGGTTTTGTTCTTGCAAGGCATGGGTAAGGCGATGGTGGGGCGTGCGAAACTAGAGGCACATGGGGCGCTGAAGAGGCAGAGGCGTGCTTGGGGGTGGCCAACTGTAGATGGGGCGTCAGATGCGTGCGACGGGGTCAGTGCACGTGGCAGCAGATGAAGGGTTGGCGCGTGTAGTGAGGTGCGGCGCCTAGGGTTTCCCAGGGACCCTAGGTCGCTGAACCTGTTAAGGTTCCGGGCCTTTTGGGCCACGTAGTTTTTGGGCCTAGGCCTCTGTGGATTTGGGTCTGTATAGGTTAGATTGATTTTGGGCTGGGGATGGATTCTGGTTTTTGGATTGATTGATTGTTTGTTTTTATTTGGGTTTATTGGGCTTGTCTAATTTGGACATTTTATGGACTGTTTCATTTATTGGATTTTTTGTTTTATTTTGGGTTTGTGAAAACAAGGTTAAAATGGGCTGTTTGGAATTGAACTATAATAGGCCCCCGGCAAAAATGGTTATTACAAATAAATTTGAATTTAATATAAAGAATTTTACAATATTAACCATTAGACTTACATTTTTAATTTAAAAAATAAAATGATTAAAATTTTAAAAATAAAAAAAAATTTGAAATATATAAAGAATAGAGGAAAACTTTCATCATATTTTAACTTTATAAAATGTATAAAAAAAAACTTGTAAAAAAATTAAAAATGATTTAAAATATGAAAATCGGACGTAGGTAGTGTCTTAATAACAAGGGTTGGCTTACTTTTGAGAAAAAGAACCCACACAAACAATGAAATGAATTTCCTTCTATGTTTTCTTTCTTACTCCGCAAGAAACAATGAATAGGACGATGACAATCATTGATGAAATTATAATTTAATGACCAAAAAAACAAAACTAGAACATTGAGTCATTGAAGACGACCTTTTAGACACCTTTTAAGCATCCAAAAGTTCAGTTCCGGTTAATCTTTTTCATCATCTAGGTGACATTGTGGAGTAACTGCAAGTAGCTCGAGATGATGCACCGGTACAGGTGGTCATCGTAAACGAGCTTGATTGATTAAAATCTCTTTTCATTGCTCTGTAAACCTGTTCCAACCCTTCCTCGACCAGTTCCAAAACTGTTTGAGGCATCGGTGGTGCGCCGATATCCATCGAACCTTCGAGCATTTTCACCACTTCCCCCATTGAAGGTCTCATGGAGACCTCATCTTGTATGCACCAAAAGGCAACTTTCAATGCTCTCGTCAACTCTTCTTCGTCAACTGCACCTCCTAGTCGCTTATCCACGGCTTTAAGTGGCGTTCCGTCTGTCATCTCCTGCAGGAATCATTGGTGATATAATAAGATTCGAGGATGGATCATTAGGACTAAAGGGTATATACCTTATAGGCCCATCCAGGGTAAAAGAAGTCTTCGGCATCATAAGACATGTCGAGGTTTCTTCGGCCACCGAGAATCTCCAAAAGTAGCATTCCATAACTGTAAACATCGGCCTTTACGGTTATAGGACGATTGCTAACCCATTCTGGTGCTAAATACCCTCTAGTACCTCTTACCATAGTGACAACATGTGAATGCTCTCTTCCCATAAACTTAGCTAGTCCGAAATCCGATACTTTGGGGCAAAAGTTCTCGTCCAAAAGGATATTTTCCGGCTTGATGTCACAGTGTATTATTCGGTTCCTGCATTGCTCGTGAAAATAAGCAATCCCTAGTGCAGTCGCCACAGCAATATGGAACCGAGTTGGCCAATACAGTAACCTATCCCGGCACTGATAGGAAGGAAATATCCACTTGTCCAAGGATCCATTTTTCATGAACTCATAAACTAGAAGACTGCCAACAAAAACACATAAATAGACACGAAACTGAACTGCCTATTTGATTAAAACGAATTGAATAGAGAACGATAAGTGATTCGAAATTTCAGATGACTTACCGGTGTGAACCCTCGGAGCAGTAACCGCACAGGCGAACCAAGTTCATATGATGCATAGATCCAATTGTATTCACTTCAGTTATGAACTCCTTTTGTCCATGCGGGAAAACACGGTCGAGTTTCTTCACAGCAACTAATGTTCCATCCGAAAGGCTTCCTTTATATACACTTCCGAATCCTCCTGCAAAAGATCACAACAGTTGTAAATATTTGTATAACTAAAAGAAATCTATTTACTATTTTTTACCTGTTCCGAGCAGCTGAGAAAAATTGCTAGTACGAAGCTGCAAATCGCGGTAGCTGAAATGCAACGGAGCCCCTTCCAAGATCAAAGAGCTTTCAATGGATCTTTTTAGATATCTTTTCCTATGAACATTGTAATACAATAGAAGACACAATAGGCCAATGAGGACACCCATGGTTAACACGATTGGAATAACCAAAACCTTCTCATGACCATTCGGAGCATCACCAGAGCCAGACCCTCCTGTATCACCACCTGGTTCCAATGAGACATTGGACCTGACTTTCACAAACAGGGTTGAACCAGGGTCCTCAAATCCTCCATAGTCCAGGCTCTTCAGGATCCAGCAGTACGGTTTCTCGTCGTCCAACCCGTAAACCGATGCAACGCAGTCACAGTCTAATAAACAAGCATCACCACACCTCGAGACCGTGGCAATGTCACTGTAATTAGCCAACACCGAAGCGTAAGAGAAGTAGTAGTTGGTTTGTTGTACCGTTGCAATCTTAAAGTCCGAAGTCCGGTTTTTGTTCCTACGATCGCAGTTTTCGGTCACTGATGAGTTCCACGAACAATAGGATTCACCGGCTGCACCGTTTACCTTAGAAGTACCGGGGAAGCATGTACAAGAAGCATTTGTCTTGCTTCTATCCAAATTACATATTCCATTGCCACATATGCCGGGAATGTCACAAGGGTTCGAGACTGCCGCCCATTCAGGCACCCATTGACGTGAACCATTAACATCGTTATCCCATCTATACAAACGTAGATTGCCATTAGTCTCGATGATCAACCTCCTTAGGACCAATAATCGTACATTCGATTTATTCGTAGCCGAAGATAATCCATCATAGTCTCCATCATTCTTGTACACATAAATTGCACCATTTGATGATTGTCCGTACACAACTCCGAAGCTTCCCGCTTCATCTAACACCGCAACGACATCGCCGGTGACATTGGATATATCCGGCGAAGCCCAATAGGAGTAGTTTGTGTAACCTTCAGGGGAATCATCAATAGAGTGAGGCAAGTTGTATGTTAAGGCAAGGGTTAACGAAGTAGGCTGTTGAAGCATCTTGAGTCCATAATAGCCACCGTGAGGCGGCGATTTCGATGATGTTAATTCAAGTGACACCGTCAAGGCTTGGTTAGGTAGAAGCGTATCGGTCGGATAAGCAAAACTCTGCCATGCAGGGAGGTTGTTAGCAGTATAAAGAATGAAATTGCCGGATTCCGACATGACCGCGAACTCAACTCGGCTTCCCGACGTGTTCGACGTCCAAACGGTAATGTCCCCGTCGATGAGTACGAGGTTTCCGGTGGTGTCTAGCTCCACGATTGCATCTTTCGTGACTAGAGAGTTCCTATAAAGATGAAAAGTTAGCTTAAACATAATCAAAGAATTATTAATGAAACTATAAAGTAAAAACATACCTATTAGCAGACCAGACCATGGTTCTGTCTCCAGGAAGGTCGGCAAACCAAATTCCGAGCAGAAACCGGTCACGAGTCTCCGACGGGGTGAAACCAAAAGCAAAGGTTCCATTATCGGAAACCCAAGGTGGTCCTTGGTCACTAGCCAGCAACCTTGAACCTAAACCAATTTGGCCAGCAATGCAGTCCCCCGACAATCCAACCAAAACCGCGAAAAACAACAGCACACAAGTAATAGCCATGGAGATTCCCAGTGGCAAGTAAAAACACCGTTAAAAAGAAAATCAAGAGCTTTTTCAAATTGGGAATGGCAATCTTTTATACTGCATGAGAACCATAGCAGAAGGTGAAAAGAACCCCATTGTGGGGCACAGATCATTTAACCACATGTACAGAGGTGGGTGAGCTAAAACTTTGAAAAAAAACAATGGTCGGCTAGTGATGGAAGTGGACACAGTACCACGTGTTTAACCATTTGTGGTTTCCAGTCCTGGAGATGTGAGCAACCGAAAGGACAAAGGCCATTGACACGTAACTCAAAAGTCGAAAAGCTATGTTTTTATATGAGATGATGAGCAGAATTTTTTTTTTTTTTACAGCTTTGACATTGTTGCGGTTACGTGAATATGTGCACAGTGCACTTATCAGCTTCTTTGGGGGTAAAAGTAAATTGCATTTTGCTTTCTTGTTTTTATTAAAAAAATTGATATTTAATTTTTATAAGTTAGATTAAAAGGTAAATTAATTTTGTATTAAAATTTTTGTTTATTTTATTGTTAAAAATTAATCTTGTATGTTAACATAAGCTACACATGACATGTTATGTGTTATTATTAAGATATTTTATTAGTTACGTCAAATTTTAACAATAAAATTAGAAGAAATTTAAAAAAAAAGCTAAATTATTTTTTTTATCTTTCATTAATTTACTTGAATTTCAGTAAAAAAGATAAAACCCAATCAGTAGTTTTACTGTTTGTTCGGTTGTATGTTTTTTATGGCAATGAATTATTTAGTCTTAAAATCTATTCTTTTGACTTTCTTTTGTTATTTGGATAGATGAGAGTTAGGTCTTACAAAATCATTATTGATTGAAAGTCCTGATTTGGCTGAAATTTTGGTATACTAGCTAATAATTTCTGAACTTCAGTTTCAAAGCCTAGTTTTAGAATTTAGTTTTTCTATTTTTCTTATTTTAAAATTATAACCCTAATAAAATTGTTTTATTAAAATTAAATTTATTATAATGTCTTTTTTTTAATTATATGGTTACCAAATAAAGTTGTTTGAACTAGACCGAATTAGCCAGTTAGATCAATTGAACTGCGAATTGGTCGGGGTAGCGATCCAGAGATGAGCATTGGACCAATTTACCCAAGAACCAATATGAATCGGTTGAATCGATTTTTAATATTCTTTAATAATTTATTTAATCGAACCGGTCATACCAATGAATAGGTGGCTTGATCAGTTCAACCACCGATCCGATTCTAAAAACTTTGCTATCAAGTGAATATAATTTTTTATTTCAAAATGTCATATCAACAAATTTAACAGAAAAAAATTATCTGTGTTAACCATTTTACTTAAATTTTGAAAATTGAAATGTAGAGAGATTAAATTTCTGAAAATAAAAATATATAAGCTAAATTCTAAATTTAAAGAATGCAGAAACATACGACATATTTTAACAAAAAAAAACTAAATTTTAAATTGTAATACAAAAATATAACATAAATATATATTTTACTACAACAAAAACTACGATATAAGAAAAATAAAGTAATACCGAAAAGTAACTCGAATATAAATCTAATATATAAATGTGTCAGAACTATATAAATTTCTTATAATAAATAAAAAATAATTATTCAATTCTATCTTTTTTTTTAAACAATCTCATTATAGGTTTTGATCATATCTGTTTTTTTATTATATAATGCTTAGAACTACCCATAGCCCCTCCCAACTCATAAATAGGAGATTGATGTGTTTCAGCGCATTCTTATATCTTATTGCACTGGCAACAATACCCATACCAACCGAACTAAAACTTAATCTTAATTTTATCTAAAAAAATTATGTTAATGACAATGCATACTTGGCCAACAATTGAAACCATTGACATAATGGGCCAACCCGGCCCAGGTTTAACAATTGCTTGTTGAGGCAAAGTGGAGCTAAAATGTGTGATCTTTAGATCAGAAATATCAGTGTTCATTTATTATTATTAGAAAATCTTTGGTATTTGTGATGCTATTTTAATCAATAATATTATTAATATATACGAGGTAATAAAATATGCATAATAAAATAAAATTTTATCAAAATAAAATTTTGATTGAGTGGTAAATTTAAAATTTGTCCACTCAATTAGCATGAGTTTAAAACGTATCATATGCATATTTTTATTAATTTTTTAAATAAAAAATCGAAATACCCTCAAATAATGTAATTTATTTTAAATGTGTAGAGATATTAAAATAATTTAATTAGTAGCTATTGATACTCAATAAAGGGATTTATAATAGCATAAATTATTCTATTATTTTTATATATAGAGTTTGTTGACTTATATTTTCTTTTGCAATTTATTTGTTGAATTGCTTTTATGTCAATAAATTGAAGAGGTAAAAAAATATAATCAATATTTTTTGTTAATTTTTTTTAAGAGTAGGTACTAGAAATTTTTATAAAGATAATATAAAGAGAAATTTTAGAGGGGTTAAAAAAATTATCCCTCATTTTATCTATTTTGAATTTTTATCTACTTTTATTTAAATTTTAATTCTTAGAATTTTCTATAATTTTAAAAAGAATTTTAAAATTTTTAATCATTTAATATATAATCAAAGTCAAATTAACAAAAATTGTAAGAATTGAGTATTAAAATTATCATTATACCAACCAAAAAATATCACTTAATAATTAAGTGATTAAAAAAATTAATAAATTTCAAAACCGTCAGCAATCAAAACCAAAACTCACTAATAGTTTAGTGGTTATAATTTACCTTTGTACTTATTGATAAAGTGGTTTTTGTAAATATAAATATAAATTATTTCAATATTATATAAATTAATCCACTGTAGCACTATGGTTAAAATTATTGCTTTGAATTTTTGAGTCCAAATCCCGAATAGTGAAATAAAATTTTGTATTTCAGTCTTCGAGATAAGGGAATTGTCGGATATTTCACATTTTAGTCCCTTTTGAAAATATATTTTTTTTCTTTATCTCTTGATAGGTATAAAATTCCATTAATTTACATTTAAAAAAATATTTTCAATTATTTATTCAAAGTCTTACTTTTTTCTAAATATAAATCGTTTCAATGTTATATAAATTAATCCACTATAGCACAGTGGTTATAATCTTGCTTTTAATTTACGAGTTCAAACCTTGGCAGTGAAATATAATTTTGCATTTTGGTCCTTTTTTTAAATGTATTTTTCCTTTTATATTGTGATAGGTATAAAATTGGCTTTTTTACATAAATAATATAAAAAATAATTAATTACTAAAATAAACATTTGTTACAGTGTTCTGCAGGTGCTGTCTGACATTTTAACTGCACCAAACTAAAATGTAATAAACTAAAACATTTAGAGACCTAATATGTAAATTGCCCATTAGATTGGGTGCTAAAAAACTTCAAAGGTGTGACTGACTATGTTGAGCGAACAAGCCTTAAATAGGGTTAATGGCTTTATAAACCTTCATTGTTTATTATTATTATTATTTCTTTTTTAACACAAAAAATAGAGAGGCTTCTTACTAATTAATCTAAAAAGTTTTTTCTACCAAAAAGCATTTTCACAAAAAAACCGATTCCAACTAGAAATAAATTTTATTTATTTTTCAAAAAATAATTGTTCTGTTTAAATTATGTTTGATATAGCAATTAACGGAATTCATAATTTTTTTTTTTTGCTCACATTATAGTTGAAAACTATCAATTTAACTAATAATTATAAATTATACATAATAAGATTTTTTTTAAAGCTTTTATAATTATTCTTATTATCAATTTGATTTACACGCACAATATAAAGTTATAATTATAAAAGCTTTAGAAAAATCTTATTGGTAATTGATAAAGAGACCACTTTATTTTTAGTGTTGAAGGAGAATAAAAATAATAATACACAATGATGGTTTATGAAGCAAACGAAACCCTTAAAAATGGACAATTTACATATCAGGTCCTTGAATATTTTAGTTTATCACACTTTAGTCTGACATCGTCAATATGTTAGACAGCACCAACAGAACATTGTAACAAATGTCTATTTTCGTAATTAATCTATTTCCTATACCATTTTCGTAATTAATTATTTTTTATATTATTAATGAAAAAAAACCTATAAAATTCCAGTAACTTGGATTTTTTATAAAGAAATTTATTTTCTATTATTTATTCAAAGTCTTACTCTTTTCTAAATATAAATTCGTTTCGATATTATCTAAATTAATCCATTGGAGCACTATGGTTAAAATTCTCGCTTTGAATTTCCGGGTGCAAATCTCGGTAGTAGAATATAATTTTACATTTCAGTCTTCGTGTGAAGGCAATTGTCGGATTCTTCTCATTTTAGTCCTTTTTTGAAATGTATTTCTTTTCCTTTATCTCGTGATAGGTTTAAAATTCCATTAACTTACGCTTTTTAAAAGAAATTTATTTTTAATTATTTATTCAAAGTTTTACTCTTTTCTAAATATAATAGTTTGAATATTATATCAACTAATCCATTGTAGCACTGTGGTTAAAATTCTTGCTTTGAATTGTCAATTTCAAAGTTTCAGTCTTCAAGGGAAGGGAATTGTTGTATAATTTTCCCTTTATATCGTGATTGGTATATGATGGTCGTCGATTCCACTAATATAATCCTACACCTAAATTGTAAATTTAAGTAGTATAGGGAGTAGGGTCGATCCTATAGAGATTGGATTTACTCAAATTGTTTCTCTCTCAACCAGATTTATGTCTAGGCAGTTGTCGTGCCCACGACTTCAAACGAACCTGTCAAGAAAAATAAATAAATCAATCAGGGGGTTTTAAGATGTTTAAAAACTAACTAATTGAAACAGAATAATTAAATGAATTAGAAATCAAATATTAAATTTGGGGTTGAAATCAAAGTAAATAAGCCTTAACCTTAGACTCGGTAAATTTTGAGTCAATAATCGATCCTCAAAAATTGATCTAAGTTGAAATAGGAAAAGACAAAGAGAAATAAAACTCCAAATAGGAATAAGAAAGAAGATATCTGATTGATGATTTTCAAATAAAAATAACTCCTATATATATACATGGGGTTTACTAAAAATAGGCGTAATTAATTTAATATAAAATCTTAAATAATTAAAAATAATTAAAAATAAAATAAACTAAAAATAGGATTTTTCATTTTTGGCTTTTTACAAAGTCAAATTGCTTGATGTGTCATTGGCTTCCTCCATCTTTTTGATTTGGCCCCATTTTCATAATTTTTTTTCAATTTGGCCTTTTTTAGCTTGCTTTTGATCAATTACATCCCTGACAAGATTTAAATCATAAAAGTATAAATTTAGCAGGAATTAATTCAGAAATAAACCGAATTACATACAAGAAATCACAAAATAATCCTGTTATCAGTATAAAATTCCATCAATTTACATTTTTCTTAAAAGAAATTTGTTTTCAATTATTTATTTAAAGTCTCTCTTTTTTAATGTGTTTTTTTGCTTATGTGTTGGTTTTATATGTGTGTGTTTATTTGAATATTTCTGGGCTTCTTTTCATTCTTTTTGAATTTGGGATTCTTTTTATAAGTTTGGTTTGTTTCTTATATTTTAGAGTTGAATTTGCTATCAAATTTGATCTATTTCGTTTCAAATTTCCTTGGATTTTGATTTTTTATTAGTATTTTATTCCTGAAACTTCAATAATGAATGGGTACTTTGAATCGGCCCCATTGTAATACGCAGAGGAACGCCACCACTTCTGTTCCTTGGTATGGTGTTTTCGTGTTTGTCTTTATATGCAAGCAAGGAACTTATTAGATATCAATGCTTTTTGTGTTCATAGATATTATGAAAATACAAGCAATATGTTTCCACTATCATGAATTTTCTATTAAGATATTTTCCTATATGATGGGTGCTGTAGATGACTGCAATATCAAAGAGGGAAGATTTCCTGGGATTTTCTAAGCCAAAAAACTCATGTAGATTGCAAGTGGCTTCACTGCTCATTCATACCTAAAAATAAACTATCTTTGCTGATAGGGGCATCATCTCTTTGCTGGGTCTTTTTGCCTGCAATTCAGTGTTAAAATGTCCAAGCACTTTGGATCAATCTTTTAAATAGTCCCTAAGTTTCACTGCACACTAAGTTCTTTCATGGTGTCTGGCACTTAGATGACACTGGTTTAAAAATAACTGTTTCATGGTTTGACGGTCCATAAAGACTAATTTTTTAAGAGTTGATGACTATCCTCTGTCATTGCACCTAACACTGTTCATTTTTTTACCCAGAATACTATATAATTTTCTTTATTTATATTAGGATGTTAGATGAGTTGAAAAACAATGATTTTCTTGAAAGCTGTAATGGATATTTTATGAAATCAAAAGAACATTCTTTCTTTTTTCTGAACTTAAAACTGCTTTGTGAATGATTAAATTCCCTATCTTATTGCTTGTTGTATGTCCTGAAGGAGGATGCAATGTAGGGACAAGTTGGTTTCAAGTCACTTTCTTTATTTTTGGCTTTTGGCCATGAAACCTAGGTCATTGTCTTTTCATTCTCCGACAAATCTAGGGGGAACCTTTGTCTGTTTATTTTGTTCTTTTATAGATTGTCGGTAAATGAAAACAACATCATTTTCTTTTGGCTTCCAAGTTTTGAAGGAGGATATCCAAAACTCACCCACCACTAGAAATGGTAGTGGATGCAAAACCTTCAATTTTCCTTACCAATAGAACATATCAGATTCTATTTGCTTTTTCCCTTACCATTAGTGATATTTTCTTTTTTCCCCCTTGAGATTTTTAAGATATCTATTTAACTAATTCAAGAACCAAACTGCATAAACGTGTGACAATACTTTAAGTAGCATCTTGGATAGATTATGCTTGTGCATGAACCTGCTTTTCCTTTATTTCTTGTTTCACCTTTTATAGCCTATAAATTTATGAGAAATGACAGTTGTTTTAGTTTATAAAATGCTGCTTAAGATAAAGATTGGACTATGTACAAGAACCTAATTTCTTTCTTACAAGTTTGGCCAACAAGTCATTTATTTTGTAATGTTTGAAAGGAAAGTGTGGGGTAAAGGGGTTTGATGCAACAAGACAATATGAGTGCTATTGTGGGGTTACACATATTCTGTTCCTTTTCTCCTTTTCCCTTTTCAATTATTATAATCCATTGTCTCTTGCCAAATAAACCATATATAAATCTGTTAGGAAGGAGGGATATTAAGGTATATATATGTTACATGAGAGTTGGGGCCTTTGCTTGTAGTCCCCTTCTTTGTTTTTCTTGCATCTCTTTCATAGAGTGGAAGCCATGGAAACTTCACAACCCCTCTCCATTGAAAGCTTTTCATACAGTTGGTTAGTGAACCTAAAACCTTCTTTAGATAGTGTAGACAGCTCCCTTAGAGCTTCACTTGATGCATATGATGAAGCTTCCTTCATCGAAATGGACCCGAGGATGCCACCTTCCAAGAGGTTCTTCAGAAATTCTCAGGATTTTAAGTTTGATTTCCCCATTTCACAAACTCCCCTCACCCTTGTTCATGCCGATGAGCTCTTTTCCAATGGCCATGTCATGCCTTTTTTCCTTAACCCTTCGAAGGTGGAGGCGTACGAAGTCTCCGGTTCGACTTCATCCCTGCCTACTACCACTTCACATGCACCAGATCTCATGGTTCCGCCATGTAAAACGAGTCACCCTTCTTTGACAAGGTGTCGAAGATTGTCCAAGCGGATATTTTCCAAGTACTTGAACTTTGTTAGGCCATTATATAGAAGGATATTAAGAGGAAGCAAGTCAAGTGGTAGAGCTGAAAGTGTTGATGCAAGAGTTCATTCAAGGAAGAAGTGGGTGTATTCGACCACAACATCTCCTCGAATCAGCGTCGCATACTCCGCCGACGAGTACCGAAAATCATGTGATTCTGAAAGCTCGATATATGAGGCAGTTCTCCATTGCAAAAAATCAATCGGTATGATCTTTTTTTCCGATTTCCTTTTGCTTGTTTGATAATTGTTCCATTGGAAAATCAAGCTCTAGTGCTGATATTCTTTCATGTTTCATTTTCCAGGAAAATGAATGGACTAGAATCCATTTCAAATCCACATGAAGAGAAGAAATAGGTGGTCACAAGAAGATTACTTGGCCACTTGTTATTTGTCCTTTTCTTTTCTGTTCTGACATTGACAATGTACAATTTGTACTGTAAGGATGTTAAAAGCTGTGAAAATGTATTTGGCCATTGAATTCTGGCCCTCATGAGGAAAAAAGTGTAGGGGCTCACAACTTAAAAGGAAATCTCTCCTTTATTTCTGTAAAGTTTTAAATTTATGAAATGATAAGGAATTTCTTTTTGTTTCGAGGATACATCTCCTTTTGCTTGCATAAATATTGAACATCCATATGTATAATAACAGCAGCATCCTTTTGAATCCAAAATATTGAATATATTTGCAGAAATTCACTTTTTCCATTACCAAAAACTTCCTCCTGGATCATATATATCACTTAACAAGCATTTATTTGATTTTATTGAAGTAAAATAACTCTAAAAAACAAGGTATATATATTAATTTCATGAAACATGTTGCATGGATTTTCAAAACATAATCATGTTTAGGGCTCTTCCAATGCTGATATATTTTGCAGCAGTTTTGTAGGATACGATTTTCATGCATGCATGACATGATAGGTGGCACTGCCTAATTTGATAAACCAAATTAATCATCTAGATACTAGGATTAGTAATTAAATTTATGCTGGAAATCATCATGATAAGGGACAATAATTCTACATGTCTGCTCAGTGCTCACCCTCAAAAGTAAAGCAAGAACTACTGCAGCATAATCATTCTGCATATATAATCTCTAGCTCCTAGTGAGAAATGGGATTAAATGGATGAAAAAAAAAAATGGGGTTTCTTCAAATGATAAGATAATGTGTTCTGATTGTACTGGAAAGTTGGTAACTTGAAGAAAATTGACATAACCTGGTCCCCTTTTAAGCCATGGGGTCCAAGATACGGATCTCGCTGCCCTTACAAAACATGCCTGTTCCTCTCTAGTTCATATCCAGTCAATTTACTTGTTTTACAACTCAAAGTTTAGCTGTTTAGGTGGACTGTTTCTCAGCCATTGGAATGAGAAAGTTCTGCACATGCAAACCAGTAAGGATAGGGAGACATAGACAAATTGTGCTAGTAGAAATTGCCAAGCTTTGATAACATTGCTTTACTGTATCTATATGACCTTATTTTTCTTCTCTCCTTGCAAGTTGCTACAGGTTGGGGGGGACCAAAACCTCATACATGCTACTTGTCGCTGCTATTGGTTTTAAGTCACTGTAGTTAGCTAACATGACATTAAAACTTGTCACAATGTCACAACAATGCTTGTCTCCAAATATTAACATAGATGATGAAATGTGCAATAATGTTTCCAATAGTGTTTTGAGATCACAAGACAAAAAATTCCTTCTAAATCAGCATAGGCACCAGTCCCCCATGTTACCTCCATGAGAGGTCTATATTACTAGCTGCAATTCTAGTACCAATCTTAATATTACTTCATTTTTCAGCTTTGGGTCATTGTAAAAACCTCATGAACAATGAACAATGCTCTAGTATGGAAGGCATTGTATATACATTGTATTAGGGCATACAGGGTCTACATCCAATAGCTTTTTTTGACCCTTTTTTACAGTGACATAAAAAGTCTAGACAGCAAAAGAATGACTTTGGCTGTTGGGTTTTTTGTTTGTAAAATGAATAGACCAGGAAGTTGCGTGATTCAAGTTGATAAGTAGAAAGAAACCAAGACGTTTTTGTTTCCCTTTTCCGTCTTGTACTTGTCTTCTTCCATGGCCATCATTTGTCGCCATGGGAATCACATGCCATTGAGCTAATGCATGCATATCTTTTTGCTTGAAGTTGGATAAGGGCACCAATGGAAATTTGTGGTAGCTTGTTTATCAACTATTAGAAAATTGAACTCCAAAGCTTCCAGGTTATTAAACGATTAGGTCTTTTTTTTTTTTTTTTGGCTAGGTTTTAATGGTGGAATTCGTAATCGAATAGATTAGGTTATTGGTTTGCCTATTTATTCTATTCAACTGAATAAATCATTAAAGATAAAAAATAATTCAACTCAACTATTTGGTTCAATCGATTTATACCGTTTCTCAGATCAATCAGTCTAATGATTTTCTTTGAACTAGTACCCTCGTTGATTCTTGATCCGATCCACCAAAATGATTCAATTCAAAAAAGCATTGGTTTAAGTGAAGTTTTTTTTTTTTTTTTTTAGATTTGAACAAGCTAGCTAGGTTTAATTTTTATGCATGGAGTTTATATTTACTGATTTTGACCCGAAATGAAAAAAAACATAACTTAGTAAATCTGAATTTAAATTTGACACAATATGATTTAATTATAAAAAAAATAACAATCTAAAATTGTTCAACCCTCAAATTACAATTCAAAATTAACTTAAATTTGAAATTATTCAAACATGAAATTATTAGAAAAAAAAAAAAAAAACCTAAACTGACGTCAATTTGAAGTAATCAAAACCTAAAATAATATCAACTCATAATGATCTGACCTTTAAAAAAAAAAAAATGAACCTCGAGATCAATACCCAAAACAACTTGAATTACCCAAACTAAAAATATTCAAAACAAAATGATTTAATTGAGCTAATATTTGGGCTTGAATGAATCAAAGAGAAGAATGGATTTATTAGCTATACAAGCCCAAAGTAGATAGTATATAAGTATACACTTAAAAAATTTGGGCTTACCAATAGCTAATCATAGCTAGTCAAGCCTTACAAATGGAACACCCATATTGGGTTGGCCATACAATTCAGATTCTCATAGCCTAAAGGGAAATTGCTACTTCAAGTACACAAATGAGGCTAAAGAGATGTACAAGTTAGCAGTATATATTTGACTTGGAACTTTCATAAACAAAGGCAAAAGAAACTTACAAGTCAAATATATACTAAGGACAAAAATGAGACACAAGTAGGATAAATTAGATTTGTTCAAGAGTTAACCTGTTCACTAAAATTTGAAAATTCATTTGAAATATGAAATAAATTAAAAAAAAAATTCTATTAAAATCTAAATTGAACTAAAACTCCAGAGCCTGAACTAATCCAACTCCATCCAACTTAATTGGGAGAAGAGGAGCACAAATGAAGAAGCAAAACCTGGCAAACCCATCCATGTCAATCAAACTTTTTATTTAGGTAAAGCAATGGTGGCCCCAGTGCATAAACAATATGGCAGTGTTTTAAAGGAAAAGGATGGCTAAGCCTATTTTTAATTTTCTCCCAAGTCCCAAAAATAGTTATAATCACCATCTTAGCACTGGTGACAATGACTTCCTTATTGGGTTCATTGCACACAAAATGTGACACTTAAATTAACTATTATAAGCCAAAAAATTATAATCAGAATAAATATTTTAAGAAATCCATACATTTTATCAAAATTTTAATTTTGTCCCTCAAATTTTACTCTTTAATAGTAAGACTTATTTAATTATTAGGTATGAATTTATAATTTAGTTTGTACATGAAAGTAAGGATGAAACAAATAATTTGCTCCGAATAAAGTGATTTGTTTTAAAGAATGGAGGCAAGTTGGGGTTTTTATTTGGAAAATGGGTATGAAGTACTTCCATATTCGTTACCCAATATATAATATACAATGAACCTTAAAATATTTAGAGTGAGATATTCTAGGATGATTCTCCATGTTAATATTTTAAGAGAGTTTAGAAAATTGTTTTAGAGGAACTAGAGGTGAATCATAAATATTTAGAAGATCAAAGTGTAATTTTATCATTACACGAATATGTAATTTCATAAAATTTTAAGGGATTAAATGATAAACCTACTATTTTTAGAAACGCCAACTCCAAAGCCTACCTCTATACCTTCGGCCATGATTTATATGTCAAATTAACTAATAAATATCAAATGGGATGAGACAAAGGAAGATATCTAGGGATGTATTTAGCCTCCATGAAGATGATAATAATATTTAAATTTTAGCATTCACAACAAAGATGAGAAAGAATAAAGTATAATGAAAAAAAATTTTTAAATGATTACTATGTTTACTCAATTGAGAAAAGAAGAAGCCCAACATAAGATTAAAAGCGAAAAGAGAAATTGAGTGATACTATTGAGTCATTTATGAATTGGGAAAAAGCTTTTTGATGAAGCGAAATTAAAGGGTTTAAATTCAGAAAAAATGTGAGACCAAAAGTCGGTAGAGAAAGAATTGTATGAAACAGTAACATCAAGTCATTTGTATTCTTTTTCAATAGATTTATGTCACATCAATATTTTAATCCTGAATTTCAGCATTTTATCTTGAAAAAAATCAAATTCAAATTAAAATCCTGAAATTCAGAATAAGTATACTGATGTGGCATAAAACTATTGAAAAAAATAATATCCCTATTTCATACAATCGTTTTTTAATATTGGTAATCTCGTTGGAATAAAAAAAAGAAATGAAAACAGAAGACAGGTGGGTATCATGTGCCTTTTTACCAACTTTTGGGGTTTAATAAAATAATAATAATATATGAAAATTGATGAAAAGGGGCACTCTTCTTTTTCTATATAAAATTGAGAGTGTGGCCGTATTATGGGTTACCTCCTCCTTTGTTCTTGGCCTACTTTGGAATGAACCACTAATTTCTTTATTTTTTTTATTTTTATGACTGATATGTAACACCACTGCCTAACAAGAACAAAGCCAGTAGGTACTTCTTGGCTGGACCAACCTGGCCGAACTGGTTCCTGTTTTAGCCAGTCAGGGTTGGCTATCAGTTCTGCTATATCTCTCTCTACATTTATATTATATTAAGACATGTCTGAGATCCCACCTAGAGGTGCATGAATGAAATTATGAAGAAAGCTGCAGGAATGGGTTTCATGAACTTCATCAGATTCAATAAAAGTAAAAAAAAGAAAAAGAAGAAGAAGAAGTAGAAGTAGAAGAAGGCACAATATCATTCGATAGTTGCACGAGTTTCCATTGTTTAATCTGTCTCCTTCACACATTTTTCTTCACCTATTTATTAACAAATGAGTATATTTTATATGTTTTTAAGTGGTATTTTATATATAAATTAATTTAGTAAATTAATTTTTGATTATTTTGTGTTAAAAAAATTATCAATCTGTATTGTTAAAAATTAGTGTGGTTGACGAAATAACCAAATAATGATATGTGACGTGCCATTTATACCTCATGTTGATATATAGGAACCAATTTTTAATAAAAAAATAGATGAATCTTTTAACAGAATGACTAATTTATTTTTTAATCTAAGGTACATAAATTAATTTACTCATTTTTTAAATAAAAATAAAATATAATTTAATTCTTAATACAAGGTTGCATAATACTTTTACCTATTTTAAAGCATGCGGCCATTTGGATACTATTATGATCACTTTAGCTCGCATTAGGGTTAGTTCATTTCAATATCACAATTTGCACCACTGCCACAATGAACGACTGCAGTTTGATGGGGTTTTCATTAATGGCACACACATAAGCTAATAGTTATTATACTTTTTTTTCAGATAAAAAACGATTAATTTATTTGTTAAATAAAACTCACAGATAACTTTTTAAAAATATGCCTTTTTCAAAGAAAGTTATAGCTAACAAAGCTTTAAAAAAATTGACGTAGATTAATATTTCAATGGTGACAAGTTGGTGCATGTAATATTATTGCAGGATATAATGCTGTGTAAAGGTTAACAGTTTGATAAAGTTCCATCTCTACATACATACATACATACATACATACATGTATGCATGCATATGATTTGAGTGTGTAGGTGAACCCCACATCTGATTCATATAGGGATTTAATAATGCAATGCAATTTGTCATTGACAAGGCAACTTGCAAATTAACAACAGAGACCATTAATGAATCAATAAGCAAGCAGTACAGAAGGCAGTGGGCAGTTGGTATAGGAATGTCGGCTTGCTTGGCATTTTCCATGTGAGTGTTGCCAAAATATGGCCTAATTAAATTTAATAATTTATCATAGTGTTGAAAATTATACTGTTTTTTAATTTTATTTTATTTAAAGGTGGGGACTTAGAGTTAATAGCATCAAGGCATGATCTTGAAACAGTGGATTTGCTCTCCATATCAGACCATGCATGCATTGGACAGTCAAAAAAGTAAAGAATCATATCCATCTATATGAAAATAAAATAAAAAAGTTACATGTAATTCTTATGAGACTGTGGGTTTTGAAAGTTTGGTGTAAGTATGCATTCGTCTTATAGTTTAAAAAGCAAGAAAATGCAACCGGACATCCCCTATGCCAAATAGAGAAGAAGAAGAAAAAAATAGTGCAATTTCTGGTGGAGTGTCCCTCAGAAAAAATGAAGACAAAAGGTGATTAACGAGGTTGGGATTTAAAAAGAATATGCTGATTGAGGAAGTAGAAATAAATAAAGAAGATGCATTTCATTTCATATAAAGGGTTTATTTTTAAATTTTTAAATTTTTAAATATTTTAATTGAGTTATTAAAATATTTTTATAGTATTTTTAGATTTTAATTTGGGAGTTAAATGTCGGTTCAAATTTAACAATGAGCATATTTAAAATACGTGAATTAAATGTGAATACAGTGTATTTATCGCATGAATAGTTTGGATCAAACATGTTAAATATGAGCTATCCGTACAATAGGTATACATGTGTTATTTAGAATTCGATCAACATGTTTATATATTCTCAACATTAGATTCAAGCTATCATTAGATGCATAAATTGACGACTATACTGATGAAATGACCTAATTAATGTAACACTAACATTTTAAGGGTTCAATTACAATATTTTGAAGTTTGAACTCCAATTTAAAATTTAGACAATAATATGCTGACATTTAGTGAAATTAGCCCTAAATAATTTGACAATTAAGCCCATATTTTGTTTAGTTTACTTTAATACTTAAAATTAACAATTAGATCTACTTTAATATAGAACTTAGCTTCCATAAAATTGCTACATCACTTTAAAATTAAATAATATATAATCTAAAAATAAAAAACAAAAGTTTAAATAAATTTTAAGTTTTAGATGATTACAAATCTATTTTTTTTTTAAGAAAATGAAGAGTTGTAAATTATAGAACAATAATTACATCAATATTACATTTGGTGCCAAAGTGATTTTGGCTAATCACTATTATATTTGAACATTAAAAATAAATTTAGATAATTTATATTTTAGTCCTTACTACTTGAAACACACTTGATCTTTCTAAGTACATGTCATTCTATTCCAAAATTTTGAATCATACCCTCTTGGCACTTGGAGATGTGATGAGATAAATGCCCACAATCTCAATAAACTCTTTAAAATCATTGTTTCATATATTTCATTTCTATATCTCAATTCAATAACTTATTCTATTTCATATCTAAAACCTTACAACATTAGTCTTTCAATAATTATTTAAACCAACATGTTTCAATAAAAATAATTATAATTAATTCATATGATTATTGTCATAACCATTTTTTAAAAAAAATGGGAATCGACGTTTAAAATAGGGAGTCCCCAACGACCTTTTATTAGGTGTGATCGGGTCACCTTTATTTTAATAACACGCTTTGATTTACTAAAACAGTGTTTTTGGTCTACGAAGTTTGAGAAAAACGGGTTCGGGAGTCGGTTACGTGTAAGGAAGGATTAGCACCCTTGCAACGCCCAAAATCGGTACCAAATTGATTGATATTGTCCCAATGTTGAAAACTTGAAAATATTTGGGGTTGAAAAACTCTTAAAAAGGGGTTATTTCGAGTAGAATTGAATCCCAAGATTTAACTCGTTTCAAAGGAATAAAAATGTCACGTCCAGCACGTTAGGACATAACATATTCATACTTCGATACCGAGACCATCTTTGGTTTTCAAAATGCATGAGAAAGATATTTGATTATTTAGTCGAACAAAAAATCAACACCCAGCACGTTAGGGTGCGATCTTTCAAACTTCTAAATAAGCAAACATTGCCTTACTTTTTTTTTAAAACTTTTGAATGAAATTTTAAAATCTACTCAATATTCATTCTTAACGTAACCAAATAGTTGGAAACAGGTTCGAAAATGTTGAAATTTGAAATACAATAAAAGGATAAGAAGCATAAAGATTAATCATAAAATACGCAAATTTAAAATATTAATCGACGAACTACACGATACTCCACATAAATAAATTACGTAAAAATTAGAAATAGTAATGGCAGGCAATCAACAAGTGATAATATATGCATGCATATATAAATATAATAACGGTAACAATGATAATAGTAATAATAATAATAATAATAGTAATAAATATAAAATCGCAAAATATTTAAAAGGGTCAAATTGAATTAAAGGTGGAATTTCAAGGTTAAATTTAAAATCAAATAAAAGGGGGGGTCAAATAACAATTAGAAGGAACTGAAAGGGTTAAAATAAGATGCGCGTTAAATGACGAGGGCTAAAGTTGAAATTATACCAAATTTTAAAAGCGGTGTCGCTTTGATTTAATCCGTCAAAGTCTTATGGGACCGAATTAAAACACAATGGAAATAATGTGGTCAGATTTTAGAAAAATACGAAAACGTGTTTAACTCATTAACGCCTAGAAAGGTGGGGACCAGACGCGCAATTGTCCCTTTTAGGGATACGCGCAAACCTGACTTTAGCAAACGGCGTCGTATGTTGAATATTACAAAACCCTAAATTTGTTTCAAATATCTTAGCCCCCATTTTATTCCCTCAGCCGCAACCCCAGTTTTTTTTTTCAAGCCCCGAATGTGTCACCATAAACGACGAACAACAAAGACTTTTGAGGGGGTCGGCTCCTTCTCAGAAACCGATTTTAGGCCTTATTCTCCGACCAGCTTCTCCGTTTATCTCCGATTGCGACGGAGAAAACAAAGACTTTCGCGAAGATACGCGTTCTCTCCCTCTTTTCAACGTTGACAGATTCCTCTTCCACCATCGCGCCACCACCGTTTTGGTGGCCGACGATGGCCTAGGTCCGACATCTGACCCCCTTTTGGTCCCCGATTCTGCTCCGTCGACGAAAGAAAACTCCGATGACGCGAGCCCGGGATTCAGGTGAGTTCTTTCCCATTTCTTTCTTTTTCGCTTTTATGATTGCTTTGATTCGTAAAACGAATAAGTGGATAAATAAAGTAACAAGAAATGATAACAGAATATGAAACGAAATCAACCTTCTATTGCTCTTTGTGATTGATGTTTTTGCTTTCGGTTTACAGTGTTCCTGGAAAATTTTAAAAAAATCCGAACCCCTATTACAAAAATTTTTACGGCTTTATAGCCAAATACGCTATTCTCTTCTATTATTCAAACTATTTCTCCCATTTTTTCTCTGTTTTCGCTCTCTGTTCTTGCTTTTGGTGTTGTTTGTAGGTGATGGGCGAGGCTGGTGGTGACCGAGGCAGGATGGGCTGGTGGAGCGGGGTCGAGGCGCGCAAGTCCCATGTCGTCGAGGCGCACGAGGTCCTTCGGGGATCTTGAATCATCGGGGCGCATGGGCGAGTGGCAAATACGTGCGTGGAAATTTGGAGCGGCGTGAGGAACTCGAGGGGCGCGCGTGAAGCGCACGCGAGAGTGAAAGGTCGCGCGTGGGATGCACGCGGCGGCTGAAGGGACACGCGTTGGGAGTGGCTGAGAGGTGTGGAGGCGGCTGGTGGGGAAGGAACCTTAGGGTTCCTGATTGTTTAAAATTTTGGGCCATTGGGCCTCTGTAATTTTTGGATTAGGGACTTAGGTTTAGTGGGTTATTGTAATTGGGCTTAGTTATTCATACTTGGGTTTGTACCAAACTGGTCTTGGGCCTATTTTAGTTGGGTTCCAGAAATGTAAATGGACATTTGGACTATTATTTTTTATTAGATTTTTGTTTTACTGGTTTATTTTATTTTGTTTTTGGGCTCTTTATATGGGTATTGGGCCCGGGCAAATTGGTTATTACAGCTGCCCCTCTTTGCTCACTGTCGTGAAACGAGAGTAGAGCAAAGACCAAAGAAGAACCAATTTTGCCCGGTCTTGGTCAATCCTCGAATTATTGGCTCCTCATCTTCCCCATCACATCTTCAACTCTACTGTAACCTTGTTGCTTCGATCCATTCTGCCATTGCTTCCGCGAGATGACTCGTAGCTTCAATTCGCTTTTCTTCATTCCTCTAAGGGATGGGACTTGCTTGCTCGAATGTGGTTTCTCGACACAAAGAGATTTGTAGCTTCGATCTATTAATTGCTTTGCTGGGATTTTGATGAAGTAAATCTGAATCTTTCAAACTGCTCCCTCGTTCTCACAACATGAGTTGACCTTTTCTTCTCTTTTCAGCGTGCAACCCGAGGAATCGCAAACAAAAATTAAAAGTACCTCGGCGTGCGACCCGAGGTGTTGGAAATGGAAATTAAAAAACAGAAAGTAAAATACCTCAGCGTGCGACCCGAGGAATTTCAAACAGAAATTAAAAGTACCTCAGCGTGCGACCCGGGGAATTGCAAATGGAAATTAAAAGCAGAAATTAAAAATACCTCAGCGTGCAACCTGAGAAATTGTAAATAACAATTAAAAGTGCCTCGGCGTGCGACCCGAGGAGTTACAAACGGAAATTAACAACCAGAAATTAACAATACCTCAGCGTGCGACCTGAGGAAATGCAAACAGAAATTAAAAGTACTCGGCGTGCGACCCGAGGAGTTTGCAAGCAGAAATTAAAAGGTAGAAATTAAAAATACCTCAGCGTGTGACCTGAGGAATTGCATACAAAAATTAAAAGTACCTCGGCGTGCGACCCGAGGAGTTGCGAATGAAAATTAAAAGCAAAAATCAGAAATACCTCATCGTGCGACCTTAGCGTGCGACCTGAGGAGTCGCAAATGGAAATTAAAAGTACCTCGACGTGCGACCCGAGGCTCAACTCACCTCTCGTATTGCGAGTGGATTGTTTGGACAGAAATTGAAAAGCAACTCAAAGTGTGACCTGAGGCTCAACTCACCTCTCGTATTATGAGTTAATTTTTTTGCAATTAGAATTTTAAAACATATCATCTGGTGGGACTCGGATGTCCCCTTTTTCTCGATTTGGTACAACTACCACCAGAATTTCTTGCTTTATTGGTGTACCTGTATGTGTTATGCGTGATGTTATCATGATATGCACGTGTTTGTCTTAATGTTCTTATGCCTACGTGATTATGCCATGTGTTCTGGGCTCGTTTATCGTGTATCTCTCGTTATGACTGTCATGACGACTTATATTCCTTGCTTCGATTCTTGATTTTTCTTTTAGGTTTTGTACCCGTCCTCAGGTTTTACGAGTGGTCTGCATTTCTTATGTATCACCCATTTGCCCCCTGTTGAACTTTGTCCTTATTTTGAGGCTCTTGTACTTACCAGATTCTCATCTAGGTAATACTCAACGTTTCTTTCGTTTAGAGTATGTAATTTCACTATTTACCATTTAAACGAACCAAACGCGAGATGCATGAGAATGGCCAAGTAGGTAGGAAAGAAATACTTTACGGTTGTATTTATTTCAAAGCAACGAGCAAAGAAAATTGACAAAGAATGATTCGACAAGGAAAACATTATAAAAAAGGAAAGCAGGTTCGATGGTCACAAATGCTCTAGATATCCGACACGTGAACTTCTCCATGTTCCTTCGTCCTGAATCTTTTTCGAGTGAAGCCTTTTGTCAAGAAAATTCTGAGCTTCTGAGTCCGCTTCAAATATTATAATCTCACCATTTGACTTCCTATTCGAATCTTGCCGTTTATGTCCGAAACTCCTCGCTAGGACGCCTTTTCAGGTTTTCATCCTGGTTTTTTTTTTAAGACGCCCTTTTAGGTTTTCATCTTGATCTTTCCCTTTTTTTTTTAGGCATAGTACTTCTTCACGGCGTCTGAGTTCACTGGATTTGGGACCTCTTTACCATCCATCTCGGTGAGAATTAAAGCTCCACCCGAAAAGGCCTTCTTTACGACATAAGGCCCTTCCCAATTTGGTGCCCATTTTCCTCGGAAGTCTTTTTGTATTGGGAGAATCTTTTTCAAAGACGAGCTCTCCTTCACGAAATTCCTTGGTCGTACCTTCTTGTCATGGGCCGTGATCATTCTCCTCTGGTACATTTGCCCGTGACAGATTGCCTTTAAACGTTTTTCTTCGATCAGATTTAGTTGGTCATATCGAGCTTGCACCCATTCTGATTCTTCTAGTTTTGACTCCATTAAGACTCGCAAAGAGGGGACCTCGACCTCGACGGGCAGCACAGCTTCCATCCCATAGACTAGGGAGAAAGGAATTGCCCCTGTAGAGGTCCGAACACATGTGCAATATGCATATAGGGCAAACGAGAGCTTCTCGTGCCAGTCTTTATATGTCTCGGTCATCTTTCCAATAATCCTCTTAATGTTTTTGTTAGCCGCTTCTACCGCTCCATTCATCTTCGGGCGATAGGGTGAGGAATTGTGATGCTTTATTTGGAATTTTTCGCACATTTCCTTCATCATTTTGTTGTTCAGATTCAAGGCATTATCTGAGATGATTTTCTCAGGTAATCCATATCGACATATAATCTCCTTTTTCAAGAGCTTGCAAACCGCGGTCTTTGTCACGTTCGCAAACGAAGCGGCCTCAACCCATTTTGTGAAGTAATCTATGACCACGAAGATGAATCGATGGCCATTAGAAGCTTTTGGGGAAATTGGCCCTATAACATCCATGCCCCATATGGAAAAGGGCCACAGGGAGGTCATAACGTGGAGGGGCGAAGGTGCTGCATGAATTTTGTCGCCATAAATTTGGCATTTGTGACACCTTTCATGTGAAATGATGCGATCACTTTCCATCATCAACCAGTAATAACTGAGTCTCATAATTTTCCTGGCCATAGTGAAACCATTGGCATGCGTCTCACAAGTTCCTTCATGGACCTCTTCAAATACTTTTCTGGCTTCGACATCATCCACGCATCTTAGAAGCACTTGATCTTTTCCTCTTTTGTATAGGATGTCCCCATCAAGAACAAATCCTGCTGCCATTTTTCTGATTGTTCTTTTGTCGTTCTCGTTTGCTTGCTCCGGATACCTTCGATGCTTGACATGTTCCAGGACATCATGGAACCATGGTCGTTCATCCGCCTCTTTTTTAATGTTAAAACAATGCTCCGGGGCTTCATATATGCTCATCTGGAGAGGCATTATTTCCGCTTCTCGATTCGCTTTGAACATAGAAGCTAAGGTGGCCAGGGCATCAGCCAATTGGTTTTCCTCTCGTGGGAAATAATTAAAGGTTACTTCCTCGAATTCTTTGACCAAATCCATAACAAGATCGTGATATTTGACTAGCTTTGAGTCTTTCACTTCCCAATCTCCACGGATTTAGTAAATCACCAATGCCGAATCCCCTGATACCTTTAGGATTTTGATGTCTCGTTCAATAGTCGCGCGAAGCCCCATGATGCAAGCCTCATATTCTGCTATGTTATTGGTACAGAAGAAGTTTAATTGGGCGGTGAATGGGTAGTGATTCCCTTCTGGCGACACCAAGACTACTCCAATTCCGTGCTCCAATGCATTTGATGCGCCATCAAAGCTCATCTTCCATGGTTCCTCGTATTCTTTTTCCGTGATGCACATCAAGTCTTCATCCGGGAAATCGAATCTTAATGGCTTATATTCCTCTGCGGCTCGGGCTGCTAGGAAATCGGCTATCGCGCTCCCTTTTATCGACTTCTGGTTCACATAAATAATGTCGTATTTCGACAGCAGGATTTGCCATCGTGCCATTCTTCCTGAGAGAGCAGGCGATTCCATCATGTACTTTATTGGGTCTAGCTTTGAGATCAACCACGTCGTATGATACAGCATATATTGTCTGAGCCTTCGAGTTGCCCAAACCAGAGCACAATAGAATTTTTCAATTGACGGGTATTTTGCTTCGTACTCTGTGAACTTCTTGCTGAGGTAATAGATCGCATTCTCTCTTCTTCCCGGTTCGTCATGTTGCCCTAGTACACATCCCATTGAATTTTCGAACACTGTCAGATACAATATTAACGGTCTCCCGAGAGTTGGTGGTACTAGCACAGGGGGTTAGACAAATATCGTTTTATCTTGTCGAAGGCCGCTTGGCATTCCTCGTTCCATTCCCCAGGATTGTGCTTTCTCAAAAGCCGAAAAATTGGGTCGCATTGGTTGGTAAGCTGAGCGATGAACCGAGCGATATAGTTTAATCTTCCTAGAAACCCTCTGACTTCTTTTTGTGTCCGCGGAGGTGGTAAGTCTTGTATGGCCTTTATTTTGTCGGGATCGATCTCGATACCTCTCTCGCTAACGATGAAGCCCAGTAATTTCCCTGAGGTTGCTCCAAATGTGCACTTAGCTGGATTAAGCTTCAGTTGGAATTTTCTCAGTCTTTCAAATAATTTCCTGAGGTTTCCAACGTGCTCTTTTTCTCCCCGAGATTTGGCAATCATATCGTCGACATAAACTTCTACTTCTTTGTCCATCATGTCGTGAAACAACATCACCATTGCCCTTTGATATGTTGCCCCAGCGTTTTTTAATCCAAACGGCATCACCTTGTAGCAGAATGTTCCCCACATTGTCATGAATGTAGTCTTCTCCATATCCTCGGGGGCCATCTTTATCTGGTTATAACTCGAAAATCTATCCATAAAAGAGAATAATGAATGTTTTGCCGTGTTATCTACCAACGTATCGATGTGCGGCAAGGGAAAATTATCCTTGGGGCTTGCTCGATTCAGATCACGATAGTCCACACACATCCGTACCTTGCCGTCTTTCTTTGGCACTGGGACTATATTAGCCACCCATTCCGGATATTTGGAGACTTGTAAGAAATCAAGCGTCGAATGTTTTTGACCTCTTCTTTTATCTTTAAGAGCATTCGGGTCTCATTCGCCTTAGCCTCACTGGATTGGCTTGCATCTCGTTTCACTTTGGGAGCACTGTGGACCACTACATCCTCGCTTAATCTCGGCATGTCCTGATATGACCATGCAAATACGTCTTTGTACTCATGAAGCAAGGTGACCAAGTCGTGTTTGGTGGGCTCTGAGATGGAGGTCCCAATTTTTACTTCCTGCCTCTTTTCCTCGTTTCCCAAGTTCACCGTCTCAACTAATTCTTGGTGGGGAAGGATCTGTTTATCTTCCTGTTCTATCATCTTTAGGAAGTTAGGGGTCGAGACACAATCTTCAGCATCCTCGTCGGCTTCGGATTCTCCTAAACAGACAGCTTGCTCAAAGTCGATTTTAGGATCAGTAACGGGATTGTTCACATCGTCGATATCTGAGCACCTGAAAGGTAAATAAAAAAGAAGCTATAGAGGGACATCGAGGTATTGGAACCTACAAATGTGATTCTATGGCATGACATGAAACGTATATAAAGGTAGGCTATGAGGAAAGAGAATAAATATGAGAATGAGAGACAGTGACAAAATGCATCTTCATTGATTGTTCATTTAAAAGTTAAACAGCCGACACAAACTCTTGTAACATATTCCCCTTCAATTTAGGGGTATACAGAAAGTTGTCATTGAGGATTACTCTGGAGGGGCCCTAGAAACTACAAGGAGATCCTCGACGGTCCAATTATTCAACACAAATCCCGGAGGACCAGGGCGTATCTTTGAAAGGCCTTTCATCGTATCGTCCGCCTTGTCGATGACGTTTATGTTGAAGTTCTGGAAATCCCTTTCAACCAATAGCAGCGTGTTTCGTGAATCATCTCCCTCTGGGTACATCATTCCTGCGGACGTGAAAGTTTTCGACAAGGGCGGGTACGTCATGGGCTCCCATTCCACCTCCCGACCCGAGGCTCTTGCAATCCTCCTTCCCTGATCTTTCTGTAACTATTTCCTTCTTTGTCGTCCATCAGGTTTGAACCCCAAGCCGTATTGAGCCTTGTGGTGTACAGGGTTTAGCGCTCTAGTTATCCCTTGTTAGTGTCTTCCTAAGCCCTTCCCCGCCCGGGCACCTTTTTCTACAGTCAACTTGACTCTCATCTTGGTGTTCCTTGACAGCTTGGGTGTGGGAGCCCTAACTCCTTCGGTGACGAATGTAGCATTGATAAATTCGAAGGAACGGAAGGAGCATTCTGGCGCATCTTTGTTTGCCTCGATGTAGGGTGCGTCGGTAGAGAGTGATGCGACAATGTCTTCTTCACCAGCGATCGTGATCAATCGATTATCCATAATAAACTTTATTTTCTGATGGAGAGATGAAGGGATTGCTCCAGCGGAATGGATCCAGGGCCTTCCTAAAAGGTAATTATATGAAGGTGCAATGTCCATGACCTGGAACTCAACATTATATGTGCACGGGCCCACCTCTAGAGGGATCTCGATTTTTCCCATAACTTCCCGCCGTGTTCCATCAAATGCCATTACCGCAGAATGATAAGACCTCAGATAAGACATGTCGATGGGCATCCTAGACAGTGTTGCCAACGACATGACATTGAGTGCGGACCTGTTGTCAATAAGCACATGCGGTATTATATATCTTTTGCACCCGGTTGTGATGTGCAATGCTTTAACAGAGCCCCTACCATTTGGTGGTATTTCATCATCGCTGAAGGAGATGAAATTATCCGCGTTTAGATTGTTCACCCACCTATCGAGTTTTTCAATGAGCACATTGCTCGGCACATACGCTTGGTTCAACACCTTCAGTAAAGCGTTTCGATGTGGCTCTGAGTTCAACAACAGGGATAATACTGAGATTTTTGCCGGTTGTTTATTCAGCTGCTCCACGACATTGTATTTGTTGTGCTTAATGAACTTTAAGAATTCCTGTGCTTCATCCTCGTTCACCGGTTCTTTAGTTCCTTGTTCAAATTGTATTTCAACCTCACCCTCGGCCTCGGGTATTGGTGCTTTCCCTTTCTGACTCGTGCCAACGGCTTTCTTCTTTGTCTCAACCACCTCAGGGGAATAGCACCTCCCACTGCGGGTAAAATGTCCCACCTCACTGATGTTTCCAGTTGTAGCCTCGGGTATGGTGACGTTGACATCATATTTCCACGGCACCGCCTTGCTATCCTTGTAAGGGAAAGGGGAAGGTACTTGGATTATCATTTTTGGTTTCCTCTCTTCCTTCTTTGCCTCGTAGTAGATTACCAAAGGCCGATTGGCACTGTAGGGAGGGCCTGATGATTGGCCATCAGATGCACATATATCCTTTCCATCGGTCTCTTCCACCTTATTGCGGATTTCCACCTCTTTATTGTCCATCATGCTTTGAAGCAGCTCTTTGAACTCCTCGCAAGATTGGATGTGGTGTCCTTCTATGCCGTGAAAGACACAGAAACTTGGACTCTTCATGCTTTCCTCCTCGAAATTCTTGTCGAGCATGCCCTTCTCAATCATTACTTCTCAGACCTTCTCCAAAGGTGTCCTTATCCTAGAGACACAACTTCTGGCTCGCTACCTATCTTTCGGTATCACCATATTCACGTTCCCTGTGGCATGGTTAGGGAGCTGGTTTCTCGCCATATTGTCGATACCGTCGAATCGCAAGATCCCGGCGTTGATAAGACCTTGAACTCTTCTTTTAAAGGCTATACAATTATCTGTAGAATGCCCCTGGTTCCCAGCATGATACATGCAATTAGCATTACGATCGTACCACTTTGGGAATTGGGGCTTCAATGGTGCCATGTAATGTGGGGAGATTAACTGTTTTTCCAATAACTTCGGGCACAGTTCTCCGTATGACACGGGGATAGGGGTAAACTGTGGTCTCTCTGGGTTGGGCTTTACTGGTCTTTGTTCGTTTTTTGGCTGACTTTGGGCAGGCATGGTATTTAGAGGGAATATGGTGAATGGTCTTTGATTGTCGGCGGCATAGATGGGGTAGGGGGGAGATGCTTGATAGTACGGGCTTAGTGGAGGAAAGTATAAATTTGGCGGTGGGCGAAACTGAGGTCGTGGTTGGGTCGGATATGGATTTGGAGCATAGTGGCTCCCGGCCCCCACCATATGGGCTTCAAGATCTTTTTTCTTTGCAGGTGTTGGTCTTTTTGAGCTCTCAGGGCCTTCCATTCTTCCACTTTTGATGCCATTTTCGATGAGTTCGCCAGATATCATGATGTCGGCGAAGTCTTTCGTGGCATTTCCCACCAGTTTGTCGTAGAATGGCGCCCTTAAAGTATTAATAAAAAGGACCGTTACCTCACTTTTAGTTAGTGGGGGCTCGACTTGGACTGAGATGTCCCTCCACCTCTGAGCGTATTGTCTGAAGGTCTCCGTTGGCTTCTTTTCCAACATTTCCAGCGTCAGCCGGTCGGGAGCCACATCAGAAACATGCTTATATTGCTCACAGAATGCAGTTGCTAGGTCTTTCCATGACCGGATCCTCTCTGTACTAAGTTGATCATACCATTAGAGGGCTGATCCGATCAAGCTATCCTGGAAACAGTGTATTAACAGCTTATCCTCATTCAGGTATCCAGTCATCTTTCGACAGAACATAATAAGATGTGCCTTCGGACATCTCGTTCCCTCATACTTTTCGAAATCTGGCGCCTTAAACTTTGGAGGCAGAACCAGATCGGGCACCAAACTAAGCTCTTTGGCGCTTAGCGCAGAGAAGACTCCAGTACCTTCCACCGCTTTGAGTCTTTCTTCTAGACTCTTATATTTTTCTTCAGCATCATGGTCATCCCTCTTTAACCTAGCTATTTCTATCGGATCATCCAAATCTGGTACAATCGGATTAGCAGAATTATCTCCAGCGTTTGATACGTATATACCTTGCCCCAGATGGGTAGGTGGGATGGGTTGTTGTTCCAGGCCTATTGGGTTCCCTTGAGGATATCCTCTTTGCGTTGCATGAGCGTGGGGTGGCGTGAATCTTGGGGGATAGAGCGGATCTTGATTATCCCTCGAATGGGGTTCTGTAATGTCAGGACTTTGCGCGAGTCCTTTTCCTTTAGCCATGGCCGTCAACATCTCTAACATTCTATCCATTTGATCCTTATGTTCTCGTGATTCCTCGCGGGATCTCATCATCAGGTCCCTTGCTTCTTGCTGTGACTTGGCTAACTGTTCCTGCAACTCTTTTTGGGTTCATTCCATCCTTTCGATCTTCTCATTGAGTTCGACGTCCATAGCTCTAGTTCTTAAGCGTGTCCTATAGGGATGATGTGATTCCAGGTTCGTAATGTCGTAGCTGCGGATTATGTGATTTTAAGTTTAGCGAATAGTTAAGGTGATATGATGCTAATGTATATAATGCAATGCAAATGCATGGTATGAATGCGAAAAGGTGTCAACTCTGATTCAATTCCCCATAGAAAACTTCCTTAGATAACAAAGCTCTTTACATAAAATAGATTACAGAAACGGCCTTGCTCTAACACCTAAGGCCTTGATCTTTGTCAGTAGGAAAGCTAATTCTCGTCCACGATCCGACTGTGTCTCGAACTGTATGCTCAATGTCTCGGCTTGCATAGCTAGAGTTTGTAGATACTCGGCTATCTCTCGTACCCGGATTATGGCCTCCCCCATAAGGTACTCTCTATCTCTGACTTGATTCTGGGAATGGTACAGCTCCGCTTTCCTTCGTTCTTCGTTCTCTTTTAAATGCTCAATATGATTTTGACAGTTCAGTAACTCTATTTCTAACTCTTCGGTTCTCTTTTTCATTTCTTCGATTCTACTTAGACTTGCTTTTAACTCTCTTGCCGAGTTACTGTTTCGATAATAGTCGAGGGACTTTTCCAACTCTGACACCCTTGTCTTCAATTTATTTCTTCTATTCTGGCCTTCTGATATTTGCTTTTCTAGGATCTCATTCTGTGTAACGACCTCAAAAGTATGGATATCGAAAAATGAGTTATCGGGTCTCTATTTTTAGTAAACGGACTCATAAAATATTTATTAAAAAATATTTACAAAGTTAGTTGTGTGTTTAATAAGGTTTTATTTAGGTGAATTTGACTTAATTAGAAGTATTTGAGAAAAAGGATTAAATTGAAAAAGGTGCAAAAGTTGAATTATAGATTAAAAGAAATTATGAAGGACCAAAATGGCAATTATGCCATTTTGTAAAGTTGAGGCGGTGTATTGTGTAAAAAAATCTGAGATTTTTAGTATATTATTATATTATTATATTATTATATTATTATATTATTATATTATTATATATATAAAACAAAAAAAAAGAAAGAAGAGAAACATAACAGAAAAGAAACAGAGAACAAGACGAAAGCAGGGGAAAGAAAGAAAGAAAGAAAGAAAAAGGAGAAATTGATGATTTAAAGCTTGGATGTTTAATAGGTAAGCTAATTTAGTCCTTTTCTTTTAATTTTGATGCTTTATAAGTTTTAGAACAAAGTTTTGATGAATTTAAGTTGAAGTTTTTGAAGTTTTAGAGTTTTTGAATATAGCATATGATGAATAAAATGATGAATTAGTGGTTTAATTGAAAGAATTTGAAGTTAGAATTGGGTAAAGGATTTAATTGTACAATAAGCTATAAGAAAACTGTTTTGGACAGCAGCAGTAGAGTAACTTTGAAAAATCACCAAAAATCGTAGAAGTGGAATTAGAAGTTGAATGAGATATGAAATTAAAGCTTATTGAGTCTATTTCCATATGAAAGAAACAGGGAAAGCAAAGGAATTCTGTAATTTGAGATATTTATATTTTTGTAAGACTGGTTTAGAGGAATTTCGGGATCCCCTGTTCTGACTTTGGAAAATCATAAAAAATTGGAGAAAAATAATTAGGGGCTTAACTTTATATGTTTAGAATCCTGAATGAGTCTATTTTCAAATGAAATAAATAAGAAGGTCATATGAATTCTGTACAAAGAGTAATTTGATTCGTAGTGAAGAGAGGTCAGAACAGTCAGACAGTAAAACAGGGGAAACTTTAAGAATAATCTGGTATTGATTGGCCATACCAAAAATTCTGGAAAAATTATAGTAAAAAGATATATGAGTCTAGTTTTAAGGAAAATTAACGGTTCTTCATTTGGAGTTCTGTAGCTCGAGAAATAAATAATTTAGTGACTATGACACAAAAGGACAGCTTTGAATAAGTTTATGAGTAAATGATTAAATTGAAATGTGAGCAAAAGTAAGAAAGCATGAAATTATCATAAAATACATGTTTATTTTATTAAATATTACAGGAAATTATTTGATTATTTTTAACATATAAATGTTATATGTTTATATGAAATTAAAGAAAAGAAAAGGAAGGAGAGGACCGAATCGAAGGAAAAGGAAAAGAGAAGGTTAAGGAGTGAAGGAAGAAGAATTCATATCACCTCAATCTTTTATTGTAAGTACTACAAGAATTTTAAATTATTGTTATTTATCCTTTTTGAAATATTTATGTGAATTATTTAAATACATGAGATTCAAATTTTTAATGCCCAAGTAGACGAAATTAGAACTACTGGGATATTAGTGGCATGCCATTAAGGAACTTTAGCGCGCTCTCTGATATTAGCACGTTGGTGCTCTCTGATATTAGCACGTTGGTGCTCTCTGATATTAGCACGTTGGTGCTCTCTGATATTAGCACGTTGGTGCTCTCTGATATTAGCACGTTGGTGCTCTCTGAATATTAGCACGTCAGTGCTCTCTGATTATTAGCACATTGGTGCTCTCTGTTCACTTGTGCATCATAATGCACCTCTGTATATGTTCCGTATATCCGATGTGTTCTATAAAGTCTACTTTGGGCTAAGAATTGAAACGAGGACAAAGTGAATTACTGATGTGTTAAGGTAAGATTTATACCTTACAAAAGATAAGTTAAATTTTATTAAAGCAAGGCATACATGAAGAAACTTATATGTGAGAAAATATGCAATAATTGATTGAGTTAAAATATTCTGTTATGATTGTTTATTTAATTATTCTTGTGGTGCTTACTAAGCCTTCACCGGCTTAACGCGTTTATTTTAACGCGTAGGTACAATTAGACTAAGAGAAAAGTCCAACTAAAAGATCGCTCATCTCATCACATCCTCAAGGGCTTCAAAGGTAGTTACTATATTTTGTATTAAAATGGCATGTACATATGTAGTTCAAAGGTGTCCCCATGTGATAGGGACTAAAATGTAGATTCTTGAAATTTTATCTATTTTCAGTTATTTGAAGTATTTTAGTATATATGGAATGAATTAATAAACAATAAATTTGTTATCAAAAATGGTTGGAAAGTTAAAATATTATATTCAAATGTTTTAATTAGACAAGATTCAGCCATAATTGTTTTGGCACCAAATGTAATAGTCTTATAACGGGTTTGCATAATTGAACCAGGGTATAGGGTATTACATTTATTAATATCGAGCCTAGGTTTTCTGAATCTTGGGTCGAGTATGAGTCTATTTGTACATGCCATTTTAAAAATTGATGTGATGAGATGAGGTTTAGTTATTTAATTATGAAATTTATGAATATTGTAGAAACTTAAAGATGTCTTCAAAGAATAAAAGATCTTGATTTTGTGATGTATACTAGAATTTATGGATTTAATAAAATAGAGTTGGTTGTCTCTTAGTATAGAAAGAGGAAATGTTAAAGAAAGAAATGTTTTCCAATCGAAGTAATTTCGATAATTCTGAAAGTGGTGTTCAAATAATTAAGTAAAATGTTACTTATGATGAAACAGAATTTGAAAAGATGTGGATAAATGTCTGATAGTAAGAAATGATAAATGTTGAGTATATACATGAAGCTAAATTATGAGGCCGCACGATCTCTACCCTTATTAGTACTGATTATATTTATGGTGAAATTGATAGGAATTATAATGATTTAGTTCAAAAGTGTGGAACTAAAGAATTTAAAGAAAGAAAGATGATGACAGTGAAATTTGTCAAGAATGGTTAGAGAACAATCAAAGAATATTTAAGGAATTGCAGATACAAGAGATGAAAAGTTGAAATGTGCAGTATCTTTATTAAAGGGTGAGGCTTACCAATGGTGGAACACTGTCACGGATATCCATTCTGCAGAGAAAGTTAATTGGAATTCCTTTGTATCTGAATTTAAAAGAAATATGTGAGTCAACCTTATCTTGTGAAGAAGAAAAGAGAATTTCGGATTTGAAGCGAACCACATGTCTATTGGTGAATATGAACGTGAAGTTATCTGATTTCTTTTCTGAAAATTATATGGGGATACACAGTGCTACTATTAAAGAAATGAGTCATTTATCAAAAATGGATTTATTCAGATATGGTAACTACAGAATGGGTTAACTGAAAATTTCTTTCGAATAAGCTTTGTGAGTGAAGTGAATGATATGGGACTGTTAATAATTATATATGTTAACGGATTAGTAATGGAATTGCAGAAATATTTGAATACAGCTGCTATAGTTGGGTATTCTACAATGATCTCTTCTGGGTATTCTATATGGGTATTCTATATATTCTTTTATCTTCAGAGGTATATGCAATCGTTTCGGATGTGACTTTTATTGTGCAGAAAGTTTGGAATCATAACGTTAAAATGGAAGTTCTGGTTGATTCCTGATCAGTACTGCTCTATTTTTCTTTGGATTTTCTAATTTGTTCTGTTAGCTAGAAGACTTAATAGTCAGATTCATATGAAGTTATTTTCTATTTCTACCGGTTGATATTCTGGTACGTATACGCAATTTGCATTATCTTTATCACAATCGTTTCTAGTGAGGATAAATGGTATTCTTCTTCTGGTTTTTCTTCGGAATATTATCGATTTCTTTATCATTGAATATGGTTTTTATTCTCGGAAATTCAATATAGCTTCACATCTGGGATTTCATTATGCCACATCTGGGATTTCATTATATTGGTTTTCTTATTATTTTATAGTCTGATCTTATCTATCAAATATGATTCATCTGTGAAGGGGTATTCGGTGGAGAAGGTAAATATATATATTATCGTTATAAATCTTGGTTTAGTTATGGGAGTTCGGTGATATGGATCTTAGATTATAGAAGTTGTATTATTATCTTTGGTTATTATTGGGACTACTCCTGGATTTCTTCTTCTATTTTAAAGTACTATTGAAGTTGAAGTATTGATCCATTTATATTATTGAAATGTTTGATAGAGATCTACAGTTTACGGTTCACTTTCTGATTTCGGGATAACTTATAAGAATGCTATATGAGTGATAGTTGATTAATTTATAAAGTCGAAATCGATTGATGGCTTGAGTAAAGTTGCGGAGATGTACATTCGTAAATTGTAAGATTTCATGGTATTTCGTATTGATAATTTCGATCAAGATTGCGGATTCACCTTAAGGTTCCGAAAACAATTACAGAAATTATTGTGTACTTAACTCGATTTCAAGATAGCATTTCATTCGCAAATTGATGGATAATTCGAGAGAGAGTTGGTTAGATTTAGAAAGAAGATGTACTGGTGGTCAGGTATGAAACGTGATATTTCTGAGTTTGTATCCAGATGTCTGATATGTCAACAGGTCAAAGCAGAACATCAAGTACCTTCGGGATTACTCCAGCCAATTACTATACCGGAATGGAAATGGGAAAGAATCACTATGGATTTTGTATCGGGGTTACCATTATCTCTGAGAAAAAAAAAGATGTTATTTGGGTGATTGTTGACCGATTGGTAAAATCAGCGCACTTTATTCCGGTACGTACGGATTATTCTTTAGATAAACTGGTTAAACTGTATATATCTGAGATTGTCAGAATACACAGAGTGCCTGTCTCCATTATATTGGATATCTCCAATTTACGTCTCGTTTCTGGGATAAATTACAAGAAGCTTTGGGTATTCAGTTGTATTTCAGTACTGCATTTCATCCTCAGACAGATGGCCAATCTGAGCGTTTAACTCAGGTATTGGAAGATATGCTCCGATGTTGTAT
The DNA here is from genome assembly GCA_025503065.1 of Gossypium bickii. Taxonomy (NCBI): domain Eukaryota; kingdom Viridiplantae; phylum Streptophyta; class Magnoliopsida; order Malvales; family Malvaceae; genus Gossypium; species Gossypium bickii. Next base: position 115,709,265 of record CP106716.1, read on the forward strand.
ACTAGAGTTCGAAGGTAATTGGGAGAGGTATCTACTTTTGATTGAATTTGCTTACAATAATAGTTATCCGTCCAATATTAAAATGGCTCCGTATGAAGCTTTGCATGATAGAAAATGTAGAACACTGTTATATTGGACAGAGCTCAGTGGAAAGAAGATACATGGGGTTGATTTGATCTGGGAAACAGAAGAAAAAGTAAAGGTGATTCGGAATAGATTAAAGCAAAGATTCGACAAATGTAAATCAATTGTGGATTTAAAATGTCGGGATATTAAATATTCTCATTCTTCGATAAGGTATTTATCAAGGTGTTTATTTGAAAGAAACTATAAGAATTCAGTGTTTCATCTCTTTTTTAAGTAAATTTCGAGGACGAAATTTCAAAAGGGGGGGAGAATTGTAACGACCTCAAAAGTATGGATATCGAAAAATGAGTTATCGGGTCTCTATTTTTAGTAAACGGACTCATAAAATATTTATTAAAAAATATTTACAAAGTTAGTTGTGTGTTTAATAAGGTTTTATTTAGGTGAATTTGACTTAATTAGAAGTATTTGAGAAAAAGGATTAAATTGAAAAAGGTGCAAAAGTTGAATTATAGATTAAAAGAAATTATGAAGGACCAAAATGGCAATTATGCCATTTTGTAAAGTTTAGGCGGTGTATTGTGTAAAAAATCTGAGATTTTTAGTATATTATTATATTATTATATTATTATATTATTATATTATTATATATATAAAACAAAAAAAAAAGAAGAAAAACATAACAGAAAAGAAACAGAGAACAAGACGAAAGCAGGGGAAAGAAAGAAAGAAAGAAAGAAAAAGGAGAAATTGATGATTTAAAGCTTGGATGTTTAATAGGTAAGCTAATTTAGTCCTTTTCTTTTAATTTTGATGCTTTATAAGTTTTAGAACAAAGTTTTGATGAATTTAAGTTGAAGTTTTTGAAGTTTTAGAGTTTTTGAATATAGCATATGATGAATAAAATGATGAATTAGTGGTTTAATTGAAAGAATTTGAAGTTAGAATTGGGTAAAGGATTTAATTGTACAATAAGCTATAAGAAAACTGTTTTGGACAGCAGCAGTAGAGTAACTTTGAAAAAATCACCAAAAATCGTAGAAGTGGAATTAGAAGTTGAATGAGATATGAAATTAAAGCTTATTGAGTCTATTTCCATATGAAAGAAACAGGGAAAGCAAAGGAATTCTGTAATTTGAGATATTTATATTTTTGTAAGACTGGTTTAGAGGAATTTCGGGATCCCCTGTTCTGACTTTGGAAAATCATAAAAAATTGGAGAAAAATAATTAGGGGCTTAACTTTATATGTTTAGAATCCTGAATGAGTCTATTTTCAAATGAAATAAATAAGAAGGTCATATGAATTCTGTACAAAGAGTAATTTGATCTGTAGTGAAGAGAGGTCAGAACAGTCAGACAGTAAAACAGGGGAAACTTTAAGAATAATCTGGTATTGATTGGCCATACCAAAAATTCTGGAAAAATTATAGTAAAAGATATATGAGTCTAGTTTTAAGGAAAATTAACGGTTCTTCATTTGGAGTTCTGTAGCTCGAGAAATAAATAATTTAGTGACTATGACACAAAAGGACAGCTTTGAATAAGTTTATGAGTAAATGATTAAATTGAAATGTGAGCAAAAGTAAGAAAGCATGAAATTATCATAAAATACATGTTTATTTTATTAAATATTACAGGAAATTATTTGATTATTTTTAACATATAAATGTTATATGTTTATATGAAATTAAAGAAAAGAAAAGGAAGGAGAGGACCGAATCGAAGGAAAAGGAAAAGAGAAGGTTAAGGAGTGAAGGAAGAAGAATTCATATCACCTCAATCTTTTATTGTAAGTACTACAAGAATTTTAAATTATTGTTATTTATCCTTTTGAAATATTTATGTGAATTATTTAAATACATGAGATTCAAACTTTAATGCCCAAGTAGACGAAATTAGAACTCTCTTGGGATATTAGTGGCATGCCATTAAGGAACTTTAGCGCGCTCTCGATATTAGCACGTTGGTGTTTCTCTCGATATTAGCACGTTGGTGCTCTCTCGATATTAGCACGTTGGTGCTCTCTCGAATATTAGCACGCCGATTGCTCTCGATTATTAGCACATTGGTGCTCTCTGTTCACTTGTGCATCATAATGCACCTCTGTATATGTTCCGTATATCCGATGTGTTCTATAAAGTCTACTTTGGGCTAAGAATTGAAACGAGGACAAAGTGAATTACTGATGTGTTAAGGTAAGATTTATACCTTACAAAAGATAAGTTAAATTTTATTAAAGCAAGGCATACATGAAGAAACTTATATGTGAGAAAATATGCAATAATTGATTGAGTTAAAATATTCTGTTATGATTGTTTATTTAATTATTCTTGTGGTGCTTACTAAGCCTTCACTTCGCTTAACGCGTTTATTTTAACGCAGAGGTACAATTAGACTAAGAGAAAAGTCCAACTAAAAGATCGCTCATCTCATCACATCCTCAAGGGCTTCAAAGGTAGTTACTATATTTTGTATTAAAATGGCATGTACATATGTAGTTCAAAGGTGTCCCCATGTGATAGGGACTAAAATGTAGATTCTTGAAATTTTATCTATTTTCAGTTATTTGAAGTATTTTAGTATATATGGAATGAATTAATAAACAATAAATTTGTTATCAAAAATGGTTGGAAAGTTAAAATATTATATTCAAATGTTTTAATTAGACAGTATCTGGCCATAATTGTTTTGGCACCAAATGTAATAGTCTTATACCGGGTTTGCATAATTGAACCGGGTATAGGGGTATTACATTCTGAACCTTCATTTCTCGAAATTTCCTTTCCCATTGCTCGGTCTTAGCTCTTTCCTCCTGTAACTCTTGTCGCCATTGGGTCGAAGTCTTTCCTAGTCCGGCAGTTCTCATTGAGAGGCGCATCTTCTTGTAGTCCCCCTTTAAGCTATCCAATTCTTCCTCGGCTCTGCTCTTTCCCTTTTTTACCTTTTCCGTCTCTGATTTCTGTATCTCTACATCTAATTTCAAAAATATCTTTTCCTCCTCCAACTGCTCGATTCTCTTTTCAAGCTCTGAACTTCGCTGTACGAAATCTTGCTTTATAATTTCTAATTCTGTTGGTATCACGCGCAACCGTTCCTCCAAAGACTGAGCATCATCTGAACTTGGTCCCGGGATATTATCATTGATTCTCTTGTCTAGCCATGCTTTGTATTCGAAGTTACCGTTTAGCCATGCAGCTAGCCTCTTCATTCGACATGTTTGTTTCAAGCACTTGCCGTTTCCTTAATCTTCTTCTTGTAACCCTCTCCAATATAAGAGAACTCGCTTCGACTCAACCCATGTGTTGCTGGCACGAATTGCCTAGACTGGTATTGTCTTGCCGCTAATAATGGGGCATACCCGATGACTCCCCAAATTCCGGGTAGAGGTACCCAATTGAAATCTCCACATCTATAAAGGATCCCTCCAGGCATCATCTAGGGAGCTCTCCACTTAACGTCTTTTCCTCGAAGATTCCGAAAAATCGCCATCCATTCCTCTTCCGTTATATCTTCTCTCCTTGACATGGCCGCTTCCTCTTTTATTGGTGAACAATCTCTATGAAAAGGTCGACAAGAGGCTTTATCCATCTTCCAGAAATGCCTATGAAACCATACCATCAAAAGTTGTGCACATCCGATAAACCTTCCCTCTCCCGCTCTTCTACATGCATTTAATGATCTGAAAGTCTCCGCGAGAATCGCTGGGACAGGTGTGACTTGCTTATCCAATCGGTCGAATAGATCCACCACCGCTTCATCTATATGTCTCAGAGCTTTTGGGAAGATGACTAAACCGTAGAGGCTTAAGGCGAAAATATCAACCTTCCTTCCCATATCAGGGTGTGTCGAAATCAGCTCCCTTAAATTCACCCAAGGAAAACATCTCCCTTCACCTTTCTGTTGAATCTTGGCCAAGATCCACTGTTCACTCATTCCTGTAATTTTCATCAACTTCTTTGCCAAAGGAGGGACATATGCAGGCCTAATATAAACCTTATCGACTTGCATCTCGGGAATACGAAGTAAAGTGGTGTATTCTTCTATTGTTGGCACCAAATCCACTTCCCCAAAAGTGAAGCAACTGTATGCAGAATTCCAAAATTGGACCATAGCCCGAAACAGGTGTTTATCTATCTTGACATCCAACAAGTGAGAGATATCACCGTATCGATGGTAGAATATCTGTTTAGCTTCATCTTCCCAATGGGTCCAGATATCCCGCAACTCTTGGAGCTCATTTTGAGTCACGCTAACATGGGTGAAGTCCCACAGCTCCGACGTATGACCCTCGACTAAGCTATCTCCTTTTTCAGATTGCAACTTTTCTGACCATGCGCGCACGACTGCATTGTCCTCTACTTTATCAAGAAAGTAGTTTTCCATAGCAAACTTCCTATTTCGGCAACCGAGCAGAAATTGACACCTCTACTATATGGAATGACATGCAAATCAAACAAAAACGCAAGTTAGTACTACATAGTCAAACAAGTAAAATATCATTAAATGCTTATCCGGGTAACTATTTCGACACCATGCCTAGGGCAAGCTCTAGGGTTTCTATATGGGGTTCGGTTCTAAAGAAAGGTACCTGAACCAGCAGATTCCTCGATCTTCACCCATTATAGGCTCATATGGGCCGAGTTCAGTTCAGGGGGATACATTTCCCTATGGCCATGCGGAGGTGAAAACCTCACGAAGCACATAGGTACGGATGTATCCCGGAAGCAATCCACTAGCCCATGCGGAGGTGAGAACCTCACGAAGGCTTAGTTTCTTACTCCCACTTAAAGGTGTAACCAACGGTCATGCAATGCAATGCCAAAGTAGGTCACAAGACTCGACACTATAGCACGTGCAAATGTCTTAAAAGAAATACGATTTTTTAAAACGATTTTCCAAATCTTCAATCGGGAGGACAAAAATCAATCAATTTACGGCCTGACTCTCAACGTCCCCAGTGGAGTCGCCAAGCTGTCGTAACCATTTTTTTTAAAAAAACGGGAATCGACGTTTAAAATAGGGAGTCGCCAACGACCTTTTATTAGGTGTGATCGGGTCACCTTTATTTTAATAACACACTTTGATTTACTAAAACAGTATTTTTGGTCTACGAAGTTTGAGAAAAACGGGTTCGGGAGTCGATTACGTGTAAGGAAGGATTAGCACCCTTGCAACGCCCAAAATCGGTACCAAATTGATTGATATTGTCCCAATGTTGAAAACTTGAAAATATTTGGGGTTGAAAAACTCTTAAAAAGGGGTTATTTCGAGTAGAATTGAATCCCAAGATTTAACTCGTTTCAAAGGAATAAAAATGTCACGTCCAGCACGTTAGGACATATATTCATACTTCGATACCGAGACCATCTTTGGTTTTCAAGACGCATAAGAAGGATATTTGATTATTTAGACGAACAAAAAATCAACACCCAGCACGTTAGGGTGCGATCTTTCAAACTTCTAAATAAGCAAACATTGCCTTACTTTTTTTTTGAAAACTTTTGAATGAAATTTTAAAATCTACTAAATATTCATTCTTAACGTAACCAAATAGTTAGAAACAGGTTCGAAAATGTTGAAATTTGAAATACAATAAAATGATAAGAAGCATAAACATTAATCATAAAATACGCAAATTTAAAATATTAATCGATTTAACTACACGATACTCCACATAAATAAATTACGTAAAAATTAGAAATAGTAATGGCGCAGCAATCAACAAGTGATAATATATGCATGCATATATAAATATAATAACGGTAACAATGATGATAATAATAATAATAATAATAATAATAATAGTAATAGTAATAAATATAAAATCGCAAAATATTTAAAAGGGTCAAATTGAATTAAAGGTGGAATTTCAAGGTCATATTTAAAATCAAATAAAAGGGGGGGTCAAATAACAATTAGAAGGAACTGAAAGGGTTAAAATAAGATGCGCGTTAAATGACGAGGGCTAAAGTTGAAAGTATACCAAATTTTAAAAGCGGCGTCGCTTTGATTTAATCCGTCAAAGTCTTATGGGACCGAATTAAAACACAATGGAAATAATGTGGTCAGATTTTAGAAAAATGCGAAAACGGGTTTAATCTGTTAACGGCGAAAAGGTGGGGGGACCAGACGCGCAATTGTCCCTTTTAGGGATACGCGCAAACCTGACTTTAGCAAACGGCGCCGTATGTTGAATATTACAAAACCTTAAATTTGTTTCAAATATCTTAGCCCCCATTTTATTCCCTCAGCCGCAACCCCAGTTTTTTTTTTCAAGCCCCTAATGTGTCACCATAAACGACGAACAACAGCACTTGAGGGGTCGGCTCTCCTTCGTAACCGATTTTAGGCCTTATTCTCCGACCAGCTTCTCCGTTTATCTCCGATTGAGATGGAGAAAACAAAGACTTTCGCGAAGATACGCGTTCTCTCCCTCTTTTCAACGTTGACAGATTCCTCTTCCACCATCGCCCCACCACCGTTTTGGTGGCCGATAATGGCCTAGGTCCGACCTCTGACCCTTTTTTGGTCCCCGATTCTGCTCCATCGACGAAAGAAAACTCCGATGACGCGAGCCCAGGATTCAGGTGAGTTCTTTCCTGTTTCTTTCTTTTTCGTTTTTATGATTGCTTTGATTCGTAAAACGAATAAGTGGATAAATAAAGTAACAAGAAATGATAACAGAATATGAAATGAAATCAACCTTCTATTGCTCTTTGTGATTGATGTTTTTGCTTTCGGTTTACAGTGTTCCTGGAAGATTTTAAAAAAATCCGAACCCCTATTACAAAAATTTTTACGGCTTTATAGCCAAATACGCTATTCTCTTCTATTATTCAAACTATTTCTCCCATCTTTTCTCTGTTTTTGCTTTCTGTTCTTGCTTTTGGTGTTGTTTGCAGGTGATGAGCAAGGCTGGTGGTGACCGAGGCAGGATGGGCTGGTGGAGTCGGGGGCCGAGACGCGCGAAGTCCCATGTCAGAGGGCAGACGAGGTCCCTCAGGGATCTTGAATCATCGGGGCGCATGGTCGCGTGGCAAATGCGTGCATGGGAATTTGTAGCGGCGTGAGGAACACGAGGGGCGCGCGTGGAGCTCACGCGAGAGTGAAAGGTCGCGCGTGGGATGCACGCGGCGGCTGAAGGGACACGCGTTGGGAGTGGCTGAGAGGTGTGGAGGCGGCTGGTGGGGAAGGAACCTTAGGGTTCCTGATTGTTTAAAATTTTGGGCCATTGGGCCTCTGTAATTTTTGGATTAGGGACTTAGGTTTAGTGGGTTATTGTAATTGGGCTTAGTTATTCATACTTGGGTTTGTACCAAACTGGTCTTGGGCCTATTTTAGTTGAGTTCCAGAAATGTAAATGGACATTTGGACTATTATTTTTTATTGGATTTTTGTTTTACTGGTTTGTTTTGTTTTGTTTTGGGGCTCTTTATATGGGTATTGGGCCCGGGCAAATTGGTTATTACAATTATATTCAATTAACTCATACACTATTTCATTTATTTCCAATTCATTCTATTTTCACTTCTTATTTCGATATTTTAACAAATTCATGAACATTAAGTTCATGCTTCAAATCTCATGTCTCAATTCAATTCACAATTCAGCTTATAATTTCTTTCTCATATTTTTAATAGTACGATCAATCAAATTTATTTAATTTTCTCATTTTAGTTATTCACCCTATTAACAAACCCAGACCTTAGCAGATACACAAATTCCAACCAAACACACCAGTACGGCACATTGTGCCTAAAACGGTACTCAGTACCTGATAAATATATCAGAAGCAGTATGCAACATATAAAGTGCCTGCAACGACACACGTGGTGCCTGATACAACACATAAAGTGCCTAATCGGCAAAGCCAATAAATCCCCGTACTCTTCCAATCCTATGGCATACCAACTAATTCGACTCAACCCGACTAGTTAATAGGGTATTTCAATCATTTCTCAATTTAATTTCACTTCCATATCAACTTCAATTTCAATGTACAATTCAATTCAATTTACTTTCCATATCCATTCACATGCAATTCACATTTCAATACATATTCATACTTCATTTCAATTTTCATTCATCTCAATATTGTTACTTACCTTATAATTTACTTACCATACATATAAATTAAAATATAACATTTAAATAATAACTTGAATTATAATAATATAAACCGTAATTTTTGAACTACCCCTCGTTAACTTTATCTTTTCCTTTTTTAGTCGAGGTCTCCGGCACCATATTAGTTACAGAAATTAAACAATTAAAAATCAACAATACAACACAGTTTCACATTGAATATTTCAATTTTTATTCAACTTTTGCCTAATTTCCAATTTAGTCCCTAAATCGAGACTGACTTTATTTCTTCATAATTAATCTTATATTTTCATACAAATTCTACTTTAAACTAAATTTAACTCCCTGATTTCACTTATATCCATAAATTTCAAAATTTTCACAATTACTCCAGCTTTTACAATTTTTACAATTTAGTCTCTTAACTAGTTAATCAAATCAACTAATTTTTCTCAATTAATACTTTATCCAAATATTCTAGGCTATCATACAGCCCTTAATAAGATAGAAATTTAATACCAAACCCTAATATTTTAACTATTTTCACAATTTGATCCTAACATCAGTATTTAACAAAATTACTTTATAATATCTCCATACAACAAAATTAAAGCTCTAAACCTACTTGATATTAACAATTTATTCCAATTTATTAATTTATTCATGTAATTTGGTCATTTTTAACATTTTTACAAAATTACCCCTAAAATTTTACTTTTGTTCAATTTAGTCCCTGAGCCTAAAACATGCAAATTAGTCACTTTTAATGTAAATCCATACTAATTGAATATTCATATATTTTCCTCCTCCTCCTCTCCATTCCACATCCTTAATGTATATATATATAATTCCACTATTTACTTATATGTTCATATCAAGTTGTCCACTTGAGTCATAGTCACTAAATTATCTATATCTTAAGCTACAGAATTCTAAATTAAGATCCGCTTGATGTTTTAGAAACTAGATCCGCTTGATGTTTTAAAATTTTCAGAATTTATAGTTCATCCAATAAGTACAGTAAAATATTCAAATTTGTCCTTGTTCTGCTATTTGACAGCTTTGACCTTTCTTCACTAAAAATTAATTATCTCTTAGTACGGAATTCGGATGATGTTCCCGTTTGTTTCTTTTGAAATATACTCATTAATAATTTTAAAATATAAATTTAAGCCCCTAATTATTTTTTTACAATTTTTTATGAATTTCCAAAGTCAGAACAGAGGAACCCGAAATCATTCTGACCTTTTCTCATCAAATTTATTATAACTCATAATTTACAATTCCATTGCTTACACCGTTTCTTCTATAAGAAACTATACTCAATAAGCTTAAATTTCATATTTTATTCAACCTCTAATTCGATTTCTATAGTTTTTGGTGATTTTTCAAAATTAAACTATTGCTGCTGTCCAAAACTGGTTTAGTGCAAAATATTGATTACCAAGTTTATAACACCCTTATTTCCTTTCTCTACAATATTTCCCATCGTTTTCTCTTATTTCCCTTTACTAATATATCAAGAACATAGAACTTTATATAAGAAACCTCTACTTTAACATCATTTTTATGCTTTTGATATTACCTTATATAAGAAAACTCTACTTAAAATATATTAAAATCTTAAAGTTCTTACCTTGTCCTATTGATTTCAATCTTTAACTTGATTTTCTCTCTCATCCAGCTTCCATTTCTTGAATCTAACTTGATATTCTAGCTCTCCATTGTCTTCTTATTATTTTACTCTCTTGGTAGCTATGTAAATTCTTTGATTTCTAGGTGAAAATGATGAAATTTTTTTGTGGAAGGACTAAATTGTAAAGAAAGCAAAACTTTCTTTTTTTCTCTCTTCTTCTAACGTGGGTTCATGCATGGAAAGATGAAGAGAATTCTTCATCTTTCCTTCCTTATATACTAAATAAATAATAATAAATATCTTATTAATATTAATAAAATAATATTTATCTAATTAATTAATTTAAAACATCATCAACATAATCATTACATTCTAGACTTCTCTGTCTTACTAATTGACCATTTTTCCCTTTATGATCTTTTAAAATTACATCCTTGAGTCATCACTTAATTTGGTAAAATTACTATTTAGTCCCTCATAATTCTCCACCTATTCAATTTGGTCTTAATTCATCCATTTTCCTCAGTTTTTATATCACTCCACCCATAAAATATTTTCACTATTGGTCCTTCAACTTTTTCATATTTACACTTTAAACCCCTCAATTTTTGAGTATTTACTATTGAGCAACAAAAATTTTCTCACTTTTGCGATTTAATCCTTTCTTGAATTACTATGTCATAATATACTTCCCAATGTTGACATAACTCAAAATTTCCCCTTTTTATCACTTTATTTATTTATTTTAATAAATCAAGATACTATCTTACTTTCTTACTGTAGAAAATTTTGGGGTATTACATTCCCTGTAAATATGCTCTATGTGAACTATCCATGCTCGAGCGTAAAGCTCTTATATTCTGCATATAAATGCCTTGTTCACTACGCCTTTATAGTCATCATTGATTGCTCATTGATTGCTTGAACTGCAACTAAGCAATCACATTCCAAGACAACCAGTTTCCACCCTTTAGACCAAAATAGTTTAAGTCCATCATAGATTGCCTAAAATTCTGCTTGTTCAACACTATATTTTCCAATATTGCGACTGTAGCTAAATATCCATCTGCCATGGTTTCCTTGTACCGTCTATGTTCATTTTGACGCAACCAATTATTGGTGGCTGCTAGGTGCTTGGTTTGGTTCGATTTTTAACCTTAACTATTGGTTCCCTGTTAACTTTAACATCCATAGCCCAACTCCAAGCCAATCTCACAAGCATACCAAAATTATGAGGCACATTTTCAAAAAAAAAAAAAAATCTAAATTTAAGAATCAAAATAAACTTAATTGCCAAATACATTCATCGAAATGAAAAATATACATAATTATAATATATATATTAACCCTAAAAAAGTGATCATCTTGATAAGGACCACTTGCTTACTTTTTTTAATGTATTTAATATTTGTTTTTGGGCATGGGGAAGTTATAGCTTTATTAGATGGAGACTTAGGGCTCATTTGGATGCTCGTTTTCCTCCAGTGTGGTGCGATTAAGTGTTATTTCAATGCAATTATGCCGGTGGAAGCTGTTTGGATTGCACAGCATCAGTGCATTGAATGCTATACAACACCAGTAGAAATGGAATTTTTCACTGGTGAGAAAATTGGCAGTGGGTCCAAACGCAGGTATGCTTTTACCCTTTTGTCTTTGTCATGTGCATTTTTTTATACTTTTGGTAAAATATATCTCATTTTATCTTTTATCCCAATCTCTTTTATATTTAAAATTTTAGTTTTATTAAATCTAAAAACAATGTTTCATTATAATAATATTGTTTGTATTTTCATTATATTAAATACTATTTTTAATTGGATTTTTATAAAAATTAATTATATAATTAATTAAAATATTTATAATAAAATATCATAAGATACATTTTAATATTTTATTAGATGAATTTATAAATTAACATATTTTTAATAATTTTGTAAAAGTTTATATATCAATTCTAATATGATGCCCTTAATAGTCATTTTATATTCTCACATCACCACTACAGCTGCGTTTGAATCCAAACGCACACGGAGATGGGCGGTGTGTTTACCTCTGGTGAGGTTAAAAACAACGGTGGCGGTGAGATTAATTACAGTAACGGTGAGATTGGATATTGTAGCAGTGAGATTAGAAACAGCGGTGGAGTGTGCATTTGGATTCAAACGCAGCTGTAGCGGTAAGGTGAGAATAGAAAATGACTTTTAAGGACATTCGATTAGAAATGATATGTAATAGAAATTTTAAAAATTATTTAACAATTATAAAATTAATAAATTATTAAAAATTATTACAATTATATTTATTTTTAATAATAATTTTAATAATAAATAATTAAAAATAAATTAAATGTCGAGAAAAATTCAAAAATTTATTTTATTTAATATTTCAAAAATTAATCATATATTTAATTATAGGGGCTCACTTCATTATTGAAATTATTGAGCCTTTAGAAAAATAAAACATTATTGAAAGATAAAATAATGAAGCAACTCTAGAATAAGAAAGAAAAGAAATAATATACGGGTAAAAGAGGAAAGAAAAAGCAACTGAAATTGCTAAATTTTTACTGGACCAAAAGGCTTCAGTCTCGATTTAAGCTTCCAGTGAGGTGAAATGCATTCTCAATGTACTGAAGAATGTTTTCCAAACAGCCTTCGTTTACTAACATTTCAATTGTAATTTTTTTAGTCTAAAAAAACCAACGCAATGAAACCCGATTGTATCCAAAGAAAGCCTTAATAATGAAGTAGTGAAAAGCAAAAGAGTATATAGTGTGGCATGGCGTGTATCCCACAATCCAAATGCTGAAAAATAATATTGAATTTAAACCATTCCATGTGAGTCTGAGGTGGAAAGTCTTCTCAAGACAATGCCTACTGGTAGATTCCTCCTCCTCCTCCTACTTCAAGAAACCCCAAAAACATTGTCCATAATGATACCCCTTTTGATAACTTGATTGATAAATGATAAGAGCTCTCACCTCCTCACTTCTTCAACAACCTTCCCTTTTCCCAACTTGTGTATCTCTTTTTTATTTTTCTAAATTCGGATTAATTCTTATTTCATCACAAGTATTTTGAAGGTTGATTTGTTTGTTTAAAAAAAATGAATTATAGTTACTCAGCTATTGGTAAATTTTTTTGGATCATTTTATTATAAAAAGTTATAAAATAATCATTTAATCAATTAATTTTTTCTTTTAACCATCAACTTTTAAACATCGAACATAAAGATGACGGGATAACTCTTTTCCAACCCATAAATAGGAGGATAATGCGCTCAAACTTAGGTCCTCCTGCATTAGTAACAATACACATACCAATCGAGTTAATACTCAATGGACGAATTATAATAAAATCTAATTACAATTATGAACTTACTGTATCATATTTGACTACTGTAATTAATTAATATCAATTAACAAAAGGAATGAAAGACCATAAGAATATATAAATGTAACGTCTGGTTGGGATTCTCTGTTTGAAATTTCTAAAAAAGAAAGAAATTTCCAATTGTTACCGCATAAAAACTTCTTTCTCATTTGGAAAAACAATCCAATGAAATGAAAGATTGATATTTCATCACTAAAAGCCAATTGTTATATATTTTCCTACTTTTGAGCAATCACTTGTCAGGAAAAGCCTTCCTTTCTTCTTTTTCCTTTTAATGTTTTAATTAGTAAATTCATTAAATAATAATAATTTGATTTTTTTAAAGATTAATGGTCAAATTAAATTATTTTTAAAAAGTTGAGAGTTAAATTTAATTATAAAAATGACCAAATTAATAAAAAAATTTTATAGATGACTAAATTTATCATTATACCATAAAAATTTTCAAAAAAAAAAAAGAAATTCATCTTTCTTTTTAATTAAATTTAAATAAATTAAGTAAGTAAGTAAATGAACCAACTACATATAATTAAACTAATTATTCCACACATAATATTAATAACCTTTGCCAATACAAGCTTGTATTCTAATTTACAACTTTGATTCGTTTACCTTCATTATATATTTTTCTAAATATTGATTATCCACATCATAATTCTGATTTATTTATATTGAATATTGCGTGTAAATAGTAGTTGCGTACTCAAATATGTATATCTAAAACTTTGATGTATCAAAGTAATCATAGTTCTCAAATTACTATTCCTTATAAAAACTATTATCAGTAAAAAAAATAAAGGGTAAATTACATTGATGGTCACCCAACTATGCTTAGATATCTTTTTTTGGCCACTCAACTTTTAAAACTGATCATTTAACTAATCAAGTTTTTCCTTCTAGGTCCATTTCTGTTAAGTGCCATTAAGTATTTAAGGGAAGGGTGAGGTGGTAGTCCAAAAACTAATTTAATAATAAATTTAGCCATAATACCAAATTCGCTCCAAACTATACCTCATAAAAAAAATATAGTACCTCAAGAATTTTTTATGAAATTGGTACCTCTACTATTTCACTATCCAAGAGATCACACCAAACCATTATAAAAAAGTGATGTGACATTAGTGACCAATGATAACCAATGACGGATAGTTGAGGAAGAAAATCTAAAACTTTGGATGTATATCTAAGAAAATTGAGGCTCATTTTGGCAAATTTAGGGTTGGAGTTGAAAAAAGGAGGTCAAAATAATAGAATGGTGAATTTTTGGTGTCCATCAACAATCGAAGAGTGGAAGTCGATGGTGGTTAGCGGTGGTCATTATGGCGATGTTTTTCGGAATCTAGATTTTGTAAAAACAACTAAATAGAAAGAAAAAAAGCTAACGAGAATTAACTAATTACATGAATACAGTAACGAGACATTAATGAAATGAAGAAAAAAATTAATTGTAGATTAATTGCAGAAATGAAGTTGAATTAATTTGTAATTTTGACTTTTACGAAAAGTAATTTTGTATTAATTTTTTTAAATATATTTTTTAAGTGTGAAAATCGTGTCATACTTTTTTTTCAATTATCTCACTTGTCGTGATTCAATTGGTCATCAATATCATATCATTTTTTGATAACGGTTTGGTATGATTTCTTGGACAGTGAAATAGTAGAGATAATAGAGGTACAAAATTTATAATAAAAAATTTGAGGTACCACATTGTTTGCTAAAGTATAATTTAGGGGTTAAATTAGTATTTAATTCTTAAAATTATAGCTAAATTGATATAATAATTGATATAATATATATAAGTTTATTATTATATCAGTTTCTGGATTGTTACTTCGCCCTTCTGCCAAATGTTTAAAGGCACTTAACAGAAATGGACCAAAAGAATAAATCTTATTAGTTGAGTGATTAAAAAAATATTTAAACATAATTACATGACCTACAATATAATTTACCCAAAAATAAATATAAATATAAAGAAAACCAGACCAAAAAGACATTAAAAAGAAAAAAGAAAAGACATAAAAAAAGGAGAGAAGCCGGTCACCGGTAAAATCAAAAAGGAAAAACAAAGCAAAAAAGCAAAAGTGAAAAAAATTTTCTCCTTTGTTTTTTTCCCGGGAAAGTTAACATCCTTCTCCTTTAGTATATAATAATAGCATGCTATAAATAGTTGAAGGGAGGCCGTCCCTCAAAAGCTAATGGTTTAGTCATTTACCTGTCAAAACCCCTTTTAGACCATCCTTTTTTTCGGCCTAATATATATATCCTAAATTCATTCTCTTTTCTCTCATTCATTACTTTAATACCCAACTACAACAATAACCCTTCTTCTTCTTTTTTTTCTTCGTTGAATCTCCCTCTCCCATCATCCATTTTCTTCTCTCTCGAATCTTCTTTCCTGGGTTTTTCTTTTTATTTGTTTATATATATGTATATTTGGATGTTGTTGTTAAAAGAATCAAATTTTTATCTGTCAAGATAGAGAACAAAGGAGGAAGAGCAGGAAAGGTGAATTATTATTATTTGTTTTGTTTTGTAAGATAGGGGAATGGAACAAAAGGGGATATTGTTGTCAGCTTTGAGTGTTGGGGTTGGTATTGGTGTTGGCCTTGGATTGGCTTCAGGGCAAACTGTAAGCAAATGGGCTGGGAACAACACCATTGCAGATGATGGTATTACAGGGGAGCAGATTGAGCAAGAACTTATGAGACAAGTTATAGATGGAAAGCTTAGCAAGGTTTCCTTTGATGATTTTCCTTATTACCTTAGGTAAGCCAATGATGGGTCTTTTTTCTTTTCTTTTTTGGTTTATGATCTTTTCATTACATGATTTGCATTAGTTTTCTGTTTTTACATCCATGTAGGTCTTAAAAAGGATCTCGTGAAATAAAAATTTGTTTTTTCTTATCTTTGTTTATAATGAAGATGAAAGGATAAAAGGATTTGTGCCATACTGCCTTCATTTGTTCTTGTGTGTTTGACATTGGTCCCCCCAGTGTAGAAAGAGGAGAACAAAAAGTTGTTGGTTTTAGTATGTATTAAGCACCATGTGCATGGTCTGGTATGGAGATATTCTTTGCACATGCTACTAACAACTATTAACACCCGTGATCTTTTGCTGATTGGGGGGGGGGGGGGTTAAACCTTTTTCCTTGTATTTTGATTAATCTATTTATCCGTTTTTTTCCTGGCTGGGGATAATCAAGATTCAAGATGCTTCATTTGATTTCTTTTCAAAATTCCCATTTTGATTTGTTCTCTAGAGACGTATAATTTTGGATCATATATGGGCCATGGAATCTGTTATTGTTTTTCCATTTTTCTGCTGCTGCAGGCTGTGGAATATTATTTTATGTGACGTCATGAATGTTAAGCAGACAGATCTATATTGATTCTTCAACATGATAATGCCAATTGCATAGTGTTTGAACATATCAATATTTATTTAATGATTTCAGGTTAGGATATAGACTATTTTTGGGCAGTCTTAGATCTTGAACTCCATGAAAGCTGCAGGTTTTGCTCTGGCTTTGAATATTCCTTTATTTTATTTTATCTTGAGGGATTTCCACCCCTTGATGACTCCTTTCAGGCCTTTTAATTCTATTTGCACATCAATTAAGTTTATTTATCCACTAAATTAACTATTCTATGCACATACACATACTACTAGAAGTTTAAGGAATTCATTCCAATCCTTTCAAATAATTGTATGAGTTAACAGGTTTTCTTAATCCCATCAATACATTATGTATTGATTTTTAGGCAAAGTTCTATAATAGTTTCACAAATTCACTCCTCCTTTGGATGGTGTTTTAATACAGTGAAAGAACTCGGGCGTTATTGACAAGTACTGCATATGTGCAATTAAAACACAGTGATGTCTCTAGGCACACGCGGAACCTTTCTCCTGTCAGCAAAGCTATTTTGCTCTCAGGACCTGCTGGTATGTTTCTGGAATTGTTTCTCTAATTTTATATTAAGATATTCATCTTTTGGAGTTCATTTTTAACTTAAAAGTGCTGCCTTTTGTTCTTGTGAAGAGCTTTACCAGCAAATGCTTGCCAAGGCTTTGGCACATTACTTTGAATCAAAGCTACTGCTTTTGGACATTACTGATTTTTCTCTTAAGGTGAATAGGCACAACATTTTTTGTCATTAAGTTTCAACTGTCATAAAGTCCTACTTATTCTTTCTACAATTTCATTGTCACAGATGCAGAGCAAATATGGTTGTACCAAGAAAGAATTTGTAAGTTATTTTATTTTTTATTTTATATAAACTCCATGCAAGCATTTGACATGGTTGTGTTTGTCTATGAAATTGAGTGTTGCGGATGAAAGTTCAACAATTTAACCGTTTCAAGTGCATTTCTTGAGTTAATTCAATCTTATTAATTTGTAGTCAATACAATATCTACCATGCACATCACACCCTAATTTAGTTGCATCTTTTGCAGGCTTTGAAGAGGTCCATCTCAGAGATGACTCTAGAGCGAATGAACGGCTTGTTTGGTTCCTTTTCGCTCCTATCGCCAAGAGAAGAAACAAATGGTATTCTTCAACATGTAAACTGTATTTATTCACTGAAGAATATTGCCTCCTTAGGTTCTCATTTTTCTGCATTTTGATTCTCTGCTGAATCCTGCTTAGGCAGTCATGGTTTATTTTTGAGTTTTCATCAAGACTATGTTAGAAAATCTGCTTGGTTTTAGTATTCAATTGTCATCTTAATCTTTTACATCATGTTGAGTTTTCATTTTCTAAAACATTATTTCACCATAGTTTTAATCAAGATTTTTCTTACAGGTACATTACGGCGACCGGGTAGCGCTGTTGATATTAAGTCCAGGTGATTGCTTTTATCCTTCAACTTACCCATTTTCATGGAACAAGAATATAAAGTGGTTATTATACTTCTTGGGCTGGTTGTTACTGCTGGATCAGAGATGAGGTGTCCCCTATAACATTCTCCTTCATATATTTGCAGGGCTGTGGAAGTTTCAAACAATCATCCAAAACTCCATAGAAATTTCTCTGCAGCATCTGATATGAGTAGCGTCTCTTCGGCTTCTGTCACAAATCCAGGTTACCCCCTATATATCTTCTTTAGTTCTGTATGGAAAGCTTAAAGATTTGTATGATATCATCAAGTTATTGCAGTCAAGAATTAAAAAAGAAAAAAGAAAAATAGTTGATTCTTCTGATCATCCTTTCATAGACCTTCTGTTCAAATAACTTACATATTCTCTGATTGCAGCTTGTTGTTTACTGCGTAGTTAGCTCAGTGAACTCCTCTTACTTACCTGGTTGAATTGTTACCTGATAGTTTGGATTTATTGGAGTAATGAAATTGTATTTTGCCAAAGGTGAACTCAACTAATGATTGCTTGATAAGTTCCTCATTATATTCTAGTGTCTGATAGAGTACTCAATCCTTTTAACTGAAGTGAATCTTCTAGGCTTCATGCATAATCTTTTGGCTGTTGCTAAGCATATATATTAGTACTCAATTTCTTGGCACATGATAGAATGTGTAAAAAATACTGATATTCTTTGTCCCTTTTATTTGTTGAAGCAGTGCACAAGCGCACTAGCAGTTGGTGCTTCGATCAGAAACTCTTTCTGCAGTCACTTTACAAGGTATGCCATAAATACTGAGTAATCAGTTTGGCGACCACTCATGAATTGTATTTCTAGATTATTCCTTCTTTTAGGCACGCATGCCTTTATATGTTTACATAAGTTGCATGTCAACACCATACTATACATATGCTGGTACGCTTCAGCAAGTTCTTTATCTAAGCCTAAAATTGCATGCCTTATGCTGTTGTCCTTTTGCAGGTACTGGCTTCAGTATCAGAAACTGGCTCCATCATCTTATACCTGAGGGATGTTGAGAAGCTCCTCCTCCAATCAGAACGGTTATATAATCTGTTTCAAAAGTTGTTGAACAAACTTCCACATTCAGTGCTGATACTTGGTTCTAGGATGTTGGGTCCAGAAGATGATTACAGGGAGGTGGAGGCTTTCGGCATTATTCCCATACAATATCGAGATAAAACCACCCGAAGATGAAAATAATCTTGATAGCTGGAAAGCCAAACTGGAAGAGGATATGAAGGTGCTTCAAGCTCAAGATAACAGAAACCACATTGCTGAGGTACTTGCGGCGAATGACCTTGAGTGCGATGATTTGGGTTCTATTTGTTATGCAGACACCATGATCTTAGGTAATTATATTGAAGAAATTGTGGTATCAGCAATCTCTTATCACTTGATGAACAATAAGGATCCAGAATATCGAAATGGCAAGCTTGTTATATCATCCAAGAGGTAGAAATTAATTATTTTTCAGCATTTTTTTCAACCCCTTTTTTCTATATACAGAAATAGCTTAACATTAGTTTCTGCTCTGGAACAGCTTGTCCCATGGACTGAATATATTCCAAGAAGGAAAAAGCTGTGGGAAAGATACCTTAAAATTAGAGACAAATGCTGAATCTTCCAAGGTTTGTCTTTAATGCTAGTTTGCCTTTAGAAGAAGAAATAAAGCATTAAGGATTGGAGTAACTTTATACTTATGGATTAACTATTTACCCCTCTTTGTTAACCTTTAGGAAAAAGAAGGTGAAGAGGCTGTAAGTGCGAAAACAGAACCAAAATCCGACGCACCTGCCTCTGAAAGCAAAAGTGAGACCGAGAAGTCTCTTTCTGGTGTGAAGAAGGATGGAGAGAACCCACCAGCAGCAAAAGCACCTGTAAGTTGATGTACTTTGGATAATTAACTGAAAATTGAGATGAATATGATTTAAATAGATGTTGCTAAGCAACTTATGCATGTAAAGTATATAATTATTAGGAGTTTATTCTTGCTTAACAAACACGGGAAAGTTGATCATCATAGTTATTATATCAAGTTTATTCTTGTTTTCCACTTCTAGCCAGATTCATGCTGTAAATGTTAGGAGTTTTGAATGGTTTATGAGCACAGTTTGTGTTTTTGCATAAAGTCTTCAGCAGCTCCAATAGTTTATATCCATTACCTTTCTTTGGTGTCTTTTTCCGTATGTGCTTTTGGTTTTTTCTTACTATAGATATAACATTCTTGCAGGAAGTTCCTCCTGATAATGAATTTGAGAAAAGAATAAGGCCTGAGGTTATACCTGCAAATGAGATTGGAGTGACATTTGCCGATATCGGTGCTATGGATGATATCAAAGAATCGCTTCAAGAGCTAGTCATGCTCCCCCTACGAAGGCCAGATCTCTTCAATGGGGGACTTCTCAAGCCTTGTAGAGGTATATTACTCTTTGGACCTCCCGGTACCGGAAAAACAATGCTTGCGAAGGCCATTGCAAATGAAGCTGGAGCAAGCTTCATTAATGTCTCGATGTCCACCATCACGTCAAAATGGTTTGGAGAAGATGAAAAGAATGTGAGAGCTTTATTTACACTAGCAGCAAAGGTCGCACCAACTATTATTTTTGTGGATGAGGTTGATAGCATGCTGGGGCAAAGGACTAGAGTTGGGGAGCATGAGGCTATGCGGAAAATCAAGAATGAGTTCATGACACATTGGGATGGTCTATTGACCAAAGCTGGTGAGCGAGTTCTTGTCCTTGCTGCAACCAACAGGCCATTTGACCTCGATGAAGCAATAATTAGGCGTTTCGAGCGCAGGTATATTTATTGTTTGTCAGACATTCTTGACCTTATATGTTTCATATCAAGGATCTTGTGACACTTGATTGGTACTATTACAATTATCATGCATGCAAGCCATGGACTAACTTGCTTACAGCTCGATATGAATGAGCATCTTAACTTTACTCGTGCTTTCCATTTTGATCAGAATTATGGTTGGTCTTCCATCCATTGAGAGTAGGGAAATAATTTTGAGAACTTTACTGGCGAAAGAGAAAGTTGAAGATCTCGACTTCAAGGAGCTTGCAACCATGACAGAAGGATACAGTGGAAGTGATCTCAAGGTTTTTTTTTTTTTATCTCACAGCATTTACCATTAATTTATATCTTACTGTTATCAACTGATGACCAAAAAAAAACAAAAAAACACTACTGGAAACAGAACTTGTGCATAACAGCGGCTTATCGACCTGTTAGGGAGTTGATAAAGCAAGAGAGGTTGAAAGATCAGGTGACTGCAAAATCTCTTCTCACTATATCATTGTTTTACTAGCATGTGTGTACAATCTATCTTATTTATTTCTGTTTTCAATAACTTTAAATAGGAGAGGAAGAGGCGAGAAGAGGCAAGCAAGAACTCAGAAGATGCTTCAGATACAAAAGACGAGAATGAGGAAGAACGAGTAATTGCTTTGAGGCCTTTAAACATGGAAGATATGAGACAAGCAAAGAATCAGGTAAAAATTCTAGTCATAACTAGGATTGTTTGCATGGTATTTTAGGCTTATAAAGTTTTACCACATAATGTCCATCTTATTGCAAATGCTACAATGTAGGTTGCTGCCAGCTTTGCTTCTGAAGGATCAGTAATGGCAGAGCTAAAGCAATGGAACGATTTATATGGAGAAGGCGGTTCAAGGAAGAAGGAACAGTTAACTTACTTCCTTTAGATTGCAAAAACCAGGCATCTCATGTTCACATCATTCAAACAGAGTTCTCTATGAAGAGATGTAAAAATTTGGTGATGCCAAAAGCCCCCTTCAACAAAAATATAGAATTTACATTGAATGGGGTAGCATCAAGATGGAAAGCTCCGGCCGGGATCTGAAATTTCAACAATACAACCACAGAGTTATTTTGTAGGGTGTGTGTGAAATGCATTTTTAGAGTACATGCATATATATGTATATGGGATTTGTACATGATGCTTAGAAAAAGGGTTTTTGGAAAAATAGTCTTTTCCATTAACCATTTGCCACCAATCTTTTGGGTATGTTTAGTAGTGTTTTATGTGAATGTGTGGTACTTGGAAATTCCTAGGTGGGGGAAGGGGGTTTAATATTGGATTGTTTGAGATTATGTAGCTAATAAAGTTTATGATTATATTCTCTATATAGTAGCATTTGTACAACTTTATGGTATGGTTTTAGAATTGGATTGAATAATTTAATATTTCTGGTTATGTAAATCTGTTATGGGTTAAATATATAGTTGATTGGGATTTTTGGTTGCTTTGATTGTATGATGAAATAAAATTCATTTGTTTAGACGTATTATTATGGCATTATATGTCAATTATGTAATAAATATATTTGTAAAAGGTTGATATAAATAACAAAAGAAGTTTTAGTTAAATGGTAAATATAAATATGAAATATTAAAGAGGTATGGATTCAGATTCTATTATGTGTACATGTTTATTTTAATTTTCTATATAAAAGATATGAAATGTCAAATCACACTTAAAATAATATAATTTATTTTGTAAAATAAAAGTATTTTCATCTATTGAGTTAGTACTCGGTTAACCCGTGACACTAACTTAGTCAAGGATTTTATAATAAGTATAAGATTAAACCTTTAAGTTGGAGATTTGAAGTTATTTAAAAAGAAGAAACATTTTGTTCCTTCGGCTTTTTCTTTTGAATTGATGTTGAGATTAATGAATTCGATTAGGTTTTATATATTTAATCGGTTAAGTTTTAGTTCGATTTGTATGTTGTTGTTATAATTTAAAGGATATGAAATTGAATGTATTTTATCATGTAATATCCTCCCGTATAAGAAAGGACAAATATGTATAGTTTTATGTATTAATTTTATAAAATTAAAATTTAAGGTAAACCACTTTCAATTTGCTTAAATTATTAGTAAGTTTACGTTTTAGTTACTCAATTTCAAAAAGTTATAAAATGGTCACTAAACTATTCAAAAGTTTTTATTTATGTCACTAGGTTGTTAAATTTTTTTATATAAAAAAGTCTAACTAATTAACTCCAAACGACGATTCGATGATCAATATGGTGGAGTAGTACCCATCCACGAGTAGAAGAACAAACCTGAGATCTGAGTCAATTTGATTGTCCGTGTTGGAGATCGGAGAAGAAAGTTGTTTGGATTTTGATTTGCAGATTAGTGATATTCATAGTTATTTCATGAAAAAAAAAAAACTAAATTGTAAAAGAGAATGGAAAGAAGAGCTTTTGATTGGTGCAAATGGTGCAAACGAAGTAGGCCATATGGTAGTGATTTTAATAGCCCAGTAACTTAAATAAAAGCATTCGAATAATTTAAGTATTATTTTATAACTTTTTGAAGTTAAATGATTAAAATATAAACTTATTAATAATTTAGTGACATTGAAGTGGCTTACTCTAAAACCTAACTAAAAAATATCATTAAATCATGACTTTTTTGTTAGTTAATTTTATTACTCCACTTTATAAAACTTGGCTACCAGGTTGAGCCTAACATTTCTATTAGATTTTTTTTTAAAATCATTGGAATTATTAAATGAAGCTAGAATAAGCAAACTAACTTATTAGTAAAATAACTTTAAAATATTACAAAAATTTATACCTAATTTTGATATTTATTTATTTATAATTATGTTTCAAAAGTTGTAAATTAAATCTTAATTAAATGGAAATATTGACTGACTTAGAATTTTGAGATGTTAAAGTTAAAAATCAAAAGAATTGATCTTTTTGAGAAATCGATGTCTTACTCCATTACTTTGAAGGAACAAAACAAGAGAACAATAGCCTGACAAATGGTTCGGTCCGATTCGGGTGCCGTTTAGGCAAGATCCGAATCGAACCCATCATTGATTTGAGATATTGATAGGGTGAATACCCGGTCTATTCAATGCTAGGCATAATGAGTATAAAGACCTCAAAAATGCTCTTTTCGTCCTATGAATCTTAAGGTGTATGAAGTTTCATGTTTGATTAATTTGAATTAAATTAATTTGTTGAATAAATTATTTGTTTTTATGAGTTATACTTATATCTCATGAGTTTGTTTCACGTGATTAATCAATGTTTTTTAATTAAAGAAGATCATTTTGTGAGCTAAAACACTCAGAGTCCAGTCCATCAAAACCTCATGCTTGACAAGAACACAACATTTGCCATTTAATTTTCATATAAATACACATATATAACTATTCCCTAGACGTGATAGACATTAATAGTCTAAAATTAATATGATATCGACACATGACCAATTGAAAACTATCAAAAAATTCATTTAAAATTTTTTGGACCTAGGAAAAGGGCCTAGGATCAAGGTAGTCAATACTTAATATTGCATAAGTGGACACATTGTTTTTTCATTAGAATTGGTGTGTAATATCCTGGATTATAGCCTATACATTAGTACTAAGTTATATGAAATAGCATGCTTGTGTGTGGTGTTAGTGTTTCAAATAAAGTGATTAAAGCGTGTGCTAACTATGCTCATCCGAAAATTCACTAATATTTTGGGTTATATGTTTGTAGAATGCTCCACGTTTATCAAGTCATTATTAAATTCAAAGATGGTTAAACCCCACATTCCATTTATTTCCAATTTAAAATACCTTCCTTCAAGCACCATCTTCTGCCGTCCATGCTCATGAAAGCTTGAAAATTTATTCACCATGTGCTTTGTTATTTTA
Organism: Gossypium bickii; assembly: GCA_025503065.1. Classification (NCBI taxonomy): domain Eukaryota; kingdom Viridiplantae; phylum Streptophyta; class Magnoliopsida; order Malvales; family Malvaceae; genus Gossypium; species Gossypium bickii. Next base: position 115,734,056 of record CP106716.1, read on the forward strand.
TTGTTTCTCTTCATGCTTCAACATGGTGCTATTATTTTATACTTCATAATCTCCATGACCGTCCATCAACTTTGAAAAACAAAGCCATAGTGCTTGTCATATATATATTATATATATATCAGCCACTATCTTTTGTTTTAAACTAATTATTTTAACCCCATTAAACTTTTGTTTTAATAGTTTATTTCAACCACAAAAAAATGCTTCCCATTATCGTCCATCAACTTTGAAAAACAAAGCCATAGTGCTTGTCATATATATATATTATATATATATCAACCACTATCTTTTGTTTTAAACTATTTATTTTAACCCCATCAAACTTTTGTTTTAATAGTTTATTTCAACCACAAAAAAATGCTTCCCATGACCGTCCATCAACTTTGAAAAACAAAGCCATAGTGCTTGTCATATATATATTATATATATATCAGCCACTATCTTTTGTTTTAAATTATTTATTCAACCCCATTAAAGTTTGAGCCTTTTTGGTTTTTCTGTTGTTTATTAGTTACGGCTAGTAGGAGAGTGTGTAAGCGTAACCCATTTTGAAGTTCTTTCTCCTTTTGAAAAACCGAAACCTCACAAACCCTTCTTTTCATTTTTTTTCTCTCTTTTTACAAAATTTTTCAAACACCTTTCTTTTTCCTCTCAAATTAATATTTCATAACCGAACTTTCATCTTCTCTCTATTCCTTCTTCTCATCCATATTAACATCCACTTATTGATCAATAGAAATATAGTGGAAGGCCGAAACTTGGAGTTTCCAAAGTCATCTTTTAATCGCTAGAAAACGGTTCTAAAATCTTAGAGGTAAGAGTTCTTCACGGATTTTATAATCACTTTTTATTCGATTAAGATGGTGGTGATTAACCGATATTATTATAGGGACTCTATCGCTCGATCTTTCATCTTGAGATCATACGGACTTTTGTAGTAAGACGACCCTATTCCTTAAATCAATTGTTCATAACAAGGTAATATTAGTTTGGACTAATAATTGTTCGCAATTGTGAGACATTAGCGATTCAGGATTTTCATCGGGTTGTGAACCGTTAACTGAGGAAAATCGACATGTTGTGATCATTCGCGATTTCAAGGGGTAAGCATTATAAATTGTTCATTTAGTGTTGACAAATCGCGTATGTCGACTGATCAAGCGTTGTAATATTCTAGGTGTCTACGATCGAGAAAGTATAGTGCTTACAGTAAATCAGGTGTGTACCCCACACTAAAATCCTAATCGATTTGAGGTTATGTTTTAATATATTAGTGTTTATAAGAATTGAAAAAAATATGGCTAAGGTACCATGCTATGGTACAAAGTACTAAGGTACATTTCCTACTCCCACTAGGATTATGAATATATGTTATATTTTAACATGTGAAAATTGATAAGAATGTGAATTAAGGCATGATATGCCTGATATGTGTGAAACGGGGCATTCGGGTTATATGAAAAGGGGAAGTGAATGTGGTGATCTAAGACCATGATATCTGAATGTGGTGACTTCGGTCACAAGTATTTAATCTGGTGGGTATGCCACAATATTTATAAGGGCGATGAGCACGTCGACTGCAACGACTGCCTTCGATGGTGTGTAGCGGACGGAGGGTTGACTTAGTAGTCCCCACGGTGTGCAGGTTGGTATAGGTGATGTGTAGCGGATGGCTATCTAGGTTTGGGTTCGGGTTGTATCATATTATTTAAATGATATATGTACATGTATGATTTGATATGCCTGAATTTGTTAGGACTTAGTGTTGTGGTTACACATTGAGTCTGTTGACTCACCTCGTTGTGGGAACATTTTTCAGGTGACGATCAGTAATGGACCGAGTCGGTAGAAGCTTAGTGGTGGCCATGCTCAGCAAGGAATTCATTTTATTTGGACTTTTTATTTTAAGTACTTGGAATTTAATTTTGGGATTTATTTTGATGTAATAAGGCCATAGTTGAACTACTTTATTTTACTTTTATTTATTATGTTACGATTTTTTTTTTTATCAATTAGAGATTAAGTAAATTTATTTTAAAATAAACTCTAAGTGTTTTGTCACCTAAAATAAAGGGTTTTCAATAAAAGAGAAACTTGTTCTCAACTTGAACCCAACCCAAAACAATCTTTCTTTCAAAACATACAGATTTTTCCACAGTAACAAAAAAAATTTTGAATCGGTTTACATCGAGGAACATACCAGATCCGGTCGAGGCTCGTGGGCCGAGTTTGGGGTGTTTCAGCTTGGTATCAGAGCCAGGTTTTAAACCTTCGGCCCTGGGTTTAAGGCCCAAAACATTTTCAAAGTTAAGCCCAAAAGAAATTGTGAAAATCTTTGTGAAATAAGCAGGTTTTTTTGGCATGGCACCTAAGTCTCTGACCCGAAGTCCACCAGGTAAGTACCCCTATCTCTTGTGTGATTTATATTATGATTTGTAGAAGGGTAGAAATGGAGCGTAGAATAGTATGATAGGTACTTGAACCCTAGGACTAGATTACCCCAACAGTTACATAAGACTTAAAGCCTAATTAAACAACCCTGTGACTAAGTCGCCGAGTTAGGGTGTGGCAACCATTGTGCGCATGCCTAGGATTGGATCCGGAAGAGCCTGGTATTTAAGTAGTCCTAGTGACTTCCCTCCTCTTCGCTGGAATCCTACCTGGTGCGTAGCTACGATTCACCTTAATCATGAGGACTTATTCACGGGCTAAACCCAATAACTAATACCCGAAAGAGATTAACCCTATTTTTACAAAACCTCAGTTTTAAAATCCCCAAATTACCCCTTTCAATTGTAGCAAAAGTTATTTTTGAAAATTTTTCCAAAATATCTCCGATTTACAAAATTACCAAAATACCCTAGTGGTAAAATTACTAAAATGCCCTTGGTTTCCAAAATTACCATACCACCCCCGATTTCAATAACATTCTCTGATTTTGCAAAAATATCCAAAAACTTTATTGTTTCAAAATACTAAGGCACCTTGATTTTGAAATTTACGAAATTACCCCTACTTTACAAAATTACTAAAATGACCCCCAATTTCTAAAATTTCTGCAACAACGCCGATTTGGAAAATAAATTCTCAAAAAGAACCCTAAGTTTTGTAAATTTTGAAATACCTTTAATTTATAGAGATTTTTCAAATTGAACCTGATTTAATTACCAAAATACCCCGGTAGGACAAATGACGGAAATACTCCTAGGATAGGAGTAGACAAAAATATTCAAAAAGTGAAAGTGGATGGGAGATACGAAGGAATGGATGTGTTTTCTTTGAATTAGGATAGTAGACTTGAAACTTTGATTGATCGAAAGAACTGCTACTAAACTCTTTACATAAAACTTCTTCGCGGATAATCAGTGGAACAAACACTAATTCATAAAAATTTCTTAATTAGATTAAAGCGCAACGTTAGTAATGAGTTCTAAAGGACGTAGCCGTCGTGGACGCGGTAGAGGCAGAATGACAGAATCAGAACCCGTTAGATCGGGTCAAGGGTCTGACAATGAGGTACCACCACTACCACCACCTCCAACTGTTGATGTGGAGCGGCAAGATCGAGCAGAGGATGATCTTTGTATCGCAGTTTGTCCGCAAGTTCTTGAAATGGTGACTGGCGCAGGTGGAAATATGGGAGCTCGGAAATCTGTACCCGAGCGACTCCGAGCCAATAAGGCTAAAGTGTTGCGTGGAGTATCTGGTGTGGCACCCAGTACGGCTGAGTACTGGTTGGAGGCGATCGAGCGTATTATGGATGAGTTGGATTTGACCCTTGAGGAAAAACTGAAAGGAATGGTGGCACTGCTACGCGATGAAGCGTACCAATGGTGGCTCACAGTTCGGGATAGTGCCACAGCTGAGGATCTTACTTGGGAATATATTAAAGTGGCATATCAGAAAAAGTATGTTGGCACACGTTATATTGATGAGCAGAGGAAGGCATTTCTAGGGCTGGTTCAAGGGAAAAAGTCCGTAGCAGAGTATGAAGCTGAATTTCTAAGGTTGAGCCGGTATGCTCGAGGAGTGATGGCAACGGAACATGAGCGATGTGTCCGGTTTGAGGACGGACTAAGGGATGACATGAGGTTGTTGATAGCCCCACACCAGGAGCGGGAGTTTGCCGCATTAGTGGAAAAGACTAAGGTAGCCGAAGGAATTAAAGACTCTGCAAGGCAGAACTCAGATCGGAATAGACAGAAGAGAGGTTTTGGTTCGTCTGGAGCAGCTGGGAATATTCAGAAGAGGCCTAGAGTTGATGGGCTGCGAGGTCAGCAAGCTGCTACAAGAGGGCAATATCGCACTTGTGATCAGTGTGGGAAGAAACACTTAGGAGAGTGTTGGAAGAGGACAGGAGGATGTTTTAAGTGTGGGTCTAAAGACCACATGATTAAGAACTGTCCTATGAGACCGGATGGGAATCGACCAACAGCTCAGGGTTCTAATCAGGCTGGGAGAGGCGGACAGCAGCCTCGGCGAGGTCGTGGTCCGAATGGTAGAGGTAACAATGCTGGAAGAGGATGTGGAACACCTGGCAGAGGTGTAGGTAATACAGAAGCAAGACAGCCGGGCTTAGTATATGCAGTTCACCGTAAGAAAGATGGAGACGCACCAGACGTCATAACCGGTACGTTCCTTATTTGTGGCAAGCCTTATTTTGCTTTGATTGATGTGGGCTCGACTCATTCGTATGTTGCATGTAGAGTAGTTGAAACTTTAGACATAGCCTCCAACTATCGATAGGGAGATGATCGTAGTAAGCCCACTAGGTCAAGCAAGTGAGTGGTGAATAAAATCTTTCGGAGTGTACCTCTAGAAATTCAAGGGGTGGTATTTTCTGCAGACTTAATGGAACTACCTTTCGGAGAGTTTGATCTCATACTTGGAATAGATTGGCTGGTAGAACATCGAGCTATTTTGGATTGTGCAGCTAAGCGAATGGAGTTAAGGACCCCAGAGGATGAGGAAGTAGTTATGATAGGAGAAAGAAGAAACTACTTGTCTAACGTAGTTTCTGCTTTAAAGGCTGATAAGATAGTTCGGAAAGGATGCAAGGCGTTCTTGGTCTTTGTTAGTGCATTGGATGAGAAAGAAGAGGGAGTTAGTGGAGTATGAATAGTAAGGGACTTTATGGATGTCTTTCCGGAGGAATTACCTGGATTACCCCCGGATAGGGAGGTGGAGTTTGGAATTGACTTGCTGCCGGGTACAGCTCCTGTGTCAATTGCTCCATATAGAATGGCGCCAAAGGAGTTGGTTGAGCTCAAGGCTCAAATTCAAGAGTTACTTGATCGTGGGTTTATCCGACCCAGTGTGTCTCCATGGGTAGCACCGGTCTTGTTTGTAAAGAAGAAGGACGGAACTATGCGTATGTGCATAGATTACCGTCAGTTGAATAAGTTGACCATCAAGAACAAGTACCTTTGCCGAGGATTGACGACTTGTTCGATCGAGCAAAGGCGGCGATATTCTCGACGATAGATCTAAGGTCTGGATATCATCAGCTTAAGGTGAAGGAAGTAGATATCCACATGACAGCTTTTCGGACAAGATATGGGCATTTTGAGTTCGTTGTAATGCCGTTTGGATTGACGAATGCCCCAGCTGCATTCATGGATATGATGAACCGGATTTTTCAACTATACTTAAATCGATTCGTCGTTGTGTTCATCGACGACATTCTGGTGTATTCCATGTCGGAGGAAGAGCATGATGAGCATCTACGAATGGTGTTGCAAGTGTTAAGAGAGAAGCTCTATGCCAAATTTAGCAAGTGTGAATTTTGGCTTAAAGAGGTTGCATTCTTAGGGCACGTGGTGTCTGCTGAAGGAATAAGGGTGGATCCTAGGAAGATTGAAGCTGTGTTGGATTGGAAACCACCTAAGTCTGTGGCTGAGATTCATAGTTTCTTGGGATTGGCAGGCTACTACAGAAGGTTTGTAGAAGGATTCTCGTCAATAGCCGTGCCTTTGACAAAATTATTGAGGAAGGAAGTACCCTTTGTATGGACGGATAAGCAACAGGAGAGCTTTGAGAAGCTTAAGAAAGTGTTAACTGAAGCTCCGATATTGATTCAGCTGGAGGCAGGAAAGGATTTCACGGTGTATTGTGATGCTTCTCACACGGGACTAGGGTGTGTTTTGATGCAAGATGGGAAAGTAGTCGCTTATGCGTCTCGGCAACTAAGGCCACATGAGGCTAACTACCCGACTCATGATTTAGAATTGGCGGCAGTGGTCTTTGCTCTTAAGATGTGGAGGCACTATCTGTATGGAGAAAAGTCGGTAATTTACACAGACCACAAGAGTCTTAAGTACTTGTTGACTCAGAAAGAGTTGAACTTGAGATAGCGAAGGTGGGTGGAATTGCTGAAGGATTATGACTGTTCTATAGAGTATCATTCGGGCAAGGCGAACGTAGTGGCGGGCCATACTAAGTCGAGAAAGGTTGTGTCGGATCCGAGGCGATGTTCGCACATCCGAGCTTGTATGATGATAGAAGTGCGCTAGCATGAGCTACAAGTTAAGCCGACGTGGTTGAATGAAGTGAAAGAGGACGGTTGGTTGATGATGAGTTAAGTGCTAAGATTACAGCAAGTACGAGAATGGAGAGTTAATGGATTATGGTATTAACGACGAGGAATATTGTGTTTCAAGGGTAAAGTCAGTATGCCTAAGGATCGGGAGTTAAGGAAGAGAATTCTTGAGAATCGCATATAAGTAGCCCTTATGCTATGCATCCGGAAGCACTAAGTTGTCTGAGACTTAAGAAACAGTTTTGGTGGCACGGACTTAGAGAGAAGTTCTGTAAGTCGTTGGCAAGTGTTTGACGTGTCGATAAGTTAAATTTGAACACTAAGTTTCGTCGAGATTGCTTGACCAATCAAGATTACATGTGGAAGTGGGAGAGAATTACCATGGACTTCGTTAGTGGGCTTCGCTACGCCTACTAAGAAGGACTCGGTATGGGTAATAGTGGACCGTTTGACCAAGTCCGCGCATTTCATTCCAGTAAGGATGGATTATTCTTTGCAGAAGTTGGGAAAGTTATATGTAGCAGAGATTGTAAGGTTGCATGGAGTTCCGGTATCAATCATTTCGGATAAGGACCCAAGGTTTACTTCTCGGTTCTGGAAAGCATTACATCAGGCTTTAGGCACCAAGTTGGATTTTACTACGGCTTTTCATCCACAGTCAGACGGGTAGTCTGAACGAGTAATCCAAGTGTTGGATGATATGTTGAGAGGCTGTGTGATAGACTTCAGAGGAAGTTGGGAAGAATATTTGCCGTTAGCAGAATTTGCATATAACAACAACTATCAAGCTAGCATTCGGATGGCACCATATGAAGCTCTGTATGGACGAAAGTGTCGCACTCCTACGTGTTGGATAGAATTAGGGGAACGTCGAGTTTTGGGTCCAGAATTAGTGGCGGAATCTGAAGAGAAGGTTGAGATAATTCGGGCACGGTTGAAAGAAGCATCTGATAGGCAGAAGTCGTATGCAGATCTGAAACGGAAGGAAATAGAATTTGATATGGGAGATCAAGTGTTTCTCAAAGTATCGCCTTGGAAGAAGGTAATGAGATTTGGTCGGAAAGGGAAGCTAAATCCAAGGTTTATAGGACCTTATCGAGTCTTGAAGCGGGTTGGACCAGTGGCATACCAGTAAGAGTTGCCACCGGAGTTGCAGCAGATACACGACGTATTCCATGTATCCATGCTACGTCGTTATCGATCGGATCCATCGCACGTAGTACCGATTGAAGAGGTGGAGCTAAGGCCAGATCTGTCCTATGAGGAGGAGCCGATTCAGATCTTGGAACGAGATGTAAAAGTCTTACGGAGGAAGTCAGTTCCTTTAGTCAAAGTGTTACGGAGAAATCATGGATCGGAAGAAGCTTCGTAGGAGCCAGAAGAGGCAATGCGACAGCAATACCCTCACTTATTTCAACCAGGTAATTTCGAGGTCGAAATTATTTTTAAGGGGGTAGAACTGTAATATCCTGGATTATAGCCTATGCATTAGTACTAAGTTATATGAAATAGCATGCTTGTGTGTGGTGTTAGTGTTTCAAATAAAGTGATTAAAGCGTGTGCTAACTATGCTCATCAGAAAATTCACTAATATTTTGGGTTATATGTTTGTAGAATGCTCCACGTTTATCAAGTCATTATTAAATTCAAAGATGGTTAAACCCTACATTCCATTTATTTCCAATTTAAAATACCTTCCTTCAAGCACCATCCTCTGCCGTCCATGCTAGGTATTTAAAATTCATGAAAGCTTGAAAATTTATTCACCATGTGCTTTGTTATTTTATTGTTTCTCTTCATGCTTCAACATGGTGCTATTATATACTTCATAATCTCCATGACCGTCCATCAACTTTGAAAAACAAAGCCATAGTGCTTGTCATATATATATTATATATATATCAGCCACTATCTTTTGTTTTAAACTAATTATTTTAACCCCATTAAACTTTTGTTTTAATAGTTTATTTCAACCACAAAAAAATGCTTCCCATGACCGTCCATCAACTTTGAAAAACAAAGCCATAGTGCTTGTCATATATATATTATATATATATCAACCACTATCTTTTGTTTTAAACTATTTATTTTAACCCAATTAAGCTTTTGTTTTAATAGTTTATTTCAACCACAAAAAAATGCTTCCCATGACCGTCCATCAACTTTGAAAAACAAAGCCATAGTGCTTGTCATATATATATTATATATATATCAGCCACTATCTTTTGTTTTAAATTATTTATTCCAACCCCATTAAAGGTTGAGCCTTTTTGGTTTTCTGTTGTTTATTAGTTCTGGCTAGTAGGAGAGTGTGTAAGAAACCGTAACCCATTTTGAAGTTCTTTCTCCTTTTGAAAAACCGAAACCTCACAAACCCTTCTTTTCATTTTTTTTCTCTCTTTTTACAAAATTTTTCAAACACCTTTCTTTTTCCTCTCAAATTAATATTTCATAACCGAACTTTCATCTTCTCTCTATTCCTTCTTCTCATCCATATTAACATCCACTTATTGATCAATCGAAATATAGTGGAAGGCCGAAACTTGGAGTTTCCAAAGTCATCTTTTAATCGCTAGAAAACGGTTCTAAAATCTTAGAGGTAAGAGTTCTTCACGGATTTTATAATCACTTTTTATTCGATTAAGATGGTGGTGATTAACCGATATTATTATAGGGACTCTATCGCTCGATCTTTCATCTTGAGATCATACGGACTTTTGTAGTAAGACGACCCTATTCCTTAAATCAATTGTTCATAACAAGGTAATATTAGTTTGGACTAATAATTGTTCGCAATTGTGAGACATTAGCGATTCGGGATTTTCATCGGGTTGTGAACCGTTAACTGAGGAAAATCGACATATTGTGATCATTCGCGATTTCAAGGGGTAAGCATTATAAATTGTTCATTTAGTGTTGACAAATCGCGTATGTCGACTGATCATGCGTTGTAATATTCTAGGTGTCTACGATCGAGAAAGTATAGTGCTTACAGTAAATCAGGTGTGTACCCCACACTAAAATCCTAATCGATTTGAGGTTATGTTTTAATATATTAGTGTTTATAAGAATTGAAAAAAATATGGCTAAGGTACCATGCTATGGTACAAAGTACTAAGGTACGTTTCCTACTCCCACTAGGATTATGAATATATGTTATATTTTAACATGTGAAAATTGATAAGAATGTGAATTAAGGCATGATATGCATGATATGTGTGAAACGGGGCATTCGGGTTATATGAAAAGGGGAAGTGAATGTGGTGATCTAAGACCACGATATCTGAATGTGGTGACTTCGGTCACAAGTATTTAATCTGGTGGCTATGCCACAATATTTATAAGGGGCGATGAGCACGTCGATCGCAACGATCGCTTCGATGGTGTGTAGCGAACGGAGGGTTGACTTAGTAGTCCCCACGGTGTGCAGGTTGGTATGGGTGATGTGTAGCGGATGGCTATCTAGGTTTGGGTTCGGGTTGCATCATATTATTTAAATGATATATGTACATGTATGATTTGATATGCTGAATTTGTTAGGACTTAGTGTTGTGGTTACACATTGAGTCTGTTGACTCACCCCGTTGTGGGAACATTTTTTGGTGACGATCAAGTAATGGACCGGGTCGGTAGAAGCTTAGTGGTGGCCATGCTCAAAGCAAAGGAATTCATTTTATTTGGACTTTTTATTTTAAGTACTTGGAATTTAATTTTGGGATTTATTTTGATGTAATAAGGCCATAGTTGAACTACTTTATTTTACTTTTATTTATTATGTTACGAATTTTTTTTTTATCAATTAGAGATTAAGTAAATTTATTTTAAAATAAACTCTAAGTGTTTTGTCACCTAAAATAAAGGGTTTTCAATAAAAGAGAAACTTGTTCTCAACTCGAACCCAACCCAAAACAATCTTTCTTTCAAAACATACAGATTTTTCCAAAGTAACAAAAAAAATTTTGAATCGATTTACATCGAGGAACATACCAGATCCGATCGAGACTCGTGGGCCGGGTTTGGGGTGTTTCATGGTGTGTATAGATATCGGTCTATTTTGGTATATCGTTTAAAATTTATTGATTTTTTTGAAAAAAATATTCATACATAAGTCAATGTACAATGTTCTGGTAAAATTTTTTATTATTTATTATGACAATGATAAAAAGTTTGAACATTTATATTTTTTAATATTATTCATGCACTAACCGGTGTGATCGTAATCGGATGAAATAGACCAATATGATTGCTACGGATGAAAATTTTAATCAATGTGAAAAGCATAATTAATTACACTGATTTATTACTGAAATGATGCACATAGACCAAAATGACTGAAACCAATACGGAACCGACTATATTGGCCAATCCACCTCCTCCCAATAAAAAACTGTCAAACTCTTCCCTTGTCTAATCCTCTCTTTAGTTTTCTCTGATTGTCTTAATTTATCTATAACTTTTCGTCCTTCAAAAAAACGGTCACAAATCACTACAACCTAATCTTTTGTATAGATTATAATTGAATATTTTAGAAAACAGACCAAACATATCATACTTGTTGAAATTAAAAAAAGTTATTTTACCTTCATTTAATTTTTTACTTTTTTAACCTTTAAACTAGCGTTATCTGTCAAATCATCCCAAAATGGATGAAAAATGTTTATTAACTTTGTTGATGTGGTATACACATGCATGCCACATCAACAATTAATTATTGTTTTATTTTTTTAAAAATCAAATAAAATATAAATATTATTTTACAAAATAAAAATTATTAAAAAAATATTTGATTGTTAAATGTGGATCAGCAAAGTAAACATTAATTTTTCTATCTATTTTGAGTTGATTTGACAGTAAGTTTAAGGGCTAAAAAAGTAAAAAAACTTAAGTAAAGGACTAAAATGACTTTTTATAAAATATGAGGGCTGAAAAAGTCATTATACCTAAAGAAAATAGAGATTTAAATTATAGCCCGCAAAAAGTATACAACCCAAAAATAAAATTCGTATTTGGTTAAGGGAAAAAAAGGGTTTGTCTTCTGGTTCACCGAATTTTGTAATAATTAAATCAGTGGCAAATCCCTGAAAATATTGAAAATGTCAAATCGAACAGAGAGATACCAAAAGCTATGCCTTGAAGAATCACTCTCAAGGATCTATCAATACCCAATTGCATGTAAAGAGTTGAGCTTTATTCTCAGAGGCGCTTATGCTAATCTCCCCAAGCCTCTCCAATCCCTCGTCTTTCAGCATGCCCTTACCGCCATTCGTCTCCTTCCCGAGTAATCCCCCCCCCCTTTTTATTTTCCTGCTTGTGAATTTCAGTTTCTTTTGCACCATCTTGGGTTCAATTTGGCTTTTGGGTGTAGTTTGATTAAGTTGGGAAACTTGAATTGTATATTTATTTCTGGGAATTTGGTTTTAGGTGTTAGCTAATTAAGCAATTTTTCATGATTGTTGAATTAAATTGAGCACTTATTTATCATTGAGTATTTGAAAGGTGTTATTGGGAGGAGAAAAAGGGTTCCGAAATGGTTAAGCTTAACCTAATTAATGTGGGTATGATCACTTGGCACCGATGTTACATGGAATATGAATTGGTCTGGTACGAAGAACGAAAACTAGAACGTAATTCGCTTGTAGTTTTCTCCGATTTATTTAAATAAATAAATGAATGAGAGAATGGCTTTAGATTACACTATTCCCAAATGCAAAACTTGTATTCTTCGGATTTAATCTGTTTCTTAGCAATAGAAAGGGGAGGGGGATACATTGATTGTAAATGACTGTTTCGTAACATAGTTGATTAGATCGAAAAGTAGGTCCTGCATTGTTTGTTGCATCTATGCATGCATTCATTGTGTTAAGAACTTGGTTCTGTTGGTTAAGGGGTGCACAATTAGATGATAGATGAGACTGCTTCAAAACATCATTATCGAATCGGAACTATATGTTATGGTTGATTATTACCTCACACTATGCATATGCAATTCATAATTTATTTATGAATGTTATTTTAAAATGTAGAATGCAGACCAGTAGCGCCGTTGCAGCAGCTCATTTCCTACTTCAGAGTGCAGAAGCTGCCTTTCCGAAACAGAAGAAGAGTTTGGTCGTTACGGAGTTTAAGCAAGCAAAGGTTGCTCATAAAAGACGCAGTAAAGCACACAGGGAAGAAAAAGGTATAACTTTCAAAATACGCTCTTTAGTCAAATTGAATTTTCACATTATAAAGTTTAGAAATTTAATCATGTAGTTGATCGAATATCGGTTTTTGGTCTAATTACTTCTTATTTCTTACCTCCCTACGTATTCCAGGGCCATCTCAATTGCCTCAAGATGTTCTTGTTCACATATTCTGTTTACTTGATTTGCAATCGTTAATTTCTGCAGGCCTGGTCTGCAGGTAATGTTTCCTCCCTTTTCGATGCTCAAACTTGCAGTGATTATCACGTAATTACTAGATTAAAAGACGTTAGGTATCTGTTGGTATCCATCCCTGATTCTCTCGAAACCTATTCTTTCTTTTTTTTGCTTATTTTAGTGACTTTGACTGCTTTTTATGAAGGTCATGGACTTTAGCAGCAAATGATAACCATCTATGGGAATTGCAATATACAATATTCTTTGGCAGATCAAACAATTCTTCTAGAACTAAGACGCAGTGGAGTGGTAAATCGGTAAACAAGGATTCTACATTTTGGGAGGAGACTGTGATTACTCGAACTGATATTGATTGGAAAGAGACCTTTAAAAGAGCATATAAAGGTGTGTGATATTGGGGCTTCCATTTTATAATGTTTATATCCCGGAAACTCTCTCCGGCTTTGAATATTTCACTTGCAAATGCATCATCTTTTCTCATCTTTACCATTTGTTTAAAATGTCAGGCACTTATTCAAAGAAATTAATGTCCAGTAGAGGATATTGCAGGTATTGCGACACGATAGTTTGGCTCAATAACTTGAAGTGCTCAAACAGACAGTGTGACCCGAAACATGAAAATGCACAGATTAAGCCTATTTCACCCCACCAGGTAATTGTAAGTTGTAACCTCCATTGCTGCTTTTTCGGTTCTCAATTTCACGTATTCTAAACGTCACATGTGTTTCAGATCGTCGACTACTTAATGGATGGTTATACATCAGATAGCGATAGCGAGTCGGATGAAGAGCCCGTTTCCAGATTATGGGCATATCCGAAAGACATACGTAGAATCGAGAAAAAGCCTCTTGTTAGATGGTAGTTTTGGGGAATAGAGACCTCCATATACTTGCTGCTCTGCTTCTAGGGGACAAAATAAGGTAAACTAGTTGTAAATATCATTTTGTTTTAAGATCATATGTACATACAATGAAATTATATTTAAGAAAAATGAATGTGATTGTGTGTTTCTATCAGTAGTGTTTTTTGATTGAATGTCTTAACGTGAACTAATTTGTTTAGATTAGAACATACCGATACTTAATTGTAAAATAAATAAATTATGTATTCTTTATTTCCATCAAATCAAATTGAACTGATTAATTTAGTTTGTTTAGTTCAATTTTACATTCATTTTTTGGTTGGTTCAACTAGGGATGTTCAATCGGTTAACTGACCCGAAATAACATTAACCGAATTAACCGACCTTTCAAAATTTTTAACCGTTAACCGAACCGAAATTTTTTCAAAAAAATTAACAGAACCGAAATTTTTTCGGTTAATTCGGTCAGCTAACCGAATTAATCGAAAATTATATGTTTTTTATTTTTTGTTAAAAATTAACCGAATTAACTGAATTACCCGATTACCCGAAATGAATCACTACATAATTAAAAAAATTACATAATTTTAGTTTTAGTTTTAGAATTTTATTTTTATTTATTAAATTATTTGTAATTTTTATGATTGAGTAATTGGGTTGGGTTGGATATTTGGATTTGGATTGGGTTTAGATGAATAGTGCGCCTATTTATATATTAATTTTTTCGGTTAAACCGAAAAATTTCATTTAACCGACCGGTTTCGAACCGAATTAACAGTTAACCCAAAAATCACAAAATAATTAACCGACCCTCAACCGAAAAATTCGATTAACCGACCGATTAACCGAATTTGGTCGGTTAACCGAATTTTTTCGGTTTTACCCGAATTTTATACACCCCTAAGTTCAACGACCTATGCGGAGCTTATCTTGTAGATTACTATTATGATGTTGGAGGGAAATGAATAATAAAATTTGAACTCGTATGGTTGGGTGTCAGATAGGAGTTTTAATTTCACTGGGATGGGCAAGATAATTATGCTGTCTATTTTTATATTTATATTAAAAATATATTTGAAAAAAAATAACATTAAAATTAAATTATGTTCGGACAAGTCCAAAACTGTCCAAGGTTAAGCACGAATCAAGTCTGGCTTGTGTGTCTAATGGACCATCGAACCCATCAACAGATTAAATCTTTGCTTCATTTTATTATTTTTGTCGATCAAATAAGAGGAAAAAGGATTTTAAAGTTTTGTTTTGGTTAACACAACCAAGTTTATGCGAGATTAAATGGTGGACAAGTATATGACAATATAAATTAAGGGTCGGTGAAGTCTTTTAATTTGAAATCACCATCCATCCTTAATTGATATTTAAGAAAATAAAATACTAAATAAACGAAAGCTTACTTGCTTGTGGAATTAAACTTAAATAATGATCTTTTTGAATGGATGAGGTTTTATATGTTTTGACTTTTTTTTTATTAGTGATTTAATAATTGATATGATTATATATTTAAAAAGTGTAAAAATATGTTAATTGAATTTATATTTATTCAACAACTTTAATCGAGAATAAAATTAAGAATATATGTTTAAAAGAGCGAAATTTTTAAACTATAAATGTCGACTCTTAAAGAGAATGTACTACTTACATTGATTCTAATGTCGCTAAATCGCTAAATTGTGTACGACACATAATTATATCAATCTAAGAAGTACACTCTGCTAGAGATACAATCAACAAAAGAGAACAACGGAGTTGTATTTCTTTCAACATTCAATATCACAATGGTACAAAAACAAAATCATGCATATTGACAACGAAAGGATGTCGAATGCTCTGTAAAATAAATTGAATTACTCTGTAGAGTTTATTAATTATAACAATATGTGCGTGTATGTATATGTACAGACATGCATACAAAAACCATATGATCTAAAAACTAATACATTGTTGAAAAACCATATTCAATGAGGATATGTGCAATGTTAAAACAGGGAGACTCAAAGATGATGAGAGGTAAAAAATACAATCAAACAATTGATTTCAGCGAAAAAAAACAGATACTAATCTTTCTTCTTCTCTTTATTCATACTACTCAGAACCTTCTTCTCAAGCACTGCAAACTGCTTCTTAAGCTCTATTATCATTTTCTCAGAAAATGCATCCACTTTGTCCTCGTATTTCTCATAAAATACCGGCACAGTGTATAGAAGAATAAATACTGTCATAAAGTCCACTTGGGAGTGTCATCAAACTCAAAAAATATTACAATATCGGATTTAACTCAGTATGACGTACTTAAACTATGGTCAAGGTTCTAAAAAATAATCCTTAAACTTCAAAACGAACTAACTGAATTCTCAAAAAATCAATATCCTATCAATCTAAGTACTTCTATTAGGCTAGTTGTTGACTTGGGCATTAAGTTCCAGTTCAAACATGACATAAAACATATTTAAAACACATTAATTATATTTAAAATATTGTCAAATTCAAACTGTTAACATTTAATACTTTGATAACTCAATTAGAACATTTTGAAGTTAGGAAATCAATATAAAAAATTTTGCCTGGGTACAAAATGATGGAATTAATGCAAAGGTATTAGAAAACAATCAAATTCCTTACCTATGTAGACCATCGTCAAGAAGTTAAAACAGCTGCCCAGAATCGAAAGAAACCATAGTCCAGCAATAGCCTACAGAAGCAAAGCAGCAAAGCAAAATTACCTAGTGAATTGAAAACATAGCACAGATGCTCAATAACTATTCCGTAAATGTGAGTGCCGAATATGGGTATATATTCAACATCGTTATGCTTAAATTTTCGAATTTTTTTAAATATTTGAAGAATCATATCCTGTTATTTTTAACTTGTTTTTTGCTTAATAGAAGAGTAAACTAGAAGAAAGCATAGCAGAAATTTAGCATTAACATACACCAAGAAACGTCTTCAAATCTTTGCCGGTTGCAATGGTCCGTACAATATCCAGAGTTCGGTTAATTTCAAACGTAAAGCAAGATGTAGCTTTAAGGAGACACTTTTCAGGGATTACAACTTCTGGAATGGTTGGTGGAGAACTTCGTATGAACAAAGTTGATGAGTTACAATAAGAGTTAAAATTACACGATCATAAGCATCAATAGAAGAATGATTGAAAAGTCTTACTTGTTGATGAAATTAGACGCATTGGACCATAGGAAAAGGACCGATAATGCGAGTATCATTAAGTGGCAAATCAGAGTGATTAAATGGTAATCAAGCATTTCAAAGAGAAACCAAAGAGATGTTACACCACCAAGCAGGCCTCCGGAAAGTTTCTTGTTCCTCCATAGAAGGATATCAGCAGCTGCAAAATCAACATCCAATGATAATAGTCAATGCTACAGTACATATTCGTTCAACATTAGCTTTTTTGCTAAGAAATCTCAATTGAGGAATTTAAACAAGATTTCATCAACACATACTATTATTCAAATTACAGATTTAAAGATGCATTCGTCAACCCAATTTCATTGAAATATCAATTGAGGAATTAAACAATATTTCATCAACTCGTAATATTATTCAAATTACAGATTTGAAAATGCATTCGTTCATCAACGCAATTTCAAACTAGTGAGAAAAATGCATGATTCCAAGAAACTAGCATGGATCAGATCGAAGTAAAATTACATTAATAATTCTTCGATTTAGGTATCAGATACGATATCAGTTAGTAAAACAGAGCATTACGCGTAATGTGAGGTCACAACTGATCCGTAAAACAATTAATAAAATGAATGTGCAGAATCTATATCTATATAAAAGCAGTAAATCAAAAGAAATGAGTTAAGATTAAGATAAAAGCGAGTACGTTTTCCGGCGCCTAAGACTTGGTGAAGAGGCTTTTCTCTGCCGAAGAGACGATAAACTTTGGCCTTGAGAGCGACGGCGCAAGCATGAGAGCGCTTATCGTCGTCGGAATCGGAGGAGGATGACGGCGAGGAGATCTTTCTGTGGATCTTGTGGGCCAGCTCCTCCATTTTCGACTCTTTGTGGTCCGCCATTGAGGATTTCTATCTGCGTTTGGTTCAAATGATACGAAGGGCGTAAAGCAAGTAGAATTTAAATTTGTAGTTTTCGGTGGGGAGGGAATGGTAATCCGAAGCTAAGGTTCGGGATGGGACGAGCCTTAACGAGTGGTACGGAAAACGAGGGACGTGCTAATTTATTGCTTTGGCTTTGTTATCCTTGCTAATTTGAATACTCATTTTTAAAGGCTAAAACTACATAAAATCCTAAATTTTACCGTTTATTTGAATAAAAAAGCGTGACGACTAATGTTGAAAAATTTTATTATAAAAAAAATAATGTAAAAAATAAATTAAATATTTAAATTAGCACTTAATTTTTTTTAGAAATTGTTGACATAAAAGCTAAATTTTCCAAAATGATCATATAAAGGTTTAAAATTTACAAAAGTATTTAAACAATGGCTTTTTATGCACTTTAGTCTAGTTGGTACACTCTACTCTACCACTCACCTCGCTTCACTATGAATGTATAATACTATAATTCACTTTCACCTCCATGAATGTTACATGCGTCCATCTCCACTCCACTCCACTTCAATTTAATTTTGCTACTTATCTTTAATATTTTCAATGTTTTTAAAGTCAAGTAAATATTTGAACATGAAATATATAGATTTTTGTAATACTTTATTACATTTCTAACCTTTAATAGCTATATATACAAAAGATTAAATGATAATTTCATATAGTGGGTTACAACGGGACAAACAATTACCATAACCACTTCATACTCATTATGCAAAAAAAAAATAAAAAAATCACTTCACCCCACATCCACTTTTCAAAAAAAATTTGTTCCATTCAAAGTAGATCAATTCGAAATCCATCAAGTAGTTCGGATTTTGCTATCCCTATTTATTAATCTCGAGATGAATTCATTAACTTTTTTATGTAACATTAATTAATTACTATTATTTAGAAGGTTTTAATGTAAAAGACGAGGTTAAAAATCATCTCAAAATTAATATATATGATTAAATTAAAATTAAGTTTTAAATAAACTTACATCCAATGAGACATTGACTTAATAATAACAATAAGTATTTGTGAACTTTAAGATTTTATATTCAAGCTTCACCAATTTATGTAAATCATGTGTGAGTTTTGAATTCATATTTATTTTAGTTTATGCCTCACCGTCTATAGGTATTGTATATTCAACTTATCTAATTGTGCTTTATAAATGATAAATTATTTATAATTGTGACTCATGCCTTTAATAAAAATATATAGAATAACAAGTAATAAATGATAAAGTGATTTTATTAATTTTTAATCAAATAAACTTTATGGGTTATTGGAATTTTTCATCAAATCTCAAGGATAATTGGGTTTTTCTAAACCACAATAAATAAACAATTTTCTTATCAACTTTGGGAAAAAAATTAATCATTTTACATTTTAATTTTTTTTATTTTGATATTATAATTAGGGTTTTAAAAAATAAATTTGTATTTCCCCTTCCAAAGTTATAGTTTTTTTCTATAAATTTTATATTCTTTTTATGATAAAATTAGTCTCGAAATTTTTTATTCATATTAATCTTGAAATTTGATAGTTTTCCTCTATTTAAAAATGTGCCATTTCATCACTAAAATTTTAAAAAATGAAATTCAAAATATTAGTTATACCTTTTAAATTTTTTAAATTTTTAAATAATAATGTGATATAATTTTAAAATATTAAAATTCAAGTTGAATAACTAAAATATAATCAAACAATCACTTCATATTTAAACTTTTTTAGCTTTTCTTTGGCTTTTTTCCCACGATTTAAATTATATATAAAAAAAGGTATTTTATATAACCAGATACCTCTCCTTTAGAAAAGGAAAATTAATGGAAAGATTTCCATTTCTTTCTCCCTTTGAAAAATATGTGGCAAAGCCACGATAAAGAATAAAGAGTAAAGATTAAAGAGTATAGCAAGCAACATTTTTCATTAACTTTTTTAAATGAGATTTATACTCTTTTTTTATTTTTATAAAAGAAAAAAGATTATTAGGTGATGATATTCAATATTTCGACTCCAAATTTCAATCGAATAATGTAAATTTATATACAATTTTTTTTATAGAATAGATTGGTCTTCAATACCTGAGATGGTGACAATGAAGTGTTAATTAATTAACAGCAGTTTAGTGATAATGATGAAAAAGAGGAATAATAATAAAATTATTTGTATTGAGAGTTAAATTATATTTTGTCTGTTTTAATTTAAAATATGTGTAAATTAATAATTATACATTAGATTAAAGAGTAAATTAATTTTTATGTTAAAAATTCATCTACTTTTATTTTAAAAATTGATGTGACTAATAGAATAATCAGATAGTTTTACGTGGCGTGCTAGGTATACCTATTCTAACGTATAAAAACTGATTTTTAATAGCAATAATTAATGAAATTTTAAAGAAAAGAATTAATTTACTCTTTTAATCAAATGTATATAAATTAATTTTTTATTTTTTAATAAAGATATGATATAATCTTATTTTTAATAAAAGAACTTAAATATATTAAAAAAGCATAAAAATAATTAAAAATAATAATCCATTTTGCAGGTTACCATCATGATTTAGGGCGCAGAATCTTGGAAGTAACCCATGATAATTATTATGCCATGCCCAATGCTAGGAGATTCTTGTACATTTTTTCAACACTTTGAATATTTATATTATTAGGTAAAATTATTATAAAGATTTTTATTGTAGGAGTTAATTTGTATTTTATTTTTATTAATAAAATAATAAATTAATGTACGTATGATTGATTAAGAAGTAAATTGGTATTTTTTATTAAAAATTTAATCTATTTATATAATTAAAAACTAATTTAGTTAATGAAATAAGCAGACAGTAACACATGACATGTCACATGTACCTCATGTTGACGTATAAAGGTCGATTTTTAATAGTAGAAGTAGATAAATTTTTTTTACTGAATAACTAATTTACTTTTTAATTTAACATATAATAATTAATTTATTTGTTTTTTAAAATAAAAATAATAAAATACAGTTTAACTCTTAATAATTAATTTCATTCTACTTTTACTTATATTATTATATATTTTTAATCAAAAACCTATATTATTATCATTACCTTTGGTGATTTTGAGTTTGATATAAAATAATGTTGAAAAAATATCATTTTCGATGAGTGAGGACCAAATTTAGATTCGAGGAATGATGGCCAAATCCAAGTCCATCCATATAATCTTAGCTTCAGCTTTTCTTATGCCGAATTCCGGCTACGAAATCACACCAACCTGACCCCGTCTTTTGAGCCAGACAGTGACGTAGCCTCATGGTCACCATTGACAACAATAGCATATCTTGTTTTCTTTGTTTATTTTAAAATTTTAATTCATATTTAATGTATTTATCAATTAATTATATATTCAATTGTTTTAAAAAATAAATTATTTGTATTTATTTTTGCAAATATTTAGCAAGATGTTTAACATGCAATGTACTGTTATGGTACTTGACTGTGTACATATTAACATCAGTACACTGACGATATTAACATCAGTAAATTGAAAGAAATTGTACATTTTTATTTTTATTTTTTTGGTACATTGTAAATCTATACAAAAACAAAAAGACGGTACCACCCTTGACTGACCAACCACGACAGCCATCAAGTAAGGCGCCTGGTACGATTACGTTAATCACCATCGAACACTATCATTGGCAGATTTCCGACAACAACGCCGACGTCCCAACAGTAAGAGCAAAGGCTCTGAAAATCGAGTAAAAAAAGAAAAGAAAAGAAAACAACAACAGAACAGTAGAAATGAGGTGGTCGAATGGACTGTCGCTTGACTCGTGCCTTAGATGGTTCGGCCTCCAATGCCTCTATTTGCCAACCTATGATGTAGTTGTGGAACCCGACTTCAAGTTTGTACTAGTATTGTTTGAGGTTAGGCATGTGTTTCTGGGGTGATTCCGTTAAATAACGGTTAAAATTGAATCATAAATTTTTAAGATATTAAAATATAACTATAAATATAAATATAAGGGGTATTATTATTTTTGAAAGGATTAAAATGAATTTTTTTGTTTTTGTTTTTAAGTTAAAGTATAAATTTGTTTATAAGGGGGCTGAAAGGTTAATTTCATTATTTGGATTGTTGTCTTCCTCTTTCAACTTTGTCAACAATATAGAAGAAATCAGTGATCAAGTCCCTTGGGGTTTAAATCCTGTTATTATCATCCCTGTCATCTAATTTGTATATTTAATTTATTACATCTCCAATAGTTTATATCCTTAATCATTACATTCTAATTTAAAGCAACTCTCTAAAGCTTGAGTATTGAATAAGGAATTAGCCGCAAGAAGAAAATACCCTAATGGTCAGCTTTTAAAATAAAAAGGTCGTGCATACCATAAACATGGCCACGAATCTTTAAAAGAATAATGAAAATATTATCTTTTAAGAAAATCGAAGTAGTTTTTATAAATGTGATACATCATTAATCATTCTTTCTCACCATTTAAAAAAGAAGATTCAAATAGGATGGTGGTCAAAATTTGGAATATAAAATAGGTATGATTGGTGGTGTGATTTGAGATGTAAATAATTTGTAGTGATTGGAATTTGCAAGGAACATAGGACTCTGTAATGCATATGAGACAAAATTTTGGGGCATACTTGGTGGTCTTGAGTAGGCTTGAAAGCTTGATTGTCGAGATGTGTTGTTAGAATCGGATTATTTGAAAGCGTTGCACCATGTAAAGGAGAACCTGATAATTAATCAACTGGAATCGCACGTCATAAATGCGATTCAAGATTTATTGAGGTGTTATTGGAACGCTAGTTTAATTCATGTGTTTCGTGAATGTAATAGGTTGGTTGATTGTTTAGCAAATGCGACAGAAGAAATGGACATTAACTTTCACCTTTGGTCTCAATCCCCTGATTTTACTCTGAATGTGCTGCATGGAAATCTTACCAGTTTATCTGTTTCTAAGTTAATTATCATGTAATAGTTTTGAATGCCTTTTTTTTTAACAAAAAAAAAAAAGGAAGAAGATCCACATAGCACAATTAAGTAATGTACAAAGCAATATTATCTAAATTTAAATTCTAAAATTGATAATAGTAAACGCCCCAACTTTGTATAAAATATGTATTATAAAGTAATTATAAAGGGTATATAGGTAAAAGTCTGAAGTATTTGTATTAAGAGTTTGATTGTATTTTGCCTATTTTACTTAAAAGAGAAATTAGTTTCTATACATTAAATTAAAGAGCAAACTTATTATTTCTGTTAAAAAATTCATTCATTTATACTATATAAAAATCGGCATAATTGTGATGAATAAGTAGACAATGACATATGATGCACCAATTTTTAACAATAAAAATAAATAAATTTTTTAACAAAAAAGACCAATCTACCTATTTTTAAAATAAAAAGATAAAATATAATTTGACTTTTAGTACAAATATTCTCCATAAAACTTTTACCAGGTATAAGCTGATTTGTTTTTTTATTTGATTCTTGTACACATTGTTGTTTGTAGCAAACTTTTACTTCTTTTGGATAATAAAATACACATTTATCCAAAATAAAAAAATAATAATTAAAGTATATAAGTTTGGTCAGTATTCAGTAACTATAGATTAGCAATTGAATATTATATTTGATAATTATAATAATATAATAATCACCAATTTTCTTTTTGTTTGCTTACTGGGAAAACAGATAAGAAAGAACCCTATGGTATTGTCCAAAGGGAAGTAGAAAATTAAAGGCTTAATGTTCTTACTCTTTTTCTTTTTCCTTTTATTTATTTTTCCTTTTTTATACTTTATATTTAGCATCTAAGAAAGAAAAGAAAAGAAAAGAAAAAAGAACCCTTCAAAGTCGTATGCTTAAGGTTACTTTCGTTTCTTTTGAGCTTAAGTTCTTATACTTTTATTATGACTTTCATAGTAAAAAGAACATTGAAAATTTTTAAAAACATTCAAACGAAATCATTATCAAATTATGTATTTCAAATTAGTTTTCACGTTATTATCAAAATTAAGATTTTCAGAATTGAATCGATTGTTGAACAGTTAGACTACCAGTTTATTGATCAGATTATAGTTTGATTAAATAAATCATTAAAAAAATGAGTAAATTACATTACTAATCATCTAACTAGTTTTGGTCACCTCAACTATAGAAAGTTATAAAATGATCACCTAATTATTAGTAATTTTTCTAGAGACATTTAACTTTAAAAAATTACAAAATGATCATTCAACTTGTCTTTTTTGGTCACTCAATTATCTTTGAGTTTTGGGTGTTTCTATTTTTACATGAGTTGGTTGGTGATCAAAAAGATAAAATTGAATAGTTAGATGACTATTTTATAACTTTTCATAATTTGATAATAAAAAAAAAAACCATGAATAACCTCTATTGCGGTTTACTTTTTAAAATAAAAATATTAAAAAATCGATTCAATCGACTCGTAATGATTTGTAAGTTAACCAATTTGATGCTAGACCAATTCGGTTTAATTCAAACAACTGCGAGATAAATAGGGTGTAAAATCACCAAATTTTATAGGTAAGAGTTGGACCTATTGACCTAAATTCAACTCCAAAAAAAGATGTAGAGGTTGGACTTGGACCTCTTCAAAGTTGAAAGGCAAAAGTTTTAGGTTCTCTATGAAAGGAAAAAGGCTCCAAAAGCATTTACATTTGTCATTTGCCATTGCCATTGCCATTGCCATTGCCTTTACCTTAAAAGAAAAAGAACCCCACATTGGCTTTTCTTTTAAGACCATGTGCCACCATAAGTAAACTCTTTTTTTCCTTTTCTTTTTTTCATTTCTCAGGTAACCCTAACGTTTCCATTTTTTATTTTTTATTATTTTTTTTTTGTGTGTGTGTTGTTCTTTTTGGCTTTTTTCTATTCCATTTTGCTTTTGTTTTTATAAAAAAAAAATGGCTCTTTTTGGATGTTTGTCGTCAGCCTCGTAAATCTCTTTTCTATAAACATATAATAATCCGTCAGTCAAACTACCTCTGCCATTGTAAAAGCCTTTTCTTTGTTTCTCCTGCTCCACGCGCTTCTCTTATTGTCTTTCTTTAACGAGATCAAATAACATTTAGTCTCTAAATTTAACAATTATTTTCAATTTGGTCTTTAAAATTTTTTTTTGTTCGTACTAGTTTCAAAATTTTTTATTTATTTGGTTACATTCTATTAAGGTATAATATTATAAGATTGTTCCATATCGAGATTGTGTCACATAATTACTTTAATATCTTTAAAAAAATTGTATAAAATCCAAAATTTAAAAAAAATATTTTCTTAAAAAGAAATTTAGGTGATGATGGGGCGTACAAGACCAAAAAAATTTGTCTATACATAAAATAAATAAATAAAAGTAACCATATAAAATTTAAACAATTTTCGCTGACTTACACATGGAATTAAAAAATAATAATAACTTAAAAAATAATGAAATATAATTGGGTCTGATAATTTATTTATTATTTATTATAAATAATTTAAATAAAATAAAAGATTTTGTTATTATTTAATAATTCAAATCTAAACAAATCGATGAAAAGGACTATAGGATTAGCCAAAGTTTGGTTTCCGACATTGCCCCCAACATTTTAAAACATTTAAGTTGACTTCAAAGTCTCCGAAGAAAAATTGCACCCCCAACCCACAATTTCTTCACGTAATTTCATTATCATCTTTGAATTACACCTCTAAATAATTTATTTTTTAGAAAAGTCAACAATGTACATATAACTAATGCATAACCTAAATGTGAAAAGAACAATTAAAAAAAGAGAGAGAAGACCAAGATGTGGCTCAATTAATTTATCTTCATTGATTTTTTTAATTGTTTATTATTATAAATAGTGTACACGTATAAATATATATCCGAGTAATTATAGCATAGAATTGAATCAATACAAAGTACAACAGACGAAGAATCGAAAATAATCATAACAAAACCTATATATGGGATATAGATATCAGAATTGTGCATTGTGAGACTCAAACCTGAGTATGGTCCAAAGCTTCTACCTTAACCAACAATGTCAATACCTCATTGGAATTTAGTCCCTGTACAAGATCAAAACTTGAAATTTAGTTCTTTTACTTTTTAAATTTCAAATTTCAAAACCCAGATTTAGTTGTTAACATTGTTAAATAGAAATAGGACTAAATTATAAAACTATGAATAAGGGAAGGATTGATAGCATATTTTAATTTTTTTACGGAGTTATATAAATAAATATTGGCGTGTAACGGGGAAGCAAAAAGTACTGTACGAAAAACAAAACCTGATACTGGACAAACGGAAAAACTAAAAGGTAAACCCGTAATTGAAAAGATTGTTGGTACGTTTTGTTCTACGATTTAATGTTCCAACGATGAAAACAGAATAATAATATTATTATTAAAAATAAATAATTCAAATAACCTTAAAAAATTATTCATCGATACCACAAACTGAAAGAACATAAACTTAACAATCAAAAACTTTAAAATTATATGTATAAAAATATAGTCATATAAATGGGGCGATTTACCTATATGCCCCCCCAAAAAAGAAATTAGACCATTTATTTGTTTTTAAAAATTTTATCCATGTGTTTTCACTTTTTTTTTTTTAAAAATAATCGTCGCGATTCGTCTAATTGTTGCAGCGGACGAGGTTTTTTCTCAAAGACGATAGAATCAATCTATTGGCATTTGGAGTTGGGAGTCGAATCCAGAGAGGAACAATGACCACGATCCACGATGGTGAATGAAAGGCAACGGGATTGAGGCGGAGGGAATGCAGCGACAACGATCGGTTGAGGTAGCAAAGAGGAGGAATTAAAATCTTCTTCCTCTTCTTCTTCTAACAACTACTCGTCCTCTTTGTTGTTACTGTTGAGCATGTCGTCGTTGCCTCATTTTCAAGAGAGAGAAAGGAAATCGCGTTTTATAAGGCAATAAAAAAAGCATATATCGATAAATTTATAAAAGCATATTAAATAATTTGTCACCTACAAATATCGAGAAACGTATCATTTGATACATAAATTTAATTGGGAAAAAGATTAAAATACCAAATTGAATATTAAAATTAACCTTAGGTAGGAAAGAGTGTATTAATCAATTATTTTTTCAATTTTTGATGAAGAATTTGTAAACAAAGGAATAGGTAAAGGGGGTAGAAAAGTACAAAAGAGATAAAGAAAGGTAGTGATGGAGACCAGTGCGCATGTAAATCCAGGATTCCATTTTTTTTTATTTACTGAGGGAAAGTTTCTGAATGGCAAAGCGAAAAAAAAAAGGCTGAGCCCCAATGCCTGCAATTCACTGTATTTTTCTGAATTTATAAATAAAAACTTGTTATTTATTTATTTTGTGTATCGTAAACCTATGATAAATATGATCCTTTTTTATTTACGGACTAAAATTTTGCATCATTTGCAAAAAGATTTTGTCTTTCATTTCACTCGCAAGCTCCATTCACGTGCTCTACCTTTTCCATCTCTCTCTCTCTCTATCACGCAACCTATACTCAATTATTCCCTCTGTAAATTTGCAATTTTAAAAAAAGGATAGCTACAAATTTTAGTTATTCAATTTTGGTTTTTTTTATTTTGATACTTAAATTTGATAATTAAATTTATTTTAGTTTATGACCTAGGTAAATGTAAAAATTTGATTTTTTTAAAAAAAAATCTCAAGATTTTGATTGTTAGAAATTGGACTGGATCGATCAATTAAATTTATTGGATTGGGGATGGAGCATTAGGTTGAATAGTTTTTCTCTATTTTTAAAATAATTTTGCTTTTATGAAAATTTTAAGAATCTATTTAATTAAAACTTAAACGGTTTAAGGACTATCCAAATGGACTAATTATTAAGTTTAGGGAGTCAAAGTTATATTAACCAAAAAAACCTCATCAGTGTTGAAAAAGCAAAGGCTGCAAGCTAATAAGCTAATATCCCTATCTCTCTCTTTCTAATACGAATCTCTTTGTAAAAAGTGGTATCAAAAGCTTACCTCACTCTCTCCCCTGAAACACCATTTTCAATTCCTGTCATTGAAGCCCCATCAAAGGCAGTGCAATGCCTCTCTCTTTCTCTCTCTTTTGCTTTTTTAAATGCTTTTAATCCCTCCCCCTAGCCCCCAAATGAAACCCTAAAAGAACCAACCCTCGTTTCCTCTTTGGATTCTCTGTCTTTTCTGTTTTCCCCCGTGTTCTTTTTTTTGAGTCTTACAGCCATGGAAGCTCTGAATTTTCTCATGTTTTGGAAACCTAGTAATGGGATTCATAAAGTAAATCAAACCCAACCATGTGATGCAAACGGCGCCGCCACCACCGTCACCGTCACTGCCACCGCCGCGTCTGGGGTTGTTTCGGATCATGAGTTGGATGAAGGGGAGGACTCTTTCATCGACTTGGAGTTTCCTCTGCGTGATTTTAATGGCAATGGTGGAGCTCGCCGTGAACTGCCCAACAATGTTGTTGGTAACAAAGAGCTTAGTTTGTCTCCCGCCGATCACTTCTCGAAGAGAAAGATTATGCCTATCGAGCCAATCTCCAAGCCACAATCGCCCATTGCTCTGCTAAAATCAGCTCAGAGATTTCGAGTCTTTACTCCCAAGAAATCCAAATCAATGGCGAATACCGGTAACAATACACGCCTACCGGAGAAAACCAAGCTCGCAGGTGTTTCAATGGAGACCCCAAAGCATGAAAACCATAATAGCAGAGAGCATTTCACGAGAGAAAACAGTTTCCGAAGAACAAAAGGCAACATAGAAGATGATCCTTCGAAGAGATTATCAAAAGATTTGGTACGTAAGTACTTGAATGTAATCAAACCATTGTACACAAAAATCTCCAAAAAGCACAGTCAAACCCACAAGTTCGAAGTGTCCGGCGACTTATCAACGTTATCTCCGGCAACTTCTCCGGCGACGGTATATTCTGTAAAGGAGAAACAGGGAAATACTAATATTAAAGCGGGTTACAAGCATCTGGGAAAAAGCCGATCAGCCTCGGCTGCAGCGTCGCCGATTAGCCGGAGAGATGATTCACTGCTGCTTCAACATGATGGGATCCAAAGCGCCATTTTACATTGCAAGAGATCTTTCAATTCATCTAGAGGTAATCATTTTTCGGTTTTGCAGTTAATTTTAAGCTTTGGGTTTAATTCAGAAATCAGAGTTTAATGCTTAAACTTTGTTTCTTCTTGGATTTTCTGCAGAATCTTCATGGTTATCGAGATGCACAAGCGATTGTTCTTCACAAGAGAAATTAAGCAATGCATCTTCAACAGGTATACAAGTTTTCCACACTGTTTAAATTCGTTACTGCACTCTCCTATTAGTGCTAATTAAGCTTTAAATTTATTTCTTTTTTCTCAGAGTCTTCTCTATTTTCACGAGTTACAAGCATTTCATCACACGAGAAACTAATGGATTCAGCAAGAACATCAAGCGAAGAAGGCAATGGCTTCACCACCTGAAAAAGTACTGTTAATAGACTTAAAAGAATTTCATGATCATGATGATGTAAAAATTGAAAAAGGGAAACAAAGGAAAATTTAAAAAAAAAATAAAAAAGAAAAAAGAAAGGCGTAGTAATTGTTTTTTGATTGTTTAGTTTATGATGAGCAGTGAGTAGAGAGAGTAGTTTTCACTTTGTAAAGGTGAAGTTGTTTGTCATTATGAAGGAATTGAAAGTTAACTCTTTTATATTTGGATTCTTTTTGTTGTTGTGAGAATTTGTGTTTGGTCTTAAATTTCTGCAGTTCAAAGATGTGATCATGATTTTCTTGGATTTGAAGGACTTAAAATGACTTTCAACATTTATTTTTCAATTTCCTCCACAATTGGTAGCATTTTTAGTGGGAATTTGTTTTCTCCAATCTTCTATAATGCTTTCAACAGTAAAAACTATTCAACAGTAATTAGATAGATTCAATGCATTTTAAAACTTTGACGGATTTCTTGGAATACAAGAAATACTAGTTGATGTATGATTCAAACCTAGGGGGAAAAAAAGAGAGAAAAAAGCAGTGTGAATTGAAACAAATGCTCTGGCAACCCATCCCTGCTATATGGGCAGAAGGTAAGTTGAATGTTCCATTCAACATGCCACAGCCATAAATATATATTCTCTGCACCATTTAATTTGAAGGATTTATGCCTATATCCACTGTATCCCCCTTCATATTCCATGAATCCATGCTCACATACACTTGTTGGTATGGTTCCTCTCCAAAATATGCCATGGTACCCCTACACAACGTTTACCCACAACTTGTTTGTCTATATATTCCAATCTAGTCTTTATTGTATTTTGGTATGTTTTATGTATATGTGTTATTATTTTATGTTGGGTTAATTGTATTGAATGTTTTTAAATATATTTCAAATTTTTGTAAGAATATTGTAGAGGTTTTTGTAGTAAGAGTTAGATTGTATTTTGCTCACTCTGCTTAAAAAATGGGTAAATTAGTCTCTGTACGTTAGATTAAAAAATAAATTGTTCATTATATTAAAAATTTCATACATTTCTGTTGTTAGAAACTGGGTTGCTGACCTGTTGCATCGAGATTGAGATATTGGTATTAGGTATGTGCATCGAGAATGTAATAGGACGGTTGATTGCTTAGCAAATGCTGTAGAATGAATGGTTATTGGCTTTTACTCTTGATCTTAACCTCCTGATTTTGCTTTGAATGTGTCACATGAAGATGTTACTGGTTTTTCTTTTCCTAGATTGATTGCTATGTAATAGCTTTTATCCTCCTTAATAAATAAATAAAAATTGGGGTTGTTGATAAAATAACCAAATAATTCCACGTGGCATGCCACATGTCTCATTCTGACATGCAAGGACCAGTTTGTTCTTTTAGTAAAGGGGACAAAATGTAACCACTGTTTTATACAATTTTTTCTCCCAGCTCTTAATACAAAGATCTCTATAATACTTTTACTTTCAAATTTTAAATTTCTCCCTAAGTTTACAAACTTTCTAATTGTATTAATTATGTCCTCTTTTTTTTCAATTTATATTTGACATGAAATATATTTAAAACATATTTTATTTTTTTTAAACATATTAAATTGAAGTTAGGAATACAGTATTTATAATTTTATCACATATCTTAAAATATGTTCAATGTCTTAATACCTAAATTAAAAACTTAATTGACATGATCAAAACATTTTAAAATGTGAGGATGGATGTGGAATCTAAATCATAATTTAACGAGTCCGAATGCTATTAACCCTTGGTATTATGTTGCATTACAACTTAGCTTAGCTTCTCATTATAAGTAATATTATAAGAATCAGACCGACGATGGGATTGATCAATTGAAATTCATTCTTCACCACCTCATGAGCTTTGAAATTTGAATAAAGGGAGGGGGCGCCCATCTATAATGATGAAATGGGATTTGATACCATTTGTCAACTTCATTCATACTCACACGTCACCAACATAAGAAGAGGACCGGACGATATCGGTTCACTTCTCCAACACATTTTTTTGTAATCTAATGTTACACACACATCATGTTTTTTTGTTTTTTTTCTCCGACCAACATTTAAAAGGATAAAAATAATAACATTTAAAAAAAAAAGTGAACAGTAAGAGGCACTTGATTTTCTAAAAAAGGGTTTCCCCTTTTTTTTTTACTCCCCACTTCAACTTTTCAGGTTTTCATCATGTAATGGATTTTTTTTCTTGATTTTATTTTTTTAAAAATAAAAGATGTCAGTTTTTTCAAAGGATTTCAAAAAAAAAAATTAATAATTAAAATTTTATATTTATATGACGTCATGTTTAAAAAATTTAATGTTTTAATTATGTGGGTGTGGATGTCGTCCAGCTATAAACAGGTGATCAACAATTTAAGTTGAGTAGTTAATGTCACAGTTGATAAAGTCTGAATATGAGGATGAAAAATTGAGCTCATTGAATGTGGACGGCACCAAGCCGGACAAAGCATAGAATATTAGTAAAGGTGGGTAAGGTGGGTTTGAATCATCGGGTTTTATCCACGGTTGAAAATGTTAAATTATGAGGTATCTTGAACGATTTATCATTAATGTCGGGAAAAAAATTAAATTGTTAATACAGATAGATAGTATAGAAATTATTGAAGCAATCTAAATTTTAGAATCAATACCTTCAAAGTAAACGATAATAAGATGAGTCACCATCCCTTAAAGAATATAAAAAATAAGAACTTGAATACATCCCTAGAGAATAAAACGCTGAAACAGATCGAATAACTAAAACAACCTTTAATAGGGAAGAAGGTTTACATGTGTTTACAGATAATCTCTTTTGTATAGTTTAACTAGTCGTATCTTTTATTTTCTATCACCAAATAAAAAAAATTAAAATGTAGAGTGTAATTTTAATATTATTCATTTTTTAGATTATTTAAAATTTAAGGTGTAATCTTAAATTTTGAACCGATTTATCTTTGACTTTTATAAAAATATCATCAAAACAAAAATTATTTCTTAAAATAATATAAATTCAACATTATTTATCAGAATGATATGTTTTCTATAATAAAAAACAATGTCACCTATTTGATGTGAAATACCAACTCTAAAATTACTTGATTATTACAAAAATAATGGTAAAATTTTTTAAAAAGAACAAAAAGAAAAAGTGTGTCGCGACGAACTGTTGATTTGAACAAAGAAAATGAGAAAAAAAAATTGAAAGAGTAAAAAATGAAGGAAAAAAAATGTTTGAATGGGATGTCGCATTCAAGTATATGACACCCTTCTAAAATATATTTCTTTATTTTTTTAATGTTATTTTTAATTTTTATGATTAAATCAATTGGGTTGGTGTGTCACGCTATTTCAATGATATAGTTAGATACCGTAGGAATATATTATTTTGAAAAATATTTTTATTTTTATATTATTTTAATAAAAATTTTGATATATTTTTTTTTCTTGTAATTAATTTCGTCTTTGTTCCAAAATAAAAATTAAGTCTAATTAAAAACTATTTCATTTTATTAACAATAAAACAATAAATGTCATACTTTAAAAGTTAAAATTATCATTATAATAATTTATAAATTTATTTCAACATCATATATTTATTTATTAATATTTAAATTGTAATTAAAACAAGAATTATCACAATTTTATAAAAATTGAAACTAAAAAAAATATTAAAGAAATTAAAATTGTTAAAAAAATTATAACAAGAACAATTTATTTTTAAATAATCTTATACTCCATTAACTAAACATCAAAATTTTACATTGCAATTAAATGAATCAAATAAGGTAATGTATGGTACCGACATTATACCCGTAATATTACATATTCAATAAATTAATCATTTAAATTAATTAGTAAAATATTATAATTATAATTTAGATTAATTTTGTTTTTTCATGTTTTATTGGGCCGAAGCATTGTTGTGGAGAAGGTAAAAAAATTACCATTGTAGACATGGGTTAGGCCCATGTAGTTTACCCAAGGGGCCAATTTGAAAATAGAGTTCTTAAGTTGATTGAAAACTTCTTATAAATGAAAATGACAAAACTATAAACCAATCCTCCTTAAGCTTCAAAATATTTTTTCGGGAAATAACGAGAAAAAAGGCATAATGATAATTTTAGCTCAAATGTTTATAATTTTATCAATTTAACCCTTATTTTTTAGCTAAATTTGGTCATTAATTATTAAAAAAGAGTCGAAACGTTTAAAAAAAAATAAATGTTAACTAATACATTTATTTTATTAACGATGTTGGAATGACAATCTCATGGTAGTCTACATACTTTATTTTGACATGACAATATGAGTCTTATATGCAGCGCCAAAAAATAATTTAAAATACATAAAATAATCAAGAAAAATAGCATAAAATACATGTGGATTGCTCATGTAGGCGGCCATGTTTAAAAATTTAACGTTTTCATCAATATTTCCGTTAAAAAAATCAATTCGATTCTTTTTAAGTTGTTGATGGTCAAATTTGATTTTTGTTAATATTAAGGGCCAAATTTAGCTTAAAAAAAAAGAATAAGATAAATTTAACAAATTATATAAACGTTAAGAGCTAAATTTATCATTATCCTAAAAATAAATAATCAATTAACGTTTCAGAAGGAGTTAGGTCTTGATACTGCTAGCAAAGGCCGAGGTTTTGGGATTTTGAGCACTCATATTTGATTCTCAATATTTAAAAATTATGCGCTACTTGTTTTAAACTTAAAATATTAAATTTAATGTTTGTAGTAATTGATTTTAATTGTAACTGCCAATTAAAAAATAAAAAATGAAAAAATGAAAGTTTAATTTATATCTATTTGATTTTAATTGATTAATACGATTTGACTTAACCATTTTTATTTATACAATATTAAAGATAGAGAATGAAAGTAACACAGTTCGAACTTATATCAAATAAGTGTCTAACAAAAACTTTAATCACCACTACATTTAAATCAAGAAATAATCTTATAATTAAATAGGTTTATAATTATACATAATAAATATATCAAATATAAAGCTTTAATAAATTACGGTTAGAGGTGATCATGGGCCAGGCCAAAAAAATTTACCTGAGCCCGGCCCATTTTCTAAACGGGCCTCGTTTTTTGTCCAAACCCATATTTTGGACCTATATTTTTACCCGAACCCTCCTATTTTTGGGGCAGACCATCGGGCCGGGCCGGGTAGCCCAACCAATGATCACCTTTAATTACGATTTTCAGGCCACAATTATTAAGCTTTTACAACTTGAGAATTTCTCAATTTCCACTTTCCAGTCCACTCCACTTAGCCTTACCAATAATATTTAATCTTATAGATTAAGCTTATCTTCAAAAGTAAATAATTAATATTCTTTTTATATAGTAAAATTGATATATCAAATGTAAAAAAATATTGAGTAAACTATACCTTAGGTCATTAAACTATTAGGAAGCATACATTTTAGTCACTCAACTTCAAAATGTTACAAAATAGTCGTTGAATCATTCGAAAGTTTTCATTTAAGTTACTAAACTATTTAAAAGTTATTATTTAAGTCACTAGTTTGTTAATTTTTTTTTTATTTTTTTATAAAAGGGCTAGCTAGTGAGCTCCAAGCGACGATTTTTTTTTTAACTTTTGATTTTGTGACTAGTGTCGAAGATCGGAGAAAAAAACTGTTTGGATTTTGGTTTGCAATTTCATAAAAAAAAAAACTAAACGATAAAAGAGAAGGGGAATAAGAGCTTTCGATTACCGTAGGTAGGCCATGCAAACAAAAAAAAGGCCATATAGCAGTGATTTTAATAGCGTAATGACTTAAATGTAGTTTAGTGATCATTTTGTAAGTTTTTAAAGTTAAGCGACCAAAACATAAACTTATTAATAATTAGTGATATTAAGTGTAGTTTACCCAAAATGATTCAATATTCATTAATAAAACATATCTGCCACATTTCTTTAAAAAAAATCTTAGAATGAATATTTTTATTAATATATATTCGGTACTTGAGTTTAGTTTCAATGTTCAATTTACTAATTATTAGACCACATGATGCGATTTAATTTATATACTAAATCGTACATTAAAATTAAATTCAAGTACCAAATAATATATTAATCCTATTAAAACACACTCGACACTCGTATAAACATAAGGCCCCAATACAAAAATCACAAGACAAAATTCATAACAAATGCAACTAAAAATGAAATAAAAGTTCGAAGGAAAAAAATCCGTAAACAACTTTGATCACTTACATGTAATATTTCCCAAGGTTCTAGAGTTGATATCAATTTCCATACTACAATTCATTTTGGCA
The DNA here is from genome assembly GCA_025503065.1 of Gossypium bickii. NCBI lineage: Eukaryota > Viridiplantae > Streptophyta > Magnoliopsida > Malvales > Malvaceae > Gossypium > Gossypium bickii. The sequence goes on from CP106716.1 coordinate 115,769,760, forward strand.
TATTTGTTCTTCTTTATCACCTCCATCAAATGAATCTTCCCTTTCAACTTTATCGAACTGGTCAATGGCAGAACCCCTGAACTAATATCACTTCCCAATTCATTCTCTCTCGTATTCAATAACAAACCATTTGATCTCAACTTGACTACAACATCAACCTTTTTGGTCGACCTAGCCCCGACTCGACCCTTCTCGATCATGGCATTACCAACCGGTATGCCCTTATATGCAAAGGTGACGGTACCATCTTTGTACTTGAAGTGACCGAAATTCGTGTTCTTGACCATGAATTGGGTATTCATTCGCAAGTCGAATGAAGGGGAAGCTTCAGTTCCAACATTAAAAGCGCCGATAAACGACCCCGATCTAACCCGGAACTTTGGGTTTGTCATACGCATGAAGATTAACACGAAAAGCAATATAATCCCTGTTTGGAACACGGTAAATAATATGATATACAACAGGCACTTCATTTGCTTCTTTCTATTTTGGTCTTTCGAGTGAGCCGTGATAGACTCTTCGTCATTACTTGGTGCCAATGGATTTGGGGATTCATCATTGATCTTCTCTGGATTTTGGGATTCATCATTGATCTTCTCTGGATTTGGGGACTCATCACTGATCTTCTCTGCCATTTTTTTTTAAAGCTGTGGAAAGGAATTTCTAAAGGGATAAGAAGGTGAAGAATGAGTTATGAGAAGAAAAATGGAGCTTATTAATGAGTTTTTATAGATAAAAGAAGATACGTATATTTGATAGATTTTGAAAGGGTTAATATACCAATTAGTATCTATATTTGGCTTTAATGTTCAATTTGGTATTCAAACTAAACAACAGCATGTAGTTTAATAAATACTTGACATTTGTTCTCTAGTAAAAAAAAAAAACATAGGTACTTAATTGGGACAAATAAAAACTCACGCCCCAAATTGAACATTGAAAGTCAAACTCAGGTACAAAATTGAATATTGAAATCAAATATAAGTACTAAATAGTATATTAACCCACTTTGAAATGTGTAATCAATACTAGGAACCAGATTGTATTTTCCTCCTTTACTAAAAAAAATGGAGCAAATTAGTCCCTATGTGTCATAACAAAGAGTAAATAGGTCATTTTTGTTAAAAAATTCATTTATTTCTATTGTTAAAAATTGGTGTAGCTGACAGAATAATCAGACAATTATACGTGGAGTGTCATGTATACCTCATGTTTACGTATAGAGACCAATTTTTAACATTATAAATAGAAAAAAATTTTAACAGAAGGACCAATTTATTTTTTAATCTAACATACAATGATAACTAGTTTACTCATTTTTAAGTAGAGGAGACAAAATACAATAAGAGTATTACTACAGGGGCTTTCATGGCAAATACTTGGACTTTGAAAAACCAAAAGGAACAGCAAGTCAAGTTCTTCTAGTGGTATTATCAATTATGCTTTTGTTGACAATGAAACGCGTTAGGCAAGTTGGAGGATTTGATGCCTTTTTCAACTTCATTGGTTAATGTTGGTATTGGACGAGTACCTTACAAAAAATGACCCATTTTTCCTTACTGTTTTACTTTGAATTGCAGCTGAAATTTCTCTCAAATTTGACTCATGATTTCATGGATTAAAGGTCAACATCTCTACCAAATCACCTCTACATCTAGACGATTTAAAATGCTAAGTACCGATTTCTTTTTCTTTTTCTTTTTTTTTGGTTTTTTCAAATGAAAATTAAATTTATGTAAGAGGATTAATGTTTAGTTTAACATTGCTGTTTAAAAGTGTTTTTGGGTCAAAAAAACACTTTTGAACAAAAGTTTAAATTTTCTACTTTTGCTTTTAATTAAAAAAGTGTTTTTGCAAAGCTTCTTTTTTTAATTTATCCAAAAGTACTTTTAACAGGGGTCAAGTTAGAACAAATTTTTAAGGGACTAAATGAAATTTTAATTTTTTATAATCTATATTTTTATAATTTATAAAGGATTAAATCGAATCTTTATAATTTTAGGGGAGAAAAATGTAATTTTATCTTTATTAATTTAAAATTTTAAAAAAAAAACTAAGAGCCTAAATAGCAATTTTATATTTTAGGGGGGTCGTGGCCCCTGCCAGCCCCCCTAAATCTGCCTCTTACTTTTAAAAAGCTTAAAAGTATCTTATTTAACAATACTTTTATCTCAAAAGTACTTTTTGTTCCAAAAGTGATTCTTTTAAGCAATGCTAAATTTGCCCCAAGTGAAACAAAATTGATTGAATGATAGTGAAACACAAGAGAATTGAAATATTATACATTATGCTACCATAGATAAACTTGTTTTATAAAAGAAATAGCTTTTAGTAATTTTTCAATTGAGTTGAAACCCGATTAATAGATGACATTATCTCAGTTGAAGGAATTATTATTGTAAAGATGTGATAGTATATAGAAGGTTCATGTTTTGGTTTACTCTTTGGGGTAAAAGAGATTTCAACTTTTAGATAAAGATGAGAGAGCAAAAGTCGATTCAAATTAGTTAAATCAATGAAACATTAATTGAAGAGATTAAGTAATAAACATATGTCAATTTGATTCATTTCAAATTTAAAATTTGAAATTAAATTAATTAATTATAAATATATCAATTAAATTTTGGTGCATTATCATTTGAGATTTTAAATTCTATAACCAAAGTTCTAAAAGTAGCACATCTTATTTAGGAAATAGTAAAAAAAATTTTAAATTATGTAACGGTATTAATAAGTATTCGATGTAATGGTAAGACACGTATTTCGAAGAAGAGAATGCAGATTCAAACATTGGAGTAACAATGTTGGGAGAGATAGTTACAAACCTCGAATATAAACTATAAAACGAACATAAAGAATAAAAAAAATACATAACAATATTTAAACATTATAAAATTAAAATATTCCACCAATTCTTTTATGTTGCTTTTGTATTTGGGACCCATTGTTAAAAAAGTCTGGTTAGAGATCGTGGGCTTGGTGAGACGCTTCAACCCCTTCGTACATAGGCTTTACTTATGGTGGTCCAATATATCTTCACTTCATATTAGAATTAACGGTCTTCCAATTGTACTATCATCCATGTATGATTTTGGATCGTGGTGACTAATGCCGATTCAAAATACTCTTTCATTATTGACAATTTAGGAATAAAACACCAATAAAAATCAATATTTAACGAAATTTGAAACGAAATATATCAAATTTGATAGCAAATTCAACGATAACAGTATTATGGATGTCTTTGTATTAAGAATTAGATTGCATTCTGTCCCTTAAAAAAATATTTTTGGACCAATTTTTAGCTCGAGAAAAACACTTTTTTTTCTTAAAAAATAAATTGTTTAGAAATGGTTTTGGAATTATTTTTATCCAAAAATATTTTTAAGAAATATTTCTAAACTAACCCTTAAAATTTATGTCAATATTTGAACTAAGGATGTTATTTAATTAGTTAATTTAAAATAGAAGCATAATATAATCACCACCACCACAACAAAGATAATAAAAATAATAATTCGAACAACGTTTTCAGATTGTCGAATCAGCACAATAGGGATTATAACGACCGAGTCGAACACTCGTGTTTCACTTATTGACCATGGGATTACCTCACAACCTACGTGCTGTTTGGCGATTCAGTCCGAGTCATTTTTGCTTCCATGACTCGACGAGTTTGGCCAGCGCAATGCGAGTGGAACCTCCCTCACTCGTCGCCACCTTGGCCGCATGTTTCATGGCTAAGGTTCGCTCCCTAACTGAGTCACCTTCTTTCGACCCCATTAATTCTTTGACTCGTTTCTCCACCTCAGTTGAACTCACGAACCCGGTTTCCGACTCCACCATCGGCAACGCAATCTTCATTTCTTCTACCATCAACACCCTATTGATCCTTTGTTCAGCATAAAGCGGCCACGCTAACATTGGAACCCCTGCACACACCGATTCTAGCACTGAGTTCCAGCCGCAGTGAGTCACGAACCCACCAACCGAGTCGTGATTCAACACGGTTAATTGGGGTGCCCATGATTTGACTACCAGTCCCTTCTCTTTGGTCCTCTCCAAGAACCCTGGAGGAAGCAATGATTTCAAATCTGGGTCGATTTTTGTGTCAATGTTCAAGCTTTGGTTCTCTAATGGTGGGTTCCTCACAATCCATAAAAATCTCTGCCCACTCCTCTCTAATCCAACAGCTATTTCCTTTAATTGTTGCACTGAAAACGATCCCAAGCTACCAAAACAAAGAAACACTACGCTTTTACTAGGTTGAGAGTCTAACCATTTTATGCACTGAGGAACACCATCGCCGTCCACGGTGGTGTTAGAAATGAGAGGTCCGATGCAGTAAAGGGGAGGCGTGGGGTAGTCCGGCAAGCAGAGTCCATCATTAATCTCTTTGAAGCTCTTTGGCTCGAGATATTCAAAAGTGTTCACAATAATCCCAGTTGAACGGGGCAAGTTGTTGGCGATGTCTAAGAAAATGTCGTACAGCTTGTTGCCTTTGGACGTTGTTGGCGGCATATCTGCAGATGGAATCGGTGGCGCGCCAGGGATATCAAGGAGAACGTTGAGATGTTGGAAGCTTTGAGTGAACTTGTTACAGAGGGTGGGCAAATAAAGTAAGCAAGCAATAGCGCCGAGGGCGGAAGGGAGGAAAGAGTAAGCTGGAAGGTTGAGATCGGAGGCCACTTCGAATGCTGCGCTGATGCAGAAGAAGTCGACGATAATGGCGTTGAGTGTGTAGTTATTGGAGATGGTGAGAAGGGTGCGGCGGACATCGGGTTTTCTGAGGCGGATGACGTCGAAGAGAAGGGGATCTAAGTCGGTTGAGGTTGGAAGGCGGTCGACTGTGGGGAGGTAGTGGAAGGTGATGGAAGGAGGAACGGAGGAGGGGACGGTGGAGGAAGTTTGTGAAGGAAGGGTGGCGATGAGGATGTGGATAGAAAGGGAAGGGTGGTGAGTGAGGAGGAGCTTGGCGAACTCTACCATGGGTGCCAGGTGAGTAAGCATAGGTGCTGGGTACATAACTATGGCTTCCTCCATTGGTGAATGGTGATAATGAAAAATGGAGAAGACACAATGTATATATGAATCATAAAGAAAACATTTGGATATGGGGTTTTTATTTTTTAAATGTGCTATTACTCCTTGTAAGTTCATAAAATTTTAGATTTAGTGCCTCGGTTAAAAAAATTAAAAATTAAGTTTTTTATTTAAAAATATTAATCTAGTCATTATAATTTATCAGCTTAAAATTGTGATTAAACTTTCTTTATATGACATGACATATAATTAGTAGAATTTACAAATTTTAATAAAATACATCAATGATTGGATCAGATTTTTAAAATGGAAAAAAATAAGAGGATTAACTTTTTATCTTTTAAAGTATAAGGGCCAAATCTCAAATTATATACAAGGAAAGAGACTAGCAACACATTTTAACATTTTTTTCTGAAGTTACAACCGTATTAACCCTTCAATTTTGAAAAAACCAGTTTCTAATTACACGTTTAACTTTTTAATTAATTTTTAAATAATGTATTTTTAATTATTATAATTAATTTTTAATTCATTCTTCATAATTAAAATATATAATAATTTAAATATAATTATTTTTTTTAAAATGTCGTATTAATAGATCAGTAAAGTTTTTAATAATATTAAAAAAATTCAAATCATAATTAAAATATTTACACTATTTTTAATATACAATATAATTTTTACTTCATGTAATCATTATTTAAACTAATAACTAATAATTTTTATTAAAATATATTAATTATTTCGATAATTTAAATATATTACTAATAAAAAATTCTTATTACTAAAGTATTTGTATAAGCACTAAAAAATTGATATATTGTAAAATAAACTCTTCACCGTTCAATTTTTCTTTTTATTTTCTTAATGGTCAAAAAATTAATTATAATAATTTGTAAATAATATATAATTAACATGTAGCAAAAAAATCAAGTAAAAAAAACAAAAAAAACTTTTTAAAAATGATTGTAATTGTAAAAACAATTATGTCAAATTTTACTTCAATTATAATTATTTTAACTAAACCGTTTTAAGTAATAAATGTGAATTATTTTTACAATGTTAATTTAATAATATGATAAAAATAAAAAAAAAATTCTCATTAATTCGAAAACTTTTACAAATTGATGTTTTTATATATATTATAAGTAATAAAAAATGGAAACTCAATTATTAAGTAGACTCAAATTATTTATTTATAATCAGAATAAATCTAATTAAAAACTTATATATTATAGGATGAAACTCGAATTTAGAATCTCAATTTTCCTGTCTTGAAACATAATTTAAAATCTTAATTATAATTGATTTTTTATATTTATTTTATTTGATCCGTACATTGGTTATTGACTTGTTGGTATTGATTTGAATGGCTTTGAAGGTTGGTTGCTACTTTAAGGATCTTACTGAACTGAGATTGAGTGCCCAACCCTTCGTTCAACATGAGATTAGTTGCTGAAATGACAGTCAAGAACCCGAATTTCAGCTACTTCAGATACCAATTACTTCAGAAACGGAAGGCTATTATAATATCCTAGCAGATAATTTACAAAAGGATAATCATGAAAGATTTTTTGAGCAAAAGAGTATACAAAAGAAAACCAAATTTGCTATTTTTATCGATGCCTTGTTTAGACTACAACAATGTCTATTTATAATAAAAATTCTAAACTCTAATTCATTTACAATTGAAATCCAAATACTATCCTGATAATGATAACTTAAATGTTGGCTTCATGATTTTTCCACGTAGCCTTCTTGATTTGATGATTGCTTCCATAATCTTCTATCAAAATTGTTGTGGTTGTTTTCACGTTTGCCATACATTAATGGTTGCTTCCATCATGCTTGCATCATCTTTTTCATATTCATTTATGGATGGTGATGGATTGTATTTTCTTCACGTCACCTCCAAAATTGAATGCTCCTCCTTTTTTGGATGTCATTCTTCCACGTGTTGTGTTTTGTCTTTGTCCTTTTTGGATATTTCTGAGGTTTATCTCCTCGATTTCATCAAGGTGTAATGACTCGGGTGAAGGAACTGGTGTATTCCAGCTTTCCCACGTGTCTTTGATTTCCGTTGTTAGCGGATAATCATCGATCTCCATATCAGCTATCTTTTTTAATAACTGAATAGATTCTTCATCTCTTTCTTCCTGAATTTTTCCAGTGTCATAGGATAAAATTCTTCTTCCATCGGTCCAGAGCACATAAGTGTTTTGTTGAAGTAGATACTGGGCCTTGGTCATTAAATCAATTCCGGCTTGGATTTAATAATAAGAAAAATTATTATAACACTTGTCAATGGTTTTTGCCAAGTGTTATTGGTCTTCATCAACTGCTAAGAGGGATTTTCCCCAACGCATTGTGCGAATGTTCCAAATTTGATATGGCTAATAAAATTTTTCTTTCTCAGCAATACCAATAAAACTATTTATTTCTATATGAAAATAATAGACAAAATCTTCTATATTAATAAAATTTATTATTTTAGATTTTACTATAGCAGGAAAATCTTTTAATAAATGAAAAGAAAGATTTTGAACTGTTATTTCTTTAACAAATCCCCATTCAATACTGGTTATATCAAATGGTTCATGATCAAGTCTAAATTTGATAGTAGGAAATTATTCTCCTATATCATTAGTAAAAACATAAGCTTGTAAAAAGTATTTTGAATAAGTTTCTTTAAATAAAACTTGCTGGTTGCAAATAGCTCTATTTATTTTTGAAAAAAATATCTGGTGGTAGAATTTGTCTACATTTATTATATAGACATATTCTAAACATTTTATTAATAATAGGACTGTTTGTTCCTTTATTAATAAAATATTGAAATATATCAAGAAGATTGTTTATCTCCTTAATATCCATATATTCGATTAGGATCTCGTCCCAATCTCTGTATAAAACGGATTTAAGTAATAAATCATCAGATTTAATTTCTTTAGTTGTTTTTTCAACTAAGAAATTTGAAAACTGTGTAAGAGCTCTTCTAAAGTTTGCTATTTGATCAGTAATATGAGTTTTTCATATTTTATTTATAAAATTATAATATTCCAGGGGTATTCCCGGATTATAAAAATCTTTTATTTCAGGAATTTCAGGAATTTGTTGTTTTTTCAACAAATTTTCTGTTTCTTTTATAATTTCAGCATAACTTTTTTTGATATACTGAATAAGGATCTTGAGACCAAGTAAAACCATTCACCAGTTTTGGTGATTGTGTTCCAAATGGTTGGCTTACCATTGGATATGGTACATAATATCCCTGATTAGGATAAAATGGTACTTGAGCAGGTACAGTAATAAATCATTGTTTAGGACTTATTGTTTTCCCTCTGTTGGGTTTTTTATGGACAGTTGTCCATTCTCCAACTTTTTCTAGAGGTTTTTTACCTCTATCAATAAGGCCTGCTAAGAATAATCAGCAATCATTAGTACAAATAAATTTAGGATTTTTTACTAATGGTATTTCTATAGAAGTTTTTTCTATAGATATCATAACTGATTTTTTATAAATAGAAAGTGGTAAATGTTGATTTATAAAATTATTTCCTAATAAAATATCGCCATTCATATCAGGTAAACATAATAATTTTGGAATTATAAATCTAACATTATTAATATAGATTGGTATATTTTTTGCTTTATAATAAATAGTGGTTTTGTTACCATTTATTCCATTAATTTTTATTGTCTTTTTTACAGGTTTCCAATAATCTGCACGAATAGCATTCTTTTTACAACTACTGGTTGTAGCTCCTGTATCTAGTAAAGCATGTAAAGAATATGTTTTATAATATTTACCATGTAATGTAATTTCAATATATGTATTATTAAATTTTGATTGAAAATTAATAATATTTTCTATTGAAGATTGTATATCTTCCATTCTAGTGTTTCTAGAATTTCTACTAGGAGTAGTAGGAAAAATAGGAATATGAATTGTTTTCATACCTATTGGTGTAGAAATACTTATATTATCCTCATCTTCTTCTGGTTGAGAACTAGAGGGTAAAACTAAATTATCATCTGTATTAGTAATCATATTATTTTTAAAATATAACTTATCACCAGATGACATATATTCTATAATACTTACTGGTTTAGAAGTATTTGTATTATTAGTCTTTTCTATCATCCAGTCTTTTGGAATTGATAGGTCTTTTAAATGTAATAATTTCGGTTGAATTTCTGTAGTAAATTTATTGGGCTCAAAAAGCTCAATTATTTTATTATTTATTTCTTTTATTTCTACATTTGCCGTATTAGTATATTCATTAATAGAAGTCCAGCTTATTGCTAAATCTTCTGCTAAATCACTAGTATCAGAATTTTTTGTCTGAATTCTAAGACATAGACACTCTTCTATTAGAGGATCTGTTATGGATATAAAGTAATTTGGTTTAACTTTAAATCCTATAACTCCTGTATGTAAATTAGATTGAATTCCTCCAATAAGTGCTTTTATTGGATTTTCAAATATTTTATCTAATAAAACTGCTAGAATAGGAACATCATGACATTTTCTAAATAAAGCTCTAATTGTTATCATAATTATTTCTAAATAAATATATCTAACCTGAGGATATTTTTTCTTAATCCTTTTTATTCTATTTTTAGTAAATAATGGAATTTCTGTTAATCCACCTTTAGTATCCTTAGCGACTGTGTTACCGCTAATTTTTTCTATATGTCTTTGTGACCATATTTTAAACCTAGATATTTTATAAATTTCTTCTTTAGAAATATGATTTTTATTAATTTTTTCTATTATATCATCAAAAAAGTCAGTTTCTTCTCCGATTAAATTTCCTAATTTAATATCCTGTTGTTCAGATTTAGGAATTTCTTCTAATTTATTATTAGAACTGTTTCCTAACATAAAAATATATTCTTCAGAATCTGAATCAGAATCTATTTCTGATATTAATTCATATAGTATTTCAACAGGATTTATTTCCTCACTAAAACATATTTCTAAATCTTGTTCTTCAAGATTTTTAATCATTTTCTTAGCATTTTTTCATTTGTTAGAACAATTTGTTGCTATATGACCTTCTTCATCACAAATAAAACATTTACATATTTGTTTTTTAGTATTAGAAGTCTTTCTCCTAAAAATTTTTTTCTTCTTCTTCTTCTTCTTATTATTACTAGTATAATTTTTATTACCCGGTTTCCATCTAGCTAATTTATATTTTTTGTGTTTTTTATAGGTTCTAGGACGTATAGTGTTACATCCAAACTCCCATTCATTTTCTAATATCTTAGTACAATATTTATGACTTAATTTATTTTTGACTTGTTTAGCCGCCTTACTTTGTAAACAATGTAATATAATTTTTTCTTTAGCAAAATTAATTCTATTACCTATAATATTATCTGCACAATATATTAATTATTAAAGTTAAACCAAATTATTAAAGTTAATTTTATTACCTATAATGCAGTAATAAAAAGAAACAGCTTCAACAATTTTTAGAAATTGTTAATTATGGTAGAAATTTCTTTCCTAATTTATCTAAAAAATTAGATGAGTTATATGAAAAATTAAAAAAGGATAAACCTTTTGAATGGTCAAAAAAGGATTCAGAAATTATAAAACATATAAAATCTGAAATAAATTACATTCCTAAAGTTTATTTACCTAAACAAGGTGATAAATTAATTCTAGAAACAGATGCCTCAGAAAAAAATTGGGGATGTGTATTAAAAACTAAAACAATAGCTAATGAAAAATTAATTTGCGGATATAGTTCAGGAAAATTTAAACCAAATGAAATAAATTATGCTATATATGAAAAAGAATTATTAGCAATAAAAAAGGAATAAAAAATTCCTAATATATTTAGCACCTGAATATTTTCTTATAAAAACTGATAATCAGGCAGTTAAACAATTTCTAACTAACAAAAGCTTAGAAACTGTACCTAGAAGAATTAGATGGTATAATGAATTATGTCAATTTAATTTTGAAGTTATTTATATAAAACGTATTAGTAATATGATTGTTAATTTTCTTAGCAGGCCTTATGGATAGAGGTAAAAAAACCTCTAGAAAAAGTTGGAGAATGGACAACTGTCCATAAAAAACCCAACAAAGGGAAAACAATAAGTCCTAAACAAGGATTTATTACTGTATCTGCTCAAGTATCATTTTATCCTAATCAGGGATATTATGTACTATATCTAATGGTAAGCCAACCATTTGGAACACAATCACCAAAACTGGTGAATGGTTTTACTTGGTCTCAAGATCCTTATTCAGTATATCAAAAAAAGTTATGCTGAAATTATAAAAGAAACAGAAAATTTGTTGAAAAAACAACAAATTTTTGAAATTTCTGAAATAAAAGATTTTTATAATCCGGGAATACCCCTGGAATATTATAATTTTATAAACAAAATATGGAAAACTCATAGTACTGATCAAATAGCAAACTGTAGAAGAGCCCTTACACAGTTTTCAAATTTCTTAGTTGAAAAAACAACTAAAGAAATTAAATCTGATGATTTATTACTTAAATCCGTTTTATACAGAGATTGGGACGAGATCCTAATCGAATATATGGATATTAATAAGATAAACAATCTTCTTGATATATTTCAATATTTTATTAATAAAGGAACAAACAGTCCTATTATTAATAAAATGTTTAGAATATGTCTATATAATAAATGTAGACAAATTCTACCACCAGATTTTTTTTCAAAAATAAATAGAGCTATTTGCAACCAGCAAGCTTTATTTAAAGAAACTTTTTCAAAATACTTTTTACAAGCTTATGTTTTTACTAATGATATAGGAGAACAATTTCCTACTATCAAATTTAGACTTGATCATGAATCATCTGATATAACCAATATTGAATGGGGATTTGTTAAAGAAACAACAGTCCAAAATCTTTCTTTTCATTTATTAAAAGATTTTCCTGCTATAGTAAAATCTAAATTAATAAATTTTATTAATATAGACGATTTTGTCTATTATTTTCATATAGAAATAGATAGTTTTATTGGTATTGCTGAGAAAGAAAAATTTTATTAGCCATATCAAATTTGGAACATTCGCACAATGCGTTGGGGAAAATCCCTCTCAGCAGTTGATGAAGACCAACAACACTTGGCAAAAACCATTGACCAGTGTTATAATAATTTTTCTTATTATCAAATCTAAGCCGAAATTGATTTAATGACCAAGGCCCAGTATTTACTTCAATAAAACACTTATGTGCTCTGGACCGATGGAAGAAAAATTTTATCCTATGACACTGGAAAAATCCAGGAAGAAAGAGATGAAGAATCTATTCAGTTATTAAAAAAGATAGCTGATATGGAGATCGATGATTATCCGCTAACAACGGATACACCAGTTCCTTCACCTGAGTCATTACACCTTGATGAAATCGAGGAGATGAATCTCAAAAATATCCAAGAAGGATAAAGACAAAACACAACACGTGGAAAAATGACATCCAAAAAAGGAGGAGCATTCAATTTTGGAGGTGACGTGAAGAAAAGACAATCTTTCACCATCCATAAATGAATAAGACAAAGATGATGCAAGCATGATAGAAACAACCATTAATGCATGGCAAAAGTGAAAACAACCACAACAATTTTGATAGAAGATTATGGAAACAACCATCAAATATTAATTTTATTATAATTTCTTTATCATATTTATTTTTTTATGCAATGTTTAATCCCACTTATAGTACTTCTCCAACTCTTAAATAGTAGAATAAAATGTTTCAACGCATTCGAACTCACGTGCTCCTGTAATGACAATAATACTAACACCAATCGAAGTAAGACTCAATCGACAACAAAAATAACAACCACTTGGGTCCTAGTCATCTCAGCTTCCATGACTCGAAAAGTTTGAATAGCGCAATACGAGAGGAACCTCCCTCACTCGTCGCTACCTCGGCTGCACGTTTCATATCTAACGTTTGCTGCCTAACTGAGTCACTTTCTTGCGACTCAATCAACTCTTTGACTCGCTTCTCCACCTCAGTTGAACACACGAACCCTGTTTCCGACTCCACCATCGGCAATGCGATCTTCATTTCTTCTACCATCAACACCCTATTGAGCCTTTGTTCTGCATAAAGTGGCCAGGCCAACATTGGAACCCCTGCACACACCGATTCCAGCACCGAGTTCCAGCCACAGTGAGTTATGAATCCACCAACCGAGTCGTGATTCAACACGGCTGCTTGAGGTGCCCATGATTTGACTACCCGTCCCCTCTCTTTGGTCCTCTCGAAGAACCCTTGAGGAAGCAACGAATTCAAATCTGGGTCCAAGCTTTGGTCCTCTAATGGTGGGTTCTTCACCACCCACAAGAATCTCTGCCCACTGCTCTCTAATCCAACAGCTATTTCTTTTATTTGTTGCATTGAAAACGAACCCGAGCTACCAAAACAAAGAAACACTACGCTTTTACTAGGTTGTGAGTCTAGCCACTTTAAGCAATGAGGAACATCGCCGCCGTCTGCGGTGGAGTAGGCAATGCAAGGTCCAACGCAGTAAAGGGGAGGTGTGGGATACTCCGGTACGCAGAATCCATCGCGAATAGCCTTGATGACCTTTGACTCGAGGCATTCGAATGTGTTGACAATGATCCCAGCTAAATGGGGCAAACAAGTGGAGTTGTTTAAGAAAATTTCATACCACTCGTTGCGTTTGAGCACCGGCGACGGCAAATCCGAGGATGGAATCGGTGGGACTCCGGGGATGTCGACAAGAATGTTGAGATCTTGAAAGTTTTGAGTAAATTTGTTGTGAAGGGTGGGCAGATAAAGTAAGGAAGCAAGGGAACCGGCGGCGAAGGTGCAGAAACAGTAACCCGGAATGTTGAGATCGGAGATGACTTCGAAAGCGAATCTGGTGCAGAAGAAGTCGAAGATAACAGCGTTAAGTGTATAGTTGTTGGAGATGGTAAGGAGGGCACGGCGGAAGTCGGGGTTGTTGAGGCGGATGACATCGCAAAGAAGGGAGAATGGGTGGGTTGAGGGAGGAGGGAGGTCGACAGCGGGGAGGTAGTGGCAGGTGATGTTAGGAGGAATGGCGGAGGAGGGAATTTGGGAAGGGAGGGTAGTGAAGATGAGGATGTGGATAGAAAGGGAAGGGTGGTGACTGAGGAGGAGCTTGGCGAACTCTACCATGGGTGTTTGGTGGGTAAGCAAAGGTGCTGGGTAAATAACTATGGCTTCCGCCATTGCTGATATGAAAAAATGAAGGGGAAAAAACACAAAGAATAGGAGTTTAAAGATGATGTATTGTGAAAGAGATGAAATAAACGAGCGTGTTACTGAACCAAAAAGATGGTCAACGATGATTCTAAACCATGTTTTTAATCATCTCACTTAAATAAATTCCAAAATTTTTAATCAAATTAAAGAAAGCAACCAAATTTCCGGAAAAATTATTAATATCATCTTGGGAATGTTGCTTTATTTTTTTCCTAATAATGGAAAACAAGATTCCCAACTTTTGGTCACATGAAGTAATTGAATTTTATTTGGTATTTTGAAATTGAAAGCTCTTTCAATTGTATGATTTAAGGGGTTTTTTTTATTATTATCTAAATTAGGTTATCCATAGGGAGCAATAGACAATAACTAATCCTTTGTTACGAATGCGCTCCAATGTCCCATATAATTGAAAGTCATTAAAGCTACAAACCCAACAACATCAAGTGGAGAATGCAATCGAAAACCTAAGCTTCCCCGAAAGACTAGAAGGACTAGAAAACCTGTATTCAGGGTATATAGCTCTGCATATGACAAGTTTATAAAGATAAAAAAACAAAATACGGTCACATTCTTCATTGCAAAGCTTAAAAGTGTTGGAAAGTTCTTACCAAAGTATAACTACACAAACTCCAAAAGAAAGCTTTAAAACGAAGGGTACAAAACAAAGTAAAAAGGAAAAGGAAAATCCATCTACCTCTACTTAGAAGCAATTTTGGACAATCAAGCACAGCCAAGTGACGCATTGTAATTAGATTGAAGAGAAAGTATCCAACATTTGGATAATGGAGGCCAAAACAGCATACCATTGAGAACAAAGAGCTCAGTACTCCCACTTCTTCAGTTCCATACCATCCGGAGGACTTCCTTCCACCTTCTTTACACCGACTTCTTTCCAGTTAGTCGAAAGAACAGTCCCATTTGATTCCACCTATAATGCATACAGCAGATAAGATTGTTCAAACCCCCATTATTTTATCCCAAAGACCATAGTTATGCATAACAAGCTTTTTGAGTTAGATATCTTACAAAGGATTTCTGCATGGCCCTTCTTGCATCCTCGTCAGCATCCTGATAAATGTCGCGGAAAAATTTATTCAAAGCTGCATCACCATCTAGCTTTTCATCTTTCTCCTGAAAAACCAGCCAGAAAGGGTCGTGTTAAATCATGATTGCATCCCACAAACTTACACTGGGCAAGTTGTCCCATGCACACAATGGGAAACATATAAAAATTAAGATATTTGATGTACCTCCTTCTTTACTTGAGCTTCGATTTTATCCCAATCAACCCTTTTTGGTTTGGAGGATGGGTATGATGGTCTTTGATTTGCAGCAACTATAAGACAAGAATTAGTTATGGCCACAAGTCGATAAAAGGATACTTTAGTAGCCAAATTATTAGAGGGGATATTCTAGCTTTCATAGAACACTTAACTAGCATGTGTGCTCAAAGATCAAGTTCAACCAATCAAATGATACTGGAAAAGATTTTCAATTGCAAAAGCATCAACAAAGAAAACCATGAAATATATGGGCATGGAGTGTGGTCAAACATTAACGAAGCAGATATCAATGTATTCTAATTTTACAGTATAAGAACCCCATATTGCAGAATAACAAATAGCTGTGCAGGTTTGTTTGAACTTTGAAAACAAATTAAGATGAAATTCTTTTAATGTGAACAAGATAGAAAAATTCAAGGGCATGGAGAGATCAACTTACCAGAAGATACATTAATCTTTTGGGGCACAGCAACTTCCACGCTAAATTCAAGGGATGTCCAATGAATTGGTTCAGCTTTTGCTAACCTAATTTCAATTTTGGTTGACAATACATCACATCTGCACTTGTCAGGTATTATCTGTTCAAACATTGGCAATCCCGAAAAAGACAACTTAGCATCTAAGCTAGAGATACAATCACATAGCAAAAGATTGAACACTAAGCCTATTTGTCGCTACTTTAAAAAAAAAAAAAAAAAGAATTCAACTTCAATAAAGTATTTTCAATAATTTCCAGAATTAACTACAGAGTTCTATATTTGGATCTTTGCCCAAAAGGAAAATGCCAACCTTATGTACCATATTACTCTTACAAACCAGAAAATAATCAACACAAATTTCATGTAATACCTTTCCAAATAAGCGAGGTTGGAAATGATAAGCATCTTTGCCGGGTGCATTGACAGCGACACTTAGCTGCACAGCAACAAAGAAAGATGGTGTATCTTTAGCCTACTAATAAAAAACTCAACGCTACTCCTGGAACACTTAAGGAAACAAACACACAAAATTGCAAAACAAAGATGTACTACAATGCAACTTACTATTTGTTCACCATAATCAACCTTAACACACTCGCGTGGTATTCCCTTAGCAAATATTGTGACAACCACTTCCTCTGGTTTCTGATAAAATTCATGCCTGCACAATATTTTTTTACCAGATCAACTGCATATCACCAAATGCAAAATAGCACTGACATTACAAAGAGAATACATAGGAACAAACCTGTAAACTGATTTGGGTGGTGCTGCAACAGTCATGGGATCAGGTACATCCTTGACAGAAGAGACGTCTTTCGCAGGTACAACATTTGTTGGCACCTCTTCCAACGTCTCCTTTGGTAACTCACCATTTTCCTCTAAACAAATACACAAAGGTATTATATAGCAAGACAAGAGAGGTTACTGAGACAATAACAGAATACTTTTAATTATATAGCAATTCTTTTGGATAAATTCACCCCTTACCAAAACCCGTTCTTTAAGACAATATACCTGCAATGCACTCTTCACATTCTTTAATTAACTTGGAAAATCTCGACTCTTCTGGTGCCAAAGCAGCCCCAGTCTCCAACGCAGCCTTAGCAGTTTGATACTCCTCAAGCTTCATACACGCAGTACTGCAAACATACGTTTACTTGTTATTATAAAGGCTTGTTCTGGGAAAAGGGTGAATACAAATTTAGCTATTCTATCAACTACTAAAATTTTCTCCTATAATAATCTTTTACAAAAGCAACTCTACAAATTCCTTTAGTAATTATACATTAAATACGATGGGGAAACAATTAATTTCAGCGCAGAAAGTACTATATTACGCAAGGGAATAAAGAGTATATAATTTTTTTTTTTTAAAAAGGACTAAAGCATTGGACGAGCCCAAATAATCAAATTAAAGAGGAAAAAGAAAAGCCGGTAAGGAGAAATGAACTAACGCTTTACGCAAGTAGGCTTTAGACATGGACGGATCCAACTCAATTGCTTTGTTAGCATCTGCCACAGCATCTGCGCGAACAAAATTGCAAAGCAACAAGTAGAATTAACAATTAATTTCTTTTTGAAACTTATAGAAAGTGAGATAAATAGGGAAAAATTAAGGGAGAAACCAGGGAGATTGTTGAGTTTGATGTTGGCTTGAGCACGGTCAGCGTAGAGCTCGGCCTTTTTAGGGTTGATTCCGATGGCTTGCGAGTAGAGATCGAGGGCGAGTTCAAAGTGGTCATCGAAGTATGCTTCTTTGGCTTTGGTTTCTAAAGCAGACGCCATTACCAGGGCAAACCCAGAGACACACAACGAGGAAGAGAAGTCTCTAGAAGATCAAAAGATCAAAGGAAGAGGGGATTTTGATTTTCTGAATAGGATTGACCCTCAAAGAAAACTAATATAAACAGATTGAATAGTTCCCGACTTTTTTAACGATTTGATTTCTTTATTATAATTGTATTGCGAAATTACAAATTTACCCCCACAGTTTTATAAATTATAACTACAAAATTAAATTAACTTAAATCAGGTCCAATCCATTTTTAACCGATTTTTATTAATTTTATACAGACCGGTTCAACCTTTTGGGCCATTGGTTTTTCATTCAATTTAAAAAAAAAAAATTACAATTAAATCATATTAATAAATTCCTATAATTATAATCAATATATACATAAAATTACAATCAAAATCATTTAGAATGTATACTAATTGATAATCGAAAACTTTAACTAGTGATTGAGGGTTCAATCCTTGTCCTACGTATGGAACAGTTTTAAAATCCGTGATCAGTATCTACTCTTTAATGAGCTCATAGAACACGAAAGATTAATTATAGGCTCACTCTAGTAAATCTTGAGTAACAAAAAAAAAGTTACAATCAAAATCAATTATTAAAATATATACTAATTTAATAATTAAAATATATCCAAATTAGATCAAAATAAATATAAAATAACTACATAATAAAACTTAAATCAAAATAAAATATAAATAAAAATGTCACGTAAACATATATAATAAAACTCAAATCTAAAAACACATTAATTATTTATTTAATAGCATGCAAAATATATGTGTAAATATATTTATTTATTCTTGCTTCGGGTCTGTTCTCTAGTATATTCCATGCTTCTACGTAGGGCAAAGTTTATTAAGCAATTTAAAGGCTAATATATGCAACATATAAATTTTAATTTTTTTTTAAATTTAAGTTTAATTATTAATATTATTAAATTTATTGTTGTGACATTTTTTAAATAAATAAAAATACTCACTTAATAATAATGTAACTAAAGAAAATGAGGTTCTATTGTAACAAAAATAACTTTAACAATTTTAGCAATTCAACTTAAATTTTCTATACATAAAATTAAAGAATAAACTAAATTGAACATTGAAGCAAATTAAGGTACAAAACAATATATTAACCCTTCTTTTCTTTCACGTAAAGCGAGTTTTGTAGACCAGATATTGATGCTTCCAAGCAATTAAGCTTCTTGCTTTCTAACTCGATATCGAATCCATTATTATCTCGTAGACACGCAAGATCCCGCGATTCTGATTAAGTAGTAGATTCACTTTTTCAAAGCATCACTTTCCATATCATTGATCTTCATGCTTTGCAAAGCGGCAAACCGGGTCATTAACCGAAACGAACCAACATTTTTGGAAGAAACATGTTCGAGGATCCTGTCATTTTGCAACTCCAACTCTTTGAAACAAGGTATATCTGTTCACAGCCCTGTAATAAAACTGGGTCTTCACCATCATTTGTATTTGAACAACAATCTCTTGTCTCTTTACGCCAAATGCTTTGGAGTGAACAAAGCACGCCACTTCTTCGACGAAATGCCACATAAAGATGTGGTCTCTTGGACTGGGATTCTATCAGCTTATGTCAAGAATGGAAACCATGATACAGCCCTTCGTGTTTTTGATTCCATGTTAATATCTGGGGAATCCCCGAATGAGTTCACGCTTTCGAGTGTGCTTCGTTCGTGTTCTTCTATGGGGGAGTTTGATTATGGGACTTGCATTCAAGGTTATGTAATAAAAGAAGGGTTTGATCAAAACCCCGTTTTAATCAGCGGTTTGATTGATTTTTACTCAAAATTTGGTTTAGTAACTGAAGCTTCTAACTTGTTTATCACTAAAGGGAATTATGATACTGTTACTTGGACTATGATGATCTCTTCATGTGTTCTAGCTCAGAGATGGGTTCAAGCTTTACAGCTTTATGTCGAGATGGTTAAGGCTGGGGTTGCTCCTAATGAGTTTACTTTTGTGAAGCTTTTGGGAGCATGTAGTGTCCATGGTTTAAACCATGGAAAATTGGTTCATGCTCATATATTGTTAAGGGGAGTCAAGTTGAATGTGGTATTGAAAACGGCCTTAGTCAATATGTACTCGAGATTTCGAAGGATGGAAGATGCGATAAAGGTCTCGAATTCGACACCTGAATATGATACCATGTTGTGGACAGCTCTTATTTCCGGGTTTGCACAAAACTCTATGTTTCGAAAGGCTGTATCCGCGTTTCGTGCAATGGGGGTCTCTGGAATTATTCCGAATAACTATATGTTTTCCAGCATCTTGAATGTCTCCTCGTTGATGTTGTCTCTGGCACTCGGTCAACAAATTCACTCGAGGGTGGTAGTGACCGGTTTGGAGGGTGATGTTTCGGTTGGAAATGCTCTTATCAACATGTATGTCAAATGCTCTGATAATGTCGAAGATGCTTTGAGAGTGTTTAGAGGAATAAGCTTACCGAATGTCGTTTCGTGGACCTCTTTGATTGCAGGTTTTGCTGAACATGGTCTTCAACTCGATTCTTTTCACTTGTTTACGGAGATGAGAGAAGTAGGAATAGAACCGAATTCTTTTACCGTCTCTAGCATCATCAGGTCCTTTGGTGCTGCAAAATTGCTTCCTCAGATACTAATGCTGCATGGACATGTTGTGAAAACAAATTTATATGAAGATATAGCTGTTCAGAATGCTCTTGTAGATTTTTATGCCGAATTCGGGATGCTAAATGATGCATGGCAAATAGTTGATACAATGAATCGTAGAGATGCAATCACATATACTACTTTGGCCTCGAGAATGAATCAAATGGGTCATCATGAGTTAGCATTGCACATTATCACTGATATGAAAAATGATGATATCAAGATTGATGAATTCAGTACAGCCAGTTTCCTATCTGCATCAGCCGATTTGGGCACAATAATGACCGGAAAGCAACTTCACTGTCATTCCGTAAAATCGGGTTTGTGCAAGTGGTTTTCAGTATTAAACGGGCTAGTCAACTTGTACGGAAAATGCGGATGCATACACGATGCACATAGAGCTTTCCGGGAGATTGGAATGCCAGATATTTTTTCATGGAACGGGTTGATATCTGGATTGACATCAAACGGGTACATTCCCTCCGCTCTCTCTACCTTCGATGACATGAAACTATCTGGAGTTAAACCCGACACTATAACATTCTTGTCCATACTGTCTGCTTGTAGTAACGGTAAATTAACCGATCTCGGCCTTGAGCATTTTCAATCCATGAGAGAAATATACAACATAGAGCCACAATTAGACCATTATGTTCACTTGGTTGATATACTTGGTCAAGGTGGCCGCCTAGAGGAAGCTATGGAAGTCATACAAACAATGCCATTTACAGCCAACACTTCGATCTACAAAACATTACTCCGAGCCTGCAAAGCACATAGAAACATACCGTTAGCCGAACATACGGCTAAACAAGGCCTTGAACTCGACCCGTTGGATCCAGCCTTCTATATACTGCTAACAAACTTATACCAAGACTCTGGTCGACACGACTTAGCGGAGAGAACACTTACGGTTATGAAAGAAAAACAATTGAGGAAGAACCCTAGCCATAGCCGGGTGGAGATTAGGGACAAAGTTCATGTCTTTGTTGCAGGGGAAAGATCACATCCACAAACAAATGAAATTTATGAGCAAATAGAATCTTTTGAAGCTGAGTTTAAGAAGCATGGATATTTATTTCAAGGCATTGGGCATTCATATTATCACAGTGAGAAGCTAGCAGTTGTATTTGGTCTTTTAAATACACCTTCTAAAGCTACTATATATGTGATTAAGAATAGTAGCATTTGCAGAGATTGCCATAACTTTATGAAATTTGTGACTCAGTTGATTGATAGGGAAATAATTGTAAGAGAGGGTAACCGTTTGCATTTCTTTAGAAAGGGAGAGTGTTCATGTAGAGGCTAATGATTTTTGAAATGATAAATTCAACATAAAATTTCGCAATAAGTTTAATTTTCATTGATAAAAAGAACTCTCTGATCCCTCGAGCAAATTGGTTCCCTAAACAAAATAGAGCAATGCAATTAAGAACAATTAATCACTAATTAATATTTTTTGCAAATTGTATATATTTTTTGTTGGCACAAGAATAAATTTAGCTCTCAAAATTTACACATTTTATCAATTTGATCTTTATTTAACATATTTAGCTTGCAATATTTACACATTCTTGCAATTTGATCCTTATTTAACAAATTTAACCTGCAATTTTCAACATCATGATACCATATTTGTAATCCTGCAAACACCAATTTCAAGCTGGAGAATATATATACAAATATACATATGTATATGTACGGAGAAAAAAACCGAGAGGGCAACAAAATTTTTGGGACCCATATTAACATTATTAGCAATTGAGTGATTCCATTGTATTAGGGTTTAAACTCTGTTCCATCGAAGAAACAGGCACCAATTCAGGGTTGAAAAACATAAACAAAAAGGATGAGAACCAAAAAAAAAAAAAAAAATGCAAACCTCAAGTCTTAAAACCTAATTGTCTCCAGCCAAATGCTTTTCAGCATGCTATTACTCCTTTATCTGTGGCTCCCCAGAGGTGATTTTAGGCTCAACCTTCTTGGAAACAGCTTCGAGCGTCTTGTAGAACTCCTCTGGTAGAGGACCGGGACGGTGTTGAGGTACGTGCTTGGGAATTGGAGCATCATTTTCAATAATCTCACATCCGTAGTCATCGGGAACACCCCAAGGAACCCACTCTGCAAAGCCAACATGATATAGAATGTCATGTCGCTACTCGAAAATGAAAAAATATAACAAGTTTTCTGGCAATTTAGTTTGTATCTTAACCGGACAGTCAAGAGCAGATTAAAGCACAACAAACAGCAACAAAAGTGCCAACAAACATGATAACAAAACCAAAAACACCCTGACATGGAGTATATAAGAATCATCGATGGCTGTAACTACAAATAGATGCATTGATAAATTATGAACATGAGTTACCGGAAACAAAATATATGCCAAGATAAGAAAAACAACAACCAGACCATTAAAGTTCGAAGCAGAAGGGCAAGCGATGAGAAACCAGAAGAACACCATGTAATAAAATCAATCTAATGCTTGAAAAGTAAATATTCAAATTTAAACAAAGCAAGTTTTGAAGATTGAGGTGATAGATGAACACACAATTCACTGCATGGACAAAAATGATAGTATAAACTAATTTACAAAAAGATGAACATCGGTCTCAATTTTTACTATTTTTATCAAAGCCTACTTCTACCCAACACTTAATCACGCTCAAACTCATGTTATTTACTGAGCTAAGACTCAACCAGCTGATACCAAGTCGATTTTTACAATACTTTCACCATCAAATTCATTCAAATTCCCAAGTCCATTGTTGAATTCTATAATTAAGCAATTCTAAAGTCTTCTTGTTAACAAATTATCTGATTTTCCATAAGCAGCCTTGGTTAAGCAATGCAATAAGCAGCTCTAATTTAACCCAGATTCGCTTAATGAAACCCTAAACCAATCATATGCTTGATTGAACATTGAAGTTTCGCATTCTAAAAACCCTAAATGACGTATAAAAAATTGAACAATTTTTTTAAAAATTAAAAGGTTGAATGGAACGAACCGATCATTTTCCCTACAAGAGTGAGCTCGTTACGCGCTTCCTCGATAAGCTCCTCGACTTGGCCGCATCCGAGGCGCTTCTCGATCATTTCCCAGTCTTCTTCCTCTTGGCATACCTTCAGACGGTGGCGTGTGAAGCTCTCCACGGCCTTTCGGTATCCTTCGTCTTCCGGTACGGCCTGGATCTCCTTCAAGGTCTTGTTGTAGAGCCCGATAAGGACTTCCCTGGCGTTTGGGACCACGTCTAATCCGACGATCCCCGTCGTCTCTTTGAACTTCGCCAACAATGGCCGCGAGACCAATCGCAGGAACATTTTCTTTTTTTTAAAGCTTGTGCTATTTATCGTCGGAGTCTGGAGGCGCCGCCGTATCGCTTCCCTTCCCTCAGGTGGTTTTCTTCTGTTGCGATGAATTGAAGGACGATTAAGCTCGGAAAGCGAGAGAATGGAATTGAGTTTGAGCTTTAGATGGTAGTTGAATACTGCGTGGCGAATTCATAGGATGAAGAAATCTCAACCGTCGACTTTTTTCGTGTGGGTCAACGTCTCAACGATCGGAAGGTTTCGGTTTCTTTCTGGGCTCCTAATTTGAAGACGTCTTGGGCCAAGACCAGCCTTAGCCCATAATGGCTAAAGGGAAAACAAATTCGTGACAAAACTAGAGCTCCACCCTTTCTTTTATGCTCTTTAATCTTGGCTTAAATTTAAAAATCAAATTAAGATTTAAAAGATTAAACTTTATTTCACTTGCTATCATTATTATTGCAAAGAAGATCGTAAGTTGGAATATGTTTTGACTACATATTATCTTTCAATTTTATTTATAAATAATTTAATTTTCGTGTAAAAAATATAATTATTTTCGTCGATTGAGTTATAATTCGGTTTGAATGAACATTGTTGTCAATACAGAAAGATGTGGTTTCGAATACGCTAAAGCGTATTATCCTCCTATTTAATGGGTTATAGGTAGTTCTAAGCATTGCATCAAAAAAAACAGATATGATCCGAACCTATAATGAGATTATTCAAATAAATAACTCCATAACTAAATAAATAAGATGCATTACATTTTCATAGGATTTACTTACACCCTTTTATAATTTCTTATACAATCAGTATTTTAACAATTTATCCGTCTTATTTCATTCTCCATTCATATAGATTATATATGACAAGTTTGGATAATTTGAAAATTTTTAACTATTAGTTTTATGTAAAAAAAATTCAACTGCTAAATATATATTAATATAGACAATATTTTAGATCGATGATATAGAAATATTGGGTCAATTCAAAATTTTACATGCATTAAAAAGTACAAATATCTTGATAAACACAACAGTTAAATTATTAAAATATCAATCGTATTAAATTTTACGCCAATATAAACAGATATCTCTCCGATATATAGAATAATATTTTTAATTCAATGGAACCATCCTAATACTAAATAATAATCCTAACTCCATACCTCAAACATGCTAAAAAAAATTGCACTTTCAGAGAAAAAATAATTAGATTTCCCCTTATTTATTACATAAAAGAAAAATGATCCCTTAAGGGGGTATAGAAGGAGAAAGGGATGCCTTAGGTCACACACTGGTCCATTTAAGTAGCTTTATTAAGATTTACATCATTAGATTCTTGTGCTACCCTTCACTACGATTATTCATCATTCACATTATTTCTATTATTTCCTAAGAATATTTCATTATTTATTGCACCCCACCCCTCAATATTCTTTGAAGCTTAAAGCTCAAAATAGAATTAGATTTCACTTTGTCAATGCATCATGACGTCAAAAAAAAAAAATCCTATGTAAAGTCAACCTAGTTCAAGTTTAATTTAAATCTGTTCTCCACTTTATTTTATATTCTTTAATTTTAAAAATTATGAATCCAAAAATAAATTAATATAAAATTTAAATTCTATGATTATCTCAAAATATAGAGAAATTATTTTATGGATCCTATCCTGAACCTTAAAACTTGAAATCTTAAATCTTGAACTTTGAACTCTAAATCTAAATCTTGAACCCGAAAATTGGAATCATAAACTTTGAACACGAGGTTTGAGGATTATGGGTTCGAAGTTTAAAGTAAAAAATTTGCCAAATTTATTTGTCAATGACAAATAAATTACCGAAACATCATTAAATAGTTAGAAATGAACCATAAATGATATCGTGAGAATGATTTATAAAATACTTTATCCAAAATATATTTATGTTAGAAACGTTTTAAACCTTAAAACACTTTAACAAAATGTAATAAATAAATTTAAAGGGAAAAATACTGGTTCTATCTATACTACTATATATAAGGAAGGTTCTAGATCTTCCTTACATGATACCTATCTATTTGTTGTTGTATTTTACACATGAAAATATAATGGTTAAATTTTAGTTTTAATCTCTCTACTTTGTTTTGAGAGTATAAAGTAATGGTTAAATTTTAGTTTTGATCCCTATATTTCATTTAAATTTGAGATTTAATTTATATATTTTTAAGTTTTACGTGATTTGGTACCCAACTTTTATGTCATATACTTTATTATGATTAAAAAGTTTATGTGAATTTTTAATAATTGGTAACACCTTTAAAATTCTCTATTGAATTCAGGTTGATTAGATTTTCTTTTTGTTACATGAATATCGAGTGAGTAATTTTTTTAATTTCAAAATATCACGCCAACTTTAACAAAAGAATTTTAACAATGTTAATAAATGAACTTAAATTTTTAAATTCAAAAAGTAGAGGAATGGATATTATAACCTTTAAATTTTTATTTTGTAATTTAGTCAAATAAATAAATGATTAACCCAACATGAAATGTAACAGCCCGATTTAGAAGCTAGTCGGAACAGTGATCTTGGGATCACTAATCTGAGATTAGAGAAATTTATTTTCATGTCATTTTATGAGTCAGAGCATGATGGTATATGTACATGAGAATTTTGGTACTTTAATTTTAGCGATTTCATGTTTAATCGCGAAAAAAGACTAAATCGCATAAAGTGCGAAAGTTCCATCCTATAAGCTAAAGGTACCAAATAGCCATAGATTGATAATTCGAGGTCTTTAAAAGGAAATTAGAACCCCAATATTTGCTTGGCCGGTCATAGACTACATAGGAGACAAAGATGGACACAATTTGGTCAAAGTAGTTGATAGTTGGTGACTAATTTGACTAGTTTAATATTAGAATAAAGAAAGAGAATATATAATCTTTCTTTCCATCTTTCTCCACTGAAATTTCCAAGAAAAATAGGGGTTTTGAAAGCTCAATTTTTCAGCAAGCTCTCATTCATTCTAGTAAGTGTTCTAGTGATCTTTTCTTGAAAATAGTTGTACTTTTGATACCCCTAAAGCTTAAGCTTTCAAATGAGGGGACTATTGTGTCATATGGTGAAAAGTTTAGAGTTTTTCCATGAGAGCTATCATTGTTGTTTGCTGCATTTTTATGGAAGAAATTGAGTCTTAGTTGTTAGATGAACAACTTTTGTCAAGCTCTCCTTCATTCTAGTAAGTGTTCTAGTGATCATTTCTTGAAAATAGTTGTACTTTTGAGACCCCTAAAGCTTAAGCTTTCAAATGAGGGGACTATTGTGCAATATGGTGAAAATTTTAGAGTTTTGCCGTGAGAGCTATCATTGCTATTTGCTGCATTTTTATGGAAGGAATTTAGTCTTAGTTGTTACATGAACAACTTTTGTGAAAAGTGTTGTCTTAAAAACACCTACTAATTGGACCTTGATGAAAATGTTACAAATTTGTAGTAATTATGTGAAATGTTGAGTTTTGATGATAGCTATAAGATTATTAAATGTTCACCTAGGCTTGTTGAAGGTAGAAATGTGATTACAATTAATTTCCGAGCCTAGGGGCAAAATGGTCATTTTGCCAAAGTCTAGGAGCAAAATAATAATTTTTCTTAAGCATTATTATTGAAATGATTTTATTAATTTGGTGATTAAAATGAGCTAAATTGCTATTATAGAGCAAGAAGAACGGAGAATCCGCCTCGATCGGGGAAAGAACAAAGCTTAAGCTTTTAAATAAGGGAACTATTGTGCAATATGGTGAAAAGTTTAGAGTTTTGCCATGAGAGCTATCATTGTTGTTTGCTGCATTTTTATGGAAGAAACTGAGTCTTAGTTGTTAGATGAACAACTTTTGTGAAAGGTGTTGCCTTAAAAACACCTAATTGGACCTTGATGAAAAGGTTACTGTAACAACCCATACCCAATGTCCGACACCAAGATAAAAAACGAGGCATTACCATGCTTAATCTTACTGAACTCTTCGAAACGGGCTATAAAATTTCATTTAAGCCTATCACTTACGCAATCTCGGCCTACGAGGCCTTAAACATACCTCCGAGAGGTTTTTGAACTAATCCCGAAACTTTTACGAACTTGAGATACTTTTCCTCAAAACAGGGGCCACACCCCCGTGTTGGTCTAGGGACACGCCCGTGTACCCCTAAGACATGCCCGTGTCTACCAACCGTGGTCGAATCTGACTAAAACTACAAGGCCTTGACACACCCGTGGCCCTAAACCGTGTGCCTTACATTGACATTCTGACTTATCTACACGGCTTGGGGCACACGCCCATGTGCTAACCGTGTGTCTATCCATGTGGGCACTTAGAGGCTATCTACCAAGCCTTTTACCACTCTCATATGCATACATTCATACATCATTACATAACGCCACATAGCGTCAATATAACTATTGAATTACAAACATTTAATCATAAGAGAAATAAAGTCTTCATCCCATACACTAGGGAGAACTATATCCAATACAATTACAAACAACTTAAGCCATCATCTATGGCTATACACAACCAAACTATAAGTTCTCTTAGGCCAACACAATTTGGCTACATCAATTAGAACTTAATCAACAAAATCCCCATACATGCCATGACTCATAAGAACTTGAAACACCATACCAGGAGTCTACTCGATAGTGTGAAAACATCTCCAATGGCCTTCAACCCGAGCTAGTTAAATAACTTATAAGAGATGGGAAAAAGGAAAGGAGTAAGTAATAATGTTTAGTAAGTTCATCTGCATATAACTGATAAACACTAATATTCATTGAATATACACAACCACAAAGTATTATAATGAGTGTTACTCATAAACTCATGGCTACTTACTCGACCATTCTTGAAACTTACTTATTCTATCTTTTACCACATTCAAACCATGCCACAAGCCAATTGCTCGTGTTAATTAGCATACATTCCTGCACTAATCACCACATGATCACATAAAAAAACACATCAAGCATTTTTAATAAGCCACTCATATACTAATCTCTCGGTGGTTTCGCACTTGTCCACCATCGATCTCTAATAGGGTGGTATTGCACTTAGCCCACCAATCATTTATAACTATGGTGATTTCGCACTTAGCTCACCAATCATTTATAACTATGATAGTTTCGCACTTAGCCCACCAAATAATTTCATAAGCGATGGTATCGCACACATCCCATCGATTAGTAATTAATCGAGTCATAACGCATACAGCCCACTGATAATAATATGGTTGATGGTATCGCACACAGCGCATCACTAACCATCAATAAGGTGATTTCGCACATAGCTCACCGTTATTATACATTCATGGATAATTATCCTTATGTACTTCTCTATTTCAAATGTTCATACGGGAACATCCTCACACACTACTATTCTTGCTTAACTTTTTATGATACTCGTTCGCATTCATACAATGCATTTATAAATATAACTTATGCAACTGAGGTGCATCAATTACACATAACCCACCAGGGGTGCATCATATTCCGAATTTACCTCCATTTAGTTCTAACACATACTTGTGCTTCTCATGGTACAGCCACATACACTCTCTCTCTTTGAACATACCCGTTGAATCACTCAAATTGTTAAATAACGCTCTTGAGTCTTATACACATAATGTCATATTGACATTATACCCCAATAGGGTCTTACATGTATTAACATATCGATGCTATGTCCCCGACATGGCCTTACACGAATTTTCACACCGAGGTCATATTCCAATATGGTCTTACACGGGACCTTAATTATCAACATATCATGCAAATTTCTTTTCCCTCTAGTCTTAAATTAAAATAAGACTCTCATTTATTGACATTCCGTCAAAACGTACTTAACGTATACATAAAGGCAATTAAACAATCCATACAACATCGAAATGTTAAGTACTTCACTTAGAATATCATAATTTAGCATATAAACTTACCTTGATGTCGAAAAGGTCGAAAGGAACTTTTTGCTCACATTTCTCTTTTCACCCGTTCTAGGTCCGAATCTTATTTTTCCACTATCTATCATATCACATTTAGCTAAATTATTAGTCACATTAATAAGTGTGGCCCAAAAATCATCTTATGGAAAATTTATGTTTTTACCCCAAAACTTTCACATAATTACACTTTTGCCTCAAGGCTCGTAAATTGATTTTTATTCAATTTTCTTGTATTTTGGACTTAGCCAAACCATTTTCATCACTATAGATATCCACATTTCTCACTAATTCATGCACTTAGGACCAATTTTACAACTTTTGCAACTCGGTCCTTTTTGTCATTTTCGTCGAAAATCACTTAGTAAAACTTGTTTCTCTTCTCATGGACATGCATAACCCACCATTAATCACAAAAATACACACTTAACCAACTATGTCAAAATTCACAAACTTCAACAGTTTTGAAAATGAAGGTACGGGATAGCTAAATCGAGTTACCACGACTCCGAAAATGTAGAAATCATTAAAAACGGGGCAAAAACCACTCACCTATCAAGCTCCCAAGCTTGGCCGAACATGGATTTCTCCATGGCTGCCCATTTCTTTTCTCACAATCGGCTGGAGAAGAAAATAGAAAAGAATGGTGCATTTTTACTATTTTTGTCTTATTATACCATTTAACTTAACTTCCAAATTTACCCTTTTTCTTTTCAACTAAATTCAAAAATACCAAACAAATATTTTCCATCAACTTATAAGTGGGCTAATTTCTTCATAAGGACCTTCACTTTAAAAACTCATCACAATTACACCCTTTATCATCTAGAACACACACTTCGCACTTATAACAATTTAATCCTACTGACCAAATTAAACACTTTTTCGATAAAATTTCTCAACGAAATTTTTACACAACAATTCAATCACATTATAGACCTCAAATTGATAATACAAGCTATTTCATACTTAAAGCATCTAGGACCTTATATTTTGCAACTTATTTAATTTAGTCCAAAGTCAAATTGGACACTTTATGCCTAAAATTTCTTCATGAAAATTTTACACATGCATACAAACATATCATAAACCTCATAACAGTCATAAAATAATTATTTCTACTTCATATTCATGGTCTCAAACCATTATTCCGACTAGGCCCTAATTCAGGATGTTACAGTTACAAATTTGTAGTAATTATGTGAAATGTTGAGTTTTGATGATTGATATAAGAGTATTAAATGTTCACCTAGGCTTGTTGAAGATAGAAATGTGATTAGAATTAATTTCCGAGCCTAGGGGCAAAATGGTCATTTTGCCAAAGTCTAGGGGCAAAATTGTAATTTTGTCTAAGTATGATTATTGCAATGCTTTTATTAATGTGGTGATTAAAATGAGCTGAATTGCTATTATAGAGCAAGAAGAATCGAGAATCCGCCTCAATCAGGGGAAGAACAAAGTCTCGGACTAGACCGACGAGTTTGCTCATTTTGAAAACGAGGTAAGTTTGTATATAATTAATGCAACGTTCATGTTAGCATAATTGAAAATGGTTGGTATCATATTGATGCATGATACTTTACTAAATTGAGTGATTGATGTTGAATATGATGTTGAAGTCCTAGCAGACTATAATAAATATGAAAAGGCTATCATTGAGACATGAAATAGATAAGGTCTTGTATAAGACCATGTCCAGGACATGGCCTCGGCACCAAGTTGAGATCCCGTATAATACCATATTCGGGATATGGCTTCTGTAATGAATATGAGAATCGTATAAGACCTTATCCAGGATATGGCATTGGCATTTATAAGTGACTCCATATAAGACCACCTTGGGGATGTGGCATTGGCCTCGTACCTAAATGAATGACGATGAATATGTGTCATTGACTATCCCTAGTGATTAATGGGATAAGTAGATGAGTTTAGAAGTAGAAATGAGAATTGTACTAAAGTCATGTGAATGAGTGAATACAGGTACTAGTAACTGAGTCACGAAGAAACGATTACGATGCGTAGCACGGTATGTGCTAAATAAGGGCAATTGTAAGTAAGTATGGCAAGAAGCCTATGACTTGTGTATGGTTAGTTAATGCCTTGGATGGATTATGTATCGAGCTTATTGTTGCTATTTATTTCCATGCAAACTTACTAAGCTTTATGCTTACCCCTTTCATTGCCCTTTCTCCTTGTAGTATTGCGAAGATAACTCGAGGAACGTGGACGTAGGAGTTCGGAAACCACACTATCAACATCACTTTAGTATAACAATTTAGACTTATTTTAAGTATGGCATGTATAGGACTCGAGTATTTTGTTAAGTTGTAATTGTTAGTCAAAGTGTTGGCTATGTATGCTACTAAGGTTATTTTGTAAATGGTCTTAAGTTAGGCCAATACTTGGCAAATTCCTATGCTTGAATGAAGATGAAATTCTTGAAGTATATGCCTTGTGCTTGGATGTGCCTTTGGGTTTTAAGTTATGTTAACTTGAATTGGAGTATGTATGTATGCAACTTAGGGTGACAAAAGGGCTTGTTAGATAGCCATTAAATTGTCCACACGGGTAGACACATGGGCGTGTGTCTAGACCGTGTGTGACACACCGTCAACCCTATGGGCATGTGGATCGACCGTGTGTCGCCTTGCATGCTAGAATTGCAAGTTAGTAAGCCTTGTAATAACCACACGGGCAGAGACACGGCCGTGTGTCTCAACCGTGTAGGAGGCACGGCCTAGGACACGGGCGTGTGCCTAGGCCGTGTGAAGTCTACACATTAATTGTGTAAATTAATTCGACACACGGGCTAAAGACACGGGTGTATTCCTTGGCCGTGTGACCTTAGTGAGATGATGACGTCATAGTCAGAATGCCAAGGTTTTGGCACACGGGCTAAGACACGGGCGTGTCAAGGCTATGTGAGGGACACGGGCCAAGGACATGGGCGTGTGTCCGACCGTGTGGAATTGGTCAGGATCGACCACGGGTGGGAGACACGGGCATGTCTTAGGGGCACACGGGCGTGTCCCTAGACCAACACAGGACGTGTGGCCTCTGTTTTGAAGAAAAGTTTTCTAAGCTCGTAAAAGTTCCCGGATAGATTCCGAAACCTCTCGGAGGTATGTTTAGGGCCTCGTGGACCAAGAATGAGCTAGTGATGGGTTTAAATGAAATTTTATAACCATATTTTAGACGTTTAAGCGAGATAAGTTAGGTAATGCCTTAAACCCGGTTCCGGCTTCAGACACGGGTAAGGGGTGTTACATGAAATCGGGTAAGAACCATACTAGTGTTAGTACATTTTAAACCCGTTAAACATTTAGGTAGTGTTTGTAAAGCCACGTAGTAATTAAATTAGGGTGCAATTACACAATGGTGACGTGTTTGGGTAACAATTGTAATCGGTGAGTCCCACCGAATTGGGTGTAATTGGAATACCCTAATTACACTTTCCAATTTTTAAGGCTGGGTGAGAATTGGAGTAATTCTACAAGTAATTACACCCCAATCCAATTTCAAAAAAAAAAAAATATTTTATATAAGTTATAAAAATTATATTATAAACATTAACATGTAGGAGAGTGTAGGATGGTTACGATAGAAAATTATTAAATTATAAATATTATAAATTTATATTATAAAAATAATATGTGTATTTTATAAAGTTATAACTAAAAATATATTACTTAAATTCAAAAAAATTTCTAGAGTTACTGCCCAAAAGTTTTACATGTTATAAATCATTTAATACTATATTTATTTATAAAAAGTTATGACCAATAAGTATGGACATAATTTATTTGCGTATCTATGCTATATATTATAAAATAATATACTTCTTCGTAAAAAAATAATATTATAATTTTTTTATCATAACTTATTTATAAAAAGCAACTTTCCAAAGATATTGCAAAAAAATATATATTATTTATGAGAAGTGTTATGAAAATTTTCGACAATTTATAATTTTTTTGTAAAGAT
Organism: Gossypium bickii; assembly: GCA_025503065.1. Lineage (NCBI taxonomy): Eukaryota > Viridiplantae > Streptophyta > Magnoliopsida > Malvales > Malvaceae > Gossypium > Gossypium bickii. The sequence goes on from CP106716.1 coordinate 115,803,560, forward strand.
TAGATTGTTTTTTTTTTTATACTTAATTTATGTATTATAAAGAATGATATAACTTAGCATAAGTCTTTGTCAAATTGAGTTTATATAAACTTTTATAATTAAAGTTACAATTTATTTGGACTGTGAACCCAAATATCATAAGGCCGAAGTTAATTATGCAAATAGAAAAAGTTTTCTTACACCAAATCATGGGGTTTGATATTATTTGAGAAAACAATGTCAGATAGAAGCACCATAGACAGCTCGTGAACTTTTTAATTTTAGGCATTCAAGGCTTCAAAATATGCTTTAGAAGACATTCGTTGCTCTACAAAATGTTTCTGAAATTAACATCACCTTGGCATAGGATGAAAAAAAAGGTTGAATCATATTAATATGTATATTTTATAACTTCAACCGTAGGTGAAATTGAAATGATACATACTTCATAAAGTATATGGAAGAGAGAAATTTGATAATTTCAATGATGCAAATTCAAATCCATATGATAATGAATTCGATCAGTGACCAAAAAATGATAATAATGAGCATATGATGTCTTTTTTTATTTTTTTATTAGTGATCGTATTATCAACTACTTTTTTAGACATAATACATATGATGATTTTATTTTAATTTTTATTACTTGTTTAGAAATTATTTTTAATTATGCTAATAATTTTTATAATAATAATTTTTTAAAAATATAATTTATATAACTATGTAATTACAATTTAATTATACTCTCTCAATCATACACGTTTAGAGAATTACAATCACATGTAATTACAATAAATTAATTACACTTGTGTCATCCAAACAAACCCTTATATTACTTTATTTCCCTATTGAATTAAAATATTGCAATATTCTAATGAATTTAAAAATATTATTATTAGAATAATTGTAGAGTTAAACCAAATAAAAACAAGTTTGACTAACTCTAAAAATCTATAAATTAAAAAATATTTGACCTTGTAAACCCCATTTATTATAGCCAAAGTCCACCGTGTGAACTGACAGGAAACGAATCTTGGCTTTTGTCTTGTCATAAAGGGCATCCTTTTTCACACCCGACCGAACCGGACATGGTTTCATGGTCTGAACCCCCGATTTACATTTAAGCTCTTTTTCTTTTTTCTTTTTAATTTTTTTGCGGTTCCAACAACAACCGTCATTTTATCACTTTGACTTTGACTGCTCCGAAATGCTGGCCAATTTTAATAATTCTATATATTTTTGGGTAAATTATACTCAAAGGTCACTAAGCTATTAATAAATTTACGTTTTAGTTATTTAATTTTAAAAGACTACAAAATGATTACTAAATTATTCGAAAGTTTTCTATTCAAGTTTATGGGTTGTTAAGGCTTTTTTTATATAAAAAAAATCAGCTAGTAAGCTCTAAGCGATAATTTAACGATCGGTACGGTGGATTAATACCCACTGATGAGTAGAAAAACATACCTTAAATCCAAGTTAAAAACCAGAGAAGAAAGCTATTTGGATTTTAGTTTATCGATTCATATTGATCAAATTTGTTTTATTAAAAAAATAAACTGTAGAAAAGAAGGGAAATAATAGCTTTTAATTGGTGTAGGTGGTATAAACAAATGACATACACAACAATTTTAACAGTCCAATGACTTAAATGAAAACTTCCTAATAATTTAAGGATCATTTTATAATTTTTTAAAGTTAAGCGACCAAACATAAATTTACTAATAGATTAATGTCTTTTAAGTGTAATGTACCCATTTAATAATTCTATATAATTTTTTATTGTTACAATAGATATATGTTTAAATCGCATTTATCGATTACACAGTTCATCATTTATATTTTTAATTATATATAATTAGTCATGGGAGGTGCTAAGTGCTAGCTGTATTGTTGCAATTATTGTTGTTGTAATTATTTTTTAATTTCATTTTGATATGAGATATAAAAATGTTTTTTTTTTTATATATTTTTTGTGGATACATTTTTTTTTGTATTAATTTTATCCCAAACCTTATCTGCAATTAAAATTTTAAAACTTATTAGTTTGTACCTAATATCGACTTTGAGAGCTCCAAAGAATTGTAATGGATTAAATGACAGCATTAATTTACATAACTTTATAAATTAATTATGCGAAGGAAAAATGGGTTAATGATAATATTAAAAAGGTTGGTGTTATTGATATATAATTTTAGTAATTTTTGATTTCGAGTCAAAATTTTAGATATAAAATTCTAAATTTCGAATTCAATATTCAAGATAAAAAATTACTCAAAATTACTAAAATATTATTAAATAATTAGAAAAAGACAATGATGAAAAAAGAATATAAAATAATTACTCCATTAAAAGGCATCATTATGAAACATTAGTATCATCATATGATTATATGTAATAATATGAACATATTAAAATATGAAATGCTGTTAATTTTACTGATTTACGTAATCAAAATCATTCTTTATTTCGGTGAATTATTTAGGGGAATTATCATCATGAAAGTTGAAAGGTAGGTAATATATATTTTTATTAAAAAACAATATTAGTGCTTAATGAAAATTCAAGTTATATCGGGAAAAAAATAATCTGATTTTAAGAAATATGGATATTGGATAAAATATTGATGATTTTAGTTTTCTTTTGTTATATGTAAAATCTCACAAAAGGTTAAATTCTTCAAATTAAATGCAGACAAAATTGAGTTGGCTTGAACTCGAGAAAATCGAGTTGTTATGTACCCTAAAAAATTAGGGACGAAACTAGAAAAATTTTCGGAGATCGAAATTAAGTTATATATTTTTATGAGAGCTAAAATAAAATTTCATCGCTGTATTAATTTATATCTTTGTAGCTTTCAAAGGAAAAAATCAAAATTATAATATTTTTCGAGATAAACTATAATTTTACCATATATTAACTTGAAAATTTTATAAATTTTAAAAATATAAAGTAGTAATTTCTTATTTTAAAGGGAGTCTAGGTCGCTACCAGTCCCACCCTTTGCCTCTAGCTAGAGAAAACACAAATGCTCACCAACTTGAGCAAAAACCTCATTCATAGAAACAACCACATGTTAACACCGAAGCTAAAATTATTATTTCGAAAAAAAAAATAGTCTCCTTATGCCAAAAAAAAAAAAGAAAAGGAAATGTCGAATTCGGAGATGTGATGGGCGGTAATAGTAGAGAAGAGGAGGATAGAAGAGGGAAAATCAAAGATACGAAAAAGAAAACTTTTACAATTAATGATTAATAATTAGTGATAATTATATTGTCTCATGATTTATATTTAATTATCAATTATTTACCATTTCGAAGAAAACCCCTGATAAAAAAATTAATTATTATTATCGGGGATGTTGCCTTAGTTAAAGTAGGCAATAACAATGTAGTCAGGATATCAAAGCCTGCCAATAATACCATGCAATTACAACCTAATTATACTTGTGATTATTGGAGTTTTATGATTCAGGATAGGTGCAGTGCGTTTAACTTACTTTTTATATCACATTATAATATTTAATTTTATTATTACAGTTATTTTTATACAAATAATTGTAGAAATAATTGTAGAGTTTTACACACAATTAATAAATTAGTAATATCATAGTAAAGTTTATGAATTTGATTTTTATAATATATATAATTTTTCATATTGCATATAAGAAGAATTAATTTAGAATAAATTTTGTGATGTTATATGCACTTTATCATACATATTTATCTCGCTGGGGAGAAATAATAAAAAGGAAAAAAAAAAATTAAAATCGAAGTATTTTTAATTTCTTTGTACCCAAAACCGAAAAAAAAATGACGACAATAATTAAAAATGAAAATCAATATCTAACAGCCACCACTAGCGGCGGCTCCGGCGGCAGCGGAGTTACCGGTACTCCAAGACAAGAAGTTATCACCAAAGGTCGGGCCTATTCCTACTCCTTTACTACCACTTCCAACCAGTTCTTCCAATCCCTTGAATAAATCTTCATCCACATGCACGTTGGGGATAAGAAGATCATCGTCGTCTTCATCGCTTTCTACATCCATGTAAACGCTTTCTTCTTCACCTCCATTATCACCGGTTTTGTGCACGGCGGCGGCGGTGTCTTCCGGTGCCGAAAGCGTTGTCGTGGGAGAGATAGGGGAGAGACTCGTGGTGGAGCGAGGAGAGGAGCAAGAAACAGTGGAGGTGGCAGGGATGGTTTCGGCGGCGGAATCTTTGGTTGTGGTGGATTTTTGAACTGTGGAAAGCTTGTTACGAGTACTGCCGGCGAGGGAATTCCGGTGAGTGGGTTTAGGGTGAGTGTGTTCGCCGGTGTAGGTGATTATAAAGATATCGGAATCTAAATTACTACGCTCCACTTGTTTTCTAGCTGAACAACCTTTTGAGCTGCTGCACCTGTAATAGTTTCTGAAAAAAAGGAGAAACCAAAATTCATCTTTTTTAAAAATTTTACACTTTTCTGAGACATTAAAAAACAAAAGAAAGAAACGTCGAAAAGGTACGGAACCTTGGATAAGGAGAGCCTTTGATGGGCTTTTGCCCATATTTACGCCATGCCCACGGATCTGACGACAATTTATCTGCTGTTACATGACATTCTGTTCTTTTTTGCTGGTTCTTCCTACAAAACCAGAAACCAAACAAATAAAAAAATGGTGTTTTTTTTTTTTTTTTAGTATTGTAAAAGATGAACACAAACAAATACAATACTGTTCCGGTTTACCTCTTTCTTGATCTTGGGGTCTGAACCGGAGGCTGAGCTCGTGTCTGCTGCTGCTGCTGGGATTGAGGTTGTACTTGTTGCTGATTTCCGAATCCGGCGAAAGAGAAAAGAGGAGCGGAGGTGGGAGTCAACGGGGAGCCAATACCGCCGGCGGCGGGTTGTTCTTGCTGGTGTTGTAGCCTTTGGTGCTGATGAAGTTGGCTGCTAGATCCTCCGTGGTGTGAACTTGAAGAGCAGGGATCTATGGCGGCGGCGGCGATGGGGTCGGCGTTTGGCAAAAAGGGTTTATAAGAATCTTGAAGATGACCGGTTTCCGCGAGCTGTGAAAGGTTGGGAAATGGAAACGGATCATCGTCTTCCTCAAACGTCAACGACGCTAAGCAAGCCAAAGGGTCCTCAAAGGAACTACTGCAATTCTCATTATTATTATTATTTTCGACGGCTCTGGTGGTGTTAGCCGCCGACGTACAACTCCGCACCACCGCATAAAGATCCCAATCCTCAGCCATCAACGAAAGCTTTCAAATTCAAAATAAAAACCTCAGCTGTGTTCTATTTTTTTTCTTATACGCAAATTGGGAAAAGAACAAAGAAACAATGAAACACAGGCAGAAAGGACGGCGTTGACTTTAGCTTTGGTGTGAAACAAAGGAAAACATTTATAAAAAAAAAAAAAGACCATAAAAGAGAGGAAATGGCGGTGCACTGACTTGGTAATTGTTAATTTATTTATAAAGAAAAAAATAAAAAATGGAAAAAGAAATAGTTGATTTTTTGAGGGAGGTTCATTGATGAGTTTTTGATCTTTCTCCACTTTAGCTTTTTCTTTGACTTTGTGAAAATGTCAAAAAGGAGTGGGAAAAGGGGGGGGGGGGACACAGTGCTGGGGGCAATTTGTGAGGACGATGCTTCTAAATTCTTTTTTTTTTTATAATACACGCGCGCCATCTCTGTTTTTGTTTTCGTACTCGAAATCTTACTGGATATCTATGGACGAAAGGATTGGGGCATCATCGCCACGCTCTCTTCACGTGCGTGTCTTTCAGTTTGATACACGCTTAAGAATATTGTCTAGAGATTAAAGTATTCTTTTAGTCCCTAAAGTTGTAATATTTCTTATGTTAGACTGCATTAGCGTTAGTTTGGATGGACGGTGTGTTTATTTCTGGTGAGGTTAAAAATAGCGGTGGCAGTGAGACTAGTTACTATAGTGGTGAGATTAGAAACAATAGTGGAGTGTATGTTTGGATTCAAATGCAGTTATAGCGGTGTGGTGGAAATATAAAATGACTAATAAGGACATTGAATTAGAAATGATATATAATAGAGTTTTTTTAGATTATTTTACTTTTACGAAATTATTAAAAATAGGTAAATTTATAAATTCATTTAATAAAATATGTTTATTAAAATGTTTATTTTTATTTAATTAATATTAATTTTATAATGGTAATATATATAACTATTATTTTAAAAAAAATCAGCAATACAAACATATATTAGATAAAAGGTTAAAATTGTAAAAAACCATGTTGACTGGGGTTGCTTTTTTTTTTCATTGGAGCTGAAATCTCCAACCAATTTTCAGCCTTCCAGTGTGGTTGAAATGCATTCTCACTGGACTTTCATGTTGAACCAAATAGCAGTGCAGTGAGGTTAGTAGCAGCAACTGCACCTCACTAGCAATAACTGCTAAACTAAATGCAGCCTTAATCTTCAAGTTCGGCAGCTTCTTTTCAATTTAATTTTTAAGGTTTAATTTCTTGAGAAATTATTTTTTATTCTTTTTTAGTTAATTTCGATTATAAATATTTTAAAAAAAGTTAAAACATTTTTTTTAAACTAAAATATTATTGTTTAATGCTATTGATATAGCAATTGGTATAGTAATTCACATCCAAATTTAAAGGCTAAATCATGTCTTATAATTGATCTACATTCCATTTTTAAGGAGCTTCAAACTAGGGCATAGTAACATTCGACCAAAAAAAATCATTTTAATTTTTCGTCTTTTGTTAGTTCTTAAACTTGTTTTGTTTGTTAAATCACTCTAAAATGGATGAAAATTTAATATTCTTTAAATTTGTTGATGTAACATACATGTTGATTGCCACGGGAATGACACATCAATATTTAATTTTTTTAATTTAAATATTTCAATAAAATGATAATTTTTTTTAAATTAAATTATTAAAAAGTAATTAAATGCTAACATTTCATCTACAGGGCAATCCATGTGCATACCACGTCCGCAAAGTTAACAAGCATTAATTTTTTCATCCGTTTTTGAGTGAATTGACAAACAAATGCAAGCTCAAGTTCTAAATGGAAGGCTAAAATAATTTTAAACATTAAAATTATATGCTTTATACTTATTTTAGCCAAATGATAAAAACATATAAAATTTGATTCAGTTAATGTATTTGAAAAAAGTTTGATTCGGTTAACGGTTAAAATTTTTTATATTTCAAGTAATTCAATTCGGGTATTAATCAAACAGACTGTTTAAGCACCCCTAATAATATTTAAACACCCTATACCAAATTTGTCACCGCCTCAACCTTGTTCTTACCACTAAAATCACTTTATAACAAATATACACTTTACTCGGACTTATTTTAAGATTTAGAGTTTAAATATATCAAAACAAATACATATATATCAAAATAAAATATTTTTTTTCTTTATTGTATCTTTACGTATTTATTAAATTAAACATATCATCAATTCTCAATTTAACCGAAATCAAATTATGTTATTCGGACAAGTTTAAACCTATCGTATTTACTAGTGTATAAAATCAACAAATTTAAATGTCGAGGAGTGCGATGACGTACATGTGTTTTCTACCGTGCGATTCTTGAGCTAGGAGGCATCAGTTGCTACAGTAGCTTTCTTAAGAGCTCACCGGTATAAATACAGTGAAATTAAATCTTAAGCTTAATTACATGTATAAATATATAGTCAGATAATGTTGCAATATAATTAAACTATTACAAAGTATAAACATATAAAAAATTAAAATAATTCGAATAAATTTTATTCATCGAACTAAACCCACCCATAACAATTAAAGGTTAGTTTAACAATACTTTTGAAAAATTTAGTTTAAAATTTAACTGCTTAGTATTACTGTCAAAAAGTAATTTTAAAAAATAAAATGTCTATTTTAGACATGATATTATAAACTAATAACTATGCATTTAAATAATATTCAAATTAGTTAATATTATTATATTTTAGTAAGAATATAAAAAATAATTTATTATAACTTATTGTTAATATTTTAATACATGAAATATAAATTTAAAATATTCTTAAGCAATAAATAATAATTATTTATAAATTTTAATTAGAATATATAAGCTATATTTTAAATATTTAAATATAACCATTAAATATTTGTAATTAGATATTAACACAATTATATTATTTTAAAAATATTTTTTTATTTTTAATTAATGATTTTAACACATTTATAATTAAGCATCAAGAAAAGAAAAAAGAAGAGAAAAAAATATGTTGTTGAAGGGGTGAAAAGTAATTAAGTACCAAACGTGTTTTTTAAAAAGAAAAATTAAAAATTTTAACTTCTCCTTTTTAAAAATATTTTTCAAAAGTTAAAAATTTCAGCAAAAAGTAACTTATTTAACATAAATTTTATTCTATAAAGTACTTTATAAGCGCTACTAGACAAGCATTAAACGTGATAGAATTGAAAATTCACACGTGACAATTACGCATGATGTAGTTACTTTTCCTTTTATGCCACTCTCGTGGCGGCGCGTACAGAATATAAAAGTTTTGGGGCGACTTAGCGTGGAGGTCCACCGGCTCACCGCTCAGGACCTGGGCTCTCTTCTTTATAAATGAGATTGTAATTCAATGGAAAAAGCAGTTGTTTGGCACCCTACACATCATTCTCATAGTGCGACCTGGTCCACCTCCCCCCCACCCCCCTTTAGCAGCGTAAGCCAATCATGATCATACGATCAAATCCCACGTGGCACGTTTCCATTGTGATTTAGTGGGTCCCCCGTACCCCAGGCAAAATCTCAAAAATAAAAAATAAAAAACCAACTGTACCTTTGTTGCTTGTCTTTTGTGTAACCTTCTTTTATTGAAAGATCTCGAACCGTTAATTTTTTGTTGGATACCTTTTTTTTTGTGTGCCCTTTTCTTAATGTGGGAAGCTTTACTTTTTGTTCAGTCGGGAATATTAGAATTTTTAACGGTGTATGATTCGAACGTACTGTGTGAGTGAAAAGTATTGGATCCTTTTTTTCCCTTCCACCCGTCGTTTTACGTAAATCATTTTTCTGAGAGGGAAATTATCAGGTGTGAGCTGTTTCACATTACTAAATTTGCTAACGGAGATTATGGAATCTTTGAGTTTTGAGGCAATCTCAGCCTTTTGACATTGTTTTTACAGCTCTTCCTTCATCCCACCTATGTGGCAGAGCACGTGACCCTTTTCCAATTTACACGTGATTTTAATGGTTTTTTCTTTTATTTCTTTTGAATGTTATGATTAAAATGTTGGGGTAATTATGTTGACATGATTTTTTTATATTTAAATGAATGTTTATAAAAAAATTATGTTTGTGTTTTAATTGAATATTTATATTTACTAACAGTATTATAGAAGTAGAAATTTCATATTAAAATATAATTTAATTATTTCACCTATGTATTAAAGGTTAGTAAAATCATGATTGGGATGGCATCAAGATAGTCTATACTGCAGAAGTGGACACAATAGCTAAGTCTGAAATTTTTGGTAGTTCCAAAATTAAATTATATATATTTTATGAGAGTTATATATAATTTTATCATTTTAATAATTTTTATTTTATTTTAAAAAAGTAAATTAAAATTTTATCATTTTTAAGTTAAAGTGCAATTTTAATATATACTAATTTAAATTTTTGTAAATTTTAAATGACAAAAAATGATATTTTCTATTTTAGAGAGGGCCAAAGTGTAAAGCCCGTGACCATGGCACAAGATGCCCCCTACAGAGGTCTATCGATTAGATGGGGATTATTTAGCTAACGAGAACTGGCCCGATTCCAATAACTATTAGAGAAGTCTGTCAGATTGAAACATGATTGGCCCAATAATGAAGATATGCAACATAGGTTATTTTTAGTAAATATGGGAATCATATCTTATAGATTTGATTTAATATGATATAATCTTGTAAATCTCTAAAATTAAGGGATAAACTAATATCGTCCGTCGATATAGTTTGATCTTGACCATCAGTTTTGAGGGAACTCAACTATAAATAGAGAGCCTCCTCTCATTTATATCGAATCAATTATAAGTTGAATTCTTAAGAATAATAGAATTTTTTTTTGTGTACGTTCTTTTTAAAAGAATCCTCACTTTTGAGAGTAAAGGCTAACTTAGACGAGTTTGGAGCGAACGGATCCCCTAAAGCTATATAGATCGCGAGATGAAAGATCTAGCCTCGTGACACTAGTCCCACTAACATCACCTCGGAGTAAACATATATAATTTTTTTATTTTACATATATAGCTCCTGCGTGTTAATACCATTAAATTTCTATTTATCAAAATTTCAAATATATATAGAATATAGCAGGACCAAACCATATTTTGACCTTTGTTTTTGGAGATTAAGAAAATTCATGATTAGGATAGTGTAAATGATAGATAGCATCTTACTGTCAATGATAGACAACATCTTACAGGTCAACATATCATTTTTCTATTAGTACTGGTAAGTACCTGCAGTATTTATTTGTTGAACCATACTACTTTAAATTTATCGATATTTTAATAAATATATATTTACTATGAAAAATATTTACAGATATTAAAATTTTGAGATTAAATAAATATTAAATATAAAATGCTTATTAATAGTAAACTTTTTTATACATTTTTTGTGATTTGACAAACAAAACAAATTTTAAGATTACAAGAGATAAAAAATTAAATAGAGGGCTAAAATAATTTTTTGCAAATTTGGAGGGCCAAAAAAATCATAATGCAAAAAAAAAAAAAAAACACAATAATAATGTAAATAATGACCGATGCAATCTAATTAATGTAAATAATGATTTAAATAAACAATAAAAAATTTCAAATTTCATGATAATATTATTTTATTGAAAAATTATGATTTGATATATTTTAAATAGTTCCATTAAAATGAAATAATTTAAAACTTCCACTATGTATAATTTTTAGACTGATGTCTTTAACAATTATCTTTCATTCTTACATCACTGTTACAATTGCGTTTGAATTTAAGTACATATCCTAGAATTGATTTTAGTATTGTAATAATAATAGCCAATCTCACTATCACTGCTATTTCTAATATTAGAGAAATTAATCTTTTCATATTTGGGTTAGTGTGGTAGAAGTTGAGAGAATTTGGGTGGACTAAAATGTTATTATATGTACAAAGACTACACTATTTGACTAAATTTTCTTGAGTTACTTTCAATTGGGTTTAGTCTAGATTTTAAAGAAAAAAAAAAAAAACTCGATGAAAACATAGCTATCAGATGCCCTTTTTTTGTGGAAGTAGGATGAGATGAATGATATGACTAATGTGTATTAAATTAGCATGGATCATGCAACCAGAGAAAGTTGTGTGGGTTTGGCAATTGATTTAACAAAGAAGATGGTGAAAGAAAAGACTAGAAAAAGGAAAGAAGGGTAGTGTATGTATATCTTTTAGGTTTTGTGGGTTTGGCAGGATGACCTTTAAAAGCGTCACTAGGAAGAAAAGGAAGCAAAAGATATGAAAACATGAATGTAGCATTACTTGTGCCAAAAAAAAATCAGTCTGTCTAGATTTTATGAAAACGATTTTTTTAATCAATCCAAATAATAGAAATGAATAAAGTAAATCACATCGAAACATTCTCGGCCTTTGTTTGTGCTTTGTCCATCACGAAATGGAGATTTTCTATTTTTTGTATGAACCAAAAATGGAAATAAAATTACCCAACTTTATGGATTTCATCATATACCCAAAACTTTTCATTGTAGCAGACCCATTTGAAGTCTATGTGAAAGCCAATCGAGTAATGATCAATTTGCTAAAACCGAAAAAGACCAATATATGTAATATTAATATATGTATTATATTTCAGGTCAAAAAGTGAAGTAACAAGCAAAAAGAATAAATAAATTTTCATATTGAGGAATAAGTTAGGTTTGGGTGATCTTAAAAATTATCTGTGTTTAAGTATTAATAAAATTTTGTTATATCATTAAATTTTAAAGATATGAAATTATTATTATACATTCATTCATAGAGAAACTATTTTATGGATCATCCCCACCATATTATTCATGGTCACTTTTTAAATATTTAATTATATTTCAACAAAATTTTTCATGTTATCGATACATAATTTTAGTAATTTTTTTACCCCGAATCTAGAATCCGAACCCTAAATCCAAAACATGGAACCCTAAACTCATAACTCATAACCCCAAACCATTGAACTCGAACTTTGAACCTTAAATCCTGAACTTAAATTTTAAGGTTTAAGATTCGAGTTTAATGTTCGGGGTTTATGTGTCAATGACATAGAAAAAATTATACAAAAATTATTAATTTTTTCTCTAAATTGATTGCATAAAAAAATATTAACTTATGAAAAAAACAAAATGATTAAAATTTGTAAAAGAAAGAAAGGATATTTGTTTATAATTTAAAAAAATAATTATTTTAAATAATTTAATTAGTTAAATTAAATTTGAAAAAATATTAGATATAAATAAATATATTCTATCATCTTTAAAATTTAATGATATAATACTATTTTAAAACTTATACTTTTTAGGAGGATACTAATATAATTTATTTTCTTCATGGAAATAAAATGTTAACATATTGTTATATTTATGGTCTTGATTGCTTTTTTCTTTTTCATTTGTTTTCATCTGAAGGCGGTTGCAATTGAGCACCCGTAGGCCATACTCCACACCCGCCTCTTAAAAATATTCTTACGTTTTATTTTTAAATAAAAATATTAATTTAAAATAATTTTAATTATATTTTAAAATCTATCCTAAATTTTTGAATAAAGGTGGATCCAATTTGTAGCAGAGCAGTTGGACGAATTTGAATAAAGGTGGATCCTAAAATCTTATGTAATGTAATTTAAAATGTTTTTTTTTAAGTAAAATGTTTTTATATAATTTTTAAAATTAAAATTTTTTTTTTAAAGATCAACAATAATTTTTATAAAAGTTTCTAAAATCTCAAAACCAAAAATTTTTATAACATCTATTTTTTATAATATTTATTTTTTAAAATTTTTATTTTTAATTATGTCACATAATATCTGGCATATCGTTTAATGATTAAATTAACAATTTTAATAATAAAAAACACATTATTGATAAAACATCGATAGATTGAAAATGTTATTAGATTAATGTTTTAAAACAAGGGCTATGGGTGGGAGATGTTTGATTTAATTAACTCTTATATATGTTACGATTGATTAACATTTTAATTTTTAGATGATGATCAAAATAGATTTTCTTCAAAATAAGTATCACTTAAGAGTACAAAGTATACAATGTAATTATTAATACATGGTTGAGTAGTTATAAGATAAAATCAAATCAAAACAAAGTGCAAACAAATAAGGAATTTGACAAAATCCACCTACAGTAACTATGCATGGTAAGATTAGAAATTTACACATGACATTTACGTATAGTAAGACTTGAGTGTATATTTAAAGACATAAGTCTCAGCCTTTCCCAACAAAGCTTTGACAGTATTGGCCTTTATCGTTTATATATTACAGTCACAACTACGTCGTCTATCTTATTTGTATCCCTCTTATTTTTGGAAATCACCTTAAACTATTGTATTATACAATACGAATGTAAAAATATTGTGGAAGACCTTATATTAAGAATTGAATTGCATTTTGCTCTTTTATTTAAAAAATGAGTAAATTAGTACATGTATGTTAGATCAAAAGCAAACTAGTCGTTCTATTAAAAACTTTATCCATTTTTATTATTAAAAACATGTCTATGTACACGTCATGTGGAACTAGTTGATTATGAATAAAATTTTAACCGAAAAGACTAATTACTGTTTGATTTAATGTATAACGATTAATTAATTTATTTTTTAATAAAGTGAGTAACATATAATCTTATAATACACGAGTCACCATAGTACTCTTACCAAAATACAATAGTACTCTTACCACTAAATCAAAAGGTGGTAACCATATTTTTTTAAAAATTTTAATATGACAATTAATAACCTTAGTTAATGAATTTTCTCGAAGGCTAAATTGGGAAAACTACACCAAACCCTGCCCAATACAAAAGCCCAAGAACATTACTCTCTCGCACACATTTTTCTATTTTTTTCTCACGCCATCCTACACAAAGTCGGCTCTGAAGCAGATCGCGATCTGAAATTTAATTTTCGAAGGTTAAATAATTTCTTTTATCCCTTTCATTGTTCTTTTAATTTTATGTAAATATGTTGAGATTTTACGGGTTTTTTTTTTTTTTTTTTTTTTACTTTTAAATTTGCAATAACCATGAATGATATATTGCAGCTAGAAATATTTTCGAATTGTAGCTAATTTCTTCAATTTTCTGCCAATTTCAGATTTTAGGGTTCTTTTAGTGTTTCCTTTATTTATTTTTGTTAATTTTTTTATCCTAATTGGTTTGAGTTAAATAGCTGTTGGTCGACTTTGGCGGTGCTAGCAGCTCTACTCCTTTGGCTTGATTTCTTTTTAGCTACCAGATTTATCAGTTAGTAATTAGGGTTTTTTAGTTTTTTTCCCCAATAATTGGCGAGCTGAATCTATTTTATTAAATTTAGAACGAGACATTTTCGAATTTTTTTGTGTAATTGACTTTTGCTCTTTTGATAATTTCATTTAAAATTAATTGCCTTAGAAGGAAGTGTAGATTATGCCAGAGTTGCTGTATTTACCAGTAACTGATTAGAACTTGTTTAAGGTAGAAGATCGCCATGGCTGCTTCAGAAGAGAATGGTGCATTGTTTCCGATTTTCATTTTAACAATAATGGCACTGCCTTTGGTGCCGTATACAATACTGAAGTTGTGCCGAGCAGCATCCAAGAAAACAAAGGTAATTCATTGCCAGTGTGCAGAATGCTCTCGCTCAGGGAAGTATCGCAAATCCATATTTAAGCGGGTAAGCTCTTCTGTTGCCACTTCAATTCATTATTCAAAATTTAACTTATGGGGAGTTTCAACTTTTTGTTGGCATTATGGTACATCCTCATATTTGGAATTAATTGGTCTTGTTCTTGCAGATCTCGAACTTCTCAACTTGTAGTAACTTGACTCTGGTGCTGCTCTGGGTCATCATGATATTCTTGGTTTATTACATCAAGAGCATTAGCCAAGAGGTAAATGCAATTAGTACAGTATGAGTCATATGTAAGATTCTTTGGCTCTTATCTTGCTGTTAGAGTTCCTTTGGTTGTCTTATGCTTCTGTAATCATTGAGTTTAAATCTCTGTTATGAGTTGCACTTACTGAACTACACTGTTTTCTTTATTCAGATTCAAGTTTTCGAGCCTTTCAGTATACTTGGGTTGCAGCCTGGAGCTACAGATTCTGAAATAAAGAAAGCATATAGGAGACTTTCTGTTCAATACCATCCGGATAAAAATCCAGATCCAGGTTGAAGGTGTTTTAGTTGTGTAGTTATATGAATTCCTATAGATTAGCAAGAAGAAAAGGCATTTGAATGATAACATTTATTCATTAATAGTTTAAATTATATCAATTTTTCAGAGGCTCACAATTATTTCGTGGAGTACATAGCCAAGGCTTATCAGGCTCTCACAGATCCTATATCCCGTGAAAATTTTGAGAAATATGGACATCCAGATGGAAGACAAGTAATTTATCTTTTAGAATAAGCAGCTATGTATTTTAATTCTAATTATTAAGATAAATAATCCTCTTTAAGAGTTAAGACAATGCCATATCTTTTTGGTGCAGGGTTTTCAAATGGGCATTGCTCTTCCCCAGTTCTTGCTGGACATTGATGGAGCATCTGGGGGCATTCTCTTACTCTGGATCGTTGGTGTCTGTATTCTCTTGCCGTTGGTGATTGCTGTCATATATCTCTCTAGGTCTTCAAAGTATACCGGAAACTATGTCATGCATCAAACTCTATCAACTTACTATTATTTCATGAAACCTTCTTTGGCCCCAAGGTACTTTGTCGCAATTAAAAATATTTATGATCACTAATTGCAAACTCTAGTGAATCAATTAGTACAGATGGGGTGGTTACCAAAAAAATGCAGTTAGTGTTAACCATGTCAGCAAGATTTTTTTTGGAGAGTGGGGGCTATTGTTAGGAAATAGTGATGTCCCTTCCTCTTTCTTAATTTTTTTAGTTACATAAGCACTTCTTCATTGAAGCTTTCATTAGAATCATCTTGTACCTTGTGTTTATGAAGTTATTGGTGTATTCAGGGATCTTAAAAAATATGTATCGGGCACCATTACTGAGGCTGCTGAATTCCTCCTTGATTTAATGTTAATTTGAAATCTGATACCTATAGTTTTTAACCTTTTCTGATGTCTAGTTGAATTCCATTTTTAATCCGCTCACTGTATGGATTTGTGGAGTTGTTTGTGTAATTCTTTACAAAATGATTTGATAAATTATGGTACCTGGTTTACAGCAAAGTCATGGAAGTCTTCATTAAGGCTGCTGAATATATGGAAATACCAGTTCGTAGGACTGATGATGAACCTCTCCAGAAACTGTTTATGTCAGTTAGGAGTGAGTTGAATCTGGACCTTAAGAACATTAAGCAAGAGCAAGCTAAATTTTGGAAACAGCATCCTGCTATAGTGAAGGTAATTATCTGCTGAGATTTATCGGTATTGAGAAAATCGAATGTAATTATTCTGATTCCTGACTAAGCTACTTATGGTTTCTTTTGTGCCATTTTCTATCTAGACTGAGCTGTTGATTCAGGCACAATTAACCCGTGAATCAGCTGCCTTATCTCCAGCTCTACTTGGTGATTTCAAGCGCATGCTAGAACTTGCACCTCGACTCCTGGAAGAATTACAGAAGGTCAGATCTAAACCTTCCTATCATTTCTGTCTGAGTAGACTTCCAGGACTGATTATTATACAGTATCATGTCTTGTGAACATGTTCTAGATCTTCTATACTCTATGTACTTTCTGCAAAACCCAGTTCTCAAATGAAAAGATAAAAGAAGCAGTTTATGCTTCTTCTTGTTACTATATAGACACAACCATCTCCATGGGTGGATGCTGTGAAAATCTTTAATATTCAGAATTTGGCTAATAGAAACTACTGTCTGTTTAGTTAAATAATTTTCAAGTACCCAAGAAATTAATCAAATTGAATAACGTCACGTGTGGCTATGTGCATGATGACAGTGTTATTTGAAAGGTCAAAACGTGCACTGTCTAGGGATTTTGGATATTTATGACCTCAAGAAAATTCACTGAAATAGAGAGTCAGATGGGCAGATCGTTTCTGGAGCGAAGGATCAAATTATAGACAAATGTATAAGCAGCTCTATGAAAAACCACTGCAAACAATTAGTATTACAAGTAATCAAATTTAAGTATGAGTTCGTCTGGAAGATAAAAATAGGCATTCTTACTCATGGTACTAAGTTGTCATGCTTTAGCCTCCCAGCTTGTATTTTGTATGCTTATGACTTTTTCTTTGTTCAGATTGATCTCAGATATATGTATTCTTCATGTGCGATTTCTCTGTTATTAATTATGTATCCTCTATTGCAGATGGCACTTATACCTCGTACTGCCCAAGGTCATGGATGGCTGAGACCAGCTGTAGGAGTTGTGGAGCTTTCTCAATGTATTATTCAGGTGCTTATCTTGGGAAATTTTGCTACTGCTTATCATTTTTAAGTCATGCATAAGCCTGTTATTAATTTTCATCTATTAAAATTCTGAGCGCAATATTATAGCTTAAACTATTTTTGAAATAATTAAAGTTGGTCTAAGTATGTCCCTTTTTTTGCTTTGAACAAACATTTCCATTGTCATATTCAAACCTCTTAATTTTCTCAATGTAAGCTCAATTGCATTGTATCTTCTAAGGTTTTTATTTTTTAACATACTAGCTTGGAAAAATTAATTTATGAGATTAGCTGCAATTGCCTTATTTTTTAGTCCATATTAATGCTTGGAGTTATTTATGTTGATTGATGCAACACAGGCTGTTCCACTCAGTGCAAGAAAGGCAACTGGAGGATCTAGTGAAGGCATTGCATCTTTCTTGCAGCTGCCACATTTTAGTGAGGCTGTCATAAAAAAGATAGCTCGCAAGGTAAGTCTGAAACTTTTAGCAGGAATGCTACTACATAACATTTCACCTTCTAGGTCTAGCTGTCAATTGTCGAAGGAGCTAGATCTCAACGACCTTTCGTGCAGTCTTTTTCTCTATTGTTGAGATATTGTAAATAGATGTTGGACTTGGACTTGGGCAATATACACAAAATTTTGATATCAGTTGTGCTCTAGTCTAGGTTTGCCATATGCCATTTCTTTTGCTAAGCTTTGCCATATATTTCTAGTTTTGCATAAGTTGGATAACTTAGAGAGAGGTTTGATCTTGTTTTGTATTAGTTGGATTACTTAGAGTAACCGATCTTTGTGGCTCTTAGAAAGTAGGTTTTGACCCTTGCAAAATGATAAATACATAAGAAGATACTACTCATTTTGGGAGCTTCAACTGAATCTTTCCGTAATTAGACATAAATGGGGTATCTGTACGAACAAAATAGAGAAAACTGCTTGAAGGTTTTCTTTCTCTTAGGCCCCATCCCCGATTTATTTACATATTTATTTTTTGTTATTTCCTTTGATCTCATGGTTAGGAGTTATTTATTCTCTGTTACAGAAGGTAAGAACGTTTCAAGACCTTCGAGACATGACTATGGAGGATCGTGCTCAACTTCTAACTCAAGCAGCTGGATTTTCTCCCGCTGAAGTACAAGATGTTGAGATGGTATTGGAAATGATGCCTTCCTTAACGGTTGAAGTCACATGTGAGACCGAGGGTGAAGAGGGTATACAAGAGGGTGATGTTGTGACAGTTCAAGCTTGGATAACCCTTGAGCGTGGCAATGGCTTGATCGGTGCTCTTCCCCATGCCCCCTATTTCCCATTCCACAAGGAAGAAAATTTCTGGTTCTTGCTTGCAGATTCTGTCTCAAACAATGTATGGTTTTCCCAAAAGGTGAGCTTCATGGATGAAGCTACAGCAATAACTACTGCTTCCAAAACAATTCAGGAGACAATGGAGGTTTCTGGAGCAAGTGCCAAGGAGACAAGCGAAGCTGTCAAAAGAACCATAGAGAAGGTTCGAGGTGGTTCCAGATTGGTGATGGGCAGATTCCCCGCCCCAACTGAAGGAAACTACAACTTGACTTGTTACTGCTTATGCGACTCCTGGATAGGTTGCGATAAAAAGACAAACTTGAAGGTTAAAATACTGAAAAGAACAAGAGCCGGCACTCGGGGTGGTCTCGTATCAGAAGAAGGACCTATTTTGGAGGATGGAATCGAAGAAGAAGAGGAGAACGAAGAGGACTATGAAGATTATGAGAGTGAATACAGCGAAGAGGAGGAAGAGGAGAAAGATACGAAAAAGAAGGGCCCTGCTGCTAATGGTGCAGTGCATAATAAAGGCTCAAGCTCTGAAGGTTCAGGCTCAGATGAGGAATGAAACAAATAAATTCCAATTTTCATTTAGAAGAATAAAACCCTACTTTTTTTTTTCTCTCTTTCAGAATATCTTTTTTAACTTCTTTTTTTAAATAGTGATTAAATTAAGGAGTATAAGTTTCAGAGATTCAAAGTAACTATGATACTACAGGGATTAGACACTAGTGTACTGTTTTTTTTTTTTTTTTAAATTAGTTGGATGTATCGGATTCGTGTTATTTTGAGTTGAGTTCGGGTTGCTTTAGATTCGAGTTTAAAATTTAAGTTTTTCAGATTAGGTGATTATTGATTTCAAACATTTTTGGGATTGCAATAGCTTCAAGCTTAGATAATCCAGATTGCTTATCATGTCATTTTGAATTTGGAAATGTTTAGATTTAGGTCAAATTTGGTTTGGAATTGAAATTATTTATTGGAATTAGACTGAATTAGTTGATTACATCCGTTGGATCAAAAACCGATAAAATTGGTTCAACTTAAACTCATTAAACCGAAATTTGATCAATTAAACTGAAAATGAGGGATGTCATCGGTTCAACCACCTTTAAAACAATGATTCGAGGCAATCCAACAAATGCAAATGGCAGATACGAATTAACCCTAAAGCATAAAAGCTGAATTATTTTCATTCATAGCCATCTTAAAACAAAAACAGGTTCCATACCTATCATAACACACAACAACAAAAATCAAACCAAGAGCCCAAAACATAAAAACCATGTCTTCAACATTTATTCTTCTTCATACAAGTTTCATACACCAATTGAGCAGCCAACAAATCCACAACACCCGAACCAACAGATTTAAACACAGTAATCTCTTCACAATCCTTCCTCCCAACTTTCTTCCCTTCAATCAACTCCACTAAATTACCCCCAACATCTCCTTTCCCCATCACTCCTCTTTCAAAAGCACCTACCAATTCCCCAGCTTCCACAAGCGCCGCTTCATTATCAACATAAACTCTCCCTCTTTTAATCGCTTCATCATCACATTCTTTCATGGTCTCCCTAAACGAGCCCACTAAATCCAAATGAGCTCCATGTTTCAACCTCTCACCTTTAACAAGCGGCGTTTCAGCATTCGTAGCACAACTAATAATATCACCTAATGGAACGATTTCATCTAACGATTCATTGGTTTCGAAACTAACCCCTTCGAATTCGTTGCTTTTTTGTAGAGTTCCGGCTAAATCGATGGCTTTTTTGATCGTTCTGTTCCAAATTATCACTTTTTGTAAACTGGGGTTTGATGATAAATGGGCTTTGATCAAATGAGGTGCTAAAGCACCTGCACCGATCATGATGAGGATTTTGCTGTTTTTTTTGGCTAATATTTTGGAAGCTAAGCCTGAAACGGAAGCTGTTCTGTAAAGGGTTAAAAGGGTTCCGTCCATTGAAGTTAAAGGTTGGCCGGTGGTGGAGGAGAAGAGGACGTAATTAGCGTGGATGCCGGGTAAGTTGATGGTGGAGTTTTGAGGGAAATGGGTGACGAGCTTAACACCTATGTAAGGAAGAGATGGGGCTGAAGACCAGGAAGGCATGAGGAGGAGAGAGGAGGAAGGTGAAAGAGAGTAGTGTTGACGGATTGGGGTGTTGATGGCGGAGGAGACGGTGGGGAGAGAAGAATGGAAGTGTTGGATTAAGGTGCTGTGGGAAAGGATTGAGTGAAGAGAATCGGAGGAAATAAAGATTGGGTTAGGATTCGATGCCATTAGTGAAAGCTTTGGTTAAGGATGGAAATTGGGGGAGAGGAAGACCAGATAGTGGACCAGATAGTGGTTGAAACTTGGGAAAATCCCACCCTGTGAATAGACGACCAAGACTTTGTCGATTTAAAAGGGAAAATGATGTTGAGACGTGTCAGGTGTATAAGATTGGTGGAACCCAGTTGTGGATACGACAACTATCAGCCGTCATCATCGAACTGCTAGCAGAGCCAAAATGCAATTCGGTTCAGAATCGCGGGTTGGCCGGTTTGGTTCTACTTCACCAAATTTAGATTGTGTCAGTGTGTGAATTGAGTTTATTTTTTAGCCTTTTTCTCGAGCTATTTCATTTTAGGTGATTTTGGGCTGTTTGATTAAATTATATTCAAATTAAGATTAACTAATTTACTTAATATATCTTTATTAAAAATATATATACGCTACCGTAAAAACAAAATCTACCCTACAATTATTTTTTTTTTTACTTTCAAAATATATAATTTCACTTAAATAATGGGCATCAACTTATCTAGTTCATAAACATCTCACTTCCAACATAATTTTACAAATATCAAAAGGAAAAAAAAAAAAAAAAACTTTTCTTAGTTTGACGACTCTACCTCTTATGGATGGTATTATAACTACCTAAATATGTATGTACAATTACAATTTACAATCAATTTGGAAAAATTCGAGCTATTTTATATTATATGTATTCGTATTCGAATGTGTTAGACATGAATATTTTATCAACTATTTATTTTTAATCCTTAAATTAACCCCGAGTGCGTAAGTTCAATCTGTGTTGCAGTCCTTTCCGCTGCCATCCACCACTCATCATCTTCATCATTCATATTCTCCTGATGGTAAAGTGATTTTAGGAAAAATTAGTAAATAACATTGCTTCATTGTAATAAGGTAAGATCAGAAACATAATCATCATAAAGAACAGTTGAAAGTTTAGTTTGTATCAAGTAAACTAACCGTGTCATCGAGCATTAATCTTTCCGGCTTAATTTCAATATGGTCTGCAACTTTTATAGCTTCAAGCCACCATGAATCTTTAGTACAGTAGTCTAAATCACCTTCGTTACTGTAAAGCAAAACTTTACCTTCGTCGTTGTTGACATATCGGTATTCAAGATTGTTACTTGTAAAAGACCCGTCATCACTTGAATCAAAGAAAAATGAAGAATCAGGAATGCAATCTGTCGGGATTGGACGTAGGGGAGATCGGTAACCTGCGATCATCGGCAACATTGCAAATTGGCAGTCATGCATAGAGGGGAAACTAATGACAACGAGTAGTTTCTCGCACCTTTGCAATCGGGATCATAACACTTCTGGTAATAAGCTGCCCTTCTCATATCAACAACATACATAACTGAAGCAGTACAACAAAGATGAACTTTGTCACATACACAAATATATCAACGGCAGCATACTTTGGTAATTAACGTTTTAATACTCTACGGGTTTGACGTTACCGAGAACATAAAAGATAAATATGATAACGTATGGCATTGATGAACCTAATAATTATAACTAATATTGACAATTTGGTTCTCATCTTGCAGATTAAAATAAAAGAAGTATACCATGATTGCTCTTATGCTCTCTACCAATTCGTTCACAGTATCGATTTCTCAACATGCTGTAGATGACTAATCCGTATTCAGAGAACCAATACCAGCAGCGTATTTTCCCTATAATCACAGCAAATCTAACCGGGGTAATCAGTATTTGATTTGTGAAGGAAAAAAGATAACAATTTTTTTTTGTTAAGCGTTGTGAAATCATGGATTAGACTATCCCCCCAGATTACTGAAGCATGCTTGATTCATTTGCTCTTTAAGTTAAAAGTACATAATACAACCTGGTACATTGCCGGTGGAGGCAATTGATACTATAAATTCATCCAAATAAGGGAAGGGTGACTTTCCCGTTTGGTATGTTGTAGAAACATCACTAATGCCAGTGTTTTCTGGAGCTCTGCAATATCTTCCAAAATTACTAGTTACCTGCATAACAGAAGAATTCGGATGGTGAACAGACAATGTCTCAAAACAATAGTAAAATTCTCTTCTATTCAGTAAGAAAGAGGACATAAAAGCTTCTGTATAGTCAAGATGTGAGGGTAAATGCTGATTGCTTTGAAGTTTGGCTTTTCTTTTGAAACCAAAAATATTGGAAGTTGCAAGTAAATTAATGTAAAACGTATACTAAGAAAAATAAACGACAATGTAGTACAATGATGAAACCCAAGGCAAAGGTCAAACTACCTCTGTCTCAAACTGCAGAGTCTTCACACAATCTAGTTCCATTTTGCAGACCAAAAGCTTCTCACAATCATCATCCATTTTGCAAATCAAGGATGTCATGAACATGTCCTCCTCACCCTGTTGTTCAACGAAATATGTTTATTCAAAATTAATGTTAGAAGGCAGCTCTATCTCTTAAACTATAGCAGTTAGCTTCTGATAAGGAAATGAATATTTTGGTTTGCGATTCTTCATGGCATGTCATCCTACAGCACCAGTGTTCATTCAACATTTCCATGGCTGTAAAATTCTGAACAATGCATATTTTTGCAGCGAACATTAGTTGTTTCTTTTTTGTTGTTCTTTAAGGATAAGCAAGGATAAAAATGGGAATGAGATCTCCTTAGTAAACAAAAGCAAGCCCTGGTAAGCCAATGGGACATGCCATCATTAGGAAAACAAGATACTGATTAAGATATTGAGAAAACAAAATATTAATAGTAACTTTTACTTTAAAAACTTTCATATAATTATGATTTATGCCCATTCTACTGGCATGCAAGGATAAATCATGCACTACAGACATATATCAATAGTCACACAGAAATTTTTTAGAAAATTTTAATAAATTTGCAAGTACTGTATATGGAGCATCTTTTCCAACATGCATGAATACACACACAAAAAGCAGCAGAATTCCTTGTCAAGAATTAAAGTCACTGCAATATAAGTTTTAAGATTCAAGCGAGTAAATTAGCATACCATGTCCTTACATTTGAAACGCCCAGTAGGTAAGAGGAAGGAATTCTTTCCTGCCTTAGATGATAGAGCCAGGCGAAAGCAACGATTTCTAGAATAGACAGCAGTGTCCACAAAAATTTGGTCAGGTGAATCAGAGGTTGAATCTTTTTTTACATATAACTTTTCAAATCTTTCATCCCTTTCCTTTGCACTTGCTATGCGTGAGCATATCTGATAAATGTCAACAACTAGTGATAATGGTTAGCATTTTGATGCATAAGCGTAAAAAGGAAAGAAAATTAACTATAGCAGGTTTCCCCTGCTGGTGGCAACAAAACAATGCTATATATAACATTAATTAACACAGTTAATTTTTAAGTAAGGCATACCTCTGCAACAAATGCACCCACATGTGAGTTGTCCTTAAAAGCAGTCTTTGGCATCCGCATGATCAAATGGCGAGAAAATTTCTCTGCATTTGAGTATTTATACCAATGCGATATAATTTTAAGAAACAAACCCCGGTATAAGAGCAAATCATTTGTCTTGAAAAATAAATGATTTGATGCACATTTCTATGATGTTCGCTGTTATTATCAGAAGTACAAAGATATCACAAATTCTAAAGGGCAC
The DNA here is from genome assembly GCA_025503065.1 of Gossypium bickii. NCBI lineage: Eukaryota > Viridiplantae > Streptophyta > Magnoliopsida > Malvales > Malvaceae > Gossypium > Gossypium bickii. The sequence continues at coordinate 115,828,385 of CP106716.1, forward strand.
AAATCATAGACACCCCAGAACGGTACCTTCAGTAGAGGAATCAAGCTCCACCACCCAATCCTGATTTCCATTGATAGAGTATTTTTCAAGTAAGGCCTCTAGAATGACAGAAATCAAGAGATCAACCATTTCATCTCCATCCCTTCCCAAATTGTCACTCTTATTGAACTCCAAATCAAAGTACAAGTGGCACGGGAAACCCTAGAAACAATGCAGCCACAATCAATAAAATAATGTCAAAGACAAAAAAGAAGAGTCAAACATCCTCATGGTAGTTTCAGGTTTTACTACTCAAGCACAGACAAACTGTATGAATGGAAATTGGCTAGAATGGAAAACTGAAATCATATGTAGAGATTTCTACCTCCTGAATCACTTCATAGTGATGGCGAAGTTTTGATTCCATTATTTTGTACCTGGAATGACAGGATAACAAAGCAACAAACGAAGAGTTTAAAAGGATAATTCTCATGAAGTAATCAAATCTGAACAGGCAATAATAAATAGTAAAGACCTCTTCCAGAACTCCTCATGTGTAGAAGCAAGATATCTTCTTTGTCCACTATAGTGATCTTGATAACTAAAAACATGTGCATTTGCATGTACTTTAGCAAACTTTACTGCTTCATCCTGCCTTGGAAATGTAGCCCATACTTGTGTTCTAAGGAATGAGTAACAAGAGCCATGTCAATAAATAAAGAATAATAAGAAAAGAGACAATGAATGCTTTCAAGTCAAAATAGTTGATGTAACATGAATCCTACAAGTGCTGAAATGGAGTGAAACAACTACCTTAAATTCGATTTTTCTTGTTCACTGAGATCAATGTGAATTTCACGTAACAAGCGCAGCAAACTCAATGGTCTTTTTGGAGGAACGCCATGTGGAGACCCATAAAATATAACTGGCGAGAACTGTTTCCCACGGCTAAATTTTCCTGGCTGAACTGCTGTTGAAACACACTAAAGGAAACATGAAGTTAAGTCAATTTCTACATTAATATAGCAAAGAAAAACCGATTTGGCAACAAACAAGTCTAAGTTAAAGAGACTACCTTTCAGGACTCTGTTTGTCCCAAATACACAAATCTTGCATAAACAGTAAACTATAAGTTTAAACAAAACAAAGCCAATTCAACTTAAAATACCTTCTCGACAGAGAGTTGTGCACTGGTTGCAGTTGCCTTTCTTTGTTCAGATAGGGAAGGCGAACAAGGTGACGCGGAGACCTTTCTGGTTGAATTTCCTTGATTCATCTTGCTTCTACACCCTTTCCTTTCCCTTACAGCAGATTCTAGTTAAAAATAAATCAAGACACTTTATTATTCCCTCTTTTGCTTTTCTTAATTTGTACAAACACATTAAAATCATGTAAATTTGCAGTGGACTAAAATCGGTACCAACTCATACACTAATTCGATAACCAATGATGATGAAGATTGCAATAAATTGCCCTAACTTGAAACTTTTTTACTAATAAAATTTGAAATTCAATGAAAATACAACGAATCTCTCATAAACGATTTGATAAACTATCACGCTTCATGAAAATCATCGTCGACTATCGGATTTCAAATTTTGCAGTGTAATTCACTTAACAAATATACAAAAAAATTGGGGGAAAACACACACACACAATATTAAGGAAAAAGGGAGAGGAACTTACGAGGAGGAGAGATGCCACACTTGAAACATTCGAACAATCGATCAACGTCGTCCATTGTGCTCGCATTTCTCTTCTTTCCCATTTCTCTTTCTGTTTGTTTTCCTTTACTTTTTTCCCTCCACTGCTAGCGGGAATTTAATTTTTCAATCTCGCTACTAATTTTAGTGGAAATCCCTAACGTTCTTTTTATTTTATAGTTTTTTATGAATTTTTTATTGTTTTCCTTCATAAATTTATACCAAATGTTAAGTACATTTAAACTAATGATGAATGTATCACTTAAAGTTTACAATATATTTTTTTCTAAAATTTCACTTTTATTCTTTCTTTAAAAAACTAAATTTTCACTTCACATCTTAAATATAATCAAATTTGACCAGCTATGTTTTAAAAAGAGACAAATTATTATTTTTTAACAGAAAATTTAATTAAAATGTTAAATTTTTAAACATAACAACATGAAAAATCTACATCATGCTATTCTTTTTTAAGTTTTATGAAATTTTTTGTTATTTTTTAATTGTAAAAATATAGAAATATATGTTTGTTAAAAATTTTAAAATAATATGGTGTTTTTTTATGGGTTTGGCTCGAGTTCAAGCCTAGAATTCTTTTGGAATCTCATAGACACTTTTAATTTTAGATAATCATGATTTTTAACTTGTGAACCAAAATCGTTCAAAATACTATGATTGAAATTATTTTTTGTTTGTCGTACCACCAAAAATAATTTGACACAGATAATTATTGTTCTTTTTAAGTCATAATGAATACCTTGTTTTTCTTGAAATAGGATAATTAAAATTTGACAAATTAAAATAAATGAATTAATTTGTTAATTTATTAATTTCCCATAATTACCTCATTGAGCCCAGCCACTGAGGCTTCAAGTAAATGAGTTTCGTCACTTGTTCTTCAAATTGGGTCAGTTCATGTAGATTAAATGAGTATTATTTAATATGTAGACCTCCATGAGACGTTCTTTATGCCTTGGTCACAGACTTCAAACTATGACTTGTGACACATACACTGTGGGGGTAAAACTAGGAATTATGTGATGGAGGGCCAAGACAAAACTAAAAAATTTGGGTGGTGGGGTGCAAAGCTAAAAATTTTGCATTAAAATGTACTTTTTATGTAACAACCCAATTTTGGGTCTAGTCGAAACTGTGGTTTTGGGACCACAAATTCGACGTAGTAAAATTTATTTTTATTACATTTTGATTGTCTACAGTTTTACAGAATAATTTTGTGAAAATTTTGTTCAAAAATTTTGACATTTGAGCACTCAATTTAGCAAAAAGGATTAAATTGTAAAAAGTTCAAAAGTTGAGTTCTACATGCTAAAGGTGTCTAATTGCTATGAAATTTTAAATTGAAGGTCCTTAGATGGTAACTAGACCATTTGTTAATATAGTGGACAAAAATGGACATGGTGAGATAAAACTCAAAGTTTTAAGTGAAGGGCATTTTGGTCATTTGGTAATTAAATGAATTAAAAAGCTAAAAATCAAGCCAAAATCTTGACCATCTTCTCCCCCTTGTGCCGAAAATTAGAAGGAAGACATAGCTAGGGTTTGGCCAACTTTCAAGCTCGATTGTAAGTATGTTCTTGCCCCATTTTTAATGTTCTTTATATTTTTGAAGTCGTTATCACTTGATCTATCTATTTCTACCATTGATTTAAGGAATAATCAAGATATAGGGTTTGACCCATGTTAAGCATTTGTGTATTTTGATGTCTAGTTGTAGAAAATGAATGTTTGGTGTTAGATAAACAACTTTTCCTAAGTGATTTTTGATGAAAATGCTTAAAATGCCCTATTTGTAAAAGTTAAAAAATATGTAGTAAAAGTGTGTTTTAATGGAAAATGGGGGCTGTTATAGTTATAAAAAAATGGTTCGGCTAGGCTTGTACATTAAAGAAATTGAACACGTTTCATTTTACGAGCTTAGGGACCAAAATGTAAATATGCCAAACTTTAGAGGCAAATATATAATTTTGTCATAATAAGATTTTTGGACTGAATTGAATAATATGAATAATATATGAGTTAAATTTTCTATTATACATAAGAGAAACGAGGTTCGGACCTAGATCGAGGGGAAAACAAAGTATTTGACGATAAGGTATCATTTCTACTATTTTTGTACTGAGGTAAGTTCGTATGTAAATAATGCATTGTTATTTATGCTTTAATTGCTTTAACATTGTATAAATTGTGATTTACTCTTCGAACATAATCGACAAAGTTCAACAAGCGAGAAATCCCGGTTGAACCTTATGAATAGTTAGGATACAAATGTCATGACATTAAGGTTATTGAAATTTAGTGTAAGACCATATCTGGGATATGGCATCCATATGAGGGATATGACATCCATATGAGACTTCGTGTAAGACCATAGCTGGGCTATTGGCATCGATACAATATCTCATGTGATACCATATCTGAGATATAGCATTGGTATGGTACTGTGTGTGCGAGATGTCCCGCGTATCCTTTAGTATTCCAAGTGGTTCAACGAGAATGTTAAAGTTGTAAAAGGTTATGTTTATGTTGCGAGTTGTACAAATACATACGCAAAACTCATTGAATAATGAGTTCAATATGTGATGAACCCTCGGTAAGGTTATGAATGAGTAAGTTATGATTAGAAGACCAAAATACTATTTATGCCAAGTTTATCATGTTATTTGTATGTTACACGTGTGATTAAAATGCTTATTATTTGCATAAGAACTTACTAAGCTATATAGCTGACTCCCCTTTCTTTTTCCCTTGTCTTAGAGTGTAATCAAGCAAGCTCGGGGATCGGAAACTGTCATAGATCCATTCACACTATCAACTTAATATTTTGGGTACCATTGATTTTGATATTTTAAGTTATGGCATTTATAGGGACTTGGTCATTTTGTTATATGTCATAATTAATTTAGCCAAATGTGTTGGCTTATGTTGGCTGATAAATCATTTTTTAAATGGCCATTGAAATTGACTAATATTGGTTTAAGTATATATATATGCATATGATGATGCTTTCATGGATGTGAGAGTTTACATGATATGAGATGATTAATATGAAATGTTTGTCAGTGATAAATGATAGCATTTGAATGATGTGTTGATCCCTTAGTTGTGGCTGATTTGGTTGGTGGTATATGGTTGGAATGGTTCTATGTTTGTTGTGTAGGTTTGTGCATGGAAGGGTGACAAAAGGGGTTTGGTAAATAACGTTATTTTTGTCCACACGGGCAAACACACAAGCGTGTGTCTAGGCCGTGTGTGACACACGGCTTGCCCCATGGGCGTGTTGTAACGACCCAAAATCCGTGGGCACCGAAAAAGTATGTTATTGGGCCTCCGTCTTAGTAAACCGGGTTAGTAAATAATTATTAGGAGTAATTATGAGTCTAATAGTGTGTTTAATTAAATTTTTATTTAGTGAATTTAACTTAATTTAAAGTAATTAGGAAAAAAGATCAAATTGAATAAAGAGTGAAAGTCTAATTATAGATTAAAATAAAGTAAAAAGTGCTAAAATGGCAATTAAGCCATTTAGCATAAGTTGAGGCGGCATATAAAATAAAAATCTAATATTTTTACTTAGATTTTAAATTATAAAATATATATATTAGTAATAAATTACAATAAACTAATTTAAAATAATTATATTAATTGATATTATATTAAATAAACTAAATAAATTACAAATGTATGATAAAAATTAAAGACAAGTGTAATAGTAATAATTATATAGGTTTTGATGAAACTAAGTTGATATTTTGAGAGTTTATAGGTTTTCAAGTACAATTGATGTTGAAGAAAAAGATGAATTAGTGATTAAATTGAATGAAATTTAAGTTAAAATTAGTAAAAAGATTAAATTGAAATGTAAGCTTTAAATCTTGTGTTATAAGGATTAATTTGGAAGAAATTATAAATTAGAGTTTTATTATGAATATTACATAGTCAAGTTGAATATGGAAGGAATTTAAGTAGAAACAAAGCATGAATTAAGTTAAGAAAATAAGTAAACTTAATTAGGATTAAATTGTAAAATAAGTTATAAAAAAAAAACAGTTTTGGGACTGCAGCAGTAGAGTAATTTTGAAAAATCACCAAAAATGGTAGAAATAGAATTAAGAGTTGAGTGAGATATTAAATTAAAGATTATTGAGTCTATTTTCATATGAAAGAAACAGAGAAGGCAAAAAGATTCTATATTTTGAGATATTTAGATTTTTGTTAGACTGGTTCAGAGTGATTTCGAGATCCCCTGTTTTGACTTGGAAAAATCATTAAAAATAGTACAAAAATAATTTTGGGACATAATTTATATTGTTAGATTAATTAATGAGTATATTTTTAGAAGAAACAAACTAGAATATCGTTTGAATTCTGTAAAAAAATAATTAAATTTTATCAAAGAGTGGTCAGAATTGTCAGACAACAGAACAGGGGTACATTTAAAGAATAAACTGTACTTATTGGTTAAATAAAAAATTCTAAAAATTTTATGGTAAGAAGATATGTGAGTCTAGTTTCATAGAAAATTTACGGATCTTAATTTGGAATTCTATAACTCAAGATATAAATAATTTAGTGACAATGACTCAGGTAGACAGCCTTAACAGAATATATAAGTAAATAGTAGAATTATATATTATGGATACGGAATGAAATGGAAGAGTATGAATTGAATAAAAATTCAACTAATTATTAAATTATTGCTGTAATTAATAATGTAAATTGTTATTATTATTTTCGTAGCTAACAAGGAAAACGAGGCAGAGGCATCGGCATCCAAGGGAAAAGAAAATATCGTTGAAGAGTAAACTCGTATTTCGGGTTTGTATTACAATAACTCAAACTATTTATTAAATGTATATTGAATTTATAGTATTTGTTAGGAGTAATTAAGATAAGGTAAGTAATAATATTTGAAATTAAGTAAGAATATGTGTGAATATTGAATTATATGTAAATTAATATAATAGATGTTTTGAATTGATCGAGTATTTGAAATTGTTGTGGAAATGAATTCGAAATTGGAAAAGCAAAATAATACCCTATTAACTTGTCGGACTAGATTTGATACAAATAGCATGCCATTGGATTTGTGATGTGATGAGGAGATTTGTAACTCGACCGAGAAGATGATTTTGTTATATATGCTTCGGTTTAACCGAATAGGCACTTAATGCCTTATTGGTGTGTTTGGAGGATATGATATACTGGTGTGTTTGGGAGGCTATATTATACTGGTGTGTTTGGGAGAATTTCATTATTCTGGTTTGTAACACCCCAAACCCGACCCAAACACTACAACCGGATCTAGTGTGTCACTTGAGTGATTTTACAAAACATGTCGCGGTTTGGAAAACAATTACTAGGTTTAATCGTTAATACCGAAAATTTAATAATTTATTAAGTTATATAAGATATAAAGTTATAAATTGCCTTGGTGAATTTTAAATAAAAACCGAAATCTTGTACATGTCTTAGTTCAATTTTTAAAACATAATTTAAAAAGTCTAATAATAAAACCCAACATAAACCCAAAAACATAAACAATAGTCTAGTGGCCCATGGCCTTATTACAAAAAGATTTTAAACCTATTAAATAAAAATATAAAACAATAAACTAAAGTTTTTTTGCTGAATCCAAATATTCTTTTGCATGGCCACCTTGCTCTCCTCTCCAGCCCGGTCCGACGCGCTAAGTGTCACCTGAAATTGTTAAAATAAAAGGGTGAGTCGCGAGACTCAGTGTGCAACCCTCATGCACCACTAGATTTGGGCCTTAACCCCACAGAGCAGAATAACAGATTAATATATATAACAAAAATTATGCAAGCCCAACCCAAATCCTAGGTTTCCATCCGCTACATGTAACGGCCTAATTTTCAGTGGTGTCGGAAATGGTGATATGAGATCACTAAATCCGGCAAGTAAGATTAAATAAGATAGTAATTTAATATTTATGAGTCAAGTGAGAATTTAGAAGAATTTGTGGATTGGTGAATTTAGTGAATTAAAAGAATTTATTAGGTCAAATGGGTCAAAAACGAGGTATCGAGACCTCGAATTTAAAAATCGAGCCATAAATATTTTTAGAAATATTTATGGAGTGTTATTAAATTAGTATTAAAATTTGGTTGAGAAATTTAAATGTTTGGGTAGCCAATTTAATAAAAAGGACTAAATTGTAACAAATGCAAAATTGCTAGAAGAATTAAATAGCTCAAGTGTTAAAAGAATGAGGGTTTAAAGGGAAATTAAACCTAAAGGTGAAAAGGCTGGACGGCAAGGTGAAGAAAATCACCAGAAAGATAAGGGAAATAAGGGTAAAATTGGAAATTTAATAATTTTAACATGTATAATAAAAACAAAGTTGAAAAATCTAGAGATATCTTCATATTTTCTCAGCCAAAACACCATAAGAAGTCTGGAGGAAGCTGGTTTTCATAGTTTTACACCATGTGAGTTTAATTCATGCTTTTTCTTGATAATTTTTATGTTTTTATGACTTTTACAACTAGATCCACTTATAGAATTCATTAGTTTTTGATTTGGTGGGTAAAATTAAAAGTTACCCTTGCTGAGAAATGGAAGCTTATGATGAATTATTATGAAAATTAAATTTTAATTTCATATTAAGGTGGTTTTATTAAGTGACTTTGATAGGAAATGATACTTAGGACCTAATTGTGAAAAAGTTGTGAATTAGAGGTTGCTGTTGAAATTCAGAATATAAAAGGTTGTGAAATAGTTTTTAATGATAGAATAAAGTGTTAATTGAGAAAAATTAGTTCAATTGATGGCTGAATTGAGCAGGGACTAAATTGTAAAAATTGTAAATTTTGGGGTAAAAGTGTAATTTCAAAATTTAAAGAGCATAATTTGTGAAGTGAAATGGAAATGAAATATATGCTAATGAGTGAAAATATTTTACATTATAGATCAAGAAACCAAAGAAGAAAGAGGAAAAGAAAAAGTTGCAGAGTAGTCCCTAAATTTCAAAATCTTCTACAAATCAGCCGGGTAAGTTCATATGGTTGAATTTATATGTTTATTTGTGAAAGATTGAATGATATAATGTGCTGTAAATGTAAATTTGCTGTGGGATTGTGGGAAATATGATAAAATGAAAGAATAAATGGCGGTAATTCAAATTAGGAAAAAAACGCAGAATTGAGTAATACGTTCGTGTCGTGACATGTGATGAATTGATGGATAAGACCATGGTTAATCCATGGCAAATGTGAAATGTAGGTATGGTATCATCCATACTGAGTTGTGAAATGTAGGTATGGTATCATCCATACCGAGTTGTGAAATGTAGGTATGGTATCATCCATACCGAAGTTGTGAAATGTAGGTATGGTATCATCCATACCCGAGTTATGAAATGTAGGTATGGTATCATCCATACCGAGATATGAAATGTAGGTATGGTATCAACCATACTGAGTTGTGAAATGTAGGTATGGTATTAACCATCTTTGAGTTGTGAAACGTGGCATCGAGCAACGACGCACTCAAATTCGTAAGACGTTTCCTAATTTGATAAGTAGTAATATAAAATGAGTGAATCAAATGGAAGAGATTGAGTAGTTGTTAATGTTGAGCTCAACTATGTGAAGTATTTTAACAATGGTTGTGGATGGCGGGGAACTTTAGTAAATATTTTGTTATTGTTTTGGAAATATTATGTGTGGTAAGTTACTTTTAAACCAATGAACTTACTAAGCTTCATCAAGCTTACTCGTGTGTTTGATTTTTTTATGTAGATTGAATTAAAGAGAAGTTGGTAGATCGGATCATCACAGCAAAGCTCACTATCCAGATCAATTCCGGTAGCTTTTGTTTTATGTTTAAAGATTTATATGGCATGTATAGAGTTTAAATGAGTTGGAGTAAAGATATTATAAACTAGTTAACAATATTTTGCAATGAAACGGTTTTTGAATTGCAGCAGCGACGTGATTTTGAAAAATCACCAAAAATAGGAGAAATGGAATTAGAAAGTGAATAAGATATGAATTGAAAGCTCTTTGAGTATATTTTCATATAAAAGAAATAGAGTAAGCAAAAGAAATCGAAATTATGAGATATTTAAATTTTAGTGAAACTGGTTCTGAATGAATTCGTGATCCCCTGTTCTTCCTTTGAAAAATCATTAGAAATTTCAAAAAAAATAATTGTGGATTAAAATTTATATGTATGGAATCCTGAATGAGTCTATTTTCAAATGAAATAAATAAAAAGGTCATATGAATTCTGTACGAAGAGTAATTTGATTTGTAGTGAAGAGAGGTCAGAACAGTCAAACAGTGAAACAGGGGAAACTTTAAGAAAAATCTGGTATTGATTGGCCATACCAAAAATTCTGAAAATATTATAGTAAAAAGATATATGAGTCTAGTTTCAGAAAAAATTAACGGATCTTAATTTGGAGTCCCGTAGCTCCAGATATAAATATTTTAGTGACTATGACGCAGATGGGCAGTTTTAAATTTTATGCCGAATTAGTAGTAAAGTTTAGTAATGCCTCGTGCTCGACTCCGGCAACGGTCTCGGGTAAGGGGTGTTACATTTATTGGTATCAGAGCTTTTGTTTAGACGATTCTCGGAATGGATGTGATGTATAAAATGTTTGGAAATACATGCCATATAAATCTGTGATAGTGAGATGTGAATGATCCGATCTAACTATTAATTTTTGTTATAGATTGTAAAGATGTCTGATAGACCCGAGGGTGCTGATCATGAAGAGGAAGTTAATAGTAGAGTACAGACTTCTGAGCAGGGAACAAGAAATAATGTTCCGATTTCTTTGATGAGAGAGGAAGAACTTAAAAATTTGATTTATGGGGTAATTAATCAGTGGTTTAGTGAAACAATACAAGGAAGAAGTCAGGCACAACAACCTCCTCCTCCCCCTCTTTGTACCACCGATTCACCCAGATTGCTCCTCCTTCAATAGATGAATCTATCAAAAGAACACCGATTGAGAAACTCGAGAAAGTTCTGAGTGAAGAATTTCGGGGAAGATCGGATGATGATCCAGTTAAAGCAGAGTATTGGCTAAAGAGTTTGGAGAGAGTTTTCAAACAGATGATTTGTTCTCCGGAAGACTATTTGAGGTGTGCGATTTCATTACTGAAAGAAGAAGCGTATAATTGGTGGGAAACCATTGAGGCAGTGGTACCTGCAAATAAACTTACTTGGGAATTCTTCCAAAATGAGTTTAGAAAAAAATATTTGGGAAGGAGATATTTAGATAAAAAGAAAAGGGAATTCCTTGATCTTGACAGGAATAAAACAAAGTGGCTGAATATGAGAGAGAATTTGTATATCTCAAGAGGTATGCTCGGGATGTTGTACCGACAGAGAGGAAGAAATGTGCATTAGATTTGAAGAAGGGCTTAATGATGAAATCGAATGATGATAGGAGGCACCGAGATTCGAGAATTTGTGGTTCTGTCTCGATAGAGCTCAAAAGATGGAAGAAGTGTATAATAGAAAGATGCAAAGAGAAAGAAAAGGCAAAGAAGTATATAAAAGAAGTTTCTCTAGACCAACGACTTTTCCAAACTAAAAGTTTAGAGATGATTTTAGTCGATCTGTTACAATTCCTAACGATCAAATAAAAGTAAAACAACTCAAAGAGATGTTGGAGTGATTAATAAACCGAAGAGTTAGTCTTGGTAGTGTACAAAATATATTCGAGACCTAGATGCAAAAATTGTGGTAGATTTCATATTGGTGAATGTTGGGAAGAACCGAGCTTGTTATAGATGTGGTGGAACTGATCATTTTATTCGGGACTGTCCTCGGTCATTAAAAGAAAATAAAGAACAAGCGAGAAACAAACAAATACTCCTCGTAAAAGTAGACGTCGGTCAAAGTAGTCTTCTTGAGATCGCTCGTTCGGGAATGAGAGATACATGTAGAGTCCGATCAGAAATAAGGGCACCCGCACGCGTACATATGCTACGGGCAAGAGAGGAAGCTTCGCTCCGGATGTGATAGCCTGGTATTTTCCATCTCTTTAATGATTCGTGTATACTTTAATTGATCCCGGATCTACGATTCATATATTTGCACCGCATTAGTGTCGAAAAGAAAATGATCATTGAGTCCACTCGACTTTGATATGCAAGTCACTAATCCGTTAGGGCAAAGTGTGTTAGTTAATTTAATATGTCGGAAGTGTCCACTTTGAAAATACAAGGTCGTGAATTCTCTGCTGATTTAATGTTGTTACCTTTCCAGAGAATTTGATGTTATTCTTGGCATGGATTGGTTGATTAAACACGATGCCATAGTGAATTGTAGAAAAAACGGGTTGATTTAAAATGTCGAGTGGGAAATAGTTTCAATTTGAGTTTGGAGATAAAAAGAATGATGTCGAATTATATCACCATTACATTGTAAATTGATTCGGAAGGGTAATGAAGCATTTTTAGCTTATATTCTTGATACTCGGGGTTACGAATTGAAGACGGAACAATTGCGATTGTTAATGAGTTTCTCGATGTGTTTCCGAGGAATTTACCGTTTACCCCGGATCGTGAGGTTGAATTCGTAATTGATGTAATTCCGGGTACAGCTCCGATATCAATAGCACCGTATAGAATGGCACCAGCTGAGTTAAAAGAGTTGAAGACGCAATTGCAAGAGTTATTGGATAAGGGGTTCATCAGACCGAGTACGTCACCTTGGGGCGCACCTGTTTTATTTGTGAAAAAGAAAGATGGATCGTTGCGATTATGTATTGATTACAGACAGCTGAACAAGGTAACAATTAAAAATAAATATCCATTACCACGTATCGATGATCTATTTGATCAATTGAAAGGTGCTGCAGTGTTCTCAAAGATAGACCTTAGATCTGGGTATTATCAAGCTCAAGGTTAAAGAGTGTGATGTGCCAAAGATCGCCGAAACTCGGTATGGTCACTACGAATTTCTGGTAATGCCTTTTGGTTTAACAAATGCCCCTGCTGCATTTATGGATTTAATGAATCGGATTTTTCAGCCTTATTTGGATAGATTTGTGGTGGTATTTATTGATGACATATTGGTCTATTCAAAGACAGAATCCGAGCATGCACAACACTTGAGAATTGTATTACAGGACTTAGAGAGAAAAGCGCTTATATGCAAAATTTAGTAAATGTGAGTTTTGGCTTCATGAAGTTGGATTTCTTGGTCACATTGTATCAGCAAGGAATTCGTGTGGATCCAAGTAAAGTTTCAGCAGTGGTGAATTGGAAAACACCGAGGAATGTAACTGAAGTGCGAAGTTTTCTGGGACTAGCAGGGTATTATCGCCGTTTTGTAAAGAATTTTTCCATGATTGCTTCACCAATGACTCGTTTGTTACAAAAGAATGTTGAGTTTGTATGGTCTGATGAATGTCAACAGAGCTTTGACCAATTGAAGAAAATGTTAACAGAAGCTCCAGTTTTGACTCAACCAGAATCAGGTATACCATATATTGTGTACAGTGATGCATCTTTAAATGGTTTGGGTTGTGTGTTAATGCAGTCGGGAAAGGTAGTGGCTTATGCTTCACGGCAATTAAAACCACATGAAAAGAATTACCCTACACACGATCTTGAATTAGCTGCAATTGTTTTTGCTTTAAAAATTTGGAGACACTATTTATATGGTGAGAAGTGTTATATCTATACGGATCACAAAAGTCTGAAATACTTAATGACTCAGAAGGAACTGAACTTAAGACAGAGAGACGGTGGTTAGAGTTCTTTGAAAGATTATGATTTGGTTATTGACTACCATCCAGAAAAGCTAATGTAGTTCTTTGATGCACTTAGTCGAAAGTCATCATTGTTTGCACTTCGGTTAATAAATGCTCATTTGGCTCTTAATGAAGAAGGTGTTGTATTAGCGTAATTGAAAGTGAAACCCATGTTTCTTCAACAAATTGAACTGCAGAATGAAGACCGAAATTGGTATTTAAACGACAAATGGTTCGAGATAATTTAGATTCGAGTTCAAACATTGATGATGAAGGTATGTTGCGTTATCATAATGTAATTTGTGTTCCAAACAATTTCGATTTGAAGAATAATATTCTTTCAAGCACATAATAGTATGTATTCTATTCACCAGGCAAAGTACAAAAATGTATGGTGATTTGAAAAAGATATATTGGTGGCTGGTATGAAAAGAGAATTTTGTAATTTGTTGCAAAATGTTTGATTTGTCAACAAGATAAAGCGGAGCATCAAGTGCCAACGGGTTTACTACAACCCATTATGATTCCCGAATGGAAGTGGGAGCGTGTTACAATGGATTTTGTGTCGGGATTGCCTATGACTCCAAGAAAGAAAGATTCGATATGGGTGATTGTTGATAGATTGACAAAGTCAAAGACACTTTATTCCAATGTAATGATTTTTCACTTGAGAAGTTAGCGAGTAATTGTATATCGAGAGATGAGAGACTACATGGAGTTCCAAAGATCTATCATTTCGCATCGGATCCGAGGTTTACTTGAGATTTTGGAACAAAGCGCAAGAAGCTTTAGGTACCAAATTAAATTTTAGTACAAATGTTTCATCCTCAAACAGATGGACAATCAGAATGAGTGATTCAAATTCTAGAAGATATGTTAAGATGTTGTATACTTGAGTTTGGTGACAAATTGGGAAAGGTATTTACCTTTGGTTGAGTTTGCTTACAATAATAGCTATCAGTCTAGTATAAAAATGGCACCATTTGAAGCTCTTTATGGTAGGAAATGCAAGACTCCATTGTGTTGGTCTGAATTGAGTGAATCAAAAATAGTTGGGGTTGATTTGATTCGGGAAACTGAAGAGAAAGTCCGGATTATTCGAGATAGTCTAAAAGCTGCTTCAGATCGTCAGAAGTCATATGCAGATTTGAAACGAAGAGATATAGAATATGCAGTGGGTGATCGAGTATTTTTAAAAGTTTCACCATGGAAGAAGGTGTTACGGTTTGGTAGAAAAGGAAAATTGAGTCCGAGATTTATATAGTGGCCGTATGAAATTGTGGAAAGGGTTGGTCCTGTAGCTTATCGGTTGGCTTTACCTCCAGAACTTGAGAAGATCCACAATGTGTTTCATGTGTCTATGTTAAGGCGGTATAGGTCAGATCCTTCACACGTAATTCCTCATACTGACATTGAGCTTCAACCAGATATGACTTATTCAGAAGAACCAATAAAGATTTTGGCTCGTGAAGTAAAAGAGTTGCGGAATAAGAAAATACCATTGGTTAAAGTATTATGGCATCGGCATGGTATGGAGGAGGCAACCTGGGAAACAGAGGAGTCAATGAGATCACAGTATCCAAATCTATTTTCAGGTAACAAATTTCGAGGACGAAATTTTAAAGGGGGGGAGAGTTGTAACGACCTAATTTTCAGTGGTGTCGGAAATGGTGATATGAGATCACTAAATCCGGCAAGTAAGATTAAATAAGATAATAATTTAATATTTATGAGTCAAGTGAGAATTTAGAAGAATTTGTGGATTGGTGAATTTAGTGAATTAAAAGAATTTATTAGGTCAAATAGGTCAAAAACGAGGTATCGAGACCTCGAATTTGAAAATCGAGCCATAAATATTTTTAGAAATATTTATGGAGTGTTATTAAATTAGTATTAAAATTTGGTTGAGAAATTTAAATGTTTGGGTAGCCAATTTAATAAAAAGGACTAAATTGTAACAAATGCAAAATTGCTAGAAGAATTAAATAGCTCAAGTGTTAAAAGAATGAGGGTTTAAAGGGAAATTAAACCTAAAGTGGTGAAAAGGCTGGACGGCAAGGTGAAGAAAATCACCAGAAAGATAAGGGAAATAAGGGTAAAATTGGAAATTTAATAATTTTAACATGTATAATAAAAACAAAGTTGAAAAATCTAGAGATATCTTCATATTTTCTCAGCCAAAACACCATAAGAAGTCTGGAGGAAGCTGGTTTTCATAGTTTTACACCATGTGAGTTTAATTCATGCTTTTTCTTGATAATTTTTATGTTTTTATGACTTTTACAACTAGATCCACTTATAGAATTCATTAGTTTTTGATTTGGTGGGTAAAATTAAAAGTTACCCTTGCTGAGAAATGGAAGCTTATGATGAATTATTATGAAAATTAAATTTTAATTTCATATTAAGGTGGTTTTATTAAGTGATTTTGATAGGAAATGATATTTAGGACCTAATTGTGAAAAAGTTGTGAATTAGAGGTTGCTGTTGAAATTCAGAATATAAAAGGTTTTGAAATAGTTTGTAATGATAGAATAAAGTGTTAATTGAGAAAAATTAGTTCAATTGATGGCTGAATTGAGTAGGGACTAAATTGTAAAAACTATAAATTTTGGGGTAAAAGTGCAATTTCAAAATTTAAAGAGCATAATTTGTGAAGTGAAATGGAAATGAAATATATGCTAATGAGTGAAAATATTTTACATTATAGATCAAGAAACCAAAGAAGAAAAGAGGAAAGAAAAAGTTGCAGAGAGTAGTCCCTAAATTTCAAAATCTTCTACAAATCAGCCGGGTAAGTTCATATGGTTGAATTTATATGTTTATTTGTGAAAGATTGAATGATATAATGTGCTGTAAATGTAAATTTGCTGTGGGATTGTGGGAAATATGATAAAATGAAAGAATAAATGGCGGTAATTCAAATTAGGAAAAACGCAGAATTGAGTACGTTCGTGTCGTGACATGTGATGAATTGATTTGGATAAGACCATGGTTAATCCATGGCAAATGTGAAATGTAGGTATGGTATCATCCATACCGAGTTGTGAAATGTAGGTATGGTATCATCCATACTGAGTTGTGAAATGTAGGTATGGTATCATCCATACTGAGTTATGAAATGTAGGTATGGTATCATCTATACTGAGATATGAAATGTAGGTATGGTATCAACCATACTGAGTTGTGAAATGTAGGTATGGTATTAACCATACTGAGTTGTGAAAACGTGGCATCGAGCAACGACGTACTCAAATTCGTAAGACGTTTCCTAATTTGATAAGTAGTAATATAAAATGAGTGAATCAAATGGAAGAGATTGAGTAGTTGTTAATGTTGAGCTCAACTATGTGAAGTATTTTAACAATGGTTGTGGATGGCAGGAACTTTAGTAAATATTTTGTTATTGTTTTGGAAATATTATGTGTGGTAAGTTACTTTTAAACCAATGAACTTACTAAGCTTCATCAAGCTTACTCGTGTGTGTTTGATTTTTTTTATGTAGATTGAATTAAAGAGAAGTTGGTAGATCGGATCATCACAGCAAAGCTCACTATCCAGATCAATTCCGGTAGCTTTTGTTTTATGTTTAAAGATTTATATGGCATGTATAGAGTTTAAATGAGTTGGAGTAAAGATGTTATAAACTAGTTAACAATATTTTGCAATGAAACGGTTTTTGAATTGCAGCAGCGATGTGATTTTGAAAAATCACCAAAAATAGGAGAAATGGAATTAGAAAGTGAATAAGATATGAATTGAAAGCTCTTTGAGTCTATTTTCATATAAAAGAAATAGAGTAAGCAAAAGAAATCGAAATTATGAGATATTTAAATTTTAGTGAAACTGGTTCTGAATGAATTCGTGATCCCCTGTTCTTCCTTTGAAAAATCATTAGAAATTTCAAAAAAATAATTGTGGATTAAAATTTATATGTATGGAATCCTGAATGAGTCTATTTTCAAATGAAATAAATAAAAAGGTCATATGAATTCTGTACGAAGAGTAATTTGATTTGTAGTGAAGAGAGGTCAGAACAGTCAAACAGTGAAACAGGGGAAACTTTAAGAAAAATCTGGTATTGATTGGCCATACCAAAAATTCTGAAAATATTATAGTAAAAGATATATGAGTCTAGTTTCAGAAAAATTAACGGATCTTAATTTGGAGTCCCGTAGCTCCAGATATAAATATTTTAGTGACTATGACGCAGATGGGTAGTTTTAAATTTTATGCCGAATTAGTAGTAAAGTTTAGTAATGCCTCGTGCTCGACTCCGCAACGGTCTCGGTAAAGGGTGTTACATTTATTGGTATCAGAGCTTTTGTTTAGACGATTCTCGGAACGGATGTGATGTATAAAATGTTTGGAAATACATGCCATATAAATCTGTGATAGTGAGATGTGAATGATCCGATCTAACTATTAATTTTTGTTATAGATTGTAAAGATGTCCGATAGACCCGAGGTGCTGATCATGAAGAGGAAGTTAATAGTAGAGTACAGACTTACGAGCAGGAACAAGTAATAATGTTCCGATTTCTTTGATGAGAGAGGAAGAACTTAAAAATTTGATTTATGGGGTAATGAATCGGTGGTTTAGTGAAACAATACAAGGAAGAAGTCAGCACAACAACCTCCTCCTCCCCCTCTTTTCACCACGATTCACCCTGATTGCTCCTCCTTCAATAGATGAATCTATCAAAAGAACACCGATTGAGAAACTCAGAAAGTTCTGAGTGAAGAATTTCGGGAAGATCGGATGATGATCCGATTAAAGCGAGTATTGGCTAAAGAGTTTGGAGAGAGTTTTCAAACAGATGATTTGTTCTCAGGAAGACTATTTGAGGTGTGCGATTTCATTATCGAAAGAAGAAGCGTATAATTTGTGGGAAACCATTGAGGCAAATGGTACTGCAAATAAACTTACTTGGGAATTCTTCCAAAATGAGTTTAGAAAAAATATATGGGAAGGAGATATTTAGATAAAAAGAAAAGGGAATTCCTTGATCTTCGACTGGAATAAAACAGTGGCTGAATATGATGAGAGAGAATTTGTGTATCTCAAGAGAGGTATGCTCGGGATGTTGTACCGACAGAGGAAGAAATGTGCATTAGATTTGAAGAAGGGCTTAATGATGAAATCGAATGATGATAGGAGGCACCGAGATTCGAGAATTTGTGGTTCCGTCATCTCGATAGAGCTCAAAAGATGGAAGAAGTGAATAATAGAAAGATGCAAAGAGAAAGAAAAGGCAAAGAAGTATATAAAAGAAGTTTCTCTAGACCAACGACTTTTCCAGCTAAAAAGTTTAGAGATGATTTTAGTCGATCTGTTACAATTCCGGAACGATCAAATAAAAGTAAAACAACTCAAAGAGATGTTGGAGTGATTAATAAACCAGCAGTTAGTACTGGTAGTGTACAAAATATTCCGAGACCTAGATGCAAAAATTGTGGTAGATTTCATATTGGTGAATGTTGGGGAAGAACCGGAGCTTGTTATAGATGTGGTGGAACTGATCATTTTATTCGGGACTGTCCTCAGTCATTAAAAGAAAATAAAGAACAAGGCGAGAAACAAACAAATACTCCTCAGAAAAGTAGACGTTCGGGTCAAAGTAGTGCTGCTGAGACTGCTCGTTCGGGAATGAGAGATACTGTAGCCCGATCAGAAATAAGGGCACCCGCACGTACATATGCTACTCGGGCAAGAGAGGAAGCTTCTGCTCCAGATGTGATAGCTGGTATTTTCCATCTCTTTAATGATTATGTGTATACTTTAATTGATCCCGGATCTACGATTCATATATTTGCAATCGCATTAGTGTCGAAAAGAAAATGATCGTTGAGTCCATCGACTTTGATATGCAAGTCACTAATCCGTTAGGGCAAAGTGTGTTAGATAATTTAATATGTCGGAAGTGTCCACTTTGAAAATACAAGGTCGTGAATCCTCACTGTGATTTAATGTTGTTACCTTTCCGAGAATTTGATGTTATTCTTGGCATGGATTGGTTGATTAAACACGATGCCATAGTGAATTGTAGAGAAAAAACGGGTTGATTTAAAATGTCGACAGGGAAATAGTTCAATTTGAGTTTGGAGATAAAAAGAATGATGTCAGAATTATATCAGCCATTACAGCTCAGAAATTGATTCGGAAGGGTAATGAAGCATTTTTAGCTTATATTCTTGATACTCGGGGTTCTGAATTGAAGACGGAACAATTGCCAGTTGTTAATGAGTTTACTGATGTGTTTCCTGAGGAATTACCTGGTTTACCCCCGGATCGTGAGGTTGAATTCGTAATTGATGTAATTCCGGGTACAGCTCCGATATCAATAGCACCGTATAGAATGGCACCAGCTGAGTTAAAAGAGTTGAAGACGCAATTGCAAGAGTTATTGGATAAGGGGTTCATCAGACCGAGTACGTCACCTTGGGGCGCACCTGTTTTATTTGTGAAAAAGAAAGATGGATCGTTGCGATTATGTATTGATTACAGACAGCTGAACAAGGTAACAATTAAAAATAAATATCCATTACCACGTATCGATGATCTATTTGATCAATTGAAAGGTCTTTGCAGTTGTTCTCAAAGATAGACCTTAGATCCGGGTATTATCGGTGAAGGTTAAAGAGTGTGATGTGCCAAAGATCGCTTTTGAACTCGGTATGGTCACTACGCAATTACGGTAATGCCTTTTGGTTTAACAAATGCCCCGCTTTGCATTTATGAATTTAATGAATCGGATTTTTCAGCCTTATTTGGATAGATTTGTGGTGGTATTTATTGATGACATATTGGTCTATTCAAAGGCGAGAATCCGAGCATGCACAACACTTGAGAATTGTATTCTGAGACTTTGAGAGAAAAGCAGTTATATGCAAAATTTAGTAAATGTGAGTTTTGGCTTCATGAAGTTGGATTTCTTGGTCACATTGTATCACCAGTGAAGGAATTCGTGTGGATCCAAGTAAAAGTTTCAAAGAAGATGGTGAATTGGAAAACACCGAGGAATGTAACCGAAGTCGCGAAGTTTTACGGGACTAGCAGGTATTATCGCCGTTTTGTAAAGAATTTTTCCATGATTGCTTCACCAATGACTCGTTTGTTACAAAAGAATGTTGAGTTTGTATGGTTCGATGAATGTCAATGAGCTTTGACCAATTGAAGAAAATGTTAACGAAGCTCCAGTTTGACTCAACCGAATCGGGTATACCATATATTGTGTACGATGATGCATCTTTAAATGGTTTGGGTTGTGTGTTAATGCAATCGGGAAAGGTAGTGGCTTATGCTTCACGGCAATTAAAACCACATGAAAAGAATTACCCTACACACGATCTTGAATTAGCTGCAATTGTTTTTGCTTTAAAAATTTGGAGACACTAGTTATATGGTGAGAAGTGTTATATCTATACGGATCACAAAAGTCCAAATACTTAATGACTCGAATGAACCGAACTTAAACAGAGGCGGTGGTTAGAGTTCTTTGAAAGATTATGATTTGGTTATTGACTACCATCCAGTGAAAAGCTAATGTAGTTCTTGATGCACTTAGTCGAAAGTCATCATTGTTTGCACTTCGGTTAATAAATGCTCATTTGGCTCTTAATGAAGAAGGTGTTGTATTAGCGAATTGAAAGTGAAACCCATGTTTCTTCAACAAATTTAAACTCGCAGAATGAAGACCCGAAATTGGTATTTAAACGACAAATGGTTCGAGATAATTTAGATTCGAGTTCAAAGCATTGATGATGAAGGTATGTTGCGTTATCATAATGAATTTGTGTTCCAAACAATTTCGATTTGAAGAATAATATTCTTTCTCAAGCACATAATAGTATGTATTCTATTCACAGGCAAGTACAAAAATGTATGGTGATTTGAAAAAGATATATTGGTGGCACTGGTATGAAAAGAGAAATTTCAGAATTTGTTGCAAAATGTTTGATTTGTCGACAAGTTAAAGCGGAGCATCAAGTGCCAACGGGTTTACTACAACCCATTATGATTCTGAATGGAAGTGGGAGCGTGTTACAATGGATTTTGTGTCGGGATTGCCTATGACTCCAAGAAAGAAAGATTCGATATGGGTGATTGTTGATAGATTGACAAAGTCAAGACACTTTATTCCGGTCGTAATGCATTTTTCACTTGAGAAGTTAGCGAGAATTGTATATGTCGAGATTGTGAGACTACATGGAGTTCCAGTATCTATCATTTCGCATCAAGGGATCCGAGGTTTACTTGAGATTTTGGAACAAAGCGCAAGAAGCTTTAGGTACCAAATTAAATTTTAGTACAAGCTGTTTCATCCTCAAACAGATGGACAGTCAGAGCGAGTGATTCAAATTCTAGAAGATATGTTAAGATGTTGTATACTTGAGTTTGGTGACAGTTGGGAAAGGTATTTACCTTTGGTTGAGTTTGCTTACAATAATAGCTATCAGTCTAGTATAAAAATGGCACCATTTGAAGCTCTTTATGGTAGGAAATGCAAGACTCCATTGTGTTGGTGCAATTGAGTGAATCAAAAATAGTTGGGGTTGATTTGATTCGGAAATCAAGAGAAAGTCCGGATTATTCGAGATAGTCTAAAAGCTGCTTCGGATCGTCAGAAGTCATATGCAGATTTGAAACGAAGAGATATAGAATATGCAGTGGGTGATCGAGTATTTTTAAAAGTTTCACCATGGAAGAAGGTGTTACGGTTTGGTAGAAAAGGAAAATTGAGTCCGAGATTTATAGGCCGTATGAAATTGTGGAAAGGGTTGGTCCTGTAGCTTATCGGTTGGCTTTACCTCGGAACTTGAGAAGATCCACAATGTGTTTCATGTGTCTATGTTAGGCGGTATAGGTCGAGATCCTTCACACGTAATTCCTCATAATCGACATTGAGCTTCAACCGAGATATGACTTATTCGGAAGAACCAATAAAGATTTTGGCTCGTGAAGTAAAAAGAGTTGCGGAATAAGAAAATACCATTGGTTAAAGTATTATGGCATCGGCATGGTATGGAGGAGGCAAACTGGGAAACAGAGGAGTCAATGAGATCACAAAGATCCAAATCTATTTTCAGTAACAAATTTCGAGGACGAAATTTTAAAGAGGAGAGAGTTGTAACTACTAATTTTTGGTGGTGTCGGAAATGGTGATATGAGATCACTAAATCCGGCAAGTAAGATTAAATAAGATAGTAATTTAATATTTATGAGTCAAGTGAGAATTTAGAAGAATTTGTGGATTGGTGAATTTAGTGAATTAAAAGAATTTATTAGGTCAAATGGGTCAAAAACGAGGTATCGAGACCTCGAATTTGAAAATCGAGCCATAAATATTTTTAGAAATATTTATGGAGTGTTATTAAATTAGTATTAAAATTTGGTTGAGAAATTTAAATGTTTGGGTAGCCAATTTAATAAAAAGGACTAAATTGTAACAAATGCAAAATTGCTAGAAGAATTAAATAGCTCAAGTGTTAAAAGAATGAGGGTTTAAAGGGAAATTAAACCTAAAGGTGAAAAGGCTGGACGGCAAGGTGAAGAAAATCACCAGAAAGATAAGGGAAATAAGGGTAAAATTGGAAATTTAATAATTTTAACATGTATAATAAAAACAAAGTTGAAAAATCTAGAGATATCTTCATATTTTCTCAGCCAAAACACCATAAGAAGTCTGGAGGAAGCTGGTTTTCATAGTTTTACACCATGTGAGTTTAATTCATGCTTTTTCTTGATAATTTTTATGTTTTTATGACTTTTACAACTAGATCCACTTATAGAATTCATTAGTTTTTGATTTGGTGGGTAAAATTAAAAGTTACCCTTGCTGAGAAATGGAAGCTTATGATGAATTATTATGAAAATTAAATTTTAATTTCATATTAAGGTGGTTTTATTAAGTGACTTTGATAGGAAATGATACTTAGGACCTAATTGTGAAAAAGTTGTGAATTAGAGGTTGCTGTTGAAATTCAGAATATAAAAGGTTGTGAAATAGTTTGTAATGATAGAATAAAGTGTTAATTGAGAAAAATTAGTTCAATTGATGGCTGAATTGAGCAGGGACTAAATTGTAAAAACTGTAAATTTTGGGGTAAAAGTGCAATTTCAAATTTTAAAGACCATAATTTGTGAAGTGAAATGGAAATGAAATATATGCTAATGAGTGAAAATATTTTACATTATAGATCAAGAAACCAAAGAAGAAAGAGGAAAAGAAAAAGTTGCAGAGTAGTCCCTAAATTTCAAAATCTTCTACAAATCAGCCGGGTAAGTTCATATGGTTGAATTTATATGTTTATTTGTGAAAGATTGAATGATATAATGTGCTGTAAATGTAAATTTGCTGTGGGATTGTGGGAAATATGATAAAATGAAAGAATAAATGGCGATAATTCAAATTAGGAAAAACGCAGAATTGAGTACGTTCGTGTCGTGACATGTGATGAATTGACGGATAAGACCATGGTTAATCCATGGCAAATGTGAAATGTAGGTATGGTATCATCCATACTGAGTTGTGAAATGTAGGTATGGTATCATCCATACTGAGTTGTGAATATGAAATGTAGGTATGGTATCATCCATACTGAGTTATGAAATGTAGGTATGGTATCATCTATACTGAGATATGAAATGTAGGTATGGTATCAACCATACTGAGTTGTGAAATGTAGGTATGGTATTAACCATACCGAGTTGTGAAACGTGGCTCGAGAGCAACGACGTACTCAAATTCGTAAGACGTTTCCTAATTTGGTAAGTAGTAATATAAAATGAGTGAATCAAATGGAAGAGATTGAGTAGTTGTTAATGTTGAGCTCAACTATGTGAAGTATTTTAACAATGGTTGTGGATGGCAGGGAACTTTAGTAAATATTTTGTTATTGTTTTGGAAATATTATGTGTGGTAAGTTACTTTTAAACCAATGAACTTACTAAGCTTCATCAAGCTTACTCGTGTGTGTTTGATTTTTTTTATGTAGATTGAATTAAAGAGAAGTTGGTAGATCGGATCATCACAGCAAAGCTCACTATCCAGATCAATTCCGGTAGCTTTTGTTTTATGTTTAAAGATTTATATGGCATGTATAGAGTTTAAATGAGTTGGAGTAAAGATGTTATAAACTAGTTAACAATATTTTGCAATGAAACGGTTTTTGAATTGCAGCAGCGATGTGATTTTGAAAAATCACCAAAAATAGGAGAAATGGAATTAGAAAGTGAATAAGATATGAATTGAAAGCTCTTTGAGTCTATTTTCATATAAAAGAAATAGAGTAAGCAAAAGAAATCGAAATTATGAGATATTTAAATTTTAGTGAAACTGGTTCTGAATGAATTCGTGATCCCCTGTTCTTCCTTTGAAAAATCATTAGAAATTTCAAAAAAATAATTGTGGATTAAAATTTATATGTATGGAATCCTGAATGAGTCTATTTTCAAATGAAATAAATAAAAAGGTCATATGAATTCTGTACGAAGAGTAATTTGATTTGTAGTGAAGAGAGGTCAGAACAGTCAAACAGTGAAACAGGGGAAACTTTAAGAAAAATCTGGTATTGATTGGCCATACCAAAAATTCTGAAAATATTATAGTAAAAAGATATATGAGTCTAGTTTCAGAAAAAATTAACGGATCTTAATTTGGAGTCCCGTAGCTCCAGATATAAATATTTTAGTGACTATGACGCAGATGGGTAGTTTTACATTATAGATCAAGAAACCAAAGAAGAAAGAGGAAAAGAAAAAGTTGCAGAGTAGTCCCTAAATTTCAAAATCTTCTACAAATCAGCCGGGTAAGTTCATATGGTTGAATTTATATGTTTATTTGTGAAAGATTGAATGATATAATGTGCTGTAAATGTAAATTTGCTGTGGGATTGTGGGAAATATGATAAAATGAAAGAATAAATGGCGATAATTCAAATTAGGAAAAACGCAGAATTGAGTACGTTCGTGTCGTGACATGTGATGAATTGACGGATAAGACCATGGTTAATCCATGGCAAATGTGAAATGTAGGTATGGTATCATCCATACTGAGTTGTGAAATGTAGGTATGGTATCATCCATACTGAGTTGTGAATATGAAATGTAGGTATGGTATCATCCATACTGAGATATGAAATGTAGGTATGGTATCAACCATACTGAGTTGTGAAATGTAGGTATGGTATTAACCATACTGAGTTGTGAAACGTGGCACTGAGCAACGACGTACTCAAATTCGTAAGACGTTTCCTAATTTGATAAGTAGTAATATAAAATGAGTGAATCAAATGGAAGAGATTGAGTAGTTGTTAATGTTGAGCTCAACTATGTGAAATATTTTAACAATGGTTGTGGATGGCAAGGAACTTTAGTAAATATTTTGTTATTGTTTTGGAAATATTATGTGTGGTAAGTTACTTTTAAACCAATGAACTTACTAAGCTTCATCAAGCTTACTCGTGTGTGTTTGATTTTTTTTATGTAGATTGAATTAAAGAGAAGTTGGTAGATCGGATCATCACAGCAAAGCTCACTATCCAGATCAATTCCGGTAGCTTTTGTTTTATGTTTAAAGATTTATATGGCATGTATAGAGTTTAAATGAGTTGGAGTAAAGATGTTATAAACTAGTTAACAATATTTTGCAATGAAACGGTTTTTGAATTGCAGCAGCGACGTGATTTTGAAAAATCACCAAAAATAGGAGAAATGGAATTAGAAAGTGAATAAGATATGAATTGAAAGCTCTTTGAGTCTATTTTCATATAAAAGAAATAGAGTAAGCAAAAGAAATCGAAATTATGAGATATTTAAATTTTAGTGAAACTGGTTCTGAATGAATTCGTGATCCTCTGTTCTGCCTTTGAAAAATCATTAGAAATTTCAAAACAATAATTGTGGATTAAAATTTATATGTATGGAATCCTGAATGAGTCTGTACGAAGAGTAATTTGATTTGTAGTGAAGAGAGGTCAGAACAGTCAAACAGTGAAACAGGGGAAACTTTAAGAAAAATCTGGTATTGATTGGCCATACCAAAAATTCTGAAAATATTATAGTAAAAAGATATATGAGTCTAGTTTCAGAGAAAATTAACGGATCTTAATTTGGAGTCCCGTAGCTCCAGATATAAATATTTTAGTGACTATGACGCAGATGGGCAGTTTTAAATTTTATGCCGAATTAGTAGTAAAGTTTAGTAATGCCTCGTGCTCGACTCCGGCAACGGTCTCGGGTAAGGGGTGTTACACTACACGCCACCCTTACCTGCCAACCACACCATTGGGGATTTCTACAATCAACCTACACCATCGATGGCAGTCATGCTGCAGTTAGCTGCTCATCGTCAAGTTGTGACAGAGTCACACCCGGTGAAATGGCGCGAAGCCACCGTAAAAAGCGAGTTGTGATAGAGTCACCAGGCTGAAATGGCATAAGCCACCAGAAACAGAGTTGTGATAGAGTCACTAGGCTGAAATGGCATAAGCCACCAGAACAGATCACTTCCCCTTTCATCAATCACCCAACCCCAAGCATACAAAGAATTTGACATACAAAGCATATCGTTTTAACGGGTACATTCACTGAATAAGAACAGAAGTTACTAACCTGATGATTAGCCTCTACCCTTTTCGGGTTTTCACTTGTCATGCCGGGATTTCGGCATTTAACAGAATATAGCAGATTTGTACATATATCTTAACAATCAATCTAATAGTGTGGAATGTTACACACCTGATATCATGAAGTACTAAACTCTTAGTCGGTATCCTTGCTATCCGGATTTATAACTTGGTTCAACAAAAGCCGGAAAATCACGAAGATTTGACCTCCCCTACATTCGGCCAAGGGTTAATAAATACCCAAATTTACATGTTAAAAATCAATAGATCTCCTTACCTTGAAATCCCAAAAAGAGGTATGATACTTAGAGACTAACGATTTTCGGCTTTTAGATCTAGACGATCAAGTCTCCTTCAAATCCCAGAATAACGCCCTCAACACAGGGAATTCGGCTAGCACTTGGGGAGATTTCGACAGTCTTATGATGATTCGGCTTTTAATGAAGAAATCAAATGGGGTCTATGTTTTCGGCTTAATGGAGAAATCGGCACAAGAGAAAAAAAGAATGAAGAAGAGAATGATATAAAAGGTTTCGGCTTCTGAAGAATTCAAAAGAAAAGATTGCAGAAAGCAACTAGGGTTTTGGCTTGTAGAAGAGAATGAGAGAAAAGATTGAGAGAATGGGGTTCAAATGCCGGAATTGAAGAGGTATCATCTCTATTTAAAGAGAATTTCGGCACCTATATATATACTAAAATAAATAAATAAATAGATAAATAAATAAATAGATCTACACTCCCTAATCGACTCAAACTTATCACCTATTAAATTCCTTTATTATCTCAAAATTGTATCTTCATCCCCATCCAAAAATTCCTTTATTTATCCAAAAATCCAATTTGAATTACATTCAAATTGCCTTCCCCGAACAGCAGCTATTCTTTGGGTGTTTCGGTCTACTTCAACCACCTTCCCCATGCCTGCAGCAAAATAGAAAATTATTATGCACAAGGCAACTCAAACCCGAGACCTCCAAGCACAACCACACGCTACCAGCCACTGCACCAGAACTCTTCTTGTGATATGTTTCATTCTTAACTTCTCTTAAGGCCTATTTCACAATGACCAAATCATCCAAAGAAATCCAAAAATATTTGACAACACCAGGCTTCGAACCTCCAACCTCTTCACCATGGTACACGCCCCTTGCCACTGTGCCGTGTATTTTATTTGAGTCACATTTCCTCCCTACTTAATTATAAACCTTCTGTCGCACTCCAGGTTTACTTAAAAAAAACACAACATTTAGCGTACGCCACGACTAGAACCTTGCTTCCCTCTCTTGCTCCTAACGCTTTTGCCACTGGTCCAGGCGTTTTCTTGTGTTGTAAATCAGCCCCACCTAATTATAAGGTCTAAACTCTAGCCTTCATACTACTTATGCGCAATAAAATTTTTTGCTAAGTCCAGGACTTGAACCTCTAACCACTAGCTTATTCCAAACGCCCCAAGCCATCAGACCACCTACTTCTTTGTGATATCTTTTAACCCAACAATATTTTAAAAGCCTTATGACTACCACCAACCTCCCTAAAAAACAACATTTTTGCTAAAGCCCTAGATCAGCCTAAGACTTTTCCAACACTACCAACCCTTCCTAAACCTCCTAAAAATTAAACTAAACATGCAATAATAATTTTTTTAAAACAAAATGTCCATTCAAACTTTTCATGATAAAATAATTTATTTCTGTTTGAATAATATTTTTGAGAAAAATTAACTATTTAAATGTATTAGTGACATTATAAAAGTAGAGGGACAAACTATGTAAAAAAAAAAAATAAAGCATATAAATCAAATCCCCAAATTTTAGCATAATCTAGGGGTCAATTAAAAATTGACCATTATCTTATTTTAGTATAAACCACATATTAATTTTTTTTACGACAAAATCCATTCTCTTGACACACGAACCCACTTATTCTAGGCCCAAATTCAGGGTGTTACAATTCTACCCTCCTTAAAGAAATTTCGTCCTCGAAATTTCCAACTAACTAGTAATCATACTACCTAAGTCTCACTACCATGCTTTCGCTGTGCACTCCAATACTAAACCCAAAATAAACACTTAGTACACTATGGTAGAGTACGCACCGGTATTCACATCTAGAGCGTCCTCGTCCCCTTGTACTCATGCTATCGGTTCGCGTTTATCTGATTAAAAAATTTTATGAATTATTGGTTTTCTTCCACTGATTATCCACGAACAGTCTTATGATTAGTAGTTTTAAGAGTAGTTCTTCGAATTCGCAATTCAGTCTCAAGTTCACCTTTCCTAGTTCTATAAACTACATACATTCAACGATCAACATACAGACAACATCCATACATCCACACTCAATAATTATTTAATTAGATAAATATTATTTTATTGATATTTTAATGAGATATTTTATTATTATTTTACTATTATTTATTTAGTATATAAGGAAGGAAAGATGAAGAATTATCATTTTTCCCATGCACCAATGTGAGAAAAAGAGAGAAAGAAAGAAAGTTTTGCTTTCTTTACAAATTGGTCCTTTCACCAAAAATCCACCATTTTCGCTTAGAATTCAAAAGAATTTCCATAGTCATCAAGAGAGAAAGATGACAAGGAGACTATGGGGAGTAAGAATATCAAGTTTGATTCAAGAAATAGAAGTTGGAGTAGAGAGAAAATCAAGTTAAAGATTGAAATCAATAAGACAAGATAAGAACATCAAGATTTCAATATATTTTTAAGTTTGATATTGTGGAAAAAGCATAGAAATGATGTTAATGTAGAGTTTTTTTTATATAATGTTTTATGTTCTTGATATGTTGGTGAAGGAAAATAAGAGAAAGTGATGGGAAATGTTGTAGAGAAAGGAAATAAAGGTGTTATAAACTTGATAATTAACATTTTGCACTAAAATAGTTTTGGACAACAGCAGTAGTCTAACTTTGAAAAATCACCAAAAATTTTAAAAATCGAAATAGTGGATGAATAAAATATAGACTTAAATCTAATTGACTCTAGTTTCTTATAGAAGAAATGGTGTAACCAATGGAATTGTAAATCATGAGATATAATAGATTTTGTGAGACAATGTCAGAATAAATTTGGGTTCCCTATTCTGAATTTGAAAAATCATAAAAAATTTTAGAAAAATAATTATGGGTTATAATTTATATGGTTAAAATCCTTAATGAGTCTATTTTCAAAATAAACAAACAGTAACATTATCCAAATTCTATACAATGAGATAATTAATTTTTAGTGAAGAGGAGTCAGAACTATCAGACAACGGAATAGTGGTGACTTTAAAGAATAAACTGTACTTATTGGCTAAACCAAAAATTTTGAAAATTTTATGGTAACAACATATGTGAGTCTAGTTTCAGGGAAAATTATCAAATTTTAAATTGGAATTATTTAGCTCAAGATATAAATAATTTAGTGACTATGACGCAAATAGACAACTTTGAATAAATTTATGAGTAAATAGTGAAATCATATATAATGTTACTTATAAGCATTTATATAAATTAAGGATGTGGAATAGAGAGGAGGAGGAGAAAAATATATATGAATATTCAGCTAGCATGGCTAATTTGCATGTTCTAGGCTCAGGGACTAAATTGAATAAAAGTATAACTTTATGGGAAATTTTGTAAAAATGTCAGAAATGACCAAATTGCATGAAATTGATTATTTTATTATTTAAATTATAAAATTGAATGAAATTATTAATTTAGATCAAGATTGGGTGAAAACATGTTTTAGGGATTAAATTAAAAAGTGTTGAAATTATGAAAAATTCTGATATTTCATAGAATTCATGGGCTGTTATCAATATATATGAGAATAATTAGGCTTGAAACAAGGATTAAATTACAAGAATTATATTTTTCTGAACCTAAGGATGAAATCGTCATTAATTAAAAGCTTAGGGGCAAAATGATAATTTTGCCTAGAACATTAATTGAATGTATCAAAATAAGAAATGAATGAAAATGATGATCAAATTTAGTTATAAAGATCCAGATAACTCAAATACGAGACTTGAACGTTCAAAAGAAAAGACATCGGATTAGTGAAACTATAAACATGAACAAGCAACGAGATAAATTCGTGTAACTTGAATTATATTCTTAAATCCTTGAAATGTATGTTATTGATGTGAATATGATTTTAATGTTCATCGTATGAAAATTGATAAAACATTTATATATTTGATAAAAAGGGGAAGAAATCTCGATTGAATGAAAGGAAAATTCGATGGATCTCTGAAAAGGAATTGACGGTAAAAAGGGATCTAGCCCGGACGGGTGATCCTATCTTGATATAGCCCTCCCGAAGAATATGTGTGAAAATGATCTAGCCCAGATGGGTGATCCTGATATTGCCCTCCCGAAGAATATGTGGAAAATGGATTTAACCCGAACGGGTAATCCGAATTAGGGTCTGAATTTAGCCTGGACTGGTAATTCAGATCCAAGCTCATTAGAGTAATTGTCGTTGTAGGGGATTTAGCCTGGACTGGTAATCCCGAAAATACTCTATGAGTTTATATTACAGGGGATTTAGCCTGGATTGGTAATCCCGCTATAAGAAATGAGGTTCGCGGGAGTGTGCTTTCTGGAAAAAGGGTATACCCATATTTGTACGAATTGACGAACCCGGGATTGTACACTATAAGTGTACTACTGGAAATTCATCGAAATTTCGAGAAATTTAATGGGATAAATATAGAAAATGGCAAGTACTTAAAATCATGAAATTAAACTTGAAATACATAGAATGATAATTATTTGATATACTGAAATATGACATGGAAAATACATGTATGTGAAACTTGCCTGATAATTATGCACATTCAAAATTATAAACTGCTACTGGAATAAATATACACTAAACTCATGAAAATAATGGTACATGAAATATTGTCGTAATGAATTGAATAATTTATATTTATGAAGAAACAACAAAAGAATGATATGTATCATGACATGTAAATATGAGACTATCTTTGATACGTTGATACCAGGAAAATTATGTATATTAGGACAAATAATCCATTCAAGTGAGACATGTCGAGAAAATAAGTTTGTCAATATTAAAGTATGCTAACCAATATAGAAAAATTTTAGGATTTTGCGAAAAATTCTCTACGATCCCGATTTAATTCCGGCTGGTTCCTAATGTATGTTTTGGGCTTCGAGGGCCCAATATAGGGACGTTATGATTAGTTTCTGAATATGAATAATAAATGACTCGGAATTATTCGAAAATGTTCAGTAAACTTCGGTAATGCCTCGTACCCTATTCCGACAACGGATACGGGTAGGGGGTGTTACAGTGTGCCCTAGCCGTGTGAAGTTTGCACCTATTTTATGAAAAATTATGGAAATTAAATAGACCATATGACCTAGCACACAGCCGTGTGGCAGACGTCAGAGAGTACCCTATTTTGAACACGGTCTGTAGCATAGGCGTGTCTAAGGGTCACATGGGCGTGCCCCTTGGACCACACGGGCGTGTGATCCCTATTTTAGTGAAAAAAATTAAGTGTTGTGTGATTTTCTAAAGTTCTCGATTTAGTCCCGAACTACTTCCAATGTATGTTTTGGGCCTCGTAGGCTCGTTTTAGGGACGATATGAATGTATGTGAAAAGTTTTAAATTTGGATGGAAATTACGTCTTGGTTCTGTATGTTTGCTTGTGTTTAAGTCAGGTGATGCCTCGTACACTGTTCCGGAGTCGAACACGGGTAATGGGTGTTACATTTTAAGGTTCAAAATTATAATAGTTATATTTAAAACAAGCTAAAAATGATTATAAAAATTTATAATTATAATTTTTTATTAAAAGTAGCAATACCAACCCAATAAAAGAGTAAGGGACAATTTTTTTAAAATATTATAATCATTAGATTTTAATGGGTCAGTATTGTTTTTTTTAATAAAAATTTTATGATTTTAAAATTTTCATAACTTTTGTTTATAGTTTTTTATGATTTTTAAATAATTTTTAAACTTCAAAAGGGCTTAATTGATTTTTTTTTAATTTGTTATTAAGCCGTTTTTGACCCATTAGTTTTATTAGTTTTAAAATTTTCTAATTTACTTCCAATAAAAGAGTAAGGGTCAAATTGAATAAATGTGTAAATGTTGAGGGCTAAATTTGTTGTTATACCTTAAACACCACAATTTAGCGGAGAGACCATTTTGCCCACCCATCTAACATGCAGGAGCTAATTTACCTTTCTTTTAAAAAAATAAAATAACTAAAATGCAATCAATGATATAATATAAGAAGTTTTGTGTTACTCTTACCCATAAAACTAAAAAATATTAATTCAGTGTGGGTAATTTTATCCATGGGTTGGGTGTTTTGCTCAAATTGATCGATCCAACCCGATTTCGATCTAACTCAATTTTAAATTAGATTTTTTTAAATATTTATATTAGATTTAATTGTAAAAACATATAAATATATGTTTATTAAAAAATTAAAATAATATGATTTTTTTTATGGTATTGACTCGAGTTCTAGAATTATTTTGGAATCTCATAGACACTTTTAGTTTTACATAATCACGATCTTTTAGCTTGTGAACCAAAATTGTTCAAAATACGATGGTTAAATTTTTTATTTTGCCGTACCATAAAATATAAATTAACAGCGATAATTATTATTCTGTTTAAGTCTCGACGAATTCCTTAATTTTTCTTGAAATAGGATAAACGAATTAATTTATTAATTTTCATAAAATAGAGAGTATAACTTTATAATTAGACCATAAGAATTTGATTTTATTTTCACGTTCGCAATTAAATAAAATAATTTTAAAAAACCATTTTAGTCCTACCTAATCCTCTTGTTTTCCCTCCCTAATCACTAACAATATTTTTATCTTGGAATCTAATGGATCTGAAAAGTTATAATATACATAAATATTTGGATTATGTTAATTACCCAATTGTTGTGATGGATCCAATGCTTCTTGTTTAAAGTTTTTTTTTAGGCCAAAATCGGATGTTTAATTTAATAATGTTAATGATGCAGGGTAAGTGTGCAGTGCATTCGATTTAGACAGGATCAGTATTGCTATTAGGAACGTATTTATTATTATTATTTTAAATAATCAAAAGTTGTTTTATATAAAAATTAGTCCACAA
Organism: Gossypium bickii; assembly: GCA_025503065.1. NCBI lineage: Eukaryota > Viridiplantae > Streptophyta > Magnoliopsida > Malvales > Malvaceae > Gossypium > Gossypium bickii. The sequence goes on from CP106716.1 coordinate 115,862,604, forward strand.
GTTCGCTCCATTCGAAAAAGTTAAATTGTTCAATATATATATATATAATGATTAGTTTTAACAAATGGAAAATATAGAAAAAATATGTTAAAAGAAATGAAGAAATGAGGGAAAAAAAAAAGGAGAAGCAGAAGAGAATGAAAAAAAAAACATGAAAGTTAAAATAACATAAAAGAAAAAAATTAAATTGCTCGAAATGAAAAATACGAGAACTGATTGTATAAATTAACCTAAAATTTTTGTTTGAAATGATTATTTAACGTGTCATGTCAGCTTACCGTTATAACGCGATAACATAAGTGACTAAAATATAACCTGAATTAAATAAAAATAACTACTTTAATAGTTTATCCTTAAAAAAAAAGTCTTTTTAAAAGTGTAAAAAAATAATAATGTTAAAGTGTTGGCTTTTTGGATGAAATTTGGACAAAAAATCAAAAAGCTCTCAACTTTTTTTCCCTCAACAATATGATTTCCTTGTCTGATCGTCCTCACTCCTTTAAATTTATTAGATTCCAAAGGAGTAGTAAGGTTGGTTGAATGGACTAATTACTTTATTTTTTTAAAATAAAGAACTAAAAACTCAAATCCAAAATATAATAAAAAGATTATGTAATACTTGGCTGCCATTGTTGACTACTACACTTATTATTTATAACTTTTAGGGTCCATCATAATGTTTTTTACGTGTCGATGCTTCGACGTTACAGATCCGATCCTTCTTATGTGATCAGTATTCAGCTCGATTAAACTTATGCGGAAGAGCCTATTCGCATCTTAGCTCGTGAAGTAAAAGAGTTGCAAAATAAGAAGATATCGTTAGTTAAAGTTATGTGGCACAAGCACGGGGTAGAGGAAGCAACTTGGGAAACTGAGGAATCAATGAAAGAACGCTATCCACACTTATTCATTGGTAAGATTTTCGGGGACGAAAATCCCTTTAGGGGGGAGAGTTGTAACAACCCATTTCCGACCCTAATCGAAACGGTGGTTTTGAGACCACGAATCCGGAATGGAAAAATATATATATTTTTTCTATTATTATTTTTATTTTGACATCTATGTTATGTAGATGAACATGTGTTAAAATATTGTAGATAAATATTTGTGTTTGGGTGATTAATTTAAAGAAAAAGGATTAAAGTACATGTGTGGTAAAATTGCCATTGGCTTGATTGGGGGTAGTATAATAAAGTGTCTTTTAATCAAGGGGATTTGCATTGCATATCAATACTGAGACGAGGGATTGATTGCTACCCATTGAAGATTTCTGGGATTGGAGAAAATAAATTATGGACATTTTCGAAAATGATGGGCACTAGTAAATGCCAATTGGGTCAATCAACATCGGTCTCGTTGCTCCTTTTTCAGTGATTATAAATCAAAATTTACATCTTTTTTAGTGCATTCAGCAAATGTTAGAATAATTATTGCATCAATATCGTTTTTATTATCGAATAAAAAAATTACAGGAGTTAGGCGAGATGACAAAGGTCTCTTTTATCTTAACAAGTGGTTAGCGGTTCGATATTCGCATTGAGTATAGAGCAGCTTTAAAACTTATGGCTAGTATCTATCCCATTAATGGGCCTATAGATTATTAAAAATTAGTTATATGAATGATAAAATCTTATAACGCAATTTGATATATATTTTCATCTCATTAAAGTTGTTCAGGCTCCCGAACAATGTGCCTAACATTCTTCGTAATCTCATATATTTTCATCTCACTTATTTGTTATCGCAATAAAAGGATTGTATCGTCAAACAATACTACCCAAAACAAAAACAAGGGCACATAGGAGGCACCAACTACAAAACAAAAAAAAAAATTTGAGGGAGAACCAGAATTAAATTGTATATTTTTACGATAACAAAAATATAATTTTATTATTTTAATAGTTTATATCTTTATAATTTTTAAATGATTAAATTATTTTTATTATTTTTAAGGGGTAAAGTGTAATTTTATAATTATTAATTTAAAATTTTATAGACTATAAAAAATCTAAATTAAAATTTACTATTTTAAGGGATAAAGTGCAATATTTAACTTGCCAAGTGATACTATAAGACAAAGAGATGTGCTATCTATATAAAGACGAAAGACCAAAATTATTATTATGACGTCACGTCAAGCAGAGGAGGGAATGAAGATAAAGATGGAAACAAGTGGAGATAAAATACATTAGCTTTTAGCTTCCGTTTTCAGATCTTTTTCATCAAAACGTGTTCTATTTCGCTTGCTTTTCCTATTTTTTTAACCTTTGAACCAATCAACACGTAATCGAGGAAATTAAAAGAAAATTAATTAATTAGTTTAACCCCAAAAGCCTCTAAAACTATCCCTCGATTTTTTAAACGATTCGTTAATTAGTCATTTTTTCATATCAGTTTGGTTTTAACGTAAGATACACTTAAAAAATAAAGTAAGTTATAGTCATGTTTTAATTTAGATATACAGATAAAAGGTTTATTTATTTTCTCATTTTGATTTTAATTTTTTGAGTTATTTACCCTCTCAACCTTTAAAAATAAATCTAATTATTTACTTTTTTTACGAAAAAATTAATTAAACTGTTAAAATTTTAATGATATTGACATGACAACTCACATGACATTTTGCATATTCTTTATCCTTAATATGAATAAATTTTCTAAGTTTTTATTAACTTTTTTGAAATTTGTTGGTTTTTTTAAAGTACTTTTATAAATTATATGTGGATTGTCACACTAGTGATCACATTGATGTCAATAAACTTTTAATAGTTCAATCAATTTTTCTGTCCAAAACTAAGCAATTTGACTAAAATTTAAAGGTTGAGAGCCTAAATTACAAAATAAATAAACATTAAGGGTAAGATATTTTTGGCCTGGCCCGGCCCGAATTCACTAAATGACAAAAAAAATATGCTTTTTTTTTTTAATTTTTGAATGTTATTTTCTTGTTGTTTTCTCCCTATTTTGCTACCATATTACTATTATGTTGCTACTATTTTGTTGTTATTGATTGAATATTGTATAAAACTTATTTTATTGTTAATTTTGTTATTATTTTAAAGGCATTTATTAATTTTATTATTATTTTAGAGGTAGTTGCTTGTTAAGTTACATCTATCTTAGTGTTATTTAAGTCTACATATTTTTTTAAAATTTATTTTCAATTTGTTGAGAAATATTTATTTTGATTTTTAGTAATTTTGAAGTATTATATATATTTAAAAATTATATAAAATAATATAAAAATTTAATACGGGCAGGTTGGGCCGGGCCCGAGTTTTAGCATTTTTATATGAGTCGGGCTTGGGAAAATTTTTAGGCTCATTTTTGGGCCCAACCCGACCCAAGCCCGATGAATGGGCTTAAATTCTTAGTTGAGCCCGGCCCAGCCCATGAACACCTCTAGTTGAACCGATGGTCAGTGACATTTAAAGTTATTCATAAAAAAAACTAAATTGTAGAAAATAAGAAGAATTAGAGTTTTCGATTGGCGCTGGTAGTTTGAACAGAAAATGCCATACAAAAACGATTTTAAAATCTCAATGACTTGAATAAAAACTTTTTGAATAGTTTAGTGACTATTTTGTAATTTTTAAAAATTATGTATCTAAAACATAAATTAACTAATAATTCAATGACCTTAGGTGTAATTTACCCATTTAAAATTTGTGTCAAGCGGAAAAGTTTATATTTATATATATATCGTAGACCAAATCTCAACACCTTTCAACGCGTCCTTCAAATTGTTGATTTGTTAATTTGATCATTTTGGTTTAACAAATCATTGGATTTATATAATTATTTTACTAATTTAATGAATAAACCAGCTAATTCAATTATTATTGTATGCGTCATCACATATAAAATTTAAAAATTCACCCTTTTCTACAAATTCCTGGTTACCTAAGCAGAAAATGATGCAACTAGGGTTTAAAATTCAAAGAAAAATAATTACAGTCCCGAAATTAGTTTTGATCATTTCTATTTTCTTTACGCTAATATTATTAAATTTATAAATAAGATAATAATACATTTCAGAATATTTAAATTCACGCTTTCTTACATCAATAACAATACACATACTATTCAAAATAAAACTCAATCCATTGTAAATAAAATACTCAAAAGTAATAATTTTAATTTTCCATTACTAATAAAAATAGAATACAATATATGTGAGAACAAAACTAAAATCAATCCACCATGCTGTACAAAAACAGAATTTAAAAAGAAAAAAAAAACCAATCCAAAATGTTTTTTTTTTTTTTCATCTTCTTCTTCATTGAGTTTTCCAACTAATATATGTATATATAAAGAACAAAAATTTTAGCAGATAACACAACCAGCCGGATCTTCCTCCACACTTTTACCGTAGCTGTAATAATCGGGTACCGGCGGATAGTATTGGGGCATTGAGGGGTGATAAACGTACTGTACCACCGCGCCTTTGGGCGGATCTTTGCTCGTATCCGCCGGTTTTTTCGGTTCCTCTTTCTTGGGTTCTTCTTTCTTCTTCTCCGGCTCTTTCGCCGGTCCGACCGAGACTATTTCAGTGTAACATACCTTCCTTAGTTTCCTTACTGCCACGACTGGATCAATGTCTCCCGTGAGTGTGAGTTTTTGGTCCTTGTCCAGGGCAACTGATTCAACCCCTGCAACCCCCCAAAAAATTTCAGTTAAGTTTTTTTTTTTTTTTTTTTGGTCTGGCTTCAAGATCTGGGTCTTTTAAGCTGGTGATAACAGATACAAATATACAATACCTGAAAGACCAGAGGCTGTTTTCATGGCTTTCTGTCTGCATTTGTTGTCGTGAAAATCCAATTTCAGCACCACTTTCTGTAAGAAAACAAAACCAGTTTCAGTAAACATATATATATATATATATATATTATGTAAGAAAACAAATTAAAGAAATGGAAATCTCACCTTCATTTTCAAGCTTTGGGGATAATTTGTGTAACAAAAATTGAAAGAGAAATAATAGAGGGGGAAAAAAGAGAGAGGAAAGTAGAAGTGTAGGAGAAGCTTTTGGTTTGACGGGAAATAGCTGAAGGTTTTTGCTGAATATATAAGGAGACAAGTCAAACAGAAGTCAAGTTATACACATGGGTGCTTGCCTTTCTTAAAACCTTCAGCTTCGTGGAAGATACGTCGACGGAACGACGTCGTTTTACGCAATCAACCTTTTTGAAAGCAAAAGGGCCGCCTTCAGTTTTGAAGAAGAAAAAGAGGTCGCTTTGAAAAATTGATAGTGGAAGAAGTTTCTATAAACCTTCCACTTTACTCGGTTTCTATAAAATTATAACAATATAAATTGGTTAAATCATTTTAATTTTAAATTTTTATTTATTTGTTGTTTATTAATTTCGAGCAATTCATTTAGGGAACGATTCATTTTTTTTGTTTAAACAAATATATGGAAGTTTCTAATCCAATTGATCTGATTCCATTTTAGTAATATTGTAAAATATGTTTGAGATTAATTAGATTTAAAATTTAAAGTAAATTGAATTTATATTTAAATTTTTAATAATTTTAAATTTTAAAAAACTAATTAAATATTAATATATTATCTATGTATTAACTTAAATTATGCCGAAAATTTTGACTTTGTAAATTTCAAATTTTCAAATTTTTTAATGATTGTTTGCATTGAAATTTTACTTCCGTACAATCCCTTGTTTCCTCAGAGGAAGGTGATGGAACAATAATTTAAGGTCAAATTCTGCTTTAGACCTTTTACTTTGCATGAGTTGCAGATTTTTGCCGTCAAATTTTGATTTAGTACTTTTAGAATTTAAAAATTTTAGCCCTAACCAATTGATAACCATTAAATTTGTTAAGTTATGTTATTTTTAAAATTTGACGTGTTAAACTTATTATTACATGTGTAACGTCATGTTAGTTTGTTATTTTTACATATTACTTACAAAAAATTAATTAATAGATTTAACTACTGTCGTTTGCATTAAGATTGAAATTTTGAAATTCAAAAAATGTAACCACTAAGAAGGATTCAATTAGTGAATGTGAACTAAATCTATAACTAACGCACAATACAAAACTAATAGCAAAACTTGACCAAACAGATTTAATTGTTACCATAGGGTCAAGACTAAAATCGTAAAGATTAATTTTAATCAGTATTTTCGTTAAAAAAAGTGATTCTATTCTTTTTTAAAAGATTAATGGGTAAATTTAATTTTTTTTTAAAATAAGAATCAAATTGACAAAATATGAAAACTGCAATTTATTATTAGGTTTGTCTTCTTTTTTGAAGATGAGCTATCTCAGTTTTGAATTGGGTAATTTAGTTTATTTAAAAGAAAAAACCTTAAAGCAATTTGTTCCCTACCAAATTTGGAAGTGAGCAATTAAGTATAGTTTAATCATAATGTTAATATCTTTAGTTAATCGTGCATAATTATGATTGGTATAATAATAAATTTAACCCTCAATATTTATATATTTTATTAATTTGATTGATTCTAAAAAATATTGTGTGTTAAATTTGTTTTATTATGACCAAATTGATAGAATGTATAAATTACAAGAGCTAAATTTATTATTAATCAAATTTATGTAAAATTGATGAAAAATATAAAAAAATTACTATCACAATCATAAAATATCCAAAAATAGTAATTTAATTTCCCATTACTAAGAAATTACAGCATCTGTATTCTGTATACCCAAAAACTTAACAGTAAACCAACCATACCATACAGAAAGGGAGAAAATATGAATTTGATAATTAAAAAACCAAAACTTTAGGAAATAACGCAACCAGGTGAATGTTCCTCAACAGGTGTACAACAAGCAGAATAATTGGGTGCCGAAGTGTAGTATTGAGCTGTTAATGGGTGGCATATCATTGTATACGGGTACGTCACTTCATCTGGTTTCTTTGGTTCCTCTTTCTTGGGCTCTTCTTTCTTCTTCTCCGGCTCTTTTTCCGGTCCCACCGAAACTATTTCAGTATGGCATAACTTGCCTAATTTCTGCGCTGCCTTAACTGGATCCACATCTCCTGTTACCGTCAATTTATGGTCCTTGTCTATTGAAACCGACTCAACCCCTGCAACAACAACAACAACAACAAAAACCAGTTAGTTTTTTTTTTTTTTTTGGCAATGTTCAAGATTAAGGGTTTGTCGAATTTGAGGTAATAGATATAATATTACCTGAAAGACCAGAGGCTATCTTCATGGCTTTCTGTTTGCATTTCTCGTTGTGTAAATCCAATTTCAACACCACTTTCTGTAATAATAATAATAATTTAAAACAAAAACAAAAACAATACCAGTTTCAGTTTCAGTTTCAGTTTTTTTTTTTTTTTTTTTAAATTGCACAATAACTGAAAGTAACAAATTAAATAAATGGAAATCTAACCTTCATTTTCAAGCTTTGGGGATAATTTTTTAGCAAAAAAATTGAAGAAAATGAGATGTAGAAGTAAAGCAGGTTTGGCTTTGGGAATGATGGAAAAAGGTTTAAGTTTCAGAAATTTATAAAGAGCCAAGTCAACCTTTAAGTCAAGTCATTGCCAATTACTTGCTTTGTTCGTGGAAGATACACCGATGCTAAACGTCGTCGCTTCCTACAATCAAATCAACCCTCTTTTTTTGAAATTCCTCCTTTTCTGAAGAAGCAAATATCTTTATAAAAAGACATGGAATTTTCAAACTTCTATAAACCTTCTACTTTACTTGGCCAATTAGAACACTGTGACTGTGATATATAAATACATGCAAGTGTTTATATTTCCTTTTATTCTTATCTTATTAAGGGTGAATATTCGATTGCGTCAAGTTAAATCGAGTAAGAAAATTTTAAGTTAATTAAGTTGACGAATTATATTTTAGTAACCGAACTCAATTTGAAATTTTTTTGAATTGAGTCAAAAAAATGCGTGTCGAGTCAAGTTAACAAATTATGTTATTTATACTTAATGTTATATTTACATAGACTGATTATTTAACTAGTAGACGAAATAAAAAATTATTTAACTACATAAGTAAGGCTGATGGGTAAACATTTATTAAAACAACTAGTTTTGCCTTTTAATTTATTGGTTGACTTTAGAAAGGTAAATATTTATCAAAACGACGTAGTTTTACCTGTTATTATTCGGATTTTCAACTAACTCAAATTGTGTAATTCATGTTAGAGTTAAACTAAAAATTTTGATTTTTTTTTTATTCAAGTTGATCTGAATAACTCAAACTATTTAATTCAAATTTTAAATTTTTTATTGAGTTTTTTTAATTAAATCGAATTTTGCTCAACCTTAGTTGATATGTTTTTGTTTGTTTATTTGTTGTGTCAAATTTGAGAAGGAAAATTTAAAGGTTAAAATATATTTTAAATCGTTCTAAATTTCATATATTTGGAATTTGGTATATCTATTTTTCGAATATTAAAAAATCAAGTCTTGTTGTTATCATTATTAAACTCCTATTAAATTCTACGGTGTGATATTTTAAAATTTAATAATAATAATAACGTTGAAAATATTGATTATGATTTTTTTTTCATAAAAAACACTCGATATTTGTTTTTGGTTGAATTTGTGTTCTTAAGAAAAATTAACCTCTGTGATTAAAATAATTAACAATATTAATCATTTAGACTAACTAATGATACTGTAAAAATAAAGAGATCAAATTATGATAAAGTGTCAAGGTCAGTATTAAGGCTTGACCAATTTTTTGAGAATTGATTTGACTTTTGATAGAACAACGACTTAAAGGAACTCGACATTAATCACAAGGCTCGATCTATTTTAAAACTAATTCGATTCATGATAAAATAACAACTGAAAGAGCTCTAACAATAATCTTGAGACTCGACCCATTTTTTTCTGGAAACAGATTCGACTTTTGATAAATGAAAAGTGAAAATACCTTGATTGCAACTTCAAGCTTTGGCCCATTTCATTGAAAGTAGATTCAATTTCAATGACAATCTTGAAACTCAACCATTTTTTTTTTTTTGATAAAACGAAAAATAAAAATGACATCGATGACAATTTCGAGGCTTTTTATAAAAACAATAATAAAAAAGAATTATACAATAGTTTTAAGTTTAAAACCAACTTAAGTAAGATCAGAAGTTTTGGAAAATGAAGTTGGATGAAACTAGAACTTGGAAATGAATTTGGGTGAAACTAGAATATGAAAATATTTACTAGGTTAAAATAGAACTTTTGAAATCAACCCAACGAAACCAAAATTTTAAAATACTTACGTAAGAATTATGGTGTAGCTAGGTGGCTGCAAGAGCCGCTTTTTTTATTTTTATTTAAATTGTTTATAATTTATAAAGTTTTAAATTAATAATAATAAAATTACATTTTATACTTTAAAAAATAATAAAAATTTAATTTAATCTTTTAAAAATTATAAAGATATAAACTATTAAAATATTAAAATTATATTTTTACGAAAAATATACAATTTAATTTTAATATTTCCAAAAATAAAACAAGAAATTAAAAAAACCTAGCACGGGCTAAACCAGAGCTTTTGCAAATTAACATTGACAGTACTTAAAGAAATTAGAAAAGATATTTCTATTAATTTTCTTATTTATTAATCATTATATAATATTACAATTTTGATATCTAAAACACCAAAAAAAATTACAAGATAATGCAAGCGGGTGGATATTCCTCGATAGGTTTACAGTAATAATTGGGAAACGGAGGATAGTATGGAGGGTGACATATCATTGGATACGGATGTAGTACAAGGTCTTTCGGTGGGTCTTTCTTTGGTTCCGCTGGTTTCTTTGGTTCCTCTTTCTTGGGTTCTTCCTTCTTCTTCTCCGGCTCTTTTGCCGGTCCGACCGAAACTATTTCAGTATGGCATAACTTGCCTAATTTCTGCGCTGCCTTAACTGGATCCACATCTCCTATTACTGTCAATTTTTGGTCCTTGTCTATTGCAACCGACTCAACCCCTACAAAAAAAAAAAAAAAAAAAAAAAAAAAAAAAAACAGTTGGTTTTTTTTTTTTGGCAAGGTTCAAAGATTTAGGGTTTGTCGAATTTGTGTTAGTAGATATAATATTACCTGAAAGACCAGAGGCTATCTTCATGCCTTTCTGTCTGCATTTGTCGTTGTGCAAATCCACCTTCAACACAATTTTCTGTCGAAAAACAAAACCTTTTAAGTAAACCTTTAAGAAAATGAAAGGAGTACACGTATTATTTTATTTAGATAATTAAAATTAATAACAAATTAAAGACATGAAAATCTAACCTTCATTTTGGAGCTTTGGGAAGAAAATGAGAAATGGAAAGAGAAGGAACTTAGAAGTGAAGTGGGTTAGGGAATGATGGAAAAGCTTTAAGGTTGAGCAAATTTTATAAGAGCCAAGTCAACCTTTAAGTCAAGTCATTATCATTTCGGCCAATTTAATGCAATTTCGGTGTCAATTACTTGCTTTGTTCGTCGAAGATACATCCATCTAAACGACGTCATCTTGTACAATCAAATTCAAGCCCCTTTTTTTGAAATTAAAAGGCTTCTTCCTTTTTTGAAGAAGAAAATATACAGAAAAAGGAAACCTGAAATTTCTATAAACCTTCCAGTTTACTGGGTCAAGTCAAGTGGGACACTGTGACTGTTATGTGTTTTTTTCTTTTACTATTGAGGGTCCAGCAAGTGGATGAATTTAGTCAACTTACAATTTTCTTGTGTCCCAACTTCTCCTTCCTCTTCCTCTGTGAATCGATAAACAATTTGGGTTGAAACAACAGAACAGGGTTTGGCAGGTGTTGATGTTCATCCTTCTTTCTCAATCACGTGTTAAAGGAAAATCTGGTCGAGTTGGTGTCAGCTAAAGAAATGTAAGGAACTGCTGTATGTGTAATCATGAATATTCTGTTTCAATTTTTCAGATGAAAAGTTGTAAAATAGTAATTATATTATTTTAAAGTTTTTATTTAACTTATTGACTTTATGAACTATTAAGTTTTTTTTTAAATTAATTAATGAGTTGTAAGTGATTATTCGATAATTAGTACGGTGGATTAGTACCCATCGACATATGAAAGAATATATTTTAAATCCATTTCAATCTAACGGTCAGTGTCGAAGATGGGAGAAAAAATTTATTTGAAATTTGGTTTTGTAGATTTATAAAATTCGAAGCTATTTCATGAAAAAAAACCGAATTGTAATAGAGAGAGGAATGAGAATTTTTTATCGGCGTAAACAGCTTGAACAAAAAAAGTCTAGTGACTTAAATAAAAAATTTCAAATAATTCAATGACAATTTTGTAGCTTTTTAAAGTTGAGTGGCCAAGATGTAAACTTACTAATAGTTTAGTGCAATAGATATAATTGACCTTTTTTTATACCATGCTTAAAAAATAAAAAAAACGAAACATGCTTAAGGACTAGTTTGGCAATACTTTTGAAAAGTGCTTTTAAAAAGTTTGGTTTAAAATTGAGAGTTTAGCATTGCTGTCAAAAAGTGTTTTTGAGAAATAAAATGTCTATATTAGACATGTTATTATTAAGTAACAAATATGCATTTAAATAAAATTTAAATTAGTTAATATTATTCTATTTAGTAAGAATATAAAAAAATTAATATAACTTGTTAATATTTTAATATATGAAATATAAATTTTAAATATTTTTAAATAATAAATATTAATTACTTATAAAATTTAATTAGAATATATAAATAACATTTTAAATATTTAAATATAACCATTAAATATTTGTAATTAGTATTTTAAAAAATATTTTTTTATTTTTAATTAATGATTTTAATACATTTGTAATTAAGCACCAAGAAAAAAAAATAAAAGTACTATGTTACTAGAGGGGTGAAAAAGTAATTAAGCGTTAAAAGTTATTTTGGGAGATGAAAAGCTAAAAATTTTAGCTTCTCCTTCTCAAAGTTCAGAAGTGCTTTTCAAAAGCACTTCTGAAAAACCAAAAATTCCAGCCAAAAGTAGCTTGTTCTGCACAGCTTTTCTTCCAAAAGTGCTTTTGGAGCCAAAAATACTTTTTTTAAGCACAGAAGAACAGGTCCTAAGTGCACTTGAAGCCATATTTTCTAACAATACCAATTGTTTTTATGTAATACATATTTTTATCCATAACCTCTCATAACTCGTAAATGTAGGAAAAAAATACATAATTATAATAAGCTCGAACCCACACTTTTTTTATTACTATAATAACAACAATATTAATTAAGTTAAGGCTAATTTCGAATACTGGATATTTGACTCTCTAAGAATTTTATATATAGATTTCATTATAAATAAAATAAAATAAAATGTCCAAATTTATGTATTTAAATATTTGTTATCAAACATTAATTTCATTATAGATTCTTATCATATGTATTTTTTTTATACAATGTTTAGAATCATACATAGCTCATTCCCAATATTTAAATAAGAGAATTGCATACTTTAATACACTCAAACTCACGTATCAACAAAAATAAAACAAATATTGAATGATACCAAATATTCCATCTTTTATCATCCATTGGACTTTTAAATTTAAAAGGTCATGATGAAAGTGGTGGATGGGTCAAAAAATTATTTTCTTTCTCCTTTTTAACGATATTACTAGAAAAGGTCCTTTCTCACATGGGGTTAAGACACCGCGACTCGGTCAGATGACAGCTATTTTATTTTTCTCATGTATTTGTACTTTTTAATTATTCTAATTTAAATTCACAAATTTATTTATTATTTAAATTCAAGTTCCATTTAAACATTATTATCGGCTGGACATCAATGCTTGTAAATATATATATAAACCTAAAAAACATATAATTAATTAAAAGATGAATATAAATGGAGTAAAACGGAGATGATGAGACGATGGTCTGTTCTTACAAGAGTCTTCCCAATCTATGTTCGTTGAAGGCTGTTTTGGAGATTTAGTTATAAGTAGTATTTTTTGTTTAGACAGATCTGTCGGTTTCCAACGTCGTCTCCTTCAACTAAAATTTGTCAACGTGTTTACACTTATATTACTTCATTTTCACCGCCTAATAAGCTCGGCTTAATAGTAAGATTCCTTCATTAATAATTTATTCTGTGAAAATTTGTATATAAGCGTAAGGGCTTTGTAGACTTAGAATTAGAATTAGAAACCAAAAGGGACTAAAAATATAATTTTAAAATATTAGGGGTGGGACAGTGACAAGGCTAGAGGTGTTCAGTCGGTTAACCGAATTAACCGACCTTTCAAAATTTTTAACCGTTAACTGAATCGAAATTTTTTCAAAAAAATTAACCGAACCGAAATTTTTCGGTTAATTCGGTCGATTAACCGAATTAACCGAATTACCCGAAATGAATTACTACATAATTAAAAAGATTACATAATCTTAATTTTAGTTTTAGAATTTTATTTTTATTTATTAAATTATTTGTAATTTTTATGATTGAGTTGGATTGGGTAATTGGGTTGGGTTGGGTTGGATATTTGGGTTTGGATTGGGTTTAGGTGAATAGTGGGCTTATTTATATATTTATATTTTATTTATTAATTTTTTTGGTTAAACCGAAAAAATTCGGTTAACTGACCGGTTTCGAATAGAATTAACCGTTAACAGAAAAATCACAAAATAATTAACCGACCTCGGACAGAAAAATTTTGTTAATCGACCGATTAACCGAATTCGGTCGAACCGAATTTTTCCGGTTTTACCCGAATTTTGCACGCCCCTCGACAAGGCCACCGTGAGCCTCCCATTTGTCTCTAATCTCTAGGGAATGGTCATGGGCGAAATCAGGAAAGTCTTTTGAAATATTTAAAATTTTAAATTAGTAAATGTAAAATTATACTTTGACCCTCTAAAAATAATAAAAATTTGATTTAATCATTTAAAAATTATAAAGATAGAGGCTATTAATATAGTAAAATTGTATTTTTACTATCATAAAAATTACAATTTAATTTTGACCCCCCTAAAAGAATTTTCTATCTTCGCCCCTAGACGTGGCATACGTCCTATAGAGTATAGTACAAAATAAAAGCTATATAAATAAATGAGTCATCATCATATTTTCAATAATATTTGTGAAATCTAAAAATAGTATAAGTGAATTCATGAAATAGAGTTGAAAATTTATTGAGATATTGAAAATTGATCCAAACCAAGTAGAATTGTCCAATAGTTGAGTTACACGTCAAAACTTAAAAGATCCGTCTCGAAATATGACAAAGCTTTGATTAAAAGAGAATGCCGAAAAATAAATTTGAACAAAAGAAATTAAACATGTCGAGTTTTGAGTAAATTTGTTTGAGTTCTGTTCTGTTTAATTGCCATAATATCTATTAATCTTTTGACTTCAACTTCACTCAGTCGAACACACTGATAGATTTAGAACCGAAGTTTGTTAAATAATTTCTAGAATATAAGCTAAAGAATTGCCATCATTTAGATTAAATCAAAATTTGATTTAAATTAATTTATAATATTTTTTTATAATATAAAAGAAATTATATTTAAACAATGAAAATAACTTAGAAATTTTGATATACAAATTTATTTTTTAAAAATAAATATTATGTAAGAGTTTTTGATTATTATTTATTGAAAATTAATTTTCTCGTGGATGAATTTAAAATTGAAAAAATTAATCTTTTTCGTTTTAATTTTTATAAATTATTTTTTAACACGTGGCAAATGTTAAGATGGACTGGCCTTGGAGCCCAATCTAAAACATGCATTGCTTTTGCTCTTGTTTCATTGGGCTTTAATTGGAGTGCAAGTCTTCATGTTTGATTGGTTTAAAAAATTAATTACTTGGATTTATTTAATGAAAACGACCATTAATGAAAATTAATTGTATGGCCCATTGTTAATTAAAATAATCAATCAATTCCCTTCCATTAATAATTTTTGTCGTTGGCCATGTACACAAAATAAAATTAATTGATAGACCAATTGAATAGTGACATGTGATAGCTTCTAGTTTAATATAATATTTTACCCACAAAAGTTATTAAAAAATATAAAAAAATAAGAAAAAATTATAAACAATATTATTTTTTATTAAATTTGATATAAATTTATAAAAATTTTAATAAAGTATAATTTTTTATAAAATTAATAAAACAGATTTAAAATTTTATAAAAATGTATTAAAATATTAAAAATATTAAAATTTATATAAACTTATAAAAATTATTAAAAAATCATAAAAACTTAAATTGGATCAGATCAGTTGGTTGAACCGATTAAACCAAAATCAACAAGGGTACCAGTCCGGAGAAAGCCATTATATCGATTGACCTAGAGATTAGACGATTGAACTATTTTGTTTTTTATTTTATTTTTAATATATTTTATCAAACAAAAATTTCATTATCTAACTATTAGCATATGCCAAAATGAAATATTCTGACCAATATTTTCAAAACTAAATTGGTGGTCGAACTGATCAGGCCAATGGTTTGTTAGTTCGACTGGTCCATCCAATTCAATTAAATAAAACATGAAAAAAAAATTGATTCAATCATTCAGTTCTTAGGCCAACTGGTCTTAATATTTTTCTTTGGACTAATACCCTTATTGATTTCAATCTAACTGACTAATCTAGTCCAATTAAAGTTTTTATGATTTTTTAAATAATATTTATAAGTTTATATCAATTTTTGATAATTTTAAATAATTTTTATGTAACACCCCTAATTCGTATCCGTCGCCGAAATAGGGTTACGAGGCATTACCAAATAGTACAGAACACTTACAGTTAATTTGAAATCATTATCTTTACACAAATAGTATACTAGAGGTGTACAATTTTATAATTATGAATAAACACATTTATCAAACATATTCCATGTTTTTATATACCATAATCTCATATTTCCACATGCATTTACTTTCCACATTATGAACTCAAATAACATATACAAGATATACCAATGTATTTCAAGTACGGCTTCATAATATTTCATTTCAAATTTCAGATTATTTCATATTAGAACTTTTCTTATTAACTCATTTGGAATACCAATTCATACGGATAATACACTCAATGGTGTACAAATATATAATCACAAATGAACTCATTCATTAACTAAGTTCTATGTTCATGTCAACTCGTATTTCCTTATATCACATAATATATACCATGATTGATGAGTTCATTAATACCATGATTTCCATTTCCTTGTTATTTTTTCATATTTATCCCGTTGAATTACTCGGAATTTCCATGGATTTTCAGAGGTACACTTTAGTGTACAAATCCGGGTCCGTCAATTCATATTCATGTGCGCACATTTCCATTTCAGAGAGCACACTCTCGCGAACCTCATCTTTACAGCGGGATTACCAGTCCAGGCTAAACCCCCTGTAATATCAACTCATAGAGTATTGTCGGGATTACTAGTCCAGGCTAAATCCCCTGCAACGACAATTACTCTAATGAGCTTGGATCCGAATTACAGTCCAAGCTAAATTCGACCTAATTCGGGATTACCGTCGTCGGGTTAAATCCATTTTCCACATATTCTTCGGGAGGGCTATATCAGGATAGGATCACCTATCCGGGCTAGATCATTTTTACCGTCAATTCCTTTTCAGAGATCTATTGGATTTTCCTTTCATTTAACCGGTATTTCTTCCCCCTTTTATCAAATATATCAATGTTTCATCAATTTTCATACAATGAACATTCAAATTATATTCACATCAATAAAAATATATTTCAAGTATTTAAGAATATAATTCAAATTACACGAACTTACAATTCGATTTTTATACCATAATCATAATCGTAGTTTCATAATAAATATTTGAAATAAAACATTACATCATTTCTAATTCAACGTTCATCGATTATAATCAGGCATGTGTTCAATTTATACATAATTCATTCATATATTTTCCTCCTCCTCTCCATTCCACATCCTTAGTATAAACAACATACTTGTAAGTAACATTGTCTATAATTTTCACTATTTACTTATGTGAATATTCAAGCTGTCCATCCTTATCATAGTCACTAAATTATTTTTATCTTGAGCTAAAGAACTCCAAATTAAGATCCGTTAATTTTATTTGAAACTAGACTCACATATATTTTTACTATAAAATTTTCAGATTTTTTGGTGTGGCCAATTAGTACAGTTTATTAGTTAAGTTCTCCCCTGTTACACAGTCTGACGGCCCTGACCTCTCTTCACTAAAAATAAATTATCTCATAGTACGATTTTCATATAGTGTTTCCGATTATTTCAAATGAAAATAGGTTCACTAAGGAATACAAACATATAAATTTTAACTCATAATTCTTTTTGTGTAATTTTTAGTGAATTTTTAAATAAGAACAGGGGATCACGAAGTTATTCTAAACCAGTCTTACAAAAATTTAAATATCTCAATATTTAGACTTCTTTTGCTTCTCTGTTTCTTTTATATGAAAATAGACTCAACAAGCTTTAATTTTATATCTTATTCAACTTCTAATTCAATTTTTACCATTTTTGGTGATTTTTTAAAGCTAGACAACTGTTACTGTCTAAAACTGCTTTAGTGTAACATATTGATTTCTATTTTGTCCCAAATTCCACAATTCAGTCATTGTTCAATTAACCCCTCAATTGAGCTAATTTTCTCATTTAATACTTTTCTCTATCATTTTAAACTACTTCATAACCTTTGAAAATCAGAAATTTAGTATTAGACCTTAATTCCAAACTCTTTCACAATTAGGTCCTAAAACCAATTTCCATCAATTTTACTTGATAAAATCATCATATATCAAAATTAAAGCTTCAATAATATGTTTATTCATCATATGATTCTAGCACTAATCCATAGAAACTTTAAAAATTAGCCATAGAATCAAAAACTAATGACATTGTAAGTTGGACCCAATTGTAAAAGTACAAAAACATAAAAATTTCAAGGAGAAAGTAAGAATTAAACTTACATGAAGCTAGAGTATGAAAACCAGCTTGAACCCTATTCCATGGCTGTTTTTTAGCTGATGAAAATGAAGAGAAATGAAGAGAATTCTAGATATTCTAATTTGGTCCCATTTTTATTTAGCTAATTTTGGCAAATTTTCAATTTTGCCCTTATTTCACCAATTTCCTAATTTTTCTCAGCTATTGCCGCCCAAAATATCTCCTTTGGGCTTATATTCACTTTAGGTCCTTCCTCATTTGATAATTAAGCTATTTAATCCTTCTAGAAATTTTTACACGTTTTTCAATTTAGTCCTTTTTATTTAATTAACCACTCAAACGTCAAAATTTTCTAACGAAATTTTATTACTACCTTATTAACATTCAGTAAATATTCATAAAAATATTTATGACTCGATTTATAACACCGAGATCTCAATAACTATTTTTCTCGATTTCTTGACCAAATAAATCTTTATAAAACACAATTTACTATTTCAAAAATATTTTAAAAGTTACATTTGACTCGTAAATATTAAATAATATAGTCTACGAGTTTATTTGTTAGATTTGGTGGTCTCGAACCACTATTATTGACATCACTGAAATTTGGGCTATTACATTTTATGATTTTTATAGAAATTTAATTCGCTCTTATAAAATTTTAAATATGTTTTATTTAATTTTATGTTTTATATTATTTTGTAATATTTATAATATTTTATACTTTTTTATAAATTATATCAATTTAAAAATTTTAGAAAATTTTAATTTTATAATTTTTATAACTTTTTCCTTAATTTTCTGATTATCTTATTTTAAAAAAAATATATTTTTTTATGTTTTGTGAGAAAATATTAAATTAAACCTGAAACTGTCACGTGTCATTATCTGATTAGTTCGTCAATTTATTTTAATAACCAACGTGGTCAATAACGAAAATTGTTAATGAAGAGGTTTAATTAATTATTTTAATTAAAAGCGGAAGCTTAATTAAATGCAAAATTAATGCTGTGACTTAACTGATTTTTCAGCAGTGTCTCAATAGCTTTTTAATATATAATTTTTCTTAAAATAATTACCTAATTTATTTTATGAAAATACATGATTTAGCTATCAAAATCTTCAATTTTTGAAAATTTACTTTTCATATAACATTTTTCTTTTCAGATGGACATTTTTTTCAATGAATTTTTCACCGGTAATGGAAAAAGAAGTAGTGAGTTTTTAAAGTAAATAAACTCAAATTTAACAATAAAATATTGACATTATTGGTCATGGTTAAGCTCCCGGACTTTTAAAAATTTAGGTTTTAGTACTATCATATATAATTGTGATGGGTTTTTATTTAGTTTCGTTTGATTTTTTTTATTATACTTTTTATTGATTTGATTTTACATAAAAATGATTCGAAATGTATTTATATTTATGATTTTTTTGTATTTTTAATGTTAATTTATTTCAAATTTTAAATTTTATGATTTGGATATTCCTTGTACACAAACGTGAGTAAAAGACAAATGCAAAGCAAAATTTATTGTCGGGCTTTCCCGAATGGGGTGAATTGAAAGGCTGAACCAAAATATCTCTCGACACAAAAATATAAATTAAAAGCAACATAAAACTGAAGAACTGGGCAAACTTAAATTGGGTCCCACACCGAAATATCTTATGCCGCAAAATCACGTGGTTTTGCTGCTGGCCACTTAGCGTATTGGAATTCATCATCACCATACATCTCATCGCCTATGCTTCTTGTTTTCGAAACGTGCCCTTTGGTGAGAACAAGTCCTATCTCTGTTCTTGTCCTTTTCACCTTAGCGCCGGCCCTCTCCTCCACTTAGATTAGTTTGGCGTAGACAAAATCCTATGCATCCTGGTGTACCGTAACCTCATTGCCCAAATCCAAATCATAAACCTACTCAATTTAATCCATCTATTATTAAATGGAATAATTTAATTTCTATACCATTAAAGAATCTGTTTTATATTCAATTTATAATTTCAAAATGCACAATCATTTTGTGTTTCTAATCATTTCTTTAATTGTAAGTTAGCGTACAATTAAGGACCAACTTAACATTAACAAGTTTCATGCATGGTATCTATTGTATAACAAGTCATGACATTGCTTTCGCACTAAAGGTGTGCTTGATTGAATAGAAAAATGGAGAGACTTAGGAAGAATTGGAAAATTTAAAGGATAATGAATTTTGAGTGTACTTAGGTGAAAAGAAAAGTGAAAGAAAAAAATACGATAGATGATCAATTTTCAAAATTATGTGAGGAGAGAAAATAAGAAAGGAATGTATGTTAATTCAAATTTATATATTTTTAAATATTTTATTTTCTTTATTATTTACTCTCATTTTTCAATTTTATAAAGTAATGAATGGAAAAAAAATTTTATTTTTATCAAGTACACGTATGAAAAAAATAATTATTTTTTCAATTATTCTAATTTTCCACCCCTTCAAATTTCTTTCCATCCTATCAAGCAAAGACTATGAATTTTCCGATGGTTGAATTTTGTTGCCCCAACATAGTTGAAATCATGTGTATCCATATCTTTACATAGGAATGTTAAAGGGAGCAGGCAGCCCTACACCTAAAACAAACAATTATAATTATATTTTGATCTCTCAAAAATTTTAAAAAATTTTATTTAATTTTTTTGTTTAATTATTTAATTAAAAATAATTTTGGTTCGATATAAAAAAAAAGAAAAAGTAAAACATAAAGTTGGCCAAAAAAGGTCTTTTAATAAGTGATTTACTTTAAAACAAAGATGCCGCAGGTTGTTGGAATGTCTTCTTAAACTAATAAATTGCACATAGTTGTCGTTGTTGATGCTGCGTTAATAACGTTTTATTTGGAATAATTATAAATTTTAAAATTTTTATTTTTATTATATTGGCAACAAAAATTAAAAATTATATTTAAAAATTGAATGTATTGTCTGAATTAATTTTAATTACAACAGATAACATAATTTATGATGACGTTATATATATATTGCTTATAAGGCATCTAAATTTTTTTAATAGTAATTAATAAATTATTTCTAATTATAAATTAAATGGAAGGTAATATTATGAAATGCCTCTTAAGAACTGTTAGCAAAAAAAATTTAACGTATAAACAGTAAAAATACACGTGGCAGACTGGTATTCGCTATATTTACATCTCCAATGGAGGCCACGTAGCATCTAATCCACATCCTGAGAGCCCTTTATATACAAACTCAGCTGCCTTCTCCAAACGCCACATCGTTCGTTGTACTTCAGAAAAGCTAAAATTAAGGGGAAAAAAAAGAAACCCTCCCAAAAATCTGACATGGTATCGAAAAACCCGAACCCGGCCGAGGGATTTTACGTGGATCCGACCGGAATGGCGTTGCCAGGACTGGGACCCTTCGCCGCCACAGATGCGGCGGCTTCCACCGTTTCATCTTCCGAGGATCCGAATAAGAAAATCCGAAAGCCCTACACCATAACCAAGTCCAGAGAGAGCTGGACTGAACCTGAACACGACAAGTTCCTCGAGGCTCTCCAGCTGTAAATTCCAAATCTTTTCTCCCTCTAATTATATGAAATTCCTTTGATTCTTTTCCAATTAGGGTTTTTTCCCTTTTTCGTTTGGAAATTGTTTACGTTTCGGTTTTAACCTTTTGACTTGAATTTGATATTGAAGGCTTTTGTTTTTCTCCCTTAATTACTAAGAAGCTGATTTGAAATTTCTAAATCGGTTCTTGTTGAAAAGAATTTTATACTTTTTAGTTGAAAATTGGATACTTGGATGACTGTAATTTGTTATGGACAAGTGAAAAGGCACTGAATTTTGATAAAGCCTTTTTTGCATATATTTTAATATGTATCATTGCTTCTCAGTTTTTGAATTATGCACTTTGCATGAGTTCGTTCAACGAAAAGATTTTCCTGCTCTTGCTAATTGTTGCTGTTCGATTGATTATGCTCAGATTTGACCGTGACTGGAAAAAGATCGAAGCATTTGTCGGGTCAAAGACTGTTATTCAGGTAAGCTGTAATGTATCTAACCTTTTATTACTTTAGACAAGTTCCGTTTTGCAGTTTGAAAGGAATGAGGCAGGAGGGTGGTTGAGGAATGAAGGATATCTTTTATTCCTTTCAGTCGAGTTTCGTTTTGCAGTTTGAAAGGAAAGAAGCGGGAGGGTGGTTGAGGAATGAAGGGTATCTTTTATTCCTTTCAATCGTAGTTAGTAATCTCTCCCCTGGATCCTAGGCTTTCTGATGTTTCGGTAAGAGGCAACAAATTTGTGATGATGTGAAAACCAGTGTAGTTTCTAATTAGAGGTTGTTTGTTTTTAACAATTATCTGTGAGCGACAATACCCATAACAAACATTTAAAATGACGTGCCCTTTTTTTTGCAGATTCGTAGTCATGCCCAGAAATATTTTCTAAAGGTTCAGAAGAATGGAACAAATGAACACCTACCTCCACCTCGACCTAAAAGGAAAGCAGCTCATCCATATCCACAGAAAGCCTCAAAAAATGGTGAGAATATTTTATCCAAAGTATGATCAGTGATCACAGAAAAAACTCAACATAAGAAATCCTGACTCTCTGTGTCACATCTGACAGTTCATGCACAGCCACAAGCATCAGGGTCTCTTCAATCATCAAATGCATTAGTTGACACTGGATGTGTTCTGAGATCTGATCCCTCATTGATGCTTATGAACCCTGTTACTGTTGCGTCTTCCTGGACACACAATGAACAAACCATCAGTTTCTCACAAGCTAAAAAAGGTTTCTTATTCTTCTTAATTCTATCATTTCATTTATGGTGGCAGTGACCCCTTAGGAGTCAAGGTTTTGATTATTTGATGTATGCTTTCAATTATAGGTTCTGGAATGGCCAATAAATCTAGGGGCAGCTCAATGAGCACCCCACAGAGGCGACAAATTGGAGAGATGACTAATCAGGGAAATCATGGTCATGCACTAAGAGGTTTGTGTTAGTGCTAATTGAATATTTTAATTTTTGAAGTTATATTATCCTCACATCCTTTAAAATGGCTTTTTGCTTGATGCAGTGTTGCCTGACTTTGTTCAAGTATACAGTTTTATTGGCAGTGTCTTTGATCCAAACACTACCGGTCATCTGCAGAAACTTAAAAAGATGGATCCCATAGACATTGAAACGGTATATATGTGTGAACATGACATTTTATACAATCTTGCTTGATCATGCAACATTTGTCATTGCTTATATTTCATTCTTTTATTCAGGTGCTGTTGTTGATGAGAAACCTCTCCATCAATCTGACAAGTCCTGATTTCGAGGATCATGTGAGTTTCTAGCTCTTACTGATGGTTACTTCTTCCTCCAGGGTGAGGCAACTAGATTAGTGAAATTTGTACTGCTCTGGTACTTGGTATCCTTCTTTGCTTTGGTAGATCTCTTCATAGTACTGTTGCTCTTTTTATAATGGGTCAAATGGTTGAATACCAAGATATTTCGTTTGGCAGATATGATTTGAATTGCATTATTTTCTAGCATAAATCAGTGGGCCATCATCTTTGGTTTCGACAGTTTGCATCCCTGTGCTTTCTGCCATGTAAACTGCCATGAGTTTTATGTTATAAATATGACAGTTTGACTAAGAAATGATGAATTCTTTTGATATTATAGATCTATCTCGAGTGTAATGCTCTGTTGTATGATTTATTTGGCTTGTTCAAAGTTGTTCCATGATACTTTCTCATACTCTAAAACACAAAATGTTTTGTTAGAACATCACGTCTCGGCTGTTTAGCTGAAATAGAATGGAATGAATAATGGCATGCCTCTCTTTTTTTAATGTTATAGTGTGAAGTCTTAATGTAGCATGACTATTTAGCATAGCCCTGCTTGTCATCTGGTAAAAGGTGTAGTTTCGTTTTAACGTTCTTGCTGGGAGTCTTTTCTTTGGTTTATTTTGTGGGACTTTTAAATCTTTCATTCCCTTCATAATTAAAAAAAAGAAAACGTAAATTACATTTTTATCTTTTGATGCAGAGAAAGCTGCTTTCTTCCTACGAGATTGATACAGAGACAATTTATCATGGTGGTGCGTGTAAAGCTGTCGGTACTTGACAATGACCTGTCTGGAAATTACTTAATAAGGTAGGTGATGGCATTTGCTTTTAATTTCATCTTTGTTCATACCATCTTTTATCTCATACATAATTAATATGGACTCTATTTTCATGCCAAGAAGCTCTAGAATCAAAAAGCGACATATACTATATGATGTTCCGTTAGTATATTTATTGTTTGTTAGGATCACCGGCTGCAAATTTTCCGAATAATTTCCCCCATTCTGCGGTCGTATATATACACTGTGAGAGAACTGGGTGCAGCAGAATGAAAGGAAAAAGAATGGCAAAGAGAGTGTACAGTGCTTATCTTTTTTTTTTTTTTTTTTTTTGAAGGGGGTATTTTGTACAATACAGTGTCTTGTGTATTCAAGTTTTGACTTCTTGTTTATATATATGTATATATGCTATGTTGGTATATGCACATAGTATTTGTGTAAGAAGCTGCCGCTAATGCTGCTTTGGGTTATATTATATACAAAAATCTGTTTTTTCATTGTTTATTGCATTGTATGCATTAGAGCCGTCCATAGTCGGGTCGGGTTGAGTTGCAGTTTGGTTTTAAAAAAGTTTAGAACTTAGGCCCGTTTTGGGGCCAACCCGGCCAGCCCAAAAGCTTGTTTCACTATCCAAAATATTAAATAAATTTAATAGTATTTTTTTATTTATTTAAACTGAATTCGAGCTGAATCGGTTGTGAGATGGAAAAAACATTATTCAAGCTCGGTCATTGGACAGCTCTAAGCGGAATAGAGCTGTATAAAGCTGATCTTTTCTTCCCAGAAATTTCTGGGGGTGAGATTTGGGGTTTAGCATGGCTCTTTGGGGTTTTGAGTGAAGGGTAAACTTTTTTTTCTTAGATTGGTTTTGTATGTATATTTTTTTGGGAATTATTTTTCACACAACCATAAATTGTTAGACAAAATTGCTTTTCATATCTGTTGTACAATACGTTTTTACTATAAAATTATAAAAAAACTACTTCAAATATATTTAAAATGTTGTCAGATTCAAATTCAAATGATATGTTATTACAAATATATATTAAATATTTAAAATTTATTTTATACTTAATCATGTGAGATAAATGCATTAACTTTTTATTTGGAATAAATAAAATAAATTCAATTACATGTTCGTTAATAATAAAAATCACTGGAAATATTAGTATTTTATTTGATAGGGTAAATTCAAGGTGTATCTTAATAAAGTGTTTAGAAATGCAGAATTGAAAATTTTAAGATATGAAAATAGCAAAGGTCACCTAATATGGTCAAATAATTGGATCATACAATGCTTTGTTGTCTCCAAAACCCGTAAACTTTTACGTCTTTGGGGGAATTTTGCTTTTATTTGGTTAATCGAGGGTTGCATCGTCGTTGGTTTGTGTCAGTCGTATCTCATTGTATTTTTCCTTCACCGTTGGGATATTTTCAACGTCACTGGCAACCTTGTGGACTAGTCATACCATTTTTTATTTTTTTTTTGTCTTTACTTTGATTGTTGGGTAGCTCTTCACCACTCTCCGATTGTTTTTTCGACGTCATGGGAATCGCTTTCAGAAAAATAATGTTTAGCTTTGCGTTAGGGCTTTGCCTTTCTCGTCAGAGGCCTTTTCCGAGTAGTGCCCATTATTTTAAGATCAATGACAACATTTTCACCACTCTCAGAATGAAGACCCGGAAAGAAGATTTTTTGCATTAAGAATTTTTATTTTTTTGCTTAGAGATATTTTTATTTGTTTTACTTAGTTGAACATTAAGTTAGATATTTATGAATTTAATAATTGCCACCAACATCAACATCAACCATCTCAATCAAAATATATTGTATATTGAAAAGAACTCATTCTTTTCCAGTCACAAATATCTTCGCTTTATTTATTTCTATATATATGTTTTTTACACTTAAAGCTTTATACGTTTTTACTGCAAGGATATTTATGGATTTTGATATTTGCAAATATATATTTCTTCATATTAAAAAATAAAACAGATTGGCATACTACATGTTAAAATTAGTCTCTATCTTTTTATCTTTTTTAAACAATTTTTTTTTATTTTCCTCTAATTTTAACAAATAGAAAACATAGAAAAATTATATTAAAAGAGATGGAGAATGAAGGAAAACAGCAGGGGAAGCAGAAGAGGATAAAAAATAAATAAAATTGCTCAAAATAAAAAAATTTTGAGACTAATTGTATTATTTAACCTAAATTTTTGTTTGAAATGGTAATTTAATGTGCCATGACAGCTTACCGTTACACCGTTAACGGTAATTAGCGGTTTAGTGACTAAAATATTTCATGTTAACGTAAGTGACTAAAACGTAATATTTCAAACATAAGTGATTAAAATGTAACCGAGATAAATAAAAGCGACTATTTCAATAGTTTACCTAAAATAAAACAGATTGATATAGTATTTGTTATACTAGGATGGATGCAGATATTAGTTTAGGATGTTCATATTACTCGGAACTTATTTTATTTTTTAAATTTAATTTGTTTGAAGTAACTAAATGCCGTTTCTAACACATTTAAATATTCAAAAAAATTAATGTCTTAAATTCGAAATGTTGATACTTGAAATTTATTTTCGGTGATAAACAGATTCAATTTTTCTCTTAAAAGAAGCCTTATCAATTCGATTTCTAATATGGCTTAATGCATTATTTGCCCTGTAAGTATCTAGCTTTTCTCAATTTAGTATTTAAAATATATTTTTTCATAATTCTTTGATACATTAAAGTTCATTTCAACCGTACTATTTATGTAAAGCAGTTATGCAGCTAATAAAAATTAAGTAATAAATTGAGAAAAAATAATTATTTTGAGAACAAATAGTTCAAATTAAAAAAAGAATGAATGACACGGAAAATTATTAAACTGTTAATTAATTTACATTTTAGTCACATAATTTTTAAAAAATTACAAAATTGACATTCAAAAATTTTAATTTAAGTAACCCTTGGTAAAATCTCTTTTAGATGGTAAATCATTCTAGTTTTCTTTTATCGTTCCCGGTGATTGCTCTCAGTAACGAAGTATTTGGCTTGTTTAGGGAGCTTACTCGATTTGAACAAGAACATTCGAGTTTGGGTGATAGAATTGGTTATCGTGGGGATCCTCGGCGAGGGGGCGGTGATAACGGAGGTGCCCCAGCAGATTCCCAGCCTGCTTTCAGGGTAAATTTCATGTGTTATATCGGCCTTAGTGCTTAAATGGGCTCCAGTTTATTCCCTTTTACCATCGATATGTTGGCTGTAATTTCTTTTTCCTTGCTTTGAAATCTGGGTAGGCGGTGAAATCATCTAGGATTATACTGAAAAACATAAATATATTCATAAAAATAAAATGAGGTTTTGAGATATTTCAGATTTCACTGTAATGATATTTGATATAAAAACAAATAAATATTTTTTTGAATAGAAAAATTAAATATTTAAAATGTTATGAGTTTTAATTTTATTATAATCAATATTTTAATAGTTCTAAATAAAAATATATAATAACATCCTCCGTTAAAGGGCGGCCTTTAGACTCGGTGGGGGAAGTTATAGTACCGTACCATCTGGTCCAATATTTAACAATGCTAATAGGATTTTGAAATTTTTTTTTTCATTGAGCTTGACTTGATCGTCTATGTTTTTTTACCTTCGTTTCATTATTTACTCTTTTCTAAT
This sequence comes from Gossypium bickii, assembly GCA_025503065.1. Taxonomy (NCBI): domain Eukaryota; kingdom Viridiplantae; phylum Streptophyta; class Magnoliopsida; order Malvales; family Malvaceae; genus Gossypium; species Gossypium bickii. The sequence goes on from CP106716.1 coordinate 115,890,326, forward strand.
CTATGATGCAAGTTACAGAAAAAGTACGAAAACTGAACAGCATTTTGCTTAATTTTTTAGATCATTAATAACATTTGGACAGCAAGAAAAAGATAAAAGAGACAGAGAGAAAACACACAGACAACTCCCCGTAGGACTCCATTTTTTGACAAAAACCAAAACCATGAAATCATCAGAAAGCAGAAAAGTGAAATTAATTATGATTTTTTTTTAATCCACCTCTTCCATCTTGCTTCCCTCAGCTTCATCTTCCTCAAGAGTAGGCATGTCCGCATCATCACCACCGGTCTCATCCTCATCAATACTTAGACCCAGCTTCAGCATTCTATGGATTCTACCTGCGAATGTGTTCGGATCATCCAAGCTGAACCCAGAGGTCAATAGAGCAGTCTCGAACAGCAACAGTACGAGATCCTTAACGGACTTATCATTCTTATCGGCTTCAGCTCTCTTCCTTAGCTCTTCCATTATTCCATTATCGGGATTAATTTCCATTGTTTTCTTGCTGGACATGTAAGAACTCATGCTATTATCTCTCAAAGCTTGTGCTTTCATGATCCTTTCCATGTTAGCAGTCCATCCGTACTCTCCGGTGACCAGACAGCAAGGTGAGTCGACAATCCTGTCGGAGACAACAACTTTCTCCACTTTGTCACCTAAGATATCTTTGATTGTCTTGCAGAGATCTTCAAAAGACTTCTTTTTTTCCTCCTTTTTCTTTTTCTCCTCCTCCGTCTCGTCCTCGAGCTTTAAACCTTCCTTTGTGGCGGAGACAAGCTTCTTGCCGTCGTATTCCTTCAACTGTCCGACCGCATACTCATCAATGGCATCCACCATGAAAAGAACTTCGTATCCCCTCTTTTTCAGTTTCTCCAAGAACGGAGAGTTCTCAACGGCCTTCTTGCTTTCACCAGTGATGTAATAAATATCCTTCTGGCCCTCCTTCATTCTGGTGACATAGTCTTTCAAGCTCGTCAACTCGTCACCGCTCTTCGTCGAGTGGTATCGGAGCAAATCAGCCAACTTAGCCCTGTTTTGGCTGTCTTCGTGAATACCCAACTTCAGGTTCTTCGAAAAAGCATCGTAAAATTTGTTGTAGTCCTCCTTGTTCTCAGCAATCTCGTTGAACATCTCAATACATTTCTTCACCAGGTTTTTCCTAATCACCTTCAAAATCTTGTTCTGTTGTAGCATCTCACGAGAGATGTTAAGCGGCAAGTCATCGGAATCCACGACACCTTTGACGAACCCAAGGTATTCAGGGATAAGCTCCTCACAATTGTCCATAATGAACACCCTCCTAACATATAGCTTGATGTTGTTCATCTTCTTCCTCGTGTCAAAGAGATCGAATGGAGCCCTCTTCGGTACAAACAGAATCGCCTTAAACTCGAGCTGACCTTCAACAGAGAAATGCTTGACAGCAAGATGATCCTCCCAATCATTAGTCAAGCTCTTGTAGAAAGAGGCATACTCCTCTTTACTGATCTCCTCGGGTTTTCGCAACCAGATCGGTTTCTGCTTGTTGATGAGCTGCCATTCATGAGAAACTTCCTTGATCTTCTTCTTCTTCTTCGATTTCGACTCATCCTCTTCAACATCCTCGACATTTCCTTCCTCATCTTTCTTGGGTTCATCTTCCTCATCGTCACTAATTTCTTTCTCGGTTGTCTTCTCGGTCCAGAGGTATATCGGATAGCTAATGAATTCAGAGTGCTTCTTCACAAGGTCCTTAATCCTCCTTTCCTCCAAGTACTCAAGCTGTAAATTCAATTTAGAAACAACCATTTAGCTTTCCTAAATAATAAACACTAAAGTTCATTTTCATAAAAAATAAGCAGAATGTTTACCTGATCCTCCTTAAGGAAAAGGGTAATTTTAGTACCCCTACCGAGTTGCTCTCCATTAACATCCCTGGTGACCGTGAAAGAGCCACCAGCTTGAGACTCCCAAATGTACTGCTCGTCATCATTGTGCTTTGTGGTCACAATGACTTTCTCAGCAACTAGGTAAGCAGAGTAGAAACCAACACCGAATTGTCCAATCATACTAACATCAGCTCCAGCTTGCAATGCTTCCATGAACTCCTTGGTACCAGACCTTGCAATTGTACCCAAGTTATTCACCAAATCTGCATATACGAACAACAAAGCTCAAGTCAAGAATCTATGGTAGTACCAATTACCGCAAACTATCAACACCATGGCAGGCGATTTTAAGAATGTGAATACAAAGCGACATATTACCTGCTTTAGTCATCCCAATGCCACTGTCGATGATGGAGAGGGTCTTGTTAACCTTGTCTGGTACAAGCCTAATGAAAAGCTCAGGTTGAGCATCTAGTTTGCTCTTATCAGTCAAGCTTTCGAATCGAATTTTATCCAATGCCTACACACCATCACATAAAGAAAATTCAGATCGGAATATTCTAAGATCTATAGCAAAATTCAAAACGAGTTCACATCTATCATGGATAATTTTGATTGAAATATCCTTATTCAAATCCATTTTATTTGCAGAGTAACAATTACAATTAAAATTTTAGTTAAAAAAAAGGCAATTACAATTAAAACATCAAAATCTATTATAAAATGTTTTTATATTGAACTTCCAGAAGATCAAAATTATTCGAATATCTATCAAATAACTAAACTAATTCAAATTTCAATAGTAGCACTCAAAATAAAATTGCAGATAATAAAGGAATCTGAACTTTAAACAGATACATGAATCCGCATCTTCTACAGAAAATGAAGTTACCTAACCACTACGAATTACAATCCCTAAATACTCGGTAAAATAAATTGATTTACCATCCACAAAATATCATCAAAGAGCAAATCACCACTTTGAACAAAAAAGGGCGCCAAACACTAGGCCAATCAGAAAAAAAGTTCATTTCAAACATCAAGCATCCCAATGCAAGCCTTAGCGTACAGATTTTCATTCTAACACGCATAAGAGAACATAGGCGTAGGAATATTTATTAAACAGAAAAGAAAACAGAGAGATAAAGAATACGTACGTCAGAGGCATTGCTGATAAGCTCACGAAGGAAAATCTCCTTGTTACTGTAAAAAGTATTGATGATCAAACTCAAAAGCTGATTGATCTCAGCCTGAAAGGCAAAGGTCTCTGCATCAGCCATCTGCACGTCCGCCATTTCCCTCGTACACAACCAAACAGAACAGAAAAACAAAGCAAATTTGAAAAAGAAAGGTGAGCGAAGGAAGCTAAGGGTTTTATACTTTGCTTTGTATAACAGAGAACTGATCTGATTTCAGAGAAAAGAATTTGAAGGTATTTATATATTGAATGAAGTTCTTCTAGTCCCTTCTTCTCAGCGTAAATTATTTTAGCGAGGGAAAAAGAAGGGGGCGGGTGAGGGGTTCTGGATGGTTCTATGAAACGATGGCGTTTTTGTGATTTTCTTTCTGTTTGTAATCGAGTCAACGGTTGTCGTTTATGAATTCGAATTGTTTTTTGCGGTGACGTTTTTGTTTGGCTGGGTGAACCGGCGGTTTAGGAAGAGAGTCGAGAATGTTCGCGCCAGTTATGATTATCTCGAATGTTCCCATTCAGGTAACCGTTTTTGTGGATGATCGTTGATTAGTATATGCTCCACTGATTCAATTTATCCTTATGTTTTTAATATGAATAATAAATATTAAACATACGTTGTATTTTCAAAAATTAAAAATTTTGATAAAAAATAATATACTTCTAAAATATTATAATAATAATAATTAAAGAGTATAAGCTCGCACAAGCTTATGGGTTGTATAAAGGATTAAATTTTAATGGCTAAACATTCAATTTAGAATATTGTAAATGTAAGGGTTAAATAAATTAGGCTTAATCTTTGTAAAAATGTTTAGATTTTTCAATTTAATTTGAGTAAAAATTAAATGATTATTAATGTTTTAAAGTAAAATATTACTTAAAGATAAAAACATAATTTAATATTTGATATATTATTTTTGAAAAGCACTCATTTGAAATTTACCTTTTATTTAATCATTTTAAAAAATTTGATTTCCATTAAAACATTTATTTTGTAAATATTAGACTCGTATATAATTATTTTAAAAGATTTAACCTTTATATTAATAATCCCTCAAAGATTGAACCCAATATAAACATCTATCTAGTTTTAATCAAAGTAATAAAAAAACCAAAAAGAGAATTTTTAGATTTTTTTCTATAAAAATAAATAAATAAAATATATTTCATCTGGAGAAGGGGCTGAGCTGTCCGTGAGCCTAGTTGATCCGGACTCATACAACGGGTTAATATAATAATATTCATTTTATAGCTTTAACTTAGCCCAGCCCGATTTACTAGAAGAAATCTTGGACCAAATAAAATTAGAAGAATTTGAGCTAGGCTCATCCGCCCATATATTTAGCTCATACTATATTCTATACCTAAAGCTTAAAAAAACACCTATCAACCATTTTCCTACGCACCTAATATATAACTGAAACGTTCCTAGAACAGATCACAATCGGAAAAGTTTTATAATATTAGCTGCACTTGAATAAGACTAATTTCAAACTATAAAATAGATAAAATTATTAAAAATTTCCGCTGATCGAACAAGTTTTTAACTGGACATCTTCAATGGGCAGTCTATCCTTAGCGAAGGGACAATCAATTTCCTTTCGAGGCAACAAGTTACATGGTTCAGGGCTCACACGATTGGTAACTCCTTGAACATCACTGCAGTTCCATTGCACCCCCTTTGGCTTTGCAGCCAATTTGATATTGACATTGGAAATGCAAATATCCGTGAATGGATGCTTTCCGATTCCGTCCAGTTGTGCCGATTGGGTGACGTTATCGGCCACAATGTCTCTATAATTTATCCCTTTGATCACAGGGAACGCGTTTTGGTCGAACTCCGCATCCGGATGCGAGCCGTAGTCACCCGTCATCCAAAACACATACTTCATCGTATTCAACGTCATGTTCCTAACGTAAACGTCTTTGACGTAAGCTCCTCTTCCCACCCCAGTTTTGATCCTCACACCAGATTCCGTATTGATCGCCGTTACGTCCTCGACTCTTACATCTTCAATCCCGCCAGACATCTCGCTCCCGAGAGCAATGGTGGCACTGCTCGGGGAAATGCAAGCGAACCTTCTGATCACTAGTTGTTTGGTCGGCATGTTGAATTTGATCCCGTATTCATCCCAGCCACTTTTAACAGCGATGCAATCGTCTCCAGAGACGACGAAACTGTCTTCGATTCGGGTATTCGTGCACGAATCTGAAACAAAAAACATACACCGTCAAAATATCATATCAACTATGACAGACATGTTGTACCTGCGAATCCAAAAACAACAAACCTGGGTCTATTCCATCAGTGTTGGGAGAATCAACCGGTGCAAAAACCGTCAAGTGTTGGATTATTATATCACTGCTGTATATGGGATGAACGTTCCATGATGGGGAGTTAACCAACGTTAGATTCGATATCTGGACATGTTTCGAGTACATGATCTCGATCATGTAAGGTCTGGTTACAGTCATTTTATTGTCCCTGAACAGTTTCCACCAATATGAACCTTGGCCATCGATGGTGCCGTTGTTACCTTGTGTTACAAGCCATATAATTAATCCCCCCACATGATTAAAAGCTTGAGAAGCTAAATGTGTTTTTGGGTTACCTGTAATAACAACATCAGTGAGGTTGGTGCCAAAAATAAGGCTGCTGAGCCTTCCACTAGGGGCATCCCTTCCCCTACCGTATGAAGGCAAAAGCGCAACAGGCGGCCACTCCGATTCATCCTGTTTGTTATTTTCAAAGATTAGTTTAAACAAGCAGGATTAATGATGATCACTAGATTATGTATCTCCTTCAAAGTTACTCAAATTCTTATCAAGAAAAAGTGAAGGTGATAATGTTTTATCATGCTATGTTGGTTAATATACAAATAATTTTTTTATATATTTATTAAATTAAATAAAACTTTTTTTTATTCACAAAGCCTTTAAAAATATCATCTTACATAGGTTATTTTTGTTATTTAAAAATAAAACATTATATAAAATAAAAATTAATGAAAAAATAAATGATAAAATTGGGTTTGATTCAGATATTTACAGTTTTAACATATGTAGCAAATTCAGTAAGATCAAACCAATTTTCTGGTCCTTGGAAATTTGGTAGTTTGTTGACCCACACACACACTTTTGATACCATGTTCGGTAGCAGTGGCCTAAAATGTTTTGACTAACGGAAGAGGCCGATAATTTTATGACCTAACTGAAATCAAAACCAGGAATTATAGAATTATAAAATCAAGAAGTAGATGGTATTTCTATACCTGAAAGTGGCAAATTTCGCCAAAGAAAACAACTAAAAAAACATAAAAGAGTTAAGTTTCACTAAATATCCTCAAATTTTAGCTCAGATTTTAAATTAGTCTCAAATTTTAAAATGTTTAATTAAGTACTCAAAGTACTAATCAAGTTTTACTGTCGACCTAAGTATTAACTTAGAAATTAAATGATTACTCAAATTTGACATACAAATACAATATATTTAAAACAAATACGCGTATACTTATTGTATTGAGTAATTAGATCTAATAAATTAAAAAAAAAATCAAATCCAAACTATTCTTACAATAAGTACAAATGTGTTTATAATTTGAATTCACAAATTTTAAATATGAAGCTTACTTCAAATGGTTTAAAGTTTAGTAGCCACGCTTGCAATTAAATCAGCAAAGTATTGAGATGAGTGAGCGAGATATTCAAGGCTCAAAAATGGTACCTGAGATCCAAGAATAACAGCATCTTTATGTACAAAAAGCGTAAAATGGTTGGTGAGATTAAAGCTTCCAGTTAGCCATTTCCCTGGCGGCACAATAAGCTGTGCACCACCGTCCGGCGCCACTTGGCTTAGATTCATAATCGCAGCTTCGAACGCCTTCGTGTTAGATGTTTTACCATCGCCGATCCCGCCAAAATCAGTCAATACCGCGCTATGTTTGCGGCAATTCAGCGCCGGAAACGTGATGGTGCTCGACGCAAATTCTGCTACATTCGGTCTCAGTAATTCCAATAAAAATATAGCCGAGATCAGTGTCTCAAACACCTAATCAAATCAACGAACAGGTTTCAGTTTCTTTGTCGCATTTTATCGATCACCATCAAAGTTAAATAATAGAACATCAATATTTTCAAGAAAGGAAAAAGATAAATTAAAGAAGTGCAAATTGCAAAGAAATACATTACCTGAGATTTTCTTGAAAACTCCATGTTGAGATGTGAGCTCTATTGTGAGAATAAATTTGTAACGTTCATTGGAATAAAAAGGACGAAGCCTACATTTGCGTGCCTAAGCGAATCTCTTTTAGGTAAATTTCACCGGTAGTCACTCAAGTATTAATATTTTCTTTCTCGCCTAATTATGAAATGTTATAAAATGATCATCTAATTATTTGACTTGTTTATTTTTTGGTCACCAAACTATTTGATTTTTTTTTTTCTCACCAGTCATTAAATTACAAATGGGAAATTAATTTGGCAGCTTTTAAAATTATAAAATGTGTCAATTCAGTCTTGATTTCAAAAAAATTAGCCCTCAATATTTACACATTGTATAATTTAAGGGTTAATTTTGTAGTTTTACTTTTATTTGTTACATTAAGAGTTAATTTTAAAAGAACAAAAAAATATGAAAATTATCATCTTGAATTTTTGGGTGTTTCAATTTTTGGTAAATTTCTTATCAAATTTAGTAGATACATTTTTTTATCATTTTAAGTGAAAGTGTCACAAATAAAAGCAAAATTGAAAAAAATAGATTATGCATTGAAGGTTAAAATTTTAATATCAAAACTAAATTGACGCAATATATAAATGTTGAGGATTAAAGTTGCTATTATGCTAATTTTGAAAGCTTCCATCTCATCTTCCCATTAGCTATTTAACAATTTGTGACCAAAAAGAAAAAATCTTATAGTTTGATGACTATTTTGTAATTTTTCATAGTTAGGTAACTAAAAAGAAAACATGCTAATAGTTGGATGACTATCAGTGCAGTTTACCCTTTTAGTTACTATGTTTTCAATGGACGGTGATTTTATGCTTACAGGGCTTAATTCAATTCAATGGTGGATTCAAAATATGACTTAGGGGGCAAGGAGCAAGTCAAAAAAAAAAAAAAAAATTGGGGACGAAATTAAATTATATATTTTTATGATATTAAAAATACAATTTCGTCATTTTAATAGCCTATATCTTTATAACTTTTAGAAGATTAAATCAAATTTTTATTATTTTGGGGACAAAAGTACAATTTTATCATTACTAATTTAAAATTTTATAAATTATAAATGACCTAAATAAAAAATTTCTATTTTAAGGGGTTGAGGCCCCTGCCAGCCCCTAGATCCACCTCTGATTCAATTATTAGTCTTGTACTGCATGTACAGCAGTAGACTTAGTATATACTTTTTGATTGAATTGTTCTAAGTCTTTATACTTTTTTAATTTTAAAATTTCAGTTTTGACGCAATTGACAATCATTAGTCCATTAATTGGTGAGTTATGAAATAACAAGCTGACATGACACATATAATAAAATGTTTGTCACATCAAATTTTAAAAATAATAAAGAATTTAATAATTATCATTTAGTAATAATTGAGAATAAAAAAAATAAAAATACAATAACTGAAAATCATCAAATCTATAACTTTGATAAAGTAAGAATTTAACCTTCTTTTTATCAAAAATTGTATTGCTAGTTTTTAATTTGATTTTACATTTAATGTTAAGCCATTGAATAACATTCCGTCACCTCATTGGTGAAAAAAGAGAGTTGAAGATTAATAAATAAATATCTCTAAATTTATTTAAATGTAACTAAAAAATTAATTATAATAACTCAAAGTTTCATATAAATGTGATTTTTAAATTTTATTTCTCGCATTTTTATTATAAAAAAATAGTTACAAAACATTTTTTATGTTTCCACTATTGAAAATATTTTTTATTATATTTATCAGAACATGTTTTAAAATTTTTTAAGATTCGAAAATAAAATTATTTTTTAAAATGAAAATAAAAATATAAAATATTTTCAAAAATCAAACAAAGCTGATTTCATTTTTTTTCTTAAGATTTTATACAACCTTCAAATTTTAGACCAATAGTTGTTGATATAACAAAATGAAAAATAAATATATAACAAATTTAAGAATATTCATGTATAACTCCTTCAATATTTTTATTTTATTTTATTGAAGAGTTGTATTATTTATATTAATATATTCCAACACATAATCTATTTTACTGAAGAATAAGATTTAGTAAATTACTAACTGATCGATTTTAATGGTCCATCTAATTTAATTAAATAATTTATTAAAAATCATAATTATAAAAAAAATTAAAAATTAATTTTTAAATTAACCAATCTAACCTAATTCAAACAACCATTGAAAATTTCATTGGCTGAGAAAAAAACGCATGTCCAGCAAACAACTTGTTGAATGCAGACAGGACCCTAACCGGACCGAAGACAAGCTGAGCCAACAAGTTGAGCTCAAGCTTGGGTTAAAAAAAAAGTGTTAGCAGTATAACGTGATCCAAAGGGAATCTGTGGGTGGAAGAACCTCTAGCCAGGTGGTCGACTCAACGGCTAAAAGGAGAAAGCGTGTTCTAATAATACCCAATAAACGAATCCCACGTGGAAACCACAACATCTCCGAAAAGGTACTGATAGGTAGGTTAGGAGGTAACTGTACTGCTGACTACGTGGCATGACAGTTAAGACAAAGTTCAATTCAGGTTGTGCGGTCAATTATTTTTTTAAAGGCTACCATTTGATTGGTTTAACAGAAATGGTCCCACTTCTCTTCCCTGCCTGCTTAACCTTTCATTCGGTTAACACTTTTAAGTAAAGGGTAAATTCACTAGTTGCTCATCCAACTTTTAGGACACCTAAATGAAATCCTTACAAATTCATCACTCAACTTTTAAGCTGTTTTCATTTTAGTCATCTAAGCGTTAAATCTTTAACAGTGGTTAATTGTACATGCCACATCATGTTTACACTTTCATTTTTGTCACCAAAAAATATATTTTTTAAGTATTGATCGAAGGTAAAAATAGTAGAAATTAAAATAATAATTAAAATTTTGTTAAATTATACTTATTACATAGCCGAAAATTCTATTTTTTTAATATTAAAATTTTGAATTTTAAAACATCAAAATAAATTAAATAAATTTTTGAAAAAAAATTTATCCCTTGACAATGTCAATCGACTTGTTACTACAATATTGAAATTAATTAATTTAATCTCTTCTAAATTTTAAAGTTTTATTCTATATTTCTAGATTATCCTTGATGAAATCAAATCAATTAACTCGTATTTAATAATAGTATACGAAACTTAAATTTTTTTTGATTATATGGTCTCGAATCTTCAATATTAAGCTAAAAGCAGAGAAAAAAAATCATTGTAATTAATTAAATTAATTGCTTGTTCTTCGTTCAAGTAAAGAAGTACGAATTTTTTTCCAAGTTTTGTTCGGCAAGTAAGATAAAATTAAATAATTAAATTAATTGCAAATATTGTTTCTTTACTTTTAGCTTAGCATAGAAGATTCAATATCATATAATTAAAAAAAAATTATAGACAATTATTAAATATGAATTATTTAACTTTATTTTTGTTTGGAAACATAAAATATTTTTAAAATTTTATAAAAATATTAAATTAATTAATTAATTAATTAATTAATTAATTAATTAATTTCAATATTATAGTAACAAATCGACTAACACTATCAATGATACATTTTTTTAATAATTTATTCAATTGATTTTGATGTTTAGAAATTTAAAATTTCAATATTGAAAAAAAAATTAGAACTTTTGGCAAGGGGATAAATAAGTATAGTTTGACCAATTTTAATGTATTATTTTAGTTTCACCCGCTTTTCCACTTTAATTCTTAATTTTTTTGGCCCTAATAAATACTTTAAAAATGATATTTTGGGGGTGACTAAAACGAAAATTATCTAGAAATTGGGTGACCAAAATGGAAGTATAAACATGATATGGTGTGTACAATCAACCGTCATTAGAAATTTAATGCTTGGGTGACTAAAGTGAAAACGCCTTAAAAATTAGGTGATGAAATTGCAAAGATTTCATTACGGGTGATCAAAATGAAAGTGCCCTAAAAATTGGGTGACCAATTATTCCACTGTTAAAATGGTAACAAAAACTAATGGTATATATTCATGTATTTTATTGGGTGACCAAAATAGGAATGGCTATTGTTTAGAATGACTAACTAAGTAGTTTACCTTAATTTTCGAGTGATTAAAATAGAAACGATTCCTATTTAGAGTAACCAATATAGAAAATGCATAGTCAATATTCTATTACCATCTAATGGTACAATGACTAAATTGATCAATTGCATTTTCCAGGTAACTAAATTAACAAAAAAGTTAAAATGATTAAAATAGGAATGACTCTTATTTAGATTGATAATAGGATAGTTTTTCTAATTTTGTAATTAAAAAATTGAAAATTTATTTTTTGTGCGAGTTTTTTTTCCTAATTTATCGATATTTAAATTGCATATGTACGAGGACTCTTTAGATTTATTCTAATTTAAGTTTGAATATGTTTTAAACATAAAATTGTTCATGGGTTGGATAGCTTAATTTCTTGGCCTGAATTTATATTTTTTAAACTTGACCTGACTTATTTTGTTGTATATATTATTTTGTAATAAATATATTTTTATTATTTTTAAACAATGATATGGGCCTTTTGTGTAGGTAAAACTCGAGCCCAGGCTATGGTTTGAAATTTATTTTGCGGATGATATAATATTTGGTCATGAACTTGATAACTACGTTCGCTTTCTTACATATGTATTTTTTTAATCAACTTTGGTACATGAACTTAGCAATTAAATATATTTTGATTCCCAAAGTTAAAAAATATAAAAATTTGATGACATGACACTCTGAGTTTGTGTCATACCATTGTTTGAAAATATTAAAATTATATAAAATTCCATGTGATTAGGTTGTACAACTACTAGACAAACAATAATTAAATAATTAATTAAAATTCATTAAAAAAAGTTAAAAAATTATTAAACTATTTCAATAGTAACTGTGGAAAAAATCTGTGGATAGGCCGACGCATTGCAGAGTTGGAAGGGGTAGGGTTGTTAACCTTTCTTAAATAGGTCAGATTGGAATGACAAATCATTTCATAGGAGCTGACAAGGGCCAACTCAAGTTCTTTTGTTAATTAAGGTTCGATTTAACTACTTTGTTCGGATTAGCATACCAATCGATTTTCAATCCAAATTATTTGACTAACCAATTCAGTTATGTTCTAAGAATACTCGTCATATTATCAAATCTTAACGAAATCCAAATCCAAAGATCAAAATAGGTCTAGTTGACAAGTTCAAGTACCAAAAAAATATATATATAGGTACTATAAAGTGAACCAAACTGTCAAGTTTAATGACAAAAAATTATATTATCCCTATATTTTATATAAAATCTTGACTCAATTCGGTCCAACACATTAACACCTCTACCTAAATATTACTCATATCAAGTTGGGTCATCCTCTAATAGATAGGAGTATTATCAAAGCCAGATCAATTAAGAACTTAGAAATATACTAACCCAAACAAAGATTGAATCCATCTTTAAATGAATAATTTTATTTTTTTATGATTTTTTTTAAATTATTTATTAGATTGATAATCTAACTAAAGACGTCGGTTGAATTGCCATACAAAAAGGTTTTGAGGGTTGAAAATTAATTATTTTATAATAAGTAATCTAACTTTATAAGTTAACATATACTACACGTGTTACCTTTAGAGTGGAATTATACTATCATAGTGGTAATGGCCAATATGATAGGAAAACTGAAGAAAACAATTTTTTACCCTTTTTAAACTTTATTGTTTAAATTTTAAAAAATACATATGCGATAACGAGGAAGCGGGTGTTTTATGCGATGACGAGGAAGTGGGTGTTTTAATTCCATAGACTTCCCCAATACCCAAAAATCACACACAAAGTTGTGGTCTTCGTGCACTTAACCTTTCCCTCTATAAAAGACCCAAAACCTCTACCCTCTCCGCACCGACCCATCTCTCTTCTCCTTCATCTCCTCCGCCGGAGCTTAATTGCTTTGCCGTTTTTTACCTTCTCGCAGTTCATTTCCCATGGCGGCCGGCTTATCCGCCGCCGTACCCCTTAAACCTTTCCGTTCATTTCATTCCTCACCCAAGCCAAGGCTAGTTTTCAACCCTCTACTTCGCCTCCCACAGCTAACACATGGTGCTCGAAAGGAGACAAGGCTGTCCATTTGTTTCGTGTTGGAGGAACAAAAACATGTTGAACCCCAGACCGTAGTGAATCTCGTAGAAGAAGGATCCGGTTCCGAGGATTTTGGGAACAAACAGATCTTAATACCTCCACATGTGGCGGAGAAATTAGCTAGAAAAAAATCCGAAAGGTTCACTTACTTGATCGCTGCTGTCATGTCTAGTTTCGGTATCACTTCCATGGCTATCATGGCTGTTTATTATAGATTTTCATGGCAAATGGAGGTCCATTTTCTTCTCCCTTTTTCCTCTCTTTTTTATTTTTAATACAACGATCAAATTACTGAACAAGGTTGTTTCATGTTTTTTTTTTTTTTTGTAAGGGAGGAGAAGTGCCCCTCTCTGAAATGTTCGGCACATTTGCCCTATCTGTTGGCGCCGCCGTAAGTTCACTGTCTTCCATTTTTCTCTGTAATAAACCTTTTATTTCATTGCTTGAAAAAAAAAAAAAAAAAAAACTGGGTTTCATTTGGTTTTCAGGTAGGCATGGAGTTTTGGGCTAGATGGGCACATCGAGCTCTCTGGCATGCTTCCTTATGGCATATGCATGAGGTAAACAGAATCCGACCCGACCCGACCATAAAAAAGCCATATAAATGAATTACTAAATTAGGGTTTTTATTGGGCAGTCTCACCATCGACCAAGAGAAGGTCCATTCGAACTAAACGACGTTTTCGCCATTATAAACGCCGTTCCAGCTATAGCCCTTCTGTCTTACGGTTTCTTCAACAAAGGACTTGTACCTGGTCTATGTTTTGGTGCTGTAAGTTTGTTTGTATTTTTTTTTGGTCTTTAATTATTACTTTTTTTCATTATCGTAATCTTTCTGAATCTTTCATGTTTATATTGTTCCTTGATTAACGGTTTAGTTCCTGATTAAAATAGCTTGGGATTAGCAAACTGTTTTTTGTCTGCATGTTTATTATTCAGTAACAAAAAGACTATAATACCCTTTCAGGGGCTTGGGATTACTGTGTTTGGAATGGCTTACATGTTCGTCCACGATGGTCTCGTGCATAAGAGATTCCCAGTGGGACCTATTGCCAACGTGCCTTATTTCAGAAAAGTTGCTGCCGCTCACCAGGTTAATTAACATGCACCACATTTATTTTAAAAAGTTCAATTTTAATTTTTTAATTTATTTTAAAGAATTTAGTCAAGTTGAAATTTAATATGAAGTTTTTTTTTTTTTTTTTTTTTTTTTTTTTTGTTATATGGTTGTTACTATGTGAGTAAATTTTTAGGGTAAATTACATTAGTCATTACCTAGTTATAGTTTTTTTGTCGCTTAACTATAAAAAATTAGAAAATAGTCACCTAACTATGGTAATTTTTATTTTTGGTCATTTAATTATGAAAAGTTATAAAATGGTCATTTAATTATTTAATTTTATCTTTTTTGGTCACCCAACTATATTAGATTTTTGAGTGTTCCTATTTTCACATAAGCCAGTTAGTGACCACAAAAGGATAAAATCTTATATGAAAATTTAAATTCCTGAAAGTAAAAAAAATATACACAATTTTATATGTATATACATATTTTAACTTTTAAATATTAAATAAATAAGTTTATTTATTTGGGTTTTTATTTGGCGTTTTTCAGCTCCATCATTCAGAAAAATTCCAAGGTGTCCCGTATGGGCTGTTTCTAGGACCTAAGGTAACCTATTACCTAAAACTTTAATTTTAATAAATAATAAAAAAAAAAGTTTGCTCTTTTTTTCTTTTCTTTTTTTTTTTGAATTTAATTATACGATCATGTGCAACAGGAACTAGAGGAAGTGGGTGGACTTGAAGAATTGGAGAAAGAGATCAATAGAAGAATAAAATCTAGCAAGAGTTTATGAATCATATGATGGAATTATTATAATTATAATTTCACTGTTTTAAAAGGGGCTCTCTAGTGTAGAGAAACAAAAATATTTTGCCATTATCATAAGAAAATAGCTTTGTTTTTATCATTGTTGTTTTTCCTATTATACCCTACTAGGGGGGGCCCATGTATAAATATATATTCAATTTTCTTTTTCTTTTTCAATCAAATAACTATATATATTGTACATATATATCATTTTTCCACTAAAAGGAATTCCTTAAAAAAAACAATTATTTGTAAAATCTTTCTATTGACAAAATTAGTACTCTTGCTGATTAGATTTAGTTTTATTGTTTTTTTCTTTTTTTAAGTTGTAACTGATTAACTAACTATTTCAACCACTCCCTTTCTAGTCTCTCTTAAAATATAACATTTTAATTTAGTTCATTTTAACCACTTAAATGAATGGATAATTGCATCTTTGGTCTCTTCTAGAAAATTAATGATTCAATTTAAATCATTTTTCACACCAATTGATGATTCATTCTCCATAGTAAAATCTTGATTTCAAAATTTTGAATTAAATAACTTTAACTAATTAACTATTTCTCACATGTAAAACTACTATGGAGGCTTTTGTACTAGGAGTTGAATTGCATTTTACCCACTCTACTTTAAAAAATGACAAATTTGTCCATGTGCATTAGATTAAAGACCAAATTGGTCATTCTATTAAAAATTAGTTCCTGTACATCAGAATGAGGCACACGTTTTGGTTATTCTATCAGCCACACTAGTTTTTGACAATACAAATGGATGTAATTTTTAACAGAAAGGATCAATGTGCTTTTTAATTTTACGTATAAAAATTAATTTACCTATTTATTAAATAGATAAAACAAAATACATTCTAACTCCTAATACAAAAACCTCCATAATATCTTTACCCCACACAAAATTTCAAAATAGTGTTGACCAACATTAGTACTCAAAATCTCTATCTTTGTCAACACATTCAATGCTTGATTTGCAATGTTATTGTATTTCATTCGGTGGGAAATAAAAGCCATTGATGATAATAATTATGATATTAAAGTTGACCCAAATTCAACGTGTTGGTAGAGAAAAAAATGGGATCGTTGACTATTTGGTCAGATTGAGCTTAGAAGGAAAACCAAGCGTCCAAATTTATGACAATTGTCCTCATGATGTATTAGTAGCTCTGAATCAAAATAGAGCGAGGAGAGCTTTAGACCAAACTATTTTGATATAATTTCTGCATTATTATTATTTTCACACAAAAAAGAAGGTATATGTGAGCATGCCAAGCCTTACCATAGAATGGTTTATTGATTATATTTTATCGATGGTTTTACGTAACTTTATTTTCTTTTTTGAACATTAACTTCATTATAGATTCTTATAATACATGTTATTTTCAATACGATATTTAAAATTACCTATAGTCTCAACCCAACCATTAAATAGGAAGATAATATGCTTCAATGCACTCAAACTCACGTTCTCCCACATTGACAATAATATCAATACCAATCGAGGTAAGACTTAATTAACCATTCATAACTTCGTTAAATTACTAATAATATATATTTTATCAGCCAAACTAAACGGTTCGTTTGGATTAATATTTTATCTTTTATCTTTTACTCCCTAGTTTCCAATGTGTTGAATTGATTTGATGAGTTGTGGAGTTTGGCTCGGTAAGAGCCAAAAGATATTGGGAAAGGATATTAACTTTTGTTAATTATCTAATTAAAAGCATTATAATCGGATTAATATAAATTAATCCATGGGCTTAGAAAGTATAAACTTCACCCAACTCCTTTTATGTTTTTTATTATACTTATTTCTCTCTTTGTATTAGCTTGATTGACATGGACATTGTTGTCAATACAGGAAGACGTCAGTTCGAGTGCTTTGAAACGTATTATCCTCCTATTTATGAGTTGAGAAGGAATTATGAGTAAATTTAAATATTGTATAAAAAAATAAAAATCATAACCTATGATGAAATTATTTAAAAAATATTATAAGTTTAAATTATTTTAATTGGGCAAAGCTAAGCCCACAGACTTTATTATTATTATTATTTGGAGCAATCAAAGTGAAGCCAAAATAGAAATCAATAACTTTTTAATTTAATATATTATCATTGGGACATATTTAATTTTTCAAAAAGGTGGTTAATCACATCGCCATTACGTACTTTATGTCTTTGACCAAACTGTTAATAGGGTAGGCCTCTCTAATTAAGCTGTTAGCTAAAGTTAATTTCTCATCATTTTTTTTACTTACCCCAACTTCATAATTACCAACATTTTCTTAATTTTCGAATAAAATTTTATGTAATATAATTATCTTTTACTATAACTTTGCTAAGGATTGTGCTTTTTATCGTTTTTCTATAAAATTTAGTAAAGTGAATGAATATTAATTTTTTTTTATCTATTTTAGGATGATTTGATAAATAATACAAATTCAAAAGTTAAATGAGACTAAAAATTAAATGGAAGGCTGAATTGATTGTTTTGTAAAATTAGAGGACTGAAAAAAGTATTACACTTTTATTTTATTTAAAATTATTTGTATATATATATAAGTTCATTTAAATTGTATAAACTTATTCATTTAAATGAACATGTCATTAATGATAAACAAACACGTTTAAACAAAGCAAAAAATAAATATATTCTTTATTTATTTTTATATGAAATAATAAAAAATAAATATTAATAATTATATTACGGATAAAAAATTAAAATTTTAATTATATAATAATTGAACTAAATAAATTTTAAATTAATAAATAAGAGATTTAAAATATTATTCATGTTTTTTTTTATATTTTTCAAATTTATTTTACGTTATATGTTCGAGATTTATGATTATTCCCCTAACAATATTTTAAACATGAGTTATTCATTGAAATTGTACCGAACACTTTTGGTTATTAACTATTTTACGTTATTAGTTTTTTTTTTTTTTTTTTTTTTTTTTTTGGTATTTAACTGTTTTTAAACCATATATGAAACTACAGAGAAACGGTAAGCTTGTTTTTATCTTTATTGTATGATGAAAAATCTCATGCAGATGGAATGAGAGAGAGAACGTTGATCTTTGAGGAATTAGAGAGCAGGCCGGCCATAAACAAGAGAAGTCGACGACAAGACTGATAAACCTAATTTGTCCAAAATTAGAGTCCAAACATAAAACTTATTATTGACAAAAAAAAAAAAAGAAGAAGAAGTGATAGCTAGTGGACGGTGACACGACTGCACCGGCACTGGTCATGATTTTCTTCTTGAAACTTGCTTTCATTTCATGGGCTACGTGTAAACTCAGCAGCGCACCGGCCGATCTCCGACTTAGAGGACCCCCCTCCAAAGCTAAATAATGCAGGGAAACGTAAGCTTAGTGGCCTTTGCACTCAACTTTGTAACCACAAAATACATTTTTAATTTATTTATTATGGATTAATTGCACTACAACTTCTGAATTTTATATTTTAAAATAATTTAGTTCCAATATTTAAAATATTAATATTATATTAATCAAGTTCTTTTTTTCGACATAGTCATTACTTTAGTAGTTGCCAGCTTAAAATTAACGTGAAATATATTTAAATTATGCAAGTCAAATTGTAAATACGTTTATATATATTGTTTAATTTTGATTAATATGTGTTTTAAAAGAAGAAAAGATGTACCCTTTCTAATTCCTAAATTTTAGTAACATATATATCCTTTTTTTCATTTGTGATATTTAAATCATCTACGAGATAAGTACACAAATGTAAGGTTGAGTTTAGTTCGATTCAAATTGTTTTATTGAATGTTTCGTAATGATTCAACTTGGCTCAATTTAATTCTCAGTCTTTTTATATTGATTTTGGGTTTTTGGTTTTCTTTGGACAATATCATTTTATTTTACAGTTTTTGGACTTTATTTGATAAAATTTCATAGTTTTTTTAAAAAAATATTTTTAAGTAAATAAAAAAAATTTAAAACCCTTTTAAATACTATTTTTCAAAAGCAACTATTTACATAATATTTTAATACAAAATATTTATTTTTTTTCATAATAAAAATGATAACTAATTATGAATTAAATAAAAATAAAATTCGGTTGTATTCAAACAACCTCAATTTTTAACTTATTAAATAAAAAATTGTTCAAACACCACATTTCGAATGGGTTTTTAATTTTTTTCTAATCCTACACACATATTAATAATTTAATCTATATGTTTTAAATATGATTCACAACATATCTTAACATTTAACACTTAATTTGACGGCCAGGCTAAGGAAATCACATAACTGATACAAAATTAGTCTTTTGAAATCTCGATTAAAACATTTTAAAATTTATGGATTAATTTAAAAATCTTAATAATAAACTAAGGTCATTTAGTGAAATTAACCCTTAAATAAATCTGCGTTGTGTTTTTGCATTAACCAAAATGCCCATTAAAATTAACCAAAATGCCCATTAAAATTAAACAAGTTATTGGAAAACATACCACGTCGTTTAAGTCATTAATATTGGTGGAAACCTAAAAGGTCAACAAAGAAAAAAAAATAAAAGCCATCTTTTGGGATTGGCATTTAAATAAATATATTATATGATATTGGATGGCTAAAGTCCAATGTCGAAGTTTGCAATTATATGATAATATATATGTCGATCGACTGACCATTTGATATTGACTATAACCTAAAACTCCAAACTAATAATGGATATTTGTAGGTCTATGTTGTGTCACATGCATAACTGAGTTTGACACTGAGTTGATTCATTCAACATTTCAATTTCATCCTTAATGTTATTAGTGTAAGTTTATAATTGTAGATAAATCAGATGTTATTATTTTAGTAAAATTAAATTATATGTATTTACAGGGGTGAAGCTAGAAAAAATTTTTGAGGTCGGAATTAAATTTTATGTTTTTATGAGAATTAGAATGCAATTTTTTATATTTTTTAAAAGATTAAATCAAAAATTTATAAATTATAAATAATTAAAAATAAAAGTTTCTTATTTTAGAGGGGTCGAAGCCCCTACTAGACACCCCCAGCCGCCCTTACTGATATTGTTGGTTAAAGTGGAGGCCTTCGATCTTTAAATATTCAGGTTCGAGTCTCACCATTTGTAATTGCGATGTGTTGGTCTTAAGTCTTAATATGTCTATATGTCATGGATGGATTCTGTTCTGTTCTTTCCATTGTACTTTGTATTTGTTTGAATTCGTGTTGTAGTCAAGGTTTTCGGAATCGAACCGGTGGTCAAATCGGCCAGATCACCACCGATTTGATTGGTTCAATTCATCGTCTCATTTAATTGAATAAATTATTAAAAATACATAAAAATTAAAAGTTAAAAAAAATTGATTCAGTCAATCCAGTCAATTTAACTATTTGGCTTCTTATTTCGGATTGATATACCAACCACTCTGATCTAATTCTAAAAATGGAATATATATTTATAGCTAAAAGTCAACTATGATAACGAAACTTTAAAAAAAAAAAAGTTATAATGACGCTATAGTTTAATTCACTGATAGCATATTAATATATACATTATCAGCAATATAATATGATATATTAGGAAACAAATTATAAAAGTACATGCTTTTATTAATCTAAAAATATTATTTTTTAGATTAAATATCAAATAATTTAGGAAATTTAATCTAATGTGCAACATATATAAATCTTAATTTAATAAAAGTATACATATATAATTCTAATTTAGATTCAATTATACATAATTTATAAATCTTATGTGTTGGCTTGACGGTAAGGGTGTTCATTGTTCTAGGCTTGACATGAGTTTGAGTTGCATTAGTTACGTTACTATTATGACTTTACCCTCCTAGGGATTCAGATTTTGAATTCCAGATTTATGTTTAAAACAATTAATCATCCACTCTTTTTTTTTTTAATTTCATCAGTGAAGAGGTGTCATGTCGTTGTTCACTAACAATGCATTAAATATCCACTGATATATGAATTACATCTGAATCAAAATTTACTTATCAAATATATATCAAAACATATCTACCTAATTAGGAATAAAATATCAATGTTTTTGGAACTAGATTGATAGCCGAACTGGTTAAGCCATAAGTTTTCGATTTAACTTGTTCGACTAGTCCGTCTGATTCAAATAAATTACTAAAATTCACAAATAAAAATATATTGTAGAATTCAGTTTAAACTCCACTTTAATCGATATTTAAACTCAATTCTATCAATTCATACCAATTCACATATAAACTGATATTTTCCCAAAAATATCCCTAACTAAAGCACCGATTTATAAACATTAATACACTTTTTATTGATGAATGTGGCTTTAGATAATTGGCTAGCATATATATATATAGCGAAGTTGGGCTGTTGAAAGTGGAGTTTTCCCACCGCCCTACCGAACACCTCACCCTCCCACTAAAGTGGGGGATGTCTTGGACCCATTTTCTATCAATCGGTCTCCCATTTTTCTGCTGCATTTTTTTTTTTTGCTTTTTTTCTTTTTAGTAAAGTCCACTGTGACTTACTTTTAAATAAAAAAAAAGTTGGATAAAACTTGAAACTAGTAAATTCATTGTTGCAAATGTCCCAATCTTGAAAATGATTTTTATTGTTGCGTTTTATGCAAGTCATTTGGTGAATGCATGTTTTGTTTCTACAAATAAGGGAGTTCTTTCCAACTTAAAATATTTGGTAAAACAACATTTTCGGTTATTCTCGATTTTAAAATTGAACAAAATAATTATTTAAAAAAGTTGAAGTAATTTAATTTCTATTAATTTTAAAAGTGAGTAACTGAGGACAATTAATCATGGCGTTAATATCTTATGTTAATTATACATAATTTCGATTGGTATAATAACAAATTTAGCCTTCAATGTTTACATATTTTGTCATTTTGGCCTTAATTCTAAAACATTCGACAACTTCAGCCTTAACATTTACACAAATGTCGCGAAATAAAATTGTTAAAATTAGGACCAAGTTGATATAATGTGTAAGTTTTAAGGGCTAAATTGTTATGCCAACCAAAATCATGTACAATTGATTGAAAATATTAACTCGTGACTAATTATAATTAATTTTTCACTTTTAAATTTGACAGTGATTAAATTACTCTAATTTTTTTTTAAAGAATCAATTTGCTCAATTTCGAATTTGAAATATACTTAATTGCTAATCCTAACTTTTCACGTTGTTATAAGTTTTTAGGTGAGATAGCATAAAAGAACAAGGGTTGCTATATATAATATAGGTCGCACCTTAAAGATTGATGCCCGGTTGTTATTACCTTTCACCCTTCTAATATAAATTGTTTTAAAGAAGGAAGGTCATTTTTGTAATTTTCTAACTAAGTTGATGCCTGGTTGACTCGTGACATCAATTTAGTCGTAAATTTTATTAATACAATAGATTAAAAAGAATGTATATTTAAAATAAATATATTTTATATTATAAAATATATTTAAAACAATGAAAATAACCAACATAACCAATTTATATTTTATAAAATATAAATATATTTGAAATAATTAAAAAAATTAAACATTTAGTCAGTTAAGTTTGTCGGTTTGATTATTATATTCAATAATAAATAATCGACTAACATGACCAAATTAACTGATCCTACAGCTAATTTAACTGATTTATATTCTTCCCTATCGCTCCATACAAATCAAAATATACCACTACATACAACTTTGAATTTCATATCCTACCGGGCAATTGATATGAAAAAATTGATTTTATTTAAAATATTACTTATTTAATTATTAAATTTTTTTTGTTGATACAATTTTATTTTTTTTAACGTTACAATTACAATCATAATTCTAATTAATACATCAATATTAATGGGAAGATGTTGAATCATCAAAAAACCGTGAAAGCACGACCAATATTCTTTATCTCCTAATAAACACAAGTTGACAATTATGACAAATAGCAGGTGATACAATTTATCCTATCAACACAAAATCAGTCACAATAAAATAAACAAGACATGTATCTTTTTAAGTAGAAAACTACTTTAAGGTGAAAGGATAAATACCACAAGACTTAAAAGCATATTCAAAAGTTCAACTATATTCAAAGGTCTTGCTATAAGATTACATTATAAAACCACTACAAATAGTATATAAGTGGAATAATGGGTTTTTTTACCTAATTAACCCAGAAAATAAATATTTACAAGAATAATCCAACTTCAAAAATAATGACAGGCGGTGTCGGTACCCAACTCAATCACTTGCCAATCATTACCCCATGATTGGATCAGGAATTAAAAAAATAAATTTTTTGGTGCCGGCAGTGCAATAGCCTGCACCAGTATGCATATTTTCTATGTATTTTTTAAAAAATATAGGCATTTTATAGTCCAAAAAAATATGTTTTTTATTAGGTGACGGCGTGCAAGTGATCGACACTGTCAAAAATAAAATTAATTTTTTCAGTACTTTTTGGTGTCAACTAGGTAAATTTTTTTGCTTACATGTTTCTAGTGGCTGACACTCTAGTATTATTTTTTTTTTGTATTTTTTGGCATCGACATTGTGATGGTCGACCAAAAAAATATTTTTTTGGGTGCTGACAATCTCTTTGCTGGAACCCTATATATTGAATTTTTCTATGTATTGGTTGATTTTTTTTTTCTTTAACAATTCAAGAGAAAAAGGAAAAAAAAAGTCATACGAGTGTCACTTGAATATTTGTTTAGGATTATAGTTCGTATTTATAAAGGAGAACAATGTTTGGTATAATATTAGTTTTTTAACATTTTTTTATATTTTTAGAAACATTACATTACATCTTCTTTAATTATTCTTGATTCTATATCGGTTGAGCTGCAAATAAAATTTACAAACTTATGAACAATATTTTTTTCTAATTTAAAAATAATTCATTTCTTTTTTATCATAATAATATTTACATTAAAAATTATTTACCTCTAATATTGTATTTTTTTTTTTTTTACAAAATTTACCTAACTGATTTTATAATTTATGAAAATTCTCAAGGTATAATAATACTAATTAAATTTGGATCAATCAAATTACATAGTTGTTTCCTTAATAGATAGGGGGAATATTTGATACATTAGTAGTGTACAGTGTTTATTCCACAAACAACTTTAAAAAATTAACATGTGTATCTTTTTTTTAAACATCTATTTTTAATATTTTATTATACCCCTATTAAACATTTGTCAACCCTTTAACATTATTTATGAAGTTTAAAAACTTCATTAGTAGTGTATCAAACATTTTCCCCAATAGATATTTAAAAAATATATAAATGAGACACGCGAATATCTCTTAACTCTATTTCTGGAGTTAAAAAATTCAATAATTTGTATATCAAATAATTATTCTCTCTTATTAAAAAAGACAGGGTAAAGTGGGGTTTTTCCACTTACAATACGACTCATGACTTGGTGCGCATTCGGTCTATTTAAAATTTTTTTATATCAAAAACTAAATAAATAAAATTATCTATGTAAATCGAACAAACCAAATCAATTTAGAAAGTAAAACCCAAACCAAACAAAAAATTTTCAATTCAATTTATTCAACTTTTAGAGTTTTTTTTTTTTTTTTTTAATGATGTTTGAGGTGTACAGAAAAAAATTATTTTCTAATTGAGGCGCTTATATTTTTATTTCCTTTAAATTTTCACCTTATTGTCTTTTTTAAATTTTAAATTTAATTCTTTTAGGTTTTATTTTTATCATATCACTTTTAAATTTAATCTGAATATTTGAAAGTCTTAGCTTTTATTTTGTTGGTATTTAGGTTATATATTAAATGATAAAATATATATCATAAAATAAAATAAAATAATCATTTCAATTTGGATTTTAAATTTTAATGGATATTTGGTTTTAAAAGTTTAAATGCATTTTGGTTTTAAAGAGTATTGAGTTTTAATGAATATTTAGTTTAAGGTCTAATTTTGGATCTGTAAATGAGTTATGACTTTACGGGTTTAATAATTAAAATTTTAATCGTTTAAAATATTAAAACTGAAAACTGATAGAATTAACCAATTAAACCACACTTTAAAATATATGTAATATATTTTTTGGTTCAGTTCACTTGGATTTAAATATTTTTTGCACGTTCCTCCTCCACATATAACTATAAATAAAATCATAAAGAAATTGTAAAATTACAATCAAAATTAATTATTACGATATATAAATATAGATGAACATCACCTGTATTTGATCAGACTGACTCGAATTTGCAAACGAAAATTGCGATTAGATTAGGACTTGGGGCTATTGCAGCAACATTCATATTTTGGGTCAATCTGTCACTTCCGTGAAGCAACTTCAGCCCATTAGACCCGAAATTTAGGGCCCAATGACTTAAAGAGTTATTGAATTATCAAATCAGTCCCTCGAGTTTTGCACTCGTTTCTTTCCCCCCAAAACTACTAGACGGTAGACAGTATATATCAGACGTGGCAGCGCACCCCAGACATATATTTATCCCACCAAATTCATTCACCACGCGTCGAACCCCCATTCGCAAAATTCCACCGTGCTTTGCTCTCTCCTCACAGATTTTCTTTATTTCCAGAAATCATTTTGGGCTTTCTAGTTTTTGCAAATTCTAAAGGAGCGGTGGAGATTCGTTTCCCCTTTTTAACTTTCTTGACAAGGTTAGTACTTTCATCTTTATCTCTTGTTAATTTGGCTGGTGATGTTTCTTTCCGTTATTTGGATCTGATGTTGATTTTATGTTTTAATGTGCTTTGTTTTGAGGGTTTTTTTTTTTTTTTTTTTTGGCACTTTGGTGAAGTAGAGCACATAATTTCAGCAATTGCATGCAACTTCAATCTGAATTTAGGGTTTTTATTATGAACCGAACCCGTTTTGCAAAGATTTAAAACTATGGGATCTGTAAGTTATCTGAAATAGTCTTCATTTCTCTTGGGTATGCTATATATCTTCTCCATTTTTGTTTTCTCTATTTACGCGTTGAAGCTTCGCATGTTAACACTGAATGGAAAGCTATGTACCAAATTTTTATATGCTTATAGTATAACCTAGAACGTTGACCCTTTGCTTATCATACAGTCACTACGAGTCCATGACCAACTTGAACTAGTTCATTTAAGTGTCCATCTCTGTTTAATTAGGCTAGGATGCCGGATAGTTTTGTTGGTGTGTTATTTAAGTTCAATCTATTGCTTCTTTTTAAGAGGTTCTTTGGTTGAGCTGCTAAATAGAGGTGTATATAAAATTTGTATACAGTTTCCATTCTTCAGTCTCCGCTTTAAAATGCATCAATGTCAATAAAAAGCAAATTGCATTTATTAAAATGTTACATAAATAGACTGATAAAAGAGCCTCTACCGCTTAATACACAGAGTCAGAGAGCAAAGCCCTTCACAAATTTCATTTTCTCTTTATTAATTATCCCAGATAAGTTACATAAGTTTTCCTTGAAATCCCATTGTTAAATTTTAATTAGCTTTATTATTAACTAATTTCTGCATAAAATTTCTCTTGAATTAAATAGTAAAAGAAAAACTGAGAATATTTATTTTTTTGAAAATTTTATTGAATCGAGGGCGGTTAGGGGCTGAGAATGGAGGCAGGAGTTGCATGCAAGTTGAATTATCCGACATGGATTGAGTCAGAAAGGTTTGGGAGGAACTCGACTGGTTCTTTGCGGTTCGGTCGGATAGCAAAGCAAGAACACAAGGCCTGGCTGGTTGTTTCGGCGCACTTTCCGGTTCTGACATCTTCTAATCGGTTTAGATCGGTCTCTTTTGAGGTTTCCTGCTCTTCCTCTAAGAACTTTTCAGGTACTTAAATGGAAAAAAAAAATTATATGTCAGTTTTTTGATTATTGTAATTTCATTTATCATATTTTATACAATTGATTCAATTATTTAAGTCCTGTCTGCTTCAAAATCTATTTCAAGTTCTTAAATGGGCCAAATAAGGTATCATATTGGAATAAAAGATAATAACATTTTTAAGGAAAATAGACAGGAAAGAAATTATGGATACCTTTGCGAACGACACTATAAATTTACTATTGAACCGATAGTAAAGTCCATTGTTTTTTTTTTTTTTTATGTACAGATTATGATGCAAGGTTTTATTTGTAATACTTGGAGCATAGATCAGAATTCATTTTGTTTCTGCTTTCTGTCAAATGTAAATCTCCTTTCATGTTCTCGCTTTTCTGCTAAGTTGTACTGTTTAATCTTTCTTGGATTTCATGTTGTTTTAACATAGGATGAAACTAGCATTTTATGTTGATGTTGAGATTATCCAAAGTGAGAGCAGTACAGCTCAGATCCTAGGTGGCTAAATTGTTCTAGAGAATTTTAAGTTTTACCACACATATGATTGACCCCTATGATGTTATGTTTTAAAATGTTATTTCACAGCTTCAACAATTGAAACTGGTAGCGTTCATGCACCTTATGATGAAGCTTTAGTGTTAAAGGTATGATAAAATTCCCTGTAATTATTTAAAAAAATTTAGTTATAAATTATAATATGGTGATTAGATACCTCTTTTTATTTTTTAATCTTTTATCTCTTCCATTTAGTGTTTTGGCTTCTACTTCTGGTAATATATATAGTTTTTAGTTAAGGCCTCAACCACTGAAAACGGAAGCTAACTTGTGCTGCATCTGAGATTTGTTCTGCCACTGTATCTTTCATGATGTGAATAAAATTTGCAGAATAAGTCACTAGAGGTTGAGCCATATTTAAATGGGCACAGTATATATCTTGTTGGTCAGTTTCTTTTGTCCAAGTTCTTTAAGTTTATATTGTCAAAGATTAACTTTCTTTGGTATCTAAACTTTATGAACATGAATGTGCAGGATTGATGGGTTCTGGAAAAACTACAGTGGGAAAAATTCTGTCTAACGTACTCAGTTATTCATTTTGTGACAGGTTTGTACTGTGAATTGTTTGTTCGTTGTGAGTCCTATAGTTACAATCTTCTGATGCTTTGATACCAAAATTGATGTGGTTTAAAGGGGAAATGCACCAGTGAATCAATAAAAGAATTTGGTCTGAACAAAAAGGTAAGGAAGAAGCTAGAACTCCAGAAAACTTAGGGTTTAAAAAAACCTTTAGTTTCTTTATATTATTTCAAAGAAAAATAATAAGAATAATGATTATGTCTATAAAGCCTACAACTTATTTATATAGGCTTTCTTCCCTGCAAGTGAAGTTACTAGGCCCTAGGTTTAAATCGTAAATATAACTAATAACCCTAGCTGTCTATCTAATACATGATATAAATATTATAATATAAATAGAAGGTCCTGCATCATCTTCATTCTCCAACAAGATACTGGAAAGAAGCAAAATAACATGCAGAAGCTATGGAAACATTCCTCATGAGTTTACTAGTTCTTCTTTATTGCATATTGTCCTCTATAGTTTGTAGGGTGGAATTAGTGGTCTTGGTCACAAGAGCTAATGATGGGTGATCATGCATTAATTGGATTATTTAGGCATTGGTATGCTCAGATTAGACCCCACTGTCCATGGACTTGGTCTATTTTTGATACATTAATTGTCTTGGTTGAATATTAGAAGTGGTATTTCTTCGTTGATGTCTACCAATTACCAATGTAAGACTGCTAAATGGGCTTTTTAATCTGTGTTTCAAGAATATCTTTATTCTACAATTTTCAGTGACGCGTTAATAGAGCAGGAGGTGAATGGAATGTCTGTAGCCGAAATATTTAAGCTTCATGGTGAGATATTCTTCAGAAAAAAGGAGGTAAGCCAGCAAACTCTCTCTCTGTATGCACATATTCTTTCATTTCTTCAGTGTATCTTACTTGAATCATTACTTATGTTGATGGTCATGTAGAAAAGTAAGTCATCGATTTCCTAAAATTATATTTTTGGCATTATGCCTTTTATTTTATTTTTTTTTTTTTTTTGTTGAGTTGGTTTGAGCCTTTTATTTATTTATTTTTAAGTTTATTTTAATGTCTTCTTTAGCTAAAACTGAGTATAGATACAAGGGTTAATGTCTGCCTTTATGTGCTATGGTTGAAGATTGCAAACCAGTATTAATCTCACTTTAAGTAGGATGTGCGCTGCTGGTCATATGCAGAATTGGATGACATGAGTTTTCATCCCTTTTTTTTTTTTTTTTTTTTAACATGTTGGAAGTATGAAATTAGCTTATTATGTCAATAGAAACCTTTCTACTAAGCCATTTGCGATAGAATATTATTGCAGACATGTAAATTTGACCAACATTCAGAAGTTGGTTTTGGCTGAGTTTCACTAATATAAAGGGGAGGCCACTGTAAGCTGGAGATAGCAAATTTCCAAAAGAAAAGCATTAGACAAGTTGCTAACTGATTTTAGTCTCTATCATCACTTATTCTAGGACCATTGTTTATGATTGCATGTAGGACCAATTTGGTCATCATACTTGTCATTATAATATATTGCGCATTTTTCCAATTGAACTGAATCTTTTATATTCTTCTTCTTGTCTACAAGACTGAGGTATTGCAGAGGCTCTCTTCAAAGAAACAAGTTGTTGTTTCTACTGGCGGAGGTGCAGTTGTATGGGATGTGAACTGGTAAACAGGAATTTAATTAGTTTAGATACTTCTCTCTCCATCGGTTTGATTTTCTGTTGCATAAACTATAACAATCTGAAACCCTTTTATTTGGTTTATCAGGGATTATATGCAAAAGAAGGGGATTGTTGTCTGGTTAGATGTGCCTTTGGAAGCCTTGGCACAGAGGATTGCTGCAGTAGGTACTCATTCTCGTCCCCTTTTGCATTATGAACATGGCGATCCCTATACAAAGGTAGTCTGTTGCTGATTTTATTTTCTTTCCGTGTGTGGACTTGGTTTACATGGTCTAGCAAGTTTTTGACGTTCTGACCCATTACAGGCTTTAAAACGGCTGTCTTACCTTCTGGAGCTGAGGGGTAAAAATTATGCTAAAGCAAATGCCCGGGTTTCATTGGAAGGTATGTGTAGTTAAACCTGTCTTAGACTATGTTATGTTTAGACGAGATCATGTGAAGTCTCTGTTATCTGGTTGCTTGAAATGCATCAATGCTTATTTACCTTCAGCTTGTTTACTTTCTTCAAAGATATGAGATACCATGTGATGTCATTGTCTTTCCTTCTTTTTCCGCCATATTCTCCTTGTATCTTCACTTGTTGCTGCGGTGTTTACGTTTATCTCTGGATGATTTTTCTTTAAACTAGTGTTCCAAAAAATTCAGAAATTGCAGGCAAACTAGGTTATAGAGATGTATCAGATCTTACTCCAACAGAGATAGCAATCGAGGTCTTTTCTTTCTCTTTGTCCTATATTTTCCTTATCCGATTAAAATGTTTGGCTAAATGGTATCAGTGTATTGTTAGGCATTGCAACAAATTGAAGGGTATCTAAAGGAGGAAGGTGGCATGGTCATTGCTGGATTATAGTTTTGAAAAAGCTATAGATATGGTGATTGAATTTCGTTTTATTTGTGGCATAGCATGTCAAAATTGACCAGTTCTTTTTTCCATCTCTGCACCGGTGTAGTTTGTTTCCACAACTAAGTTGTATAACTCCCAATGTATTGTCACTAAATATCATGAACATGATGCACTTGTATATGTCTGCCTAATTCATTTTTGTGTTAGTTTTTTTCATGTTCATTTTATGATCTATGTTTGAGATTTATGATTGTTCTTTCCAACATTTTTGTCTTTAAGGTTTGTATTTTCAGTGAGACATGTTATTTCGAGATTTAAATCGGTGATGGCGAAATTGGTAGACCTTAGGGACTTAATTGGATTTTAAGAAGTTTAAGAAGTCTTGTCACAGACTTTCAGCTCTGTAATAATATCCGCTCTGAATTTTTATAGTGGCATGAATGCCTTGGAATCAATTCCTTTTGATTAAGAAGTGTAATAATTCCGACACATTTACTGTAATAAGATAAAAGCATCATATTGAAGTTTTTTTTTTTTTTTTTTGCCAATTTGATAATTATTTTTCTTTTAAGTCTTCAACATTTTAAAAAATAGTTGAATAATTTTTTTACAGAAAATATTAATTAAAACATGTGACGGTAATAAATAATTATAAAATTAAAAACTATATTCATGAAATTCAGAAAAAAAAAATTACATGTGGATTGATATGCCGTCATGTTTAAATGTTTTCGTTAAAAAATAACATTTCAATTTTTTTTTTGGAAGGTTAATGGTTTAAATTTAACTTCAAAAAATAATAAGAGTAAAATTGATAAAATATATAAATGTTATACTCTTCAAAACTTATGTATGAGGATTGAACCTTTAATCTTTTGATTGGAATTTTAATCCTTATATTTTTTTGAGCTAGTCAATTTTAATTGTTATAATTTTTTTTTGAAATTTAAAATTTCAGTCCTTAAACCAAAATGTGACAATTAAATCCATTAGGTGAAGTTCTGCTATTAGTCTCATAAGTTGTGGGTTTAGCTCCTATTCTCTAATTTTGTAATTATTGGTCCCTATATTTCTCAAAATTTGAAATTTCAACTATGACAAGTCTCAAATGATAGTCACTAAATATATTAAGTAAAATAATGTGATTTTTATCTAAGTGTTATGTGAAAATAGTAAACTGACATGTTTACCGTATAAGATTTTAAAAATAATAGAATTTGATAACGACCAAATTAAAGTAAAAAGACTAAGGTCTAGTTCTCCATTGTTGTCGAGGTTAAAAAGTGGCTTTTAGAAGAAAAAATGCTTTTAAAAAGTGTGGTAGGAAAGTGCTGTGAAAAAGTGTGGTTTATTAAGTTTTGGTGTTCTTCTTTGTTGTCAAAAATTGTGGTAGAAAGTTAAAATTTATTTGTTGTTTATGATAGTAGAAAGTTAAAAATTAGTTAAGTTATATGATATTTAAATAATTTAATATAATGATGGTACAAGAAGTATAAATTTTAAATACTTTTTAAATAATTAATATAAATTATTTTTAAAATTAATAATACATAAAATAATTATAAAACTTAAATAAAACAATAATAAATGATATTTAAATAATGTAATATAATGATACATAAATTATAAATTAATCTATTTTTCATATACTTTTAAATAATTAATATAAATAAAAATATTTTGATAATTGTTGCTCCCAAAAACAAAAAACAAAAAACATCTAAATCTCATCTATTGTATTTCATTTTAGGGGAAAAACAGTTTTTGACCGCAATTTTCACCCTTAAAACTAATTATTCTTCAATGTTTTACTGGCCTGAAATCGGAAGGAGACCAAATCAAGATAAAAGGCATAAGATTTGGATTATTGTGTGTGTGTTTTTTTCTGTTTTAATCTTGTCGTGAATCTTTACAGTTTTACCCTTAGAGACTTGGAGTCGTTCATTACGGAACTTAACCTTTTCCGTGTCCTGAATCGTTTCAGATCTATAATCCCATCCGTTGGAATCCAAAGAAATCTCATCGGACGGTTTTTATTATCCTAACCCAATCGGGCCCGCCACGCCCACGATAATCCATCACGTAAATATTCGCCACGTGGCATGATATCAGCCGTGACAGCGCACCGGAAACGTCCGTAGGAGAAAAAGTCAAGACATTCTAGATTTACCCTCGAAATTCAATCACAACGTGTCGAACAGTCATTGGCCGAAGACAACCGCTGCGTACTTTGCTCTCTACTCACTGATTGTTCCGCCCCCTTTATTTTTAACCCTCTTCCCCCCTTCTGTACTTTCTCTCTTATTATTTTCTTTAGATCCAAACAGCTTATTTCTTTTTAGTTACTACCAATCTCTTTTGGGCTTTCTAATTTTGGCAAAATTTAAAGGAGCGGTGGAGATCCGTTTCCCCCTTTTAACTTTCTTGATAAGGTTAGTACTTTCATCTAAAATCTTATCTCTTGGTTATTTGGCTGGCGAAGTTTCTTTCGCTTCTTTGGTTCTCGATTTGTGTGCTTCTTAGTAACGGGTATTTGGATCTGATGTTGATTTTATTTTTTAAAGTGCTTTGTTTTGAGTATTTTTTTGCATCTCGGTGAAGTAGAGCACACAATTTAAGTAACTGCATGCATATTCAATCTGAATTTAGGGTTTTATTACGAACAATAGAATGGATCCAGTTACTGCGTCTGTTTGGTTTGCGAGAAAATTAGGGGAAAGAAGCATTGAAAATGAAAATTGAGGTAAAAAGGAAGAAAAATTGTTAATTAAATAAAATTGTCTTATCCTCTTTATAGATTGTTTTGGGGGTTATTCAATTCATCTTCCTTTTGCAAAGATTTAAAACTATGGGATCTGTAAGTTATCCGGAATTGTCTTCATTTCACTTGGTTATGCTATATATCTTTTCCATTTTTCTCCTCTATTTACCCGTTGAGGCTTCACATGTTAACACTGAATGGAAAGCTATGTGCCTGATTTTTACATGCTTCCAGCATAGCCTTGACCGTTGACCTGTTGCTTATCATACAGTCACTATGAGTCCGTGACCGACTTGTACTAGTTCATCTAAGTGTCTATCTCTATTTAATTAGGCTATGGATGCCAGATAGTTTTGTTGGTGTGTTATTTAAGTCAAATCTATTGCTTCTTTTGAAGAGTTTCTATGGTTGAGCTGCTAATCATCAAAGATTGCAATTTTATAATTGTTTTAGTATATATTTTTTTCCCGTGTATAATATGCCTCTTTTCCCATGCATGAGGATCAGTGTAATTTGCAATGAAGTTTGGTTTTTTGTTCTGATTTCCTGTTTCACTGCAGTGACGAGGGCCATGTGAGTTGTTTGAACTGAAATACTGTTGTTGACGTTTTTCGACGGGATAAGCTTATTGTTGTTCTAAGTGTGCACAAAGATGGGTAGATGCAAGGGTTGTGGGAAATTAGGAAGGATTCTACCGAGGGATGAGCCTGTGAATCCTTACCATTCTGCATTTCTGTGTTCCCCTGTTGTTTCTGTTTGGGATTGCATTGTCCGTAAGATGAGATATTCTTGCAGACCTGAGTTTGTGTAGCCTTGATTTTATATAATTTATATTAGGAATACGTAGCCGTTAAAGTGTTTTTTTAAAGAAAAAAAAAAGGTGAAAGAGGAAAACAGATAGGTTTATAGGGAAATGTATACGATTTAGAGGAACCCTTTTACAGAAAAAAGAAAGAATCTGAGTAAACAGAAGTGTGGGTTTATAAAAGCTGTTTAAGTTTTAATGGATAACAAGGGATGCAATAAAGTGCAACCAGTAGCGAGAAAAGCAAAAAAGAAACAGGTGAAGGATGAGTTGGATCGTATTAAACAGGCTGAGAAGAAAAAAAGGCGTTTGGAGAAAGCTCTTGCTACTTCTGCAGCCATCCGTTCTGAACTAGAGAAGAAGAAACAGAAAAAGAAGGAAGAACAGCAAAGGCTTGATGAGGATGGTGCTGCTATTGCTGAGGCTGTTGCTTTGCATGTCCTGATTGGTGAAGACTCGGGGGATTCATGTGAGATTATGGTAAACAAGGACGAGGGGTTCAACCGTTGGGATTGGGGAAGGAGAGCTAGGCTTCCCCATCAGGCTCACACAACCTCTCAAGGGTGGGTCGCTAATGCGTATAGTGGTGGATGCGAGTTGGCTGAGTTTGGAAGCAGTGACTGGTCCTTCACGTATGGAGCTTGCAGAAGGGATCTACATGCACCATGGTTTGAGGATAGAGGCTGGGGAAACGAAGAACTTTCAGCTGGTCTTATAGCAGCACAGGCTGTTTCAGCACTCCAAATCACAGAGGACGCAGAAGTAGTAGACACCATCGTGCTTGACAGAATGTTGAGAGGCTAGCCTAGCATTTTGCTGTTGTATTTGCCACTTTCCATGTTGCTTGCTATCTTTTTATCTTTTATTCATAAATCTGAATAATGGATCTGTATATATATGTCATGACTTTGTCACGCATCTGGTGCTTGTTACTTCTTTAAATATTAAACTTTGTTGCACCATACTGTCAAATGGTCTGTTCCTTGGTAGTGTTCTAATTTCCCCCGTTTTCATTTTCCCAACATGAATGATTTTCAAGATGCTTTTGAGAGTAGAAGTACAAGGGAAGTTCTATATTCAAATTATATTTTATTTCTTATGTTCAAAAAATAGGTAAATTAATTATTATATGTTAGATTCAAGAGTAAACTGTTTTTATTAAAAAATTTAGTAATTTTTATGGTTTGAATTTTATTTCTATATGTCAGAATGAGATATATGTGGCAGACATGAAATTTTTAATTTAAAAGAT
The DNA here is from genome assembly GCA_025503065.1 of Gossypium bickii. NCBI lineage: Eukaryota > Viridiplantae > Streptophyta > Magnoliopsida > Malvales > Malvaceae > Gossypium > Gossypium bickii. The sequence continues at coordinate 115,925,882 of CP106716.1, forward strand.
CAAGTTGCTGTTTCATTCAACTTGCTGTTTGATTCAACATACAAGAATTAACTTGCTTATTTTTAAAGTAATGGAAGCAAAACACAAATGATTCCAAAAACCTTCTTTTTGAGGCATGAATAAACTTGCTCTAATCGTATTGATGCCCTTGCCCTAACTTAAATGGAGGAAAGCAAAATGATCTTGAATGATCAAGTGGGCAGTGGCCACCATATTAAAACTCTCCCGCTCATCGCCAAAATAATCAAATGAAATTGAATGTGCCTACAATGCTAGACAGGTCATTTTTGTCTCAGTTTCATCATTTCAAAACTTCCTTTTTTCTCAGACAAAACAGGTTCAACTTTGGACTATTTTAAACCATGCAAGTATCCAAATAAAACGAGCATAATCAAGCAAATAAACTATTTTAAACCAATTACTTCGGACTACTACATAAGAACGATTAAAAAAAAAAAGGACAGCTAGGATTCAACTTTGCTACAATAGAATAAAATATTGAAGAGAAGGTGAAGCTTCCAATCTATATATATGGATACATACATATACAATATACAATATATGTATATTAGAAATTTTGGGAATGAAAAATTGACCTTTGATTGTATCTCTGCAGAATTGACTACTTAAAACTATCTGCCTTCCTTTGTCATCAATTGTGAAAATATTTGGCCTGTCGTTAAGTCTAAACTACCGATTGGATCGTCTTTCTCTGTTTCGTTATTACCGGATGTAGTAATAATACTAGGTGTTGGATGATCCATTCCATTCATGTTGCCGTCTTCGGCATCGCATGGTTCGTCGGGCCCTGATTCTTGAAGCCGAAGTGCATGCTCCAAATTCCACAAGACATCACCCATGGTCGGTCTATCAACACCATAATCAGCCAAGCATTTCTCAGCTGTTTCACCATATTTCTTCAAACAGCTAGGCTTTATTTGTCCCACGAGGTTGGGGTCGATGATTTTGCCGAGCATGCCTTTTTTCTGCCACTGCATTGCCCACTCAGCTAAGTTCACCTGTTCCCTGGCAAGCAATGGGTCAACAGCGGGCCGAGCACAAAGTACCTCAAAAAGCACGACCCCAAATGAATAAACATCAGATTTATCAGTAAGCTGCTGTCTCCGGAAATACTCGGGATCAAGATAACCGAAGCTACCCTTTACCCCGGTGCTTACATGTGTTTCATTGAGACACGGACCGGATCTCGAGAGACCAAAGTCAGCAACCTTGGCCACAAAATTCTCATCAAGCAATATATTGGTAGATTTAATGTCGCGGTGAATGATACCTTGTGCTGAACCAGTATGAAGGTAGTGAAGACCTCGAGCCGAGCCAATACATATTTCAAGCCTTTGCTTCCAAGACAATGGAGGATGTTTTAAACCGTATAAATGATTCTTCAATGGTCCGTTTTCCATGTACTCATAGACCAGTATCATTTCCGACTGTTCTTCACAATATCCAACAAGTGAAACAAGATGCCGGTGACGAATCTTTGAGAAAACAGTTATCTCGGTCTGAAACTCCGGGAGACCCTGCCTTGACCCTGGGACACCTCTCTTCACAGCAACCTTAGTATTGTCTTTAAGTACCCCTTTGTAGACCATACCGAATCCACCCATTCCAATAATCAAACTCTTATCAAAATTGTTAGTTGCTGCTTGTATGTCAACAAACGGGATTCTCAAGCTACCATTAGGACCCGGAGACGTAGTAGCCGTCCCTTCAGACATTCTACTATATGAACTACCCCCAAAAACACGTAACGGTGTCCAACCAGCACTTTCCACACGTCTTGGCGGTTTCGGTTTCTTCTTCTTGCACTTAAATATAAGCAAAATAGCAGCCACACCCAAACAAACGATAACGAACCCACCAACAACGAGACCCACCAAAATCCAAGCGTTTCTCTTCTTAGACTCACCATGCAAGCCTTTAACATTCACCAACCTCATAATCTCCGCTCCATTTAGAATAGCATTAATTCTCGAAGGAGTACTCAAATCTGAAGGTCCAACACTCACACGTATGACCCCGGAATCTTCCGAATCCACAACAAAATCTAAATAAACCGGAGAAGAAAGTACATGAAACGTAAGCATCGACAAATCCAAATCCCTATAAGCAGCATAATCATTGATATACACATTGAAGTAGAGCTGATTAAGAGCAGGGCTAACAATATCACAAAAATGCAACCTAACCAAATATGAAGCACCAAATGAACCTACTGGAAAATCCCAAGTGACATTGAATATACCATTCAATGTTAAATTATCTCTGTTCATTTGCTGTGCAGTCATATAAACATTAGCTGGTGCTATTTCAGGGCTTGCACCTCCAGTTTGATAATTAGGTACATGTGTAGTAACAGCTTGTTTCGCAGCTGTTTTAAACACAAGGAACCCATCATCAGGGATCCAAGTTCTCCACAAAGTATCATTAAAAGGAGTCAATTTTAATCCCCCAACATTGATCCTATGAACAGTCTCTAAAACTTGGGATGTTAAGTTCTTGTAGTTTTCAATCCCATTACTATTAACCAACCTAGCTCCATCATCGATTATGAAATCTTTAGGAGCTGTAAACACTTCAATTGCATTAACAAAAGCAAACCCAGAATCACTCACAGGACTAAACGTAATTTCAAGGAATTCACCATCGATTTCCAAAATATATTCTTTTAAAACCGTATTGGAAACACTAAAACCGCGTACTAGCAAGAACCCATTAGCCACAACATTGAACTTAGCAGAACCCAAGTCGAAATTTCGAGCTCGAAACGGGGAGAAATGGAGGCGTACAAAGTGAGCTCCCGTCCCGTTTTTCTTGACGATGAACTTGTAACTCGACTCGGCGGTGAAAACCCGGGCCGTACGGTACAAAATGGGTGAATTCGGAGATGGGTTTCGGTCGGTTACTGAAACGGATCGGTCCGCCGAGAGGGAAACCGAACTGGGATTAGCCGAATCGTAGACGAAGACACGGTTGAAAAGTGAAGCGTTGGCGTGTGATCCACAGTTGAGGAGAAAATGGTTTGTGGGGACGAAAGGTTTAGCTAAATAAAGGAGTGAAAGCAAAGTTAAAGAGAAAAGGTAAAGGCTTTGAGTAGCCATTGAAGGTAGTTTAGAAGAAGAGAGAATGGTTTTGAAGAAACTGGATTTGGCCATGGAAGTTGATGCTTTTTTTCTGGGTAATATTTCAAGGCATTTTTGTTTTGAACCGTTCACATTGTGCAAAGTGCTTTTTATTTTGGCTAGTATGATCCAGTGGAGCATCGACAAATCACCTTTAAACTCGTTTTCAGTTGATGCCAATAAACAATGTCAGAAAAAAACATGTACAAAAAATTTGACCCTTTCTTTTTTGTTTTTTTTTTATGTCTTCCCACACTGCCTGCTTGCTGAAAGACACTGAGACGACAACAAAGCTACACAAAGCAGCTCGTTTTTATCAAAGTTCTCATGTTTAAACTTTATTAAGTTTTAACTTTTAACTTGTATGTTTTCACCAACTACTACATTGCATTTTACTTTTTTATTAAAAATAATTTAATTAATCTATGTTAAATTAAAGGGAAAATTAATTTTTTTTTAAATTTTTATTTATTTTTACTATTAAAAATTAACATAATTAACAAAATAATCAGACAATTACACGTGATATGTTACATATATCTTACACTAACCTATAGGGATTAGTTTTTAATAGTAAAAAATAGATGAAATTTTTAACAAGACTCATTTGTTTTTTAATCTAATATATAATGACTAATTTATCAATTTTTGAATAAAATAAATAAAATGTAATTAAACTCTTAATACAAAAACTTTCATAATACTTTTAAATTGATTTGATTAATTGTAAAAAACGATCTTATCAATATATTACATGACTTCTTATACATAGATCATATGCGACCTACACGTGATCTTATATATCCAATATTTATCTTAAAAGACTGTATAACTCAGTTTTAAGACCCAAATAAGAAAACTCTCTCCTTAAAAAAAACTCTCCATCAAAAGTCTTTCCCTACCCTTAGAAGACAATGAACAGCTCTCGGCCTCCCATGAGCTGCCATCAACAGCCAAAACTGTATTTTACCATCAACAACCGTATATTAGAAAATATGGAACTTTTAGCTTACCTTTTTCTTCCTTATAGTAATGACAGCATTGTGGGTTGTTTTAACTCACCCAGACATTTACCATCATAAATTAGGTATAGGTAGGAGCGTAGGGCAATCTGTGCCCTAATCATGGTAGCATTTATTTATGCATCACATGTCTACAAATTTTTATTGCATTAGTTCAATGTAGACCCCTTGGAGTTTTCTAAAATGGCACTGTATGAATTAAGTTTCCCCACCAAACATATAACACACACTGAAATATATATATATATGTACAGATTTTTCAGTATAGTATCTTTACAACAGTATAGATACTGTATTACTCTCAGTTGACACTATTCTTTCAAAAAAAAAAGGTCAAATAAAAAAAAAATGGTGGGTTGTAATTTGTAAAATAATAGATGCAAAAATCAGGAACAAACAGGTGGCTAATTGGAAAGGAAGTTGGTGGTCATGGTCATGGATGGGCTAAAATAACACGAAATCAATACGTCATTGAAGCTAGGTGGTGCTTGCCAGGCCAAGCCAGCTAAAAACCTAAAATGATTATAATAGCTTCTTGTGCACACCCAATAAGAATGTGCATGGTGGATGGTTGGCAACTGGCAACCATTTTATCTGTATATTCCAAACTTAGTCATCCATTCCATCCTCTTTAGTTTCCTAAATAAATCATTGCTATGCTCTATCTTTATTATTATTTATTATAATAATTTTAAAATTTAAAAGTTATAACAGTTTTAATTTAATAGTCTCTACAATTATCTAATTAAAATAAATTTAGAGGAGAATCCACATATTTACCTATAGTGAAATTCAAATATGTGATCACAAGACTTTAATTTTGTCATTAAATCAAGGTTGGAGTGTGTTCATGAGTGGGAAGGCTAGCTTGGTCCGACTGGCCTAATTCGCTTTGAGATGGGATTGGATTTTGTTTTCCAACTTGGGTTAGTCGGCTCGATTCATGTTATATTAATATTCATATGTTTTTATAATTAGACTTAAATAAAAATATTTTCATTATTTTTTAAACAATGAAATGTTCTATTTCAACAAGTTGAGTGTAAGTTTGAATTCTTTTTGAAGTTGGGCCTAAGACCGATCAAATCTATAAACACCTCTAATCAAGGGTTTATTGGTATAATAGTTTTAGGTTTTATTTTTATATTAAACGAAGTAAAAGTTTGTAGACTATATTTTATATTTAATCTCTACATTTCAAAACATTCTAATTAAAAATTTAAATTATTAATATTATATAAATTAGTTGTTTTCTTTAATTTAGCCGTTAATTTAAATACGATGAATAAATACCAATGTACCTATTGCAAGTATATAGATTAGATCTTACATATTACGTGTTTTCTTTCACTTGGAATTCAAAATGTTTATGAGACTTGATTGATACAAATGATATTTTGAAGATTTAAAATTCAGAATCAATTTAAAATTTAAAGCATAAATGCCGATGGGACTTTGGCATCAAATTCAAGTACTACCATGTCCTTTTTGTTCAATTATTTTTGCTCTTCGCCTGCACTTTGTGCTTGCGTAATCCTTTGTCGCCAACAAGACAGTAGGGGTGGTGGAATATGAGAAATGTTGTTTTGGTTGTAACAAGATGGTGGTGGAATTTGCTCAAATTTGTTTGAAAATTTAATGTTGGTTGGTGCTTTATTCTTCGCCTATTATTGATCCCTTTCCAAGTACATCGTAAATTTGCCTTTTATTATTATAATATGAATATTAGAATGTGTTGAAACAGCGTCTCTAAACTCAATTATTGAATCACAGTGATTTAGTTATTATTTTTCAAATAAGAAATTCAATTTTAAGGCACTGTATCTGTATCGGCGCTGCCCACTGCCTAAATTATGTGATATGATTGTGGGCATATATTATATTATGACTGCCGACAAATGCGTCTCTTTTTACCAAAGTTTCTCCACACTGTTCTGCCCGCTCATCAAAATAGAGTTTCGGTTTTATAGAGGTTTAAAATTTTTAATATATATTATTTTTATTAATATATATTTTTTAAAACTTATAAGAAAATTTAAGAAAGATTTGAGCAACTCAAAATTTCTCATCATCATATTTCATTTAACACATTGTCCTCGCCATAAAATAAAATATTTAAACTTCAAAATATCATTTCATTTACTATAATATATATTTTATATTATTAAAAATATTTCTATGTTTTTACAAATCTAATGATAGATATTGCATATTTTTTATATTATTTATTTTCTAATTATGCCTTTTAATTCATAAAATTTCAATAACCTAAATATGTATAATGTCATGTTCTGTTCATTCTCGAGCATCAGGATAAAATAAAAGCACATTTCTGCTCCTCATGGAGCTTAATTTAGCTCCTCCATTTTCTCTGTGATTTTGCAAGTGAAAGTACCTACCAAGTCCTCCTATTACAGAAATTTGATTAAATTAGTCCCTCTACTATTATAAAATAAATAACACATCGGATAAAAAGAATGCAAATAAGCCAATCTCATTTTATACATAAATATCACTATATATCAAACCGGATGTATAAATTGTTGTCCTAGATCAACCCCAAGGCAAGGCAAGAACATGACCAAATGACAGCTTTAAAAATGTATAAACAGTTACGTGTGCTGTTTCAGTGAATGTAGTCAAAGCTACGTGTTTTATATAGGAGAGGAAGAGGGTATAAAAAACCTGGACAAAATTCTGGACATATAACTGCGAAACTAGATAGTTTGTGAGCTTGAAAATAAACTTTACCTAAGTCTTAATAAGATTTTGCAAAAATGGCAACTTCGTCAGCAGGCTTGCCTGTCATCAAGCATGCTTTGGTCCCCTGAGGCTGTTTGAAGGGGAAACAGCGAATCGTTGCCCCTGTTTCTTCTTTTATCCGTAACTCATCTGCATCACTGCAGCCACAAGAGAAATATATTGTCGGACTCACAAATGCACATGTTTCAGTAAATATATAGTCAAATGAACAATAGTCAAATAGTTCTAATATGGCTATCATCTATGAAAAATAGTATACCTAGCAGACCAAGGACCCCTAGCCCATTTGCCCAAAGATATTGCTTCTTTGAGTTCTTCATAAGAGCTCACATCCACTATGTTACTGCAAAGAGTCCAGGAAGCATTAGAAATAAGAGCAAAGAAGTCCAGAGTGCAGAGAAGCATATGGATTCTGTTCAACTCAAAAAATTCTGTGAAGCTCTCAAGGAAGTTGAAGCTTCCAAGAGCGATAGATACAAGAATACATCCATGTAGTAAACATGAAAACATTCGATCTATTAGATGAACATCTATTAAGACAAAGCGAAGACATTGTCAGAAATTGAATATCCCCAAAGCGGTCCTATTATTTATAGTTTCTAGAAATGCCAATAATAAGAATTTGCACTGGCAACACTTTGAAGAGATTTTGCAGGTTTAATTAATTAAGTAGATGTAAGAATTACAGAACAATGTACTTTTAATCGAAACATCAATTCTACTAATCCCTAAATCCTTCAAGGTCTACCATTGAACTGAAGACAGCTATTCTTGTAAGCTCTAAAAACAAGAAGCTAGTTATGCAGTTTATCTGTTGTTTACAAATTAAAGAGCAGGTTTGCCAACTCAATGGTCATGCTTTAGCTTCACAAACCCATCATATATACATACATAGTACATTTATAAGCTTGATTCAACCCAAATAGCTACCGGGTTGCCATAATGAACATCAAAGCTCAAAAAATTTGTTATCCGTCATGTTCTCCTTGGGTTAAAACTCTTAATAATTGCTTGAGAAAGAAAACAAACCTGTCCCGGAAAGATATTGCCCTCTGAAGAAGAGATGATTGGATCTCATCCAATCTGTCTTTGACATAAGCTTCCAATATTGAAGGTTCCATTGATATTCCAAAAACTTTTCCTTGCTTCCCAGGAATATCTCTTCTAGATATGACCACAGTCCCACTCGAAACATCACGGGGACCAATTTCAATCCTCAGAGGCACTCCCTACAAAATTATTATCTAAAGCTTGAGGCAGATTAAAGTTAAATATATTTTTTTGCAAAGCAAATAAGATCAGACTACATCACATGATAAAATAATATAAGCACCCAAAAAACTCAAGGGATGGATCACAACTTCATCCATACACATTTTCTGGATCATGGACAGAAGTTGTATGAACTTCCTAGGAGATTCCTTATCCCGGTTTTTTAGCTTGAGGAAGAACATAGAGTTAAGAAATAAGCTTTATACTTCAGCATAACCAATATAAGTGCTGCCCATTTTAAGGTAAAGATACCTTCATCTCCCAGAAATTGAACTTCCATCCTGGTGTTCTCTGATCTGTGTCATCAAGTTTAACCTTAAGTCCAGCATTTTTCAGAGTTTCTGCAACAGAAGATGCAGCATCTAGAACTCCTGTTTTCTCATCAACCTTCTTCCAAATAGGTACAATTACCACCTGAAAGCGTATGATAGACAACACAAAAAGACAATCATCATAAAACTAATAAATATTTGTAAGAGAAACTCAAGGCATTTTTTTCTTTTTGGTTTTTCTTTTTTTAAAATTTATTAAGCATTACCACTTGAAAGCTGAACAACTGAACCAAGAAGATAAGCATATTCTGATGATTATGTGTTGTAGGAACAGACAACGGCTGGCATTATTACATACACTTGACTGGAACAAGTAAAAGATATAAATGAAGATCATATGCAAAGCCAAAACTCTAATTAGTTTAAAAGCCAGTAATTACGAGGAAAGCAAGGAGAATAGACCACTAGCACCTCAATACTTACAAGCATCTTTGCCCTTAAGATCAAGAAGTCTAGATAAGCATCAGCCTCATTAATGCCCTATTGAGACATCATTTCGGGTTAAACTGGTAAGCCCACACAGGGAGACTGTTTTGTCTCAAAGAAAATAATTGAGCTATTATAAAAATGGATGTGGTGATATAGACTCCAATTATCTACATATTTTCCTCTTCCCTTTTCTTTCTTTTTTTGAGTATTATTATTGGTAAAAGAAGTATCTCTAAGGGACACCTCGATGGTTGGGATCTGGTAATTCGAACTTGGACATCTCAAGTACAATTCTTAGAAGGACAAGGCTTTTATAGATGGGAAAGATACTCCTTTTTGTTACCCAAAGCCCAGTGAATGACCATATGCAGATTTAATAAACCAACAAAATTTGTTGTCAAGACAGCTATAACAACAACACCCACTATTACTTTTTTCTAAAGCAAAAAAAAAAAAAAAAAAAAATACACTCGCTCTACTATTAAAACATGTTACACAAGTGATTCTCCCAATATTTATTTAGCTTCAGAACAACATTGTGTATCGATAAATCGCATGAAGATAATCTAATATCCAGTAAGTTGTTTGCAAACATAGTTCCACCATAAATATCATTCTACTTATACGCTCCACCTTACAGGCTGAACCATAGCTACCAAAAGGTTCTGACACTGTATTTTGTGTAACTTCTTAAAAGAATAACATGCTTCTTCTACAGCAAACAGAATCCCAAGATCGCTTACAATTGACTAGCAGTCTCAGCCCCATTATTTTATATCACCAGCATATTTACCATTGCCTTTGATAAGAAAAGGACCAATCAACTAATGCCAGCAACAGTTCAGGCCATCTATTACAGTTTATCATTACATACCTGTATTGGTGCAATTCTCGGAGGAAGCATCAGGCCAGCATCATCTCCATGGGTCATTATAATACCACCAACAAACCTTGTGCTGATTGCCCAAGATGTTTGCCACACATGTTGCCTTAGTCCATTTTCATCAGTGAACTGCCCAAGCATAACTTTCAGTCAAAAGCCTTTATTAATTATAGAGTTACCAGTACAATGGCCAGTACAATATGCAACAAAAGGGATTGATCATTCACTTTAGCATTTGAAAAGCATATGCCTGCCAGAAACAAATAGAAAAGAAAATTGCTGCAAGCCCTTTGTGGGAGGACAATCATAAATGAATAAAACGGACAGCGAAGTACAAAAATGTCCTCCATCCTACAGTGTCTAAGCAGTGTTATAATCTTTTTAAAAATATATACTAACCTTGCCTGGCTTTTGGATTGGCTTTCTGAAATTGCTAGGACCAAGAGCAGAGACAGTAAAACAATAAATTACTACAACAACGAGAACATGAGGGAAAAAAAAAAAAAAAACTAAAGCATCCCTAGACAACCAATAACAGAAGCCTGTGTAATCCTGGAAAATGTCTCCCAAAAACAAATGTGTCATTAAGTGGAAAAAATCCATGACAGTGCCTATATTCAATAATAACCGAAGGTTTAAAGAGTTCACCACAAAAAGATGGCAGGTACATATTTTATCTATGTGAAAGTAAATAACAGAAGTGCATTGCTTGCCAGCAATTTCCTTAACATTAAACTTCATTGGTAAACAAATTATTTGCTCCCTGCATGCATAAAAAGAGATAAAAATGGAGCACCCCATGTATAAATCACCTGTGTCCCAAAAGCACGGGAGAAGTTTTGCCCAAGATTGTGGCTGGTTCCAGCTTGCAAGGCCTTGCGATCACCCATCATAGCCTCTATTGTATAGGTTTTGTCAGCACCAGCAAATGTTTCCACTTTAGATTTTCTACCTGCAATTACAGGTATTGCAGCTTGCTCATAAGCAAACTTTGTATAGACATCAATCATTTGCAGTGCCTGCAGTTCAGTAGCATCCAATCCTTTAAATAAAAACAATACCATCTAAATTCATCATGTCTAAGCCATAGGTAAAGTGACATAAACCTCTTTTTCTGCCTCTTCCAGTGTGGCATGAGCTGTGTGACCTTCCTGCCAAAGAAATTCAAGTGTCCTAACAAATGGTTTCGTCCGCATCTCCCATCTTGTGACATTTGCCCACTGAATGGAATAAAACAAGGGAAACACAGTAAGTGGCAACCCTGCAAAACTGTATAAACAGGCCAAATATATATAACTAAGCTTATACCTGATTGATCATTAGAGGGAGATCACGATAACTGTGAATCCACTGTGTAAACATATGATTTACTATAGTTTCACTGGTAGGTCGAACCTGTCACAACCTCAGGAAGTATAACAATCAAAGGCAAAACTCAGGTCATGCCATCATGGTTACTCATGAACCAGCATTTTCATTAAAAAGTCATTCAGTTTGTATACCACTGAATATAATTAAGCTAATTCATAAAATTGCATTGATAACACTCGGTAATACTATAAACAAAAAGAGTTAAGCTAAGTAATACAAAATGTGTACCACAAGTTTCTCTTCGAGTTCCTTTCCTCCTCCAATCGTAACAAGCGCTAATTCAGGACTAAATCCCTCAACATGGCTAGCTTCTTTCTCTATAAATGAGTATGGAATAAACTGTATCCACAAAGTAAATTTCACAAACCATTAAGCTAAAGTAGGTAAAGCAAATATACAAAATGATAGCTTAAAACTTATCCCAAAAAGAAAATCACCTGTGGAAAGTACATGTTACTGTGCCCAGTCTCCTTGAATTTAACATTCAAATAATCCTGCAAAATTTTCAAAATCAAATAAAATTTCGAAAGATAAAAAGAGCAATTATTAGTGTAATTTGGAAGAAAATGAAGCGACCTGAATTGCTTCCCACATAGCGTAACCATAGGGTCGAATAACCATGGTACCACGAACGGGACCATAATCAGCTAGCTCAGCATTAGCAATAACATCAAGATACCAAGCATTGAAGTCCTGAGACCGAGGCGTGATGACTCGGTCAGTACTCCCCCGGTCTTGGACTCGGCCGCTCTTCTTACTGTCAACTCGGTCCTCGGTTTCCGTTGGACTCGACGCCGCGCTTTGGGCGGAGAACCCAGCAGCCAGAGGCGGACGGAGATGGAGACGCCGCCGAAGAGACACCGTGGAGCGGCGGGTAAAGGAAGGAGAGAAGAGGGAGGTTAGCGCCGGTAGTCTTAGAGACGACACCATTTCCGTTGGGGCTTTCGGAGTTTTTCAATGTACAGTGTTCACTAGTCTTGAAGCCTGCTTCAGGGTCGAAGAGATGAGATTTCTAAAGAGGTAGGGATTGGGTGCGCTCGTGTACATTGAGGATTATGATCGTTCGATCTTTTTGGTCGCTGGAATAGTATTTGTCAAACAAGATCATGTGTAGCTGGGCTGAATAGCCCTGGTAGATCCAAAGAGAGGCTAAATCCTACACATAAAAAATACCTTAACATATCCGCGTAAACCAGTCAACTTGACGGATTAATTCGGGTTGCTTACGTCGGGTTAATTCGGGTCATTTCAATTCATGTTTTTTGAATCAGTCATTCGGGTTTGTTGATTTTTTCTATGAAGTCATCTCGTTGTGTAATTACCCTAATTTCAAATTACTAGTTTCCATCCTTCCAAATTTACACTAATAAAATATTATAAATCCTTTTTATAAGTTTTCTATTAAAAATTTCATTTATTTATAATTTTAAAAAATAATTTTTAGTATGTTAAAATAAGTTACACATATTTGTCGATTTTATTTTAAATTATTTTAATTAGCTAAAATTTATATAAATATTAAACAAATAAAACTAAAATTGTATGGATAATAAACTAGTTAAATTATATTATTAATGAATATATTTGATTTTTTATATAAAATCCATATAATAAAAATACTCATCTATGATAATTGAATCTAAGACACTATTTTTAAAACCTTCGAATTTGTCATTTTAATAAAAAGTTTCATTTATTTTTATATAAAATTTTAATAAATATATTTTTACAAAAAAATTCATTCACATATTGAATGTGTCATTGAATTAATATCACAAATTTATCGTAGATAAAAAAAAATTGGAAATAATTTGCTTTTTTTTCTTAAAGAAATAATAAATATGACATGACTACAGTAGTGCTTGGACCCCCCTAAAATTGAAAGCTCTTATTCACCTTCTATTATAAAGTTTAGTTTTAGGGGCGTGGACCCCCCTAAAATATTTTTTTTTCATTTAGACCCCTTTTATAATTTATAAAGTTTTAAATTAGTAATGGTAAAATTGCATTTTGACATCACAAAATGATAAAAAATTTTGATTTAGTACTTTATAAGCTACTAAAATGGTGAAATTATATTTTTACAATAATTTAAAAACTTAAATTTTGAAAACTTAAAACTTGGAGAAACTTTAAAACTTTGGAGAAACGAGTTTTGATTTCTGAAATGGATATTTCAAGTCGTGCATTTCATTCTAAATCTGATAGCCTTTTATAGAGGGCTATTGTCTCTTTACATCATTTTTACCGGGAATTTCAATCCCTTTCATCGTTACATAATTGAAACTTTGATTATATAATTAAAACTTTTCAGAGAATATATTATCTGGTTACAAAAATACAAATTACAGAGAATATTTACTATTCATGCGTCAGAGAGTCTTACTGTTCTTGCCAGGGAATATTTATTGTTTACGCAAAAGAATATTTCTTGTTCACTCGTCTTCTCTTGCAGGGAATATTTACTATTTACGCCAGAGAATATTTCCTGTTCACTCGTCTTTTCTTGCAGAGAATATTTTATGTTCACTTGTCTTTTCTTGCATCATTTTTTCTTGGTCCTGGTGATAGTTACTGAAGTTGTATCGTCTGCAAGATCCATCGTTTTGGTTGAAGACGCTGAAGATTTTTCATCTTCGGATTCGGAATCCATTGAGCTGCGCATTTCAGCCATGAGTTTTTTGTATTCCTTATTGGTCTTGGCTTGAGCTAACAGCGCATTAGCTGTCGATTTTGCTTGAAGGAATTTTATTGTGGTTTGATCCAGGGCTGCGAACTTACATAATCTCGAATTCTTGTTGAAAAAATTATCCAAATATTTTGAATCATATTTTTCATCATTAAACTTATCCCACCATTTACTTCTGTAGTTTCGAACTAGTAATGGAATTCCGGGTAAATATCCCATATATACCAAAAATTAAATTATTTACGGAAATGGACCAGTTTGAAGAATATTTACGGAAAAGGGTCGTTTCCCTCCAAAAAGCGTCCACGTCAGCGCGTTTTTGGGGGATATGCTAACAAAGCGCGCCCCTAGGGACGCGCTTTTGCCACATCAGCAAAAAGCACGCTGACAAGGACACGCTTTGTTGATGTGGTAAAAACGCGTCCCCAATGACGCGTTTTAGCCCGTGTTTTTTTTTAAAAAAAACTATTCTCGAATTTTTTAAAAATTTACGAGAATAAACCTTTATAAAGGCTCAAAGTGACAACACTATTTTTTTTAAGGTGTCATCAATTAATAAGGAAATATAACTTACAAAGGAAATCTTTATATAGACCCAAAGTCTCATTTCCCTTATTTTTTTGAGCAAAGTGAGATATGAGATATGTGTATATATAGACTCATGAATAGTTTTGCAGCTTGTTCCTAAACAATGTGGGATTCCTTCCTCTTTTAACTAACAACATGAGATGACATGCTACACTATATTTGATTTTTTTTTACAAAACAATTTCTCTTTTTTTTAATATTTTGTTAACATTTTCTTATATTATAAAAAACAAGAAACTAAACAACTCAAATATATTTTTACAAATCTAATCATCACTAACATATATTAATAATCCATCAAAAATTTACAAGAAAAACCCACTTACCGTCCCAATTAAGTTCATGGGTTATATTAATGGATTATATTAATGAAATGATTTATTTAGTTTTTACTTCAAATCTGCTGACTGTTATTTATCATATTACATGAATAAGCTTCAGTTTAATTTTGGGTACTTTTAGCTATTGATCATATTAATGGAAAAGATGCTTTGTTGGAAATTTGAATCCGAATATGCTAAATGTTATCTCTTAAGGGTGGTTACATGAATCAACCAAGTTAAGCCCTGGTTCAATTTTGAGTACATTTAGCAATTGATTATGTTAATGAAATGATGCTTTCTTTGGAGCTTTTGACTTTAGGATTAGCATTATGGAATGCTAAAAGGTTGGGTTTCTTTGGGAATTGATTAATGAGATATTGAGATGTTGCTTTCAAACATGCATATAGCCGTACACATAAAAGAACTTAGGTTAATCTTCTGATTATGATGTATCATCCAATCCTTAGCCAAATGGTTCCATTATTGATGATAATGACTACTTAAGAAAATAGGACCTACTTGTTTTTTGATATTTTTTGAAGAGTGTAGATTATTTTTCTTTCAATCTTTCTTTTCTATTGTTAAATTAAACATTTATTTGTTGTCTTTTTTCATCTGCAAGGAAGCAATGCACAATGATCAGGACCCCGATTGCTGGAAATATTATCATGCATCCATCATTGGGATTTTGTTATACTAAAAGTACTAATTTGTGTAAGTAATGTGAAGAAATTATTTTCCTCCATTGCTGTGGATGGGTTTCTCTAGTTTGTAGTTCATGCTTTGAGGTTCTCCTATACCATGTACTTAATTGGGACGGTAAGTGGGTTTTTCTTGTAAATTTTTGATGGACTATTAATATATGTTAGTGATGATTAGATTTGTAAAAAATATATTTGAGTTGTTTTGTTTCTTGTTTTTTATAATATAAGAAAAGGTTAACAAAATATAAAAAAAGAGAAATTGTTTTGTAAAAAAAATCAAATATAATGTAGAATGTCATCTCATGTTGTTAGTTAAAAGAGGAAGGAATCCCACATTGTTTAAGAACAAGCTGCAAAACTATTCATGAGTCTATATATACACATATCCCATATCTCACTTTGCTCAATAAAACAAGGGAAATGAGACTTTGGGTCTATATAAAGATTTCCTTTGTAAGTTATATTTCCTTATTAATTGATGACACCTTAAAAAAAATAGTGTTGTCACTTTGAGCCTTTATAAAGGTTTATTCTCGTAAATTTTTAAAAAATTCGAGAATAGTTTTTTTTTTAAAAAACACGGGCTAAAACGCGTCATTGGGGACGCGTTTTTGCCACATCAGCAAAGCGTGTCCTTGTCAGCGCGCTTTTTGCTGATGTGGCAAAAGTGCGTCCCCAGGAGCGTGCTTTGCTGGCATATCCCCCCAAAACGCGCTGACGTTGACGCGTTTTGGAGGGAAACGGCCCTTTTTCGTAAATATTCTTCAAACTGGCCCATTTCCGTAAATAATTTAATTTTTTGGTATATATGGAATATTTACCCTGGAATTCCAATACATTGATCTTGCTCATAGGAATAATTCCAAGAAACAATCCAAGAAATGCACAGTTTTGAGAAAAAATGGATTGTTCTGTAAATGTGTTTTTGGTCTGGTTCAGGCTGAAATTTGTCAAAGAATTTGGGCCATAAAATTTGAATTTTTTCTGGTAGGATCTCAAAGGATGATGGTCCATACCAATTCCACCATTCTTGGAATCAGTTTCGGAATTTGAATTGGGTACCGTATTTAAAATATATGAGCCAAGAATGTCTCATGTGTTGGTTGTTCATTAAGAAGGCATTGTACCATGCCATTTGGTAATCCCAATATGTAAAATATGGGTGGTGGTCAATTTTGGTGGTAAATTTGGCTAGAAATTTTTTGGAGAATTTGGGTTTTCACTCCAATCCCTTGGTCGATGAATTTTTAATATTTAGGCCGTTGAATGGGTAATAAAATTTGGATCTATTGGGTCTGTGTAGTGTTTGAACAGTACTGATCCAGTTTGAACCAATATGTTTTCATAATACTGTTGGGGTTTTTGAGAATCCAATGGTTTGAAATGCCATCCATTGAAAAGTTCTTTTGCAAGTATATGTGGAGGTTTTTCTGAAAATTCTTCCTCCATAACAAGAATTTTTTCAAAAAAATTATTTGGTAAATATTGTGAGGATTTTTGTGTAGCAGTCTGTGAAGACACTGCTATTTCTTTTGGAAAAACATCTTGGAGAGATGTCTCTTTTAAAACATTATTGAGAGATTTTGGTTTGTGTAAAACAATCTCTTTATTTTTTGAAATTTTTGCTGTTTCATCAGCAATTTGTTTGAGAGGAGTTTCCTCTTTCATTTGAGAAAAGGTTGATGCCACTTCTGGGGATTGAGAAAGGGACTCAATCCATTTTTTAATTTGAGAACCAATTTCATTTGGATCTTGTGCATCTTGAACGATTGTATTTTTAGAGGATTTTGATGATGATGATGATCTCTCATTTTCTTATTCATGGCAAATTTCATACCATGACTTAATTGGTTTTGAGAAAATTTTGGTTTTGGATGACTCTCCTATTTTTCATTTTCCTTTGTCTCGGAGTTTGGGTGGCATTTTTGAAGAAACTCACTGGTGAAAAAATCAGGCAAAGAATTAGTTTATCATTTGATGTATTCAATATCAAAATCAAATATGCTCAAAATTGCCTGCCATCTTACAAAAATATGTTTTAAGGTAATATTTTGAACATCTTTTTGTAAAACTTCTTTTGCTGATTTGCAATCGATTCGTAAAAGAAATTTTTTATTTAATAAATCACTTTGGAATTTTGTAATGTATAAAATAATTGATAAATTTTCTTTTTTAATGGTACTATATTTTGCTAAGTTGGATTCCAGTGTCTGGAAGTAAACTGGACTATTTACTCTTTTCCCCCTTTAACTTCTTTTAGGATCCCACTGTATCCTATTTCAGAAGCATCTGTTTCTACGAACTTGGGGGCATTTGGATCAACTAAATATAAACAAGCAAGCTTAGTGATTTGTTTTTTAATTTGGGTGATAATATTGGTGTGGTCATTTGTCCAAGGTTGTAGATTCTTTTTGAGCCTATCATATAACGGTTTACATAATTTGCTAAGAACTGAATTAAAGTCTATGACATAATTGAGGCTTCCTAAAAATCATTGTAATTGGACTTTATCAAGGATTTGGTCTGAGAATTTGCTAGCGAACTCTATGGACCTTTTTATTGGGGTAATGGTTCCTTGGATAATGTTTTTTTATGACTTATCTTGGGTTTGGAACAAACTTATCTTGGATTTAAAAAAAAAAAAAAACCTTACTTTGGTTTGGAACAAACTTATCTTGGATTTAGAAATTACTAAACCATTATTTTTTATGACTTTTATAAAGATGGATAAATGTTTGAAGTGTTTTTCTAAATTTTCTGAAAACACTAATATATCATCGATGTATACTATTGTGAATTGAGAATATTGGTAAAAAAATATCATTCATTATTCTTTGAAATTCAGATGGAGCATTTTTTAATACAAAAGGCATTACATTCCATTTATATTGTCCAAATGGTACAGTAAATGTCATTTTATATATTTCTTCCTCTTTTATTTGGATTTGCCAAAATCCATATTTCATGTCAAATTTTGAGAAAATATTTGCATTACAAAGTTTTTGTAGCAAATCTTTCTTATTTGGTATTGGGTATCTAATCCATTTTAAGGCTTGATTGAGAGGTTTGTAATTAATTATTAATCTTGGCGTTCCTCTTTCGAGTTCTGCATTTTTTATTACATAAAATACTGAACAACTCTAAGGAGAACTGCTTTTCCTAATTAAATTTTTATTAAGAAGGTCTTGTATTTCTTTTTTACAAAATTCTTCCATTTATTTGTTCATTTGTATGGATCTTGCTTTTGTGGGTATTTGTCTTTCATCAAAATTGTTTTCATATGGTAATGTTACTTCATGTTTTTTCCTATTCCAAAAAGCATTAGGAATGTCAGAACAAGTTGTTGATTCCATTTCTTCTCTGATTTGATTTATCCTTTTTTGTTCTTCTCTTTTTTCTAATTGTTCAGTCAATTTTTTAAAACATGTTTCTTCTTTTAGAAAAGAGATTTGTTTCTGTTTATGATTAATTAAATTATTTATTTACCCATTATTGATGGATAAAGATTTTAATAAGTTGAGATTTCTTATCTTTAGTTTTTCTACAAAATGAAATTCTACCTTAGTGTTTAAAACTTTGGCGGAAATAAAATTATTTGTTACTTTATAAGGTTTGAGTAGGAATATGAATGGGGCTCCTAATATGACATATTGGGTAATATTTTTTACCATTAAAAAACATGTTGGATATTTTATACCTTTGTTGGATATTTCTGTATTTGGAATTTTGTATGTAATTTTTAGTTTTTTACCATTTACAGCTTTAAGAGATTCTGATGTTTTGTCATAATATTTTGTTAGAATTATCCCTTTTCTAATGCAGTTTTGGTCCGCTCCTGTATCAAAAAGGGCTATTGTTTCTAATTGAAATTCATTATTTATGACAATATTTATTTTTATTAAATATTTTTGAATAAATACTTCAGTTAGAATCATCATATATTCCTGTGTATTTTCTTCAGGTTCGGGTTCAATTTCTGACGAACTTTTTTATGGGATTTCATGTTTTAAGGTTTGCATTTATTTTTTCATTTCCTGTTGTTCCGTTTTAAGCTGAAAAAGTTCTAATTTAATTTGTTTTATTTCTAACTGTAATTTAGAATTTGTAATTTGTCTTGGTTTTATTTTTTCATATTTATTAAATATTATATCTTGTATACTATACATTTGTGATTGACTATAAATAATTTCTTTTTCTTTTTCTGGTTTATCTTTTAATGAGGATTTTAATTTCAAAAGGTATTCTCTTTTAAGTTTTTGGGTCTTGAATTTTATCAATAACTTCAATCATAAATTCTTGGTCTTTGGTTAACATATTAATTGAGGGTTCATTTTCATCATCAGAAGATTGGGATGTTGTATGTAATTCGTCTATTTGTAATTCATCTGTTTCGATAGATGTATCATTTTCAGAAGAAGTTGTTTCTAAGAGAATCTCATTTAATTGTTGTTCTATTTCTTCATCTAGATTTAAATTATTAATTTTTCTTTTAATTTTACAATATTATGAAATGTGTCCTGGTTTTCCACATCTATAACATTTTATTGTTTTATCAATTTTGTTTTATGTTTTTTGTTGTTTCTTTTCTTTTCTGTATTTTCCATATTTAGGTTTTTTATAATATTCTGAAATATTCTTTTTCCTATTTTTTGGTTTTACAGGGCAGTATGCTTTTGAAGAAGAAGGTTCATTCCTAATGTCAAATTGGTGGCAGAATGATCCTAATTCTTTTCTACATTGATATCTTTCTTTATTAAGTTGTTTTTGTAATTTTAAATCTAGACAAATTTTTAATCCTTCTTTTTGGGTGAAACTAATTAGTTCACCATATGTAAGCTTTTCATATGGAATAATACCTCTATAATTATCTCTTATTTGATTTCTAACTTTTTCTCCTAACAAAGTAGGAAGTCCTGCTAGAAACTTTTCTTTCCAAAATGGTTGTTGATTATCAGATATTTGTATAACTCTGGTCATAAAGATATCTTTATACCATTTAAAAGCGGTTAATTTTTTGCATTTTAAATTTGATAATAATTCTAAATTTCTATCTTTAATATGAGAAGGGTCTCCTGTAAAGTGTTTAGAGATTGAGAAAATTAAAGTTGCTACTGTATCTTGGATTTCTCTTCCTTGTTCATCTAAAATAATTCTTCCTTGATCATCATTTTTTATTGCTTTTAAAATTTCTTCCTGTTGGGTTTTAGTGAGTACATGATCCCACCATCCTTTAATTGACCAGTAAATCAAGCAACCAAAAAATTGGCTATAGCATGATCACTGATTAATCCATTTTGGTTTTGGGTTTTATAAACATTTGAAACCATATTCATTTGTTGCAATAAACTAAGAATATTGTATTCAGACATTCCATCTATATTCCATTCATAAATTGTATTAGCATTGTATTTATTTTAGAAAACAAGTTTTTCTTTTATATTAAAGATCAAGTTCAGTGGTTTTTGGATAATATAATCTTTTTGGTTCTTTCCAAGCCATCTTGTTAATTTGTTATCCATCTAACTGGTCAGAGTCAGATTGGGAGGATTGGTGTAATGTATTTACTGAATGTTGGGCTTGCATTGGGGTATCAAGTTCGATTAATTCAGACTTGTAACTTTCCAAAGCATCGAGTCTATTTTGGATTTCTGTTAAGAAATCATTTTGGGGTTTTTTGGAAAGGTTTTGGAATCTCATAAGGTGTAAATATTGGTTCTTTAGAACTTTTTTCTGTTACATCTTTTACTGGTTCTTTCTTAATCGGTTGACTTTCCACCAAATTCTCAATATAATCTAATTGTTTTTCTATTGTATGAAGACTGATATTTGTATAGTTGTTTTGTTCTAATATCATTTTAATATCTTTTGATGAGATTTGTTTTCCTGCATCATGAGCTCTCATTCTTAAAGGATTTGCTTTTATTCCAGTATTTTTGTGAAGATATTGAACCTCCGTTAGAGGGGGATGTCGAGATTCAACTTATCCTTTATTAGTTTACCATATAGTATTATGTTTTATTGTATTAACAAATTCTGAATAATATTCTTCAAACCATCAAAGAATTTTATATGAATTTTATGGGTATTCATAAATTCATAATATTATTTAAGAATGCTTTTTTTTATCATTATAATTTTTAAAGTAATCTTCTATTTTTTACTTATTTTTGTTGGAATAGAAGTGCTTTCTACACCATTCTTTGTTTATCTCAAAAGTTTTTTTCTAAAATAAATATTTCTGAATTTTCTCGTTGTCTTACATTATTAGTCATTGATGAATATGTTGGTGACATATTAGGTGAATTTTGGGGACTCTCTTCTTGTCTGACATAGATAGGTTGAGCTATATTTGAGGAATTATTTATTCTTTGTAAATTGGTTCTAAATGTTGTTGGGATAGAAGAGATAGAGGCTCTAGCTATCCTAAAATCTGCCGTTTGTGTTTCTGGATTTGACTCTCCTTCTAAATTTAACTTCCTAAAAGTTGTGCGGTACTTCCTATTTCGAAGGAATGTCTTGGAGGCATTCTTCGTGGCCTATTGAATATTAATTCAATTGTGCCATCTTGGTGTTGAGAGATTTCACTCAATGAAGTGTTTATTATGGGAGTTGGTGCCACAGGGTCTGTAGCACCCTCAAGTTTCCACCTATCAAGAAGGTTTATTTCATGCCATTGTATTGTTCTTGGGATTGTGGTATGAGATCTTGAAGTATCTGTTTCTATTAAGAGGATTTCTCCTTTTGGGCTTTGGAGTAAAGCATTGGTATTAACTACAGAATACATAGCTTTGAAGTGGAGTTTATAGACTAATGTTAATATTTCCGTACCAGGAAGCATTTTGTAGCTATGGGTATGTATTTGGAGGGTCAAAGATTGTAAAATATTTTTGTCAGTCAAAGAAACCATAAAATTTGTTAGATTCGCCCCTGTTTAGTTTATTTTTTAAGAAAACAACTTTGAATATCACAAAACTATGAACCAAAACCTAAACAACTTTATTATTCAATCTCTGACATTTACCGTCGAATCAACTTGAATCTAAAATATGTTTTTCTACTCATTGATGGGTATTTATCTACTGTACCAATCGTTGAATCGTCACTTGGAGCTCACTATCCAAACTTTTTATAAAAAAAAAACTTAACAGTTTAATGACTTAAATAAAATCTTTCAAACAATTTAGCAACTTTCGAATAATTTAGTGACTATTTTATAACTTTTTAAAATTGAGTGACTAAAACGTAAACTTACTAATAATTTAATAGCTTAAGTTTTTTGTTATCTAATATATATATTATAAGAAATAGAATCTATGTATTAAAAGATAGGAGCCAAAAATAGCAAGAAAAATAAATAATTGTTATAAAATAAAGAGAGATGGAGAGAATAAATAATAAAGGAAATCTGAAAGCAATGAGGATTATAATGCTTCTTCAGAGTCTCTATTTATAGGCATAATAAGCATAAAATAATTAGAGATCTAATTCTAATAACTATTAGAACTTAAAGTACATTAAAACTTTATATTGATCATAATGTACATCCACTTAATAAGATATTCATAACAAGAATATTAATATAAATAATGTTGTAAATTAATTATTTTTGTAATAATAAAAACCTTATATTGAACTATATAAATTATATAATTCATTTATCATATTAACTTTTTAAAATATTTTTCTTTGTTAAAGAAGGTCTTGAAATATTGTAATCACATTTAGTTTTCAAACTTTTAAAATTTTAAAAGTTAATTTTAAATTAATTTATATCATATAATTAAATAATTATAATTTTATATTTATAAACTAAAATATTAAAATTTAAATTTCACAACCCCAAATTATATTCCTAGTAAAGATAGAAAGAAAGATTGACTCTCACAAGAATACGAATGTCATTGTCAATTTTATTTAGTTTTTCTTTTAAAGAGAATTTATTTCATGAAGTTAGATTCGGTGAAAACTGAAAAAAAACTACCATGGTGAAGTTGACATTTGAAGATGCCGACTTTGAAGTCCAAATTTAATCTCAACGAGACATTGTAAAATTTCATTTATTTCGTTCTTATTATTTTTTATTTTATAAATTAAAAATCCCTTCTTCTTTTTTTTTTTTTTGCCTATTTTATCTCAAATGACAAACCATCATGCAGGATATTGACAATACATTATTTTGCCTATCGGGTAGCAAAGTAGCAAGTTAAACGATAAATGCGAAAAATAATTGAGTTGCTACTTAATAATAATATATTTATTCTATGGTGGACAATCAATGTATATAAAAAATAAAAAGAATTTGCTTGTTAAATAAATAAATAACTTTTTTTCCTCTTTTATGGTCGCTTTTCTCCCAGCCGAAAACACTGCCCAACATTTCATTTTATGAATCCAACAATAAAATGTGGTTTTTGTTGAGGTTGAATAGATTTTTTTTTTGGAAAAGTTTTTGAATCCTGGTTTGTGGAGTAATCAATTAAATTCTCAATAATTGAAGGTATCGTTCTTAGGAGATGATTTTATCTTCTATGCTCTACCGAGAATAAACATGTCATAAGCAGCTACTTTGATGATCTAGTTCACAAAGTCGAGAGCATCTCAATCTTACATAGGCGTACAACCACCCACTAAAGAGACGTGAGTGCAGGGGCGAAGCCAAAAGAGCTAGTATGGGCCCCGGCCTCCTTAAAATGTAAAATTGTTATTTATGCATTTAAAATTTTTAAAAAAATTTAAATTAGTAAAGGTAAAATTACACTTTGACCCTCCTAAAATTATAAAAATTTGATTTAATCATTTACAAATTATAAAGATATAAACTATGAAAAAATTAAAATTTCATCCGACCCCCCTAAAATATTATTTTGACTTCGCTCCTGTATGAATGTCTCGCCCTTGATGGGTTCAATTGGCTGAATAAACCAATTGAGTTAATTTTTTTTTCCTTAAAAAAAGGTGAGAAATCAAAATTTTGAAGCTGGCATTTGAAATTCAACATGTTAGTCTCACTTGTTTTCACTCTGTCGATCAAACCTAAAAAATAAAATTAAACATTCTTTTTACTTTTGGTTACAAGCAAAAGTCCCTTTTTTGTGATGCCATATAGCTTGTCTAACCCAACTTTTAGGTGACATGTCTAGGATGATCATCACTCCATTCCATTAATACCCTGTTGAGTTTTTTTTTTTTTTTTTTTTTTTTTTACTATTTTTTATGTTAGTTTTAGGATTATTTAACTTCAATTTTTCAACATTTGTGATTATTATTTTTAATAATAATATAATTAGACAGGGGTGAAGTTAGAAAGTCTTTTTATGGGCCGAAATTAAATTATAATTTTTACGATAATAAAAATATAATTTTATAATTTTAATAAAATGTGGGCGCAGAATTTTCCTTGAATCCAAGCACTCTATTTTTTATTATTATCTGGGTTTGGTGGGATTTTTTTTTCAATGGAAAATACGTTAAAAAATTATAATATTTAATAACAATTAATGATAATATTAGAGAGAGAAAAGTGAGAAGTGAAGTTAACGCCAAGCAGATGCGACGGTGAGTGTTTGGCTAATCCAGCCAAAATTAACACCGCGGTTTTCTTCTTTAATGGTAAATCCCGGGTTGACATAGTTACAGGTATTGAATTTAGCGCTAATCGACTCTACAAAGCTTTGGCTCAGAAGCTTTAAGTTGAACCTCGCCATGCTCATCCGAGCCCGCCATTTTCCGAAAACCTCGCATCTTTCAACGCGGTCCCTCTCTTCGCACGCAACTAAGTTGGCAATTTTACGTAACAGCGCTTCTTCTACTTTCACTCGTTCCAGGTTATCCAACGACATGGTCGACTCAATTGAGTCGACTAAGGCTCCGTAATATCCGCATGCTTCTCCCCTCCTTTAACATATAATTCCATGGACAAGTATCTATATGAGAGAACTTAAAGGATGAATCACGGTGAATCTCTTGCACGTGTATTTAGATGTGACTAGCGAGATACATGTAAATCTTTTAAGATCATTTAGTCTGCATGACAACTACTTGGGTGCCATACAAATGGAAACCAATATCTATTTTTTTGATGGGATTCACTTCAACTAAAAGTATTTTGGTGGGATTTTAATTGTTATTTAGACAAATCTTTAAATATATCTTAAAATTGAATACTACATAATTAAATTTGACAAAAACGAGAATTCAAAAACATCATATAAGAGTCTCAACCTTTCTTAACTTATTCAAGCATATTCTATTTTTATACTTAACAAATTGATTTTTCATGTTTTTATTTTTAAAATAAATTAATTTTAACTTAGTTATTAAAATTTTATTTTATTTTATCTCAATATTCCAACATAAAATTTATTACTTAAATCCTATTTAAATTAATGCAAAAACCAACCCGCCGTCAAAAGCACATCAACAAGCCACAATTTCTTTGCGGTATATAATTTGGATGACGAGTATGTTGTCTCCATTTGCTTAGGACCAGCAACATGCCTTCGTTTGGCAATAATCCATGTACCTCTTTTTAATTTTAATTTTGAATAAATTACACTAGTAACCACTTAATTATATATTTTGACATACAACTATAAAAAATTATAAAAATAGGTATTTGATTATTGATAAATTTAACCAAAAAAATTATTAAACTGGAGTTAAATATTGATCATTTTGATCACCAATAATAAAAAAGTTACAAAATAATCACTCAACAATTCAATTTTATTATCTTCTTTTTTTATTTCTTTATGCAAGTTTAGAATTTTATGATTTTGATTCACATTCAACTTTTCTTAAATGAACCAACTATCCATTGTAATTAAATTTAAGTATAATTATTTATAATTACATAGTAATATTATGTTTGGATGATGATCACGATACTACTAAATTGGCTGAAATTGAATTATCCCAATTGCTTAATCCAATTTTAAAGGATGCAGTTAAGGATTCGGGGAATTATGCAAGATAATTACCTGTAATAACTCAATTTTTCCTCCCCCTTTAAATTAAGTAGTTATGTAAATTAATAAGATAATACAAGGAATTAAAATATAGTGAGCATACATTTTTACATTTACTCAGTAATTTTCAAACACGTTAATCAATAAAAGTATTATAAAAGTTGTTGAAAAAATATATAGATAAAATAGGTCCAACTCATTTCTATATAAAAAAATTGGGCTGGGTCGGATTCGGATCTTGAATGTAAGCTTAAGTCCAATTCATATTTTAAGTGGGCTTAATAATTTTGGCCGAACACTCTCAAATTTTGAACGGATCTTCAGATCTGAACAAATAACCCGACCCATTAGCAGGTCTAATTTAAACCCAATTTCTATAAATAAACATCTATTGTCTATCAAATCAACGAGTTGTTATCTTAAATTTTTTTAAATGAAACAGTGATTTTAAGGAAAAGAATGCACAATAAATTAAATTATTCGCACACAATCATAAACTATTACAACCACTTTTAACAATGATCACAACCTAACATAACAAGGACACAAGGTGAGTTAAAAGATGAGACAATTGATTTCAATTTCAAAATGCTTAAACCTAATAATTATTAACTCAAAACATAAAAATTAAATTTCGTTAATTAGATATCCTAGAAGCAATTATCCCTCTTATACGTATCATCAAAGAAATTATATAAGAACTGTTTATTACTGACAACATATATATTTACATAATTCAAACATAATAGATTAATAATAATAAATAAACCAAGAATCCAGTTAGAATAGGCCACCTGTCAGCCAAGGTCAAAAGAGTAATTTGCTACAGAAGAAACTCGTAAGACTCGTCTCTTCGGTTAATGGAACCTGTTTAAAATGGCCCTCGGCTCAACCTCAGCCATCATCACCTTGTCTGTTGCTCTCCAAAACTGACCCAGAAATATCATGGCCTATCTGCATGAAATAGAAGTAACCCTCACCTCCGCCACGAACCTCAAAAACGTGAACTGGAGCTACGGTCCGATCAGGCCCTACGTCGTCGTTTGGGTTGACCCAAATTACAAGTTTTCCACTAAAGTCGACGAGGAAGGTGACACCAGTCCCACCTGGAACGAAACTCTCGTCCTCCCTCTCTCTGCTCCCATCGACGACGATACAGCCCTCTTCATCGACGTCGTACACGCCGGCTCCGAGGAAGACACCAAGCCTCTCATCGGCTCAACTAAGCTCAAGCTCCGTGAAGTCCTTGATGACGCCGGCTTCGGTGAACGCCACAAGAAAACACTCCAGCTGAAACGTCCCTCCGGGAGGCCGCAAGGCAAAGTTGACGTCAAGGTTTTGATCAGAGAGTCACGGTATCACGAGCCTGATCCGTACCGTGCACCTCTCTATCAGGTCCCAACACCACCGGCAGCTCCGCCAGCTTATGGTTACCCGTACGGTCAACCGCCACGAAATCCTTACTATGCATCTCTACCAGCTGGCTACCCCTACAGTGGTTACAATTACAACGTCCCGCCGCCGTACGGTCAGGCTCCAGGAAATGGAGGGTATACTTATTACGGGCAAGAGGAGAAGAAGAGTAAGTTTGGAGGGATGGGAACAGGGTTGGCGGTGGGTGCGATTGCAGGGGCATTGGGTGGACTGGCGTTAGCAGAAGGTGTGGATGCGGTGGAGGATCATATCGTAGATGAGGTGGCGGAGAAGGTTGAAGATGATCTTGGATACGACGACGTTGGTGGTGCTGATGATTTTTAAATTCTCTAGACGGTTCTCCACGTTTCTACCTAGTGTTAATTAATTGATGTCGTTACAAATTGAATGTAATATATTGTAAAAAGAAACATTTGATGTAATGACGTGTCACTGTCGGGTTGGTTTTATGGATGTTGTCATTGGGAGTGCATGGGCCATGACATTTGCAGTAAGCAGTTGTTATTGACGTCATGCTTTTCTTAATGGTGGGTTGAAATGCACGCAATGTTTTTTTTTTTACAACTTACACGTCGAGTAAATTATGCTATAAACATTATTACCCGTCCAAATTTCGATTAAATTAATAGGCTTAACCAAATTAATTTGATTTATAGTTGGATTATTGAATCTATTTTAGTTGAAAATTAATTAATCTTTTTTAAAATTTAGATTATTAATTAATTTTATTCGAAACCTGATAATTTATTTTAGTTGGTCTTCAAATATTCCTCGCACCTTGTCCTTGTTGCAATCCTCGAACGTACGCCGGACATCCCTCAACGACGCCGTGTAAATAACCGTTTAGACACCATTAGTAAAAATAACATAACAAAAGGCAGTAAAGATAATGTAACAAAACCCGGTCATGTTAAGCATCCAAGCACTCAACTTTAGAAAAATCAGTATTTAATAGAGGTGCACGTAAATTCTTGATGCCTTTTTTAAGTGACAGGATAGATTAGAGTAGCCAGGCACCGATCCGCTTTCTTTGAATGCCTTCAATCCTTTAGTGCGCTTCATGCTCTGAAGGCTTGGTAGCCGATGCCTGTGGCTCAGTTTACATGGTTGGGCCGAGACATGACTGAGTCTGGACTTGATCCAGGCATAAGTATTGGGCTTTTCTCAAGCAGTTCAATGAACAAATGACTTGAAAACAAAACATCAGCAGATGTTTTCGTTGGTGTCGGTCTTCCCCCCTTAATAAAATGCTACATCCCTTTTTGTTTGACTTTCGTATTACATCTGTTTCAATTACATGGACTAAACTGCTTGTCCCCTTCTGTCAATGGAATCATGTTCATCTTTGGCTTCCTTTCTTCTCTATTTTTTATGATAGGTTGCTGAGCATCTAGGTTTTGGTTTCACTACTGATTGCGATGTATGAATTTATCCAATTCCATCATGTGTAAATGTTATATATAGATTTTATTCGATTTATTTCAATTGTATTTTTATATTAATTTGATTCTATATTATAATGATTCGAATATATATTTATACTGATATTATACTCTTGAATGTATTTTATTTATAGTAGTAAAATTTTAAAAAAATCAATAAGTACTATTTCACCTAAAAATGAAAAAGAGAGAGTTGAGATTGATTATTTAATTTATAATGAATTTCTTTTAAATTTATAATTAATACATTCAATCATTGATTGAGATGATAACAATTTCATTCCGTGAATTTAAAGATGTAAGTTTAAATTTTTTTTAAAAAATATTATAAACACTTTAAATTAAATATTAAACTTAAGTTTAGAAAATAACAATTTATAATCCATTCTATCAGATAAAAAATCATATTAATAAATCACAACCTAGTACTTGATATGAAATAACGTTTTTATTTAATAAAATGAAATTAAATCTGATAGTTTTGGATAGGAAATAATTAACATTTTATACTGAACATGAAATTATGTTTAAAAAAATAACAAAGATTATAAATTATATAGTTTTGGATAACCTATTTGTTTGCCCATATTTTGTTTATTGTGGAGAGCTAATTATTATAAGTTTATTATAGAATTTATATCAAATAAAAAAAGCGAGAATTATGTTAAGAAAGAAAGAAAGTAAAAATCAAATCAATAAAATTAAAAGACGTAAACAGGTACATATATTATTACTTTTATGCATATTTTATTTTACATTATTTCACATGACTAATTATAATCTTCATAAATCTAACAAGTTAGTAATCAATTTATAAGTTTATGATGTTCCAAATTCACAGTAAAATATTTAATCAGGGAACTTAAATGATTTCTTGAATTTGGTATCTTTAATTCCACTTGTTGAATATTATTTTCAGTTAATAAAATACAATTAACATATTTCTTCGCGTGAAATTTAATCATTTTATTGAAATAATATTTTAATTAAGATCATTTCCATTTAATATGCTTACTTATATGAAATAACTATAACTTTACTTAAAAATTTAGACCATATGTTGTTATAGATGACTAATTTAATAAAAAAATCAATTTTCTAGAAACTTAATTCTTACAACAAAATGTCGTTACAACGAGTGGTTGTTATAAAAAAAAAACTGATTGTATATATTAAAATTTATACAATACAAATCATTAATATATATATATCAAAAAGAAACTTTACTAACGAAGTTTTGGTATAATTAGCATAGTTGACTAGATTTTGAGTTTTATTATCTGCAATTGCAATGTATATATATTTTATGTGAATCTAATATTACTCGTACGTGAAATTTTTAAAAACATATTAAATATTATTTTGATATTAAAAATAGCATAAATGCATATATTATAATATTCAAATTCAATGTTTGCTATAATTTATTTCCAAAATGTAATTCATTATAAACGTTTAAATTGAAAAAAAAAAAAAAAAAAAAGACCCCACAAAACATTCCATTCTATCTTCAAAAGAAAGCCATACACGATGGTGTGAGATAAATCGCCTCTCTTGCTTTTTATTTAAATAATTATTTATTTATTGAGGTTGCTCTAGTTATTAAATTATTGTATGTTCAAATTAAATAGAAAAATAATAATAGTGTTAGTGGAATTTTTGTAATATGTGATGGGATTGGGATTTTATTTTTATTTGAAAGTTGTATACAAATTTGGATAGAAACCCTTTCACCTACTTTCTACATGTGGTGTGCCGGTTTAGCTTTAGCCTTGTAGGCCCATAACCACACGCATCCACCCAATTTCCGGGTCAGTTTCTAAAATATCCTTTGCTTTGCGCTCTCTCGTTGGACCCACTTTTCTTTTAAATGCCTTATTTGCTTAATTACTTAATATAGAAATAAAATATATAACAAGTAATATTTTAATTAATGAAGATAATTCTTTTTCTTGTTAATAAAGATTTGCTCATATTAAGAACTGTTTTCTTTTAATTATTTAGGGAAGGCGATTAGAAAATTGAGGCCAGAGATGATTCATAAATTTTTAAGGGATTAAAATGTAAAATTAACATTATATTAATTTATAACTTTTAAAAGTTTGAAGGGCTACAAGACAATTTTACCTTGAAAGTGGGCATGGCCAACACCTTCCTCCATTTACGTCTTTGGACTTAAGGTCATGATATAATGCAAACCAGAATCTAATGTTATATAAATAGAAATTCTAAGATTTTTGAAATAATATTATCTTCGTAAAAAATATATATATATATATATTTATTTGGAGTTAACCATTAGATTGATGAAGAAGAGTATGAGTATAGATTAAAATTTTCTTCTTCATTTTTTTCTGTTGATTTTTATGTGTGTAACTCTAGGGAAATAATTATTTTATATGTGACAAGTTTTTAATGCAAAATAATAATTGAATGAACATTAATTATTTTTACTATAAATTACTATTAAATTAATAATTTAATTACCTTAAATTCAATCACTTTTGACTCTATTTGGTCTATAATTCGAACTAAAATCTTACACAGTAATAAATTTATTATTCAAACTTTATTTTAAGGTGATGTTTGTTAATTAAGAGTAATGTAAAGATTTCACATAATGTTATGATATTTCACATGGACGGAAACTTGACATTCCCTTTAAAGGGGTCAGTTTTATTTCATCCAAAAAAATAAATTCAGAATTTAATTTTTTTTTAAAAATATGTTGAATGTTTTTGTGTATCCTGGTCGTAAAAGTTAATTTCCTATTTATATGGCACGGTTTTATGATTTGATGTATTATGATTAGGTAGACCTACATGCAGGTCAACATGTATCCTACTATAAAGTAAATATGTGTTTATTGAGTAAGGGGTTCGCCTATATGGTGATACGAACTACATGGTGATGAACTATGTATCAGTGAGCTGGACATGCTGACCGAATTGTGAATTAATATGAAAATTGAGTTAATTTGAGAATCGAGTAGAAATAAATACCATAACAAAAACATATTAAAAATATAGATTTTCGTAAACAATTATCAACTTTGATTTATGTATACAACATTTTTTTTTTCATTTTAGTTTAAGTTATAATAAATAAACTTTTTGTTACTTTTGATTGCAACAAAAAAGTTTTTACCTTTTTTATAACCTACACGAGTGGGAACTAGGAAAGTGAATCATCATAATTTGGAACTTTATAAGCCCATTGTTAATGTGTATATATATGTATATATATGAAAGAGAATAAAGGCAAACATGATTTAAAAGGCACATCTACAAAAAAATCTTATATTATAAGACTAGAAGTTGATATATGAATCATTGCCTCATGCATTTCAACTTTTCCACCATCACTATCTTCTTTTAGTCTTAGGTAAAAAGCTAACAAAATCAATGTAAAAAGTTATAAAAAGGAAAATTAAAAAGTAAAAAGTAGGTAAAAAAAGTAATAATAAAATGATTCTTTCTTAACCCATTTGTAATAAAATTGGCCTCATTTTAGTTTAGTCCTTTATTATGTTTAGATTATATATATATTATAATATTAAATGATGGGGGTCATATAATTTAAACTTGTGTCAAATGAGTATCTGTCAAGAGTTTTAATCACTTAATACATATCAAGGCTTAAGATATGATTATTATATTTTAGTTTGACATAATTTAATCATTTTTTTGTAATATTATTAGTAAGTGCAAATCGATAACATTTTAAATTGGCATTAAAGTTATAACGTGAAATTTTTTAAGAGTTTATCTTAGATAGGATGATATTAAAAAGTCTCATTTTAATCACTCAATAATAATACAGCACATCATATTTTTTTTAGAGTGCATGAATAATATAATAAATTAAAAAACATTAAATTAACTCTTATTACTATTTTCAAGTCTAAAATAAATCTAATTTTTATATAAAATTCTCAGATTTTAGAATTTTATATTATCTAAAATAATTTTTTATATTGTCATTCATTTAGAAAATATACTGCAATGAGAGTGTTTATATATATATATAATAAAAACTATAAGGAAACAATTTAAACCTAAAATACTTCAACTGAAATTATAAAATTTCTAAAACTAGGGGTGGATTCAATAATTTTTTAGGGGCTGGAATTGAATAATAAAATTTTGAGAGACCAAAATATAATTTTACAATGTATGAATTTACGATTTCATATTTTTAAAAGGATTAAACATAATTTTATTTATTTTTAAGAGTCAAAATGTAATTTTACTACAAATTAATATTTAATTTAATAATTTAATAAGGACTTATATGAAAATTTTATATTTGAGGGGGGCCAAAGCCTTTGCCTACCCTTTCAGATTAACCCCTACCTGAAATTATCAACATTGTGATTTAAGCCAAAATTTCATTAATATTTTATAGGTCAAAACATACCATAAGTTCCTATATTCTTCACAAATTAAGAATTTAATATTTTTATTTTTATTTTTAAGAATTGTAACACCCCCTACCTGTATTCGTTGTCAGAATAAGGTATGAGGCATTACCAGAGTTTACAATTTTTTTTTTTTTAAAACCGATGCCAGTCTAATTCAACATATTTTCAAAATAATTCATGCATATTTATAAGATAACTTTAACACATAGGCCATACCAATGGCCGACCTTACATTACATTCATTTCATATTAACATCTATTTTATTAGCTTATACATGCCATTAATTTCTAAAATAAAGTTTCTTAAAATACGAAATCTTGGGGTTGATAGTGTGATGAGTCTCCCACCAATCCGACCTCAGAGCTCTTAACACTACAAAACAGGAAAAAGGAAATAGGGTAAGCACTTTGTGCTTAGTAAGCTCATGTAACAAGAATTATACTTACCTAGTATTTTCATTACAAGCAATAAATATTCATATGCTCATTCAATGCATTATTACCCTAACATTCACAAACTCAACATCCAAGTTAGTCGATTAATTTCCATATATCAATAATATACACACCATGATTGATGAGCTCATCAATATTATGATTTCCATTTCCTTGTTATTTTTCCATATTTATCCCGTTGAATTACTCGGAATTTCGATGGATTTTCAGAGGTACACTTTAGTGTACAAATCCGGGTCCGTCAATTCATATTCATGTGCGCACATTTTTATTTCAGAGAGCACACTCCATGAACCTCATCTTTACTGGTGGGATTACGGTCGAGCTAAATCAACTGTAATATAAACTCATAGAGTATTGTCGGGATTACCAGTCCAGGCTAAATCCCCTGCAACGACAATTACTCTAATGAGCTTGGATCTGAATTACCAGTCCAGGCTAAATTCAGACCCTAATTCGGATTACCCGTCCGGGCTAAATCCATTTTCCACATATTCTTCGGGAGGGCTATATCAAGATAGGATCACCCGTCCGGGCTAGATCCCTTTTTACCGTCAATTCCTTTTCAGAGATCCATCGAATTTTCCTTTCATTCAACCGGGATTTCTTTCCCTTTTTTATCAAATATATCAAAGTTTCATCAATTTTCATACAATGAACATTCAAATTATATTCACATCAGTAATATACATTTCAAACATTTAAGAATATAATTCAAGTTACACGAACTTACCTCGATACTAGTTCGTTTATAAAATCTACTAATCCGGGACTTTTTCCTTTCCTCGATCTAGCTTTGTATTTGAGTTTTCCGGATCTAAATAAATAAATTCAATCATCAATTCAATACATTTCATGTTCACATGTAGCATTTTCTATAATTCTATTATTATTTTTAGCTTATTCAAAGCTGTCTACTTGAGTCACAGTCACTAAATTATTTATTTCTCGAGCTACAGAGCTCCAAACGAAGAACCGTTAATTTTCCTGAAACTAGACTCACATATCTTCTTCCCATAAAATTTTCAGAATTTTTGGTATGGCCAATCAATACCAGATTATTCTTAAAGTTTCCCCTGTTTTACTGTTTGACTGTTCTGACCTCTCTTCACTACGAATCAAATTACTCTTCTTACAGAATTCATATGACCTTCTTATTTATTTCATTTGAAAATAGACTCATTCAGGATTCTAAACATATAAAGTTAAGCCCCTAATTATTTTTCTACAATTTGTTATGATTTTTCAAAGTCAGAACAGGGGATCCTGAAATCCTCTAAACCAGTCTTACAAAAATATAAATATCTCAAATTACAGAATTCCTTTGCTTTCCCTGTTTCTTTTCTATGAAACTAGACTCAATAAGCTTTAATTTCATATTTTGTTCATCTTCTAATTCAACTTGTACAATTTATGGTGATTTTTCAAAGTTAGACTACTGCTACTGTCAAAAACTGTTTTAGTGCAAAGTGTTGATTTCCATTTTGCCCCAAATTTCAGAATTCATACAATTCAGTCCTTGATCAATTACCCTCAATTAAGATAATTTTTGTAAATTAATACTTTACCTAATTATTATGAGTTATTTCAAACCTATTGGAATTCAGAATTTCCACATAAAAACCCTCACTTCATATTCTTTTAAAATTAGGTCCCAAACATTCACTTTCTATGCAATTCTTTCAATAAAATCAGCATATAAACCATTTAAAGTTAAAATTCCATGCTAAATCATCATATACTTCCAGAACATATTCATAGCAACTTCCAACTTTATTCGTAAAATCTAAAACTAATGAATTCAACAAGTGGACCTAGTTGTAAAAGTCACAAAAACACATAAATTTCAATAAACAATCAAGAATTGAACTTACTTGCAGTAGAATTATGAAAAACCAGCTTAGGGAAAACCCTTCTATGGTGTTTTGCTGATGAGAATGCAGAAAAATAAAGAGGAATCTAGATAATTCCACTTTAGTCCTAACTTTATTAAGTAAATTTTGCAATATTCCAATTTTACCCTTATTTCTCCCTATTTTCTCTGATTTCATGCCCTTGTTGTCCAGCCCAAATAGACCTTAGGTCTATTTGCCTTTAAGACCTCCTTCTTTTATCATTTAAGCTATTTAATCATTTCTCATAACTTTACATTTGTTACAATTTAGTCTTTTTCATTTAATTACATACTCAAACGTTAAAATTTTCTAACGAAATTTTAATACCACATTACTAACATTTTATAAATATTTATAAAAATATTTCCTACTCAATTTTATGAGATCAAGGTCTCGATACCTTGTTTTTACCCAATTCCTTCAATAATTCCTTTTTCTAACTAACCACTAAATCGGTAAAATTTTTCTATCGATATTTTAATACGATTTTCCTATCATATAAATATTCATGCAAAAATATTAAAATAAATTTCTCTTTAAATCGGATTTATGGTTACGAAACCATTGTTCCGATAACCTTGAATTTAGGCCATTACAAGAATTTAGACTCTTTATTTTTCAGATTTCAAAATTCATATCTAATTGTTAAAACTGTTAATTGTTTTGTTAAATTTGTTGGCGTGAAATTTTGAAATAAAAAAAATCATTTGGTAGCCATGTAACCAAAAAAATGACATTGTAATTAAAGCTTGATTTAACAAAATAGTTTTAACAGTATTAACAATTAGTCTTAAATTTTGAAATTAAAAAAATAAAGAGACTAAATTCTTAGAATCAAAAGTATAAAGACTAAATTTTAATTTTATGAAAAATATAAAGACTTATTGCATATTTTAACCTATATTGTAAATATATTTTCACATATATATATGGCGATGGTCACAAAAATTAGTGTTAATTAGTGTCATTATCGAAAAAGATTTCATTTTGATAATGAAGAAATAATAATAATAATAATGAAAAAAAAGAAATGAATAAGGGAAAAAGGGGGGGGGGAAAGAGCCAAAAGAAGAAAGGGAGTTGAGGTATCGTTATCAAAAGAGAGGCAGAAAAAAAAGAAAAAAGATAACGGGGTAACGATAGAAAGGGGAAGCAAAAAGCAAGCAACCGTGCAAAGTTTTAGTTATAAAAAAAACGGGGGGTCACTGTCCTACGTAATTCACGATAACCCATAATCTCAACAACAAGTGGATGACCACACGTGCGCATCTTTGACAAAAGAGTTCCCTTGTTCCAATGTAACAACAATTTTTTTTTTTTAAAGTAACGGAATTGCTTGCTTTTTCTGTTGGCTTATGAATCGAAAAATACTCTCCTCTCCAATATTAGCAATTTTAGCGGCTTTTTTGCCAACTGTTGCTCGTCTTTTGTCCCCGTTTCAAGATTTTTGTTTTTGTTTTTTCTTTATTAAAATCGAGTTAATTTTATTGGCTCTCATTTTAAATTAATTTTAAAATATTTTAATTATATTATTTAATTATTAATATTATATTAATCACATTCTTATATTATTAAAACTATTAATTTAATCATTAAATTATACATAAAATCTTATGTGATACAATTTTAAAAAAATTGTTGCATAATTTTAAAATTAAAATTGAAAAAAGGAGAATGAAATATAATTTCTGTAAAAATCTCAAAAACCTTAAAATCAATATTTTTAGAATATTTTTTATTTTAAATTATAACACATTAGATTAAACGCCTCATTTAACAATTTTAATAATTAAATAATCTTATTAATATAACATTAATATTTTAAGAACGTGATTAAAATATTTTAAAGTTTAAAAATTAATTTAGAAGAAAAATCATAAATTTTAACGCACCATCATTATAAGTAAATTTGTTATTCTAATATTTTTAAAGTTCAGGACTATTCCATAAAACCCTTTCGCTGTTTAAAAATTAATAAAAAGTAAGATATTATCATAAGTATATATATACACACATACATACATAAATATACAGAGTAGCTTAAAATTTTAAAAACGAGCGTTTCAAAACTTGTCATCGGCATTGGCGACAGATGGCAAATGCAACACAGCAAGAGCACATTACAATAAATCACGAGTTTCTCACACCCTTCTGGCATTATTTGCAATAACTGAATGGCATCGTGTGAATTTTCTAATAAAATCGAAGGGTAATTTCGTCAAACTCTTAGCTATGGGACGAAATTTGCGAAACGTTATGTTTCTTCAGTGTTAAACTTCCTTGTGGGACTATATTCCACTATTTAAAAATAAAAAGCTTTTGATTATACCATTTTTTAAAACTTTTTATTTCTTTCAAATATATATTTAATGTTACATTCTATTAATCGTTTGATTCCAATAAAATTAACATGTTAAAAAATTGTTGAGACATGGCATATACTAAAATACAAACTTTCAAACAATTAAAATGCGTTACGTGTGACTTAGAAAATTTATTTTATAAACTTTCTTTATTACATTACTTATGTTAAAGAGAGATCATAGATGATATAAAAAAAAAAATATATTTATTTTTAATTGATAGAGATCATGAATAATGTAATAAGGAGAGTTTATAAAATAATTTTTTCTGATACTTAAAGTAGATAAAAATCAATATATAATTTTTTTTAAAAGAATCTTGAAAATAGAAAAAGTTGATTTCGTAAAATATAATTTTAGAAATAATAAAATATATCAATACAAATACTAAAACTGAAAAAGTTGTAAAATTACAAAATTGAAAAGACAATTTAGAAATTTATAAAAACCTGTCTAAAATTCCAAAAAATATATAACTTTATAAGGTTTAGAAACTATTAAAATGTATAAATATAAATTAAAAAATAAAAATTTGAAAAAATGTAAAAATAAAAAAACAAAGTTAAAGTTTAGGAATCACAAAAAAAAAGGTCAAAATTTAATATATTCATAAACTCTAAAGACAAAATTTCAATAATTACTTTTTTTACCAAAAAAAACAAAACAAAAATATATCTAACCATTTTAAAAATTAAAAAAATGAAAAATCATTTGAATTTAGAAAATTTAAAAACATATAATAAATAAAACTCTAGAAAATTTAATAACTATAAAAGTGTTTTTTTTTACAAAAAAATAATTTCTACAATTTTTTTTTCTTTTGAAAAATAAAATTCAACTAATGTGATTAACAGTGGTGATATTCAATTGTAATTTTCTAAAACACCAAAATGAGAGAAGTGTTATAGTTTATGGTGAAATCAAGTTTTTAAGTCATAAAAAAACTTTTAAAAACGAGCGTTTCAAAACTTTAATGATACTAATAAAATTATTTTATAAATATTAATAATTCATTAATATTATATGATTGAGTTGATATCACAGATCAACCAGTCAATAGTGATGGTATTAATGAAATTATTTTATACATTTAATGGTACATGCTAATAATTCGATTGGCATAATTAATAACCTTATACATGTAAGGGTATTTTTATAATTTTATTAATCAAGTCATTGACTTGATTCGTGACACCAACCCAAACACATATTTAAATAACAATATAGATGTCAATATTCATAATTATCATAATAATACAAATTATTTTATTCATATAAGAGTATTTTTATAATTTTATTAATCGAGTCGATGATTGATTAACTAATGACTTTAACTGAATCACACAAGTAATAATATAAATCTCAATATTCATAATTGTAGTAAATAATTAAAATTTCCTTTTTTGGGGAGTGGGGCATAATAAATTATGAGCATAATTTCTAAAGAAATGATACATTTTACCATAAAAAAGGTTAAAACAAAATATAAGACATTATATCGTTTTCTTTTCCCTTTTTTTTGATTGGTTGGAGGTTCATTCATGAACTTCCCAAATAAGTCCATAATTGATTAAATATTAACAAGCAATAATATAATTTAAAAAAAAAGAGCAACCGAAAAAAAAAAGAGCATAGCAACAAACGGAAAAAGAAGAGAAAAAAAACTAGAAGTAGTGGGTCCCAATCATCTTTTACGATGACGTGGCAATAACTCGGTGCAAAATGGATGAAAACTGGAGGAAAACGACTGGATGGGAACTGAACCGGAAGAGAAGGCACAAAAAAAACCCCCCAAACCTGAGCTAGCTTGATCTATTATGAATTAATTAAAAGGAAAAAAATCAAGGTTTTTTTTTTAATTTTTGTTTTTGTTTTATTATTTTTTATTTCACTGAAAGTCGTCTCCAAATCGTTGTTGAGATTTGTTTGAATCTTGAGAGTTAAAAAACGAGAGATTTAAAGTTTTTTCATGAAGCTGACCTTATTAACGCATCGATTTAAGCTTAAAAATCGAAGATGAGAAGTGTAAATGACAGCGTTGAAACCGTTAACGCCGCTGCCTCCGCCATCGTCTCCGCCGAGTCTAGAGTTCAGCCTACCACCGTTCAGGTACATCCACTTTTTGTTAGTACAATTGATTTTTTTTTTTCTCTCGGATTGGTTGCCGAGAAAAGTACTGGAAATTCGGGATTTTGAGATTCCTTAAGCTCTCTTTTGATTTGAGAATCCGAAGGGGGGAAGAGCTGGTGAAGTTCAGTTTTGGATTATTTTTTTTTTTGTTTATGTTCTTTGCTTGCTTTTCTCGATGTTGAAAAGTCAGAAATTTATTCGTGATCTGTTTTCAGTATCGAGATTTCTTTTTCTCCGTTCTCTGTTTGGTTGCTGAGAAACTAAGGGAAAAGTGAAACTCGGATCTTGAGTTCTAAACTTGTTTTAGTCTCATCAGACAAGTGAATTAGCTGAGCTAGGTTCAGTCAAGGTTATTACTTTACCTTTTTTACTTTTCATGCTTCTTAAGAACAAACAGAAAAATGAAAATCCTATCATCGGAATTCAATTTAAAAAAAGGAAAAAGAAAAAGAAAATTTTTTCCCCTTTACGCCTATACTTTAAGGAGCAGATTTGAGTTTAGAAAGTTATTTTTTTTTTCTTTTTAAGTAAAAAAGTAATATTTCCGGTAGTTTGTTCGGTCAATTTTCGAGAATTCCTTCACGATTTTGATGGTTGGTGGCTGCTTTCTTATTCATTATAGTGCCCTTTTATCGATGAAGTCTCTGATATAAGGTTATGGTGGAAAATTTGTAGATTTGGTTAACAAAATATATAAAAAAAAGGAGCTTAATTGGTTATTTGATATGAATGATATCGTATTTTTTTTGTCCTTTTTGCTATCTTATTGAGCTGCCTATGAAAATAGATCCTGGGAAGAATGCAATTTGATCAGCCAATATTGTTGACCAACTCATCTTATATTCATGGACTAAAAGTAATTTTCAAAAAGTGTGTTCTTTGCAGTCTAATATGTACTCTTCCTTAGAATTCTGAAACAGTAATTAAAGTCAGAGTAACTACTTGCTCAAAATTGCTTTTTTAGCAACAGTTTTGGCTTGATTTCTACTGTTTGTCTGTGTATTTTATACTGTGCTATGTAACCATAGAATGCAAGCAGAGAAAATTTTATCGACTTTTGATGCTGACTTAATCATCATGGTGTACTCATTATCATGGTTGTCATTAGATGTAAAGTGTACTCTCGTTTTTACTTTTAGCCAATGTGTTTATTTATAGACTTGAACTGTTTTGCGTTGATAGTGTGGGACATGTTATTCTTGAAAAAATATGCACTCAGCAGCATGAGAGCAGATGCTTAACATTTGGGTGGGTTATTGTGCTGCATCCGCATCTTATTCTAGCAGTCGAGAGTTGAAATCGATTTACCTATAATGCTTACTGTCTTATAGAATGCTGATTCGTACTCTTTTTTCATTTAACTGCAGAAGAAAAGATGGGGAAGCTGCTGGAGCTTTTACTGGTGTTTTGGATCTCATAAGAGCAGTAAACGAATTGGCCATGCTGTCCTTGTCCCTGAACCAGTGGTACCTGGAGCTTCGGTTTCAACTGCTGAAAATGCAAGTAACCCTACGGGCATTGTAATGCCTTTTATTGCTCCTCCCTCATCTCCTGCGTCATTCCTGCAATCGGATCCTCCATCTGCCACCCAATCACCGGCTGGATTGCTATCTCTAACTGCCCTTTCAGTTAATGCCTACTCTCCCCGTGGACCTGCATCCATTTTTGCCATAGGCCCTTATGCACATGAAACCCAGTTAGTCACACCGCCTGTATTCTCTGCCTTGACAACTGAACCATCCACTGCTCCTTTTACACCCCCTCCTGAATCTGTTCAACTGACTACACCTTCATCCCCTGAAGTACCATTTGCTCAATTGTTGACATCTTCATTGGAGCGTGCTCGGAGAAATAGTGGGATCAACCAGAAGTTTGGATTGTCCCATTATGAATTCCAGTCTTATCAAATATACCCTGGGAGCCCTGGTGGTAATCTCATATCACCTGGGTCGGTAATCTCTAATTCTGGAACATCCTCTCCTTTCCCTGATAGACGTCCAATACTCGAGTTC
This sequence comes from Gossypium bickii, assembly GCA_025503065.1. NCBI lineage: Eukaryota > Viridiplantae > Streptophyta > Magnoliopsida > Malvales > Malvaceae > Gossypium > Gossypium bickii. Next base: position 115,968,520 of record CP106716.1, read on the forward strand.
CGCATGGGTGAGGCTCCCAAAACCTTAGGATTCGAACATTTTACGACTCGCAAATGGGGTTCAAGGTTAGGATCTGGATCTTTGACACCAGATGGACTGGGGCAAGGTTCAAGGCTAGGTTCTGAATGTGTAACTCCAGATGGTATGGGGTTGGGTTCAAGATTGGGTTCAGGATCATTGACACCTGATGGTTTGGGTCTTGCCTCAAGAGATGGTTTTCCAATAGAGAGTCAGAATTCCGAGGTTGCGTTGCTTTCTAACCCGCCAAATGGACCTAAAAACGATGAGATTATAGTTGATCACAGGGTCTCTTTTGAATTGAGCGGCGAAGATGTTGCACGCTGTCTGAAAAACAAATCATTGGTATCAAGCAGAACCATGCCGGATTATGAATATCCAAAGGACTTGGTGGTGCAAGGCAGGATAGAAAAAGATGAAAAAGTTTCAGGAGAAGCTGAAGAGGACCATTGTTATCAAAAGCATCGTTCAGTTACTCTTGGGTCAATTAAAGAATTCAACTTTGACAACAGAAAAGGAGAAGCTTCCGAGAAGTCCACCGTCAGGTCCGAGTGGTGGGCTAACGAAAAGGTTGCCGGAAAGGAAGCTAGGTCAGGTAACAATTGGACTTTCTTCCCTATGTTACAGCCGGAGGTCAGTTGATTTTGTAAACTATGCAACTTAGTTTCACCTCCATGCGTAAAAGTCATAAAACTTGTTTAATAGGTTTGCAACACTAAACCCTGTAGCGTTTCAGTTGTTTTATCCGAAGATCGTACTTTCTCTCAATAGTCTTTGGTATAATTAGATGGTGAAGTGAACTAAAAGACTAGTTTTCAGAGGTCGAAAGAGTCTTTATTCCTTATGACCTAAAAGGTAATCCAGTGAGGGAATATTTCATAGGGATCAAACTATGTTGGTACTGATAGAGCATTCTTTTAATATTCATTTGCCTAATGTTATACCATATAAAAAAAACCAGTATTCACATGTAGTGTTGTATTATTATTTTCTTCTCTTAAATATGTAATAGTGAGAAGGCTGAACATTTTTCATGCTAGCAATCTGCTGCTCATTTGGTGATTTATGTGCTTAATATCCTCCTCTTGTCAAGTAACTAGGTAAAAGAATCATGGAGGTCCTTGTACTAGGAGTTAGGTTGCATTCTGCCCCCTCTACTGAAAAAAAGAGAGCAAATTAGTTCCTGTATGTTACATCAAAAGAGCAAACTAGTCCTTCTGTTACAAATTCTATCTATTTTTATTGTTAAAAACTGGCTCTTGTACACTGTGTAATTATTTGGTTATTTCGTTAACCATGTCAATTTTTAATAGTAAAAAATAATGAAATTTTTAACAGAAAGGATCGGTTTACTCTTTAGTCTAACTAATTTGCCCGCTTGTTGAGAAAATGGGGGCAAGATGCAATCTAACTACTAGCACAGAAACCTCCATGCTACTTTTTCCTAAGTAACTACTATATGTAATAGTCGGGATTCAGATGTCTCCTTGTATCACCGCACGTACCAGAATTTGGTCTCAATTGGTACTCGATCCTTTTGCCTCAAACCAAATCCTGGTAAGTTTGGTGATCCAGGAAAGAGTCGGAAGCCCATTTTTGATCACCACACTCGAGTCTCGAGTCCAGTTAGCATAGAACTGAACTATACTACAAGAGCTCTGCATAGCATTGAAAGCGGAGAAAAACAAGTTTGGTACAATAGTAGTTGATAAGTCTAGTAGACAAATTTTTGTAGGGCATATAGATCATTAATGCAATGAAGTTCATAGTAGATGATAAAAGTAATGGGTATTTATTTATGGTTGATGCCAGCAATTTGTATGCTGGCTAAGGATAAGCAGAACAATGTTTGCTAAGGTAGCAACTAAAGCTAATTTCTTGTGTCTACAAAAATCAAAGACAAAAGATGTAAACAGGCTGTGCCCAACATAAATAATCTTTACTTCATCACATCACATATAATCATAAGATCAATCGGTGGATTTTGGGGGCCCACTTTTGCTCTGTTGCTTTTCTTATATCCTTCTGTTTTATTTTTCCCCAAAGTTAATCAATGATTCAGAGGCGAATCGAAATTTTTTTTAAGGGTGGAATGGAATTATAATTCTTTGAAAACTTATAATTTTATCATGTATTAATATATTATTACATTATCTTTTAAGGACTTAATAGAATTTTTTCTATTCTTGAAGGCTAAAGTACAATTTTAAACATTTTTAAAGGGTTGCGTAGTAATTTTTTCATTTTTGAGTGCCCTCCTTAAATCTGTGCCTGCAGTGATTAGCAATTTCCAGTGAAGTAAAATTGGACCAATGGTAAACCGGCAGGAACATCAATTTTCGATTAAACTGTTAAAAAAATTCAAAAAAGAAAAAAATAGTAAACATAAATAATAATATAAACATAAAAATTATAAATTATAAGAACAAAATTAAATATTTAAATTAACTTAAATATAAAAAAGTAGCTGAAATTATATTCAAATGGTTTTTAATTGAATTTTTATTCAATTCAATCGATTTTGCGCTGATTCATTGCTTCTGTGGTTTAAATGTACTGATCAAATCAATTGGATCATTAATTTCTGGTTTAACCTATCAATTTGGTCCGATTTTAAGATGATAATATGTTAACAAAAATGAAACAGGCTAATTCGATTTGTAACTGTTGAAATGATCCCTTTTGGTCCTAACTGAGAACCGGACATGGGCTGATATATCATTCGGTTTCGGGTCAAACAAAAATGCATAAAAAAACTGCAAAATTTACGAGTAGACAAATACATTATACATCCGGGTTGTCCATCAAAATTCGAGTCAAACAGGTTTGGATGAAAACATTAGATTACTCGTGCTAAAATAAAAAGAAAAAAGGTCAAAATACGCCACAAGTCCCTCTATTTTTCGTAAATTTAAAATTTAATTCATATACTTTGGTTTTAAGAATTTAATCTCTCTACCTTTTAGATTTCAAAATTCAAGTTTAAATTGTGTTAAAATTATTTTGCTCCACATGCTCTTTGAGCATCCGACTATAGATAACAAAGCCATCAAGGTAAACAACAACAAAACGATCAAGGAAAGATTATAGTGCCTTGTTCATGAGGGTGCAAAAGGTAGCTAGTGCATTAGTGAGGCCGAAGGGCATCACCAAGAACTAATATGAGCCATACCTTGTGGTGCAAGTGATCTTAGGCTCGTCCCCTTCGGCGACCCTTACTTGCTAGTACCTCGATCATAAGTCTAGCTTGGTGAACCGCCTCGCACCACTAAGCTAGTTGAACAAGTTGGCAATAAGAGGAATGGGGTGTTTGTTCTTGATTGTGAGATTGTTGAGGGCTCGATAATCCATGTACATCCGAAATGATTAGTCGTGCTTCCTTTGGAATAGGAGTGGTGCACCGAATGGTGCCTCGGATGGCCTAGTGAAATCGATGTCCAATAACTCCTTAAGTTGCCCCTGCCACTTTTCAAGCTTTGAGGGCAACATTTGACACGGGGCTCTAGTTGGAGGCTGAGCATTGGTGATCAACTCAATCCGATGGTCCACTCCACGTTTGGGTGTTTGCCTTTTGGGCAATTTCTCAGGCATGATGTCTTTGAAATCCTTAGGACATCCACTACTTTGAAAGAAATAGACTCAATTCACAAGGCTCGTTAAGCTTTAGGGCTACAAGAAAAGTTTCATCATGCCTTTTGATTACTTTTGAAAGTTGAATAGCAGAAAGAATCTTGGTTCCTGATTCCACATCTCGTTTTACCGATGCAATACACCGGCACAGCCGGTTCCAAGATGCAATTTAAGTTAATATTTATTCTTGATTAATTGATTGTTCGATTATATTGAAATGCTTAATACGCTAGAATTAACGCCACTAGTGGAAAATTTAGATAAACAAGATTGAGGGGAGAGTTTATCATTAGATAGTTTGATATAATTGTGCTGAAGAAATAGATCAAGATGAGATCTATATGCCTAGGTGAGATCGAGAGGAGAACCTAGGTGGTGTCTTTTTGTCTAAGATGATATCGATAAGAGATTCTTAGATAAGAATGACAAAAATGTAATCGGTATATGTTTATTTATCTGTATTATGTCAAATATTTTTTTAAAGTGGTAGGAAACCGAAACTTAATTTGTTATTACATCATTGGTTAATTGATAATATTATGTCAAACATTCATAAGCTTTTCTTTTTTTTAATTCATTTAAGTGGATAGTTTTTTTTTTTTTGAAATAATATTTAAGTGGATAGTTAGTATTAATAGAAAACATTGCTAATCTTTTAATTTTCTAACATGATTTTACACAATTTCTTATTCTATAAGCAATGCGGCAATTACTGAGCTAGCCAATGTCATGCTTTGTTTTTTTTTTTTTTTTTGAAAAAAATACAAGAACTCAGACCCTTAAAGGAAGATCTTCAAATAATCTTAAGCCTAGGCTCCTAGTACGAACAGACTTAGCCAGATAGTCAGCGATGAAGTTCTCTTCTCTGGGAACATATTGAATTTTCCATTGTTCCATTTTAGATTTTCTTTACTAGGGTAGAGTTAAAATTCCCAAAAGAATCTTCCAAGATAGCATTAATAGCATCAGTACTAACGGTTTGAATTAAAATTTTCCTAAAATGTCTATTCAAAATAAGATTCAACCCATCAAGTTGCCCAAATATTTAGCGAACCCAATGATCCACTCCCCATTAAAGATCATGCTTTATTTTTAACGTATAAAAGTCACCCTTATGAACAAAAAATACGCTTCCTTTAGCTGTAAATTAATTTCAAGGGGTAGGTTTAAGTGATTCCATGTTTGCTTAATATTGTTTCTTTACATTGATGTATATAAACGAGAGACCTTATATTAAAAGTCAGCTTACATTTTGTCTCTTCTATTAAAAAATAAATAAATTAATCTTTATAAGTTAGATTAAAGAAAGAATTAACCATTTCTTTTTAAAAACTCATTTATTTATATTGTTAAAAACTAACAGAGTTAACAGAATGATCAAATAGTGACATGTGACTTGCCATGTGTATCCCATACTAACATACAAAAAATAATTTTTAACAATAAAAATAAATAATTTTTTTAACAAAATGACTAATTTACTCTTTAATCTAATGCATAAAAATCAATTTGCTCATTTTTTTAATAAAAAAATATAATACAATTCAACTCTTAGTACAGAAAACTTCATCCTACTTTAAGTACCCTCCTTTTTAGGAATTCCTTGAAGCTGTTTTGTTCGTGACCCTTAATTTTGGTTGGTGATTTCTTTTCACTTTTGCCAAAAAGAGTTGGCTCTGCCTGTGATCTTGCCAAAAAGAACTAACACTGCAAATTACAATCGCTTTTTTTTTTTTCTCTCCATTTAAACCTAACAGTTTAACTAAATATCATAAGGAATTTGTATAAAAAATATTATTAGAAAATTATTAAAGAAAAAGAAAAGATTACGTTGAGCAAATCATTAGTCCATGAAAATAAACAAATGTTGATGGGCTCAAACATTATAACACGTTTGACCTAAGTTCTAAGCAGCTTTTCTGTTATAAGATCAGAAAGAAGACATGGAACAAAAGTAATGGTAAAATGTCTGCACAGGACGGAAGTAAGAAAACAAAAGAAAAGATGGAAAATCCACCTTTGACCCCTCTAAAAAAACGTACTTTTGTAATAGCAAAGAACCCCAATTTATTACAGCAAAAATTTGGACAATTAAGGTAAGGAAAAAAATAGCAAGAACCAGAAAAACTTAAAAGACTAGTCAAATTGCTATACCACCTTAAGAAGAAAAAAAAAAGGGAATTATAAAACATTTTCCAGCAAAATTTTCTTAATTTTTTTCGACAGAAGACCACTGGTGTAAAACTGGAACCTCTGGTAAGAATATGAAGACGATTCGCTAAACTGTGCATAACCTCAAAAAAGAAAAAAAAATTCCCATGTTACCTCCTCTTAGGTGGCGGATCTTTGTTTCGGAATGTACTTTATCTTTGCACCCTTTTCCGGCTTTCTTCTGAACTTGCCTCGGGCAGGTCCGGCAGTTGAAGCCTCGAAAGCCCTTGCCTTAACCACCAACTTTTCGGATGAATCAGCTTCAATTTCTGAGCACCCTGGAGGATCAAGGTTCGGGGTGAGAACCAATGTTACGTGTTCGCCTGCAAGAGCTTCCTTCCACCCTATAAGCCAGTCAGATTGTTTATCAGAGAAAAAAAGTTAATTCAGTAACATCAGAACCGTAGAAATAGAGTTATTAGATAAATCGTTCAAACATCCCGACTTACTCTGAGCAAGAATGGCCTTAGCAGTATGACTGTCGAACTGCAAGCTCTCTGGTTGTACACTTTCCTTCAACGTTGAAATGAGATCCATGCTTACCACACCATCAATACCATCTGTTGAACAGGACCTTAAACAGGTTTCATTGGAAGAGGTACGCGCTCCATCTTTCTCAGCAATCACTTGCACTTCAGATTCACTAGCACCATTTTGGACTGGCGATGAACTTTTGCTTTCATGTCGACTCACTGGCCTCCAAAACTTTATAATCGATCGGTTCGTAACACCCTGAACAGGATCGAGTTTGCTGGATTTCTCCTGAACATTGTCCTTTGGTATTCGACATTCAGCCAGGCTCCTGTCACATGCTTCAGCTAGATTGTTTCCATCGTGATTGCTATAATTTTCAAGCGTGACAGATATAGAACCAATTAAAAGCTCATGGTTCTTATTTTGATTCAGTTGATTTGCTGCTTGTTTCTCCACTCTAATTTTCAAACTCTCCCCTTCATTTACTGCTTTAGGTTTTTCGCTCCAGATTTTATTACCATTACCTATTGGAGCAAACCTTTCCCTGTTTGTTCCATGCTTGTTAATGCCTCCCCATTTAAATCCATGAGAATTCTGACTAGCATATCCATGAGAATTCTGACTAGCATGGAAATCATTAAGGACACCTCGTTGTGAATTAGGCGGAGTCTGCCGTCGAGCGACAACTATATGCCGACGTCCAACTTGTTCCGTTCGTCTTTCAATATTCTGACTAATTCCTGGATCACTATATCCATTGCTAAACCCCGTTTGAATTTCATAATCTACATTCTCTTGAAGCTTGGAAAAAAGATTGGGCTCCACAGATGGGATAATTTGATCCGTGGACATGACGGGATTTTGTCCATCAGAATCAACAGCAGATGGGCTGGATGTTTCGGCAAGAGTGTTAACCTCCAACAGGTCATCCATGTTCAGCTTACTTTCTTCCAACTCCCAGTGTCTTTGTTCCTTTGCTTTCTGCTCTTTCTGCCTAAGCTTCTTCTGTCTCTTTCTCTCAAGAAGCTCGACTTGCCTACAGTGATGTATCGGGAAATAAATCAGTTAGCAAAGTTTCTTCAATTTTGCCTTCTAATAGATGTTGAAGAACTATTTCTGAAGAATCACATGCAAGTCGATAAGCAATAAGCCTAGCCTTGGGACTAGGAGTTAGACCTACCAGTTACCACTGCCAAACTGTATCACATGATGAGGTTGTAATTTGTATCTAGGAACCTAAAAGGCACATGCTTACATTTTTTCTTCTCAATTGCATGTTTCTTTAAAGATGTTTCTGCAATTTTAATTTTTCATCCAGCTGTGCACTTTTTTTTCCTACAAATTATAGTGACATTTTATTTCAAGAAATACAAAAACATTTCTTATCAATATCTTCACCATCTTTTTGGAAGCAAATTATTAGTTATATCACATGGTGGGGTTTGCTCTTAACACTCACAGAAAAAGAAGAAATTACTCTATTCTTTTCTGATCCGTTTCCTCCTAGACATAATTATTCAAAGATGATTCATAAAGAATTAGGGGAAAGATAGGAATGAAAATGGTCCAACCTTAAAGTGCAAGTCAAATATCAGAATTTTAAAAAATTGTTAGACAGAGAGAATTAGTGATATGCACCTCTTCTGGGCAGCTTCTTCCTCCTCCACCAGTAACTTCTGGCACCTCAAAGCTTCAGCATCTTTATCCGCAAGCCATGCTTTAACCTGAAAGTCAAACAAAATATATATATTTATAATGAAATAATATACAAAAGAAAATAAAAAGTTGACAAAAATTCATGCGCTTATCCAACAGTCCTGCTTTGTTCAATTGTTAGGGATTTAGCATAATACTTGCACCATCAAATTACATATCTATGCATGAAAACTTTTAAGTAAACCAAACCTAGATAGAACAAAACAAAAAATCTACCAATTTCTGTTCCACCAAGAAGCTGGTACAAGCAACCAAATTTTTGGTTTCAAGACCAATCTTTCCTGCTTCACCATCAAAAATGTATTTTTGCATTGACACAGCTGCGCCACAAAGAAAAGTCCTTTCACTTGCATCATCAAGGATGCTAAATAGTTCCTGTGAAGATATTGGAAATATTGAAGGTCTAGCTTGCACAAGGTCCTGAAAAGAATTAGGACATGAAATCCATCGGATAAGAAAGTATTAGCATCTTTCAGATCTAAACACAACACTTAATGAACAAGAGAATACATCCCTTACCAGAAGAGCAGAACCTGCCCTCAAGCAAACTTGTGGCAAAGCAGAAAACCCCTGCCTCTTTACATGTGTAGTCAATGATTTTATAACTGAAGATCCTGGAACTCCCTAGAAAGTATAGTTAGCAAGGAAGCAATTGTTTAGAAGGCAGAAACTAGAACAATTGAAAACAATGATCCAAGTGATATGTGCATGTTTATCCCAGCGAGAAATAACCATTTGGAACAAGATAATGTTAACAAGTTAAATATCAACGATGCGTAAACCAGATCCAGATGTTACTTGAATATTACTAAATGACGTATCAAGAATTAAACAGATGAGAAAATATAAACAATTACCTCCAGTAAGACATCCTTGAATGATACGACTTCCTTTGCCTCATCCTCTGATAGCTGGAAATAATATAAATGAGAAAGAATAGAAAAGAGAAAAAGGAAAACCTAAAATGTAAAACGTAAAAAAGAGGAAGAGGGGCAGTTGAGATATACCTTGTCCCAGAATGCTGCTAATAGATCCCTATTTTTAGCAGAATCCTACGATATATGCAAAACAACATCTTTTAGAGGAGTCCTAAGAGATGTGAGAAAAGTAAAAAAAATTAAAAGTAGCTAAGGAAAAGACAAATCTATTTTTCCAAGAGGCTAGGATCTTGAAGCAGCAGAAGAAAAACAAATTCCAGTTGGAACTCTTTAAAAAATCAACTTAACAGAGTAATGATGTTTCGAAGGAATTGAAAACCTTATCAAGTTTTTTCAATCTATGGTGCACACGTATATGCCTTCTATAGTTAATGGGTGAACAAAATTCTCGTGAACACTTATCACACTTCTGCGTCTGCACCTTCAGAGGAGAGAGTAATGGCCAGCCAGGGATATCTGTAATAGATGTAGGCAAGAAAATAGAGAAATAATGTATCATTATAAAGTATTTTCTAGGACAATGATTTAACCCATCGAATAATTTAGAAGTACCTTGTTGGTCTAAGGCATGGAGCAATTGAATCCATTGAACCGGGCTGTCACCAGTCCTTGAGAAGGGAAGGAAAGGTTCTTTTCCAATAGCTTGTCTGATGAAGGTGTCCAAAGAATCATTTAGATCCTCTGATTTCATTAAATTTGCAGAATTGGCTGCCTTGAGTTTTGCAACTGGCATTTATGCATACAAACAAAGCACAACCACGACTAACTCAGAGGTGTCACTGCAAAGGGAAGAAAGACAAGCTAAGATCCTAAAAGAAGCTTAAATTGCATGACTTATCCGTTATCAATCACAGTACGTTGACAATGATTCAGGAAAGAATGCTTCCAAGCAATCTATCTAATAGCCATTCTGCATCCAAGTCAGTTTAACTAATCTGGAACACTGGATAATGTTTAAAACTGATGTGCTACCCCCCCCCCCAACAGGCCACCTAGATAATGGTAAGCATCTAAACATGAACATAAAATCATGTGCCTCCACTGGAATCTAAGTGTGCACATTCTAATGATGCAACCAAACATCCTGAAGAATGAACAAAATAGCGCCACACATCTGCCTAATCATCAAAATAACAAGTCAAGAGGCATGATTTGCAACCATTATCCCATCTAAAATACTCAATATATATGTATGTCCTGCATGCCATTGGGTAAAGCTAGACAACAATGTAACAACTTTATCATCATGCTTACTATTTCTAAAATGACAGACAACGCAAAGATCAAACATAGGATGCATCTAGAGAACAATAAGGTCTAAGGACTATCTGATTGTAACATCCAAGCGCGAAACCAAGCCCCATAGCCATCATAATATATGCCACCAAGGTCACCAATGGAACTGACTACTCATCCAATAGCAATATATTTCTCATCAAAACAACTAAATAGTTAACCTAGAAATTAACATCAAAATCCATATGCTGGTAGCTATGTAAATTTTAATTACAAGAAAAGATTAACCAAATCAAAATTCAATAACAATGAGAATCAAAGATTGCAGAAGAGTAGAGTCCTATCAACACTATTAATCTACCTATACCAAAAGTTAAAATCTAAGTAACCTTCCAAACCTTCATTTCTCCAAAAAATAATTTTTTTTCTAGAACTTTCTTTTCCTGAACCACAATATAACCATTGAACTTATTTTCCGCCATTTTCCATTCTTCACCCAGTAAAATTCAAAATCTGACTTTCAAGTTCCATTTTCTTTTACAGATTCCACAATGGAACAATCAAATTCCACATAAAAATAATAAACAACTAAAACGAATTAAACAAAAAAAGCATGGTTAGGGCTTCCATTCATGTGATCTACAATAATCAATGCATGTTATTTAATTTAAAATAAGAAACAATATACATAAAGAAGTGAAGTGATCAATTAACGTACCAGTGAATGAGTGAGAAGGAGAAACAAAAGAGAGATCGGTTAGAGGAGAGACAGAATCTTAAAGCGATCGCAAGGATTTAAAGTCCAAGGATAGAGGATTGGCGAATGTTTGGCGGGAGAGAAAATCACCGAGAAAATAAAAAGTGATCGGCCGAGAAAATTGTTGCGGAGGAAAAAGAAGAGTTTCAAGGCAGCAAAATTGTACGAGAGAACAGAAAAAAAAAACATATAAAGGTGGGAACCGGAACCCTTTTCAACAGTGTGGTAAATTTATGAAAAAAGAAAGGTAAAACATATAGAGAGGAAAACATAGTTATAGAAAGTAAAAAATATAGAGGTGACGTGGGACATTTTGGTGGCAAAGCGATGGTTGAGGGACGTGAACCTGAGAAATAAGGCCCCAGCCAAATCTACAATTTGAAAATTATTTATTTTTACTTGACTAAACTTCATCCAAATAATAATGATAATAATAATAATAATAATTAATAAATAACACCACCTCTGCAATAAAATAATTCCCCAACTTAATTACTTTATTATTTCTAAAAAAAAAGTAGTTTTAACTCAATTTTTTATTGCTTATTAAATAATTAAATGTACGTGTTTATATAAATATGGTCACTTTTAATTTTTTATATATATTAAAATTATGTTTTTTATAGATTAAGAATTATACTTTATATCTATATTATATATCCAACATAGATTTCAAATTAAAAAAATATAAAATATTTGAGCAAAGTAATTTATAATTACTAAAATTTCTATTTTACGTATCTGCATATGAAAACTATGTATTTAGAAAAATAGAGGCGTGTTTGAAAATAATATATAGTAAATAATAAAATATATTATTTAAAATTAATTAATGATAATTACACATAAAATATGTATAATATTAAAATTAAAATAAAGTTGTGATTTAATAGTAAATTTAAGATTTTATTAATGTATTTAGAGTAGATTCAAAAGTTATCTACATGCAAACCTATTTGATTCTTACATAAACGTCTAATAAATATATTTGGGACAAATATCAAAATTACACCTGAACTTTAATCTAAATTGCAATGTCGTATATGATCTTTGATTTTGTGCAATTTTAGATATGAAATTTTGACTTGATTCAATTTTCAAAATTTACTAACAATATTTTCAAATTATCACTATTTTACATTAATATATTACCTCTACAAACTATTATATTGATTTAATATGAAAATAAATGTATGTATTCATTTCTTTAAATGTGTACAATTGAATCAAAATCAAATTTTTATATATACATATGAACTACAATTCAAATTTCATGTATATAATTACACACCAAATCAAAATTCATGTCAAATTGCACATTAAAACAAACTTCATATATAAATTTAATATTTATCCATTACATTTTTATGTAACTTTCCTATATGTCATAATTTAATCCATCATAATCTTTTATGTTGTTTTTGTTACCATTTTTATTTGTGAGATTTTAAAGAATCTAATAACCATTATTATTGGCTTCAACCACTAATCTTATCCCAGTAACATTTACGTGATCTCAAGAGTCTTCTGCTCATTATAGAACATTTTTAACTCCATCATAACAAGGGTAAAACTACCACAAAAATTCATTTTATTCTCCCTATTAAAAATTTATACAAATTAATCTCTATATATTAAATCAAAAAATAAATTAATCTTTCTATTAAAAATTTTATCAATATTTACTGTTAAAAATTAATATTTGTACATCAATATGAAATCCACATAATACATCATATATTACTGTTTAGTTATTTAATCAACCACAACAATTTAGAACAGTACAAATGAATAAAACTTTTAACAAAAATAATCAATTTGATTTTTGATTTAAAGTACATAGACTACTTTACCTTTAAAAAAAAAACAATATATAAATTGATTCCCAATACAAGGGTTTCTATGGTACTTTTACCACATAATAAGCATAATAAGCATTTTCATCCCAGTCCTCGAAAAAACACTGAAACATTTTTATAAAGAACAATAAGATGAAGTGAAATTTTTTATCAGCTAATATTCTTTAAAGAATAATAAGTGAAACTTTTTTATTCATAGAAGGCACTGTAATCCCTTGAGCTATACATGAGAGTATAAATAAGCTATATATTTTTAATCAGATCAGGTGGCCAGATACGATCGTTATGACTCGTAAACGAGATAAAAGCATCAATATTGTTGCTGCCACTCTTGAATTGCCTGAAGAAGAGCATAATTAGGGACCAGATTGCAGTGTTCAAGTTTAAGATTTGTCATGGGTGATCTGTCATGGCCACTGTCCAACCATCCTCTAATAGCATCAGCTTCGTATGTGAAACCGTCAGCCGCTATGAGTGGATCTTTCATCACCTCCTGCAAATTTAAAAGACAACCACCACGGTAACAAGAAATGAAAACTACATGACCATTAAAATCACTGAAAGAAACCGACATCCTCGTACTGTCTTTTCTAGCAGGCATAAGTTCTACTACAAAGAACTGAACTTGAATGTTACCTGAAAAATTGGGCAGACAAAATGAGAAGGGGCGCAACGAAGCTCCTTAGCTTCCAAGCATGATGCTGAGTTGACACATGAGTCTCTCATTGGACCAAGCACACTCCAGATTTCTGACACAAAGTCTGGTCGATCCAATGGCTGTGTATCGCAGCACCTTATTGCCAAGTGAGCCAACAGTTGGGCTTCTTCAAGTGGCCAGTTCCCAGCTGTTCGGTCCAACACCATGTTAAAGTTTTCTGTCTCTATCGAACATTTTACATCGTTCAAGATCCCCAAAGCCGACCTCCCAGTCAAAAGTTGTAACAGTATCATTCCAAACGAGTACACATCAGATTCTCGAGTAACTTCTCCGTTCTCAAGATACACTGGATCCATATAAACAGATGATGAAGCAGAAGTATCAGTACTTTTGCCTTGTGGGATCAAGCGGTAAATGCCACTGTCAATGAGCTTTGATACGAAATTGGAATCAAGAAGGACCTTAGAAGGTTTTAAGTTCCCATGGGGGATACAAGGCTTATTAGAATGGAGGAAGATAAGAGCAGAGCATATCTCAGAAGCAATGCGAATTCGAGTTTGCCATGGAAGTGGTGGAGATTTACTTTTGCAGGCAAGGCGCTCTTCTAGACTGCCGTTCCTGAGGTACTCAAAGACCAGTGACCTGGACTCCGGGCAAGTTCCAATTATTGTTACCAGATTTGGATGTCTAATCCGACTTAATATCTCTACCTGAAATCAATGAGCAGAAAATAAACCATCACTGGTAGTACTAATAGGTAATAGAAATTTAATTCGCCTAAGAAGACCAACATTTTTGAATCGAAGAACAAGGCAGCTTAAGATCATAAATACATGAGTGGCACCATGTCTATATGTCCGACTACTTTCAGGAAGTACCTCAGATTTCTTAATCAATAAAATGACCCGGAAGCTCACAGGATATGCAAACAACAATGTGTAGCATAACAAAGAACACTTCAAGACTGCTGATATATATAATTGAATATGCCCAAAAGTGGATCCTCCATGGAAGAAGCTTTTGAAAATCCTAAATTTACAATCTAAGTCTCTAGTTCATCATATGTGTGTTGTGTTGATGATTCTAACAAAAAAAAAAAAAAAATACCGACCAACAACAACAAAAATAACATAGATGCTGTAGAGATATTTAAATAAAGTTTACCTCATTCTCAAATTCCAAAAGGCTTTGAGAGCCATAAGATGGCAACATTTTTATAGCAACATTCATATGGCGAAGGAGACCCTTGTATACACTTCCATATTTTCCCTCTCCAATCTTCCAAGAAGGATCAAAATCACGAGTGGCATTGTTAATCTCTATGAAAGAAAATTCAAGGATTTGTGACCCAGGAAAGCTTGAATCTCCACCATTTACAAGTTTCCTCAGATTTTTCAACACCCTTATGGCATTTTCATGCTCTATTCTCAAGTCATCCCGTTTTTTCTTAAAACTAATCAGAAGTTCCACAGCCGAGAACATTTTTTCCTCCAGCCCCTCCACTACACATTGGGACTCCACAATTTGGCTTTCAAGTATCGTCCTTTGGTCCTTAACTATCTGCAGCTCTTTAATAAATTCATCATGTTGATCCTTCATCTTTTGTACTTCTTGCTTTTCTCTTTCAAGCAATTCCTCCATCTCTTTCCTTCGGCTCATCTCCTTCACACACAAGCTTTCTAAAGCCTTTGCCTGAAAAGAAAGTGTAATGAGCAGGAAGTTATGGTTCGGGTGTGTGTGTGCTTTGAGGGGGAGAGCAGATTCAAAAGGATCAGTGCAAAATGGTAAATTTACTTCATCTTCTATCAACTTCCATGGGCAAGATGTTTCAGAAGCTTCATTTGGTTTGAAATCAGAACTCGGAGTCATGTCAACCAAGCAGTAAAAAAATGAAAAAGTGTTTTTTCACCTTGCATGCAGCCTCTATGGCATCATTTTCCTCCTTCCATCGCTTCATTGTCTCTGCGAAGACTTCCTGCTTTAAGTTATGATCATCTATAGTAGACACTTCTAGTTGTTGATCAGTTTCATTACTTGCTTGTCCTTGATGTTCTTCCTGAAAATTAGCAAATCATTGTAGTATAATCTGGTTATTTAGTGCGATAAAAATGGCTTCTACTAAGAAGAATATTTAACGGATAACTAAATTCATTTGCTATACACAATCTGACTCAATGGAATCCAAGCTCTGGTTCATAAAGGTTCATGAATTCAATATTAAAAACCATGATCCCTAGGATTTTCTTTTCTTTTGCTTTCTAAATGCAAAATTTAAACAGGAACAAGTAGAATAGCTTACAACCTTACCAGAAAATAACAAAAACGATCTTGGCAATGATACCCACAAATTAAAAAGTTAAAGCATCTCTTCTCACCTCATCCATCTGCAACATGCTTGATCCATAAGTGTCAACCACTCCATTGCTAGGCAAGTTTGGAAGTACTGAACGCAGGGAAATAGGCCTTAAATTTCCTCTCACTACGTTGGCATCTTCCTGTGGTTCTGCACGGCTCAGCAACAAAGTTATGCCTTGGAGAAAACAACTGCTTGGAACTTAATTCATGAAAGTCAACAGAAATGGGATCATGATCTGGAGCAGGGAATTTACCTGGAGATCTCTCCCTAAGCACGGATTCTGACAGCATCTCTGCTTGCTCTGTTCTTAGGGGTGAATCCATTGGTGGTGATGGAGTTGCAATCTCTCTGCTAGATCCGTCTTTTCTGCCTACTCTGTTTCATATGAAGGCCAACTAGTGAATAATTATTGAAGTTCTCAGTGCAAAACTCTACAAAGTCAGTGAACCTGAAAATGCTAATCCACTAGTTCAGAACAAGCCAAACACCACTGGTCACCCAATTTTATCATAAGCCGCATACCTAACAACTATTGCCATGAGGCAGTTGACACCAAGGGGTGAAGCATAGATAGAAAGAACTAAAGAAGAGTTAAATTGGTATAGCTGATCCAATGGACTGCAGAAGCAGTGAAGGAGGAACCAAAGTCTCTCCCACCTAAAAGAACATCAAGCAACCATAATTTTAACTTACAATGTCAAAACATTACCTAGTATAGATGAGGCGACCCTTGCAAGCAAACCAGATATGACAGGAAACTGGTGCATTCTGGCATACAAAGATTGCTTTCTTGGACTTTAGTTCTACTAGTTTCCTGCAATCTCAAAGAGAATTTAAATTTGGAAATTGAATACCAAACCAATAAAATTGAAAAGGCAGTATAAGGTGGAGGCTCACACCACCAGCATAACCAGCTAGCTAGATTCCGTTAAAAAGAATTCAGAATTCCAATATACATTCATGATGATATTGAAAAACGATAGGATGTGATAACAGATTCATACTTTGAGTAATATTTATCTGCTGCTGCTCCCATAACAAGCCATCTAATATTATGCCGTGCTATAATTTCTAAAATTCCCTTTTCAACACTGTCCATTTCTATCCATAGTGCATCTGCCTGTACCTGTACATTGTTCACATCATTACGTCATTAGTTAATAAGGACATCAAACTAATAGCATTGACCTTTTTCTTTAGAAAGATCGGTGACAGGTAAAATGAACAGCAAAAGATACATGTCTCTTCCTCAGAAATTAAAACAACTCAAGGGCTGTGTAATGTTGGTCACATCCGTGACTGAACTAAATTGGAAAAGAATGAAATAAATAATACCCCTGAATGATCAAGAATAAGAAGGTATTCATCTAAGCGTTCTTGCAATCTTTGTCTTTCAAGTTGCTGGAATGCCTCTACTGCGTGCTGTTTCAATTTACTGCGCGCAAGCTTTCCGTCTGCTGCTTATATTATAAATTAAAGATATAATCTTAAAATTTGTACCATATGATCAAAGCAACTAAGCTATGAATACGCTCAATAATCATTAATCACTATCAAATAATGAACATCCACTAAAGTAGGATTTTTTATCAATAACTCCACAAGCTTTCTATTTTCAGTCAAATGCAGTGGAATCTTAAATCAAATACCGAATAGAAACATGTTACTCTCTCGGTCTATCAAATTATGAACATCCATTAAAGTGCAATATAAACTTCATATAAAGTAGGATTTCTGATCAATAAGTCCACAATCCAAAACCTTTCTATTTTCAGTCAAATGCATTTGACTCTTAAATCAGATACCAAATAAACATGTTACCCACTCAGTCCATATTGATATTACTTTACAGTATTCAATTTCACGGAAATTTAACATAATTGCAGCGAAATCCAAAAGTGTTAGTAAAATTCAATCCGTGTTCATTTCTCTTTCTCGATGTTGAATTATATATAAGATCAGCTCATTAACTTTTTTTCTAAAAAAAAAAAAAAAATAACTAATAAGCTATAATAAATACAGGAACAAACAAACAATTGCTCTCTTTTTCTTTCACGAATCTTTAAATTAAAAAAAAAAATCAGGTGTCAGCGGTGAACAACAAAAACAACTTCCAAATTTCTCTTTCAACTTTCTCAGCAACCAAACAGAACTTCAACAAAAACCAAACAAACTCCAAAAATCAAAATTCAAACGAGCTAAAAAATTTAAAAAACTCACTCAATGCAAGTACATGTGTAGGCCGGTGAATGTGAAGCACGCATATCTTTTTCCCGGGAAAGTTGTCAACCGCCCAATCAAGCGTTGTTTTACTCTTCTCCACATTTTTCCCCAGCGCAACAAATATAACATCCTCATAGTCGTATTCTCTATCACCTTCAATCGCTTCCACCAGACTCCCCATCTATCCACAGATTCCTCTCTTTTTTGTTTATTCCTTTTTTTCTTCTTTTTAATATAAAGCTACTCCACAGAAATTATGATTAGGATTTAGGACCAATTTTTAAATTGCCAAATTGACTCGGGGAGTGAGTCAATCACCGAGTTAAAAAAAGTTGGCCTTTTCTTCTTCTTTTCAGCATTAGATCAGTCTCACAGTTCTAACCTACCTTTAGACAAAACTAAGAAAAAAATGGAGAGACAGCTGCTTGAAAGTTACGACGAGATTTAAACGATAAATAAATAAAAGGTATAAAGATAAATGTAACCCCCAAGCATTTACCCTTTTTTTATCACTTTGGTCCCTATTTCGGACCGCTTTGGTACTCAATCTTCACAATTTAATAAATTGCTTTCTATATTAGATGAAAAAGGTGACTGAATTACTAAATTTTTTATAGCACTGAAATGATAGCACATATGGCAGTTTATTCACTTTATTGTACTTCGTTACCAAGGTAAATAATTTTTTTAAAAAAATTTATGAAATTTATGAAATTTGTTGAATTTTTAAATATTTTTATTAATTTTTACTTTTTATCTTGAATTTTCATATGAATGGTCATGTCAATGATATTAAAATTTAATAATTTAGTTAATTTTTTATCAAAAAAGCAATTTAAAAGATTTTAGAGAGATATAAAGTAATTTTAAGAAAGAGTTAGGATTAAATTAATAAAAGTAAAAAATATTAGAGGCTACATTTATTATTATGCCATAAATAAATAAATAAATAAACTCTAGATAAAGGAATAAAAAGAACGAATTACAACGTGAAATGGAAAAAGAATAAGAAAAACGACAGCAAGGTGGAGTTTTATTTTATTTGACTACCTTTTAAATTTCATTTTACAAATTACGTGGAAATGCAATATAAATTTAAGAGTTCAGCTTGTTTTTTCGTATTTAAACAGACTATGTGGAATGTTTCCTTGCACTTGATTTTAGTTTGACTATTTAGTATTTATGATTTTTTTTTTAAAGTACTTATTTTTAAGCTTTCTAGAAAGCTTTAGGTTTGTCCTTGGCACTTTTATATTGCTTTCCATTTTAATATTTTTTATTGAAATTGATTTGGTTATGATTGAATTTTTATTTATAAATATAAATTAAAAACTCATATCTTTTACTCTCTGTTGATAAGAAATTAAAATTGAAAGCTGAATCAAGGGTGAGATTTAAGGAATGCTAGAAAGCCAAAATCTTACTTGATTATTCTTCTAGGTAATTTTTTTTACTTAAAATTAAATATGTTCACAATTACAATTGAATAACATATTTATATAAAATTTACGTAAAATGCCCCATCAGTTTTAGTTATTCACTGGACAAGGCAACATTTTGTTTTTTTTTTTTCTTCAATTTAGTCTTTAAGCTTTTCTGTGTCTATATTAGTCTCAAAATTTAAAAAAAAAATTAATTTGACCCCTAAACTTGAATTCTATTACGGTATGATGACATGACACTTTGTGCCAGATTAGCACCTAAAAAATATATATAAATTATTAATAATTTATAAAATTTTTTATTTTTTTTAATTTGTAGTGTAATTCCGAAGCACCACTACATCATACATCAATTAAATCCAAGTTCAATTTAAGGGTAAATATTATTTTATCACTTGTTTGTATTGTTTGGAAACTTTCACCTGATATGTTTCTTGATTAAATAGATACATTTTCTTTTGTAATTTTAGCTCAATTTTACATATATATCCCATATTTTTAATTAGTTCTTTATTTTCTTTTTTCGTATATTCCCGCATGTTATAGTTTATTGATTAAATAAAGATATATATATATATTGTAAGTTGTAACATTAAGATTTTGTTTAGATAGCATAAAATAATTAAATGAAAGTGTAATTACTTGAGTGATAATTACATTCTTTTGTAATTATAAATAATTATAATTTCCTAGACACATTTGACCGACAGAGTATAATTATATTATAGTTTTCTATATCATATTTGGTACTATAAATTATAATTATACAGTTACACAATATATATTTTTGAAAAAATATTAATTATTATAAAAAATTATTAGCATGATAAAAATAATTTATAAGCAAGTAATAAAAATTAAAATCAAATCATTATATGTATTATGTTAGTCTAAGAAAGTAGTTGATAATACGATTACCAACAAATATGGCAATAAAACAAAACATCATATGCAATTTTATCTAATTGTTCTAATGTGTATTTATTAAGTTATCTAATACGATTAACATATACTCTTTATTATCATTTGTCGGTCATTAACTAAGTTTATCATCATCTAAATTTGAATATACATCATTAAGATTATCAATATCTCCTTCTTCTATATACTACTCAAAGTATGAATCATCTCAATTCCACCTATGATTGAAGTTATGAAATATGCAATATGTTAATACAATCCAACATTATTTTTTATGTTATACTTAGGTGATGTTGTTAATATGAGAAATATTTTTTAAAACAACAAATGTCTTATTGATCACATTTCACGGTCGTGAATGTTTCATGTTAAAAAGTTTGCGAGCTATTTATGGTGCTTGTATCTAAGACCATTCTCTCAAATGCTATTATATCCCATGGTATGGTGCAAGACAATCATTTGCATAATTAGTATTGACCTTGTTATATTTAGATTCATAGTATATATCCATTTGGAGAAATACTTATGTTAGGTTACATCTATTTTGATAATAAGTAAATTAAGTAAAAAATAATATAAATTTTATAATATATAACATTTATAAAAAAATATAACTTTTTCACTTTTTGTAAATAATATAATTTTTATAACTTTAAAATTTTATTTTTATTAAACAAGTTATGATAAAAATAATTATAACATTTATTTATGAATAAGTATATATTTTATAATATATAGTATGGACACATAAATAAGTTACATCTATACTTATTGGTCATAAATTTTTATAAATAAATATATTACAACACTTTTATGACATGTAAAATATATATTTAAAATTTTTTAAGATTTAAATAATATATTTTTTCATTATAACTTTATAAATGCACATATTATTTTATAATATATATATTTTAGCATTTATAATATAATAAAAAATGTTTGCCATAACCATCCCAAACACTTATACGTGTTCATGCTTATAATATAATTTTTATAAATTGTATAAAGATAATTTTTTAAAATTTGATTTGGATATAATTACCTGTCTCACCCCTAAGAATTTGAAAGTGTAATTGGAGTGCTCTAATTATACCAAATTCAGTGGGACTCATCAATTACAATGGCTACCTGAAGATACTACCAAAATTTAATTATTAGGTAGCTTTCCAAACACCACCTAACTATACTTACCTTAAAAAAAAAGTTTTAAGGGTAAATATAATTTTTGTTACTTGGCTTCAAGATATAAGTTGGTATCTAAAGGTTTTTCTTGTCTAATTAGGTACCTAAATTTAGTCTCAAGGTTTAATTTGATACCTAAATTTTTTTGGTTAAATTAGATACTTGAACTTGTCTTTTGGTTCAAATTAGTATATGAACTTGACTTCATAGTTCAATTAAGTCATTTATCGTAAGTATTAATTTGGACAAAAAGAAACCAAGTTTAGGTACCAATTTAAACTTAGAAACTAAATTTAGGTACTTAATTGGACCAAATTAGACTTTTGGTACCAAATTAAACTTTAAAGTCAAGTTCAAGTGCCTAATTGAATTTAAAAAAACCTTAACTAGGTACTAATTTAAATCTTGAAGCCAAATTTAGGTATCGAAATGTATATTTACCCTTCTATAAGTAATTATGAAATAGATTATTTTTCAACTCTCTCCCAAAAAGCTTCTTTTAAATACCTTTCAAGATTTAGTTTGCGACTAGTTGTTCTGCCACTGCCGGCTAGCTGCCCCCTACATTGCTTACCCATTTTCTCTTCTACCATGCATTCTTTCTCTCCTCATTCAACCCTTCTTTGGGGTTTTGATGGCAAGAGGAATGTACCAGCAATTCAGATCAAGGGAGTTTTATGACATATTTCGGTTTTTGCGATACTTTTTCGTAAACAAAATTTGATAAAAAATACAATACGTTAATAGTTTATAAGTTGCAATTAAAGAAACAACTGAACTTAAAATGTAATAATGATGTGCACAATAATTTGTTCCTCGAATCAATTATTTCAAGATAATTTTTCCTTCAAAATTTAGGTACAAATTAATAAAGAAAAATTTATTTATACCCAAAATTACACTTAAAACAATTTATTTTAAGGAACAAAATAACATACTCTCCAACTGCACATAAACAAATAAACAAGTCTTCTATGTATGTATAGCTAATAATGGATTTGTGAATATTTAGATAGTATATTCGAACCATGTCACTGAAATCATGCAAAATGAAATATAAAAAATACTCTTTTAAACTCTTCAATTTATAGCATTTCTTTTGAAATTGTGCCCAATTAAGTATTTGATAATGTATGAATAAAAAGAGACATTCCCCACTTTAACATTTTCAATTGTAACGTATTTTTAAACACAATACATAAATCACACTATGGCTCATTAGAAAATATTTTTGCTTGAACTAATAACTTCTTCAATTAAATAATAAAACTATGTAAGTGAAGTCAAAACAAACCAATAAATATAACAAATTGCATAATTAGTTGCCAAATGAGTTGCAACTAATAGTGTGGTCTATGCATTCTACTTTCTTTCATTTTAAAACAATTTTCAACTAAAAAAATTATCTTTTTCTATTTTTTAAAGGTTTTTTTTTCAAAGACCATTCAGCGATAAAAAAAACTAATAATTTAAAAACTAGAAGGTGAGGCAAACTCTAGCTATAAGATGGTAACATCTAAGTTAAGTAAATTAAATCCTTATAATTTTATTTTTAAGAATTTAATTTTTCTATTTTTAAAATTTTGAAACTTGGGTCTAGTGGTTAATACTGTTAAAATTTTATTGTTCAAATTTAAGTTCATTACGTTATATGTTTATCAAGCGAGTATTTTTTTTATTTCACAATATCACACCTACATTTTTTTTTTTAAATAGTGCTAACAGTTGGATTTGAATTCTGAAATCTAAAAAGTAGAAAGATTAAAATTTAAAAAATAGAAGTACAAGAACTAAATTTCAAATTTTGTAAAATACAAGGACTTATGACTTATTTTGACCTACATTTATCTAAGTTCAATTATAATTCAATTTATATATTTTTCAAGAATTTTAAATTTATCAAGTTTATAATTTTAGGGAGTTAATCCTTCAACTATACAGTAAAAAAGGGAAACACATGCATAATTTGAACAATATATGACTCAAACCTTAAAATTAATATCTGATTGATAATAATTTTAAAAATTTTTTGTTGAAATTAAATATGTTGCATTTAAATATTTAAATTAGGTTTTAATTTTTAAAGCAGAAGCACTAAATTTCTAAAACTAAAAGGAAAAAGATAAAATTTAAGTATAAGGATCTGATCGAAAATTATACCTTTATCTAATCCCCGCCAAAACCCGGTATTTATATATTCCTTTCGCCCACCTGACCTTCTTTCAATTGTTCGTTTGACTGGTAGTTTTTATAGAAACTCACTTCCCTCCATACTCCTTGCTCTATTCCCCCTTTTTCTCTCGCCACAATCCCTAAATCAATTTATATCGTCTATGGATCATGGAAGCCACCGCAGATCCCTCATCGGAAATCTCTATCGACGATGCCGATTCTTCCACCGTTTCACCGATCTCCGATCATGATCTCTTCGCGCAACTCGAATCTCTCCGTCACGATTACCATGCTCTCCAATCCAAATCTTCATCCATGGAGGAGAGTCTGCGTCTTCTCCAGCAACAGAGAGACGAAGCAATTGCTCAAACCGCTGCTTTAACGGAGAAAGTTCACGAGTCGTCACTCGAGCGAGACTTTCTTCGCCGTCAAGTGGAGGAATTCGAAGTTATTTTAAGAGAAAACGAAGGTGGTTTTGCGAAAAAGATCGATGAGGAGTCTAAAGCAAAGGTTGAACTCGAGGAAAAGCTTGAATTTTACAGAGGGAAAGTCGAAGAGTTGGAATCGGAAACTAAAGTCAGAAATGAGTTGTTCGAGAAAAGCTTGGATTCGATCTGCTCAGTGAAGGAAAGTTTGGTTGAAATCATCGAAATTTTGAATGATGAAAAGGAAGTGACGGAGAACGTTGATGGTAAGAGCGAGAAAATGGAATTAGAAGACGAAGAATTGTGGAATTTTGCGAGAGAAGTTAGCACGGTTTTGAAACTTGCGAGAGAAGCTAACTCGAAAGCGTATGAGTTCAAGGAAGCAAGAAAGAAGGAGAAGAGGGAACTGGAGGGCAGTGTTGTGAGTTTAACGGAGGAGAATCGCGATATCAATAGTTTGTTGAGGATAGCTTTGGTGGAGAAAGAAGCGGTGGAGAAGAATTTGAATAAGCTAAAAGGGAACACAGAGCAAAAGAGAGTGGCACTGTTACATATTGCAGAGCGGGGGTTGCAGAGAGTCGGGTTCGGGTTTATGATGGGAAATGGAAGCAATGAACAAGCGACGGAGAGTTCAGGGGCCTCTACTACTAGTATAGGTAGTAAATCGGATGGCAGCGAATGTGAAGAGGAGGTTGTTAGCCTGGTACGTTTAGGTTTATTCTATCTTTTGTTTTGAACCAGATCATGTTTGATTCTTGTTTGCATTGACTCATTAGCTTCATACGGATGCTTCAATTATGCCATTCAATTGTGTACCTAGAATGCATATTGGTTAACTTAAGACCCTGAACTAGTTCCTTCTGTTGCTTGAATGCTTAATTTTCATGTTTGTCCTGACTTAAATGATGATGGCACACATTATTTACGGTAGAGCTTCATAATGTGGTTGAGAAGTTTATGCATGTGTACTATATATAGATAAATTTGCAACAAGCACAGTGTCTTACATCCTAACTCATCTTTGACAGGCCTCTACGGTGGAGAAGATAATGAAGAATTTAAGACTTGAAATTTCCCAATTACGAAGATCTTTGGAGGAATCTAGGTATTTCATTAACGTATTGCTTGTTGCTATTGCCTTTATTTTTTAAAGCTTTTGTGCATAACATATATTCAGATATGAGTATGGAGATATGATCCTTTGAATACGGGACAAAACTTAAATTGAGCATGCGTATTTAGGATGCATACTCGTACCAGCACTCACCCTAAATCGGGGTAACATAGAAATTGCACTTCCCCGTGTATTTGGATTTGATTACAATAGAGGCATGTTTTGATCGCAGTTTATAACTTTAAAGGATATAGTGTAGATAGAAGCTCGATCAATGTGCCTCTTGTGGAAAATGCAAGGATTATGAACCTATGCTCGTCTGTTCTACTGCTCAAAGGTTTGGAGTTATTGATTATTGTTGCTATGCCAGGTCTGACACCGAGCGACTACAGAGTCTTACAGAGAAACAAGCTCAAAAACTTGAAGAAAACACACTGTACATTAAAGAATTGGAAGACAGAGAGATGGTTTTAGCTCAAAATGTTAGCATCTGTCTTTTTTCGGCATCTGTTGGAAGTATTCTGTTCTTTTTTTTTTTTTTCTTCCTCTATTCTTAATTCCTTCACTATTATTATTTTTATTGAAATTTTCAACTGTATAAGGTCGATGAACTCTTGATGGAAATAAAAGAAACTGAAGCAGATGTTGCTAGATGGAGAGAAGCTTGTGAATTGGAAGTAGAAGCTGGAAAAAAAGAGGTTGAAGAACGTGAGAAACTGGTACGTACTTTATTCTGTCATCAATATGAACCATTCTCGAGCTTGTTTGCTCTGTGAATGAATGATAGTCTTTTACGTAGCCTGGAATTAGATGGGTCGGATACGGCATGTGTCAAGCATAGATATGGAGGATCAAATCCTCATGCGAGGTGCTTCGAGAAAAAAGAAAGAATTGGAGTAGCATAGATAAACTCTTAAAATAACATTGAATTTAATTGGAGTTGATTGATGTAATAAAATTCAGGTAAAAATATATCTTTCAATTTTTATGTTGAATAAATTTGTCCCTCTCAAAATATTTAGATCAATTTAATATTTGTTAATATTAAAAATGAGCAATTAAAAACAATATGACTGTGTTAATATTTTCTATCATTTGTACATAATTTGATTGGTATAATAATAAATTTAGCTCTCGAAGTTTATATATTCTGTGTAAATGTTGAAAAAAATGTGTAAATATCGCGGGCTAAATTTGTTAAATCAATATTAAATTGACAAAACATGTAAAATTTGAAGACTAAATTTGTTATTATACCAATAAAAAATATGTATTATTGACAAAAAATTTACCATTGTGATTTGTTATTTTTTGTTGCTCACTTTCGAAATTACTCTAATATTTTTAGAGGGATTAATTTGCTCAATATCAAAATTGAGAGGGACCAAATTTTTTTTTTTACCCATTTTAGTCCAATAAAGTCTGAAACCTAAGAGCATTGATGTTTCATTAGGTTGTTATTTTGAAGCAAGAATTGGACAAAACAAAAACAGCTTTAGAAATATCCAATGGCAAGCTAAGGTTGAAAGAAGAACTCGCAGCTGCAGCTATAGCTGCACAGGCAGCCGCAGAGCGATCTGTGCAGCTAGCCGACAGCAGAGCTGTCGGACTACGCGACCGGATTGAGGAGTTAACGAAACAATTAGAAGAAGCAGAGGGCAAAGAGAGGAATCGACGTAAGGTGAGGCATATTTGTTGGCCTTGGGAAATCCTGAAAATGAATATTACAAATACTAGAGCTCAGAATGGTAAACGCATGCTACCAGAAATGCAGGCCTTTCTTCATCATAACAGGTAACTTATAGATTTGCCAAATAAACCATACTCTTATTTTGTCTTAAAGTTGCTTTTTTTTTTTTTCTCATGTAAATCATAATTTAATTATAAGTTTTATTTTTATTTTCTTTTAATCTTGTTATCCAAGGGCAACAAATTTACTTGAAAAAACAAACAAAACTTATATTCACAAATGGGAGAGAGCATGAATCGGTTAAACTGAGTTGGCTAATTGATCCAGTAAGTTGACTTCAATCTAAACAGTATAATGTTTAAATCAATTTATAGGGTGGTTTTATTTGACTATATGGACCAATTATCGATTATTAAATTTTATAATCAAGTGGATTGATTTAATCGAATTAATATTTAATATTTTTAATTATTTTAAATATATTTACATTTTATTATAATATATAAATAAGTTAAATCAGTTAAATATATTTATATTTATATTATTTTAAATAAATTTGTTAATTAAACTAATTGATCTAACTGAACTGCTTAACAATGAAACCAACTAATGTTAATTAGTTGAATTAGATCAATTAGGTTGAAAAACCCTATCGGATTAACTGTACACCTATATATAAATGCATCTAAAACTCGAAAAAGAAAGAAAGAAGACAATATTTTAAATACAATTTAATGAAAACAAACATCAAACTTCATGCCAGACAGTTTGTTTACAACATTTTCAAGTGAAAAAGCACACCCAAAGAAAAATTAGAAAATATCAGATATTAAATAAAAAAGGAAAGCAAAATAATACAATTTGGCAACTTCGAGTTGCCTGTTGAAATCGAACATACTTTCTCCTCGGGGATCCGATTCTTCAGTAATCCATCCCTGAAAGGTTAATTGTAAAGCTCTCCAATTTCCTTTTTCATAATTCCTTTGATCTGAATATGAAATACAAACAACCAATTCAAGCAAAAAACAATTTTAGCACAAAACAAACACCCACGGTATATATGTGGAAATAGAATTAAAAAATTACCTGCTTTGCCGAGAGTCCAATTTCCTTCAAATCATCAAGCTGTAAATACAATTTTAGTTATTAGTGCCAAGTTCTTCATTCAGAAGGTAAAAAAGACAAACCATAAACCAGCCAAACAACTAAACTAAAATACTTGCTTACATCCTTAAAAGGTTCAGGTGATTCTTCACGTAGTTCAAGAATGTATGTAGCTCTCTTCTCTCCAATTCCCTGAATGAAAAAAAAATCGTATATTTAGTTTGCTTAGGTCAAAAGCAAATCAAAAACTAGTATTGTTAGTTACAAGCTCACCTTTAATCTTTTCAAGTCTTCTCTGTTGATAAAGGAGAAAAGAAAAAAAAAATTAACATTAGTTTATTGAATTTCAAACAATAAATGTGAGATTAGATTTGAAAAACTTGAATTAGATTTTCGAAATATACTGCCTGTTTACTAAGGTATGATCTTTTTTTAGAATAAAGTAACATTTAATCCCTGAATTTGGTAACTTTTCTCAACCTGGTTCCTAAACTTTTTTTATCATATTAGTCTTGGAACTTAGTAACTTTTCTCAATTTAGTCCCTAAACTTAGATTCAAGGTTTGGTAACGTGGCACTCTGAGGAAAAAAAATTATTGGTGTGTTTTTTTAGATTTTATATAAAATTTTCAAGTGATTATGTGGTACAATTTCAAAGTACCATCTCATCACATCTCAACGATCCAAGTTCAATGACAAAATTAAGAAAAGTTGCCAAGTTCCGAGATTAATGTGGACCAAAGAAAAGATTAGGGATCAAATTAAGAAAAGTTATCAAGTTAAAGGACTAACTACTGCTTCATCCCTTTATGAAATGGCTGAATTTAAATTAGAAATGATAAGAGCTTATGAAGTCCTAAAATTACTACTAAAAAACTTATATTCTTACTTGCTAGCTGTATTTAAGAATCTGAGATATTCATCAACAAGAGAATTCTGCAATAGGAAAAAATATAAAATTTAACAGGGAAGTGTCAAATAATTAAATATAGAAAAAGATTCTAATATGGTTTAGATTTGAAATCCACCTTCATTCGAGAACTACGAGCACTAAATGTCTTCCAAGAATTGCAACTGGTGTCCACAATTTCCGATTTGTCATTTTTTAGTAACCTTGGCTCTGGAGTCTTTGGCTCCAAAGCTTCTGTTGAAACTTGACCTTCAAATGAAACATCAGTCTTTGGTGGTATTTCTACACATGACGGAGTTGAAGAATAAAGCAATTTCAGATTATTAGACAACTCTTGTAATCTTGCACTGATCGGTGGTGATGCTTCCTTGTTGACAAGTAAAAGGTTGTTCTCCTTATCTATGGGTTGATCTGTTTAAAAAAATGCCACATATTATTAGCATGTCATCCTTATAGTTTTTAAAATCGGATCGGTAGTAGAACCGAGCAGATCATTGGTTCCCGATTTAATCGGTTCAATTGATTTATCCGATAAATTATTTAAAAAATCATAAAAAATAGAGAAATTCAACTCAACTTTTAAACCCAATTCAATCCGTACCGAGTGATTAACTCAAAAACCAATTCAACCTTTTGCCCAAGCAGGTTGTTCGTCCAACCGGCCCAATTTCAACGACATTACTACTGAAATGGATTTTTCAATTTGATATGCTATAATCTATATATACCTGCTTCAATAGAAAGTGCCTTTGCATTGCTATCAATATTTGGAGTGGCTTTATCATGATTATCATCCTCATCAGTCACATTAACCTTGAAAATCAAATAACAAATTTTAATAGTAACTAATCTCCTTGAGTATATTTGAATAAGTCTTTAAACACAATATAAATTTAATCACCTTGTCTAGTATCTTGATTTCTTGTGTAGTAGCCTTAACTGTCATGTCACTTTCTTCTGCACTAAAAGCTTGCAAGGGGAAATGCTCCTGAAAACAAAAAATAAAACCAAGCATGGAAAAAAATATCATTTATATTGTAATCTAGTATCACATATGTAATGTCATGTCAGCTTGTTATTTCAGCGTATTACTCACAAAAAAATTCGATTAATGGATTTAATTGTTGCTATTTGCGTCAAGACTAAAATTTTGAAATTCGAAGAGTATATGAATTAAGAAATAAAATTTTGAAATTCGAAGAGTATATGAATTATCATCCTCATCAGTCACATTAACCTTGAGAATCAAATAACAAATTTTAATAGTAACTAATCTCCTTGTGTATATTTGAATATGTGTTTAAACACAATTTAAATTTAATCACCTTGTCTAGTATCTTGATTTCTTGTGTAGTAGCCTTAACTGTCATGTCACTTTCTTCTGCACTAAAAGCTTGCAAGGGGAAATGCTCCTGAAAAGAAAAAATAAAACCAATAAGCATGGAAAAAAATATCATTTATATTGTAATCTATCACATGTGTAATGTCATGTCAGCTTGTTATTTCAGCGTTTTACACACAAAAAATTCGATTAATGGATTTAGTTGTTGCTATTTGCGTCAAGGCTAAAATTTTGAAATTCGAAGAGTATATGAATTAAGAAATATTCAATTAGAGAACATGAAGTAAATCTACAACTTTACATATAGTACATGACTAATAATATAATTTAACTAAACAGATTTAACGTTTGGGTCAAAACTAAAATTTTAAAATTCCAAGAGAACGAGGACTAAAATTGACCAATGACACAATTTAAGCAGAATACAAGAACTAACGGCACAATTTGACCATTTTAATATCTTCTTTGCAATCAATGATTATGTACAAGAAACAAGATTTGAACTTAGTAACACGTCTGAGTTTTAAAGTCTGCAAAAGAGGTTTACCTGTGTATGAGATACTACTACTTCTGAAATCCTAGAAGAGTCCTTTTCCTGCACAAAATGATGATAACTTTCCCAATCATAAAAAGATTCAGAAACTGATTCACATTCTTAGATGCATATTTCTTTACACACCAGATAGAATGAATACAAAAAAATGTTACCTCTTTTTGTATAGCATGTTTAGTAATGGTCGAGACATTTTCTAATGGCAAGCTTTCCTACATTCAGATATAGAAGCTTATCATTTAATGAACCTTAATTTCATCATATTCAATGTTTTATTTTCTTAACTTTATAGAATAGCAAAACATTCCATTTTTTCATGCAAATTATGTAAAAGAGATTGGAAGAAGCTAGAATCCTTTCTTAGGAAAACTGAATACCTCCTGACATACCTTCTTAGGTTTGGTTGAATGGCATGCTTCATCAAAAAGTTTCCTTCAAATTATAAAAAAAAATATTATGGAACCTTGAAATTACCAATATATAGAAAGAGCAACAACCATGACGAAAATATTATATATCTTGAAGCAAGTAGGAGAGGTATCATTATGTACCTTCCTTTTAGAGCTGAAGCCTTAACATTGGCTTTATTTTCCGGAACTCGCACTCGATTTCCAATCGGTTTTGACGTAGTTGCAGAAACAGTCCCGGTTAAACGACTCTTGCTTGAAGAAGAAACCACCATAGGTCTCACCATGCTTTTAGCTTTCTTTGTTGAATCGGGTATAGTCTTAGAGCTGCCTTTACAAGAACGAGAAGCTAAATTTGCCATGTACATGGAATCTTGGCAAAAGGATGAATTCTACACTCAAAGAAGTTTAAAAAAAAAATCAATGTGAATTGCAAACAAAATTTGGGGAAAATAAAAAAAAGTTGTTGTAAAATAAATCTGGAACTGAAAATCTCACCAAGCATGTGATCATCAAAATCTTGTTTGTCCCTCCCAACGAATCACGCAAAATTCGAGTTAGCTTACTTTCGCGATAAGGTACATGGCTTTCATTGGCATTTAAAGCATACACAACATTGTGTAAGGCATATATGGACTTATTTATTTTATTATTCTCCAAGAGATTAACACTACCAGTGCTTTTCCTTTTGGCATCCTCATAACCTGGTAAATGCAAAAAAAAAAAAAAAAAAAAAAGCGCTAGAGGATGAAATTGGCTAATTTTTAAGCCACAGCAGAGAAAAATACGACTGTGTAACTAAAAATTGAAACCTGCCAAATCAACAAAGTTCATCTTCCCAAAAGGAAGAGCATTGGATTCATTGCCCCGAAATACATGAATGATTAAGCCTTTGTGACTTCTATGATGAGGTTCAGCTATTATCTTCTGGGATTGTTTATGTGAATTTTGATTCGAAAGATATAGTTTCTGAAATTCTTCAATAGATTTCACAGGAACCTACAAAAAGAAATGAATCAATCAATAAACCGAAAGGTAAGCTAAACATCACTAGAGAAACTTCCATTTTCAAAATAAAATAGCTTATATAACTTGCCTGAGAAAGTCCTTTAAGTTGAATTTTGCCGCGAGCAACATCCTCCAATATCAAAACTTCATGCCTATCTGGAGCTAAATGATCATAAGCATAGTCTTTCAAAATCTCATAGCATGATACGGCTATTAACTTGCTACTTTCCTCTGCTAAAGAAAGGATTTCAGCCATAGCTAGTACTGCTAAACCTGGTTTCCCTTCCGAACCCTTCAAAATTTTATAATTCCATACTTAATTTTCTCCAGAAATTATATAGTAAATTATTTAATAGCAATAAAAAGAATATTAACTGACCTGAATTGTAAAAGTCTTTCCGCTGCCTCTTGCTCCATAAGCAACGACGGTGGCATTATAACCATTAAAAACATCTTCAATAAGTGGCTTTACTTCCTTTGAAAAAATTAAATCATTTCCCTCGCTTCGATCGTAGCAATAATCCAATTCGTACGATTCTTTACGACTGCTAAATATTTTCGACCGAAAAACAAAACAACGGTAAGTATCATTTCTTGCTTTCAGCTTTCGACGATAAACTTAAAAAAAAATGTAAAATAAATCGTTACCTCGTAGATTCATCTCCAAAAGAAACAGCGACAGTTTCGGAATCATCTCCCTTTGGTCTGTGAACTGAAATCCACTTTCCAGAAGCTTCGTTGACGGATTCCGGTTCCAGATCTGTGAAGCCTTTGATTTTCGCTATCACTCGTGCCTTTCGACCTCGATTTTGTCCCATTGTAGAATAACTTCTTCTTTTTTGCTCGCTGAAATTTCTTCTGTTTTTCGAATTCGAATTTCGTAGTTGAAATTTCGAGTGATGGAGATTTTGATTTAACTTTATTGAAAATAAAATGTAAGGTTTAAAGAGAGGGAATAGCCGTTAGGTTTGAATTGGTTTTCAAATTTGGTTGTTCTGGCGCTGAGGCGCTCTTATCTGGCTCTTCCCTTTTAAAGCGTTGGCGATTTTATTTAATTTTTATATTTATTAGCCAAAAAATCCTCGGCTTTTCTCTTACGCTTTTCCTTTCTTAAACGATGCGTTTTGTCCTACTTTACATCAGTCAGGAAAACGTTGCCGTTTAGTGGCGGAAAATAGACAACGAAAAAATTGGATAAATCACACCCCATCACGCTATGGTCCATGTCAACCAATCGAGAATCGTTAATATAATCAACACAATTAAATCAGATGATTGAATACTAAGTGTTAACTGGGTTGATATAGATATTGTTGTCTATATAGGAATATATGAATTTGAGTATGTTAAAATATATTATCTTTCTTCTTACCGGTTGAAAAAGGATTATGAATAATTTTAAGCATTATGTCAAATAAATCATAATAATCATAATAGATTGTTCAAAAAAAGTCAATAAAACTGAGTAAAATATAAGTTAAACAACTCCTTAAATTGGATTTTAAATAATTTAAATATTTAATTTTGTTGTTATAATTTAAAAAATAAACATTTATGTTTTTATTGTTGATTAGACTTTTATTGAAAATATATACTTACAACTTTTCTCATTTTGGTACCTAAAGTTTTATTTTATTACCACTTTAGGTACTAGCTATTAACTCCTGTAAAAAAAAAACTTCAAACTAATTAAATATTGGCATATGGAATTTTTAATTAAATAAAAATATTTAAAATTAAGATTCAATAAAATTAAATTAAAAATTATAACACATGGCTAGATTATCGGTCTAAAACGGGATCAAAGCGAAAAATTTTATTTTTAATTTAATTTAATTTAACTTTTAATGTTAATTATTAATATATTTATTTAATTAAAAAAGATATGTGTCCTAATTTGATTGGTTTGGAGTTTTTTTTTTTTAACGATAGTTAATGGTTGATACCTAAAATGTTAACGAAATAAAACTTTGACCAAAAAGCTTTAGGTACATAAATGGGGAAAGTTACATAGTTTAAGTACTTTATTTATCATATAAGCTTATTAATTCTTTATTTTTTTGAATTTTTAATTTGTTAATAGTTAAATCTGAAATTAATTGTCTGGCCGATTCAACAATGGGCTAAGTTCTAAACTTTAGAAAAATTATTAGCGTTTTATTAAGCATATATTTTTATCTTCCTACCTGTTAGTTTTGGTGTTAAAATGTCAGATTGGGTTTAACTTGGAACATATTTAAACTATATATGTACTTATTTATGGTTAGTTAAGGTCTAACATGTTAAAAAAAAAAAAATATCAATAAAATTTAGAAATGTTATTTTTTAAAAACATGTCAAATTAAGCTATTTATGTAGCAAGTACACACGTGTTTACAATTTGATTTAAATGTTTTAAATTCTACCCAAGATTTGGATTGCATTTAACATTCAAGCTAATGGTTAAGCAGTAAAATTATCATGAAAGCCCCTACATTAGGAATCAAATTGCATTTTACCCCTCTATTCAAAAAAGCGAGTAAAGTAGTCATTATACATTAGTTTAAAGAGCAATTCTGTAAAAGATTTAATCCATTTGTATCGTTAAAAATTGATGTTGTTGATGAAATAACTAAATAGTGACATGTGGCATGCTATGTGTACTTTATGCTGATGTATAGGGACTAGCTTTTAACAGCAAAAGTATATGAAATTTTTAATTGAAGGATTAGTTTATTCTTTAATCTAACAATTTACTCTTCAATCTAACCTACAATGGTTAATTTGTCTTTTTTGAGTAGAGGGGGTAAAATGCAATTTGACTACTAGTACAAGGGCCTCCATGATACTTTTACTAGTTAAGTTGAAGAAAGACTTGATAGATATGATTGTAGTACTTTAAGGACTCAATTAAAATATTTTAAAATTTAAAGATCAACTTAAAATACAGACTATAGTTTGATGATCTTTGATGCAATTAACAAAAAAAATATTTGTATTGTCTTTTCCTTTTCCCAGTAGCCGTCTCTTCTCCTTGCGTTTCCACAGTTTTCTTAACCTCCAAACATTAGGTTTTAAGAAAATGGGCGAGGAAGGAGATATTAACAGGGAGAAGAAGATCCCATCACCATGCGACGTTGAGGCTTTAAAGAAGTGTTTGCAAGAAAACAAAGGGGATTACGTGAAATGTCAATCTCAGATAGAAGCTTTCAAGTCTTCTTGTTCATTGAAGAAACCGACCCCATCTGCGGGTTCAACAAGTAGCAGCCGAAGCTGATTTCAAAAAAAAACAAGTAGCAGCCGAAGCAATTGATTTTCTGGTTTGATAAGAGTGAAATCCCTTGATTTTGACTGTGTAACCCATCTCCATACTTGCTTTATTGTGTTACCTTTTCAAGCTTTACTGATCTTTTAAGATGTAGTTTGCACTGTAATTTAAGTAAATTTTGGAACCAGCCAAGAACCCTAGTTTGATACCTATGAAATTTGCCGTAATAATTTCCCGATTGTTATTACAGATCATGATTTTTCCTCTGTTTTGTTTCGAATTCGGTATCTTTGTTTTGAAATTGGTTAATTTATGCTATTAGTCCCTGCACTATGCGTAGGTTGTTATTTAATTTCTATACTTAGTTTGATCAAATTTTGTTATATGTATTTCTCGAATTGGTTAATTTTAATCCTATACTTTCCAAATTCGATATCTTCATTTTGACATGGTAAAATTCTGCAATTAATTGTGTACATGGTAATCCATGTTCTCCATTTGGATTATTCTCATTCTCGGTCTTTATATTTTTTCAAAATTCAAAATTTCAGGCTAAACCTGTAATTCTAAAATTTAAAAAACACAGCTTAAAAATAACCAAATTAATATATATATGAATTAAATACATATCTTATATACAGTGCAGGGACTAATAGCATAATTTAACCTTTCGAAATTTATTTGCTTTCTTTAGAACTGACCTGTGTTTAGCTTCTCAGGATTCAGGCTCTCAACAATTGCTTGTGATTATCGTAATGAGATTGGAAATTCAGTATAAATTTAATCAATGAATGATGCTGTTCATCACAAATATCCTAATATATATATTTTTTTCCATCCATGTTATTTTTCAAAAATAATTACATTTCACCAATCACCCCTATGTGATTTCTTGAGCACCATATGCCCAGATTCATATCTATCGAAAAGTCGTTCGATCAATTCGTTCCAGCTTACTTTGCTCTTGCTTTTCCCCGACGATCCAACGGATGAATCGCTACTCAATTTACAGGAGTTGTACTTCTCTACGTCCTCGGACTCGTATTTGGACGGTGGCGAGTAAGCATGGGGCACTGATAATGAAACAGCCCTTTGAAGTGCAGCTTTGTACTCTTGTTTGTGTTCTTTTGTTAATGTCTCTTGCCTTTCCGTTCTTTGTTTTGCTGGTATCTCCATGATCCTATCTTTCTCTAGCATTAACTAAAAAAAAAAAAAAAAAAAATATAGGGCAAACTACTCTGAAGCACTAAACTATTAATAAGTTTAGATTTTAATCACTTAACTTCAAAAAGTTACAAAATGATAATTGAACTATTTGAAAGTTTTGATGATTGAACTATTTGAAAGTTGTCATTTAAGTCACTAAACTATTCAAAAGTTTTTATTTAAGTCATTAAGCTGTTAAGCTTTTTCTTTTAAAAGTTCGGCTAGATAACCCGAAGTGACGATTTGATGATCAGTACGATAGATAAGTACCCATCGACAAGTAAAAAAACATACATTAGATCAAAATCGATCTAACAGTCAATATTGGAGATAAGAGAATAAAGTTGTTTGGATTTTGGTTTGTAAATTCATGACGTTCAAAATTATTTCATAAAAAAAAGCCTAAATGGTCGAAGAAAAAGGGAAAGAGAGCTTTCGTTTAGTACAGGTAGTGCGAAGTGCGAACAAAGGTCATGGAGCAGCGATTTTAACAATCCAATGACTTAAATAAAAACTTTTGCATAGTTCAGTGACCAATTTGTAACTTTTTGAAGTTCAGTGATTAAAACGTAAACTTACTAATAGTTTAGTGACTTTGAGTGTAATTTACCCAAAAAATGTAATTGGCTAAGTTCTATTTGATTTAAACCATGAACATAAAAATGCAGCTTTAAACTTACATCCATGGCTCTCTGTGATTCTCTTTCAATCCATATTATAGCATGGTCGGATGTGGCGTTACACGAAAGAACTATGTGCTCGAACCTTCCATCCACGGGCACTGCTGTCTTCACAACTGGGGGAAACCTTCCACATCTGCAAGAGCCAAATATAATGGAGGGTGTCCATCAAGAGATCAAAAGTTCTTAAGGCGATAAAACGGGCTGTCGTACAGCAAGTACTGAGTCGAGCCTTGAGAGGCATTCTCACAATGACATCACCGTAGTTAAGAAAAACCCGAATTCACTAAGTATATGGGAAGGGGGGGGGGATAGACGGTTGTTATGCCTCATTATACCTGAAAGGCTTTCGCTTGACAATGTGATAAGAGGCAACCGGGTGCATATAGCCTCCTTGGATCTTTAAGCATCTTCTCCTCAGGTACAAGTATCCTTCATACATCTCAGGCATAGTAGGAATGGCAAACTGTTTAAATGGGGAACCGAGAGTAAGCATATTTTTATTTGCAACTAGGAAAACTGGTACTTGATTGGGCAACTGGCTTTACAAATGGATGTTAGCACACTCCAGAGGCCCATATCAGCTATAAACAAAACGAATTCGAAACGGATTATAGAGTCCAACTATACCAGAAAAGTGACTTGAAAATGTCTTCTAATGGCGTGGCTGTTAGTGGCAAGAATTCATCCTGATACAGAGACATAACGCGGTTCATATCCCAGTATTTAGATAAACACGTCGTGTGGCAGAAATTATTACAATACTAAAAGTTCTGCGATAAACTGACTGATGGTATGTATCGTAGCTGACAAAAAACAAGGCCAAGCATTGAAGGGGACGAAAAATAACTTGCCTGAAGAACGACAGAATTAATGACATCAGCGCATCTGACCGCTAAATTCAGCGACATGCACCTAGCAGGCGCGATAGCATAGCACCTGGTCCTACTCCTGTTGATGTTTCCAAGTTTATCCTGATGCTGGACAAGCACCAAAGCTAACATGGCTGCTACACCTGACCTGAGAGAATGTCCTGCAAATGTCAAAGTATAATTTGGGTGCTCCTCGATGAGTTCCTTCAAAACTTCGCACTCGGCATCTAAAACCCATCCGGCAGCCTTCAAGAGTCCGTTATGAACATAGCCACTATCAAATTTCCTTTTACCCAACTGATTATCCAAAAGCACTTGGTAATCACTTTCTTTTGCCAAATTAAGACCTCTAATGGCAAGAACTATATCGGCATGCTCGTGATCGAGGTATAGTATGTAAGAAGGAGCCCGTCCTCGAGTGTCTTCTTTTCTGAGAATTAACCAATCAGGGTTGATCCCATATCCTCCAGGGGGTTCCCAAAGGGGATGCCGAATATTGTCCTCATAAACAGCTAGAATGTAGCGGCAAAGTCGAGGAACAGGCTCGAATTCTTCGGCGGTTGCAAGACCCCATGTTACACTATCGTGGCCGGCAGTATGCAGGCATCGATTCCATGCCCATTGAGCACAAGCTAGGCAGTAAATACATTCAAGGAGGGAGGCCGCAAATGATCGACATCAATGCCTACTCTCGGAGATCGACAATGTAGAGCACAAATTTGCATGTAAAAGGCCTGGAAAACAAGGGAAAGTAGTCCACTAATGTGGGAAAATACCGAACAGGAACTAAGATGAGATACCAAATTCACACACATTCAAGCAGCAATCACTGTACAAATTAGAGGAATCAAACAAAGAAAATTCAAAGAGATTTGAAACAAAACTAGTTGAGGACTTTTATCATACATTTCAACTACAAAGTACTTACATGAGTACAGAGTATTCGAATTCAGTATATTGATTTCTGTTATATCTACGACTTGGGAGCTCACTCTGTATCCTACCAATCTCGCGAGACAATACGAATCAACATACGAATTCAGTATATTCATTGTCCTAACATGACAGTCTCATAACTACAGAGATAAGACATTAATAGGTCGTTTGCGTTATAAGGAATATGGAACTAATGCCGGGGCAACGAGTGGCATCTTTGGAAGGAATGAAGGCACTCGTTTTAAGACGCACATTGACTCTCTCGACACTCACACTCTTAGCTTTCCTCACCCTCTCTAACTCCAACCCCCTAAAGAACCCGAATTCCAACTGTCTATAATCACTTATGGCTCTCCGCCCACTAAATGAACCGTGGCAACCCATCTTAATCCCTACGTTCTATCAACAATTTTCAATCATATATAAACCAAGTCCATTCAAAAACTATGCAAAGGCTCCCCTATGATGATACACTATCAACTGAACATACCAAAAACAAAAAAACATAAAGAATCAATTCAAAAGCAGTCTAAACAGTACCAAATTAAGCTTCCACACCATTGTCAAGTGTAAAAACAAAGCACTCACCAGATAGAGTAAATGATGACTATAGAAAGAACTGCAAGTCGAGGTGGCTCATAAATTGATAGCTGTACAAAGAAACCGATCTGGGTCTCTCTAGCATTAGGGTTTTCAATGTCATAAGCTACTCAGTGATCACAATTTTTGAATTTTATCACAAAATAAAAAAAGCAGTTCAGAGCTATAAGAGAAAAATAAAAAAGACCCAAGGTATCAAATTTCTGTCTGATCAATAAAAAAACAACAAATTAGATTTTTTTTTTTTTTTAAAAGAAAAAGACTTGTTAGAGTGAAACAAATGGTATTCCATGTTCATATGCAAATGTTCCTTGATAAGAAACTGAAGACAAAAGACATGGACTTTAATTTATGAGGTTTAGGGTGGTTGGGGTAATGCTGAGTTGTATTATAAAAGATTTAAATTGACAGCCAAAAAAAGTGAGTATAATAAGACAAAGGAAGAAAAATTGAGAAGGCTAGCTAAATACAACTACAAGTCAAATTCCAGTCGGTCTGAATTGAAAATAAATAATAGTGACCAATGTTTTAAGGTTGCTTTTTGATTCTTCTTCTTCGATTAAAAAAATTCAGTGAATTCAACCCAGAAAGAAACAGTGAAGAAATTTTAACAAGTGTCATATAATACATTGATTGATAATATTTCCCTTAAAAGTATTAGCTGTTTAAGAAACTGTGAAGATGAAGGTGAAGGCTGAAGCACGTTACTGTTGATCATCATCTTCCACTGAACGATCAAAACTCCTGATTCTGGGAATTTTTTTTTTTAATCCTTCACGTTGCCGATGCTTGCTTTTATGTTGTTTTTATTTATTTATTTATTTTGGGCTATTAGGGAGCGTTATATGAGCCTTTTTTCTACCGAGAAGTGGAGAACGTGATACGTGAAGTTGGGTAACTAGAGGTCTTTTTATTTTTCCTTTTTTAACACAATTCAGGCAAAAGTAATGATAATAAAGGGTAAACTAGTAACTAAATTATTAGTAACCTTATGTTTGATCATTCAACTTAAAAAAATTACAAAATGGTCATTGAATTATTCAAAAATTTTCGTGTAAGTCGATAGGCTGTTAAAATAACTGTTATTATGATCTTATTTGTTCGCACTGTCTTCTCCAATTAAAAACTCTTCTTCCCTTTTTTTTCTATTGTTCAATTTTTTTATGAAACAGTTTTGAACATAAAAAATATGTGAACTAAAAATCCACATAACATTATTTTTCAAATCATTAACCCTGACCATTAGATCGACTTAGATCTAAGATATGTTCTTCTACTCATTAATGGGTACTAATCCACCGTACCAAATAAATGAATCATTGCTTGGAGCTCGTTAGCTGGACTTTAAAAAAAAACTTAACAGTTGAGGGAGTTAAATAAAAACTTCCGAATAGTTCAGTGACTTAAATAAAAGCTTTCAAATAATTTAATGATATTTTGTAACTTTTTAAAATTGAATGATTAAAATGTAAATTTATTAATAATTTAATAACATTAAGTATATAGTTTAACCTAATAAAAATTATTTCCAAAAAAAAACTAAAAAATATATTATTATTCTGTGTTAATAGAGTAAAAAATAACTTTATAAGTGGTCTTGGATGATGTTATGTATTTTCTTTTAGAAGGTAGTTAAACAAAAAAAAATATTATAACAAAAAAAAGTAATAAATTTATAATAAAAAATTAAATTATGGTTTAGTTGAAATGATAAAATTAGGTTCAAATATCTCTTTTTGTATATATTTGGCATAATGACAAAGTAATCCCTTAACGTTTATATCTTTTGTCAATTTAACTTTTATTTTTTTAATTAAATTTGATCATTTGCTTTTAAAAATATCAAATACAACCTTTTAGAAAAAATCAAATTATTATTTTCTTAATAAAGATGTTGACTAAAACATTAAATTTTTAAAAATGGCATCCAACATAGCAATCCATGTATACTTCATGTTATTTTTAAAAAAAATTATGAATTTTTTTATTTTTTTGAATATTTTTATTAATTTTAGTTTTTTTGTTGATACAACAAGTAAGATAAATAGTTTCATGTTAGCATGAAATACATGTGGTTGAAGGCTAACATCATTAAAAAATAATAATGTTTTAGTTAATATTTTCATAAAAAAAGTAATTTGACTATTTTTTAAAGACTAATAATTAAATTTAGTTAAAAAAAGAATAAAGATCAAAATTACAAAAGACATAAATATTAAAGGCTAATTTTATTATTATGTTTATTTTTATATAAAATATAAAATATAAAAATATATGTTTGGAAAAAATTTTACTTTAATACTAGTAAACAAGGTAAAAGTGTCATGGAAGTCCTCATATTATAAGTTAGATTGTGTTTTACCTATTTACTAAAAAATTGACAAATTAATTCAAGCACATTAGATCAAAAAGTAAACTTATTATTTTTGTTAAAAAATTTATCCAATTTTACTATTAAAAATTAACGTGACTGACAGAAAAACCTGACAGTTACATTAGTGTGCCACGGGCATCTCATATTGATGTACATGGACCAACTTTTAATAGTAAAAATAGATGAAACTTTTAACAAAATGATTAATTTACTCTTTGATCAGAGATACATAAATTAATTTATCTATTTTTAATAAAAATGATACAATATAATTTTACTTTTAACAAAAAGAAATTCTATGATACTTTTATCCAAAGAAAAAAAAACAAAATAATTATGAAATAAGATTTGTGAAGAAGGAAAAGGCAAATGGCATTACAACACGCACGACTTTGACAAGTACTCTAGTTTTCTTGGCAGTTGGTACCTAATTTGATTGTTTATTTATTTATTTTAAAAATTTTAATTTATTTATAAAAGTATATGAAAATTTTTAAGTTGATACAATGTTTAGAACTATCTATAACATATTTTAATATCTCAAATAAGAAGATAAACGTGCTTCTCAAACTTACATATTTTTGTACTGACAACAATATCGTCATTTAACTCAATGCTAACTGAGTCAAGACTCAATTGATAATTTGATTCTATATTTAATTTCACATTTTTTTTATAATTATTGGTATTTTTTACAATAAAATTCAGGGTAAAAAGTACAAAATGAATAAATATTATTTAACTTTCATAATACTTACCAAATAAAACTATTTTAAAAAACACAAATAAAATTGTTGACAAGACGAAACTTAGGCAACAGTAAGTACTCTATTAACTTACTTGATTATAATGATATAATCACAATTTTTTTTAAGTAAGATATGTTAAATATCCGTTCTAT
The DNA here is from genome assembly GCA_025503065.1 of Gossypium bickii. Lineage (NCBI taxonomy): Eukaryota > Viridiplantae > Streptophyta > Magnoliopsida > Malvales > Malvaceae > Gossypium > Gossypium bickii. Next base: position 116,011,685 of record CP106716.1, read on the forward strand.
AGATTAGAGATTATCATTTAAATTTATGATTTTTCTTTTGAACAATATTGTTTTCAAAGTTTAACATGAGTACTTGTAAGTTGTATATATTATTCAACAAACAAAAAGTAAAATTTAAACAAACAAAAAAAACATAAAGACAAAGTATAAAATAATTATATTGTTTAAACAAACAAGTAATATTGTTTAAACAAACAAAAAGACAAAGTATCTATGTTACTTAAAAAAAACATAAAGATAACTTTAGTCCCTAATATTTATTCATTTTGTCATTTTGGTTATTATTCTTTTTTTTAGTCATTTTGACCTTCAACTTTTAAAATTTAGTTAAATTATTTGTTTTTTGATAAAAAAACTGACTGAACTGTCAAAAATTGAATGACATTGACATGACAGTTCATATGATACGTTATATATACTTCAGTGTTTACATGGATAATTTTTCTAGAAGCTTTTATGAACTTTATAGAAATTTGTTGATTTTTCAATATCTTTATTAATTTTTTTGAATTATTTGTGGATTGTCATGCTAGTGGCCGCATCAATGTCGTTAAAATTTTAGTAGTTCAGTCAGTTTTTTAATCCAAAAACAAGATATTTAACTAAATTTTAAAGGTTGAGGGCCAAAATGACTTAAAAAAGAAAAAGGGCCAAATGGAAATTTGAGTAAAGATTAGAGATTAAATTTGTCATTATTCCCTTAAAGAAAATCATGGCTTACAAGTCAAGTAATTGGGCTTTAAAATTAAGATATTCTAAGAAGTAATTTCGGTTTAAAAGATTTTGTGGGTCGGGCTCAATCCTCAAAGCCATTATGTTCTTCATTTATTTAGTTTTTTATTTTAGCCCAAAACTTATGGTAGAAACCCTAAAAGCCTAGAGCCGGCCATCAATATATTTGTTAGATCACGAATCTAAAACCCTAATTTTAGCACCGCCTCAGATATCCCCGTCTCCACAGGTACATCTCTCTGAGCCCCTTCGCCACTTCTTTAGTGTCTTTCTTTTTCATAGCATTTTGCTCTATTTGATTGCTTGGGAAGCGAATTGTAAGCTGAAAAACCATAAATTTCGTGTCAGATAGCTCAAGTTAATTGAAAATGTGAAAGGCTAAGCTCAAATATTGAGCAGTTTTAACTGGTTTAATCGAGTGCATTGGATTTAAGTTGTGTTCATTATCTGCTGTGTGTTGATTGCTGGGTTTGTTTTAGATGATAGGATATTGACTATTTTGATATTGGGTCACAATCTTTGGTTTCTGTTCTGATATTGGCTGGGTTTGTTTATTATATATGTATATATATAGGTTTTGCAGCACCATTTTCACGCCATGTTAACTGTAGATCTGGTTTTAAGAAAGAGGTGTTTGGAGATTAATATGCACTTGCATTTTTGTGTTTGATGAACTGTTTATGCTAATATATTTTGGGAAATTAAAAGATTTTTATGAAGGAAAGTACAATGAATGAAGGGTTAGAGTCATTTGAATTCTAAAGGTTATTGAAATGTCGTTTGAATGTTGTGGTTTTCATTTTATTTATATGTATATTTGGTTGTTTGTTTCTAAAGCAGGCATGGCTACCAAGCAGCCAAATACTGGCCTCTTTGTAGGACTGAACAAGGGCCATGTTGTAACCAAGAAGGAGTTGGCACCACGTCCCTCTAATCGTAAAGGAGTAAGTACATCTATATTTAATCAATTCTTTTACATAGAATATTTGTGATCGGGTTTAACTTATCATAACTATTGGTCTTCTAGTAAAAGAGTAAAGGGAAAACTGTATTGGGGAAAAGATATGTTCCTGGGATTCGGGTATGATTGTTGGATAATGAGTATGTGTTTAACGCAGTTGAATTAAAAAAATTTAAGAATTTAAAAGAAAAATGCATTTGGAGGGCTATATCTCTGTATTTTTGTCTGAATATGCATCCAGCATTTGTACTTTTACTTAAAAAAACTGTAATGCTTGTAAATTGCTATGCTAGATCTGTTATTATTTGTACTGATTTTTCTATTTTATTTCAGAAAACGAGCAAAAGAGTCCATTTTGTGAGGAACTTGATCAGGGAAGTTGCTGGTTTTGCACCGTATGAGAAGAGGATCACCGAGCTTTTGAAAGTCGGTAAGGACAAGCGAGCTCTCAAGGTAGCTAAAAGAAAGTTGGGAACTCATAAAAGGGCAAAGAAGAAGCGTGAAGAGATGTCCAGCGTTCTCCGCAAGATGAGGTAATTATCTCTTATATCCTGGAAAAGCAACATTTATCGTCTTAAGTTTCGAAGGATTTGCAATCTGAAAATGGGTTATAAATTGTTTCGTTGGTGCAATGTTTTCTTGCAGAGCCCACGGTGGAGGTGCAGAAAAGAAGAAATAAAGCTTTATTTTCTTGGTTTCTCACCGCTGTCGTGCTCGAGTTTCTAGAGGTTTGTTTAGCATATGTTTCATTTTTGTTGTTTTGAGACTGAAATCAGTGCTTTGGTTTGTTTATTTGAGTTGGAGATGAGAAATTGGAAGAAGTAATAACTTTTAAATTTTATGTTTTTTGAATTATATTTAACGTCATTACTGTTCTACGTGCAAATTTTGGGTATTTAGTTTTATGGATCTCCATTCTGCCATTAGATGTTAAATCTCTGTGCATACGACCTGGGGCCGAAAGAAAAATTGAAACCGATCCAATGGTATTTAGGTTGTTTTTATTTACTAACTGAATTGAATCGTGTTTTTATTTTGTATTTAATTTATAATTAAAAATAATTTTCAAAAAAAAATATTATTTAAGAGCTGACGATTATATTGTATTAGATTTAGAATTCATCCCTTTTAAAAAATAAATTTATGTATTTTTATAATTATACTTAAATGTTTAAAATTCATAAAACGAAAGTTGAGAATCTAAAATTGAAAGTTGGATTTTACCTAATTATAAGAAATCGTTCAAAAAAAAATGAAATTGATGAGATCTAATTTAACTCGTCCTCATTTGGCGGAACGAAATTATGGATATTTCCAGAATTGATGATGGTCTTGCAATTTAGATAACATATTTCATTTGATAAAACACCAGCTTTTTGCGTTATTTTTTTTATATACCTATCAATAGAACGAAGAGAAGCCGCAATTTCGTTATTTATTATTAGTACAATTCCTTTTACACCTATCAATTAGCCTTTCGTTGATAAAAATAATGATTTGCTTTTTGTAAATTTATTGCTGTAGAATCCTACACCCTATAATGTGTCAATGTTAAAATCTAATGATATGAAACGGTCTGTTTCAAAACTAATGTCATAATAAAAAGGATATACAAAAAATACGTATAAATGTGTCTAGCTCTATCCTCTTAAGTAATGACAAAAAAGGTTAATAAACAGCAACCTAAAAACCATACAATTTAGTTGGGTAAACAAGTAGTACATTCAACCAAGAATCGTATGCTACTGACAAACAAAATTAGTTTCTGAGCCTTACCAAAGCTGTGCTTTCCACACTCTATTGCATTGTGTATTATTTCATTCCACAACCTAAAGTAAATAAAATTGGGAATATAGATATTCCCGTATCTTGTAGTAATCTTCGCACAGGGGACCTTCGATTATGATTTGCTGTGTACCAGAACCACCACCCTAAGACCAAAAAGAAATGAAGTTAAAAAAAAAAAAGAAGAAGCGAAGAACAGATCATGACCAATAAAAGAAGATGATGCAATTGGATGATGCCAGACAGGAAAGTCAAAATGCCAAATCGCTTACCTTTTGGCTTGCAACCCCAACTTTGCGTAATGTCACGTATTCACCGCATCGCAACGCCCCTGCAGCAAATTCTACCTGTAAAAGAAGCACCTTTGGGTGTCAAAAGGGGGATATATATTTTTCAAGATTGTGTATAAACAAATATGAAAAGCAGTACCTTGACTCCCTTACTGGCAAGAAACTGCTTGAAATCTGCCATTTTCAGATCACCTACAACCACAGATTTATGCGGGGGAGCTGGTGTCGAGATGGGTAGTAACGAGAGCATGTCGTTTTCTGTCTTCCCTACTTCAGCATCCACCCAAGCTATTTCGTAGTCTCCTAACTGATATTGCAGTTATGTTAGACAAAGGGATAGAGATTGAATGTAACTCAAATACGGTTATCAACATCACAAGATTAATTCAATTGGTTACCTTTTTAAAGAGGACGTTGCTCATCAACTTCTCAGATAATTGTACCTACATTACAACACAAGGCCAAAAAATGAATTCTGATATTCAAAATGATTGCCTTACCTTAAACAAAAAACATGTTCTTGAGTAATATACCTTATAAGCACATAAATCAGATGTGACATCAATTGTTTCTTCAATTTGGGGAGCATAAACATGAGGACAAACATGTTTCAAGCAATGTTGCTTCAAATGCTCTGTTGCCTCTGCTGATCCATGCACCAAGACCTGTTGAGTAAAAAAATACATATGACAAAAGGCACCCGCATAAAATAGATCAAAACCCATAAAAGTTAGGAGGAACAGGGTAACATGACAAAGAGGCATATTTTAATTAATAAATATAGTGCAATGCTGTGTGCAATTGTTCAACAGCTATTACTGCATGTTCCACCTCACAGGATTAACATTTCACATCCACGTATAATAGCATGGTGATGTAATAAATGCATGACAAGTAATAGCATATTGCACAAGGAAAACTTTACATGGACAGCCCATAAAGATGATAAAGCAGATACATAAACTAGGAGTTCCAAACAATTGCCTCAAGAAATATCCTTACAAGCTTTAATGGAGCCACGTGGGCAAGAATTGATTTGACAGAACGACCATCAGAACGCCCCTCATAATCCATGTAAACAAGTGAAGACTTTACTTGCACCTAACCATCATTGCAGAACATTGTTCGGTAAATGGCAAAATTAAGTATATTGTACTTGACTGGTTCAAAGGCGTCAAAACAATAAGATATGAAATAACAGTTCATAATTGCTGAAATTTTCATGGGCAAACTCTCAACCAAATCCCGGTTCAGAAACAAACCAACAAAGAAACAGAAACAATATTAAAAGCAACATATTTCACATTGATGTCAGTATAACATATAAATCGAAACTAAAATGACCTCGTAAAAGGGCATTTGTTCCAGAAAAAAAGATAAACAATAACAAGGAAGAGGATAATATGACCAGGGAAGAAAAAGAAAATATAAAACTCAAACAATCTGGAAAGGACCAATACAAGTTGAAATGAAAAGATAAAATGCCCATGGGTGCTTTCATGTCATCATAAACAAAAGCAAAAGAATCATCAGTAAGACCAGCAATACCAGTAACTTCATGATCAGTCCAAGCAAATTGATTATACTGTGACTTGAGCAAGAGTAGAACTTACAGTCAACTCGTTAGATATGACTTTTGAAGGTGTTGTGTCAAGTATCAAACTAGCAGAGCCTTCATCAAGTTTTCCATCCATATCCCCACCAGTCTGAGATGCATATATAAACAATTTCATTATTGAACAATTTCAACAGGGGCGAAGCCAGGGGGGCTGGCATGGGCCCCGGCCCTCACTAAAATGTAAAATTGCTATTTAGGCCCTTAAAATTTTTAAAAATTTTAAATTAGTAAAGGTAAAATTGCACTTTGGCCCCCCTAAAATTATGAAAATTCAATTTAATCCTTTACAAATTATAAAGATATAAACTATAAAAAATTAAAATTTCATCCGGCGCTCCCCCCCCCCCCCAAAAAAAAAAATTGTTCTGGCTTCGCCCCTGAGTTTCAATAAACCCAAATATCAATAGATTAAAGATAGAGAAACATAACATTCTCAAGCAGATTGCCCAAAGCAGACACTTACACGCATAGCTCCTTGGTCCATATCTTCATCCTTTATTACATAATCATCAGGATTTATGACCTCACCAAAATCATCCCAATCAGAAGTATTGTCATAGAAGGGAAACATTGGGGCAACACTAGAGGATGGGGGCACAAATCCATCAATCAGAACATCACGGAATCTGCTCCCATGTTGACCTAACCCTGCAGGGTACAAGCAGATAAAAAGATATCAGCTGAGGGTACACAAGAGGATGTAAAAGATAACCAAACTCTTATTATGCATCATGAATATCCCATACAAGGATACCACATCAGTGCGAGGAGAAACTTCTGGAATAGTACTGAATTTTTTTTCCTTCTAAAATAAATGTAAACCATCAAGAATCAATGAAAAATAAACAAAACCTGGCCACTAGTTTTATCACAAAAATAAACGAGGGAACTCCTATGTCCAATGACAGGAATTACAGTCAAGGACAGTCCAAAGACAAGTTATTTAAGAGTTGACACAACTACAGGAATGTACATGGAGAATGGAGACACAAAGGTGAAATTTATCTAAATGCATTTTAGCAATTTATGAGATCTTCTGACCTGTTAGAATCAATTAATATATGTCAGAATATCCCTTTGTTGTGAAACCCTAAACAACCCCTTTCTCTCTTAATTTGAATAGGAAATAGTCATTCAAATACACAGGAAAACAAGTAATACAAAGCAATAAGAATTGGTTGAACACTCAAAACCCCAACATGTATATCAGTTTCCAAAAGAAAATTAGACTGAGTAGCTTGTAGGAAATGGAAGAATACCATCCAGTGAGGGATGCTTATTATGAGTGTCAATAACCATTGGATCACTAGAATTGACATCGGTTGCAAGAGAAGCTTTAGATTCTTCCTCTTTGATAAGACTAGCTTTTAAAGCTTCTTCTTTTTTCAACCGGTTCTGTTCTTCTTCATAAGCAATCAACTCCTCCCCAGTCAAAGGAACCCTCCCAGACATCGTGACTTTAACAGCTTTTGGAGGTGGATCTGCCTGGAGCATACGAGCTAACGTGCCAAACTACATATACAGGTCAAAGTATCACCACCTATATATTATAAGGCAGAAGAGATAGAACAATCCTTTGATAAAACAAAATAGTAATTACATGTCAGGTACATTATTTTTACAAAATTGTTACTTTATAAACCTGATAAAAAAGAACTTGGACAACCATGAAACACAAAATAATTCCTGACAATAAGTTGAATGACAAAGAGCTTAAAATCTTTGGTCATTGAGTAAATTAACCTCTATTGGCCACAAAGTAGATGCTTATCAACATCTACACTGAGCATGAATTCAATTAAATTTGATGTCCTCCATTGTGAAGAACTCACCTGGCCCCTTTCAGTAAATAGAACAAGATTCTTGACATCTGCTGCCCACTCAACAAAAATATCATGAGAAAATCCTGCTTCCAAGCTGGCCATGGATGCTAGTATCACCTAAAATAGAAATATAAGCCAACAGTCAAATATATTAGGCTGAGAAAGATCATGGTGATCAGCTGTTTAAGAGTGGTGCAATCAACTAACCTTGGGACCATCAGGCACGCTATCAAGTTCACTCTTGCTTGTTAAAAGTTTGATATTCCTGCAAAGTTGGCATAAATACCTTGTATAATTCTCCTCCAAATGAATATAGATATACACAATTTACAGCTCATATAGGTTCTACTTTGTTAAGCATGTAAAAATGATACAAACCGAGGAATAAATACACAGTAGTGCAAAGTAAAAGAATAGAATACTAGCAAGTACTGATGGCATCAATAAGAAAAGGAGAACTTACTTCAGAAGAAAAGCATTATCACGTGAAGTTTCAAAGGATTTAGCTATAGCATCACTCATCCACTCAAGAAAACTCTTGACATAATCAATTGTGCTTGCTGAAACATATGTCACAAAGTAGATGGGGAAGTTCAAAGACTTCAATGACCAGTTCTGTTTATATCATGATTCAAACTTTGCAATCGTTAATATGGCTAACCAAATGACTAATAAAAAATCCACCTCTTTCTTACTCAAGCATCCTTACTGACCTCTTCTAAAACCAAGAGAAGTTCCAAGACACGACCAGCGGTATCAACAGGTAGCAACACATTTCCACCACCTTCTAGAGTCTTTGAGATGATTTCTGCAGAAATTTCTCAATTAATTTTAGCTGTGACCATGGTCCATAAGTGCAGGTGTTGGAGTGCATTACAGCAGAAAGGATTTGAGGATGTGGAAAAGAACTTTTATTTATATCACGACTTAATAAATTCAATGACAAATACATAAATTACCAACAAAATCTCTGTCCCTCTCCCTTTGCGGCTTAGGAGGTTGATTGTTCAAAGCATTGTAGGCATCAGTTATAAGAACAGCAGGCCGAACAAAAGATTCTAGAACAGTTCCATTCAAATGCCTGATAAAACGGACTCGTCTGAGTATATAAAGTTAATGCTCAAAATAAAACTGCAATCTGAGATCAGATAAAAGATAGCATATATATACTTCTCTTTGCGTCGGTTAAAATCGACAGCATATATGACATCTTCTCCGTCCTTTGTTATCTTCCAAACAGTACCACCCAATAGATGACCAGCAACATGAGGAGCAATTACAATACCCTCACCTTTTCCTAGAACATTGTAATGGAAACAAAAACAATATACTGAGAAAGTAACATCTTAAAAAGGATTGAACTAAGCGGTTGGGCAATGGCATTTATCTGAACAAAAGTTACCACCCACATATAGTATTAACTACCAAGTGTTGCAACACTCTATTCGCTAGAACTTTCACTGTTGATTAACATTGACCTAACAGGTAATGTAATTGAGATATTTACTATTAAAAGAATATATGTTACCAGATAAATGATAGTTCTGCGAGTAGGTTAGCCGAGTTATACTCTGGAAAGCAGCATCAATGTCATCCAGGGAGAACAAATCGAAGTCTGATACTTGCTGCAATTGGGAAAGGTAACGTAGTATATCAACAATAGTACAACAAACAGAGAAGTTTAACTTCAAGGATCAGGTATAACAGTGTAATCCAATAAACACCATTCCCGTACACATTGATGATTCAAAATAAAACTCTTCAAAACAACTAAGCTCCGAAAATAAATCAAATAAAGAAATGGAGATAAACTTTCACCTTACGAGAGAGATAATGATCGTACATAGTGAGAAGGCCTAATCGGTGAACCGGTTCAGTGGAATAAAAGGGAGCCGAGAGTCCAAATTGTTTCATAGCGTACGGAAGAGCACCGAGGTGGAGCGTGTCCGAATGCGACAGCAACACCGCGTCTACCGTCGAAGCAACCCTGCAAAAGAACCGTTCCAATGTGAGTTGAAGTCGTTAATTAATAGCCATTTCGAAAGTCGAAGAAGAAGAAGAAAAACCTGGAGAGGGGTTGAAGAAGGGAGGGGTCAAAGAGGTCATTCCATCCACAGTCGATTAAGAAGTTGAAGCCGTCGATTGAGACTAAGTAAGAGAGAGGGTTCTCGTTGTATACTCCACAGAGTGGGGTTACCTGAACCGACGTCCCCATTCGGTGAAAACAGAAGATTCAGGGCTAAACCCCAAGTAAAGCTAAAGTTTCAAACCGGGGTGGGCGATTTTAGTGAAGGGCTGAAGCCTGAAAAGTCGTTGGAACGGCGCCGTTTGGAGTTTTCTTTTATAACGAGTTTCTTATATTCGGGAAAAAAGATGAGGGAAAATGGTTTAATTAGACGGCGTCGTCTCCTCGAAGAGAGATAAATATTGACGAGAAGCCCATGGACTATTACAAGGTAAGAGTCCGAGTATCACGTTCCTAATTTATTTTTTATATTTTTAATATTAATTAAGAAAATATGTCAGTTTGTTAACACCATTTGGAAAATAAAAATAATAATAATAACAATTCATATTTTGTTTTTCTAAAATGAAGTGAGCTATTACATTTCAAATCCAAAATATTTTTAGTTTACATACAATACAAAAAGACAGGGTGGATTTTCTTTATATTTAGAAAGTATTCTGCTGTATTTTGTAATGGTTACTTCTAATTATTCAGATTATTATTTATAATTTGATTGTATTTGCACCTTAAAAAGAAGTTTGTTTTACTATTTTTAAATATTAAAATTTCATTTTATATTTTTATGGTTAAATTTACATAAAAATAGTATGTTTTATACTTTTATTAAAATGGATAGTAATCCAAACTAACTTAGGCTGCAATTTCCATTTATCCAGATCCAGTTCAAGCTTAGTTTATTGAACCGAGTAAATATGTCACACGTAATGACTGTGATAAATTATAATATTATTAATATCATTTTTATTCTTATTAAAATTTTAATTTTTAACTCTTCAATTGAATTGATTTGACCTAAATCTCTTCTATATATAGCAAAGAAAAGGATGAAAATCTCCCAGATATTTTAACCTTTACATACTGAGGATGTTAGTATTACGTAGTACAACCATCTATACAGCATGTTGGCCTTCATATAGTACATACCATCAATCTAAAAGGCATAAATTAAAGGATAAATATAATTTTTGGCCCGAGTAACTAGGCCCATTTTGATACTTAAACTTGATAACTAAATCCATGCCATCAAACTTTTATATTTTTCAAGTTCAAGGATCAAAATAGACTGAGTTGCTAAGTTCATGTACCAAAGTACGACCAAAAAAAATATAAGCACCAAAATGAACCTAATTGTCAACATCAAGGCCAAAATTGCATTAACCGTAAATGAATGGCCATAAAGCATTTTAGAGCAAATGGTTGATCTTGTATCTGCTTGTTCACATGGTTCACAAAGTTTTTTTTCTGGCTTTTCATTAAGGAAAATATATCATTGGCAGAGTTGGATTTCATAAAGTAAAACATTGAATTGTTGATATATTACTCTACTTTTTCAATGACAGAACATCAAAAGGAATATACAACCGAAAGGTTCCATGTACCCTGTTGAGGCCCGGCTTCATGACACAGAAAGAAATGGCTCAGACTTCTATTTGTCTAGCCTTGTCGTTGAGATTTGGTATTGTTCCTTCCCATAATTCAACTAGATCCTTCCTTAACCACGAGATGAAAATCACAGGTCCCAGAGTTGAAGGTACCTGCGTGTAAAAGATGGAGGATGTAAGTTGAAAACGATATGGAGGTGCAACAGGCATTCCATGAACTCAAAAAACTATAACGTTCATTTACAGCTTTAGCTAACATCGACGAATTTTGATCGAGTAAACAGTGAGAAATGAGAATAGAAATGATCATAATGACTACATCATATTTGCAAAACCTCGTGCTTGGAATAAAGAGCACCAACAAAATACCAGATAAAGAAGAGCAGGTTGAGGCGAGTGAGTCAAAATGCCGGCTGCAAGCGCAGTTACTAATCCAACAGCATAGCCAGGAAGGGCATACCATATGTATTTGTGCCCCTTCGATGAATGTAAATCTAAAAGGTTTACCGTTTCCCTAGTCTTTCGATGATCAAAACAGAGGACTAATGCTAGAAGCATGGCAGGAATGGCCTACATGAACATAGACAAAACAATCAGACACTCTTAACAATTAGAAAAATAAAGATGACATTAGCCAGCAAAGTAATTTGGAACTGGTAACAATACTACAATGTTATTCTCAAGAAGTCACATGCATATGTTGGAGTGCTTGTCTCTATAAATGCATGAATTGCAAATAACATATGGTTGGTCAATAAGTACAGAACACTGGTCTCCCTTGTAGACTGCATGTGTTCATCTGCAAACCATAATTGTTTGAAAGGACATGTTTGTCAGCTCTTCTAATAACAACCATGCTAGGAACAGGGGCAATAAGAATAAACTTCACAAGCTTGAAACTGAAATGAGAATTTAAGGGCCTGCACCTTGAAGATACTAATAAATGATGATCCAATAACAAAGAACGTGCAGATATTGTAGAGCGTTGCATGATATATAGTGTGGAAAGATAAAAGAGAAGAACAAAAAAAATTCAACTAAAAACAGAAATTTCCCAACACAGGAAACTTTTCAAAAATAGGTAAGTTATACTGCACCGAGTAAAGTTGTGAGTAATTACTGCTCAAGAAACATAGGAGACACAGTTCTGCATATTCTACATGTTTGTTCATAGAAAGAACTGAAATAAAAATCAAATGAAATGTAATGATGACTGCTCATTCCATAAAATAAGAACCTTAGAAAGTTGCAAAAACTGCTTTCTTATATACTGAAGTGAAAGGCTTTCATACCATATCACCAAGACCAAGCATCATGAAGTCAGCTGAATTCCCACCAGGGGATGCACCACCGAGCAAATTCCTTGGAAAAACAATCTTTACAGGCAATTCTAGCTTTTTTGTGATCAATTGTAAGCCAGGAAGACTCAAACTATTAGCAACCGTGTGAACCGGGTTTGAAGCTTGTTGTGTTGCTACTGACACCATGACATTAGCCCCGAAAAATCTTTCAGAGAAGAAAACCCAGAATATGTCATACACGAACAAGCACACTAGAAGCATTGCACATATTTTGATGTTTGGAAGGCGCACATGACTGACAAATGCAATACATATGGAAATACCTAACAAATTGTTCAAAATCCAATGCCCTGAAACAAGCCAAGCTGCAACCATAAGTATGCATGCCAATAACAATAAGCCTTGTATTCTGGTAAATGACTTTGAACAGCACCGAGACACAAATGGGTCAGCCAAACCAAGTTGTGATTTCAAATAGGCAACATGAGGGGATAGACAGAAGAATAAGGATGAAACGGAGGCAATAGCTGTGAATGCAGTCAAGAGTTGTGAGACAGAAGAAAAAAGGTAAAACATCAAAAGCAAGCTGCAGGAGCTCATTATCGGGATCATTAATGCTTGGGACCGATCTAGAGTAATTGATGCTTCCGACAAGTCACGGTTCCGCTCCATTTCTTTCCCATAATTCAGAGCACGAAATGCAGATCCAAATGTCACAGCCACTGCTGTAAGTATGAGAGTAAGTGGGGCAGGCTCAAGCAAATACAAAAGCTTCCACAAAGAATCCATGACTAAGAGCACAACTCTCTTGGATCAATTATCTGAAGCACGTGTTTTACACACCTAAACCGAATACAACACAAGATGAATCTCGAGAACAAAGTTGCACTACTTTTCTAATGAAAATTATTAGCCGAGAAATCCATGCAACCTGTGAAACGATTACACCAAACAAAATCTATTAAAATAAGTAATTAAAACAGGAGAAACATCAGTAGCTAGATCAAGGAAAAGTGAAGCAAAACTAGCCCCTAGATATACTAACAAATGGATGCTTTTTAATCCTTAGTTGGAGGCGACTGCACTAAGCAATTGAGTACTTGAGTTAGTCTCCTCATCATCTATTTAATCCTTTTTTAGTAACATTCTTTCTTCTGATAACATACAAACAAAAACACAAAGGGGCATATTCTACCAAAAACAACTAAAACCCAGAACAAATATTTAACTAAATAACTTTCTTAAAGATGTAAAGCTAAAAAAGGTTGATTACAATTCCAACATTCCTCTAATTACACTAACTCAAGTACTCAATTGCTTAGTGCAGTCGCATTTAACTACGAATTAAATTTCCGTCCAGAAACAAACCAAACTGATAACAGCTGAATTTAGCAATTTACATCTCATGTCTTTTTTTTCGACAAATTTATATATAATTACCTCAAATTTTAAATTTTCACACTAATCAAAATCGCAACAAACAAACAAATGTTGAAATGAAATGCAAAAATTTCATTACGTTCACAACTCATATCACATGAGGAAGAACTCCATAAAAGGGTTAACAATCTAGGGCGTAAAAGATTACAAAAAATAAAAAAGCTATAAAAATAAAATATATTCATAAGCAATATTCCAAAAAAAGAGTAGAGATTAGATTTGATCTACATACAAGCGATGAGTAAAGATCTGAAGCAGCAAAATTAAAAAAGAAAAAAATAAGTAAATTAAGAGAGAGAGATTTTGGAGAGGACTACCTTGGACTTTGTACAGTTTGAGAGGCCCTTTTTTCTTTTTTAATTTCGATCAGATGATGATCAATAAGGAGGTTCTCTTTTTCCTAGTGCGAGGCGAAGGAAATAAGATTTTAGGTTAATTCACAGATAGCCCCCCATGATTTTACATGTTTTGTAATTGGAATCAATTTTCTTTTGGGATTTCGCTTTAATATAAAACCAAGGAAGTCAAATTCTTCTATTAATCCCTATATTGTGGGTAAATCATAGATTTAGTAACTATACTATTAATTCTATATTATGCGTAGATTATAAATTTAACCACTATACTGAATACTCTAATTTTGTTAGTTTTAGCGCTTATAGTTTTTCAATTTTAGTAACAATATGAGTTTGGAATAGGTGGTGAAATGGGCTAAAAAAAACTAAAATCAATTATGGTAGTAGTTAAATTTAATTAAATTAATATTATATTATTCAAATGTAAACTTATGGTAAGATAAATTTTATTATTAATTCGTAAAAAGATTGTTAAAAAGTAAGGTTGTGTTTAATTTCTTGAAAATTTAAATAATGAAAAATTAAATATTAAATTTCATAATTACTGAGTTTATGTTATAATATTTTAATATATTAATCAAAAATAAGTATTTAATATAATTATTTTGATGTCCTTTAAAATCTAATAGTTATTAGAATTAGATCACTACTTCTTTTATACTTCTTATGCCTATAAATAGAGACTCTGATGAAGTATTGTAATCACCCCTTTTTTTATCCTTTTTTATCAATAAAGTACATTCTCTATTGCTTTCGTTTTTTTTTTTGTTCTTTGTTCTCTCTACGTATGTTTATGATGTTTACGATGTAGATTAAATCCACGTATTTTTTATCAATAAATCCACCTATGTTTACGATGTTGATTATGAAATAAAAAATCAATAGAGACGTTTAGAAGTCTGTCCTACCAGATTTGTTACATTTCCCGAAGTGAATGTAAACATAAAGAAAATGAAAGATATACTCATGAACCACTAAAAGTGATAACATATTAATAAATAAGAGAACAATAAGAGTTCTCAAAATAACTTTTTAAAAGGTAAATATAACTTATCTTATTAATCTGATATGAAATATTATTGGCCACATATGATATTTTGTTTTTATTAATATTCTTTGAGAAATGATACGAGAATGTAGTAATAAATTCTATCATTATAGATAAAAAGTATTTATCTTATTTGGTACTAAAACAAACAAATATTATTTTAATATTTGATAGTACAAAATTAGTTAAAAGTTCTATAAGAGCTAATATTTTAATATCTTCTGATGGTTAATCCATTGGTTTTAAAATATATTTATAATAGAAAATATTACATTTCATATAAATCACTATTACTATAAATATCTATTTTGAAAGAATGAAAAAAGGAGAATTGAGTTATTGATTACTCTTGTTATTAAATTGAATTGATTGTGGTTATCTTTGTGATATTCTTTTGTTATCATTCCCATTAAGGGATTGGAAGCAAAATATTTGACTATGAAAGATCTATTTATGAGCAATAAAATATGATAATTCTATCTAAAGCTCGTTATGGTTGGATGCACATGAAATTGCAAAAAAAAAAAAAAGATATTTGAAGATTTTGGCATATTCCTTGAAGTGAATATTGCATAAAATTTTTTGGAAATTATATTTATTTTGTTGACTTAGTGGCATTATAATATTCATATTAATTTAGACATTTCCAGTAGTAAATGTCACAATAGCACTTATATGTGGATACAAAGTAAATGAAATGATAGTAAAATTATCAATTTGTTACAATTTATTACAATTGAAACACATGTTAAAATAAACCAGAAGTTTACTAATACAAATATATTTACTACTTGGCGTGACCAGTTAGACCATCCTGGATCATATATGATGCGAAAATTAATTGATAATTCATATGGACATTCATTAAAGAACCAGAATATTTTTTAATTTAAAGAATTCTCATTTGTTGCTTGTTCTCAATGAAAATTGATTCTTAGAAACTCACTAGTTAAAGTTGAAATTTAATGTCTTCCATTTCTAAAATGAATATGGGTTCATTCATCCACCATGTGGATGGTTTTGATATTATATGATTTTGGTAGATGCATCTATAAAATAATCACATGCGTTATTAACTATCAACCTGTCGTTTGCAAGGTTCCTTGTTTAAATGATTAATTTCATATTATGCAATTAAAACAATTCATCTTACTAATGTTTGTGAGTTTACATCCCAAGTTTTCAATTATTATTACATGTCTATTGGGATAAAAATTGAACATCCTGTAGCTCATGTTCACACACAAAATGATTTACTTGAATTATTTATAAAATGCCTCCAACTAATAGCTAAATCATTACTTTTGAGGACAAAACTTTCTATTTCAACATGAGATTATGTTGATTTACGTGTTGTACGCATCAAGCCAACAAGTTATAAATACTTCCTGTCACAGTTGGTTTTTGATCAATAGCTAAATATTTATCATATTTGAATTTTTGTATGTGCGTGTATGTTTCAATTGCTCCATCACAACGCACAGAGATGAGTGAATCCTCAAAGAAAGTAATATATATTAATTACAAGTTTTTTTTATATATTATTAGATATTTTGAATGTATTGGAGATTCAATTATGGCATGATTTGTGAGTAAAATTTTGATTCGATAGTTTTCCTGACATTAGGTGGAGAAAAATAATAACTCGTAATGAGTTAGGGGAGAGTAATTTGAACCAGAAGTTCAACATTGATAACTTATTACAAGTTAATTGTTAAATGTATTTACAAACTTAATGAGAATAAACAATTGTTATTTACCATCTAATATTTTAATTTGAATCAAAGTCTCAATAGGGCAATCAGTTAGAATAAATAATAGATTGATATATTCCAAATATGAAAATTCTTCTAGATGGTCATATAGTGAAGGCGGGTACTGCAGAAGAGGCCCAAGATATAACTAATAAGTAAAACTCCAGAAGAGATTCAGGTACCTGAAACTAAATATTAAAATAGTGAAAATAAGGTATCTCAATAAGTTATATTAATTCGATAAAATGTGGAACCGAATAATAAAAATGGTCGACAATGATTTTGCATGCAATATTATTATTGAAAAAATGAAATAAAATGAGGAAATTGAATAAATCTATTGAGAAATATAGTTATGGAATAAATTAATCAAAATAGAAAGAGGCAAATCAAGTACAGTTAAATTCGTGGAGTTTTTGGACTAGTAGTCTAAATATCTAAAGGTATAAAGCCAACGAGGGTGCAATTAAAATAGTTTTGCAAAAGCGGAATAAAAATATGAAGTTTTTCATTAAGTCCTGGTATTAATTATGAAAATATATAATATTCTTTTATGGTTTTTATTACAACCTTTTATGAATCACTATATAGTAAAGTTTATATTAGAATCCTTGAAGGATTTAGGATACTAGAAGCATATTGAAATTCTCGAGAAATTGTTCATTTATATGAATTGAAATAATTTGAACATGTGTGGTAAATTTGACTTAGTCAATCGTAGTTGAAAGAGGATTATAAAATGATCCAAAATACCTATTTGTATTTTTATAGAAGAATCATGATTAAAGTTTGTTATGATTATTGTTGAATCTCCTGAAGATATCAAAATACATTTTCTCAAATTTTCCTTACTCATTACTTTTAAAAAAATGGTAATATAAATGCTAGCAAATACATTCAAATAATCATTTGAAAAACTAGTATTCAAGATTAAATACGTATAATATGAGAAAAATATGTGATATTTTCATGAAGAAGAGTAAATATGCGTTGTACTCTTTTTTCCTTAACCGAGGTTTTGTCCCATTAAGTTTTCCTGTTAAGGTTTTTAATGAGGCATCATATTATGCGTATTATAGATTGTGTACTCATTTTCCTTCATTAGATTTTTATCCACTGGGTTTTTCCTAATAAAGTTCTAACCAGACACATTATCTACCAATTGACATTCAAGGGGGAGTGTTATGAATATCTTATTAAGTGGATGTCCATCATGATCAATATAAAGTTTTGATTACTTTAAATTCTAATAGTTATTAGAATTAGATCTCTACTTCTTTTATACTTTTTATACCTATAAATAGAGAATCTGATGAAGCATTGTAATCACCTTTTTTATCAATAAAGTATATTATCTATTGCTTTCGTATTTTCTTTGTTCTTTATTCTCTCTATCTTTCTTTATTTTATAATAGTTTGGTAATGATAAATATTAAATTTTTAAAAAGATTATTTATAATTTTAATTTTATTATATGAATGTTTATTTTATTTGGAATAGTTCTGGATAAAAAAACTAAAGATAACTTTTAAATATTTTAATTTTTAATAAGAGGAGTAAATAATTTATTTTAAAAAATAATATTTTGAAACATAAAACTAATTTAACCATTAGTTTAAGAGTTAAATGTCATCTTAAAATTAACATGAAGCATGTTTAAAACATGTACACCAAATTATGAATATATGTATACCTATTGTGTGAACATCTTTCAATAAAAAAAGAACGAAGAAAAAACAACCTTCTCAATTTTTTATTAAGGGATAATATAATTTTTGTTCCTTGAACTTGATAAACAGGTCCATTTTGGTACATGTTTTTTTTTTTTTTTTTTTACTTTGGTATTGAACTAGACAACTAGACCAAATTTAGTCCTCGAAATTGGATTTCAACAAGATTTGATAATGTAACAAATGTTCTAGGAATATGACTGGATTGACTGGTCGAACTGGTTGGACTGAGAACCGATCGATCACCAATATATTGGTCCAAACAAAGGGAGGGAAAATAATTGAATCGGAAACTGCTCAAAACATGTAAAAATCGATAATTAGGACAAAAACCAATGTTGAGCGGTTTGAATCGTTTTAGCATATTTTTTCTACTTTTTAATTTTTTTATGTTTTTAATTATTATTGGTCTAGTTGTTGAACTGATCAAACCAAATGAATCAGGAACTATGGTATGACTAGTTCAACCACTGATTTGGGTATTAAAACACTGTAATTGGCATTTTGAGATTATACCACATCATTACCTAAAAATTTTATATATTTTTTTCAATTTTCATATAATGACATAGCACAATCTCAAAGTAATACATATTCAAACATTTATATATTTCAAGTTTAGGGGTTAAAATAAAATGAAAATATCAAAGTGGATAAAAAATTATAAATTCCAAAATGAATTTAATTAGTAAGTTGAGAGTAAAAAAATATATTACCAATTTTGTTAACACTATATTGTCCATAACCCGGCCCATAGTCTAGGAGAAAGGTTTCGTACATCAAATTTAGAATGTTCACATGAGTTTTAGGGTACGGACACCTCTTAAATCTACCGAGACAGACCCAATACGTGGAAGCATCTTAAAAGCCAAAAAATGTAGCCCACTTCAATTTTCTAAAACTTGGGGAGTGGAGACCAAATCAATTTCCTTGCTCAGAAAATTAATTCATATACATTAGATTAAAGAGAAAATCGATCATTTCAGTTAAAAATTTCATCCATTAGTATTGTTAAAATTTGATGCGGATGATAAAGTAACCAGATAATGACATATGGCATACCATGTGCATTTTATGTTGACATATGAGATCCAATTTTTAACAATAGAAATAGATTAATTTTTTAACAAAATGACTAGTTTGCTCTTTGATCTAATGTGTCGGTACTAATTTATCTATTGTTTAAGTAGAAAAAATAAAATGCAATCTGAAAATTAATATAATAGCCTCCGTAATATTTTTATCCTAATAAAAATTTATCACCTTTATGTTCAATCAATACTATAAGTTAACCATATATAAAACCAGTTAATCAAATATTCAAATATTATTTTCTAAAATGTAGTAAATATAATAATGATATTATATTTTTATATTCAATGGTTTAATACGCTGTTAGCATATTTTATTAGACTTATTGGGCTTGTAATGGTGCAAGTTTTGTTACCATGTACCGGCAAAGGAAGATTAAAAAAAGTTCACATAAGTCCACAACGGCTTAGAGGAACAATATATGCTGATGAATACTGTTTCACTTTGAAATGAGTTTGAATTCAATTGTTAAATTATTAATAGATTATTATCTTAATAAAACAATAAATATTAATTTAAATATGTTTATTTTTTATTTAAAATCGAGAGCGAGTATTTGAACTTCACATTGTAAATTTCATCTCAATTTAACTATTTCAAAGCAATATTTTTTGGGTTATTTTTTAATAAATTTATTACATAATTATTTGGGTAAATTATAATAGTAGTCACACAACTATTAGTAAATTATTTTTTTGATCATTCAACTATGAAAAGTTACAAAATGGTAATTCAACTATTCGTGAATTTCTTTTTTGGTCATCCAACTATGGAAAGTCACAAAATAGTCATCAAACTATTCAAAAAAAATTTTTTTGTCACCAATTGGTTAACAATGACAATTTTTAAAATTGGAATGATATCAACTTTAAGGGTATGCTTGGTTTGATGAAAAGTGGAGGGATGAGAGGAATGAGTGAAAAGTGGAAATAAAATAAATTTTGAGTGTAATTGGTTGAGAATAAAAGTAAAAGGAAAGAAAATAGGAGAGATGATCATATTTTCCATCACAATGCATAAATATCAATCATTCCAATTTAGAATGATGAGATGAGAGAAAATGAGAGAAATGTGCGTTTAAAATTACGCATTTTTCCAATGTTTTACTTTATTTCGTTCCATTTTTTACCTATACCTAACAATTGACGAATAAAAGGTTATTTTCGTTCCATTTTTCCATCACTCCTACAAAGCATATCTATGGAAATAAAAATATGCTTTCCATTCAATTTTCCATCATTCAAATTTTCTTTCCACTACTAAATAAAGCCTAACTCTAAAAAATTTAACTCTCAACATTTACACGTTATGCATTTTGATTTTTTTGTTGTTTTATTTTTCTTTACCACCCTTTTACCTAAAAAGCTAAAAAAAAAATTATCAACTATTTGATTGAAAATATACAAAAAAAAAATGAAAACATCCAAAAATTTAATATAATAATTTTTATTCTTTTAAAATTAACCCAAAAGTAAAACTGCAAAAAATATAAAAATACAAAATGTGTAAATTTTGAGTGTTAATTTTTTAGAATCAAGACTGAATAGACATAATTTATAAATTTCGAAGGTTAAAGTTGCTATTATATTAATTTAAAAGCTGTCAAAATTAGCCAATTGGCAACAAAACTGAATAGTTGGATAATTATTTTGTAATTTTTTATTATTGGGTGAAAAAAAAAAGAAATTTAATAATATTTTAAGTGATAATTTCATAATTGAATGACAAAAAAATACTAATAATTGAATTACTAATTTATAATTTACCCTAATTATTTTCATGTACATTAATCTAGTTATAATGAATTCAGTTAGGAGCTATAAAATGTGCAAAATGTGGTCCAGTTGGCAACCAAACCTTTACTTCACAATCTAGCTCCTGTGCCGGGCTTGGTTTCAACAAAGTAGTCACTATCTCTACTCTTAGTGGGCTGGATGTTATGCCTTTAATTTCACGTTCTCATTGTTTGACACTTGAACAAGAAAAGTTCAATGATGAACAAAAACAACCCAGTTGAGGAAATGATTGAATTTTTGGCACCTCACAAGCTAAGGTTTTGTCGATTTTGGTTAAAAAGATGTCCTTGGCATGCTTGAAGATTATGACTAATTTTATTGTTTATAAAGAGTATTTTTTTGGATTCGTTGTTTTTTTAAACTGTATCATTTTGAAAGTTCAATTTATTATTTTATTAAAAATGCAAATATATTTTATTGTTACACTTAATATTTATTAATTATCAATAAATTAATATTTTATACACTATAATTTTTTTTCTAGCTATATAGACATTTTATTTTAAACAAACTTTTTTTTTTACCGCACCAAATATTGAATTTTCAAAATTTTGAGTTGCAAGCCTAATAAGGGAGTTAATTTGAAAAAATATCGTATTTTCAAATTTTCAAGGTAAACTACACTGTAAGGTACTCTAAAATAGCATTATTTTTATTTAGGTCATTCTAATTTTTTGTGTCTGTTTGGTCACTCTAATTAATAGTATTATCCAAATTGGTTATTGCCGTTTAAAATTCCGTTAATCCATTAATGGATTGTTAATGTCAAACATTAGTCAAATAAATGACGACACTTGACACTTTTTTTTTTAACTTTTGACTAAAACTTAAAGATTTCTTTGTAATTATTTTAAAATATTTTTTTCTTCTTCTCCTGTCCGTATCTCATTTACCAAAACCTACCATTTTTATCTATACATTAAAGTAAGAGATAAAAATGTAAAAGCAACTTATGAATTAAAAATGAATTTTTGGGAAATATAAAACATAACCTTTTTTTCCATGAATATATGAATATTCATTAAAATTTTGGAGCATATGAAATCCATCCTCCAATCCCACAATACTTCAGGATTCATCAAGATTTATATACTACAAAAAAGATATACTCAATTATGTATATGATTTTGCCACAACAATAAAACTGCCCCAAACTTGGAGAAAACTTTTTTCTTTTGCAGCTATACAGGTAATATAACAAAGGAGATCAAAATTTAAGAAATATAACAAATGGGTAATGCTTGCAAGGAATAAGAAATATATAAAAATAAAATAAAAAAAAAAACCAGAACACTTGAACGAGATAGATATACAAACATCAAAATGGGGCCACTGTTAATGTCACCGTCGACTTGATTGTTTTATTTATGCTCGTAAAGATGTACATTTATCAGCACAAATAAACATAAAGTATAATCTGTAACTTTAACTTTAGTCAAAAGTTTAAAAAAATAAAAAGTCACATGTCGTCATTCAATTAACTAATGTGCCACTTCAACAATCCGATAGTGGATTAATAGAATTTAATAGTAGTAACCAATTTAAACAATTATATTAATTAGAGTGACTAAATTGACAAACAAAAATTTAAAATGACCAAAATAGAAATGATGCTATTTTAAAGTGACTTGTAATGGAATTTGCCCCTTTTTTATTATCATTAATTTCAGTGCTCAAAATAATATCTAATATATATTTTGGGGTTAATTTCATTAACGTCTTTAAACTATTATCCAAAATTTAAAATGGTTTATAGATTAGAAAGCATTCTAATTAGGTTATCAAAGTATCAATATTATAATTAACCAGTGTTAGATGCAGTAGTAAAAAACATTACATTCTTAGAGGGAGACACAAGTTTGAACTTTGGAGACGACATCGATGGAGGGACAGCCATAAATGTCGAACATGAACCGTAAAATGAATATGGAGAATATAAAAAAGTATCAATATTATTTTAGTTAAACTTCTTGTAAGCCTATCTATTAATTTTAAATTTAATGTGAAGCATATTTAAAACACATAAATCAAATAGTAAGCATGTGTGTATCTACCGCATGGAGTCGTGAACAATTTTAGATCTTATATATTTAAAAACATTATCATTAAATTTTAAGAAGCAATTTCCATTTTATCTTTCAATGTATCAGTTCTTAAGTAACCGATGCAGTAAGTAACACGTGTTTATAATTTAATGCATATATTATGAATATCCTCCACTTAAGAGGGTTAATGATTAGACCGAAGTAATTATTCGATTGATACAATATTAATATTTTAATAACTCAATTATAATATTTTAAAATTAAAAAATTAATTTAATATTTGAGTAATCATTTGAAAATACATGTTTTAATTAATCTTATAATCTTATAGGTGTCTACAATATACGATGCATGTGAAATTCATGCACCCAAGTGAATACAGATCAGACAATTGAAACTTATCCTCGATGTCGATCTGTTAGCACTCTTTATTAAAAGGGAAAAGTGACCCCATCATTTCTGTCCTTTACTTGTATAAATATAAACATTTTTTTTTCCATAAAATAATCAACAAATTCATTTAGATGCTCTGAATAAACTTGATAACAACTCTATCGATCCAATCCCTATTTTAAAATTTATTTTTCCTAATTGATGCAACAAGGTTAAACATAAGGGTTAATTCAACCATATATCATTAAATTATAATTTAAATTTTAAATGTTTTAGAGAAAGAATTTATGCCCTTACAGATTTTCAATGGAGAATATTGTAATATCATGGTTGCAACATTTTTAGAGATAATCATTACATTAAATCTAATCTTATTTAGTGGTTCCTACTCCTCAAATTTATTAATTTTTAAGAAAATCACATTCGATCCACTCAATAAACTAATCAACCCTCAAAAAGGTTATATCTACCTTAAATCGGGGTTAGAATTAGACTATACAAAATAATAATCATGAAATAAATTCTTATTCAAAGCCATTCCCCTTTTCTATCTATAAATTCCCCATTTTGGAAAGGATAGGGCAAGTAAGGAAAAGGCAAAAAGATCTATACTTTTCTCTGACTATTAAATTAAGCGGTTTTTCACATTTCATACAATCAACTTTAGACAAGCAGCTCTTCACACTTTATACGGTGTGAACCACCCTCATAAAACAACTTTTTTCACCCCATACCGTGATAGAACTTGAACAAAAAATTATGATTCAACAAACTTAGAACGTTTTGAAAGCATAGACTAACGAGGATAACTGCAAACAAGGAAGTTGATGCTATCTTTATTTATTTTTTCTTTTATTAAAATTTTAAACATACACAAATTAATATATTTTTAATATTATAAAATATATTACTAACTTTCAAAACTCGAATCCGCCTCATATTTCAAATAAGTATAATTTTTCTATCCAAGTCAATTTTTTAAGTTTAAATCAAAGTTAAAACTTAAAACACTAAACAAGTTTAAATTATATGTACCTAACATAAATTAGATACCCAAAAACTTAATGGTTACTTGGAAAGAGGAGAAGAGGATTAGTTAAATGTCAACTAATTTGAAATTTCAAGGCACAGCTGCATACCTAATTTTCATGGAATTTGAATTCATGATTGACCCTTCAGGATTTCAATACAAAGATCAACCACCAAGCCGATATTAGTGGCCAACAATCTAACCAATTAACTAACCAATAGCTTTAAACTTAAGACTTCCCATTTTCAAAGAGGAACCCCCAAATGCCAAAACTGATTAACAATTATCAGAATGTAGGTCAGGCAAGTAGGTCCCCGTCAACAAACCAGGAAAGAAAAAACAAACTACTCGTGTGTTCTATCACTTTTTTCTTTTATCACTAATAATTTTTTTTTAGATTTTTAAAATAATGGTAATAGAATTAATTACGATAAATGTGAAAATATATAATACTTTACGTTTTTCTAGGTAAAATAAAAAATAAATTTATTTCTCCTATTCTATTTTATTTATGTTAGCAAACCATATGATTATATTTAATATTTAATTTTAAATAAATCATCAAGCAAATTTTATAATTTAAATTTAACACTTAAATTTTTAGTATTTATTTTTTCAACATTTAGTTTTAGCATTTACTTTGATCAATTTTAGTATATATATTTTAAAATTTACAATTTCAGTATTGGCCCAAACTGTAACAATTAAATATGTTAGGTCAAATTCTATTATTAGTCCCGAACTATGTGTATGCTATGAATTTAGTTTGCATGTGTTCTCATATTTGATTATTTTTAATTTTTTATACTTTTAAAACTTGAAATTTCAATAGTAACTCAAACAGTAAATATTAAATCCATTAACTAAAATGATTTGATTTCTTTGTGAGCATTATGTGGAAATAATAAACTAACATGATATTACACGTGTGAGGATATATATGCCACATAAAATTTTAGAAATAACAAATTTTAACATTTACTGTTTGATCAAGACTAAAATTTTTAGATTTAAAAGGTATAGAGAGATAGAGACTAAAAAATGACAAAATTAGAATACATGAACATAACCCGCAACTTAATTACGTATAGTATAGTTAACAAAAATATTTTTAATTATAAAAAAATGAAAAGACAAAAGTACCATCATAACAATATTTATTTTAATTAGAGAATGAGTGTTTTTTATAAATTCAAAACTAAGTTAGTGACTCGATTAAAGGCAACATCAACTCAATAATTTGCTTAAATATAAGTATTAGATTAGATATCAAATCATATTTCGTTTGCTAATGTTAAAAGTAATTAGTATTTATTGAATTTATTTGTGTAAAGTTAAAATATGCTATAAGTCCCTATACTCCTCCTAAGTTTAGAATTTGGAATTTAGTCCTTATATTTTTATTTTTATAATTTAATCTTTGTACTTTTCAAAATTTAAAATTTAGGTTTAATTGTTAACATTGTTAAAATTTGTTGGTTTAACATTTTGAAATTAAAAAGAATACTCACTCAGTAGCCATGTAATTAAAAAAATTAATGTAATAATAAACCTGGATTTAACAAAATAAATTTATTAATGTTATCGATTGAACCTAAGTTTTGAAATTTTAAAAGTAGTGAGATTAAATTCTTAAAATATATATAATTAAATTCCAAAATTGGGAAGAGTACAAATTGTGTAATTATATAACTTTTATCATTTATTTAATTTTCTTTAATTAAATTTATCTTTCAAAAAATATTTTAAAATATCATATATTTTATGTTTAATATTTGATGTTTGTACCCTATCCCTCCCAATAATATTAGAATAGTATTTTCTAATTCAATGTTGTTTGTTTGTTTGTTTTATTTTCCTTGTGATGGAGACATGGTGTGCTCAGTGTTCTCACATTTTTATCTGATATTGACTCCAAATAATCCATGGCACATTTAAATTTTTTTTTTATATTTTAATGCTAATTTTGTCAATTTTCACCTTCCAGTACGTTTATGGCCCCTCTCTCACGTTACTTATTTAAGCTATCAACTGTCCATTCCCGCAGCTTTAGTAACAGATCTGTTTTCTTCGTGGGTCCGTTATCACTAAGAAAGCGCGAGGACAAGATTCTTCAAGCTATTCCCCTTTTTTTCTTCATTATTATTAATTCAATGAGAAGAACAAGTGGAATATAATTTCAAAACGAACGTGAAGATGATGAAGTTCCGAATAGAAATTACGCTGTGTTTACTCCTATTTCTAGTCCTCGCGCCATTTTGCATTTGCTCCGGCGAGCGGCTCCTTGTTGGCATGACTCTTGTTGGAAACGCCACCGCTCTTGGAGCCGGTGATTAGCTTCTTTTTTTTTTTTTTGGGTTTTTTTTTCACTTCTTCGTCCATTATAAGCTTTTAATGATTTGTCAATGAACTGTTTTGGTTTGTGAATTTTTGACAGTCTGTTTGGATGGAAGTTTGCCGGCGTATCATCTTCACAGAGGATTCGGCGCCGGATCAAACAACTGGATTTTACAGTTTGAGGTAATTAAATAATTAATAACTGAGTTCATCCTTTGCTGTGGTATGCTTTACTATTTTTTCGTCAAAATATAAGATGATAAAAGCTAAATCGCCATCGCCATCGCATACGTATATGCTATTTAAATTCTTTAATGGCAAAATTATGTAAAGACAGCGGTGAACCGAAAATGTTTCTGGTGTGAGAATTGGCGTGAATATGAGATTAGATTTAAGACTAGATGCTTGGGAAAATTGCAAATACCACCTTTGTTTGATACTGTTGCTCAACCCTAGGGTCTCGTGCATTTTACTTTTGTGTTTTTCTCTTTATCTTTTAGCGTTGGACCACAAGCGAGAACGGCTGAGTGGCAGCCGACTATTAGGTTGAATTTGTCAGATAAAGTTAAAATCATTCCATTGGAGACTCGCAAAAGGGTGTAAAAATAGAAAATAAATAATTCAGGCTACAAATCGAGTGAATTAACGCTACTGCTTGATACTAATTGGTTCTCTTATTCTCGTCTTTGCGCTTTCAATCTGAATAAGATAGGTATGAATTACATGTAATGCTGTCTGATTGAAAAAAATGATTGTCACATTGCAGCCATTAATGAATAATTTGCTATTATTTTTTAGTGTTATTGCTTAGATTTCATAACAGTGACAATTATGTTATCGGGATAAATTTTAAAATTATGCATAAATTTTGATTTAATATGTAATTGTATATATAAACTTTAATTTAATATATTTATATATGTGAAATTTTAATTGTGGTTCAATAATTATGTTAATAATTTACAAAAATTGAATCAAATCAAAATTTTATGTATAAGATTATACAAAATAAAATTTATATATATAATTAATCATTAAACCATAATCCTATGTAGATTTAGAATTGATTCTTTTATTATTTCACTAGAAAACCTTGTGTAAGTGAACGAATTAGATTTATTAGATGAATAACTCGACTGTGTTACAGTGTTAGTCCAACAAATCCTGTAGTTTAATTGGTCATAGATTGTGCTCCACTAAAAGCTTAAAAATCTGAATTGGGCTAGTTAGACACGTCCATATCGTGTCATCCTAGGACGTGTCGGGCGGGCCTAACCCGTCGAATTAATTTTGTTACAAATACCTCTAACCTGGTAAAACTTACAGAAGATAAAAGAAGAAAGAAATGTTGATACTAATTTAGATGTTCCATTTTTTAGTAATGATTATTTAGCTTAATAATAAATATATAGGTAAACTCGATTCTATTATGAAAAGTTACAAAATGTCACTCAAATATTAGTAAATTATTTTTGGTCATCAAATTATAAAAAATTATAAAATGTTTATTCAACTATTTAATTTAATCTTTTTTGGTAGCTCAGCTATCTTAGATTTTTAGGAATTTTCATTTTTACGCTAGCCAATTGATGACAAAAAAAATAAAATTCAATAATTGGGTGACAAAAAAAAAAACTAGTAGTTAAGTAACCATTTTGCAATTGGTGACCAAAAAAAACACAGTCAAGTGATCCCTACTGTGGTTTACTCAAATATAGAAGGTTTGCATTTTTCTTGAAAAAAAAGTTTGCATTTGATACATTTTTAGTAGTCATATAATATTTTCTCTATCCCATCAATTTAAAAAATATTGTTGAATGGTTGAAAGTTTTTACATAAAACAAATAGTTAGAAAATTTAAATTTATGTCAAATTTGACTTGCATGGAATATGAAATATGACGATTGGTTTGTTAAAATATTAATTGTACAAAAATATATGGAAGACTTAAAACTACTTTAGTTTTACATCGATATAAGTGGATCCCTCCCCTAAATTTATATTCTAATTAGTACATATTTTTTTGTCATATGATGTAATATTATTCATTATTAATATATTATAGGGTTAGTATTTGATACACTGATAGTGTATAATTTATAATTCCACAAGCAACATTAAAAAATTGCCACGTGCTTCTGCATTTTAAAATATTTTATCATACCCTACGTGATACTTGTCAACCTTTTGGCGTTACTTTTGGAGTTTAAAAATTCTAGTGACAATGTACCATATATTTTACTATATTATATTTAAATAGTTTCTTATAAAACAAGTTATGTTCTAAAAAAGCTGTACTATTAAGGAACAAAAAATGAGCTGTTCTATTTATGGTCCCATAAAACAAATTAAAGTTGCAAAGAAAAGAATAATAAAGAGTCTATTCAAAAGGCCCAAGCGTGGAGCCTAAGGAAAGACAATGAATCACGAGATTATCGGGATGACCACCTGGTCAGTTCCGGTAGGTCAGTAAGGTCCGATTATTAATTACTCTGAAATTTTAAATTTTATTCCATGCATACTATCATATGTTTATCAGGGTGGTGGGTGGTGTAATGACATATCATCGTGCCTGGAGAGAGCCAAAACTCGCCGCGGATCAACTCGTTACATGAGCAAGTTAGAAGTCTTCTCTGGCATCTTAAGCAACAACGCCTCCCTCAATCCAGGTTCACTTCACTATCTTATTTCCCAATTGCCATATTTGTTACGTTTGGGTATAAATACTGCATGTGATGCGTTACGTAATTCATAAAAGTTTTGGAGATTTTAAGAGAGAGTACATAGAGTTTAAACCAATCAGACTCCAAAATAGACATGAAAATGGATGGGTTCGGATTATAACCACAGGTATGCCAGTGGAAATTAACAAGGAAATTATGGTTGATTAATGGAAATGTTTTAGGTTTACGTAATATATTGGTAGTCTGTCATACTCATATAGCTGGATGAAAGAAAAACAGACAAAAAGGAAACGTGCATTGTAGTTGGTTTCTATTGGTATTCGACGCGTCAATATCCATGCATTATTTCTTTTACATTATTTTGAAGTTATCCATTACTTCAGACCAAAAAGAAAAAAATATCCAATACTCTTATATATATTTACCGTTTATTCATAAATAAAAATATATTAAAATTATTAACTTAGAAATGATGAAAGGAGTCGGATCCTATTTTCCTTGACCAATCATTATAAGACTGTCGTTGAACCGGAGATCTAGTATGGTATAATGGTACTGCTTTTGTTTGGAAAAGGGTAATCAATTTCCCGGTAATCATGCAGACATGCCCATGTTATCGTTTCGATTAATAAATAGTTTGCGGCTAAGTAGCAGTTGGCCATGTTATCCTGGCTGGCACCACTGGCTTCTCTGGCGGGCATTCTTATGGTGCATTGTAAATTACATTTATAACCTTGCATGTTGACCCCATTTGAGGAATGTTTTCTTCGTCTTAATTCCTAAAATTTGACCAACCATCAAATCGGTGGGAAGAAAGAAGGATTGTTTAGGTTTTGGTCCTTTTGGGTTCTTTGTATTCTCTTCATTTTAACATACGCATCATATATGCTCATAGAATGTTTCTCCTACTGGCAACCATTAGAGATAATTGTGAAAAATGGGGAGTGGCAGCTGTTCCTTACTTGAAGTTGAACTATTTTTCCTTTAGAAAGATATCCTTTGTATTGGTAAAAGTAATATGAAAACCTTTATACTAAGAATTGGATTGCATTTTTCACCACCTACTTAAAAAATAATAAATTAATATCGTAGATCAAAGAGCAAATAAATTTTTTGTTAAAAATTTTATCTATTTCTACTATTAAAAATTAGTCCATGTATATCAGAATGAAGTACATATGGTGGGCTATTTGTCACTGTTTGGTTAGTCGGTTAGGCTCGCCAGTCTTTAATGTTACAAATAGAAGGAATTTTTTTACTAAAAAGAACCAATTTGCTTTTTGATTTAATGTACAATGATTAATTTTTATTTTTTTTTAGTAGAAGAAGCAAAATACAATCTAACTCTTAATGCAAAGGCTTTCATGATACTTTTACCCCTCTATATCTGTTTAGTGTAACCACATTTATACCTAGCTTTTATGCATTTAGGGGAGAATACAAAAAACTTAACTTACCTTCCTTGTTTACGATTCACTGAATAAGAAATGTAGATTGAACAAGCAAGTGTTATAATGACATTTCTTTTCTTTATGATTGCTTTGGAATAATCATTAAATTGATCACTCGTTAAAATCAGATTTTTACAACTGGAACCGTGTGAAGCTGAGATATTGTGATGGAGCCTCATTTTCAGGAGATAGCAAGTTTGATAACGGGGTAATTTATCATTTTAGCTATGTGTCTTTAGTGTAATTTTTCTTTTTTAAAAATTATATTAATCTAAAACTCACAGTGTCATTTAAGTGCACGAATCATGAAGTCATGGTAGGATTTGTAGAAACTATGGCATTAAAAGTTAACTTATAAGATGTATATGCTGGGAAATTATAAGATGTATATGCTGGGAAAGACCTTTTAATTGGCTCTTTACTGATTCTTTCCCTATATATGCTTCTGAAATGAACAGACGTCATTGCTTTATTTCAGAGGGCAAAGAATTTGGGAAGCAATTATCCATGATCTTCTACCTAAAGGGTTGTCAAGAGCACGCAAGGTAAGTTCAGATTACTACAAAATGTTCATACAATATGACCTGCAGTGTTCAATTGTAATATTTTTTAAGTGAACTTCAGCAATACTTGACTTCTTTTGCTTTTTCTCTGCTCTAGGCCTTGCTTTCAGGTTGCTCTGCTGGGGGTCTAGCAACCTTTTTGCACTGTGACAACTTCACAAAGATGTTACCAAGCAATGCCAGTGTGAAATGTTTAAGCGATGCTGGATTTTTTCTGGATGAGTAAGTTTCATTTTTCTCTGCAACGGACAATCTTCTATTTCCAGATGTTTACATATTTTGATTTTCAATTTGCAGACGAGACATAAGTTTGAATTATTCTATGAGGTCCTTCTATCATGATCTAGTTGCCTTACAGGTACTTATTTTAATCATTGGTTTAAATTGTGATTGTTGTATGTGTTTTGCTGGACATTGATACACAAGATAACTAATGACTATTACTCGGAATTTATAGTATTCTTATATTAATGCTGCAAATGTATTCCAAAAAAAGGGCAACATGCAAGTTGCCATTTTATATCGTATGAATAGGTCCATTTTCTCTGCATGTGTAACATTATTTTTAGACTTTTCCTGATATATGAAAACTCGCGCGTGTAAATCAACACAGAATGTGCCTAGTTAAACTCTGTTTTGAACCTGTACCATTATTCACTTCAATAAAATGTACATGACAGGGGATAGAGCAAAATCTAAATCCAAATTGCACGAGGTCGATCAGCAATCCAAAGCTGGTATGATCTCCGTCACCCTCTAATGCACACAAGAACGACATACTTTTTTGCTTGCAGCTCAAAGGTATGTAACTTCCTTTTTTCTGCAGTGTTTCTTTCCCCAGTACGCATTGAACTATATCTCAACACCTTATTTCATCTTGAACTCAGCTTATGATGTATTCCAGGTAAAATTTTCATTGCTCTAGCATGTTTTATAAACCCACTACTATTCAATCTCGAGTCAATGTTCTAACATAGTGTGATATGACCATAACTTTAACCATCGTGTTCTTTCCCCCTCAGTTTCATCATAGTTTGGTTCCACCATCTGCTGATTTGCACGGACACTGGAATCGTTGCAAGCTTGACCCAGCAGCATGCAGTGCATACCAGATCAGTGTATTGCAAGGTTGGTTTATGATGCTGATAAAATCAAACACACACACACATATATTAAAATTTAAAGCTTGTGCTAGGTTTGAGGCGTGATATGCTTGTGGCTCTTTACCCATTCTACAAAAATTCAAGAAGAGATGGGATGTTTTTAAATTCATGCTTTGCTCATTGCCAAAGTGAGTCACAGGACACATGGTTTGCTGTTGATTCTCCAAGAATACACAATAAGGTAGGTTCACTAATTAAGACAATCTTTATTATACAATAAGGTTAACATGTTTAATTTCCAGAAGCAATTGATTATACATGATATTTGATACTTTTAAAAACTTTATAATACATTTTTTCTTTGACAGACCATTGCTGAAGCAGTTGGAGATTGGTACTTTAGCAGAAAAATAACCAAAGAGATTGATTGTCCATATCCATGCGATAAAACTTGCCACAACCTTATACCTTCACCTCAGGTAATGTCTCCCTACAACCTAGGTAAAACTGCCATTAATATCCCTGTATTAAGAGTTAGATTGCATTTTACACATTCTACTCGAAAAACGGACAAAGTAGGCCCTACATGTTAAATCAAAAAGTAAACTAATTATTCTGTTAAAATTATATCTATTTCTACGGTTAAAAACGGGTCTTTGTATGTCAGAATGAGTTACACGTGGCATGCACGTGTCACAATTTGCCAATTTTTAATAATAGAAATAGATAAAATTTTTAATAAAAATGACCAATTTACTCTTTAATGTAACGTACAATGACTAATTTTGCTTATTTTTTTATTAGAGGGCGCAAAATGCATTCTAATTTCTATTACAGCTCAATGCTACTTTTACCTACAACCTACAATCTTCCTGACAGGGCTGCTATTTGGTAAAAATAACACTGTTGTCACCATTGAAATGCATCTGCAGGTTTCACTGAGATAGATTATTCTTTTTCTTCCAAGAACAAATTCTTCAGTATACATCATATCTGTTGAACCTGGTCGTTGCATGCCGTAGCTTTAATGGTGATGAAACGAAGTCCAAGTATTTTAATGTTTTAATTCTTTTTTAGAAAGTGATTGTTACCCCAAAATCACATATCATTTAATTACAATTCATTCAAAACAATGAATGAAACCAATTGATTTCCATTCATTGTTTTAAAAAAAAAAAAAAAAAAAACTTTTATAATAGCAGGATAGCAGCAAAACTGTGTCGAAGTTACGGATTTTTCCTCTTTTTTTTAAAAAACAATTGGTCGTAATTGAAATTGAAATTGAAAATTACTTTCTATACATAAAAAATGGGCAGCAATATTCATTACTTTTATTATTTTCTTTGCATTATATTGTAGTAGAATATGATCCTTGTATTAACGCCTTATTTTTCATGATCAATTCAATTAGATTATTATTTCTGTAGGTGTAATAATTGTGGTAAAGATCTATTTTAATTCATTATATTCTGAAATAGTGAATTTAAATTTATTCTCATTTTATTTTCTCAAATGCAAAATTTAAACATTATTAGTTATAAATATATTAATACTCATACCCTAATTAGAAAATGATACCACCCTTAAAACTCTATATTTCGATTAATATTTTTGTTATTTATGATTTCTCAGTGAAAACAAATTATAAAAAAGTAAAAAAAAAAAATCAAAAGAAGAAATAATATAAGTATCATCAACTAAAGAAATGTCTTAGTTAAGGAGGTAAATAGTTATGTCTCATAAGATCTTGATCCTCAATAATATCAGTAATGAATAATTCATCTGGCCAAAAAATAATAATAATTTAGAGAAATCGAATTTTACATTTATTTAATTTCAATATGGATAATACAAATTTGAACACCTTAATGCCGGTGCAAAGAAACAAATATAAAGAAAGAATACAATGAATTTGAGTGTAACATTTTTAATATCTATAACTAAGGTTTTAAGGTTGAAGTTTACCTTTTTAATCTAAAAAGGATGGAAAAGAATTGCTTAGAGGGGTTTAACTAGGAGGGGCAGTCCATATCTAGGCCTTAAAGAAAGCAAAATGGAAGGTGAATGGCGATAATTTGATGAGAAGGAGAAGGAAAACCTAGTGAGCATAAGTGTTAGTACAACTTTATATTCCATCATTGTCAAATTTCTTCCGACACACATCCTACCTCCGAATCCGAATGGCAAAAATCCCATCTTGTGTTTACACCCACCATATAAATGATCATCTTTAAACCTTTCTGGCCGAAACTCGTTAACATCATCGCCCCATAATGTCGGATCGTGGTGCATTGCTACGACGTCGATCCAGATGTTGGTTCCATTAGGGATAACAAGATCATCCACCTTTATATCTTCTCTTGCTTGTCTTTGTGCATTTGGTGCTGGCGAGTATAGTCTTAACACTTCTTTCATCACCCATCCCATCTACAAGTCATAGCCACATAGTGTTATTCACCCAAAACCAAATTCTCAAAAATAAAAAAAAAGGCAGAGAAAAATTCCAAAATTAAATAAATAAATAACTCCATGTGGAATTCGTTGGTACTTTAGAGTTTAGAACCAATTCAAAACTAGTGGGGAGCTACCACTTGCCGCAGTTGAAGTGTCAAAGGAAGTAATTTGACTTGTTTCTACATATGAAATGAGACGACTCCTAAATGGTTGAACTTTTTTTTTTTGTCAAACTAAATGGTTGAACTTTAAACTTTGACCTTTGACATATAGGATATATATACATATATATTTTAACTTTAGTCTATAAAAATTCTCATGTCATGACTTGGGAAACACATTTACACTTGAAAATTAATGAAGAAATTGATTGGAAATGAAAGATAATGGAAAAAGAATTATAATAGAAGTCATTTGGATCAAGTTTAAAAGAGTTTAATAACGGGCGAAATCAGAAAAAAAATTTAGAGAGGTAATTTAATTTTTAATAGTCTATATCTTTATAATTTTTAAAGGATTAAATTAAATTTTTATTACTTTTAGGGAGGCCAGACCCCTGCTAACCCCCCAAGATCTGCCGCTATTTAATAAGGTGACTCAAATAGAATTTTGAATTTGAATTTTATTGATGAGAAATAGTAGTATTAATATTTGCAATATCACTTCCTCAAAATTGGGTTACCATAGTAGAAACAAATATATATATATATATGTATGAAGAGAAGTTATGAATGCACAATATAAAGTTAAAGGTTTAAAACCTGTGATGTGTGAAAATTTATCGATTTTATATAAAAAAACGAAAAGGCAAATAGCCTTATTTTATATTTGTAATTTTGTAAAAGTAAAGATTTTTCAATAATTTTTTGATTGACTTGATGCTAAGATGTCTTGTTAAATCAACTCAGTTAGGCTTAATGTAAGTATATATCTAAATATATAGATATAGTAAAGATATTTACCTTCTTTAAGTCAGCAAGCTTAGTGAAATCGATCTCTCCATCTCCAATCACTTGTTTAATTTCGTCCCTCAATTGGTTTTGCCAATCGGGATACATGGCCAAAAGCAACAATGTCCAAGTGAGTGCCAATGCAGTGGTTTCATGGCCGCCGAAGAAGAAAGTCTTGCACTCGTCGACAAGCTCCCTCGCTGTCAAGCTCTTCCCCGACCGTCCGTCAACGAGGCTACCTTCCATCAACAAACCCAACAAATCCTTCTGAGGGGACGTCCCAATATCCAAACTCTTTTTACGAGCATCGATTATAGATAAAAGCAATTGGTCGATTTCTTTTCCGAGTCTCTTGGCTTCTAGGTTTTTCTTAGGGCACATCCATTTGCTAAATGGAACGCCAACATAACGGTTGGAGTTGAAAAGTGTGATTTGCATGGCTCTTAGTTTTTCAAACACTTTGTTCCCATTTTGGTAACTCAACCCGAAGCTGGTCCTCGCGATGATCTCCCCTGCGGTCGTTGTGATGTCCCTTTCGACGTCGATTTCGGGATAATCAGAGTTTATTAGAGTAGCCCATTGGTCTAGCATCTTCGTTGTCGGTTCCACCATCAAGCTTGCCATAGCCTACATTATCAAAGCAAAATGTATTTCATCAGGGTTATTATCAAATATATTTTTAATGATTAATGTATCCTTAATGTCCATTTTAAGGATCATAAAAAATAATTTTTTCAAGGTTCGTGGCTATCCTTACAATAATATTTTCTTCAAAATTCAAATTTAAATTCTTTATAAGAATGTAATGTGATTTAGTCAATACCCTAAAAAAAATGAATAGTCAAATTTCAATTTGTTAATGCACTCTATGCTTTGTTTGGTTATTGAAGTATTGAGGGAAGAGTTTATTTAATTAGTATGTGTTAAAATAGTTAGCAATGGTCAAAAATTTTCAATTTGGCTTGTAATGGTCAATTTTTTTTACTTAGTTTCTTATTCTTTAATTAATTAAAATATTTAAAATAATTGAGATTAAAGTTTAAAAATTTTGACTCCATAAATAATTACTATGACTTTTACCCGGATAAAAGGAATAATTAATAAAAATTTAAACTTAAAAATAAAACTTTGATAAAAAATAAGACCTCTTCAAAGTGAGTAAAAGGAAAACTTCCTTCTACTAAAAACAAGTTATCTAAGTAACTAAAAATTATTAATTAAAATTATTTTATTATTAATTCATATAATAAGAGATGATGAAAAAGATAATACCCCTAAATATATAAATCTATACACGGATGTAATGTCATCTTAGCGAATAAAACTTTTAATTTTTATATATATTTCTTTATTAAAAACAAGATATCTATCACATACAATAATGACTAATTCTCTTTCACAAATTTTTAATATTTATATTAAATGTTAAGAGTATTAAAAAGGTACCATTCTCAATATCGCAGTATAAAATATAGTTTTAAGATCAACAAATATCTTCTGCAGCTATTTTCTATCCGTTTTAATCGTGCCATGTTTTAAATATAATGAATTGTTTAGTGTTAATATTATTAACTAACCAAATGTATCAAAAAAATTAGAGTATTTTTTTTATTAATTTCATTATAAATTTTGATTATATCTTTTTTTAAATATAATATTTAGAATTATTTATAATCCTTTTTTTAATTCATAAATAGGAGAATAATATGTTTTAACGCACTCAAATGTACATTATCCTATATTAAAAATAATACTCATAACAATCGAGTTAAGATTTAATCAACTTAGAAATTTAAAAAAAAAATTATACTTTGTAATCGCCTTGTGTAACGATAACTCAAAACTTTTGGATTTCTTAAAAATATATATACAACTAATTTTATTTATAAATAAATAAATGGCTTCATATATTAGTTTTTTATATATATATAGGACCAGGTCCAATGTTAGGTATAAATGCATGTTTTCGTGCTTTTGAACAAAAAGAAAAATGATTGTTATCCTGCTAACTTTTACTTTATTTTTGTGTATTATTTGTTCCGTTAACTTTATATGAATATATAATTATAGATACGATCGGTTGGATTAAAATTAGTTGAAAATTTTATTTGAAAAGAAATATCATATCAGTTGAACTGTGAATTAATATAAATAAATTAAATTAAATTAAATTAAATAATAAATTAAACTGTTTTTATTTTAATTTTTAAATATTTTATTTTTATAAGATTTTAATTAATTATTTAATCCCAACTGTATCAACCATTTGAATCGATAAAACCATTCAAATTAACAAATTGAAGAACTACCCTGTTGAATGACCCGTTTGATTTTGAAAACAAATGTTTTATACTTTACAAGTTAGACTTTTACGCTTTCAGAGACGCTGTCGGCTGTGGAACATGCAAGTGTTCATTGTTTTCCACCAATGTGTACAGAATGGAGCCTAAGTTGTTTTTGGATAAATTAACATTTAGTCTTTAAATTTGATAATATTTTAATTTAGTCCCTAAACATTTTTTCCCTATTAATCTTAAAATTTGACAATATTCCTTAATTTACTTCTTAAATTTGGATACCATTCAAGAATAATGGCATGACACTATGAGATTGTGGAATATTTTAAAATTTTTATATAAAATCTTTTAAAAGATTAAAAAATTATTAAAGAACTTTTAGGTGATAACATAACATAATCTTAAAATGTTATATTATCATACCTTAACAAAATCCATGTTGAAGCATTAAACTAAAAAAAAAAAAAAAACTAAAATTCCCAGCCTAATATGGACAAAAAAAATGAAGGGCCAAAGCGTTATTACTTTACGCATTTGTTCTTTTAATTTGTAAGGAGAGAAAATACTAAGGATAATAATACCTTTAAGTTAGAAGGCGAAAATGCAGGCGTAATAACATGGCGATGGCGAACCCACTCATCTCCTTCAACCATCACCAACCCACTTCCAAACATGGGCTCCCTATCATGTTTAAACACTTTGGGTTTCCCCCAACTCTTTCCCAACACTCCCGCCGACATGTTCTTTAAAAACTCAGGTTCCGCAACGTACAAAAACGGCTCCGTCCCCAGCCAGTATATGAACAATTTCCCTGCAACACAAAAACACAAGCTCAAACAAGCCGTAAAATCATAAGCCATATACTGCTTAGGACCAAATTTTAAAAAAACAAAACAAAACAAAACTTACCGTATGATTTCTGCCAACGAGCAAAATAAGGAAACACAGTGGAGTGTATATCGTGGGAAATAACATTAAGTGAAGAAGAAACGTTTATATTCATACTGTTTTTCATCTCTGTGATGTTTCCCATTGGAAAACTAGGGATTGGACCTGTAAATCCATTTTTTTTAATCTTGTTGTAAGCTCTAATGGGTAGAACCCAGCATGAGAATATCAATGTGGAGAAGAAATGAAGAGAAAAACTTATGATGGCTATGGTGAAAAAAAGTTGAAATAACAGGAAAAACTCCATTTTTTGTTGCTCTCTGGGGATCTATATAAGCAAGGTGTATAATTCTTAGTGTATATATGTGTATATGTGTGTGTATATATATGTATGAGCTAAATTTGTATGGAGATTGATGAAATTTTAAGAGGGTATTTATAGGAATAGAAAGGAAGACTTGGGGGAATTCAAGAATGTCGGAAATTTGACTCCACACCCATTTTCAAGTCTTAAAAATCTCATGTTGGACCTTTTGAAAAAAAGAAGGAAAAAAAAAAGAAAAAGAAAAAAAGCTGCTTGCATGAATTGTATTCATCACTATCTTTTCAAATATATTGGCCATCTCTGTCGGGAATTTTACGATTTGATTTGAATATGAATGGGGATAAATCAACAATTTAGACTCTAAATTTGGTAATTTTTCAATTTGGTGCTTTGATTTTTTTAGTTCGTTTTTAGTTTCAGAATATGATAATTTTTTTAAAATTTGGTCCATAAACTTCAATTATGTTAAGGTATGATAACGTGTCAAGAATGTACAATGTCATCACCTAAATTATTTTATAAAAATTAAAATTAAAATTAAAAATTTGTATATTATTTATAATTGATATTTAATAAAATTAAAATAAATTAGTTTATAAATGGAATAAAGCAATATTTTACTCTCTAAATTTGGTCCTTGAACTTTTTTTGGTTTGCTTTTAGTCTTGGCATTTAGTAATTTTTTTCAATTTTGTCCATAAACTTGGATTATGTTAAGGTATGATGTGGCTTTTTGAGATTATGCCGTACCATCACCTGAAAATTTTAAAATATTTATATAAAATATAAAAATACCAATATTTATTTAAAATATTAAGAAATTTTACATTTTTTTTAAATTCAAGTAATTATATGACTCAAATATTACTGAAAAAAACTGTCAAGTTTCATGACTAATGCGGACAAAAAAAATTCAATGACCAATGTGAAAAATTATCAAAATTAGAGACTAAATATTATTCTATCTCAATTTATTTAATATTTTACTATATTTACATTTAATATTTTATCTATTAATAAATTTCTTTTTTAATTACTTAACTAGAAGAAGTTAAAAAAATGTCATTTAACTATCCAAATTTTTTTATCACTAGTTGCTAAATGACTAACGAAAAGATGACGTTTCAGCTTTTAAAAATGACCTAATAACAACTTTATGCCTCAAACATTTATATATTGTGTCACTTTAGTCTTGATTCTAAAAAAATTAATCCTTAATATTTACAAATTGTGTAATTTGGTCCTTTTTTTTTTTATAGTTTTGCTTTTCCTTTTTATCCATCCACCTAAAAAACTAAAAAAAAATTTATCAACTACATTTGATAAAAAAAAAAAACCAAAACTGGAACACCCAAAAACCCAAAGTCATAATTTTCACCTTTACTCATTCTTTTCTCTCGATACTTTGGTTCTTCATTGCTTGATTGAACATTGAAGGCGGAGATGACTCGGTCTTCCTTATTTCACTATTTATCGATTTCATAAAATTCATGTTCGAATTATTCGACATCGATTCAATTAAGTTGTTTTTGTTATTGTTTTCGTTATTATCATATTCGATTAACACAAAAACTTCAACACTCGTTCAATTAATTCATTAAATTTTTTAAAAAATTAAAATTAGAATTAAAATTAATATAATATAATATAATATAATATAATATAATATAATATATATAGATTGAAGGTTAAAATTATTATTATGCTAATTTTAAAATTGACAATTCCTATTTTCATTGGTCATTTAAAGGCTAGTAAAAAAATGATAATGAAGTTCATAATTGAGTCTTAAAAATGGGTGATTAGTACAGTTTACCTTAAAATTAGGTTTAATGATAAATTTGGTCACTAACGTTTACATATTTTGTTAAAATAGTCCTAATTGTATTTTTGAGTTTTTTTTTTTTGCCATCAACCTTTATTCTCTCTTTTTTTTTACATAATTATCTAAAAAATATTTCAAAACAAATGCACACATTCAATATTTTCATCAATTCTGTTAACTTTTTTAACGGTATTTTTATTAAATCTGTTAAAAAATAATTTGAAAAAAAATAAAGGTTGATGATAAAAAAAGGTTCAAAAGTATAATTAAACCTATTTTGACAAAATATATAAACATTAATGAGCAAATTTTTCATTAAACCTTAAAATTAATAAATAAGGTAAGAAGG
This sequence comes from Gossypium bickii, assembly GCA_025503065.1. Lineage (NCBI taxonomy): Eukaryota > Viridiplantae > Streptophyta > Magnoliopsida > Malvales > Malvaceae > Gossypium > Gossypium bickii. The sequence continues at coordinate 116,053,735 of CP106716.1, forward strand.
TTTTTGTCGACCAGCCTGCTATTTTAGGTGACTTTTTTGGCTTAAAAGTTAAAACTGTAAAAAGAACACACGCACACACACAAAAACACGGTACGCCGCCCGTACTTTCCTCTGCTTTCTGTGGCCAATTGATTTTCTCCACGTCGGGACTTTTTTCTATAATTCAACATTTCAACTCCCCGTCAATTTCTCCGAAGCTTAACCCCTCGAATTAAACTTAATGCTTACTATTTTTTTATTTCTTAAAAATAATCTAGGGATAAAGCAACAACAGTCCCCGAAGTTAGTAACATTTTTCAATTTGGTTTCTAAATTTTTTTTCTCCATATTAGTCTCGAATTTTGGCAATTTTTTTCCAATTTCATCCTTTAATCTGGATTCCACTAAGGTGTAATGACCAAGGGTGTAGCCAAAGGGGCAGGTAAGAGACCAACTGGATAAATGGAAAATTACTTTTTAGCCCTTCCCCAAAATTGAAAGATTCAATTTAGGCTCTTTTTAACATTTGATTAAATGAAAAAAAAAGATAGTTATATCCTTTTTAAAAAATTAATAATCTAATTTAAGTATTTTTAATGCAAAACTTTTAATTTTGCCTCTCCCTCAAATAAAATTCCTTACTTCGCCCCTGGTGATGATGCAACATTACAAGATTATAGTATATTATCACTTAATTTTTTAAAAGATTATGACACAATATCTTAGTGTCACAACCACCATATCTTAACGAAATCCAAGTTCACAGATCAAATTAACAAACATTTTAATCTATTTTTAAATGTACTGGTTTTTGATACATTGAGTCATTGCTAATTAAAAAAATTATTTCACAAACAGTATTATATATTGCCACGTGAAATCCTTTTTAATACTTGTTCTTCTTAATCTTTTAGTATACCTCTAAAAAACGTCATCCTTTTAACATTATTTGTGAAGTTTTCTAGAACATGTATCTCCATTCATGTTTTAAATGTATTAATTTATAATAATTTTTAGTATTTAAATTTAGATAAATGTGTCCTTTTAACATTATTTGTGAAGTTTTCTAGAACATGTATTTCCATTCATGATTTAAATGTATTAATTTATATTAATTTCTAGCATTTAAATTTATATAAATATATAATTACTGGTTAGAGGAGATCATGGGTTAGGTCAGGTTAGATTTGGGTCAGGCTTCAATAAAATTTTAGCTCTATTTTCTAGGTCTGACTAAAAAATAGGTTTAAAAATTTGTCCAAATTCGACTTGATTTACCCGTATTTATTTTTTATATTATTTTTATATAAAAATAAATCTTAAAAATATAATATATCAAATACATAAAAAAAAGGTTAAAATAAATGTTTCTCAACAAATTGAAAATAAATTAAAATTTTATTTATATTTAAATAACACTAAGATAAGTGTAACTTAGCAAATAAATACCTCTAAAATAGTAGGAAATTAATAATAAAATAAGAGTTATAAAATATCCAAATAATAACAATAAAATAGTAACAATATACTAGCGAAACAACACCAAAATAGTGACAAAAAAATAGCAAGAATAGTGAAACCAACAACAAAAAGCATCAAATTCTTTTCTTTTTTATTTTTTGCAAATTTAGGTCAGGCCGAGCAGGGTCCAGACAAAAAAATTTACCCAAAACCTTAAACGGGCCTCTTTTTTAGTCAAACTCATTTTTCGAATCTAAATTTTTATTCAAACCCTTTTACTTTTCTAACAAACCTAACTTATATAAAGATAATGTATAAGCACAAAGAGTAGAAAGTTATATTATAAAAAAAAACAATAATATTAAAATTTAAAACATCTTAATTATGAGATTCTTGTAAGTGCAAATATTATATATAAGCACAACAGTACAGAGTCATGTTAAAAAAGAAATCCTCAAAAGGGTGTTAGCATGATTTTTTTTTGTCTGTTATTCTCATATTTAATAATCATATTAAGTCGTTAAATTATTATTTTTTAAAATTAAAGTTAAATCAAGACAAATTCTTACTGTTTTGGGTATAAAATTGCTTATACTAAAAAAATAAAAAATAAAAAAGGTGTAGTAAGGTTCATGCATGCAATCATATATAATTGAGGGAAAGCATTTTAGTGTTAGGAGCTGCCACGAGAGATGCATTTCTAATTAAATAGTTATGAAAATTGTGCGATTAACAAATACTGATAAATATAATTCAGTGGATGGCCAATATTTAAAAGAAAAAGAATAAAAAAAAGTATAGGTCACAAGTTGCAATAAAATAGTGACCAAAAGGAAGCTAGTAGCTTTATTCTTGAATTTTTATTGTTCAAAAACAAAATATAAAAATATATTTTAAATGATGAAACGATTTTTCAATTTTATATTGTTATCATGCAAAAATTTCAATTAAATTCGTAGACTTCTCTAAATAACAACACTAGGATAGTAGGAATATATAAGCACTAGTGCGCACTAGTGGGCCTATCACTTTTGGTACAAGTGGCGGAGCCATTAAGAGAGGTAAAATGGTAAATTTTTAATTTAAATTTTTTATAATTTTTAAATTTTTAAATTAATAATGATAAAATACATTTTGGTCGTCTAAAAATGATAAAAAATTTATTTAATCCACTAAGCATTATAAAAATATAGGCTATTAAAATAATAAAATTACATTTTTACTATCGTAAAATTTCGGTCCTTAAATTTTTTTTTCTAACTCCGCCGCTGTTTGATACCATTACTGATCGACACTAATATACTTCAATTTACTATTTTTGAGTTATTGTATTTTTAAATATTTATATATATTGTCTAATTTCTACTTAATAAAAAATATATATATAAATATTTAATATTTAAATTTATTAATTGAATTGAATAACTTATAACGATTTTTCTTTACATTTTTAAAGTATAAAAAAATTATATCAAAACAATACAAATTAGTATTAACTATGAAACAAAATCAACCAAAACACATTAATATTTCGATGAGAATGAAATTTAGATGGGCAATTTACCCAAAAATTACAAAATTTACGGAAAAGAGCCGGGTTGGAAAAAATTTACGGAAAAGGGCCGAATCCCCCAAAAACGCGTCCACGTAGGCGCATTTTTAGGGGAAACTGACCAAAAATGCGCCCCGGGGGACGCGTTTTTGTCCACCTCAGCAAAAGCGCGCCTACGTGGACGCGTTTTTGCTGAGGTGGACAAAAACGCGTTCCTCGGGGAGCGTTTTAGCCCGTGTTTTAAAAAAAAAAATTATTCTCGAATATTTTAAAAATTTACGAGAATAAACCTTTATAAAGACTCAAAGTGACAACACCATTTTTTTTAAGGTGTCATCATTTAATAAGAAAATATAACTTACAAAGGAAATCTTTATATAGACCCAAAGTCTGATTTCCCTTGTTTTCTTGAGTAAAGTGGGATATGATATATGTGTATTTATAGACTCATGAATAGTTTTGCAGCTTGTTTCTAAACAATGTGGGATTCCTTCATCTTTTAACTAACAACATGAGATGACATGCTATACTATATTTGATTTTTTTTTTTTACAAAATAATTTCTCTTTTTTTATATTTTGTTAACATTTTCTTATATTATAAAATTATGTTTTGAAATATTTAATCTTATTGCATTTTAAAAGGGGAGAACCCACATTTTCTTATTACATTTTCTTACATTTTCTTATTACATTTTCTTATATTTTGTAAAACATGGGAAGATGGGATAAAGAGTTGGGAGAGAAGAAAGTAAGATGAATAAGGGAAAGCAAGGATGGTAGCCATTATTGTCAAGTGTTGATAGCTTTGAAAGAATGTGTAAATTGATGTTGTTAAGATGTTGCTTGTTTCCTTCTCCATTTTGAGCTGTGTATTTGTTTTTTGCCATTGTTCTCAGTTTTATCATATAATGTGTATGCACACACCAAAGGCTTCAATCTTTTTCTCCTCTTTTTAAGTTTTCGTGAAATTGGTGCGTTTTGGACTTTCCCTTTGGAAGGTAAAAAGTGTTTTTTCAATGAATAAGATTGGTTAACAAAAATTTCCAACAAATCATTTTACTATTTGTATTCTATCTCGAAACTCATCCAGATATTTAAAAGGTTTTAAATAAAAATTAAATTAAAAAATAAATTATGTTAAATATGAATCGAGTTAAAGCTTTAATATTCAAAACTTCAATTTGGTTCAACCCTAACAGTGCTATTTAGAAAAAAATTAGTTAAAAAAATATAACTAGAAAAATGTTTTTGATAAAAATATTATGTCAAATATTAGTCCATCTCAAGTTTTATTATTTAAAGTTTGAGTTGAATTTGACTCGGATTATATTCGAGTGTACAAAATGTTATTTTTATTTTATTTTATATCTTATGTAATTTTCATCATGTGTAAATTAAATAAATATTAAAAAAGTATATCAAGTTGTTTATTTTTATTTAATACGAAAATAATATATATAATCAATAAATATTAAATTAAATAAAATATTGTTTTAAAATAAATTTAAATTACAAAGATTAGTAAATTGGGATAAAATTTGAGACTAATACCCAACTAATCAACATCTTTACAATTATATAATTTTATCTCCAAATCAATCCCTAAAAGTTATTGATTAAAATTTGCATATATAATTGAGTAGGGCCAACGTGGTCAGTGACTGTTTCTTTGCTTTCAAGAAAATAAAGAATAATAACTCAGAAAAAAAAGAAGAAACTGTTATTACATTTTCTTATATTTTGTTAACCCGATAAGCCATTTCTGGGGAGAACCCACATTTGTTTATAAGGTATGAAACCGTAAATGAGTGTCCATTTGAGCTATTGGAGAATAATCTAAGACCAATTGATCGTTTAAAGATTAAAAGATTGGAACTTTGAGAGGCTGCAATGGTTTGCCTCCCATGAACAAAACTAGTTCTAATGATGAAATAAAACATAAGAAAATGTAATAAGAAAATGTAAGAAAATGTAATAAAAAAATGTGGGTTCTCCCCTTTTGAAATGCAATAAGATTAAATATTTCAAAATATAATTTTATAATATAAGAAAATGTTAACAAAATATAATAAAAGAGAAATTGTTTTGTAAAAAAAAAAAAAATCAAATATAGTGTAGCATGTCATCTCATGTTGTTAGTTAAAAGAGGAAGGAATCCCACATTGTTTAGAAACAAGCTGCAAAACTATTCATGAGTCTATAAATACACATATATCATATCCCACTTTATTCAAGAAAACAAGGGAAATCAGACTTTGGGTCTATATAAAGATTTCCTTTGTAAGTTATATTTTCTTATTAAATGATGACACCTTAAAAAAAATGGTGTTGTCACTTTGAGCCTTTATAAAGGTTTATTCTCGTAAATTTTTAAAATATTCTTATAATTTTTTTTTAAAACACGGGCTAAAACGCGCCCCGGGGGACGCGTTTTTGGTCAGTTTCCCCCAAAAATGCGTCCACGTAGGCGCGCTTTTGTTGAGGTGGACAAAAACGCGTCCCCCGGGGTGAGTTTTTGGTCAGTTTCCCCCAAAAACGCGCCTACGTGGACGCGTTTTTGGGGGATTCGGCCCTTTTCCGTAAATTTTTTCCAACCTGGCTCTTTTCTTTAAATTTTGTAATTTTTGGGTATTTTTGGGTAAATTACCCAATTTAGATTGCTTAATATCAATTTAAAACCGAATAATTTATTAATCAAATCATGTTGGCAACACGAATTCTTTTAGGCAGCCGGGGCAGGAAAGAGCCATGTTTTATTGAATTAAATTATATATTACGCATATATACATACAAATCACATTTCTATTTTGAAAAAGGGATAATATACTATCTTGCCCTTAAATTTAGTAATCAGCTTTATTTTGATATTTAAAATTTTTTTATTTACTTTCGCAACTAAATATATTTTGTTCCTTGGATTTGAAAATATAAAAGTTCGATAATGTGATACTTTGATATTATGCTACATCATCACTTGAAAATTAATATATATATGTTCTAGTGATGACGTGGTACAATCTTAAAGTATCTTATACAGTATTGGTGTGAACCAATCAAACCATTGGTTATACAATTCAATTAGTTTGATCGGTTCAATAGTTAAACCAACAATAATTGATTAAATAAATAAAAATTCATAATAATATAAAAAATATATATTTTACTAAACCATTTCAACTACTGGTTTTTGTCTCAGTTTTTTATTTTTACCGATATCATTTCCTATTCAATCGATTCAACCTTTTGTTTGGATTAGTATACTGATCGAATCTCGATTAAATCGACCAATCCAATCATGTTTTAAGAACACTAGTCATGCCATTGAATCTCAACCAAATCAAATTTTAGGGGCCAAAATGAATCTAGTTTCCAAATTTAGGTATTAAAGTGCAAAAAAAATATAAATACTAAAGTGAACCTAATTGTTAAGTTCAGGGGTCAAACACTATATTATCCCTTTAAAAAACGGCAACCCAAGATCAAGCGTCTGCTAGCTTGAACCGAATAGCAGGCTGTGAGTTAGGCCGCAATATTTTACCCAACTAATTAAAAACCCATGATTTTGTTATGCTCTTGCTTATATTAGTGCAAAAGAATTTAAAAAAAAAAAGAAAAAGAAAAAAGAGAAAGCACATTGTTGACAGATTTAAAAAAAAAAAAATTTATTTAATCAAGACTGGTTTATAGAATCCATGTCCTATTTTTTAAAATATTTTCATTTTCAATTTTGAAGGTGATAATATTTTAAAATAATACAATGCAAACAGGGGCGAAGTTAAGGGTGGCATGGGCCCCGGCCTCCCTAAAATATAAAATTACTATTTATGTTTTTAAAATTTTTTAAAAAATTTAAATTAATAAATGTAAAATTACACTTTGCCCTCCTGAAATTATAAAAATTCGATTTAATTCTTTACAAATTATAAAGATATAAACTATAAAAAAATTAAAATTTCATCCGCGCCTAAAAAATTGTTCTGGCTTCACCTCTGAATGCAAATTAGGATGGATGATGCATGTGTGAATATATCCAAATTCATTGTCATTTTTGTCTCAAAAGCTCACGTGTATGAAGAAATTCAACAATTTGTGATTATATTTATTTGTAAATATATTATTAAAGATAAACATGAATACGGTCCGGTATTTACAAGATAAACGTGAGCTTTAAGAGTACTACACTACTAGAATTTGTATTTTAGACTATTTCTGATGCTTAAGTTAATAAAAAATGGATATTATGAAGAAAGTATAGCGTTTGAGCTTAGTAAAGAAATGACGGAGAAAAAAGAGAACCCTCAAAGGGAGAATTACCCTTGAATATATATCTTGGATCCAAAAATAATTATGTTCTTTATTACAACTCTACAAAGCTAATAGCTTCAGAGGAGGGCTTGGTTTGTACTAGATTATATATTACTAATTTTTTTTTCAATTTTATAGTTCATGTTCGAAATTCATGACTGTTCTTCTGTCATTTTCAAGTTTGAAATCAACATTCTCTGATTAAAATTGAAACGTGCCTTACCACTACTCCCAACACTTATTAGTTATATGTTCTTATATTTTCTTGCAACAAGCTTCCTTTATTTTTTTGAAATTGAAAAACCTATTGCTTTTTATGTTGTTATTCCCTAGCGATGATGAACTAAAGAAACAAGTTTGAGAGAGACCAAAAAACAAAAAAAATATATCATGTGTCAAGTGTGCTTAACATTTCCTTTTGACATGTTCAAAGTATGGTATAATTTTGCTTTAATATTGACCATAAATTTATTCTTTTTAGTAATGATATAACAAATATTTTTATCAATGCCAACCTGGGTCCATAGCTCAGTGGTAGAGCATTTGACTGCAGATCAAGAGGTCACCGGTTCGAACCCGGTTGGGCCCTGTAGTGCTAATTTATTTTTTCAGTAGTGGAAATAAGCGGTGTCGTTTTATATATTCTGTAGGATTCTTTCGGCTTACGGGCTACAAAGTAGGCCCGCAGTTTGCCAGAGGTTTCTTTGCTGTGTACCTTTGTTTTTGCCAGCTTTTTTTAGTTAACATTTATTTGCATACAAAATCATCCTATTTTTAAAATTTTCATTACTTTTGGTAATTAAAAAGTAATTAAAATTTTAAACTTTCGTTTTGATTTTTGGTTTCGAATGAAGAAGAAAAGCTTTTAAAGTTCATAATAGTTTTGAAGATTACTAGATTTTTTTAAGGCATTATATTTATAAAAAAATAAGAGCTTGGTACATGTGAACTAATTATAATTTCTTGGTGAAATTTCTTTTAATACAACATGCAGAATTGTTTTATTGGTCAGATAACAAAAGCATAAACTGCATAGAGTGGTTATTATTTAGCCCAATCCCTAAAGGATTGAGTAACTATGTGACGATAGGCTAGGTGATAGAGTTTGCAATATAGCATGTGTCTTCCGGTTGACATTTCAAAGCTTATTCCTTGCTAAAGCGATTTAATATCCCGATGGATGAGCTTGATCTTCCACTGACCAGTTAATTGGATCCAAATGTGCTTTAGCTTGAGTAAGATCATTCGAGCTAGGAGTAGCAGGTTGTGTAGTTTTGAATGACCTTGGTAATATGTGGCCATGTATGTTGGAACAAGAGTATACCCAACAATTGCTACTGCTGCCCCAAAATTATGTGTTGTGTTGGAGTGAATGAAGACCAATATGATCGAGAAGGGTGAATTGCTGGGGAAAAGTTGAGTTTCCAGTTCAGGTTGTTCGATTTAGCTGGTTTAAATGTAGGGATTTGGCTTGTCCGATCATAAGAGGACTTGGTACTGTTGCGAACAACATTGTACACTTTGGAGCAGTGCCATACAATTAGCAATCTGATTATTGAAATAAGCTCAGTTGCGATGCTTCCATAGTTACCAAAGAATTATGATTCATTCATTGTACATGTTTGGTGGAAGAGGTCAAATTTTAAGTATTGTTGAACCCACTGAAGGATCTATTCTCGTATATCCGCTACTCCCAAGTATTCTGACCGGATGGAGTATTGAGTACCAAACCATATAGCTCTGGCGAAAGAGCATGTGCGGAATAAGTGGTCAATGTTTTCATCTATGCGATCACACAATGGACAATTAGAGTTCCTTGTAATATTTCGAGCACACATTTCTATCCAGAGAGGGAGGTAGTTGCGGCACATTTTGCAAAGGAAGATCAGAAAAGCCGAATTTTCCATAAGGCTTTCCAATTCATGTGATGGGTAGTTACGGGTATTCTAGCCTCGTGTTGGTCGGAGAGATATTGATACGCATCCTTTATAATAAGAAGCACTTTTAATGATGGAAAACGAATTGATTTTTCATATCTTGCTGAGAACATCAACTAGGGCTTATATACAGCTAATCCATAACAGATTAACTAATTTTTAACTGATAACTACCTACTACCTGCTAGTTATTAACAACCTAACAGTTAACCGCTAACTACCACTAACAGCTACTAATTTGTCACAACTGTTTTGTTCTTTATTATGCCCCCAACTTCTTACTTCTGTTGTCTGATCATGTTTCGCAACAACCTTGAGGCATGACCTGAACTTTGTAAACAAAGGAGTGGACAGAGGCTTGGTGAACACATTCACCACTTGTTCAAGTGCAAGAACATGCCCTACTATCAACTTCCCAACAGAAATCTTCTTTCTGACAAAGAAGAGATCTAACTTAACATGCTTGAACTTCGAATGTAGTACTGGATTTGCTGAAACAACCACAACTCCTAAATTATCACACCAAACTTCAGCTTTGCGGAAAGGAAGAACATGAAACTCAGATAGAAGTGACTCAAGCCAGACCACCTCAGAGACAGTATGAGCAAGGCCTCGATATTGACTTCCATGATTGACACAGAGACCACTGTTGTTTCTTGAACCCCTGTGCACTGGTGGTTCCCACCAAGAAAAACACAAAGCGCTATAGTGGACCTTCTATCATCCACATATGTGCCTCAATTGGCATCCGAGTATCCTACTAAATCCGGGATGTTGGCTTTAGTGAAATGAAAGCCATAATTCATAGTGCTGTGAAGATACCTAAGGATTCGTTTTACGGTTTTAAATTGCTGATCTAGAGGCTTATGCATGAACTGACATTCTCTATTGACAGCAAATGCAATGTCGGGCCTGGTAATGACCACATGTTGCAATGCACCTACAATGCTCCTGTATTCAGACGCATTTTCCACAACACTGCCAACATGTTGAGACAAAGTGGTGGAAGTAACCACAGGTGTAGGAGAGCCTTTGGCTTGATCCATCTTAGCCTTTTTTAAAAGATCACAAACATACTTCTGCTGGCTTAAAAACAACCCCTCAGTAGTAGGAAGCACCTCAACGCCAAGGAAGTAAGAGAGGGGCCCCAAATCCTTCAACAAAAACTGTGTCAAGAGTTGTAACAAATTAATCAATGCTGCGTTGGTGATTTCTAGTGACAATAAGATAGTCAACATACATGAGAACATACAAACATACACCATCAGTGTTTTGAATAAACAACGAACCATCATACTTAGCCAACAAAAAATGAGACATAAGCAAGAACTCTCTCAATTTGGAGAACTATGCCCTAGGAGCCTGCTTAAGACCGTGTAGAGCCTTCTTTAGCCAGCACACTAGTGTTCGATCCCCATGTTGCTGTTCAAAACTAGGAGGTTGAACCATGTAGATTTCTTCAGAAAGATCGCCATTAAGGAATGCATTGTTAATGTCAAGCTACCTTAGTGGCCAGCTAAGTTTCACCGTCAAAGTTAGGACAACCCGAATGGTTTTCGGTTTGACAACTAGACTGAAAGTCTCTTGGAAGTCAACTCTTGCTCTTGAAGATATCATTTGACCACAAAAAGCCTTTTGTATCAAGCTAAGGTGCCATCCGCATGCATTTTAAGCTTGAACACCCATTTGCATCCCACAGCTTTCTTGTTAGCTGGTAAGGGAACCAGGTCCCATGTCTGATTTTTGAGCAAGGCATCAAACTCGTGCTAAGCTGCTAGGGCCCATTCCTTGCAAGACAAGGCCTCTTCAATTTTAGATGGTTCAGAGACTCCTAACTTAGCTGAAAAAACTCGTAGCTTAAAAATACCACTCTTGGATCTGGCCTGCATAGGATAAGTATTGACAGGAGGTGTAAGCAGTGGTTCAGTAGCCTGAATACTACTGGACATTGCTTGAGAGGCAATTGGAGAGGCCACACTAGGAGAAGGAAGGAATGAAGCAGGAGAAGAGCGATTACTGCAAGCTCTATTACTTGATAACATGGCAATAGCTGGCCTGTCTATAAGCCAGTACATTCGGTAGGAGCAGACACAGGAGAAGAACCAAGGCTAGACTAAGGCAAGGATGAGAATACGACTGGTACCTGAGACTGCTGATGCAGAAAATTAGAAGGAGAAGCCCAGAAAACATGTAACAGTCTGGTTTTGACCCTAGTCGAAATAGTGGTTTTGGGACCACAAATCTGAGTCAAAAAATATTTAAATATTATTTTCCGTGCTTATAGTATGTGAATTAGCATGTGTGAAATTTCTGTGAATTAATTCATCTGTTTGTGTGCTTAATTTAATAAAAAGACTAAATCGCATAAAATGCAAAAGTGTCATTATAATTGTTAAAGTGCTTAATTGCTTTGTTCTTTTAATAGGAAGGCCTTAAAATGGAATTAAGCCATTGTAATATGGCATGGACGGTAATGGACATAAGATAATGGGATTTTAATGTTGATATTAAAAGGGTATTAGTAAAATATGTATTAATGATATTATAATAAAACAAAAGCATAAAAAAATGGCCATTTTCTATCATCTTTGGCCGAATATCATAAGAAAAAAAAAAAGAGAAGAAGACAAAGTTGGGTTCGACACTTTTAATTGTTGATTAAGGTATGTTTTTTACTTGGTTTTTGATAATTTCTATGTTTTTGTAATCGTTCCTTCGTGTTCTTCAAAACCCATGTTTCAATTTTGTGAATTGATGAAGATTTTGAAAAGTGCCATTCATGAATTCATGAGTTTGGTGATGATTGTTGATGAAATATGAAATATATGTGTTAGATTAACATGTTTTGTCTTTGTATTTTTGGTGATTTTGAGTAATTTGGACTAAATTGAGAAAATAATATTTTGAGGGACTAAATTGTGAAATAAATGAAATGTACGGACTTGTATGAACTACATGAACATTTGGCTAAGCATGGGTATGTAAAGATTTTGTGTATTTTGTGATTTTGTGAAATAGGGACTAAAATGTTAAAATGTGAAAATGTGGGGGCTCATTTGAAAATCGCCCTAAATATGTGCTTTTGGATTGAATTGAATGATTTGATGAATAAATGGGTTAAATTTGAATATGTATAGATCAAGAACCGAAGAAAACGAATTTAGATCGAAGAAAGTCGAAAGTAATTGAATAGCCGAATCCGTTCGTTTACTCGAATCCAAGGTAAGTCTATATACAAATAAATGTATTTGAATTGATTTACGTGTAAGACCATGTCTGGGACATTGGCATCGTATTTGATTCGTGTAAGACCCTATCTGGGACAGCGACATCGATATTTGAGTACATGTAAGACCACGTCTGGGATGTTGGCATTGTACGACTATTCTGAGCATTCTGAATATCCTATTTGATTCCGAATGGTTCAACAGGCAATTCCGAGAAACTAAAGACGATGTGAAATGTATTATCGTTTCAGGTACGTTTGAAATGTACACTATGTATGTGTATGGAAGGTAAGTGTAATGGCCTAAATTCAAGGTTATCGGAACAATGGTTTCGTAACCATAAATCCGATTTAAAGAGAAATTTATTTCAATATATTTGCATGGATATTTATATGATAGGAAAATCGCATTAAAATATCGATAGAAAAATTTTACCGATTTAGTGGTTAGTTAGAAAAAGGAATTATTGAATGAATTGGGTAAAAAGAAGGTATCGAGACCTTGATCTCATAAAATTGAGTAGGAAATATTTTTATAAATATTTATAAAATGTTAGTAATGTGGTATTAAAATTTCGTTAGAAAATTTTAACGTTTGGGTATGTAATTAAATGAAAAGGACTAAATTGTAACAAATGCAAAATCATGGAAAATGATTAAATAGTTTAAATGATAAAAGAAAGAGGGCTTAAAAGAAAAATAGACCCAAGGTCTATTTTGGCTGGACGGCAAGGGCATGAAATCAGCAAGAAAATAAGGAGAATTAAGGGAAAAATTGGAATATTGCAAAATTTACTTAATAAAGCTAGGACTAAAGTGGAATTATCTAGATTTCTCTTCATTTTTCTTTACTCTCATCAGCCAAAAACGCCATAGGAGGGTTTTCTAAGCTGGTATATCATAATTTTTGCACCAAGTAAGTTAATCCTTGCCTATTTCTTGTAATTTTTGTGTTTTTAAGACTTTTACAACTAGGTCCTACTATTAAATTCATTAGTCTTTGATTTCATGGATGAAATTGAAAGTTACCATGATTGGGTGCTGTAGGTTTATGATGAAATAGAATGAAATTGAAGCTTTAATTTGTTTATGAGATGATTTTATTAGGTAATTCCAATAGAAATTGATTTTTAGGACCTAAATTGTGAAAATGTTTGGAATTAAAGTCTATTACTGAAATTCTAATTCCCAAAGGTTATAAAGTAGTTTAAAATGATAGAATAAAGTTTTAATTGAGAGAAATCAGCTCAATTGAGAAGTTAATTGAGCAGGGATGAAATTATCATTTATTGAAAGCTTAAGGGAAAAATGGTAATAAACAGTTTGCACTAAAACAGTTTTGGACAGCAACAGTAGACTAACTTTGAAAAATCATCATAAATTGTATAAATCGAATTAGAAGATGAAAAAAATATGAAATTAAAGTTTATTGAGTCTAGTTTCTCATAGAAGAAACGATATAAGCAATAGATATGTAAATCATGAGATATAATAAATTTTGTGAGACAAGGTTAGAATGAAATCAGGTTCCCCTATTTCGACTTTAGAAAATCATCAAAAATTGGAGAAAAATAATTAGGGTCTTAAATTTATATTTTTAGAATCTTCAATGAGTCTATTTTCAATAGAAATAAACGGGAACATCATACAAATCCTTTATGAAGAGATAATTAATTTTTAGTGAAGAAGGGTCAGAACTATCAAATAGCAGAACATGGGTAACTTTAAAGAATAAACTGTACTTACTGGCTAAACCAAAAATTCTGAAAATTTTATGGAAAGAAGATATGTGAGTCTAGTTTCAGGGAAAATTAGAGGATCCTAATTTTTAGTTCTGTAGCTCAAGATACAAATAATTTAGTGACTATGACTTAAGTAGATAGCTTTGAATGAACTAAAAATAATAGTAGAATTATAGAGAATGCTACATGTAAACATGAAATGTATTGAATTGATGATTGAATTTATTTATTTAGATCCAGAAAACTCAAATACGAAGCTAGATAGAGGAAACAAAAAAGTCTCAGATTAGTAGATTTTGTATACGAACTAGTATCGAGGTAAGTTCATGTAACTTGAATTATATTCTTAAATGCTTGAAATGTATGTTATTGATGTAAATATAATTTGAATGTTCATTGTATGAAAATTGATGATACATTGGTATATTTGATAATAAAAAAAAGGAAGAAATCCCGCTTGAATGAAAGGAAAATTTAATGGATCTCTGAAAAGGAATTGACGGTAAAAAGGATTTAACCGGACGGGTGATCCTATCTGATATAGCCCTCCGAAGAATATGTGGAAAATGGATTTAGCTTGGACGGGTAATCCGAATTAGGGTCCGAATTTAGCCTCGGTGGTAATTTAGATCCAAGCTCATTAGAGTAATTGTCATTGCGAGGATTTAGCTTTGGGTGGTAATCCCGACAATACTCTATGAGTTTATATTACGTGAGATTTAGCTGGTGGTAATCTCTTTGTAAGGATGAGGTTCATGGGAGTGTGCTCTCTGAAATGGAAATGTGCGCACATGAACATGAATTGACGGACCTGGATTTGTACACTAAAGTGTACCTCTGAAAATCCATCGAAATTCCGAGAAATTCAACGGGATAAATATAAAAAAAAATAACAAGGAAAGGGAAATCATGGTGTTGATGAGCTCATCAATCATAGTATATATTATTGATATATGGAAATTATAGGACTAACTTGAATGTTGAGTTTGTGCATTGTATTGAAAATATTAGGTAAGTATAATACTTGTTACATGGGCTTACTAAGCACAAAGTGCTTACCCTGTTTCCTTTTCCCCTGTTTTATTGTGTTAAGAGCTCGGAGGTCGGATTCGGTAGGAGACACATCACACTATCAACCCCAAGATTTTGGTATATAAAGAAACTTTATTTTGGAAATCAATGGCTTGTATAAACTAATAAAGTAGATGTTAATATGTAATGAATTTAAGGTCAGCCATGGGTATGGCTAACAAATTTTAGTTTTAGTATGTAATGAGATTATCTTATAAATATGCATGGATCTATTTTGAAAATATGTTGAATTGGATTGGTTGATGTTAATTGGTCTCGATTTGAAAATTTGCAGGGAAGGCTAGATATTTATAAAGGGGTTATATTAAGTAAAAAAAAATTGTAAACTCCGGAAATGCCTCGTACCCTATTTCGACAACAAATACGGGTAGGGGGTGTTACAGTAAATATATATATGAACTTACCTATATGAGATATGTGTATGGATTTGATGAAGTAAAATGTGATATATGAATGAATAAGCTATGATCTAATGAAGTACATGGTGATATGCATGTTGGTAAGTAAATGGCTAAACAAATGAGCCAATAAGAACTATGAATGTGCAAATGAGTTACTAATAATCTCATATTTGATATGAATAATGAATGCTTATATGTTAAGTTTATTTGTATATGGCTTACTAAGCTTTGAAAGCTTACTTTGTGTGTGTTTGCTTTGTTTATAGATCGTTGAAGCTACAAAAGGCTCAGGAATCGTCGAGGACCGTCATCACACTACTCAAATCACATTTTGGTACTCTTTGAATATGTATATATTAAGTATGGCATGTATAGTCTAGTTGATATGGTTATGTTTTGAAAGGGTGTATAGTTAGCCATGTGATATTGCTAGATAATGACACTATATGAATGAGTAGTCATGTTATATGATGTTTTGTTTGGTATGGTTTAATGACTAATAACATGGTCATAGTAATGGTAAGCTTATTGATGCAAAGTTTGGTATACTAATGATGAGAAGATGTCTTATTAATGTGATAAGTTGTGAATGGGACATGTTTGAATATACTTGTGATTTAGTTGGGCTATTTGGCATATATGATGTTATGATGAAATGTTCTTGAATGAGTAAAATAGATGGTCAATTTGGTACATTTTTGGTTGCCAATTGTGTTTGGAATTATGCTTGTATGTGCTTGTAGGGATGACCCAAAGTGTGGGTGGCATTTTGGCCTTGAAAATTGCCTATAATTGCCCACACGGTTGAGCACACGGGCATGTGGCTCGACCGTGTCCCTCGTGTTGCATTTCAAAACAAGTCAGACTCGACCACGGGCTGGACACACAGACGTGTGACTGGTCGTGTGGTGCAAGTCAATAGCGACCACGGGTGAGGTACACGGGCGTGTCTACGGCCGTGTGGACAAGTCAATATGTATGCCTTATTTTGACATGGATCAGACACACTGGCGTCTGTGAGGCCGTGGGAGGCACACGGCCTGCCCACACGAGCGTGTGACCTCTGTAACTTTGAAAAATTTTAAATTTTCGAGAATCTCTATATATGTTCGATTTAGTCCCGACCCTATTCTAAAGCATGTTTAAGGTCTTGTAAACTTATTCCAATGACACTTGGATTGGATTCGTTAAATAATATTATGAAATATCTGTAAATGTTTCCGTTTGTCTGGTAATACCTCTTAACCCTATTCCGGTGACGGTTACGGGTTAGAGGTGTTACAAAACAGGACCACCAGGTGAAGTAGCAGTAGTTGCAAAAGGAAAGCAGGTTTCATCAAACACTACATGTCAAGACACAATCAGCTTCCCAGTGTCATCCAGACATTTGTACCCTTTGTGAACATGACTGTAGCCAAGGAACACATAGGGCTTAGAACAAAACTATAGCTTGTGAGTGTTGAATGGCCTGATATAAGGATAGCATCTAGAACTAAAAACTTTTAAGTACATATAGTTAGGAGAAGAATGATGCAACATCTCATAAGGGGATTTGCCAGTGATAACAAGTGCAGGAAGCCTGTTAATAAGGTAAACAGCAGTGACAAATGCATGAGTCTAAAATCGCATAGGAACACCAGCTTGAGCCAACAAAGTCAAACCAATATCAACTATGTGTATATGCTTTCGTTCCACTAAGCCATTTTGTTCTGAAGTGTGAGGACGGGAGAATCGGTGATGGATTCGTAGCTGAGCAAGGGCCTTGGGAAAGGATCAAAATTTGCCACCCCAATCAGACTGGAGTACCTTAATAGAGCAGCCAAATTGAACAATAACAAACTTCTGTAATTGAAAAAATTTCTCAAGAGCCTCAGATTTGTGTTTGATGAGATACAACCAGGTATAGCGAGTGTATGCAGCAACAAACGAGACATAGCAAGAGGAACCCTCAAACGATACATAAGCTGGCCCCTAAAGATCAGATACTATAAGTTCAAAAGCAGCTGGATACATGGTAGTAGAAGAAGAAAAATGAAGCTTATGAAATTTGCCAAGTTGGCATGCTGAACATAGTGAATCCAACTTGCAGTTGTTAGAAACAATGTTATTCTTATGAAGAACTGCCATAACAACTTTATTACAAGAGTGGCCAAGTCTCTTGTGCCACAAATCAAAAACGCTATTTCTAAGAACAGATGACCCTAGATGAGCAACATGAGCAGTAGCTGAAGAGAAACCAGCCCTGAGTTACCTAGAGTCTGAAAGATCAAATTGGTATAGACCATTATGCATGCGGCCAGTCAACAATATGCTCCCTGTCTTGATATCCTTCACAAAATTATGTAGAGGATGAAACTCAAAGTAAACTTGATTATCATTGGCAAACTTTGCAACAGTCATTAAGTTTTTGCAAATACGAGGAACGTGTAACACTGATTTTAGATGAAAAACCCTACTGGCAGTTGTGAAACTACTCGAGCCAGTGTAAGCCACAGACACTGGCACACCATTTAAAAAGCTTATTAGTACCTGTGTATGGTGCTGCTTCCTGCAAGGTGGCCATATCATTTGTAACATGATGGGACGCACCTAAGTTAGGGTACCACACTTTTATAGTCGGAGAAAACTATCCTTGTTTGGAGACTGCATTAGCTTGTACAGAAGAACCTTGCATTTTACCATTATGAGAGCAACACCGCGGTAGACCAACAAGAACGATATTCACCTGTTCTTGCTCAGAAAGCACATTCCCAATGGCCATGAGAGTGTCACACAGGCTTTGAACCTTAGCCAAATATTTTTTAATTGTTAAAGAACCTTTCTTTTGAGAGTAAAGAGAGTGTCACAAGGTAGAGACTGCCAAAGTAGACTTAGAAGCAAACTGACGCAAAACAGTGCTCCATACCTCACAACTCGTCTTGGCACTACTGAGATGAACTAAAACATCATCACAAATGGTAGATAATAGCCATGAAGCGAGCAGCTTGTCTTGCTGCTTGTGAAACAAGAACTCAGGATTAGAAATAAGAACACCATTGTTGTTAACAATATTCTGCGGAAGAACTACAACAGTGCCAAGAACGAACTCATGCAAACCATATCCTTCAAGAATGAGCATAACCTGTTGTTTCCACAAAAGAAAATTATGATAACTAAGCTTCACAGTATCATGCTTACGGAATTGTTGAACCTCGCGTAAGAAGCCAGGACCAAGATCAGGAGACGAGCCATCTGCTAAATGAGCTAAATGAGTGATATTTGGTATTGTAACAGTGATATTTTTTAGTTGCAGAAGCACGAGCTAAATGAAGCAAATGATAGTTTCTTATCCTACTTGTGAAATTAAAAAAAAAAAGCTTAATTAACGATCTACGAGATAATAACCCTTTAATATTTGTTTTTTCTTTCATAAAAGGATTAAAGTTATTATAATGAAACGAATTTCACATTAACAAAGGTCTATTCAAATATTATATTTTAAATAGGCATAATGGTAAATTTAGCTCTCAACGTTCACATCTTTTTTGAATTTGACATTTATTCTTTTTTTTAGCCAAAATTGATCATTAACTTTTCAAAAAGTGTCAATTTGTTCTTTTAACGAAAATACTGACTAAAACCATAATTTTTTTTTATGATGTTGGCAATGTAAGTCATGTGGCGGTTCACGTGTACTTCATGTTAACATGACACTATTTGTCATATATGTTACATCAACAAATAATTTAAAATTATTAAAATATTCAAAAAAAATTATAAAAATGTCATAAAATTTTAAAAAAAATGGCATGACGTGCATGTGATCTATCATGTTTAAAAAAATAACACTTTAGTGAGTATTTCTATTGAAAACAACAAGTCTACTCTTTTTAAAAGGTTGATGGTTAAATTCGACTATTTTTAAAAGTTGATGATCAAATTTAGCTCAAAAAAGAATAAGGGTCAATTTGACAAAAGATGTAAACGTTAAGGGCTAAAATTATCTTTATACCTTTAAAATATATGTATGAATCAATTAAAATTAAAATTATCATTTTTCTTCCTCTTAGTGCAAGTAAGTTACATTCCATTTTTAAAGGGCAACTCAAATTTAAATTTTGAAGAAAGTATTATTGAGAGGATTAACCACAAACTCTGAACATAAACGGCAAAACGAATACGAAAAATTTTAAAAAAAATCATTAAATGATTTAAACATCAATTCATGCTCTCATTAAAACCATTCAATATTTAATTCCTATCATCAATATTTTAATGATAACAGAAATATTAAAGACTTTCTCTTCTCCTCTATTGGTTGCTTACATGATGAAGGAAAGAATCAAACACAAATAACTTTTGAATATAGCTTTCTAAGATTTTTCATTATGCTCAATCATGCAACTCTTAAAGCTTCATTTTAAGGCAAATCTTTAAAGCAATTTCACCACCTATGATTGATTCTCTCGGATCCTTCCCTTCTTTTCACACAATTTCCAAAGTCCCTTTTCCCACTCTTAGGTTAAGTCACTTTTTCATTTCCTCATAAAGCTATGGTGATTACTAATTATACTCTCAAGTCTCAACTAAGAGTTGGCTCTTTGACAGTATGGATAACTTTTCAACACCATTTAATTTTAATGTCCAAAAAGAAAAAGGTTGATACTATTTATCACATGATCACACATGTATGGATATATATATATATATATATATATATATATATATGTTAAAAAGGGTTAATATACCATATGTTACTTGAATTTAGTTTCAAAATTCAGTTTGATATCAAAGACAAAATGACATTATTTGTTTCGATGACTGTTTGACACATGTGTTCTAATAAAAAAAACTTAAGTATTTAATTGGGACAAAAAAAGGCTCAAGTAATAAATTGAACATTGAAATCAAATTTAGATACTTAACTGAGACAAAAATTCAAGTACCAAATTGAAAAAACTCAGATTCCAAAGTAAACATTGAAGTTAAATTCAAATATCAGATTGGAACAATAAAAAAACTCAAGTATCAATGAAGCTAATCTCAATTACTTAACTGGAACAAAAATTCAAGTATCAAATTAAAAAAAAAATTAAATATTAAAGTGAACATTAAAACTAAACTCAAGTACTAAATTAAACGTTAAAACTAAACACAAGTAAATAATAGTATATAAACCTTATATTAAACTTATATCGGAATCCTATATGTTTAGCCTTTGGATTTTATCATCTTGTGTCAACAACACTTTAACAACTTTTACCTACACCCATATGAAACCAAATTATCCAAATCTAATTTGAGAATTGATCTCCCTATATCTCTGCAAAGACTGTTACCTTTGATCCATGCATATTTTCAAACATAGAATCTCCAGATAGGTCATTTTTTAGCCAAAATGTCAGCAAAATTATATCTAGGTTTAAATAATATGGCAAATGAAAACCAGTAAAATTTTGGGTTTTTTATTTATGCGTAAGTGGCTAACAACTTGCAGCTAAAAATTTGGTTTCGAGATGTGAATAATATAAAGATATAGCCATAGGGTTCAAACTTTAAGGCACCAAAGCATATGGCTACAAGTTTCTATACACACAGTCTATATATATGTTTGACTCGGCTACTTATATGACTTTGTGATACAAATAGATATACTTTATTTACAAATGTGAAAATAATAATTAAAGGAAAAATGGATTTGATCGTCAAAGTGGACAACCTAGTAAAGCAAAAAACTAAAGTTCAAATTGTCATATCAGTAAGTAAAGAATGGAGAACAAAGAGACCCCACAAGCAAGGGATCGAGGGAACAGATCGATGTGAGTGTATCACGAGGAGATCGTGCGGGGGCAGGCATGTGCCAGTGGTGTGGACCGGTGGGGGATGAGTGTGATGTGATGTGCTTCAAATATGGCATTGGGTTGTAGCTTTTTGAGTCTTTTGACTTTAATCACCACCATCTCCGCCGCATGCAGCAAGCTAAGCAAATCCACCATATGAGGGAGAATTTATTAATGCAATTCTTCTTCACTTCTTGTTTGGAGAAAACTTTTGGGTAAAATAAAATATTTTTATCCATTTTAATTTTGATATTAAATAAATTAATCCCTTTCAAAAAAATTAGAATATTTTAATTTATGTCAATTTCAAAAATGAGTAACTAATGATAATTAATCACAACATTAATATTTTTCATCAATACTACATAATTTTAATTGCTATAATAGTACGTTTAACCTCAAAATTTGCACATTCTGTCAACCTGGTCCCATTTTAACAAATTTAGCCTGTAAAATGTAAATGTTGAGGCTAAATTTGTTGAATTTTTTAGAATGAAGATCAAATTGACAAAATATGTAAACATCGATGACTAAATTTGTTATTATATCAATTGAAATTACAATTGACTTAATACATTAATGATGTAATTAATTGTCCTTAGTTGCTCATTTTCAAAATTGACAGAGATTAAACTGTTCTGCGGAAGCGTGTAAAAGAGTATAATTATTGTACTGAAAAATCACACTAAGTTCAATTCCCAGGAAAGAGAGGTGGATCACGAGGATCACTTAAGTACCAGATCTTTCCTAGCCAGAATATCCCTCTATCGTAATTTAATAGTACAATAAATAACTATAATCACACTCACAAGATATGAACGTGGTAGGTCCCCACACATCACTGTGAACGTAGTCCAGAATTCCTTTCGTATTGTGAATTACTGAACCAAACTTTACCCTCGTCTGCTTGCCCAGAACACAATGTTCACAGAATTCCAATTTGTAAGAATTTGCACCTTTCAACAAGCCTTGTTTCGCCAAAGTCTGCAAAGCTTTTTCACCAAAGATGTCTCAATCGCATATGCCATAACACGGTAGCCTCTGAATGCATCTTTCGCAGAAACTGTTGATGTTGATCCAATAACTGTACTTCCATTTAAAAAGTACAAGTTATTTCTCCTTGTGCCTTTCATCACCGTCAAATTCCCAGCTGCTACCTTTAGTAATCCATCTCTTAAAGTGATTATGAACCCTTTAGATTCTAAGGCCCCTAATGAGATGAGATTTTTCTTCAAGATGGGTACGTAGCGAACATCAGTCAAGACTTGGATTAAGCCGTCGTGATTCTTCAATTGGATTATACCTACTCCCCTTGTCTTACAAGCACTATCATTGCCCATAAGAACAACTCTACCTTCTAGTTCTTTAAGACTAGAAAACCAGTCCTTATTAAGACATATATAGTAAGTACATTCGGAATCCAAAATCCATTCATCCGTATGACATGCCATTGCCATGCTAACCAAGCTAAAGTCTGACTCCTCATCATGCTCCGCTACACATGCATTAGAAATAGCCTTACCCTTTTGTAACTTAGGACAATTCTTTTTCCAATGCTCTTTCTCACGATAAAAGGCACACTCATCTTTCGCGGGTCTCCCTTTGGACTTTCCCCTTCTACCAGGTTTGCTGCTGCTTAAACGACCTCTTGCTGTTAAGACTTCTACAGTTGTATCTCTATGATCTCTTTTATCTTTCTTTCGAGTCTCAGATCTATACAACGCACTACAGACTGCATCAAATGTGATTGTATCATTCCCATGAAGCAATGTGGTGGTAAGATGATCATATTCATCAGGAAGGGAATTCAACAACAATAATGTCTTGTCTTCGTCTCCAAATTTCTCATCCAAATTTAGCAAGTCTGCTAAAATTTTATTGAATGAGTTCACATGGTCATTCATCGACATACCAGGTGCATACGTGAATTGAAAAAGTTTATTTTTCATATAAAGCCTATTTTCAAGGATTTTCGTTAGAAACTTTTCTTCCAATGTATCCCACAATTTCCTCGCTGATGTCTCTCTCATGACAGAGTACTTTTGCTCTTTGGCCAAACATAGATGGATTGTACCACAAGCTTGTCTATTAATCTTGGTCCACTCCTTGTCATCCATATTGTCAGGTTTTACTTCAAGGGCTATATCTAGCTCTTGCTGACATAAGACATCCAGGATCTCACATTGCCACATACAAAAATTATTGGTACCATCAAATTCCTCTACTTCAAATTTTGCATTGGTCACCGTAGTCCTTGCTGATGACGATGCCTGTGCCATTTTTCTCCTCAATCCCAACTACTGTATGCGTGAACAGTACCGTATACGTGAATAGTGCCACAAACGATCGTACTCCCCAAGTACGAATCTAGCTCTGATACCAATTGTTGTGCGGAATTGTGTAAAAGAGTATAATTATTGTACTGAAAAATCACACTAAGTTCAATTCCCAGGAAAGAGAGGTGGATCACGAGGATCACTTAAGTACCAGATCTTTCCTAGCCAGAATATCCCTCTATCGTAATTTAATAGCACAATAAATAACTACAATCACACTCACAAGATATGAAAAATAAATAATAATGAACACTAGAATTTTAACGAGGTTCAGCAAATTTTGCCTACGTCCTCGGGCACTATCAAATATATTTCACTCCAAAAATACAAGTTAAAATATACAAATAGGGAGAGAGAACAATGCCTTAAGTAGAGAATGACAAATGTTGGGATGAAGAAAATGAGAGATGGTGAGGCCTATTTATAGTTGAGGTTCAGGGTTCAACTTGCAAAGTACCTATACAAATAGGGACTAAAATAGCAATTATCCCATGCCAATTGTCACCCATTAACTTTCAGTGCTTATTTCCAACTATTTCCAACTTTGCTTACAGCCAACTATCTTTGACTTTTCAAAGATAGTGGCTGCCAATATAAACTGATCAGATTTTTTTGAGAGAGATTAATTTGCCAAATATTGAAATTGATAGGAACTAAACAAATACTTTTACTGAAACTTCCCTATGTTACCGATGACAAATAGTTATCATCATTTTAATAAGAAATTATGCGCCACGTATGATTCACTCTTATAAGATACTTATATTTAATGAATCTGTAGCTTTTCAAGGCATTCAAATTTTTTATTTAAAAATAATATAAATTTTAGTAAAACCTAAATTTTTTTTAGGTAAGTAGTAACTTTTTAAAATTTATTTAGAATTATGAGAAGACTTAGACACTGACCTATCCTTCAAGAACAGTTATTAATATCACTTTAATGGAAGCTGTCCAAACGACATGATTTAGAATGGAAGCCTATGATATCCCCACTCTGATATGTTTTTAACCAAAAAAAAAGATGTAAAAGCCCTTGAAGCAAACCATTTACTCTTTTGAATCCAAATTCATCTTCACCTGAACTCCACGTTTGATGTTTATTTCATAATTTATGTCATGAGTCCGAATAATAAAGATTATTTATTTGTAGCTTGTGTGGCCGTAATTCGCTTGTGTTAAATTTGTGAGTTACAAAAAAGAAATGCGACAATGCTTTTTTAGTAAATTTTTTGTTCGCAGGTGAAGCTGTTAATATTTAGATGATCGAGCTACATTTAATGCATTTTTTTAAGTAGAAGTTGGAAGGTGTGTGTTCATCATATTCAAGGGGTGTATAAAAGTGTTACAGATCATATTACCAAATGTGTGAATGCTAATTTTATGAGTTTATAAGTGTTTGATGAACCGTCATTATCTATTTAACTGTTGTTGTTAGCTAATTGTAATAGTCCTTCACAGACTTAAGTGTTATTTGATTGAATCGCAATTTATTGTTATTTTCTACCAAAAATTTTCCACTTTCACCTCTCAAAATTTTTTTTATATGTCAATGGCTGATTGGATATGAACTCGTACAAATCAACCATTAATTTATTTGATCCCAAAATTGTTCTACAAATATATTATAAAGATAAAAAAGGAAAATCCTATCATGTAAGTCTCCATCGCTTGAAAAAGGAGAAAATGATAGGACAATAAATGAGAAATAAAACATTAATTTAATCGCTGCAATAACATATCTTTTTTATTCGTATTTGATGGACCCAATTGGAAAACTAAAGCATCGGTTATGTTGATCGATTATCGTTATTGAATTTCATAATTATATTAATTTAATATTTAATATTTTATTATTTTAAATATATTTATAGTTTTAATTAACTTAACCAATCGATATTGAATTGGTTTGATTAGATCATTTTATACTTTAAAACTCGACTAGATCAATTTATTTTATATTATGGTTAATTAAGTTAATTTAATCGGAAAAAGCAATTAAACCAACTAAAAAGACCATTTGCTCACCCCTATTAAAATCGATATATGAAATGCAAATTTAAAGATTAATTGAGAAGTCAACTGACTCATAAATAAAGTAATGTAGAATTTGGTATCAAGTCTTCAATTGGTACCTATCTCAAATTCGATCTCGAACTATATTATCTTTTTCTTTTATTTAAAAAAGAAAAACCAGCTCACTGATGTTTTTATTTCAATAAACTATTTGAATGTGGACATTGTGTACGATATTGGATACATGTCGTGTCTGTGCAAAATTGCACATATAAAGGGTAAAGATGACAATATATAAAAATAAATAAATAAGTAATAAAAAAAGAAGAGAAAGGAAATAACAAGGGTTACAGCCATTTTCTCAAGTGGACTTGGTGGTCAATTTGTTGCAAACAACATTAGCTGTTTGGATTGTTACTCTTACCTGCCTTTAAGACAAAGCTTTATTCAATCTCTTTATCTTGTCTGTCCTCAATATTGCATGCCATATCCCTTGCGTCTCGCCTTTTATCTAATTTCATCATGTGTCGTAATTTAATTTATTGTTATAATAGTAAAAGTTAGGTATAATTATAAATTACATTCCATTTTTAAGAATAAAATTTAAGTTTAAACTTCGAAGATGATGATTTATGAAGTACAATTACAAATTCATAATCTTTTATAAATTATAAAACGAATATAAATACGTAAAAATATCATAAAGACTCGTGTATTAGGAGTCAAATTACAATTTGCCTATTTTACTAAAAAAATAGATAAATTTGCCCATATACGTTATATCAAAGAGTAAATTAATCATTTCTATTAAAAATTTCATCAATTTCTACTTTTAAAAATTGGCATGAATAACAAAATAACCAAAGAATTACACATCTCGTGCTCCGTATACCTCATTTTGACATATAATGACCAATTTTCAAAAGTAAAAATAGATGGCATTTTTAACAAACGGACTAATTTACTTATTAATATAATATATAAAGACTAATTTATTTATTTTTTAATAAAGGATATGTAATCTGACTCTTAGTATGAAAGACATCTATATTATTTTTACCATATAAATACTTTAATTATAAAAAATATAACTATATTTACGTATTGATATATGCAATCTGTATGCTTTTAACTTTAGAATAATTTAAGCCAATGTAGGGTTACTTGTCTTAGTTTTATACGTATGCTATAGAATTACAATAAATTAGCTAACTTTTTAAGGTGACTAATTAAATTAATGAATATAATAATATTAATTATTATTATTATAGTAATAAAATAAATGTCCAACAATGCTTGAGATGATTGATTACTGGTTAATGATACGTGTCCTTCGTCACTACACGAGTTTTTGTTTCCTTTTTCTTTAGAAATAATGAATTTCTTTTTTCTTTTTTCCATTAAAAACTTACTTAAGATTGCAATCAAATAATTTCAATTAGGTTAAACTATATATGAGATTTGATATTAAATATATATTTACTTATAAGACGGGTCGCAATAAATATTGATCGTTGAGAAACACTTTAGAATTGAATATTTTTAACTTCAAATTTAATTAATCGGGATTATTGAAATAGATATTTATTGGCTTAATATCTCTTTTGGCCCCTATACTATAGCTAAATTATCACTTTGAAATTTATACTATTTTTTATTAGTTTGGCCCCTGGATTTTCATTATGTACACTCTTTACCTCATCTACATTTTCCATTAAAAAAATCTTCCCATCCAATCAAATGTTGTCGTGTGTAATAAAAACTTACTTTTTTATAAAATATAAAATAAATCCTAAAAATTTTCAAAAAATACCATAAAGTTTTCTAAAAATGCATAAAATTCTAAAAATTTCTAATTTTTTTTATTTTATGAATTTTTAAAACTTTTTTTAAGTTCCACGACCTTATAATTTTTTGTAAATATTTTTTTCAATCTTTTTATATTTTTAGAAAATTTTTAGTTTTTTTGCACGTGATAACATTTGATTGGATGTGAAGAATTTTTTTAATAGAAAATATAAATGATATAATGAAAGTACAAGGGTCAAAGTGATAAAATATAGCATAGATATCAAAGTGATAATTTAACTAAAGTACTGAGGCCAAAAGAGGTAATAAGGCATAATAATCTTATTGAAATATTAGCAAGGTTTGGCAAGAGAACCCCTCGTCAATGTTTTTTAACTTAACCGGTGGTCGAATCGGTGGGCCATCAATTTATCGATCCTATTAAAAATTATTAAAATTAAAAAATTTTCAAAAATTTCAAAAATCTTGATTTAACCAATTTATCTTATTTTTAGTCAGTTCAACCGATTTCTAAACTAATTGTTTTGAAATCATTTAAATTAGTTTAGAAATCATTTTTTAAATTAATTTCTCTACGATTCTCAATCTAATTAATCCGACCAATAATTTATTCTGATTCCAACAATACTACCCCTCATGGCTGAGAAAGCAATCACATCACCTCCCTTTTTCGAACTCACAGTACTTAAATTCTCCCTTTTCCATATTAACTGTGTTAGTGCACATGCTAGTTGAATGGCCTTAAATGTAAAGCTATTGCAAATTATATATTCTAGGTTTAATAATAATGGTGAAAAATATGAATTTTATGTCCTTGTATTGCATGTTATGTGGCTACTGTCATGCACGTGAATCTACAAAAGCTATTTGCTGACTAGCTACGGTTAATAATGGACTTTTTCCTCTCTCTTCCTTTTTCGATTAAATCAAGTCGAATTAAATGAAAACTTTTTGAGTTAGTTGAATTGATAGGTCTTATTTTATTATTTTAACTTGATGAAATTTTTGAATCAAGTCGAATAAATTCTTTTTTTTCTTTTTTGATCATAAACTATGAAAGTTATAAAATTGTCACCTAACTATTAATAATTTTCTTTTATGAAAAGTTATAAAATAATCATACAATTATTCAATTTTGTCTTTTTTGTTCACCAGCTAGCTAATGTAAAAAAAGAAAAAACCAAAAATCCAAGATAGTTAAGTGACAAAAAAAGACAAATTGAATAGTTAAGTGACCATTTGTGACTTTTTATAGTTGGATGACTAAAAAATAAATTTCCTAATAATTGGGTGACCATTTTGTAACTTTCCATAGTTTGATGACAAAAAAAAAAACATAATTGAGTAACTACTAATGTAGTTTACCCTAAAAAAAATTAAGGCCAAAACAAAAAATAGTTAAACGTTAAGGACTAAATTTGACAATTATATCTAATTGTAGGGTGCTATTTTGAAAATTTCACCCCTGAAATAAAGAGATTATAAGCTAAGCGGCGATGATCAAGACCCAAGTTCTCGTGACCATAAAAGATAAGGAGCGTTGTATAACCGTAGGCAATTAAGCAAAGCAAAGTGCCGAGCCCAAAGCTTCTTCCTCTATAAAAATAAATGAAATCAAAAAAATAATGAAAATCCCATCTCTACCATAGAGCTTCACAGAAAAATCCAGTTATGAACCCAGTTTTCCAAGCCTATTCCTAGTGCAGGTGGAGAGCTCCAAAGGGATCGCATTGATCTAATGTTGATGATGGGCTTCCTTGAAAACCTTAACGAATTGATTATTGATTTTTGTTGATTCAGTTCAGTACTCATTGGATCATGCGATCCCTTCGGAATTTTCCATCGCTAGCTCTAAATTTTTATCAACCCTTTTCCCTCCTGGTAAGCTAGCTCATCCTCGTGTTTCCTCTTTTTTTTTTTTTTTTTGTGTGTGTGTGTGTGTGTGTGTTTGTGAAAAAATAAAAATGGATTTTTAGTTTTTTTTCTCTGTAATTTTAGTTTCTACGTGCTAGTGCTAGTGCTATCAGCTATGGAGTTGATTTGAAAGGGTATTTTCTTTTCTGGGTTGTAGTTCAAATATATATGGAAGATGCTCTATAAAATTAAATACCAGTTCTTTTCTCTTATAGCCTTTATTTGCTATTGGAAACTAGCATCATCTTCATAGAATGAATAACTTAATAAAGTAGAGTCCTATAGCTTAATTGTTTGTATCATGCACTGTAATGTTATTCCTGCTCCAATTTGTCATCATTTAAATACTATGGAAATGGCAAAACTGTGAAAGTTACCGAATAATATAAAATCAGTCTACCCTCTATGATACACTGTGTTGTTAATATAAGGAGATTATGATGATTTGCGACCGTTCTTTTCAAGGGTGAAGAGTTATAAAAATTTAGAATGATCTAAATAAAGTTTGTCTGAAAAGATATAAGAAATGAGATGAGAAAGAGGACCCAAAATATTTCAGGAGAGAGATTCTCATGTTCTTTGTGTTAATGTTTGTGGGTTTTTAAAGAGTAATCTTTTATCATTCTAAAGACATCATAAGTTGTCTTCGTATTGGTTTCGGATTACTTATTGTCGTAAGTATAGATTATCATATCAAAATAAATATATGTAACGTGTGAATGACAAATATTCTATTTATATTAGAAGTGTGATTTCAGTGATATAAACTTATGAGTTAATTAAGAACGTAGATCTATAAAATTATCAAAACACAAAGAAAAATTTACTAGTGAGATATAACATGTATGTATAACTCCATTATAAAATATATAGGATGTGCAACGTGAATGTCCATTGCTCCTGTGGCTTAGTTGAATGGGGGCATATTGAAGCTTAGTTCAAGGACTATTAAGTTTTATTTTTAAAATTTTAGCTTAATTCAAGATAAAAATTAAGCGTTTTAACTTGGGTTAAACTTTTGAGTAAGTTAATTTATAAGGAAAAATAAATTTGATTCATTAGTTCAACTTTAAATTTTAATTTGTACCAAAATATTTGTATATTAATTAAAAATTAATAAACTCGATTAAGTTTACAAATACTTAAAATATGCATTAAAATACACAAATTTCACTAGCTAAACTCGAACTCAATTTGACAATAACTCGACCTTCGATAATTTTTTCACTTAGAATTCTCGTTTATAAAACCCTATTATCCTTGTGTAGCTTCCTCGTACTGAATTACTGATTTACTTATTGTGGAGTACCAAATGTACTCCATAATAACAAAATCTTACACCCTGCAACCTAAATTTCGACTATTTTATTTATTACCCTCAATTTTTTTAAAAAATAAATTCTAAAAATAGTCATTCACTAATGTCTTTAGTTTTATTTTAATCTCTCAACTATTAATTTTTTCAATTTAATCATTTAATTTTTTTAAAATCAAATATTTTAGTCACTCTCTCGTTAATTGCCATTAAATAATCGACAGAAAGCTAACGTGCACTTTTTTATTGACCTAAAAATAAATTTAACTCCCCAATATTTACACATTTTCTCAATTTAATTTTAAATTTAAAAAATAAACAAATTTGAGTTTTTTATTTCCTCAAACTTTCTGGTTAATCATTCATAATTTAAAAATGGTTCTGTTTTTTATTTTTAAAAAACATAAAGAAAAGGGTGTTAAAAAAAAGCCGCATAGCATTCCCACTGATTATAAGAAAATCGCACTTAAGGGTCTGTTTGATAGGGGAAAAATATTTTCCAGAAAACATTTTCCCCATTTTCCAGTGTTTGTTTGCTTGGAAAATGAATTCCCAAGGAAAACATTTTCCAAGACACGGGTAATTTCATTTCATAGTTTCCGGAAAACGTCTTACCAATTTCTAAACGGTAAGACATTTTCCAAACTCCTCTCTTCACTCTCTTCACCCTAAGAAAGAATTTCTCTCTCTTTGGTTCATCATCTCTTGGGGTCGGAAGAGCAGAATCCCCTCGTCTTCCTTCCTATACACCGCCAGTAGCAGCGGCAGAAACGGAAAAGCAAACCACACCTGCTACTCGGTTGGTTCTTTTTTGTTTTCCCCATTTTTACTCTCTCTTCTTCATTTTTGGGGTTGATGAATTTTACTTGCGGCTGATAAAACAGAGCTTTTGGGGTTGATGAATGATTGAATTCTACTTATGAGTGACAGAAAGAGTGTTACAATAGAGAAAAAAATGAGACCATACATTTGTTTCTTGATTATGTTTTTTGCCTCTGGGTTCTTTGTGTGACTTGTAGTTCTTTCCCTACTAATGAAGGTAATGAGGTTTCTACTTTTGTTTTTGTTTTTTTTCTATTTTTGTAGATCTTGTTTGGTTACTGGGAAAATGTGGGTACAAATAAGGGCTATTAATTGTCAATTTTCTGTTACATGGTGTTTTATTTCACTTTTTTTCAAAGATTTATGATGTTGATTTTATGGAGACACTAATATAATTTTATCATCAATAGTTTCTAATATTCCTCATTTGAGTTTTGAACTCTGTTTTCTTTTTGTAAAGTTTGGGCTCTTACAACATTTAAGGAAGCTATATATGAAGACTCACACTGGTTTTGTCAAACTGGAATGCTTTAGATCTTTGATCCATGTGGGTGGTGCGGGATTACTTGTAATAAAGAGAGACAACACGTTATCAAGATGTAAGCACCGATCCAACAACTTTTCAAAGTTCTTTAATGGTAGATATGTTCATAATTTATGCATTTTCATGTGTTGCAAAAACATATCCGGTTCATCTTTGAAGGATTTCTTGCTCAGAAATGAGCCAAGTTACCTACTTGCAAGAAGCGTATGTTTACCTTGTTCTTATTTGTTCCAAATGATGCTCTTGGTTCAAACTTTTTATCTGTATTGGAATGTAATGATTGACTCATAAGTTCATGTATTTTTCTTTCAGAACTTTACATAAAAAACAATCGATAGGAACAATTCTAAAAGAATTTGGCATGTTGAAATTCCTTAAAGTCTTGGATTTGGGGATGAATCAATTGACCGGTCCAATACCTACAGAGCTCGGGAATTTAACCAGCCTTGTGAAAATGTAAAACCCGAATTCTTATGTGTCTTGCTTTAAGAAAATATTTGTTGTAATTTTATCTTTGTTTTGCTTATTTTGTTTTATGTTGTATTCACGTAAATCTTGATCAAATGGTTTGAGTCGGAGCTTGCCCATTTTGAGCTTGGCAATTTAAAGAACCTTTCAGAACTTATTCTTGATAGAAATAAACTTCAAGGACTTGTTCCTGCTGAAAATGATTCATCATTTGTAGCTAAGATACATGGAACGTAAGTAGAATATCGTGGCAATGTGATTATGTTCTGTAAAGCTCTGTGGATTATATATGTCTACTTGATGAACTTCACATTAGGAAATCCCCTTAATAACTTAATAATGAACTCTTCTAGTTCCTATATATACATAACTGTCAGTATTATAGTTGTCCGTTTTAACCCTTAATGGCATTGCAAAATTAGTTTTTACTTGCTTGTGATGATAATGACAGATGATTAGTTATAATTGTATATTTGTGCTATCTAGAGTTTAAAAATATTAGTGCAGGATCATAGATTTGGAAATATTGCGAGCTTCTTTTCTAGAACTTTAGTCCCGAAATTAAATCATGTTAGTGTATTAAGTTCAAATCTTTTACTGGCGGGAATGATTCACGTGTAAGCGTAATGGACTTTGTGGTGCATCTCGGCTAAAAGTGGTAGATTTGTCGTACAATTTTTTGGTTGGAAGCATACCAAAGTGTTTGGAGTATCTTCAAGGTGAACTTTCATTGCGTGTATCGTTGATGCGTCTTTGGCTTTCCTCTGTCCGATTGCCCCATGTTTTTGCATATCATTAATGCACTCAAGCTTTCAAAGGAGGCGTCTTCGGGAAAAGCATGCAAAGCAGCGTCCCATCCGACAATGTGGTAAGTATTACATGATCTTTGCTTAATCTGTGGCACGGTCAAGAATGTCTCTAGAATGTTTGAAGAAACTATATGTTCTTAGCTAAGTTGACATCTTAAAACTTGAAATCTCGTCAATTCATTTCATTACTCGATGATTTCTACCGGTGGTCTATGATTACATGGTTCAAAGTGCCATTATTTGTTTTTAGGTCCTCACCATCGAGAAGTCACCAAGCACCGAGCTTTAAGCATCATTCTTTTTAAAGACGCTGCGCAAAGCATCAGAAAGCTTGAAACTGCATGGCTTTTGGCTCTTGAAATTACTACGAGAATTATGGATTGATCATCCATGGATGAAGGGCTTTTTCTGTAGGGTTTAGATTTCCTCATAGGTTACGGACACAATATACACCACATATTTAATATTTTTAAAAGTCCTTGTTTCTTCCTTAAAAATTTAAGTGGCTAAAAAGTTGTCTGAGATTTTACATACTTTGAGCTTGAGTTTTTCCTTTTGTATATGCACATGTGGAAAGAGTGATTAAGGAAATAAATAAAGTATGGTACATGGTTTTCTTTGTTTGTAATGGTAATCTTCTTCCTTTTTCATGCCTTTCATTATCTCATTCTCTGCATTCGAATTGCTATAGGTTCAAAACCATCGACACTTGTTTCGTTACCCCATTACTCCAACTTTTCTATTTGTGACAATAATATCTGAAAACATTCGCAATTTATTAATCAAGCTATAAATTATCACTAAATCATAGATATATTTAGAATATTTAAAACATTTTTTTTCTTTTTTTTATACAATATAATTTCAAACTCACACTCATACACTTACATTACCATATTGATAAAACTTAAAAGATCAAACCTTGATATAAGATACGTGTGAAGATCAAACCTTGTAAATTATTCAATCCTTGTTTTTTTATTTTTTTTAACACAATTATAAAATTTGACTTTGGTTGTTTTCATTTTATGACGGTTAATAATGTAGCTTAATAATTGAATATTATTATATATTTAATTTAATTTTTTTATTTTTAAATAAATCATTGCAATATATGTAAAAACAATTTAAAATATAAAAAATTATTAATATGTATATAAAATTTATTAATATATGTCAAAACAACTTTTCCGGAAAATATTTTCAGGAAAACTGCCAAACAACAAAAAATATTTTACACAGATTCATCCAAACACCAGAAAATATTTTCTGTAAATCATTTTTCAGAAAAGCAAATCATTTTCCAGAAATCATTTTCCGGAAAATATTTTACTAACAAACGGAGCCTAATTCTCAGACCAAACTAATTAGAAAGTGGTACGCATAGAGACTGGTCGTTTTACATTGCAGGTTCACGTGGTTGGGTGTGGCATCAAATGATTGGGGCAATTTTTGGGGGATAAATTTAGGTGAGATTAATAAGTGCCTTTTGAGCTCCAAATTTTCTCAATATTTAAGGGTCATATCATGTCGATTCTTGTTCCATCCCTTATTGCAAAATTTTGAAGAAAAAAAAAATGGTAATTTGGTAGGTTTTGGGACAAATAAACAAATCAACCAAATGGTTTCAATAATCCATCCCTCTCATGTTTTATTTCTTTGCATTATTTGTCTTGAAATTGATCTGAAATGGGGTAGGTTTAATGTTTTCAATGGAAAACATGGTTATTTGTATATATAAATCTTAATTTTTTGTAATTATATATATATATATGATATTTTAATTTGATTCAATTTTTTTAAACAATTAACATGATTTCCGTATGAATATTATTTTATGTTATATTTAAGTACACAAATAATTATACTTATTTAATATAAAAATAAATTAATGTATACATTTTTTTTAATATGTACGATGGAATCAAAATTAATTTTTAATGTATATATCTACACAAAATCAAAATATATATGTCAAATTTAATTTTGGTATTTATACATTAAATTTATGAAGATTTTTTCCATACAAGCAAGCTTACGATGAGGGAAAAAGGAAGCAGTTTACAAATACAGGGATCAAACCCTGAATCAGATGTGAAGCCAAAAATTGTTTTAGATAGATTGAGATTAAATTATATATTTTTTATAAGAACTAAAATACAATTTCAACTATGTATTAACTTAAATTTTTACAAATCTTAAAAGGAAATTAAAACAGTAATTTTCAATTTTGAAGGATTAGGCCGCATCTCCCCTACCTAGACCTCATACCAATCAACTATAAATTCACAGAAGTTCACCATTTAACTAGTGGCATGACAGTCAATTATAAAAATGTTATATTAACATATTTGATTTATTAAAAATAATGTAATGATAATTTAATAAGTTATCTTTATTAAATTAAAGTTTGCATTCATGTACTTTAACATTTTGCAATATTATTTGCATTAAATATTTAATAATATTTAGTTGATAAATTTTAAATTTCATAATTTTAATTGTCTACAAAAGTATTTCAAATTTATCATGTATGTTTTTAGATGAAAAGTTAGGGTTAACATTTCAAATGAAAAATTACATTTAATATACTAAGTATTAAAATCAATTCCAGAAAATAATTACTTTTCATCGTATCAAACATTTATAATTTAAAAGTTAAAAACTAAAAAATATCATTATAATTAAATGCAAACCAAAATCAGGGTGTTCATGATTTGATTTTAACCTAATTAATCAACCGAAATTGAATTCGGTTCCATTAATGGGCTAATAAAAAGTTTAAAATGAAATATTAAATTGTTAAAATAATAAAATTCAATTATTCCGTTCTATTATTAATCGAGCTAGTAGAAGGAAACATCAAACACCTCTAAACATAAGGGCCAATGCGAAGCGAAGGGAGGATGTTACTATGCCTTCCCTGAAATTAAATATGATAGGAAAAAAGGCCCAAACTCCAAAACAAT
This sequence comes from Gossypium bickii, assembly GCA_025503065.1. Taxonomy (NCBI): domain Eukaryota; kingdom Viridiplantae; phylum Streptophyta; class Magnoliopsida; order Malvales; family Malvaceae; genus Gossypium; species Gossypium bickii. The sequence goes on from CP106716.1 coordinate 116,090,250, forward strand.
GGTAATGGGCTATATTTTCAATTTTTTTTTATTCTTTAAATTGTTATTTTATATTTAATAAAAATATATATTTTCTTCCGTCTGATGCACAAATTGAATGTATATATTAATTTATTAAAAATTGGTTCAAAGTTTGTAATATTTCATAAATAATATAATTGAAAAAGTAAAAATAATATAAATATTTAATTTTTATAATGATAATAATTTAAATTATAAATCAACATAAAAAATTAATATTTAAAACTCTCAATTATGGTTTTAGCTTTACTCTTAGAAGAATGGTTAGAATATAATTTAAAGATTAAAAGATAAAAAAAAAAACTATGTAAATTATGTTATTAACCAATAAATTACACGAACAAAAATTGTATAAAACATTTGGCTCGTTCAAGAAGAAAATGAAAAAATATATATATATAGAACTGTTAACTACATTAATAAATTAACTTGTAATATTTCAATAATACATGTAATTTAATTTTCAATAATTACAAAAAAATAGGTGCATGAATGAATATGTAAAATTTAAATTTTACGAACTTGAATTACATATTTATGTTCTTCAAGATTGGATATAAAGAATCGTATATAAAGACTTAATGTTAAGAAAAAAAATTAAAATCGGACTAAGCTATGTACATATCTATATTTTATTTGTAATCTATGACTAAATCAAGTATAGTAAAGATTATTAGCATATATGATCTTTATTATGTGAATGAGTATTCAATATTGATGTATTTTTATAAAAAAATTAGATTAAAATAATATTCATTTTAACATTTGATCAATAAAGACACGTGGAAAATAATTAGCGTGCCAAATGGTAGTTTCTTAACTATGCCACATTGGAATATTTTTGTTGATTGTAACTTTAAATTGCTATAGTATATATTGGAGATAAGTAAAAATTAGTTGTAATTTATTTATTCGACCCATTTGATCAATTTAGTAATTGATAATGATTGATTTTAAATAATTTAATTTATATTTTTAAATTTATTTAAATGTTTTTTGTAATACATAATGAATAGATAATATATAATTTAAATTAAATCTAAACCTAACCTGTTAATCCAACCTAAATTTATATTAAACTCAAATTAATAAATAGAAAGGATGAAGAGGAAAAATTTATAGTAAAGAAAAAACTAGTTAATCGATGTAATATATCGAACTAATATAATTATATTCAGTACTTATATTTGTTAATTTATTCAAAAAAATTTAATATAAATTCAGTAATTATAAAATTTAGCATCTTAAATTTTTAATTTATAAAAAAAACCAAATTAAAACTATTTAGAGCTAAAAATAAATTTATTTAAGAAATTTTGAGATGGCAGTTCCTACAATATATTCCACACATTATTTGGAAAAGAAAACGTAATAGACAATTATTTAGAGAAGTAACACCTAAAATAATTTAAGAATTAAAGATAATTTGAAAAATCAAAGTCTTTATAATAAAGAACTCATGGATTTTGGGGTCCAACCGTCCGGTAATTCCCAAATTATTAAGACTTTTAAAAAAAATGAAAATTTTGCAAAAAATATATATATTTTTCATTTAAAATTTTTCTAAGAATTGTACTTCACATTTAAAAAAAATTAAAATAATTATGGCTACATTTTTAGAGCGTCAAATTTAACAATGATAAAATTAAATAAAATACACCATAAAATTATTACATATTTTAACATACGAAAATAATGAAAATACTAATTCGAAATAAGGAATTCCAACCATTGACTTGCAAATCAATTAAATTGATTTTTTATAATTTTTAATAATTTATTTTATTAAATTAAAAAATTAATTAACTTAAAAATCGATAATTTAACGGAGCTGTTTGAAATTTTGAAAACCTTAATTTTTATTTTTTTATAAATTACAGTGTTTCCAAAAGTTTGGGTGAAAGGGTCTCAAAGTACGTTTGGTCACTCTTTTCCTTTTTTTTTTGGTCAAAAAGTTGTCTTAAAATTCGGTGCAAAAGCCCATTAATTAACTCCATAATCGTGGGAACTGCAATGGTCAAAACAATAACCGTCTTAAAGAGAAACATACGTACAATTTGCCGTAATTGACGCTCTGTCAAACAAATTTCCACACCTTGGAAATGTATTTAGCAGCCCGTCCTAACAAAAATTCTGATAATGAAATATTTAGTACTTAAACATTGTTAAATTTTTTTATTTTGGTCTTTAAACTTTCTTTTATTCATATTAGTCCTGAATTTGAAAAAAAAAATCTAGTTTTTGAATTTAGATTCAGTTAAAGTATGACAATGTGACTCTCTGAAATAATTTCTTTATATTTCTTTGTGTTTTTTTAGATTTGATATATTTTTAAAATTTTAAAGTTTCGCCTACTTCAATAAAAGATTTGTTGATTGATGATCGTTATAGTTCTAGATCAGTTTAATATAAATTAGTTGATATAATTACTTTTTGCTATATTTTTTATATAAAAAATGTATTATTTTGATAGAATATAAAATGATATGTTCAAGTTATATATTATTTAAAATAGTTTATATGTACTCATTGATGCTATATATTATAGAATTTTAATTAATAAAAGTGGTTTATTTTCAGAATGATGAGGATATCATCCAAAAATCTTTAGATTATTTTTTCTTTTTTAATTTTTAATTATTTTTTAATAATTGGGTTCAGGGTAAAATCGTTTTTATCTTGTCTGACTCATTATGATGTTCATATTAATTTTTTTTATAAATAATCTTACTTAAACTATTTTAAATATTGTTTTTATTTTTCATATTAAATAAAAAAGATGACCTATTAATAAATAGAATTTAATTAAATGGTTGAGAAACTTTGGACTAACTTTGGCTTTTGAAATCAAAAGTAGCATTCAATTCCCGTGCCACTGATAGCGGCAGTAATTGACTCGTTGAACCACCATTTTTCTCCCCGCTCCCTCCAAATGCTTCAATTATTCACGTTTCTTTCCTGCTTTTCCCGAAGTTTTTTAAATTGAATCCAAGAGTAGAATAGATTAGATTTCTAATTTTAAATTTTATTAATTCAATCGATTATTTAATAAAATTAAATTAAATTATTTAATAAATTAAAATTCTGTTTAATTGTTTCGCGAATTAACTAGTTCAAAAGTTAAATTATTTTTCAATGGCTTAAATTTACTGTAAAATGATAACTTTCTATCAAAAAATTAAATATTTAAGATTTAGAGTTATAATTTTTTTTATCAAAAGATAAGAAAAAAAAATCAATCAATTTTTGGGTTTAGAGGTAAAAGAAAATCTAAATAAAAGTTATAATGACACAAGAGAAAATTTAATTAATTAATAAATGAACATGCTCGGCAAAAAGTAATCAACGTTGATGCTTCTCCATTAATGAACAAAATAGAAAAATACGGTGATCATGCGTCGAGCTGAGTTTGGGTTGGGCCTTAATAGTATTTTAGGTTTTTAGGTTCGACTTAAAAAATAGATCTAGAATTTTGTCCAAACTTGATCTGAGTAAAAATACTAAAATTCGAGTTCGACTATATTAATTTTTTATAATATTATATTTATATAAAAATAAATTTAAAAATATAATACATTAAATACATTAAAATAAATGTTTCTCAACAAATTAAAAATAAATTTAAAAAATATTTATACTTAAATAACACTAAAATATTTGTAACTTAACAAGTAAATGTCTCTAAAATAATAGTAAAATTAACAATAAAACAAATAATTATATAATTCCAAACAACAATAAAAAAAAGTAATAATATAATAGTAAAATATAGTAAAACAACAATAAAATACAGTAGCAAAACAATGGAAACAACAACAAAACACATGAACTTTTTCTTTTTTTTGTAAATTCAGGCCGAGCCGAACTCAAAAAAAACTTACTAAGGCCGAACCCATTTAAAAAACATGCCTCATTTTTTATTCAAGCCCATCTTCTTTCTTTTTGAACGAGTCTTCAAGCTAGGCCAAATAACATCGTCCTGATCAGGTATATTCATAGATCAATAATTTGTTAACGTAACTTTATCATTTTAAATGTTATGGAATTTCAGCGAAATAGATTAGACACCTAATTATTATTATTATTATTTTGCAAGATGTTAAAATTCATTTAAATTGAAAATAGACATTTTAAAGAAGATCAAACTCAATTTAAGTTGCACTTTTCTTCTTTTTTTCTTAAACTAAGAATATTTCAGCCCTCAAATGAAAGGGATTTTCTTATTTTTCTAAAATATATTAAAGAAGTTACTATACCATTATAAATAATGAAGTTAAAATAATTACAATTAGAATAAACAATCTAATTAAGACTCAAAATATATGTTGTTGAAAATAAAAACTAAAAAAAAATATTAACTTAAATCTTTTAAAATTTGAAAGGATTCCATTTGTTATATAAATCGAATATAAATTAAAAAATAATCTATATATGATTTTCTTCCCTCATTAACAAACAGGGTTGAAGGGGAAGGAAAAGCAGAGGCATTGACCTCTAAAATAGAAAATTAATGTTTTAGACCCTCTAAAATTCATAAGATCTTAAATTAATGTACAGTAAAATTATAGTTTACCCCTCTAAATTGTTAGAGATTTGATTTAATCTTTTTAAAAACCATAAAAATATAAAACAATACAATGATAATATTATATTTTAACTCTCGTTAAAATACAAAATTTAATCTCCACCTCGTAAAACAATTTGTTCTTCTCCCGCGTTGACAAAATAGAGTAAATAAATTTTTATAGGCCACACAAGACTATTAGTGAAAATTAGTATTAATGAATAAAAATGGTTTAATAAATTTAATTTAATTATTCGTTAAATGTATTGAAATTTTGTATTTTTTGTGCACCATCTAGGCATGGCAATGGGACGGAGCAGATATTGATAAATACACTACCGTTCCACATTTGGTACACTTTGCTCCGCTACTTAGCCTGCTTCATTATGGATGTATAATATTGAAATTTGCTACGACCTTCATGGATGTTGGATGCATCTATTTCTGCTCCAACCCGCCCCGCTTCAATTTAATTGTTACTACTTATATTTAATATTTTCAATCTTTTTAAAGTCTAATAAATATTTAAATATAATTATTCAAAAAAATATTTAAACATAAAATATATGATTTTTTTATATTACATGATTATATTTTTACCCTTTTAATAGTTTATATATACAAGTATAAAATGATAATTTTATATAGTAGAGCGGGTCAGAGCAAGGCAAGTAATTATCATAATTGCTCCATACCTATTATCTAAAAGAAAAAGTCAGCCCGTCCCGCCTCGAATCCACTTTTTAAACAAAAAAATTAACTCCATTCAGAGTGAATCAGTCCGAATTTATAAAAAATTCACGTGACAAATATTTATGATACACCTGTGATATAAGTGAAAAAGTTTCAAGTAACAATTATAATTATAAAAAATTATAAAATAAAAAAACTTTAATTAAAATGATAAAATTAAAGTTTTGAAAGATATGGTATCTTAGGTTTAAATAGCATAATATATATTTCTAGATTTATATAAAAAATATTAAAAATAAAAAATTTCTCACAATAACATTTATTATTTTATGAAAATGAATTTTAAATAATTTTAGAGCTGGTTGAAGAACACGTGTTAGCATTTGTAAGGTTGGCATAAAAGGAGGCAGGAAAATTGCCGTAATTGGATGCATTGTTAATGGTTTTTCTACATGCGTAAAATATAAACGGGTTTAGAATATACTTTGTTATATATAGATTATAATTAAGATATTATGAATTATGTAATAAATATGTTTATAAAAAAATAAATTAGATTTTGAAATGTTAAAGTTGAGCTTTAAAAATCATAATGTTTTCATTTTTAAGATTTATTTTAAATTTAAATTGAATTTAATAAATTTTATATAAAAATATAAAAACACTTTCAAATAATATTTTTTACTTTTTTAAAAATAATTTTTAGAATAATTTAATATTCGATTAAGTTTGTGACATCACATTACATATAAATTCAATGCTACATAAATATCACGTTTAAAGTTTAAACACGTGTAATAGAAATCTGCTTCTTTGCTTCACTAACTTCATAATTACGAACGAATTCCAAATAACGACCTTTTACAGTCACTGAACATTAAAGTAAGCTTCGTGTCAATTTCTAACTCGAAAAATCAACTATGTCAGTGACCGTGAGTTGAGTTTTCAACTCTCCACTGCCAACCCCCCCCAAATTAACCCACTATAAAACACCCTTTTCTCAACCCCTTCCCCCCCATCAATCTTCACACCAAGCAAAGCCCATAGCATCTCAGCTAGCTAGCTTTTCTCCTCCATTAAAATCCATGGCTTCCACCATTAGCATGAAGATGACCTTGGCTATCCTTGCTCTCGCATTATTCTCCTCTTGCTTACAAGCCACACTAGGTTAATTTACAGTATTTGTTACGTTAAATAGCATTGCTTTAAGCCTTTTCAGATTATAACTATATGTGTGTGTGTGTGTTTTGTTGTAGGGGAAATAATATGTGAACACCTTGACCAAGACACCTGTGCTTACGCGGTGGCGTCCACAGGCAAGCGCTGTGTGCTCGAGAAGCACGTCAAGAGGAGCGGTGAAGAAGAATACACTTGCCGTACCTCCGAGATCGAAGCCGATAAGATCAACAACTGGATCGAAACCGATCAGTGCGTTAAATCGTGCGGCCTCGACCGGAAATCATTCGGTATCTCCTCCGATTCCCTCCTCGAGTCTCGCTTCACCGAAATGCTTTGCTCTCCTCAATGCTACAACGGTTGCCCCAACGTCATCGATCTTTACTTCAACCTCGCCGCCGGAGAAGGTAACATTTTAGTTTTAGCGTTAAAAATCAACTCGAATATGAGACCGAACATAACCGTGTCTTGTCTTTGGCAGGTATTTTTCTTCCGAAATTATGTGAAGCACAAAAAGGAAACATACGTAGAGGAATGTCGGAGATTCGGAGCTCCGGTATGGTTGCCCCGGGACCCGTCGGAGGTGTGAAGTTTTTTGGAGTTGCTCCGGCAATGGCGCCATACTAAAAGCTTTCGGGAAATTTTAATACAGTAGTAGTTTTGAAATAAAGGGAAAGTTGCACTATAGCTAAGGGTTTTTCTAAAAGCCGGGTTCTTTAAGTGCATGAACCGGCGTATAATTTGGTTCGTGCATGATTTTGAGCCATCAGCTTGGTGTGTTCAATCCAATAAGATGCCACTTTCTATTAAATAGATTTGCTTATTGTAATGGGTGTGAAAAAGAAACAATATAATGAAATTTATATAAGTATACTTATATTTGTGTGATTATTCCAAATTTGCAACCTTTCTTTGTGTTAATATTTTGGGATGGAAAATGATCCAAAAAAATGAAAATCATAATTACTTCCTGAGTTTGTTTTTTTCCTTCAAATAACGCCGTGCATTGTGGTTTAAATCCCCCCCAAAAAAAAAAAAGCACAACACTACCTATTTTTCTTCAAATTTTGACTGCTAAAAGAATAAATGTGCTCCATAATCGAGGAATCAACTAATTGTTATATTTAATTCAAAGCCCCAGTTTGTTGCTTTGTTGCAAATCATAACTAATCTTATCTATGTTGAATTAGACGAAGTTGGGATTTATTTGAAGTTTGATTTAATATAATACACAAAATTAATTGAAGCAGGTTTATATGTTAAAAAAGATCTTAAGAAAATATAAAAAATTAAATAAATTTCTGTATTAATTTTGCATCCAATTAAGTTTTTGTCATTAATTAAAATAATCAATTAAGTCCCTCCATTAACGATATTCTTCATTGATCATGTTGACAGTTAAAATAAATTAGCGAAATAATTAAATGGTGACATGTGACAATCTTTAGTTTAATCCAATATTTTTCCAATGAAAGTGATTAAAATATCATAAAAAAATATAAAAAATGTTATAAACTTATAAAAATTATAATTGAATTCCGCAATAGCTGTCACTTTTGCTTCCCATTCTTTTGGTAGGCTATTGAGGAATCTATTCACCATTTCTTTGTTGGAATAAGCCTTTCCAAGTGCCTCCAATCCATTAATGATGTTGGTGAATCTATTAGACATGTCTTTGATGCTCTCCTCTGTCTTCGTCTTAAAAAGCTCATAGTCAAGTGTGAGTAAATCAATCTTGGATTCCTTAACTTGGCTTGTTCTTTCATGAATAGTGGCAAGCTTGTCCCAAATCTCCTTTGGCACTTTGACATTGGGACACTTTATTATACTCATTAGGCCATAATGCACAAAAGAGGGCGTGTGTGGCCTTAGCATTGAGTTGAGCCTTCTTTTTGTCACATTCTTCCCACTCATCTTCGTTTTTGGGTATTATCAAATTACTATTTGTGATTAACCTCCAAACATGACAATTATTTGTTTGAATGAAGAGCTTTTTCCTTGTTTTCCAATATGAGTAGCACTCTCCATTGAAAAATCGTGGTCTCGCAATTGATTGACCTTCACCTGAGCTAGTTGCGCCAAAATCTTGTGCCATCTCCAAACTTGGTATTTTTACCTTACATCACCTTTGCCAATGGTGAAACCTTCGATGGAGAGCTAGCTTTGATACCAATTATAAGGTCTGAAAATACCAAGAGGAGGTGAATTGGTACTTTAAGAATTTTTACAAACTTTTCTAAATAACGAGGAAAGAGAAGAAAAGTTTAGACAGTTCGATTTATAGTGGTTCGACCCCTATTGCCTACCTCCTCTACCTTGATATACCTCAATCAAGGATTTGGCAGTTCACTACTAGAATGGGTACATTTTAAGGAGAATATATAACCTTTACAATATTATCTTTTTCACAATGCTAAGATAGAATCTTTCCCCATAGCTTTTATGGTTGAACTAGAACCCTTATTAGTTTTTGTGACTCAACTAAAACCCTAAACCTCAAAACCTTAAGTATGTTATTTACAATAAAGAAAAGATAAACAAACTAACATTGAATGTAACACCCCCTACCCATATTCGTTTACTTTAACTCTTTTGGGCCCTTTTTGTCACTTACCATCTTTAATCAAATTAGGGAACGATTACGGAAAATTGAGTACTTCACTTCCACTATTCACGATCGTAGCCGAAGCTACCACTTTTCATCGATCAGCAGCCGGCTACCACTTTTCACCGCTCGAGCTACCACTTTTCATCGATCGCAAACCGAAGCTACCACTTTTCATCGATCGTAGCCGGCTACCACTTTTCATCGATCAGCGGTAAAGCTACCACTTTTCATCGATCGGTGTGCGAAGCTACCACTTTTCATCGATCGTAGCTGAAGCTACCACTTTTCATCGATCGCGGCGAAGCTACCACTTTTCATCGATCGTGTTGAAGCTACCACTTTTCACTTTCACTTGCCAGCGATCGGAAGTACTCAAATCCGATGTTCCGCTCAATTTGATTATTTAATCACTTTTCGCATTGTCATTTTGTCCTTAACTCATCAACAATATATCTCATCATACATGATATAATTCATAAAATTTACATTTAATCATTAAATTTCAGCCATATGAACTTACGAGTCGATTTGCGCAGAATTTGAGAAAATTCAGGGACTACTCAGTTACTTTTTCTTTTCCTCGACTTGCTTCGGGTTCTCGATTTATAATTGTGAAATCATTCACTTATCAGTATTGATTTCACCTTTACTTTATTTCATATCCTTAATGATTACAACCCACATATAAATAACATTGTTTATAATTTAACTATTTACTTGTATGGATATTCAAGCTGTCTATCCGTGTCACAGTCACTAAATTATTTTTATCTTGAGCTACAGAACTCCAAATTAAGATCCGTTAATTTTCCCTGAAATTAGACTCATATATCTATTTACTATAATTTTTCCAGAATTTTTGGTATGGCCAATCAATACCAGATTATTCTTAAAGTTTCCCCTGTTTTACTGTTTGACTGTTCTGACCTCTCTTCACTACGAATCAAATTACTCTTCTTACAGAATTCATATGACCTTATTATTTATTTCATTTGAAAATAGACTCATTCAGGATTTCATACATATAAATTTTAACCCACAATTATTTTTGTGCAATTTCTAATGATTTTTCAAAGACAGAACAGGGGATCACGAATTCATTCAGAACCAGTTTCACTAAAATTTAAATATCTCATGATTTACAAATCTATTACTTACACCGTTTCTTCTATAAGAAACTAGACTCAATAAGCTTTAATTTAATATTTTATTCATCCTTTAATTCGATTTCTACAATTTTTGGTGATTTTTCAAAGTTAGACTACTGCTGCTGTCCAAAACTGTTTCAGTGCAAAGTGTTGATTTCTATTTTTGCCCCAAATTTCAGAGTTCATACAATTCAGTCCTTGATCAATTACCCTCAATTAAGCTAATTTTTGTAAATTAATACTTTACCTAATCATTATGAGTTATTTCAAACACATTGGAATTCAGAATTTCCACATAAAAACCCTAACTTCAAATTCTTTTAAAATTAGGTCCCAAACATTCACTTTCTATTCAATTCTTTCAATAAAATCAGCATATAAACCATTTAAAATTATAATTCCATGCTAAATCATCATATACTTCCAGAACATATTCATAGTAACTTCCAACTTCATTCATAAAATCTAAAACTAATGAATTCAACAATTGGGCCTAGTTATAAAAGTCACAAAAACACAAGAATTTCAAGAAATAATCAAGAATTGAACTTACTTGCAGTAAAAATATGAAAAACCAGCTTAGGAAAACCCTTCTATGGTGTTTTTGCTGATGAGAGTGCAGAAAACTAAAGAGAAATCTAGATAATTCCACTTTAGTCCTATTTTTATTAAGTAAGTTATGCAATATTCCAATTGTGCCCTTTCCTCTCCTTATTTTTATTCTGATTTCATTCCCTTGCCGTCCAGCCCAAATAGACATTGGGTCTATTTGCCTTTTAAGCCCTTTTTCTTTTATCATTTAAGCTATTTAATCTTTTCTCATAATTTTGCATTTATTACAACTTAGTCCTTTTATTCAATTAACTATCGGAACTTTAAAATTTCTTGACTGAAACTTTAATACTAACTTATTAACACTCCATAAGCATTCATAAAATATTTATGGCTAGATTAAAATCTCCGAGGTCTCGATACCTCGTATTCGATTCTAATTATTTTTTTCTAGTACACTATTTACTATTAAATTTTTTTTTTCCTAACTTCACATTTCACTCATACTCACTAAATTAATAATATTTTCTACTCACTTGTCGGATTTAGTGATCTCGAATCACCATTCCGACACCACTTGAAAATTTAGGCTATTACAACTCTCCCCTTTTAGGAAATTTCGTCCTCGAAATTTCGGTACTGTAAATAAATTCGGATATTGAAATCTCATCAATTCCTCCGTCTCCCAGTTGCCTCCTCCGATCCATGTCGATTCCATAACACTTTAACTAGTGGTACACGTTTATTTCTCAACTCGATACCACTAAATGTAACACCCCTACCCATATTCGTTCTTAGGAATAGGGTATGAGGCATTACCTAAGTTTAACGAGTTAATACTATTTTCATTATGAATTCAATATAGCCCTTTTATAAATATCCAATCTTCCTGAAATTTTAAAACCAAACAATCCTGTCCATTTCAATCCAATTTGATACCAAATCATACTTCTACTATAATTATATTATTTAGCATATTTATCACGGTTTACTTTAATTCATACTCATTAAACAAGTTTTAGTATTTATATAACCATCAAACATATACATGCCATATAAATCAAAAAGGAAATTTACAAAAGCTACCGGACCGATTCTTTCAATGATTTCATACGGCCCGATAAATCGTGGGCTGAGTTTTCCCTTTCTACCGAACCGCAAAAGTTTCTTCCACGGTGACACTTTCAAAAATACACGATCACCCACATTAAACTCTATATCTCTTCTCTTCAAATCTGCATATGATTTTTGTCGATCGGACGCAGCTTTTAGACATTCTCGAATAATGTGAACTTTTTCTTTGGTTTCCGAATCAAGTCCACCCCCACTAGTTTTGGCTCACTTAATTCGGACCAATATAATGGAGTTCTACATTTTCTTCCATATAAAGCTTCAAACGGTGCCATTTTAATACTACTTTGATAACTATTATTATAAGCAAATTCAGCTAAAGGTAAATACCTTTCCCAGCTGCCGCCAAACTCAAGTATACAGCACCTTAACATATCTTCTAAAATCTGAATCACTCGCTCTGACTGTCCGTCTGTCTGGGGATGAAAAGCTGTGCTGAAATTTAATTTGGTGCCCAAAGCTTCTTGTAATTTACCCCAAAATCTCGAGGTAAATCTCGGATCTCGATCTGAAATAATAGATATTGGCACTCCATGTAATCTCACTATCTCTGACACATATAACTCCGCTAACTTTTCGAGCGGATAATCTACTCTGACCGGAATAAAATGTGCTGATTTAGTTAATCGGTCAACAATCACCCAAATCGAATCTTTCTTCTTCTTGAGTTACCGGTAGTCCGGATACAAAATCCATCGTGACATGTTCCCATTTCCACTCTGGAATCATAATGGTCATAATAACCACCACTTCGGCACTTGATGCTCGGCTTTTACCTGCTGACAAATTAAACATCTTGCTACATATTCACAGATTTCCCGTTTCATTCTGGGCCACCAATACATTTTCTTCAAATCACAATACATTTTCGTACTACCCGGGTGAATAGAACACATACTACTGTGAGCCTCTGATGAAATATCATTTTTCAAGTCTGAATTATTCGGAACACATATTCTATTACGATAATATAACATACCACTTTCATCAATGGAGTATTCAGGCTTAATTCATTTTGAACCATCTGTCGTTTCAAAGATCAACTCGGGTCTTCATCTTGTAGCTCGAATCCGTTGAAAGAACACGAGTTTAGCTTTTTAATTCGCTAGTACAGAACCATCTTCATTAATAGATAAATGAGCATTCAATGCCCGTAATGCAAATAATGATGATTTTCGACTAAGTGCATTTGCTACAACATTTGCTTTCCCTGGATGATAGTCAATGACAAGATCATAATCTTTCAGTAGCTCTAACCATCGTCTCTGTCTCAGGTTTAACTCTTTTTGATTCATTAAATACTTTAAGCTTTTATGATCAGTATACACGTGACATTTCTCACCATATAAATAATGTCTCCATATCTTCAAAGCAAACACGATCGCTGCCAATTCCAAATCATGTGTAGGATAATTCTTCTGCAAATGCGATTTCGGTTCGAGAAGCATATGCCACCACTTTGCCTCGATCGCATAAGTACACAACCCAAACCATTCAAAGACGCGTCACTATAAAACCACAAACGGGACACCCGATTCGGTTGAGTCAACACCTGGAGCCTCTGTTAACATCTTTTCAACCGATCGAAACTTTGCGACATTCACTTGACCATATAAATTCAACATTTTTTTGTAGTAATCGAGTCAACGGTAAGGTAATCCTTGAGAAATCTTTAACAAATCGACGATAATAACCTGCCAGTCCTAGAAAACTCCGTACTTCAGTAACATTCTTCGGAACTTTCCAATTTATCACTGCCGTAACCTTACTTGGATCCACTCTAATTCCATCAGGTGATACAATATGACCTAAAAAAACGCAACTTCTGGAGCCAAAACTCACATTCTTTGAATTTTGCATACAACTGCTTTCTCCTCAAAAATCGTAATACAATCTTTAAATGTTGTGCATGTTCAGACTCTGTCTTTGAATAAATCAATATATCATCAATGAACACAACCACAAATCTATCCAAATATGACTGAAAAATTCGATTCATCAAATCCATAAAGGCAGCAGGAGCATTGGTTAAACCAAACGGCATCACCAAAAATTCATAGTGACCATACAGGGTTCTAAGGCGCTTTTGGCACATCACACTCTTTAACTTTCAACCGATAATACCCGGATCGAAGATCTATCTTGGAAAATATTACAAAGCACCTTTCAACCGATCAAATAGATCATCAATACGAGGCAAAGGATATTTATTCTTTATCGTTACCTTATTTAACTGCCTGTAATCTATACACAGTCTTAAGGAACCGTCCTTCTTTTTCACAAACAAGACAGGTGCACCCCAGGGCGACATACTCGGTCTGATGAACCCTTTATCTAATAACTCTTGCAACTGCGTCTTCAACTCTCTTAATTTCGTTGGAGCCATTACATGCGGTGTTCTCGAGATAGGAGGCTGTTCGGGAATCACATCAATTGCAAATTCAACTTCTCGTCGGGTGGTAAGCAGGGTAACTTTTCAGAAACACATCGGAAATTCATTCACCATGGAACTTGTTCAAGCTTTAAATCGAACTCCGAGTATCAAGAATATAGGCCAAGAATGCTTCATTGCCTTTACGTAATAACCTCTCGAGCGAGAAAGAAGTGAAATAATTCTAATCAGTATCATCCATATTTTCAAACCCAAGCGAAATTACATCCCCGTTTGATATTTCAAAGCGATATGTTTATCACGACAATTCACTACCGCTTCATATTTCATTAACCAATCCATCCCCAAAATAATATCAAATTCGAAAGGGTAACAACATCAAATCGTGGAATTCATAGCCTTTCACTATCAGTGGACAATTTCGACATATCAAATTAACTGTTACACTTTGACCTAATGGATTAGTGACTTGTATATCAAATTCGATGAGACTCAATAGAAAGTTTCTTTTCGGATACTAGCATAGCACAAATATATGAATGAGTAGACCCAGGGTCTATTAATGCATAAACGAGAACATCATAAAGATAGAAAGTACCAGCAATTACATCAGGAGCCGTAGCCTCTTCTCTTGCTCGCATGGCGTAAGTACGTGCTGGTGCTCTATTCTCTGATCGACTAACTGACTCTCTCATACCCGAACGGGTAGTCCCTGTAGCACTGCTCTGGCCCGAACGTCTATTTCTTTGGGGAGTGATTCTTTGTATCTCTTTTTGTTCCACTTCATTTTTTTGCAGCTGGGGACAATCTCGAATAAGATGATCAGTAGCCCCACATTTATAACAAGCACCCATCTTAATCCTGCATTCACCGAAATGATGTCTTCCACAATATTGACACTTAGGTCGAGGAGCATCCTGAACACTGCTCATACTTGCTGCAGGTCTATCAAATACCTTGAAATCGGATTGTCTTGATTTACCTCTACTCAATTTTCCCGGCACTGATGTAGTTCGACTACTTTCTTCTCTAAATTTCTTTACCGGTAAATCTGAAAATGACTTAGAAGCACCTCTTTTGAATGGCTCTTTACTTTTTCGATCCCGCTGTATTTTTCTGTTATATACTTCTTGAGCTTTTGAGCACGATCGACAGAACAACGAACTCCGTATTTCATTGCCCCAATCATCATTCTAATCTCATCATTTAACCCTTCTTCAAATCGATACACATTTCTTCTTGATGAGGTACAATGTCTCGGGCATATTTCTTTGAGGTAAACAAATTCTCTTTCAGTATTCAACATATGACTTATTTCCTGCGCATAAATCAAGAAATTCCCTTTTCTTTTTATCTAAATACCTTCTCGCCCACATATTTCTTCTTAAATTCATTTTGGAAAAATTCCCAAGATATTTTCTCTGCTTGATACCATGACCTCAATCGTTTCCCACCAACTATAAGCCTCTTCTTTCGGTAGGAGGGACACAAAGACATCTCAAATAATCATCCGGTGAGCAAGCCATTTCTTTAAAAATTCTTATCAAACTCTCAGAACTAAAGATTCACTTTTGTGGGGTCATCATTAGTCCTTCCCTAAATTCTTCTCGGCCCCAAGTTTTCTAAGCCTTTCCAATGGAGAACGCCATTGAATTCGATCGTTGTAGGAGGTGGAGGAGCAGCGAGAGGTACCACCGATGGAGCGATGGTGGGAGGAGGTGGTGAGCACGATTTCTTTCTTGCATCGTTTGAAGATACCACCGATTCATAATCCCATAAATCATATTCTTTAATTCTTGCTCGCATTAAAGAAATCGGAACATCACCGCTTGTTGCTTGTTCAAAAATTTGTATTCTCATCATTAACTTCTTCCGCTTTCGAAGACGTTCGAGTCTATCTCGACATCTTTATAATCGGAAAATATCTATAAAAATAACAAATATTAGATCGGATCATACACATCACACTATCATGATTTATATGGCATGTATTTCTAAACATTTTATACATCACAATTGTTCCGAGAACCAAGCTAAACCAGGGCTCGATACCACTAAATGTAACACCCCTACCCATATTCGTTTACTTTAACTCTTTTGGGCCCTTTTTGTCACTTACCATCTTTAATCAAATTAGGGAACGACACGGAAAATTGAGTACTTCACTTCCACTCCATTCGATCGATCGGTAGCAAAGTTACCACTTTTCATCGATCGGTAGCCGGTTACCACTTTTCATCGATCAGCAAAGAAGCTACCACTTTTTTTCGATCGATCAGTGAAGCTACCACTTTTCCTCGATCAGTGGCGAAGCTACCACTTTTCATCGATCAGCAGCCGAAGCTACCACTTTTCATCGATCGAAAATTGAAGCTACCACTTTTCACTTTCACTTGCATCGATCGGAAGTACTCAAATCCGATGTTCCGCTCAATTTGATTATTTAATCACTTTTCTCATTGTCATTTTGTCCTTAACTCATCAACAATATATCTCATCATACATGATATAATTCATAAAATTTACATTTAATCATTAAATTTCAGCCATATGAACTTACCTGAGTCGATTTGCGGAATTTGAGAAAATTCGGGGACTACTCGATTACTTTTTCTTTTCCTCGACTTGCTTGGGTTCTCGATTTATAATTGTGAAATCATTCACTTATCAGTATTGATTTCACCTTTACTTTATTTCATATCCTTAATGATTACAACCCACATATAAATAACATTGTTTATAATTTAACTATTTACTTGTATGGATATTCAAGCTGTCTATCCGTGTCACAGTCACTAAATTATTTTTATCTTGAGCTACAGAACTCCAAATTAAGATCCGTTAATTTTCCTGAAATTAGACTCATATATCTATTTACTATAATTTTTCCAGAATTTTTGGTATGGCCAATCAATACCAGATTATTCTTAAAGTTTCCCCTGTTTTACTGTTTGACTGTTCTGACCTCTCTTCACTACGAATCAAATTACTCTTCTTACAGAATTCATATGACCTTATTATTTATTTCATTTGAAAATAGACTCATTCAGGATTTCATACATATAAATTTTAACCCACAATTATTTTTGTGCAATTTCTAATGATTTTTCAAAGACAGAACAGGGGATCACGAATTCATTCAGAACCAGTTTCACTAAAATTTAAATATCTCATGATTTACAAATCTATTACTTACACCGTTTCTTCTATAAGAAACTAGACTCAATAAGCTTTAATTTAATATTTTATTCATCCTTTAATTCAATTTCTACAATTTTTGGTGATTTTTCAAAGTTAGACTACTGCTGCTGTCCAAAACTGTTTCAGTGCAAAGTGTTGATTTCTATTTTTGCCCCAAATTTCAGAGTTCATACAATTCAGTCCTTGATCAATTACCCTCAATTAAGCTAATTTTTGTAAATTAATACTTTACCTAATCATTATGAGTTATTTCAAACACATTGGAATTCAGAATTTCCACATAAAAACCCTAACTTCAAATTCTTTTAAAATTAGGTCCCAAACATTCACTTTCTATTCAATTCTTTCAATAAAATCAGCATATAAACCATTTAAAATTATAATTCCATGCTAAATCATCATATACTTCCAGAACATATTCATAGTAACTTCCAACTTCATTCATAAAATCTAAAACTAATGAATTCAACAATTGGGCCTAGTTATAAAAGTCACAAAAACACAAGAATTTCAAGAAATAATCAAGAATTGAACTTACTTGCAGTAAAAATATGAAAAACCAGCTTAGGAAAACCCTTCTATGGTGTTTTTGCTGATGAGAGTGCAGAAAACTAAAGAGAAATCTAGATAATTCCACTTTAGTCCTATTTTTATTAAGTAAGTTATGCAATATTCCAATTGTGCCCTTTCCTCTCCTTATTTTTATTCTGATTTCATTCCCTTGCCGTCCAGCCCAAATAGACATTGGGTCTATTTGCCTTTTAAGCCCTTTTTCTTTTATCATTTAAGCTATTTAATCTTTTCTCATAATTTTGCATTTATTACAACTTAGTCCTTTTTATTCAATTAACTATCGGAACTTTAAAATTTCTTGTGAAACTTTAATACTAACTTATTAACACTCCATAAGCATTCATAAAATATTTATGGCTAGATTAAAATCTCTCGAGGTCTCGATACCTCGTATTCGATTCTAATTATTTTTTCTAGTACAAAGATTTACTATTAAATTTTTTTCCCTAACTTCACATTTAACTCATACTCACTAAATTAATAATATTTTCTATCACTTGTCGGATTTAGTGATCTCGAATCACCATTCCGACACCACTGAAAATTTAGGCTATTACATTGAACCTCTAGTAGGTGTATGTTTGCAATTTGAAACTCTAAACACAAAGATCTGAGAGTGAGAAAAAATATTTGTAACAGCCCGATTTTGAGCCTCGTTAGAATAGTGGTTTCGGGACCACAAATCCGATAAAAAAAATTAATATTCTTATATTTTTATGATCTACAATTTTATGAAATGATTTCGTAAAAATTTCGTTTGAAAATTTTGGTGTTTGAGCACTCAATTTAGTCAAAAGGACTAAATTGTAAAAAGTGCAAAACTTGAGTTCTAGAAGCTAGAGGTATCTAATTGCTATGAAATTTTAAATTGGAGGTCCTTAAAAGGTAACTAGACCATTGGTTAACTTGCTGGAAAAAAAATGGACATCAAATAGGTGAAATAGAATATTTTTAAGTTAAGGGCATTTTGGTCATTTGGTGATTAAAATGAGTTAAAAACAAAATTAAAAGCCAATTTTTGCTCATCTTCTTCAAGTAGGCCGAATTTTTCAAGGAAACACCATAGCTAGGGTTTATTCAACTTCTCAAGCTCATAGTAAGTGCATCCAAGCCCCGTTTTTAATGTTCTTTACGTTTTTAGAGTCCCGGTAACTTGATTTAGATTATTCTATTAATAATGCATGCTAGGGTTCATATTTGGAAAAATACCCATAGGTGAAATGTGTTTATTTTGATGTTTTATGATAGAAAATGAAGTCTGAAATTATGTTAAACAACTTTTGCTTAGTGATTTTAAGTGAAAACGAGTAAAACGGCTTAATCGGTAAAAATACCTAATGTTCATAAGTACAAGTTAGAGTGAGAATTTGATGTTGCCATAGAAGGGAAAAATGATCAGCATGCCATAAAACATAAGAATAAGGGATAAAGTTTAATTTCCGAGCTTTGGGGAAAATGTGTAAATATGTAAAAGTTTAGGGGCAAAATTGTAATTTTGCTAAAGTTAAGAATTAAGGACTGTTTTGTTGAATGTGAGTATTAAATAAGCTAAATTTGCTATTATAGATCAAGAAGAACGAAATCCAGAGTTAGATCGAGGAAAGAAAAAGATAGAGGATTAAAACGATATAGTTGATCGTATTTTGTTTTGAGGTAAGTTTGCGATAAATAAATGCAATATTCTATTACTTTACATTTAATGTTGTTAAATTTCAGCATTTACATATTTATTCTGTAAATTTATTATTTAAAGACTCAATTATGAATTGACTGGAGAAGCAATCTCGAGAAAGTTAGGTTGAACCTTAGGAATGTGTAGGATACAAATGTCATGACATTAGGGTTTAAGGAAATCATGTAAGACCATGTCAAGACATGGCATTGATATGTTACTATAAGGCAAAGGTCCCATGTAAGACCATGCCAAGGCATGGCAAAGGTCCCATGTAAGACCATGCCAAGGCATGGCAAAGGTCCCATGTAAGACCATGCCAAGGCATGGCATTGGTGAGTTCATAAGGCAAGGATACCACGTAAGACCATGTCAAGACATGGCAATGGTTAAGTTTCATAAGGAAAGGTACCCGCGTATCCTTAGTATTCCAAGTGGTTCAACGGGAAAATTCAAAGAATATACCAAAGTAAAGGTAAGGCAAGTCCAAGCTAAAAAGGTAAGGTAAGATAAATTTATGTTAAAAGGTAAGGCAAGTATACAAGTTTTAAGTATATTGAATTCAAAGCTTAAGTGGTCTTGATAAGAAAAACATAAGATAATTCATTAAGAATGTTGTTATCTATTTACATGTAAACTTACTAAGCTTTATGCTTATACCCATTCTTTATTTTTTTTTATAGTATTACAAGCCAACTCGGGAATCGAAAGGACGTCGGAGATCGTTACACACTATCAAAGGATTATATCGGTATTTTGTGACTCGAACGTTTTAAGTTATGGCATGTATAGGGACTTAACTATCTTGTGTGTATAACCTTATGATATGGCTTAAGATTGGCTTGTAAATGTATGGTAATGATTAGCTATTAAAATGGCTAATGAAGAGTATGTTTTGGATATTATGTAATGCCTAGTTGGTAATTATTAGAAAGAAATTATGTAAGTATATGCAGGGGAATAGTTTGTACAGCAGCAGTGACGTGATTTTGAAAAATCACCAAAAATAGTAGAAATGGAATTAGGTTGTGCATGAGATATATAATTAAAGATTATTGAGTCTATTTTTATATGAAAGAAACGGTGTAGGAAAAAGAGTTGTATATTATGAGATAATTGATTTTTAGTGAAGAGAGGTCAGAACTGTCAAACTGTGTAACAGGGGAGACTTTAACTAATAAACTGTACTAATTGGCCACACCAAAAATTCTGGAAAAATTATGGTAAGAAGATATATGAGTCTAGTTTCATAGAAAATTTACGGATCTTAATTTCGAGTTTCGTAACTCGAGTTATAGTCAATTTAGTGAACATGATGCAGATGGACAGTTTAAATTTTTATGCCCAGAACTAGTAAGTTAAGTCTAGTAATGCCTCGTGCTCGACTCCGGCAACGGTCTCGGTAAGGGGTGTTACAATATTACAACAAGCTCTCAATAATATGTACAAGAGAAATGAAGAAAATAAGGATTTTAAGTTGATTCTATTGTGTATGATGCTTGGATATGTCTCTCTTGTATTTATACCAAGGAACAAGTTTGTAGACATTTATAGCTATTGGAGATGAATTTTAGTTGTTGGCAGCATTAATTTAAGGCTTAATTGGAGTTGTAGATAGGCATGTATCGGTACAAGTTGATTTGTGCTAGTAGAAGTCTTTAAAGTTATAATCGTTGGAGTCCAATGTACTGGTAGAAGTTTGAGGGTTTGAAGGGTTTAGACTTTTCAAACTTGTACCGATAGAAAGTGAAAGGGAATCCAAAAATTACTTACTGACTTACTTGTATCAGTAGAAGTCTTCCCTAAGTATCAGTAGAAGTCTAGATGCTCTCTGATTTACTTCTACTAGTAAAACTTCCTCCAAGTATCGATACAACTTTCTAGAATTGTATAAAATGAGTTTAAAACACTTAAATATATTTTGGATTGACTAAAAAATATTTAGATAAATTAAAACAAATTTAAAACATGTTTTTGAGTACTTTTACAAGTCTTTGAAAATATTTAACAAAAATTTCAATAATTATTTTCACCAAATGACTTAAGAAATATAAATAAAAATTTATCTTATTATATCAAAAGCTTGGGACATCAAAGATAACAACTATGAAAAAAATTTCTTAATTTATTTATATTTATAAATTTAATAAAATAAATATAATTATTTTTAAAAGGAAAATATATAAATTTATTAAATAATATATAAAAATAACATACATTATAATAAAAAATTAAAACAATACGGACCAAACCGAATTTGAGTGAGTATTATCATACATGGGCTAAACCCGTCTAGGCCCAAAATCTTGCGCTGATTCACGTATCTTTCCAGCTAATCAGATTCTGACAACAAAACAACAAACTGTGTTCGCTTGTAGAGGATTTACTCATTTGTGAACCCTTTTAATTCGCTTCGCCTTCAATTTCCGTCGGCGGCCGTGTGCTCATCCAAACAAAAAATACTCTCTTAAAACCCCTTTAGCCTCTGCTTCGAACCCAACAGTGGACACTCCTCTTTCTCGTTCTTCACATTTATGGTTCAAATATGGCGAACAAAAGGCAGAAATTAGCTCGCAAGCAATACAAAGAAGCACACCCCGAGCTGTTTCCAACCCCACAGCCAACCCCAGCAAAAGACCCAGACAAGAAGAAGAAGAAGAAAAACAGCAAGTTTAAGCGCAAAAGAGAAGGATCCAAAGAGCTTAAAAGCCCCAATAATGGATATAAGAAAGGGATTAGGAAACACCCACTTAGAGTTCCTGGGATGAGGCCTGGTGAAAGTTGTTATATATGTAAAGCTAAAGATCATATTGCCAAGCTTTGCCCTCAAAAAGCTCAATGGGAGAAGCATATGGTTAGATTTTGATTTTGATTTCGATTTCAACCCCCTTTTTTTTTTCTGGGTTTTTTTTTTTGGTTATTCTAACTTTAATTTGTTTGAATTTTTTATGTTTAAAGATATGTTTGCACTGTCGTCAACGTGGACACAGTTTAAAGAACTGCCCTGAAGTAATGGATAAAAAGACTTGTTACAACTGTGGAGAAGCTGGACATTCGCTTTCAAAATGTCCTCAACCTCTTCAAGATGGTATTTTACTTTTATTTATACTATAACTTGGAATGTTCTTCATTGATTTATTCTCTAAATGATTCTATATGCTTGTTTGCAAAGTTTGGTGTGAATTCATGAGATTTCTTTGAAGATATTAAGTGTTATAATTCATTGCTTCTTAATTGAATTTGACTCTTAACTTTGTTGTAGCTTTTAAATTTTAGCATAGTATATGATTTAAACTACGAAATTTCTGTTATCGAATAGGCTTGTTTGTGAGGATTTCATCATGGAGAAGCTCTAGTTTGTTTATCATTTGTAAATATATTTTCTATTCAAATTGTATGTCGGATGATAAAGGTTAAAGTATTAAGGAGGACCTAGGAGTTAGATTGCATTTTGCACCATTTGCTCAAAAAAGTGGTTGACGGAATATCTGGACAGTTACATGTTGCGTGCCATGTGTAGCTCATTATGACATACAAGGACTAGGTTTTAACAATAGAAATAGATGGAATTCTTAATAGAAGGATCAGTTTGCTCTTTGATCTAACGTAAAATGACTAATTTGCCCATTTTTTGAGTGGAGGGGGCAAAATGCAATTGACTTCTAATACAAGATCCTCCATGAAACTTTTACCGATAGATAAACACTTTTTTAGCGCTTGATATTATAAATTGTTCGTGTTTGAGCTTCTTGTCATTAATTGCTATGAATGATGGTTATAATCTTTCATGTTGCAGGTGGTACTAAGTTTGCTCAATGTTTTGTCTGTAAGGAAGCTGGACATTTGAGCAAGAACTGCCCCAAAAATACTCATGGAATCTATCCGAAGGTACCTTTTAATGAATTATTTGTAGCTTTTATTATATGCAATGCGTTGTCGTATGTGTTACTTATAGTAGACATCATGTTAGTGATGTGGATGTTCATTGTTAAATGTTTCAGTTTATTTCATTAGTCTTTTTCTTCACAAATTTGACACTCGATTTCCCTTTTGTTTCGTCTCCTATAGGGTGGTTGTTGTAAAATATGCGGTGGAGTAACACATTTGGCCAAAGATTGTCCCGATAAAGGCAAAAGAGCATCTATTTCTGCTAACAGAGAAGGTGGTTTATGTAAGTTTTTTCACTACCAAAATAAGGGATTTAATCCCAAATTGTTCAGCTGTTTGTTTGCTAAATCCTCTGGCTTGCTTTTATTCGTTCTTTTAGAAGTGATGTGTCGTTTAGTAAACTTCTCCGATTACTTAATACCCCAAACACAAGTTCATTGCTGTTTTGAGGACAAGATATATATGCGTCTAGTCTTTACTGTAGAGATACATTTCAATACCATTTTTGAGGTTTAAGAATAACCTTAATTTCTTATTTTCAATTATAACATAGGTTAATTCATTATTTGGGGCTGAACATTTTTTTGGTCTAAGTTAGGCCCTGGACCTGGCAATTGTTCTGACATTGAGGTTTGAACTTCTTTTTTGTCCAAATTAGTTACTGAACTTGGCAATTATTCCATATTGGGGCCTGAACTTGTCAATTAATTTACGTACGGACTTGGAAAAAAATAGTTCCAGTCCCAATGTAGGAACAATTGCCAAATTCAATGTCTAACTTTAACAAATAAAAAGTTCAGACCCCAATATGAGAATAGTTGCCAAGTTTAGACCCTAAAAAGTGACTTAACCCTGTAAGATAATTGTTCGATTTTAAGGAGACTGTAGTCATAAAGCTGTCACCGCTTTCCTTTTATGATCTTTCAAACTTATTCCACGATGAAAGTAAATTCCAAGCCGGCAATCTTGTTGACCTGCTATGAATTCTTGTTCAACTAATGGTATCATATTTTTTTATGCATTTGAGAAATTAACCTTCTACTTTTGTATTGTTTCCCGATTCCAGCGTTTGGAACCGGAGAAAGGCCTACAGGTAAAGTGACGAAATTTTCAAGTGGGGATGATCTCGAGGATGACTTCATAATACAAGAATCCGAATCAGCGACCAATGGTGCTAAGATAAAATCTAAAAATCAAAAAGGGCCTAAAGTAGTAAATTTTGAAGGATAAAAAAAAAATAAATCTCTATCCCCTGAACTTTATGACTAAGTGTTTTTGTTATCTAGGTTGACATATGCTTGTCTATTTTTCACAGAATGTTCTATAGCATGATGTTCTTGTATTTTTATGTTCGATTCTGTTTCAAAGAACATTGGGAATTTTCCATTCTCCCTAAATTCACAACTTGATCTGAATTTTGAATGAATGTTTTCAATGTACATTAAGTTCATTTATTGCCTTACAAGACAACAATTTATGGTCAGTATCATGTAGGCTCTTATACTAGGAGAGTTTGACTGCATTTTGTGTCTTTTACTTAAAAATGGTCATATTCGCCTCTCTATTGTTATATAAAAGTGCAAATTGATTTTCTGGTAAAATTCTATCCATTTTTGCTTTTAAAAATCGATTATTGTAAACATGAGGTGCATGTAATATGTTATGTGTCATTATCTAATTATATTGTTAGTTATGCTAGTTTTTAACAGTTTAAATTAAATAAATTTTTAACAAAAAATATTAATATACTTTTTGATCTAATGGTCAAGACTAATTTGTCTTTTTTTAAAAAACAATAAATAGGATAAAATGTAATCCGATTTTTAAGTGAAGAATTCTTAATCCTTCTTTTATAGACATTTAACACGTGTGGTTAACAAGTTCAGAACAATATACAATCTTATTTTTGAAATATGAAATATAATCAAATATAATCAGCTCAAATCTAGGACCTAAACTTGTATCTGAGGAAACCTATTAAGGATAAGAAAAGGCAACAAAGAAAACTGGCCATATGCAATAAGCAACGTGGTTTGTTTGTCGAGGACATGAAATTAGGTCATTGAAGTGCTATTGGTAGGAGCTATGTACACCTTGTTTTTAGCCCTCAAATTACTCTTCACCATCACATTTGTCCCCCCTTCCAAAGTTAAAGGATCTATTTTACTTTCCCTAACCCAATACTACATTCCCCTCTTTCATTTCTTTTCTTCGTACTCTTCTTTTTCTCACAAAAAAGGCTTGTTTTTCACACACAAAAAAAGTACCTTGTTTTTTTTCTCTCTTTGGAAAAGACAAAATGGTGAGGTCCCTCTTCGTTTGAAACATCATAGTATTAAGAGTTTCCAATAATCTGAAACACCCATGCCTGTTTTTCCTTTTTCTTCTTTTTTGTAATTTCGTTATTTGTTCATCTTGAAATTCCAGTGAAAACAATGAGGAAAGTGTATGCAAATCGGTAAAAATATATGAAGTTTAAACATCGCCTAAACAATATATGAACTGTACCTTATCTGGGTTTTTTTTTTTTTTTTTTTTAAATATTTTAATGAATGCATTCATCAATATATGACCGGTAATGTTTAGGAATTACATGTTGTGGATGGATTTTCAGTTCCTTTTGAAAAAAACTGTAAAGGTGTCGTTTGCCCAAGCTGTTAAATCTCTCAATACGTCTGATATTGTTTCCAGTTTGAGTTTTGTCTCTCAACTCTCGGAACAGCTTGAGTGTTTGAAGTGGCAGTGAGTTTGATTGCGCGATAATTTCAAATCCACCACCTCTTCAAGCGCTCGAACTCTCCGAAGAACTATGAGACAAAACTGCACTAAAAACAATACCAGATGTACGCAAGGATCCTGTTTACTCTGGACTAATAACACTTTATAAACTTCTCCTGAAAAAAGTCGACCTCCTCTTAACACATAGATTAATAAGTATTTCTTATTATCGTTTCAT
The DNA here is from genome assembly GCA_025503065.1 of Gossypium bickii. Lineage (NCBI taxonomy): Eukaryota > Viridiplantae > Streptophyta > Magnoliopsida > Malvales > Malvaceae > Gossypium > Gossypium bickii. Next base: position 116,116,825 of record CP106716.1, read on the forward strand.
ATATGTTTTTGTGGGAATTGAAATTATGGAATTAGGCGAACGCGGCATCTGGAATGGCTGTTGATGATGAATGTAAGCTAAAATTTTTGGAGCTAAAGGCAAAGAGGAACTACCGCTACATAATATTCAAGATTCAGGACCAGCAAGTGGTGGTGGAGAAAGTTGGGGACCCAGGATCTACCTATGAGGAGTTCACTGCTTCTTTACCTGCTGACGAGTGTCGCTATTCTGTCTTCGATTTTGATTTCACCACTGATGAGAATTGCCAAAAAAGCAAAATCTTCTTCATTGCATGGTAAAATCCCCTTTCCTTTCCTTAATCATGTTACAAGTTAATTGGATATCAATTCAGTTAGAAAATTAACTCATGAACTGTAACATGTAAAATGTGCCTTGAGTCATTTACAACGCTTAGACCAATTCATGGGTCGGGTTACTCACATAAGCTAAAAAATGTATCCAAAATTTGAGAGAATTTGGATAAAAATATTAAGTCTGAAATATGAGTGAGCTCAAGCTTGAAGATTCAAAGCCAGTTTATAATGTTTTATATTATATAATTTATAACATAAAAAAATTAAATTTAATGTATTATTATATATAAATTTTTGATAAATAAAAAAAATTAAAATTTTAAATATTAAATTAAAAATAGCATAAATATATTTTAATTTTTTTTAAAAATAATATGGGCGGGCCTAAAATGAGTTTGGATTAACCCTTTACAAATGTAGATAAAGTTTGTCAAAATTTTAGCCCCACATTTCGTATCGATCTTAGTTTGAACAAGTATAAATGTGTTAATATCATGCTTAAGCCCGGTTTGAATCTGAACGGTGCATGAACACTTCTAACAACATTGCTTTTGTTAACTATAATTTTGAGTCTCATTTTTGTTTGAGATTTTGTTTTTTTTTTTTTTTTTTTTTTTTTTTTTTTGCAGGTCACCCGATACATCAAGGGTGAGGAGTAAGATGGTGTATGCTAGCTCAAAGGACAGATTCAAAAGAGAATTGGATGGGATTCAAGTCGAGTTACAAGCAACAGATCCTAGTGAAATGAGCTTCGATATTATAAAAGCCCGAGCAATTTAAACGCTGTTACTTGCTTACTCTTCTCAAAAAAAAAAAAAAAAAAAAAAAAAAACATTGATGTCCTTGTTTCAAGCATTACCATTTCGGAATATCCCATTATTTGTGTTTTTAAGAAAAATTATTGTCTGAAAGTCATTCATTTTCTGCTGTGTGGCTTTGTTTTGTTGTTTTATGTTTTCTTACAATTAATTAATTTACCGTGTAGTTTTAATGTAATTCTTAATTATCTATACATTCATTTATGATCAATATATTTTCGATCATTTAATTTCTACTCCACTACCTTTTCATAGGAAGTTATTTTCTTACAATTAACTTTTTGAAAATCATTCTTTCTGAAAAAATTTTAGACATGTTTCTATTTGTATCATTATTTGATCTAGTTCATTATTTTTTTCTTGTTTTATTTAAATTTTTTTTCTAAATTTGTTTCATTTAGGTTCTGATTATCGTTTTAAATTTAAGTCAGATATATATTTATGTTAGATAAGTTCGATTTATTGATATTTATGATCAAATCGAATTTGAGTTCAGATTGATTATATTAAATTTTAGGTTTGAATCAAAAGTGCCAAGTTCATCTCAATCCAATTTAACAAAAAAACCACAATTAGTACTACAAAACCAGACCAACTTGTTATATTCATTGTACTGAGAACTCATAGTTTGATTGATTTGAAGGATAATATATAACTGAAAATAGAGCAAACCGTTTGTTTATCAATAAATATATCCAAAGTTTTGTTGATGAAGGAATAAAAAAAGGAAACAAGGAGAAGGATGTGCCACTGAGGAAAGCCAATTCACCTTGCAAGGCGTAGAGTTAGAGGTGGTGAGTGAGCAAGGAAGCCAAGGATGTAACTGAGAGTACCAAAGATAATATGGAGGCTAGAATGTTGGAGGGTGCAGCCCTATATCAAACTGGGGTATATATAGTAGAGGTTCCGTGCTTTGAGTACTTGTTATCATTGTGGAGTGCATGAGGAGGATGTTGATGATCAAATTCATTCTATTATTCATTCTGAGCGACAATACGGAACTGTTGCACTTAGGTAAGATTTGGTGGCCTAAAGGTCATGTTCTCAAAAAAAAAACGGGTGCTTTAAGGAACGGATGACTTGTTCATAGAGATAAGTAGACGAGAGGTTAGGTAGAAGTAGTCCTTTTGGGATGTTGATGATCTAGTGATTTTCCCATACAATAGGGAGCAAAGGATCGTTCGCGGGTGTTTTTCTAATCTTCTCTCATGTCATCGTGTTTTAAGCCCATGGGAGTATAACAAATTCAATAAATTTACTTACTTAATAGATTTTTTTATAAATTTTTATTTAATTATTATTGAATTGATTGTATTTAAAAAATTAAATCTTTAAATATTCATCAATCGTAATAAACATTGTGTTATTGATTTTTTTTCTGGTTACTACTAGTACAAAACATGGAGTACCGTACATGAAAAAATTTACCCAGCTTTGGTGTAACAATACACAGCTGTGGTTAAATTATATTTTTTGGTTTTCCCAAAATTTCTTCTCCCATTCGTCAACTTGCTTTATCGAATTCTCCTGTTCACTGAGCAAACTCCGAAGAGACGCCGGATCGTAAGGTGGGGGCATGGTGCATGGGCTCGTAACCGAGGGACCCTTCACCAATGATTCCATCATGTAGTCCTTATTTAGTCCTTGGGCCGGACAAGCCATCGATTCCGAACATAGCTCGACGGCATTTTGTGGCACAGTCGGCTTGTATCTCAACAACTTGGCGTACTCGTTTAAAAGATGAAACATGTAATCGTACACGTAGTCTATCTTCAAATCCTCTTTTATGAACTCGCTTGCTGCCTTTCCCATTGCCTTTGCCTGATCAAATAAGTGATTCGAAAATGAAGTAATACAAAAAAAGAAAAAAAAAATGTCATATCTATAAATATAGGGTTAATATAACTTTTAGTTCTTAAACTTTGCAATTCAATTCGTTTTAGTACCTATACTTTTTTTTTTCCACTTTGGAACATGATTCATGATCTTGCCAACTAGATCTATTATGGTCGCTGATTTTTCAAGTTCAATGATAAATATAAATCTAATTGATAAATCCGGATATCAAGTTTTTTGGAAAGAATACTAAAACCGACTTAACTACCAAGTTTAAGAATTAAGTTATAATAATTCTTAAAATAAATATAAAGAATATTAATTACCTCTTGCTGGTGGGTGTTGCCCCAATCAACAGCATGCTTAATAGATCTGCACTTATCATTAGGCTTAATGGGCCAATAATGCTGCAATGGCTTCAAACTTCTGGTGAAAAAGTCGAAGTATCGGGGTTGTACAAGTAAGGTAACCGAATCACAAGCCAGGATGTACTTTTCACTCACAGACCATGCCGACCCTTCAACGTATATCTTAAACCTACAACAATTGTGCATTTAGAAAAAGAAAAATTGAAAATATATATATTGCGTTTAAAAAAAAAAAAAGGCTAATTGCACCAAACATCGTGAACTATGAATTATATTTTAAATTCTATAATCAAATCCCCATTTTAGAGTCAGAAATGATGGTATCATATGTAAAACATGTTTGTATTTACTGCATGAACATGTTTTTTCCAACGCACACGTGCTAAGCCTCGAATTCGAGCTAGTATAATGCATAAGCTGATTAGGTTGACAAATTTAGAATCTACACAATTATGATTTGGGGATTTCTAATGCAATTAACAATAAAGAATGAACTACAATATAAAAGTGAAGAACTTATCACTAACCTATGTACACATTGGTCTGCTAGGTTTGATGTCTTGTAGCCTGCCTTTGATTCTTTTTTCCAATCCTGCAAAGTGCCTTTCTGTTTGTTAGTTTTACTTAAAAAAATAAATCGAAAAAGCAAAACAAATAAAACATCTGCATATATTTTGTTTTACAAGGCATTTAAGTAAACTGAAAAAGGACAATGGTTTCATCATCACCTGGGCAAAGACACGAGCACCCCAGTCCTGTTGGTCGGAAACGTTGCATTTAAGCAGGTCTTGCCTGGTTTCGGCAACCTCGGGATTGCCTTTCCAGTAAGCATGAGGTTCCCTTTCGTCCCATCCCATTCTTTGGTTGCCTTCCATTAGGTCATTTAATAATGGCACCCACGATTTTACCCGAATCTCAGGCCTGATTTATTCACATAAGAAAGAAAAAAGTTGGGTTTTTAATTTTGATTTAAAGTTATAAAAATTAACTAGAAAGTGACAAAAATTTAAATTTTAAATTTGATCCCTCTATCATGCTTGAATTTCAGATTATACTTTATTTTGACATAATTTGATCTTTCAACTTTCATATTATCATTAATTAGTCCAAATAATTAACTATTTCAATTAAATTGTTTAATATAAATTTTTCTTAAAAATACTCCTTTCAACACAAAAAAATCACATTAGCATTTCAATCAAATTAGTTAGTATCCTTATCTATTGAACTAACTAATGATATTATGAAAGTAATGAGGTTTATCTATGCAAAATTAAAGTATACAAATTAAATTTTAAATTTGAGCATATTAGAGGGATTAAAACCAGAATTTGACCATTAAAGAAAGGGTCTAATTTTTCTTACCATCCCCAGAAAGACCAATCCGGAAAGACGATATCCAGTGTTTCATTATCTTTGCAGTAACGAAACAAAGGTGGCGGGGTGGTAGCATTGGGACCACCATAATCGATTGATTTGATAACTGGCCAGTCAACGCAATCAAACATGAGATCCAAATCAGGCAATTTGCCTGGGTACTTCCTTAACAACTGTAGGATCCCCCACAGCGTAAAAACATCCCTCGTTTGAAACGCCTTTTGATATTTCTCCACGTAAGCCGTTCCGTTTAGTACAACCAATCTGAAATTTGCCGTCGCCTTGGCTCTCTCCACCATGTCCAGCGTAATCCCAGTGTAGGCCCATGGCCTTAGATCTTCGTGGATCCAACGGAAGTATTCCGGACACGTGGCGTTTAAATTACTGTCTGGATCTTCTTCATCGGTTGTTGTCGGGTAACTTCTAGGGCAGGATTTTGTGAGCTCGTATGCACTGCAGTCCAGTGGGACTTCGATTTGCTGTCGGTGCTTTTTGGGAGACTCGCCCTCTGATTTTGTACTTAGTAGTGGCATTTGAGCTAAGCCGTCAACAAAATTCTAAAGCCCGATTTTGAAAATTAAAAATTAAAAAGGTTAATAAAGAGTGATCACCAAATCAATGGTCCCCACTAACACCTACGGTACGATTAATGACCAAGCAAATTGCATTTTAAAGATTACATCAGTGAAGTACTAATTTGTTTTTCTGGAATTCTAATTGCTAAATTCAACTCAATATCACTATTAGTAATTTTATGCTTTATTAACCCAATTTTAAAAATTATAAAACAGTTATTAAATTATTTAGAAATTTTTATTTAATTCACTAAGTTATAAAATTGATATTATATAATTTGTTTCATTCGCATTGTCTGCACCAATCAAAATCTTTTCATTTTACTTCTTTCTTTGATACTAACAACCACTATATTTTTCTATTCGTCGTTAAGTATCGATCCACAGTATCAATCATCAAATTGTCGCTTAGAACTTGCTAGTCGAATTTTGAAAAGAAAAAAAAAACCTTAACAATTAAGTGACTTAAATAAAAATTTTGAATAATTCAATTATCATCTTGTATAAAGATGTGAACCTATTAGTAGTTTAGAGACTAAGATCAAAGTGAACTTTATGTGTAAAAATTATTTTTTTGGTAAATTTATAATATTTGTTTCGATAAAAAAATCTAAAGCTAAAATACTAGCTTTTAAGTGCAAACTTTAATTCTAATGTTGAAGGGAAGTACCAATAATTTCAATTATAATACAGGATAATAATTTATCATTATATTTCATATTTGTTTTATGGTTCATAAAAATCTTTTTAAAATTTAAAATTGATAATATGCTTCTTAATTATATTCTCTTTAATATTATAACCTAAATCCCTATCTAATAATGCAATATATTCTACTATTCCATCTAATAAATGGATTCACTCACGCTAATTTTATTTATGTAATTCTAATGAAAATTCTAACTCAATCTTAAAATGGGAAAACAAAATATTTTGTCAGTAAAAAAAAAATTATATCATCTTTGGGTCAACTATATTGTTAAAATAACAGGTTTATTATAATTAACCTAATTTAGTACTGCAGTATCCAATTCCAAGGACAAAAATCATCCTCCATCAACAAATTAACACACAGTCCTAGACCATCTATGGCTATTACTAACATGTGTTAAACATTAAATAGCCACACAGCTTACATAACTTCGTCTACAAGTAATTACAGTTGTAACTAAATACAAACATGGATAAATATATAATATAATTTTAATATATACTTGTTTCTCGAAATTTCTGTGACCACTTTTGTTAACGTGCAAATGGTCAATAATTGAAAAAATTAGGTTCGGGATGGTAAACAAGATTCAAAGAAAGTTGGACGCCAAGAACAATGAAAAAAAAAGGGACCCATTAATACATGCCGGTTCGTGAAAGTAATCAAAACTGTAACACGTGGACCGTAGGAATTGACTGAGCGTATAGAAAATTAATTCCATCTTTTTTGTTTTTAAATTCGGACCGACACCTGTGCCTGCCATCATTTAATCTTTGTTTTCTATTTTTTTTTTTTTTTTCCGCTTTAATCACGGCTTTTCCTACGCTTGTTCGAGCGTCGTTTTCGAATTTTGACTAAGTTCATGAAAATTCAAAAAAATGTTGTGGTAAATAATTAAACAATGCGGTGAAAAATTTATTGTTACTTACAGAGGTGTCGAGCAATTGCGTGGAGATCAACGCGCCGACGAGTAGGAGTACGGAGACGACGCATACGGCTGAAGATCTGGCTGATGTTATCGCAAAAGGACGCCAGATCGTGTCCGTGGTTTTACCGCCGTGACCGCCATGTCCGTTCCCTTGTGGCGCGCTTTCCCTCGTACCGTCCATGTTCATCTCTTTTAATTAATCTCTTAGCTCCCTCGCTCCGCCGCGAGAGCTACCTTAGCGTCTCTGAAAATGCCGAAAGTGACCGTAACTCTCAATTATAATATCTCATCCAAATGGAATAGTTCAATATTGGATCACTTTGTGGTAAGGTTTTTTTCACTGCTTCAAAAGTGGCAGCAGCAGAGGAGAAAATCCCATGAACTTGGAAAAAATAAAAGGACACTTAGAAACTGATGTACTTGAGTGTTTGGATAGAAGGAAAACGAGGAACGAGAGGAAAGGAAAATGGAGGGGAAAAGGACTAATAAAGGGGTACAGGGAGTGACAATTGAATTACAAAGAATAAAAAACAAAGGCGTGATTATAAAGTAGCAAAGGTATTTTAGTATAATCAGGAAAAATTTTAAAATTATAATTTATTATTGAAATTTTGGGGAAGGTACTTAAAAGTGAAAAGCCAAAAGTGTGGGAATGGGTGACGAATGGCGATGGCAGCAGCGCGCTGCGTCGGCCTCTCCCTTTAGCGGTTTTTGAATAACGGAAATTCAATGCTTTCACCTTTCGGCTTTTTATTTTTATTTTTATTTTTCAATATTAGTACTTCCTTTGGGAATTCTTTATAGACACGAGTAATAACTAACTTATACTATTTTAAAATTAATTTTTTTATTTTTTATTTTAAATTTTTTTAAGATATTTTAACAAATAGATAAATATTAAAATTATATATGAATTTTAAATTGATGTGCACTTTGATACATGAATTTTGATTTATAACTTTATTTTTTATTCAATCATACATATTTTAAAAAATAAATACATCAATTTATTATATTAAATAAATATAATTATACGCGTATGCAATATATAAACATAAAATGATGTTATATCAATAATTGTATTAATAATTTGTGAGAATTGGATCAAATTGAAATTTTATGTATAAAAATACACAAAATCAAAGTTTATATATAAAATTACACATTTGACTAACGTTCAATATAGTTTTGAGATTTATCCCTTTAACAAACTGAATATTAAATTTCTTAATATAAATACTATATGTTATTAGTAAAATTTCAAATGATTCAATATATTATACCATATAAATAAAAAAATCCTTTTATACTACTTAAATAATAAATATTTAAGTTAATAATCAATAAGTGGATGAAAAAAGTGATAGTGAATTCTTTTAATGTATTTGGATTAAGTTTGAATGTTAGAGTTATCATTATTAAGAGGATTTTACTTAATATTGTTTTGACCCAAACATAATTGGTCTCACATTGTGAGACATATGAAATCACGTTGTTAAATAAATAAAAAAAATTGAAATTTGATGTATTTGATGGGTATAATTGCATCAAAATTAAAGCTTCATATATGCAGTTGCAAATATTTTAATAATCAGATTGATGATTGAATCACTGAATTTTAATTCAACTGATTTGATCGTTGTCTATGACACATGAGAGCCAACAAATTAGAAAAAAAAATTATCTAAGCAATAAAGTTTAGAAAAATAATAAAAAATTAAATAACCAAAAAATCATTACAACAATATTTGGAAAAAAAAATTAAAAATAAATACTAATAATTTTATTTAAATAAAATTAAATATTAATTCATTACTAGAAGAAATATTGATAATTTTCTGATTTAGAATTTTAATTGTTGAATTTAAAATTTGGGATTTTAATATTTACTTATAAAGTAAATATTATTTAATTATATTAAATAAAATTATTAGTATTTATTTATAAATATTTCACTATTTTTTATTACTAATTAATAATAAATTAACCCAATTTGTCCTTCATCTCTCCACCTTTTTAAGTCACTTTAATTCAATCTTGAAATTTCAAATAAAAAAGTATACAAAGATAATCTATACTACTGTATATATATAAAAGGAGCCATTAAGGCCTTCCTACACAGCGAAACCGGTCTCTAAAATAGAAATTTTTTTATTTAAGTACTTTGAAATTTTTAAAAATTTAAATTAGTAAACGTAAAATTACACTTTAGCTCCTCTAAAAATAATAAAAATTTCATTTAATCATTTAAAAATTATAAAGATAGAATATATTAAAATGGTGAAATTACATTTTTAGTATCGTAAAAAATAACAATTTAATTTCGGCACCCTAAATTTTCTTTTTGGCTTCGCCCTTGTCCCTACATGACACATTTTGTGTTTGTTTTTAAATCATTAAGAGAAAAATAATTGAATTTGATCCTTTTTATTATACTCGTATTTAAAATTTATCTTCTATACTTTAAGTTGATATAATTTGATCCTATACTTATATAATTATACAAGTTACTTAAAATAGTCAACATCCTTAACTATTTCAATTAAAATGTGGACACGTGAACTTTTTTTGAAACACACATTTTTGATACACAAAAATGTCTATTTCCGTATGATAAGTTAAAACGTGTACTTTAAAAAAAATTGTCTAAGAATTTTAATTGAAATAATTAAAGGTGCTGATTATTTATACTAATGATATTAAAAAAAAATAAAATAATAAAATAATATCAATTTAAAATATTAATATTAATTCGTAATTCGTAAATTTAAATATGATAAATAAACAGTAACCATAATTTAACCTAAAATAATCTATACTAACATAGATTTAATAAAAATTCGACATTCGTAAAGCTTTTTTTCAACTTTTTTTAAACTAATAAAAAATAATTTCAGTCATTATAATTATTTTAATAAATATATATTGAAACTTTTATAAACATTTAATAAATAATTTAAATTATATTAAACCCCTAATCCACGAGCAAAACATATTAATAATAATTGTGGCCCAATAGTTTGAAAAGGTTGATCATTTTTAGTTATATTCGTTAACGACAAAAGTTCATGCAATAATTTCATTATAAGCTCCCCAAAAGCTTTCTTTTCATTCCCTTTCCCCTTGCTTTTTCATTTAATTGGTTGTCTAAGCAACTGGAAGCAGCTGCCAGCTGGATAGCAAAGCTAGGAATGAAGAAACAAATATGATATTGAAATGGTTAAAATCGGCAAAAATTACGGAAGTTGTTATATTAAAAGTTAAAAAAATAGATAAATTAATCATTGTACATTAAATCTAAAAAGTAAATTGGTCCCAGACAGGTTTTTAATTAGTTTTAAATTCAAACAACAATAGCATCAGAGAGTGACTGAATATTATATTATTTGACGATAAAATAATATGATATTATGATTTTTTTCAGTAAGTTTATACTATGTGAAATTAGCATTCCTAAAATTATTTCTTTTCTTTTTATTTGTTATTTGTTCGGTGTATGTGAAAAATATTTTATGAGTTTATTTTGAAAATAAAGTCAAATTTCAACAATTACTTTTTAATCCCTATTATTAAATATATTTATTAATTTAGTTTAAATATTTTTCTTATTTACCATGAGTTGTTATTATTATAATGGTTACATGTTGTTTTACTCTCTCTTTTTTAATGTCACGCCTATGTTATTTATTGTTCTAATTTAATATTTATATTTGACAACAATTATATATTTTAGTACACAAATGTAATGATATTTATTTTTTAGTATTTAATTTAAGTTTTAAAATTTATTTGATGGAAATATATAGTTAACTAATAATATTAACCAATAACTTTTATCAATTTAACCTTAAATCTAAATGAAACACTAAAAATAGTAACTTATTAAAAAATAATTTGATCTCTTCCTTGAGAGGGGGGCGGGGGGGACATTGGGAGTTAATAATAGGTAGGCCTTGTTAGTTTAAATATTTGTGTTCCCTTAGTTTTCTGTTAAGTTTCCCACCGACTGAATGTTGGCAGAGAGGATCACATTTAGACAAGCTTATGTCCGGCCCAAATTTAATGGTGGAGTGGTGCTACCAGTGTCCTTTTTTAAGAATAGAGGTATAAAGGGTTAAAAGAAAAATACCAAGAGAAGTACTAAGATCAGTTGTTGATCGCTGTCTCATTTCAGGGGTTTTTTATCAAAATATTACAAAAAATAAAAATAAAAACTCGAAAATGGGGTGCACTTTTTAAAAATTACGAGAATGGTACAAAGGGGGTGATTGCGCCTCTGGCAGAGGCGGCACCACCCTCTGCACACCTACTGAAATCTAAAAAAAATACATACTGAAAAAAAAAAAAAAAAAAAGGAAATGGCAGAAAAGTGACAGCAGGCTGGTGAAGCCTCTGCCACAGGCGCCACCAACTGGGAAATTTGCCCATTCGATCCTCTCTATTTCGCGCGCACTTCAGTTTAATCCTTCTATCATTTATTTTTTATAATTTATCTCAAAACTTCTGTTTTTAATGCAATTTAGCCTATTTTTAAGTATTTTGCAATTTTTATTATTATTACCGTCATCTAATTTTTTTTATTACTATTAATTATTTATTACCATTATATTTTTTATTATTACTATAACATACTATTATTAGCATTACTACTCTTATTTTATTATTGATACCATTATTCATTTTATTTCTTTTATTATTATTTAATTATTGTCACTTCTATTATTTTGTTTTCATTATTATTATTATTATTACCATTATCTGATATTATTATTACTATTACTATTATTATATCACTATTTTTATATACCTATATATATTTTTATTATTACTATTTATTAGTATTATTATCATTATTTTATTATCATTATTGTCAACTTAAAATGTGTTTGATTCAAGAAATATAATATTTTCAAGATAACATAAGATTTCGGCATATGATTTTTATATTAGGATTTTAAATATTACTTTAAGCAAATAATTTTACATTCTAGTAATATCAAGAATTTAAAATATAAGAGTAATTTCAATACCACATTTTCGTCCTGCAATCTCACATTTTCTTGGTAAGATGACATTTATGAAAATTTTACCCTTATTTTTAGTGACTATGGTATTAATAAATAGTGACAATAATGATAATAAAATAATGATAATAATACTAATAAATAGTAATAATAAATATATATATAGGTATATAAAAATAGTGATATAATAATAGTAATAGTAATAATAATATCAGATAATGGTAATAATAATAATAATGAAAACAAAATAATAGAAGTGACAATAATTAAATAATAATAAAAGAAATAAAATGAATAATGGTATCAATAATAAAATAAGAGTAGTAATGCTAATAATAGTATGTTATAGTAATAATAAAAATATAATGGTAATAAATAATTAATAGTAATAAAAAAATATTAGATGACGGTAATAATAATAAAAATTGCAAAATACTTAAAAATGGGCTAAATTGCATTAAAAACGAAAGTTTTGGGACACATTATAAAAAATAAATGATAGAAGGATTAAACTGAAGTGCGCGCGAAATAGAGAGGACCGAATGGGCAAATTTCCCAGTTGGTGATGCCTGTGCCAGAGGCGCCACCGGGCAGAGGCTTCATCAGCCTGCTGTCACATTTCTGCCATTTCCTTTTTTTTTTCGTTTTCAGTGTTTTTTTTTTTATTTTAGAGTTTTTTTTTTTTTTTTAAGATTTCAGAAGGTGTGCAGAGGGTGGTGCCGCCTCTGCCAGAGGCGCGACCACCCCCTCTGTACCATTCTTGTAATTTTTAAAAAGTGCACCCCATTTTCGAGTTTTTGTTTTTTTTTTTTTTTGTAATATTTTGGTAAAAAACCCCTCATTTTAGTAACCCAAAGTTGTGGGCCCTAGATTTGACTTCTGATTCAACACATGCCTAGAAACTAGCTGTCTGTTTTTGTGTTGGGAGTGAGAGGCGGGCCAAATTTAAGAGAGTTTGAGTAAAGAAAAAAGAGTTTGGAAAAAATTAGGCCCACTTTAAATATAAGTCGGGCTTGAATAAGATCCGATCTGTTTTTTAAATTTATAATATTTTATATTATATTTTTATATATTAAGTAATTTAGAACATATTAAAAAAATAAATTTATACTAAATATATAATATTACTTTAATGTAAATGTTAAAATAATGTTAAAATGATTATAAAATTTTTTTTCAATAAATAATATATATAATTATTTAAATATCAAAATAATATAATATAATTTTTTTAATTTAAAAAATAATATGGGCGGACTTAAATGGGCTTGGATATTATTTTGCAAATATGGACAAGTTTGAGCAAAGTTTTAAGCCCATATTTCAGGTTGGGTCGAGCTTAGATAAGCATAAAGCATGTTAATATCATGCTTAGTCCCGGCCCTAACCTGATCCAACCCATGAATACCTCTACTGTCAATTTTTATTTTGGTTTAATGCAATTTTCTTGTAATAGATTTACCTTTTTCTAAAAAAAATTTTTGAACCACAACTTTTAAATTTTAGTTAAATTTGATTTTTTTAAATTAAAATTTTAACTTGTTTATTAAGATCATGGTAACTTATATGGTAGTCCATATAACTTCCGTTGCTAATGTAGATAATTTTGTTAAAAGTAATTATATGTTTTTTTGGAAAATAAATTCTTTTTTATATTTTTTAATAATCTTTATGAAATACATAAGGACTGTCCCATGCTCTGTCATATCAATGTTATTATAACAATTTTTTTTAAGCTCGAGGGTCAAAGTGATAAAAATTAAAATTAAAATGACAGAAAATAAAAATAAACATTAAATGTTACATTTATTATTATACTATTTTATTTTAACTCAAGTTCATATTTTTATTTGATAACTGATACGTTATTGATATTTTTAACTGATAAAATTATGTCACATGTAACCATCTCATCTCTATAATTTTCACATATGATGACATTGTCAAAATATATATTATAAATTCCTAAATTGTTTAGCTAAAATTCGAAACATATTTTATTTAATTACTATACATTCTATGCATGTTATAAATTCGCATTTAGCTAGATTCATGTGAAATGTTTCCATATATTCTATTTGTCTGGATTTGATTTAACCTAAAATATGGACTTAATTATTTATTTAAACTCGTCTTAGATATAAAATATAAAAAATTAAATTCATCTCAATCCAATCATGTTTTACATTAAAAATATTTATTTGTAATATTTATTAAATATTAAAAGTTTTTGTATTTTAATACTATTGAACATATGTTCGATCATCAGATTTATAATTTTTAATTCTTTTATTTGAATATAATATAAAAATATGAAAAAGATAGAAATGCCATAATAATATTTATGTATAATTTTAAAGAAGGATTATATTTACAAAGACATAACTGAATTGATGATCCTATTAAAGGTGACATCAACTTAGTAAAAATGTTTTCTTAGAGTAAAATAACTTGTCTTAAGAAAACAAGGAACATAAACAATAATAGAGATGCTCTATCAGGTTTACTCATTACACCTAATTCTAAATCTCTCAAAACTATAAGATAGATAGAGCCTTAACAGCAACGCGACTAATGTGACTCAAACCTAGACTACAAACGAGACGATAAACACTCTAACCCAACACACATTATTGATATTAAAAAAATTATTAAAAGAAAGAGAAACATCCCAACTAGAACGAGATGAACTAACATACAAAATTGATTATTATAATGGATTTGTATATTAGGTGAAGGCTTTGATTTAAAGCCACATAATTAAAATGGGTTTTGGTGTCTGGGCTCGGATAAAAAAAATTTCTGCCCCAAGGTTTGGTTTATATAAAAAATTTCTCATATTTTGGATAAATTTTTATACTTGAATGGGTCTAAAAATTAGTTGCTGAAAAGAATAAATATATTTTTAAAAAACATGTCTTAATCCAATCTAAAAATTAATTGTATAATCAAAATTTTTTAAAATAAAAAATTTAACTTCAATCTTTTTAAAATTTTAAATCTTTATCTTCACTAAAGATAAAATTTGTAGCTAAAAAATGCCTAAAAATGGTTTTTTTTTAAAAGGATAATTTATTAATTTATTATATAAATGAGATTATATAATTTAGGGAAAAAACAACAACAATAAACACTAATCGTAAGCTATCGAAAAACAAACTCCATTAATATAATAAAAATTTTAACTTAAACATTAATAAAATATTATAACACATTAATAATTAATTCTGATACAATTTTAAGACGATATATGTAAAATAATTACAAACATTTAATGTCATAACGTCAATCACGAATAGGTGTATTTTCCAAATTACGTCTCATGATTTGCCTTTGCATGTCATTAAGTCATTAAGGTCCCATTTGGTCGACTCCATTTCTTACATGTTTAAACATGCAATAATTTTGATTTTGCTTAATTTGAAATAGGCAAGATAGTGTTTTTTTTGTTTTTTGTTTTTTTTTTTCTAATTCAAAAGTTGGCTTTTAGCATAAAGTTATTTTGATTATCTTCAAATTTATTGTTTTTCCTTTTATTTCATTAATTATTTTTTTATATTATGGATGTCTATTTTATCATTCATGTTTTGAGTTTGTAACTTCCTCTTCTAACAATATTGTCTCCGAAATTCGAACATACATTCTTCCATTGAAAGTGCTATATGTATTATCATATATTTTCATTAATTTTTAACTCACCACAATATACCTTACCATGTATTAGAAAGGTTTCAACTCGGTATCATCCCGGTCCAAATAAAATTAATCACAACACTATAAAACAAACGAAAACACTAATAATTATAAAAAAAAAATTGTGTAAATTAATATTGGTATATAAATTTTATACATCAAATAAAGAAAAAAAAATCAAATATGATTGGTTGGATTGTGAGCATGAAAGCTTTTTATTTCCCCATTATTCCAAAAACATCATTACTATGATGATTTTTTTGGGTCATAATATTACCATGATGATTATGCTCCCAAAATAATCCTAACAAATTATACCCTAAATTTACCTTTTTTCATGTTTGAAGAGACAAGAGCGACTGATATATTCTTTCTAATCTTTCTTTATGTCAACCTCTGTTTTTTTTGCAGCTTTCCAAGAGAATTTATATTATTGTATGTGTTCTTTATAGTTTAAAAGCTACTTCTACTCAAATAAAATTGATTTTTTAAATCAATTTTATGTAAAAAAAAATATATATTTAAAATAATAAAAATATTCAAAAATAGGAAACAAAGTACTTTTATTTAAATAAAATTTAAAATTCATATGAAAAATTGAGAATTTGTCATAAATAATTTAAATATATAAACTCAACCTTGCCAAAGCAAGTTAGCAGACAACTTTGCAGTGGTGATCATTGATAATTTGACATCATGAAAATCCTCATAATCTAACGGTCACAAATATCACCAGCATTTAGATTGTAAGACCCCTATATTAGGGAAACAACATAATCTGCTTTAGATAAGCAAAATTCATATATTAGGAAATACTTGAAAACAAAAAACTAGGTAACTCCGAAAAATAGTATTGAAATTTTATATGCACAAATTTTAATTCAATATATTAAAAAATTATATAAATATAAATAATATTTTAAACAGGTGCTGTCACATAGCTGCATTTTTGGCTGCGGATTATCCAGTTAGGAAGCTTATGTCACGGAATATCTTTGTCTTGTCCAAAAAATTGAACAACCTTTTTTCTTCTTTTTTTAAAAAAAAAAAAAATTGTTGATAGATACTTTGCTTTGAGAAAGGGAGAATTATCTTTTTGCAGTGCTAAAGTTGGTTCAGTAAACCCGACTTCCTTTTTTTTGGTCTGTTAGTTTCTACCTTCTGTGCACTGTGTACAGTGTCATTGTCTCTTTGCAGACCTCACCACATACAAATAAAGAACCCTATAAAAAACCACTACCTTCCTTTAGAGCGCGTCTTAAAGACTCAAACCAAAATTCTTATAACAGGACATCATTCGGGAAAAGTATCATCAAAATTTTTATATTAAAAATTAAATTATATTTTATTTATTCTATTAAAAAAATATAAATTAATTATTATATGTTAATTTAAAAAATAAATTAATTCTTTATGTTAAAAATATTATTAAAAACTAGTATGATTGATAGAATAACTAGAAAGTGATATATGACATGCCACATGTACATTATGCTAATATTCAAGGGTTAATTTTTAAGAGTAGAACTAAATAGAATTTTTAATAAAATGACCAATTTACTCTTTAATCTAACATATCGAGATTAATTTGACTATTTTATAAGTAGATAGGACAAAATGCAATCTGATTTCTAGTCAAGGTACCTCCATGGTACTTTTAATTTATAATTGGTGGATTACTGTTCAATCATTTAAAAAAAAAGAACAATTCCTAATAATAAAATATAAAACTAAAAAAATACAGATAAATAATAATTTTAATATATATATTTAAAATTTATTTATTTCTTAGATTGGGTTCTGCTTATTTAAGCCATATTTTTATTTTCGAGTTTTATTTTATAGTGAGGATTTACCGATTGGGCAAAATTTTATGGGCTTAAAAGTGTTCAACCAATTCCGAGTAATTAGCTCAAGCATTAATTTAATACCTGCTTCTGAATTGATATATTTATTAATTTTTGTCTAATTAATTCAACCGATTCATCCAATCATATTATTCAAAATTTAGGACTTGATGAATATATTACTATTCAAAAATTGTGGGTGACGATTTAAAAAAAAACTCCTCGAAGCTTAGAAACATTAAAGCATAAACATGGTGTTCTTAAATGATTTTTAAGTATATGGGGGGAAGGGGGGTCCAATTGTTCTCTGCCCCTTGATTTGTGAGTGTTGTTAATCATTTCACAAAGGGAGCGTGGCATGTCGCCATTTTTACACTGGCATTGAGAAAAAAAAAAAGTCACGCTTTTCCAATCTCACGCGTGAAGCCTTCGAATTTCAAACCCCAAGGCTTCTTCATAAAACCCCCCCAGGGCTTAGGTCCCAGCACTTGCAAAACCTAGAGCTCTTTGTTTCTTTTTTTTTTTTTTTTTACCATAGAAAGCTCCCATAATTTGTCATCTCTCTCATAGGAACAGCTTACACAACAATGTCTGCAGTGAGTTATTATTATTGTTATTTGTGTGTGTTAGTGAATGCTTTGGAGTAATAATAATTTTAATGTGGATGTAAACTTAATGCAGATGCTGGAAGTAAGAGTTCCAAACTTGGATTGTGAAGGTTGTGCTTCTAAGTTAAAGAAAGCTCTTTTAAAGCTCAAAGGTACTCTCTATCCATTCATTTAAAACTAATCTCTATCGTGTCGTGAGCGTCGAGAACGCTGCCATTTCAACCAACATGTTGGGTGGCCTTGGTACTTGGTAGAGTTGCTTTCATAATATATACGAGAATTTTGGATAGCCTGGCTTACATTGCTGCTACAACGTGGTGCTTGAATGGGTACCAAATGTTCCAACTTATGATTGTTACCGGTTTAACCGATAGTGCCAACATTCTTCAAGAGGGTTAAGTTTCATTAATACATAAAAAAAGTAGAGGGTAAATTACATTAGCAGTTACTCAACTATGATTTCTTTTCTTTTTTTATCATCTAATTATAAAATATTATAAAGTGATCATTCAACTATTCAATTTTATCTTTTTTAGTCACCCAACTATCATGGATTTTTTTTGGGGTGTTTCCATTTTAAAGTTAACCAGTTGGTGATCAAAAAAAAAATTGATAACCATTTTATAAATTTTCATAGTTGAATGAAAAAAAAAACCTCATAATTAAATAATTATTTTGTAATTTTTTATAATTATGTGACAAAAAAATAATTATAATTGGGTGACCTTTACTGTAATTTACCCAAAAGTTAAAATTTTGGACCCAAGACAGCCCAATTGTCTACTAACTTGGGGTTCGTATGTATGTGTATATATATATTTTTTGTAGGGGTTGAAGAAATAGAGGTAGAAATGGAGATACAAAAAATCACAGTTCGAGGGTATGGCCTAGAAGAAAAGAAGGTGCTGAAAGCTATTAAACGCGCCGGGAAAGCGGCGGAGCCGTGGCCGTTTCCGGGATATTCTCACTATGCATCATTTTACAAGTACCCAACCTATATAGTTAACCATTACTATGACTATTACAAGAATGAAGCTTCCAATGGTGTTCATACTTTCTTCCAAACTCCGGCTGTTTACTCGGTTGCCGTCGCTTCCGATGAGGCTGTCGCCTCGCTTTTTAGTGACGATAATCCACATGCTTGTTCTATCATGTGAAAGTAGTTAATATTGCAAAATTTGTTTATTAGTTTCTTTCAAGTTTTGTATTTGAAATGACTCTTTGCGTTGAAAACTCAATTTTTTGTATGAGTTGTTATGTATGTATGGTGCATGCTTTTTGAGTGTTTGCCAAATATGATTCATAGCATGAAATGTGCTACAATTTTTCTTTTTGGGTCGGGATAAAGCAGCATTTGGTAATTCTTTTCATATTAGTTATTGATTTTTTTTTCCATATTAATTTTTTTCAATTTGGTACTTAAACTTAGATTCCATTAAGATATGATGATCTAACACTCTAAATTTGTATCACATTAGTTCTTGAACTTGGTAACTTTTGTCAATTTAGTCCTTAAACTTGAATTTTGTTAGGTTTGAAGATAAGCCCCTACAAGATTATGAAACATCATCATTTGAATTTTTAATTTTTTTTTTGTATATTTTTAGATTTTAGATAATGTTTGTTTAAATTTTCAAGTGATGATATAATATAATCTTAAAGTGTCACATCATTATAAATTAACAAAACTCAAGTTCAAAGGTCAAATAGGAAAAGTTATCAATTTACGAAACTAATATGGATTTTAAAAAATTGAGAAAATTACCAAATTTAAAAATTAAAATGTTGTTTTATCAGTTTTTATTTTTAAATTTTAATTTCACTTAAAAGAACACAATTTAAATGAGTTTTTAAAATGTAACTAAGCTATAAAATTGAATCAAACCCTTGATTCAAAACTCTATTACTATTATTTTCTCAATCACAAAACTCAAATAAAAAACTTTAAAAAAAATATCAAATTTCTAACAATTTGATCCAACAAGTTATGGTTTATGCCAAACATTTACAGGGTTTTGTATTTCTTTTAACAAAAATGAGATACGAAGTGTGTAAGAATAAAATCTAAAATTATTCCATCAATTAAAATCAAAGCAAAGCTAGAGGGGCAAAGGTAAAGGGGCAAGCGGGGCCTGCCCTCCCCAAAAAAGGAAAATTTGTTACTTTAATCTCTTAAATATTTGCAAAAGTTTAAATTAATTTAATAGTAAAATTATATTTCTACCCTTTTTTTAAATTAAAATTTTAATTATACTTTTTCTAAAAACAAAAAATATAAAATTTAATCCTTTAAAATTTATAAAATTTACATTAATACAGTGTTGACACTTTCAAAAATTTATAATTCAAATTTCGCCCTTAAAACAATCTCCAGAAATTTACTACTTTGGTGATTAAGAGGAAAAAGATAATGGTGGCCGGTGGGTATTGATTTGCATGGAAAGTATAGGGCTGACCTGGCAAAGTGGAGATATTCAAATAAATCATCCTAACTTCAATTAATTTGTAGGTCAGCAAAGGCCTATATTACTCGCTTTTTGTATGGGAGAATCTTGGTAAAATTACAAAAAAAGGCCTCCCCTTCTCAACTTGTCTTCCACCAAAATATTTGAAAATGACTTGTTAAGAAAAAGAAGGATGAAATTTTAGAAACTGCCACTGCCACACTCTAATGTACTTTATTTTTGTTTGGCCTTTTTTTGTTATAATTTCAAATAAAAAGGGATAATATAATTATTGGTTTATAGCTCAATCTTTAAAAACAAAAAAAACCCATTTATGATTTTTAATATTTGAATACTTTTTTTAATAAAGGGTGCAAAAATAGTCACTTTTTTAATATAGGGATCAATTATATAATTTAACCTAAATTTTTTGTTTGAAATAATGATTTAACGTGACACATCATCTTACTGTTACACCGTTAATGACAATTAATGGCTTAGCGACTAAAATATTACAACATCTTAACATAAGTGACTAAAACGTAACATTTCAAACGTAAGTAATTAAAATATAACCTGAGGTAAACAAAAGTGATTATTTTGATAGTTTACCCTTCAATAATTAATGATACTATTTTTTATGATATATTTTTTAAATTTATTTGTAAAATATCTAACTACATATTCTAAGATATTCATTATTAAATTATTAGGACATGCTTTACTTTTGTAAATAATTAGTTTGGATTTGGATATCAAAATTTACTAAAGGCTCATTTGTATCGAATCGTATAACTTTTAAAGGTTATAAAATGGTCACTGAATTATTCAATTTTCATTTGTATTAAATTATTATTATAAGTATAATTATTAATTATTATTATGGTTTTCTATTTAAATGTTATTATTAATATTATTATATTATGAAATAAAATAAATTAAGACAAGTGTATGGTGATAAGATGGTATGTAACGACCTCAAAAGTATGGATATCGAAAAATGAGTTATCGGGTCTCTATTTTTAATAAACGGACTCATAAAATATTTATTAAAAAATATTTACAAAGTTAGTTGTGTGTTTAATAAGGTTTTATTTAGGTGAATTTGACTTAATTAGAAGTATTTGAGAAAAAGGATTAAATTGAAAAAGGTGCAAAAGTTTAATTATAGATTAAAAGAAATTATAAAGGACCAAAATGGCAATTATGCCATTTTAAAAAGTTGAGGCGGTTAAGTAAGAAAAATCTGAGATTTTTAAAGCATGTTATTATATTATATATTTATATTATATTATTATATTATTATAATATATATTATATATACATACAAACAAACTAAAAGAAAAAGAAAGAAGAACAGAAAAGAAACAGAGAACAAGACGAAAGCAGGGGAAAGAAAGAAAGAAAGAAAAAGGAGAAATTGATGATTTAAAGCTTGGATGTTTAATTGGTAAGTTAATTTAGTCCTTCTCTTTTAATTTTGATACTTTATAAGTTTTGGAACAAAGTTTTGATGAATTTAAGTTGAATTTTTTGAAGTTTTAAAGCTGTTGAATATAGCATATGATGAACAAAAAGATGAATTAGTGGTTTAATTGAAAGAATTTGAAGTTAGAATTGGGTAAAGGATTTAATTGTAAAATAAGCTATAACAAAACTGTTTTGGACAGCAGCAGTAGAGTAACTTTGAAAAATCACCAAAATTCGTAGAAGTGGAATTAGAAGTTGAATGAGATATGAAATTAAATCTTATTGAGTCTATTTTCATATGAAAGAAACAAGGAAAGCAAAGGAATTCTGTAATTTGAGATATTTATATTTTTGTAAGACTGGTTTAAAGGGATTTCGGGATCCCCTGTTCTGACTTTATAAAATCATAAAAATTGAATAAAAATAATTAGGGGCTTAAATTTACATGTTTAGAATCCTCAATGAGTCTATTTTCAATAGAAATAAACAAGAACATCATATGAATTTTGTATAAAGAGATAATTAATTTTTAGTGAAGAAGGGTCAGAACTGCCAGACAGCAGAACAGGGGTGACTTTGATGAATAAACTGTACTAATTGGCTAGGTCAAAAATTCTGGAAATTTTATGGTATGAATACATGTGAGTCTAGTTTCAGGAAAAATTAACGGTTCTTCATTTGGATTTCTGTAGCTCTGGAAATAAATAATTTAGTGACTATGACACAAAAGGACAGCTTTGAATAAGTTTATGAGTAAAGGATTAAATTGAAATGTAAGCAAAAGTAAGAAAGGATGAAATTATTTTATTATACATGTTTATTTTATTAAATAGTACAGGAAATTATTTGATTATTTTTAACATATAAATGTTATATGTTTATATGAAATTGAAGAAAAGAAAAGGAAGGAGAGGACCGAATTGAAGGAAAAGGAAAAGAGAAGGTTAAGGAGTGAAGGAAGAAGAATTTATATCACCTCAACCTTTTGTTGTAAGTACTACAAGAATTTTAAATTATTGTTATTTATCCTTTTGAAATATTTATGTGAATTATTTAAATATATAAGATTCAAACTTTAAATGCCCAAGTAGACGAAATTAGAACTACATGGGATATTAGTGGCATGCCATTAAGGAACTTTAGCGCTCTCGATATTAGCACGTTGGTGCTCTCGATATTAGCACGTTGGTGCTCTCGATATTAGCACGTTGGTGCTCTCGATATTAGCACGTTGGTGCTCTCTCGATTATTAGCACGCCGTCGGTGCTCTCGATTATTAGCACATTGGTGCTCTCTGTTTCACTTGTGCATCATAATGCACCTCTCAGTATATGTTCCGTATATCCGATGTGTTCTATAAAGTCTACTTTGGGCTAAGAATTGAAACGAGGACAAAGTGAATTCTTGATGTGTTAAGGTAAGATTTATACCTTACAAAAGATAAGTTAAATTTTATTAAAGCAAGGCATACATGAAGAAACTTATATGTGAGAAAATATGCAATAATTGATTGAGTTAAAATATTCTCGTTATGATTGCTTATTTAATTATTCTTGTGGTGCTTACTAAGCCTTCATCGCTTAACGCGTTTATTTTAACGCGTAGAGGTACAATTAGACTAAGAGAAAAGTCCAACTAAAAGATCGCTCATCTCATCACATCCTCAAGGGCTTCAAAAGTAGGTACTATATTTTGTATTAAAATGGCATGTACATATGTAGTTCAAAGGTGTTCCCACGTGATAAGGACTAAAATGTAGATTCTTGAAATTTTATCTATTTTCAGTTATTTGAAGTATGTTGGTATATATGGAATGAATTAATAAACAATAAATATGTTATCAAAAATGGTTGGAAAATTAAAATATTATATACAAATGTTTTAATTAGACAGTATCTGGCCATAATTGTTTTGGCACCAAATGTAATAGTCTTATACCGGGTCTGCATGATTGAACCGGGTATAGGGGTATTACATGGTACAAGTGTAATAATGTGTATATATATATATACTTGTATTATAATTATTTATTTACTTAAAATTTAAGTTAAAAGATATTTATTAATTAAATAATTATATTATAATATTTTTGTATGATAAATAAATAAAAGAAAGGCAAATGGATGGTCATGATAATATACAAATGTAAAAATATTTATATGTACAATTGTGATATATGCATTTGTTATTATAATTATTATTATTGTTTTATATTAAATTATTAAATTATTATTATTATTAAAATAAATTAAAATGAAGACAATTGTATAATGATTAATGGTACATGTGTAAAATATATATAAATACATTTGTAATAAAACAAAATATTTTTTTTATAATTTAAGTAAAAGATATTTATGAATTAAATATTATTATATTATTATAATGTATTATTATTAACTATTATATATATATGAAATAAAGTAAAATAACAAAAGAAACAAAAGGAGAAAAGAAACAAAAGCTTTCGAAATAGGGAGAAAGGAAAGAATAAAAGAAAAAGAAAAGGAAAAACTAAGGTTTTAAAGCTTGAAGTTTAATTTGCTAATATCGCACCTGAGGCATCCACGAATAAAGGAAAAGAGAAGATCATAGCGGAGTAATCACGAATTTCGAGTTTGTATTACTATAATTCAAACTACAATTTAGTTAATGTTATATTTAAAATCTTATGTATGGTAAGTAAATTATAAGGTAAGTATTACTATTGACATGAATGAAATTGAGATGAATTAAGAATATGTTTGAGTATTTAAATTGTTTATTGATTAGAAAGAGGAAAATGTATTAAATTGAATTGTGATTAAATTGAAAGGTGTGTTTTGAATTGAAATGAGATTGAATTGAGAAATGATTTGAATACCCTATTAACTAGTAGAGCTGAGTCGGATATAGTTGGCATGCCATAGGATTTGGAAGAGTTCAGGTGACTTTTCGGCTTGGCCGAGGAGATACTGATGTTACTTTATTTCTTCGGATTATCCGAAGAGGCATTTAATGCCTTTCTGGTGTGTTTGGGAGGATTATTCTGGTGTGTTTTGGAGGATTATTCTGGTGTGTTTGGTTGGAATCCATGTATACGTCAAAGTCTGAGTCTTGTTAATAGGGGTGAATAAATGAAATAAAGAATCGAATGAAATTGATTGATTGAATTATTGAAAGAAATGAGAAAATTGAATTGTGAATTGAAATTGAGATTGGAAAATGGAAGGCATGAACTAAATGTTCATGAAGTGAATGGAATTGAAGCTTATGATATGTGATTGTAAGTGTTTAATAGCTAAAATTTGAGTTGCTATTGTTGATGAATGAAAGTTTAAGAATGAATTAGTACATGAGAAATTCAATTGTTACATGTTTTATATTATATTCCATTAATTGTTTTTATAATTTGAATTATGGTAATACCACTGAGTATAGGTATACTCAGCGTACAGTTGTTTCCGTGCGCAGGTCAGTAGAAGTCAAAGGTCTCGGTTCAACATCCAGATCAATCCAGACTTCAGAGACAATTTGGTGATGTAATCCCTCTTTTGGTAAAAGTGACATGTACTTAGGTATTGTATAAATTATGTACTTAAGTTTTGAAACTTTGGTTGTAAAATGATGTCTAATATGGGTTATACGTATGAAATGAATTAGTATGGCATATTCGGTAAAATGTGGCATGAAACTAAAATGGGAAATGAATGAAATTATTAGTTCAATTAAAAAGTTATTTGCGAGTGATCAAGTAGATAAATTGTTAAATCAATGTTGTAGGCATAGTTAGGTATGTATGAGTGTGGAAATGTATGGCTTGTTATATAGGTTGCAAATTAGTTACGGTTTGAAAATTTGTAGGGAAGGCTAGATGTTTATAAAGAGTTTATATTGAGTTCAAAAAATAAAAAATAAAATTCGAAGTACTTGAACTAGTCCCGTTCCACTTTTAATACTTGTTTTGGGCCTCGAGGGTCCAGTTCAAAGACTTAAAGATTAAATTATACTATGTATGTTAATTTATGAATTAGTCATAAATTGTCCGATATGTCCGGTAATACTCCGTAACCCTATTCCGACGACGACTTAGGGTTAGGGGTGTTACACCCAAAATAGCTTTCTGAAAATGATTTCTGGAAAAGTTGATTTTTTTTTTTTTTTGTGTTTGGATAAATCTGTGTAAAATATTTTCTGTTGTTTGGAAAATTTCCTGAAAATATTTCATAAAAGTTGTTCTTAATGAAACAAACATAAATTTGAGGTATTTTTCTCTCTATCCCCTTTTCCCGGTGATGTTTGTCTATTTATATGATATGAGTATTGTTTATTGAAATGACAAACTAAGTATGCTCCATGCATGCAGGCATGTACTCTAGTCTAGATTGAACACGTGTTATGCGTTCTCATACACGTATAACATTGCAGGGGAGTAGGCTCAATGAGCAAGCTCTGTTTGCGAGCTCAGTTTGCGACCTCGTGGGTTTGGGCCGATGCTGGCCCAAACCCAAATGGGTTTTAGCCTGATGGTGGTAACTATCTTAACAATGATAAGTAGTAAATTTATTACAAAGTGATGTTAAAGTGAAATTATAGTAAATAAATAATCTTCGTGATGTTAAGGACTAAATTGTAAAATTTGTGAAATTTATAATTGAAACAAGAGAAGTGATATGTATGAAAATCTGTTATGTGAAATAAGATATTCTAATGAACTATTTGATTAAAGTGCTTATATGGTGAAAAATAAATTACATGGCAATAGGGGACTAAATTGAAAATTGTACAAAAGTTTAAGTGTGGAACAATTTAATATGTGAATAAGGAAATTATGATAAAAGTTTAATGAATGATAAAATATGTATAAAGTATTGTAAAAGTGAAATTGTGGAAAAATATGGGATTTTTATGATGTTAAGCACTAAATTGTTAAACTTGAGCAAATATGTTGATGAAATAATAAAAAAATGAAATACATAGAAATATGATATGTGAAACAAGATATTGAAATAAATTACGTGATTAAAGTGTAACAAGAAAGAATATTGATATAATATGATTAATTAGTGAATATTGAACATTTATGACAAAAATGGACTAAATTGAAAAGTTATGAAAGTTTATAAGAAAATATTTGATAAGTGAAGAATATAGTAGAGAATGTAACGTCCCAGTGCTTTGACCTGATATTCGAGTCAAGTATGGGGTGTTACAGTGAATAGAGCCTTATCAATTTGGAAAATGTCTTACGGAAAAAAAATTTGTAAGACATTTTATAGGAATAAAGGGGTAATTTCACGTTGACTATCCAATTCTACATGAAACAAACATCGGAAAAAAGCTGAAAATATTATTCGTAAAAGCTTTTAGGTTGAAACAAACAAAGCTTTAACTATTCTCCTGAAACAACTATGAACGTCACAAATTTATGAACCAAAATTCAAACAACTTTCTTCTCTA
The DNA here is from genome assembly GCA_025503065.1 of Gossypium bickii. Lineage (NCBI taxonomy): Eukaryota > Viridiplantae > Streptophyta > Magnoliopsida > Malvales > Malvaceae > Gossypium > Gossypium bickii. The sequence goes on from CP106716.1 coordinate 116,144,278, forward strand.
ATATTCGATACTGACTGTCAGATTGGCTTGGAACTAATGTATGTTATTTTACTCGTCGATGAGTATTGATCCACAATACTGATTGTCAAATCGTCACTTAAAACTCGTTAGTCGAATTTTAAGAAAAGAACTTAACAACACAGTGATTTAAATAAAAATTTTAGAATAATTTAATGACCAATTTATAATTTTTTTAAATTAAACTATGAGAATATAAACTTACTATTAATTTAGTGTCATTGGTGTAATTTATCCATCGTGATAGCTACGATTAACTGCAGCCACCAGTCCAGCGCAGCCATACACAAAAAAGGACTCCATTGTAAATCACATTACAATTTTCACTCTTTATAAAGGCCAAAACTGGTCCTCGGAACATCATTTACTTTCCTACTGCTCTCAATTTCACATTATTTCCCACACCAAAAATGGCTCAGGTGTTTTTTCTTCCTTTGTTATTTATGATTCTACTAAAAATCCCATTTATATTCAATTTGATGTTATTTTCTTTTTCTTTTTCATCCCCTATATCTAACGTAGTCACCGTGTTCACCGTGTTTAGCAGAAAGTGGTATTGAAAGTTCTAACCATGACCGACGAAAAGACCAAGCAAAAATCCATAGAAGCTGCTGCAGATATCTTCGGTATTTCACCAAACAGTTTGCGTGCAATTTTAATAATTTCCTTTTTTTTCCAGCTCAAATCCTTATAAAAAATTCAGATCTTGGGGTTAATATTATAAAAACTTTCTGGATCTCACCCCTTTTTCAGATACAATTAAAAAATCAGAGAAATTACACAAAATTATAAAAAAAATAATTTCCTGGAAAGCTTGTTTATGTGAAGACTATGGATGACAACAGGGGTTGATTCAATCACTGCCGATCTAAAGGATCAGAAGCTGACGGTGATAGGACAAATGGATGCAGTGGCGGTGGTGAAGAAACTGAAGAAAGTGGCAAAAGTGGATATAATATCAATAGGACCTGCTAAAGAAGAGAAGAAGGAAGAAAAAAAGGAAGAAAAGAAAGAGGAAAAGAAAGAGGAGAAGAAAGAAGAGAAGAAGGAAGAGAAGAAAGAGGAAAAGAAAGAAGAAAAGAAGGAAGAAAAGAAATAAATTAAATAAAAAATTAAAAAAAAACCCCAAACCATCTTCAAGGTTTCTCAACAAATCTCTGCTTGTAGTGTTACAGTGTATGCTCTGTTTTTTCTTTTTTTTTTGGGTGGAAATAATATTTTTTTTTAAGTGATTGTCTGAAAAATAATGAATGGGGCAATTAGCAATGTGAAAAGGGTTTTTGCTTTAGATTATAATCAGATAGTTTGATTGTTAGATAAATAATGTAAAAAAGATTTAGCTTCTATGTTTCAATTTGGGTTAGGACAAGATTTATTGGGTTTGTCCTTTTTCAACAAATTGAAGCCTATGCTACGCTTTGTAGAAATACTTTTTTTTAAAAAAATTAGGATAAATTTTACCTAAAGTCATTAAATTATTAGTAAATTTATATTTTAATTGTTCAATTTTAAAAAATTATAAAATGATCAATGAACTACTCTAAAGTTTTGATTTAAGTCATTTAACTATTTTTAAAAAAATTATTCAAGTCATTGGGCTGTTAAATTTTATTATTTTTTTAAATTTAGCTAGAAAGTTTCAAGTGATGATTAAATGATAGGTACGGTAAATCAATATCCATCAATGAGTAAAATAACATATCTTAGATTTAAGTCAATTCGACTGTTATTGTCGAATATCAAAGATGAAAGTTGTTTCGATTTTAGTTTACAAATTTGTGTCATTTAAAATTGTTTATTGAAAAGAAACTATTAAAAATAAGAAAAAGAATAACTTTCGATTATTGCAAGCGAAATGAATAAAGAAGGCCATATATTAATGATTTTAACAGTTCGATAATTTAAATGAAAATTTTTAAATAGTTTAATGATCATTTTTATAATTTTTTAAAATTAAGTAATAGTTTAATGAACTTTAGCATCTATTTAAAAAATTAATTAAGATTTGGAGGTTTATAATAATAAAAATTTATATAAAAAAATGATTTCCAAAAAAGGAAAATGATAAACAAAGCGTTGGATTCACGTCACGAGTTTCCTTCCCAAACGGTTGAAGTGTTACTAGGTGTCACAGTCTAAATACGGCAACACTTTAGTCTTATAAAGTATGATTAGTAAAATCGCATCATTCTTCCGCCCCATATGGCCTTAATTCATAAAAAAAAAAGCCTCGTTAATATACTAAAAGTATTTTTATACTTTTTTTTAACAAACCATTATATTATTTTTGTAATTAAATAAATTATTAATTATTTTTGTAGTTAAATAAACCCCAAACTTATTATTTTTACTTATGAAAGCCTCATATTTTAGCATTAAAATAAAAATGTTTAGAATTTTCACATTTAGTGTTGACATAAATTTGATGAGAATATAAAAATAAAATAATATTTTAAATGTTTTTAAAAATGTTTTTTTATACATAACAAAATCATTCTTATTGCATTAATAAGAATAGGATAAAAGCTTAAAATTCGAAATATTTTTACTTTAATACTAAAATGTATAAGAACTTGTTTAAATAAAGTGCAATATTTTAAAGATTTTTTAAAAATATAGTATTATCTATTATTTAATTTCTGAATTTGACAGCTTAATTTAATTTGATTGCTAAACTTTTTTATTCATATTAATCTCAAAACTTGAAAATTTTTCTCAATTTAATTCATATTAATCTCAAAACTTAACAATTTTTTCTTAATTTAACCCCTAAAAAATATCTAGCCCCTGAACTTAGATTCAATTTATGGTGTGATAACATAAGACTATCTCAAAGTTCCACATTGTCACCTTAAACTTTTAAAACCTTTATATAAAATTATAAAAAATATTATAAAATTATAACATTTAAAAAAAATCAGGTGATGAGATGCATGACTTCAGAATATCATATCATTACAGTTGAACGAAATCCATGTTTTCGACGCTAAAAGACATAATAAAACTGTCTCACTGCTCAGCTTTGTATCATTTTATGCCTGTGCATGATATGTTCTGGTATTATGGAGACAGTAATAACCCTGATTTCCAAACAGTAAACATTGTGATTCGATTACTCGACCAAAGCCGGATCCGGCTTTAATATGTTCCGTAGCGTATCATGTTCCAAAAGCAACAATGCTGAGGATGGAGTTGCCACATTGAAAATCCAAACCTAGCTACATATTTTAAGCATCAACACTATAAGAGACCAAGACTATAAGAGACTATTCGTTGAAACTTTGAACAGTTTTTTTTTTTAAAATAAACTTACAAAGTCCCCGGAAGTCAACTACGAGTAGGTATCTTCGGTCGTCTTCTCTAGGTCAACGTGAGTACAGGAAGATAAAGCAACAAAGTTTAAGGAATTGCCAAAAACTGTTAGTGCTTGTATATAATATCATGAAATGTGAAACAAAATATAGAAGAAGGCGGTTAACTGTTCAACCTAGCTACATGTTTCTCCTTCGTTGTTACAATACCTAATGCTAAAAGAATGAAACCTTTATTCAGGCGTTGTTCTACAACTCAAATGATTTGATGGTGATGAAAACCAGGAAATAAAGGCATGTTCCACAAAAGCCTAGAAATAATAATTATTGGAACACTAACAGGAAATGCCATTCTTTCTTCTTTGTCAGGTCATTTAAGATTTTTCACGTTTGTAATGTTGGATTAAATCTTGATGGAAGTCACCCGAGGAGTGGCCGCCTTGTAAACCGGGAGAAGCCGGAAAGGTTACAGAATGAAATGACATACCAGACAGGCTACCTCCTTTGTCTGTCTGAGATGGAATCATAGGCAAAAATACTTCAGTGATGCACGGAATGTTTGATACCTGCATGTCAAGGAAATACAAGAGCTGAGTTGCATTCTCCCTGAAAAGTCAACCACCAGGTAAAAGTACCATGGAAGTCCTTGTACTAGAAGTTGGATTGCATTTTGCCCCTTTTACTAAAAAAAGGGCAAATAAATCCTTATACTTCATATCAAAGAGCAAACTGATCCTTTTTGTTCAAAATTTCATCCATTTCTAATGTTAAAAACTAGGGTAACTAACAAAATAGCTAGACAATTCCACGTAACGTGCCATATATACCTAATGCTGAGGTATAGGGATCAGTTTTTAACATTCATCCAAGTTTATCTAAGCTACTGCAAGTGCATGATCCTTAAACGTAAAAGGACTTTGTTTACCATTATCGTTCACCATGCCTACTCCAGGATTAGGTTATTAGTTTCAACTTAGAAAAATAAAACTAAAGAACAATAAGATAAAAGGGAATAAAGAATGCTATACAAATTGAATGCCAAAAAAATGAGGAGGGAAAGAAGAATGTGCATACTTTGTTCTTTCTACTCCCTTGACGTCTATTACAGGCAGGAGGTAAGTGGCGCTGACATAGCTGAACCAATGAGTATACTGGCAATTAAGTTACAATAAACAATCATTATATTGTACAATCTACTGCTTAGCATCTTCTATATCTCCTGATCTTTGGGAGTAGATGAACATACTGTCCTTTCTCCACCATGTTTCTTATTACTTCACGAGCTTCAGAAAGCTTTCCAGCACTCCGTAAATGACTCACTAGGGTACTGTACACGACAAAATTTGGGTTACATCCTCTAGCCTCCATTTCCTTAAGTATTGCACATGCCTCTTCAAACTTTCCAGCCATACAATAACCACGAATCATCGAATTGTATGTAAACACATTCGGAAGCTGTCCCTTGGTAATCATATCATCAAACATTTCCTGAGCTTTCTCTAGCTCCCCAGCGGCAATGAATCCCGTAATGATTACAGTATAGCAGACGACATCAGGCATGCATCCATTCTTTATCATTTCATCAAAAAAATACTTGCAAGCATCCAAGTTTCCAGCACGACTCAGGCCATCAATCAATGTCGTGAAATGAAGAACACCTGGGTTTAATCCCACCTCTTTCATGTGATTCAATAGATTAAGTGCTGCAAGTGGTTTATCTCCTTTGCCAAGAACATGCAGAAGGATGTTATATGTATGAAAATCAGGGGAAAATCCGGATCTACTCATTTCATCAAGTAACCTGTGGAATTGATCTAACTTCCCCAATCTGTATTTTGCATACATAATAATATTGTAAGTTAGAATATCGGGGGAAAAACCCTCGGCTAACATCTGCTGGTACACCCACTCAATTAGCTTGTATTGATTAATGGCAAGTAATGTATGCAGAATAGCATTGTATGAATGCTTAAATGGCCTATAATTGAATGTCTTTGACTTAATGAACCTCTCCACAACTTTCTTAGCTAAGCCGGTCTCTCCACAAGCACATATCAAAATGTTAAATGTCCTTGCTGTTGTAGGGAAACCATTCTCTACCATCTCATCTACTAATCTCCACATTGCCTTGTATTCCTCACACTCTGCAAATATCTTCATTATCAAATGATACGAATCCACGGTATGCCTATAATTTTCCTGCTGACCAGCCCACACGAAAAACTTGTATCCAAGTTTTGCACACCTGGTCTTATTCGTATAATTCGTGTTCTTCAAAACTCCCAAAAGAACTTCTCTCACAAGGAACCCCGAGACCCTCACCTGCATTTTACTAATAGCAGCTTTCACATCAAATCCCGGTCCATCTTTTTCTAAAACTTCAAGGATAGTCCTAGCATCGTCTCTCCCAGTCTCAAAAAACCCTTTTCTAGTTGTAAATCGGGACTTAGAGCTGTTCCTGTTCCAGTTCCCGTCCCCATCACAATCATCATGAATTTCATCAAAAACAGAGTCTAAACTGGGGCCCTTCCACATTCTCTTCAAGGGTTCATCCGAACAATAAAAATCACTATCAAGTTTACCACTATCAAAACTACCACTACAAAATTTCCTCGATAAAACGATAATATAACATGATTTAAAAACATTCCTTACACCGAACAGAGCTAAAGAGTTCATTTTGTGCAGCGACTAAGCATTCGGTCACTCCCATTATCTCTGAATCTTTACAAAACACCAAAAACCCAGAATCAGATTGGGATACCCAAACACGGAAAGCTTGTGAAACGCTGTGATCTTGAGTAGGTAAATACCCATTAAGCTGAAAACACCCGATTGCATGACAGCAGTTTATCGGGATAAGATATTTTCATTGAATGGCTACAGTTTCTTTATGAATAGTTGGAATCAGTTTGACGATGAAAAGAGAATGGAACGGGGACTTACCTGGGATTTAAACTTGTTGACAGAGAGATTGTAAGCTTTTTTGAGGTGGTCGAAGTTTATTGGGCACCCAGGGTTTTTGGAGATTTTGGTGGTGAAAAGAGAGTTGAAGAGGCGAAGCGAGGAATCATTTCGTGAGTGTAATCGAGGAGGACAATCTCAACCAGGGTTTTCTAGGAAACGACGCCGTTTATAGTTGCTGCCGTTTTTGAAAGGGAAGTAAACATTTCCTATGGGCCGAGTGGCCGGATCCAACATGGGGTTTTGAAATTTTGGTTTGGCCCGTTTCTTTTATTAATTTTTATAGTGATATTAAGGTTTAGGGGGTTAGATAATGACTAATGTGCTACTATTTTATTGGGTAATATATAAAAAAGACCCTTAAATTACTAGAATTTATCTAAACAAGCCTTTAAGTTGTTTTTTTAGTTAAATAAATCCCTATCTTATGACTTTTGAAAAGTAAAAAAATAATTTTTAAATTTTTTTAAAAGTAATCACCTTAAAATCTTTTATTACTTGTTTAAATTTTGTCTTTGCAGTTTGCACTATGCCAATGAGTCACTGACTTAATTGAATATCTAAATTCAAATTTTATAATAATTTAATACTCGAATGAGCATCAATTGCCCAAAATCCAAACGGTGAAAAGTATATCCAAAAGGGACCAAGTTACATGTTTTAATTACTAGTCTATTTGAATTAATAGATTCAGGGTTGACGAAAGAAGCCGTATCCAATTCAAGACAAGGATGGGGTCTCAACTCTCAAACCTCAAAGCCCCAGATTAGGCAAGCGAGAGTGGAAAAAACATAAAAACAGGGTTGCTTCTCGTGAAATAAAGTGAGACAATAAGTACACCACACTTAAAAACCCAACTTAAAAACCTGACTTCTTTTTTGGTGTAAAGAGCACCCAAATTTATTAACCAGAATATATACTAAACACTGTGAAAAAGTACACACATGAAACAGAGGCCATAAGCCCATGGCTACACACATTCAATGATTTTTTAAAAAACAACATGATGATTTCCACACAAAGCGTAAAGCGAAATCAGCTTCCATTATATCATCCCTTGTAGATTTCTTAATTGAATCAATTGCCCGATTCTTGAAGACGTCGCTTGCCGGTAGAACTTGGAACACCATTATTACCAGATGATGAATCATGTCCCTGTTCAGTTCCCTGGGAAGACACTTCACTTTTGCCAAACCAGGAACCAACAGTACCTTTAAGCTTATCCACTACACTCTTAGTGGGACTATTCATGGATCCTGAACCTACCCTTTCGTTTGTTTCGTCCGTCGTGCCCAATCGCCTAGCCACCTCCTCCGACTCCGTCACTTTCCCTCTTGCCGCCGTTGTTTCCTTCTCTGGTTCCTCTTTTCGCTTTTGCAAGGCCTCCGAAATGACTTCTGATAGTGCCCTGTCTTCTTCACCAGGCTTCAATTTCTCCGCGATATAGCTTTTCATTGAGACCCCTTTGTCCTGATCTTGAACCTGATCAGGATCCACTTCGGTTGCCGTCCCAGAGCCGGGACCGTGTAGCTTCGACACCATGGTGCTTCCCGCTCCCGCAACTTTCTCGTAAACAGGACTTAGTTTATCCGCCATAGTTGCAGCCATTTTCTTTCCATAATCTATAGCTGATCCTTGCGTAGTCGGACTTGATCCATTCGTGGTAGTCCTACTCTCGTCCTTTTCTCCATACCCGAGCTTTGAAGCTACAATGTTCTTAGCTGACACTGCTTTATCTGCAATAACAGAGGTCGCCGACGATATTTTCTCAGTGTAACTGCTCTGGTTTACCGGCTCATCCGCAACAACATTACGTGGGTGTTCTTCAGGCTTTGTGTCCATGGTTTCGGCCGGAGTTCCGGTGTCTAATGGAGGAGTTGGTCCAGGAGAGAACTGGTTATGGCTTCCAGTAGGGTATAATTCTGATGCAACAGGATGAGCTGCAGGAGGTAAATTGTCCTTTCTACCCTTGCCTTCCTCACAGATATTCATTTTATCCATTGAATGCAAAAGTGGGGTTATCCCTCTTGCTTCTCCACCTGTTACAATGTCACCATAAATAAGCAACACCAATTTATCATAAAGCTTATGATTTACAATTTGAAAGGACTTAACCTTCTCCTGTTGGATCTGTGACCTTTGACTGATAATTTGTAGTAACATAAGCATCAGGATTGTCCTTAGGAGCAGCAGGGTCTTCCTCCAACCCTATGGGTCTTTGTAAATTAACTTTTGGCTGCCCTGAATATCCTCCTCCTTCCCCATGAAGAAAAGTCCTCGTAGGACCGGTCGTATCTTTGCCTTGAGAACTCGGCATAAGTGTGCTTTGCGGCGCTAGTGGTTCCCCAACAGTATCAGTCCTCTTCCCAAAGTCGACCCTCGGTTGTTCTCTTACTAAGCCTTCCAAGCCACCAACAGCGCTGCTAGGTGGTTCATTGTCTTTTGTCCCGTAGTTTCCGGTTATTCCCCTTGATTCTAGAGGATCCAGGACCATGGGTTTTGACTTGTCGTTTGTAATCCCAGGACCGCTCAAGTCTTCTGGTTGTCCAGACACAACAATTTTAGCAGCGGCAGACTCGTACACTTTCAAAAACACGACAAGACATTCCACAAGTCAATAAACAAAAAAGAAAAAGGAACAGAGAAAGATGATGAATTGAACGCCAACATACTTGGTGCACCGTGAACTTCGGGATCTAGAACAATTTCATCTTCTTCTTCATCGTCTTCCTCGTCCAGGTCATGATCATCAGGGATATGACCTTCATGGTACTCATGACCATGATCATGGTTATGCCCATGCCCATGTTTTTTAATTGTATCCTTTATCTTCTTTGCTTTTGCCTTCACTTTTTTCAAAACTGAGTTTTTCTCATGGTGCTGGTCATCTTCACCTTCTCATGTGATAAGAAACTAAAGAATGTTAAAAACTTAAAATGCATTTCTATAACTATAAATAGAAACAGAGATAGGTTTTCTCACCATGCTGATGAGGATAGGCCGATTGGGTATTCATTTTTTGTTTCAGAAAAGTGATTTGCAGAGAGAATAAGAGTATAAAACTGCACGAAAGGAGAAATCTCAGGTGGGAGGTTTTATAAAGTGAACTAAAATGCCATGGTTTCGCCACCTTTGCATGGCGGTGGCGGTCTAACATTGGCACACGTAGAACCTGAACGACAGGATTCTATTACCAGCCACGTAACTAGGGTTTCATTGTCCACGTGGCAATAATTCCTGTTTTTATGGCATGGGATAATTCATGATTATCTTTATCAGAAGATATATGCTTTTATGTGGGGAATGATGTTTAATAAGGGGAGAAAGGTCCCATTGGGAGTAGGTGTCTGGTGTGGAAGGGAACACGCGTATTCAGTCACCTATCCAATAGCAACCTTCAAGATATCGACACGCCATTTTTTTTTAAAGCTATACACGCTCCAATTGTTTATATAAAGAATGGGTTAATATAATGTGGATTTTTTTAGTTCACTTATAGTTGGATTTGACAATTAGGTACTTACCCAAAAGGAATTTGACAATTTGGTTTGTTTGTGTAATCGAACTTAGGTTTTCACCCAAATTTAATCGCGTGGTATTATGATATTGTTGATTGGAGTTGAGTCCTAGATCTAATTGAAGTTATTATTTAATTCGGGGAGTTTTATCTTCTATAAAATTTGTCGAAAAAAGATTATATAAAATTGTAATGTAAGCAATTAATGTTAATTATTTATAAATTTTAATTTGAATGTATATAAATTATATTATAAACATTAAAATATAATAATTACAAATTCAAATATATAGTGTTATATATTTGAAACAAATTTCAATAATGAAATAATTGTATACCCGACTAAATATCGCATATAATACATTGAATTATAAATGAAGTTTAAAAAATATTATTTTAACTAAAAATTGCTTTTTCTTTTTAGCGCAAAAGATAAAAATTTTAACTTTTGCATGTTAAGTAAAAATCACTTTTTAACTTCAAAAAGTGTTTTATTTAGCAATATTCATGGCCCCTAAAATGATTTTCAAAAGTAATGATAAACAAAGTATCAATTAATTGTCAAGTTCTTGTATTAGCGTACAAAAAAAAATACAGGTATTAAAGTAAATATAATTGTCAAGTTTAGAGATTAAAAGTTATATTAATTCTATATGAATTAGAATTAATTCCATAAGATATAATCAAAATTTAACTTTTGATTTTGGCCTCTAATTTTTAAATATTCTAATTAATAATTAAAATTATTAATATTGTATCAATCAAAGTTCTTCTATAACCTAATCATCAAATTAGGTGTAAAATGTCATTTTAAATTTGACATACAATATATTTAAAACACTTAGATTAAATTGTAAATCCATATGTTGTTATTGTATAACAGATTTGATTTGACATGTGGTTGTTTGTGTAATAAGTACATGCATGCCTATAATTTGATTCACATGTTCTAGATGCTACATGTTAGATTTAAGATGACATTTAATGCTTAAATTTAGAGAATGTAATTGATACAACGCTAATCTTTAAAAGATTCAATTAAAATATTTTGAAATTTTGAAATCAATTTTGAATTTAAATGATAATTTAAGGTTGTTTGTTACAATTAAAATACATAGATTCGAGCATGTTTAATCATATAATTTATAAACATTGGTATAATTAAGTAGCACACTTAAAAGTGGTTTAGAATATGATGTTATTATTTGTGCATGTATAAAATATAATTTTAATGATTGGATTGAGATTTTTAAATAAAAGAAAACAAGAAAACTTATTTTTTTTAACCTTTTAAGCATAGGGACTTAATATCAAATTTGGTAAAAATACAGGGATTAATAGCATATTTTAACAAAACACGCACAAAAAAGAATGAAGCAACGGTGCGCGCCATCCATGCAAGTGGTAAGCGAAACAAACTCCAGTAATTTAAATTTTAAGCGCCAAATTAAATTTCATGCTCCATTTTCACCTTCAACAAACTCATAGAATCCACTACCGATGCGAACTCGATTTCTCAACGTCGATTACTTGAACGCCTTTCAATCCCCAGGCGAAACCCTAAGCTTCCTCAACCTACCGCCTCCTCACTTCCCTCCTCATACTTCCAACTTCAGTGACGATCTTCTTCACTTTGATTCGTTCCTCAACCTCCCTCTCCAGACCGAGAGATTGCCTATCGACGCCGCTCTCTCCAACTTCTTGTCGGAAGCAATTCCTCCGTTCATCGATGTCGATATCAGAGATTTCGAGGATACTCGGTTTCCAAGCGGAAATGCCAGCGCAAAGTTCTCCGCCGAGGTAAAGTGATGAGTTCAGTTCTCTTTAGTCTCCGATGCGATTTTAATTTTTTTTGCCGGATTTGGAATGAAAAATAGCTGATTATAATGTCAAGTATGAAAATCTCGATGGTTTTGGATTCTAATGGGGAGACTCCATTTTTTACGTCGTTTATTTCCTCAGAGCTCTCTGTCTCTGTTGATCGATGAATTGTCGATTGTTAAAGGTGCTTCAATAATGGAAATTACCGAGTTGTATTTTCTTAATAGAAGCAATCTAGATTCAATAATGTATAATGCTTTTCCTTTTTCTCCACTTCATATTGACTCGACGCTTGATTTTGCATTCCCTGCTTTTGTTAAAAGAAACTGCGAAAATGCATGTAGTAAGTTTTTTTCTAAATATTTTTAGTCAATGACTAAGACTAATGTTATTAGAGAGTCTAGGTTCTCTTGAAGGATTACAAACGGAAAATTAATGTTACGCATTTCGTTGTTGACAAAAATTAAGATAGTTGAGGTATTCTTACAACTGGATCGTTTTATCATAGTGAACTTGTCTTTAGGAAAAATCTTTATAATCCAGCAGCTTTGCCTCCGACGGTCTTGGTCTTTTTAGATCTAGATGATTTTATTGATGTGCAGGAAGAAGCTATGGTTTGTAATGAGAAGGAAGCAGGGGGTCAGAGAACTTTTGGATCAGAAATTCAGGAGGTTAGATTTGCAAAAAGCTTTAAACCAACTTTCTCAAATGATGTTAATCTTGTTTCACTTTGTTCTCTTTAGGATCTTCCATAAAGCTTAATTCATGCCACTGCAGGAGGATAATGTAAGCTGTGGAGCTGATAAGGATGTTCGAAGGTTAGACGTGATACTGTTTGAAACTCCCGAGCTGGATGCTTTTTTGGTATTATCTATTGTTCGTTATATATCTGAAAAGTTTATTCAGTACCACAGCAGGTATTTGAAAATTTATAACTTGTATATTTCTTTGCAGGATAATGCCCACTTTTCCGAGAAAGAGATTGAGCCATTCTCTGGAATTTCAGAGATTGATAATAATAAGGTAAATAGTAAATTATTGAATAATTTCTTTTGGAAGTCTTATATAGTATTTACAATCGGACTTTCCAGTCTTCTTACAATTTCCTTAGGCTTAGCTTTTTTCCTTGTGGATGCAGAATAATAGATACTAATCTTTGGCTGGGTTATATTAAGTAGTAAAATTCATTTCTTTTTAATTTGCGTAAAGTAAGTTTACAGATCAAGTTTAATGATCACCTCAGAGCTTTAGAGAGGTTTTATATATTTAATTTAACATTTAAAAACTCCTACAGATTGGTCTTAATTTGCTCAGAATGCTGATGGATCTGCAGTTTCTCCACATATCCTATAGGCTTCTTTTTTTACACTTTTTCCTACATGCAGCTTTAGTCATATCTGGCTCGTGTATTACCTGGTTGAAAATTGGATGCAAGTTTTATATTTATTTTGATCAAAGAAAGAAAAGTAAAGCAATGTTTTAAGTATCTGATGCTTCATCATATTCAGTTGATTCTGTTGAAAAGAAGGAAAAAAGAAGAAAAAGAACGTATAAAAATAGCTAACTGATGCAAAAGATCTGCAGTGTTTAAAGGAGAGATATTACTGTTACTGCTTTAAGTAAGCTTTAATGATCCTTCAAATTCTTAGAAAAATTTGGTGTCTCTTTTGAATTGAATCTTTCTTCAGGATGAGACGGGCCCTATACTGCAGTTTCCTGACAAGATTCAAGAATCTGTTTATTCAGTTGAAGATGTTATTTCAGAGTGCAACAGGGAGCAAAATATTTATATGCTGGAAGAGGATAGTTCTTTTGGAGGTTTAGAGCTCTTACAGCATAGCACCTTCCCCATTTTGGAGGTGGATGAAATAAGTCTGGGTATCATGACAAGTCATTCTATTGATGATGTACTTCCTACTGCTTTTGAATCTATTGAATCCCAGCTGTGGACTCAAGAAAATGATGTGCTTACTGACAGCAAGGAGCTCTTGGGCTCTATTGGGAATGATATCTTAAAGTTTCTTTCTGATCTCTGTTTAGTGGAAAAATATCCGGAACCTGAGCTAGCCTTCCCAGAGATGTTCCTGGATGTGAACATTATATGCATGGTGGAAACTCCTCAAGCTGATGGGAATTCTGAACTTGTTATGGCAAAACAGGATACTGGTTATCTTTTTCCCACAAACCTGGTTATTTTTGAGGAATTCCAGATTTTTGATGTTGATTCATCTCAAAACTTTGATGTGTTTATGAACAGACAAATAACCCATGAGCCAGAAGCATGTAACCATATGTTCAAGGAAGACATGAATTTCAAGAGTTTCAGTGAATTGGTTGTTAGTCATGAACTTGTTTTGGTAGATGAAACATTCAAATCTTTGCCTATACCTGTTCTCTCTGATCATGGAAGGTTGAGGTTACCATGCACAGTTATCGAGGAATTACTGTCTGATTTGAAGCCGCTGCCCCTATCTGCATCTGATGGTATCTACTTGGACTGGTATATATTGGAAGATGATAAATGCAGCAGTAAAGTTCATGCTTTGTTTCAGAATATGATGGAGGAGATAGATGCTTCCAGCATTGATTTTGAACAGGAAAGTTTTGAGGGTAGGAAGTTAGTTTCTGACTTCATTTTCTCAGATGATGCTTTAACAGGATCAGCTACTGAACAATATGAGGAAGTACCGAATGTAACTTTTGATCGCGTACCTATGCTTAATGATAATCTTATGGCTGTTGCGTCCAATAAGTTACAAGACAACGGTTTCCCAAAGCCAGGAAACTCGGAACAATTAGCAGAAAAAGATGATAAGAGGGCTTCATTACTATTCAAGGCTATGTCACAATTCAATGATCTTGCTTTTTTCTTGAATCCCCAGAAAAGTAGCGCTAGAGAAAATGCTGGACCTGAGGCTATGTCTTCCAATCCAAAGGCTGAATTATCCAATGTTTCATCTGGTCGTTCAGTTGAAGCATGTGAATCTACTGGTCTACAGTCACAAGTCAATGGTCCAGATTTTTTCTTGAATCCCCAGAAAAGTAGTGCTAGAGAAGATGCTGCACCTGCGGCCAGGTCTTTTAACCGAAAGGCTGAATCACTCAATGGTTTATCTGGTCATTCAGTTGAAGCATGTGCTTACACTGGTCTACCGTTACAAGTCAATGATCTTGATTTTTTCTTGAATCCCCAGAAAAGTAGCACTAGAGATAATGCTGGACCTGCGGCCATGTCATTCAACCCAATGGCTGAATTACCCAATGTTTCATCTGGTCATTCAGTTGAAGCATGTGCATCCACGGGTCTACTATTGCAGCAGTGGGATATCATGGTTTACAATATAAAATTGCCAGATGATATCTTGATACTGATTGAAAATTTTGAAAAGTGCTATCTAGCTATCTTGCAGAATGAGACAGAGCTAATTTCATTTTTGGGAGAAGATAGGTATGAATTGCTTAGCCTTCCAAAGAAAAAGTTAATGGACTGTATTAAGAAAAAAATGGCACGAAGAAATACTTCCCATGGTGATGAAGATATTATGGCATTTGTCACGTTGTGCGCTATTAAGCAAATGGCTTGGTACATGTGTTTCTATGGCATCAATGCAGCTCACTTATATGTAGACAAGCTATGTCGAAGCCTTGGGTGCATAAAGTCAAGATTAAGTTTCCTTCATTCCTTGATTGAGGATGCTCGTAGCAAGGTTGATGAGGAAATAACTACATCACATCCCTCACTCCGTGTTATACGGGGAATTTTACAGTCAAAGACCAGCTCAAGTAATTCCAAAGTGCTGATCTTGGCGGAGCAAGTCTTCTGGTGGTCTTTGAAGAGTTTGTTGATGTCTATGGGATTATCCTGGAACGAGCTATCAAGTTTCTGCACAAAAGCAAATCCATCAGGTGCCTATAAGATGGATTCTCAGCTGATTTCAGATTGTTGGTTGGTATCTCAGGAGTAAGTTCCAAACCTTCAATATCTAATATATTGTGGCATATTATTTGCAAAATGCTTATCAGCAACTCACTTCATTTGGTGCTATATGATTTTTTTTTTTCTTTTGCTCTGTGAAAAGGTCAACTTAATAAAGTTGTTACTGCTGGACATAGGAAATATTAGTTCCCAACCAGTGCAGATTTGTACTCATGAATTCAATGACCTATTCCTAGTTCTCTATTTATACAGTATGTATAAGGTAACCACTTTAAAAGGATAGGTGACTAACAGGAGACGTGATTGTGTATAGTCTGCAAGTACACAAATATTCCTAGATAAGATTGCTATGACACATCTAGAACCAAATATAAGATGTTAGTAAATTTGGGAGATATTGTTGGAATGCAACGAATTTTAGCTTTGATTTAACCATGTAGGTTAATTGCAGTATTTCTCATAGCAAAGGCATGTGGGACATTTTTGAAATATTTATCCAACTTTTAAAAGTCTCACCAAAAGATTAAGAATGCAACGCATTGCACATTATGGAAAACTAAAGATAAAACTCTGAAGTGGGTGGGTCCATCCGAAACTTTGGTATGCCTGTTGTGCAGTGTTAGGAAGCCATATGTGATACTCTCTTTCTTTCTCCTCAAGGAATGTTTCTGCATCTTTTCCATTCAACAAGTTCAACGTTATTGTGGAATATGGAGGCTTTTGTGGCTCATCAAGAGTATCTTCTTTCCCCCCCAAATCAGTTGGCTTGACTCATGTTCACTTTCTGAAGATTGAACTGGATGACTATAGTGCTTCCAAAGCACTTTGCGAAGGTGTTGATATCCCCCAGATTGCAAAGAAGTTGACGGTAAGTCTCTTCTTTCTTATTTGATCAAAGAATTTATCTATTCATTGATGATATCTATTCAAACCTGCTATTTCGAGTAGGATTATGAACAGAACCGCTGAGCTAAATGCGTGGGTGTACTATTTTGTTAATTTTAGTTTTACTCCTAGAGTCGCATTTTGTGTAACAAAATTCAAATAAAAATTATAGCACAAAAAGAAATTATTAATTCTAGTAATACCGTTAAGCGGGTTTTGTTAGGTATTAGGTCAAGGACTGAAGACATTAAGAGTTCAAAAGATTTGTAAATTCTTATAAACTAATGAATACATCAATTCAACACCAAAGTTGAAATCTGTGGTTAGAGTAAACAGAGGAACAAAATATTGCACGTAATTGATAGAATGACCCCTTAGAATATAAATTGTGAGTTTAAGCATGTTGCTTGTGTTAGTAGTTTGCAATGTTACTGGTTTATTTAGCACATTGCTCAGAAAAGTATAAACTAAACAATATAAAATTACCTATTCGTATCAATAAACAAACAAGTGCTAAGCTCAATGGATTAAGCTCATTTGGTGGGCTTTTATATATTATATGGGTTAAGCCCAATAGTTTTGCATTAGAATAGTTAATAATTGCATGCACTTTTATGATAGTCATTTAAAAAAATCAAAAGCCTCAAAGAAATTGCCTTATCCCTCAGGGTTTGTTTTTTTTTTTTTTTTTTTACTTTTCCATACATTACTTCTAACAGCCTGTATTTGAAGTTGAGAAAATTTCTCTAGGACGAGTTAGGGGTGCATAGCTGAGTTACAATATGGGTGCTTGATTTGTATTAAATTGGTCTTTACCATTGAAGTTGATATCCTTTTTAATCCTTAGGAATGAAAACAATTTACAAATTATTTATATTCATCAATTAAATAACCGCCAAAAATTGACTGCTGTAAGGGATAAGTTCAGAAGTTTAAAGTAATATATTTCCTTACGGAATTAGCTGCGTCTCTGATTCTTCATGTAATTGTTTATTGCTCTGTAATCATAGTGGTAATCACAGACATTCTCTGAAGATGGTACCAATGTTTTAGGAAGGGGAGTTTCATTCAATCCTGGCCCTTGATAATGTGAACTACGAGAATGTGGAGGACCTACTGAACTTTCTACCCATTGTAGACAAGCATAACAAGGGGTCTGTCGGAAGTGGGAAAGAAGAAGAAGCCTATAGTTTGCCTCTGCCAGTTGCAGTTGAAACCAATCCAAACCCGCAGAGATTGGCAGACATGGTAATTATTGTGAACATGCAAAATTTTGATAAGGAAATGATCGTATCCAGAAGATCTACTTATCAAAAAATTCTTGCAATGGAGAAAGAAGGAGCTCAAGTAGTGGAACGCGATTCAAATCTTCCAGTGGATGTCATAATTAGCTCTGCAATTTGCCTAGTATGGTATGATTCCGGAAACATAGGAAGGAAAGCTGCCATTTCAGATGAAACATCTTCTTGCTTACAGTTGTGCATTGAGAATATTGCAACTAACATTTTGACATTGCTGAGTTTTACTTTCAATGGCTGTTTCCTGGTAATTTTCGCAATTTACATCAATTTTTTTTAACTTTGACTTTCTTACTTAACTACTTTGAAAATCTTTAAGTTTCAAGAAGATAAATGCCAGGTTTTGTTTCTGGTATCTTGGGATGCTTAGAACCAGACAATCTAAGTTTTTGCTTGGTAGTACCTTTCTGTTCATCAATATGGTTAGCGTAGGTTTATCGGACCTCTAATAAAAAATCTTTAAGTTGCTTCCATTCATTTTCTGTGTTGCTCGTAACTAATAATCAATAAAAACGACTATGGTAATTTGATGCTGCTTTTCTGCATTCGTAGCCATCTTTTGCTGGCTTGGTCAGAATCAGCAGATTAGTAGTTATAGGTGATGTTCTTGCTTTTTCACCTGTATGGACTTTTGGTTTAGGTTGAAAATTAAAATAAACCCTAGGGTAGACAATTTTGTTCATTAAATGCGCAAGATGAGACATGGTGCTCTGGTAAGATGGAAATTCTGCACTATTTTCAGTAAAACATTAAACTATTGTTGTTGGAATCTGAAATTTGAATTACTATAAATTTTATGTACTTTCTGTTCAAGGTATTTGAGGGAGGCATTGGCTTCCTTTCTACTGTAATGGAATCCTCAGCTGGACTCTATGCAGCAGCAGCAAGTTTGGGAATTGACTTCCAGCTATTTTGTTCTTATTCATCTGAATCAACTGATGAAATTATACTAAACTGCATTGACTATGCTGCTAAGACGACCAGGGGCCCATATCCAAAGATGCCTGATTCAGAAACTCTTGCAGAATCGTTCCTTACTAAATTTCCTTCAGTTAATCCTTTGACAGCGCATGCAATACTCTCTTCGGGAGGAATGCTCGTTGAGTTCCTTCAGTGGTCACATGAACGCAGGATTCAGGCAGTTCAAAACTACTGTGTACCAGATGAAAGTATTGCTCTTTTCAGTGCTTTGTGTAAGTACGGTGAGCGGGAGGATTCAAAATCTGTAATGACAGACTGCTCTTCTTCTGTATCTTCGGGTCGTAACTCTGACAAGTGTCATTGCAACGTTGGTTCTCAAGGAAAACAAGGCAAACGCAAAAATAGCTCTAATAAAGTCAGCACAAGGATGGATGAATCACAGCATTTTGAGCCTGTGAGCAAAGATGAGTTCCTGCATCCTTCTGGACTGTCGAAGCAATATGAATCTTGGAAATCTACAGGTTCTGAGATGTTCCAGGATTACAAAAAGCTCAGTTCATCTTTAAATGATATATTTGATCAAGAGCAGGATTTTGATTTTCTCCATCAAATTCCTGGGCGATATGATTCTGACATCTATGAAGGTCCTAACATGTTAAAAGAGGCAAAAAAGCCCAAACTCGATGTACCCTTGAAAGATGATATATGGGATTACAATCTGGGAGAAAATGCAAGTATACTGAATAGTTTGGACTGGCAAAACACTAATAGATTTGAGAATCAGCGCGAAGAACTTACAAGTGAAGTTACTGACTTCGCTGACAGTCCGATGTCTGGTGAGGATTTCTCTTGCTTTGGTAACTCTAATCCTTTCTCCTCTTTGGTGTCGGAGATTGAAGAGGATTCTACTAGAAAATCCAAAATTGCTAGAAGATTGTCATTTACTAAAGGCAGTCACACTGTTTTCCCATATGTTTCTGAGATCAACATTGGTTCAGATATGTTGAGTTCTGTAAAATGTCCTAGACAAGGTCTTGTAGGAACTAATCCTAATTCAGATGCAAGTCCCAGCAACCAAGAAAACTCCATACGGGATGTTTTAGCTCAGCGATCTGCAGCTTGCAAAGGATCACTACTAAAAAACGATGTATCAAATCATAGTGCAACATCACTCTCAAAGGCCATTCTTTCAAACCAACCACAATTAGGTTCACCTTGGACGATAGAATTTCTTAACAGGATCAGGGAGAAGAGCAGATTACGTCAGCAGAATCTTCCTTCTGATACATCTGCTTCACCCTTTGGCAGATCAGGAAATATAGCAAAAGTTCCTAAGAGAAGAAGAAGTCCATCAATTCTTGAGTTTTTCAAATACCAAGGAGGCAACACTCCTAAGAAAATACTAGAACAAAGGAAGCAGAAAAGACCTCCACAAGCATCCAGCTCATCTAAGAATGAAAAGACTTCATCCTCCCTTACACAAACATCGACACCCACTGATAAGAGAACAAGACAGGTTTGTATAAACTACCCTCTGTATTTGTCGTGTACTACAGATACAACTGCATATGTCTACAATTTAAACCATGCACTTTTTCTCCTCCAGACTCTATCTTTTGAAATGAATGGAAGTGGAAGTCAAACTAAGCTAGTTTGGAGAGACGGAGGAGCACATGGTTTGAGCAAAAAGCTTCGCTATTAATAATCACGATGGAAACAAACGTGGTCCAATGTATAAGGGTATAGATTCATTTGTAAAATTAGCAGGTTGGTTCAATTACGCTCTCCAACAGTTTCTTTTTCCGTTTAGAAATTAGCATTAAATACAGAGATATACTATCTTATTTAAATTTACTTGTTTTATGCAGAACTTCCTTTAAACATTACATGAACTTGGAGCAGTTGCAACACTTTTTTCAAGAATGTATCCATATGGCTCAACGGTAAGCTCAAATAGCAGAGTCATGCCAGAAATATTTGATTTGCTCAGAAATTTTGAACTGACTAGCCCATAGGCAGCTAGGATTTATAAAACGTTCATTAGGTGTGATGTGTTCAGGCTTGTTTGTTAGTTGGAATGATTGCTTTTTTGTTATAGTTTTATCTTTTATGATAATAGTATTGTACCCCAAGAAACAGAAAAGCTCCATCTTAGTGAATCAGTTGTGAGCTTGAAGCGAAGTAGCAGGACTGGTGACAAAGACATGCTTGACTTATTAGTGATGTTTCCACAAAATTAATTCTAGATTTTAATTTATTGAGCAGAATGAATCGGTTCCTATATAATTAATGGGTCCCTGTGTATCTATAATTTAAAACCTCAAAATCCAAATTTGCTGCTTGAGCTTTCAATGAAATTGGTTGAATCTAATTTTTCACTGTTTCTAACAGGAGAGATGAGCAACAAATAAAGGAAGAATGCTATTTTCACAAATTCAAATGATAGGGATTTCTTGATTGGACTTTGATGTACCTATCAAACACATATTTCCTTTTAGAGGATCAGCTGCTTTACCCTGCTTAGCGTTCTTTGTCCAGCATACTGCATCTTTGAACATGCTAGTTCTTCTTGCCATTCTTAAGGTTTCTCACTGTCATTACAAGTTGTTGTCTTTCCCCTTCCACTTCTGCAAATTTGAGACTTATTTCAGAATACCTTTCTTCCATGTCTTTAAGCTCACGCTCCATAGATTTGTTCCTTTCCTTAAGACCTTCCACTTCGCTTAGCAATTCGGCAAGATTAACATCACTGCTGGTATCGTAAGTAGGAAAAACATAAATGATTAGCCAATGAACTCATCTACAGTAAATATATTGCTTAATAATTAACTCTGATTCTTGAGACAAACAGATTGGCCTTGTTGTTCACAACTTATTGTATGCTCATACCTTTCAACTGGTACTGCTGTTGTTGACAAAGGCATGCCTTCTGCAACGGTAGTCTTAGAATGGAGCTTATCTCGTGACTTTCTTCTTTCCTCAGATTTGTTAACATATATAGGTTCCTGTATTTTGAACATTGGTAATATTGAGACTGGAGTAACTATCTAGAACTAAATGGATGGAATTGGAAGCATATTAACAATAAGGATGAAACTGAGATACAAGTTACCTTAACTAAAATTTCAATTGTGATGTCTAGAATTAAAGGAATTTCTATCTCAATTATGCATTGATTGATATAGTTTTGAAGTGGCAACATTATTTATGTCTTTATTTCTTTCCCGTTAGTACTGCTCAATAGAGTCACTCTGTTTCTATAGAGTTATAATAATTCTGAAATACCGTTTCTATGATTGTTTCATGAAACTAAAGTATTGCTGTCTAGTTGCATGACAAATCACAAAACTATATTATTCAATGCATTTTTATAATTGTAATCCACAGACCTTTTGACACCGATCTGCAGAAAAACAATGACAAACTTTTAGTTGTTCCATGAAGCTTTCGAGCTCTTCAATCATATTGCTGAGATTACTTTCCTTCTCCGGAGCTGAATTAGCTGATGTTTTCAAAGCAGTTTCCCTGAGGTTTATACATTCCTGCCAGAGGTTGTGAAATTATTAAGCTTTGCTATCGATGAATGAGAACTTATATCAGCTTGGATGTTTGCATTGCATGAAAACGTAGAATGTAAACATTTCATGACTAGATGAAGGATATTATATATCAATGTGGTTTTCTTCCACCATTGATGTTTGTTAAATATGACACAGAGAGAATTTTTCCATGCATAACAGCTAATTTTTTTATAGAACAACTACCTTAAGCAACCTCATTTTTTTCTGCAAGCTAGTGATATCCTTGGATTCTTGAGGAGCTGAAGTAGAGTGGCTGCTCTTCGAGGCGATGACAGCTTGACCACCGCTACTTTTGAGTTCTTTCTGTATAGAGCCAATTTCTTCTTCCTTCTTCTGCAGGTCATTCTTTAATTGAGATACCTGTTTCCTCAGTTTATCTTTCTCCCTTTCTTCCCGGACCAAGCTATGTTTTAAGTCATTACACTCCACTCTAATATTTTCCATTTCTGACTGCAAATTTGAGATCATCATCTCCTTTTTATCCTTCAAAGACCTCGTGCTAATTAATTGTTTCTGTGCCTTCTCCGTTTCCTTCTTTGCTAAAGTGATTTTTTTCTCAAGTTCATCTCTTTCTTTATTCCATCTTTGTATCAGCATCTCAGTTTTTTCATTTGATGCCTTCACTTTTTTGGTTTCATCACTTTGCTTCCCATTTTCTTTTGCCAGATCAGAAAATTGGCTTCTCTGCTCTTCGAGCTTCTGGATCTCAGTCTTAAGCATTTGAATTTCTTTAGAGAATTCCTCCTGCTTTTCCTTCTCTTGCCTTTGTGCATATTCAAGTTGTGAAGTCTTATCAGTAAGTTCCATTGACATTTTCTCTATTTGTTTTGCTTTGAGATCTAGTTGGTGTGAAAGGTGTTGCCATTCAACTGCAGTCTGATCCTTAAGTAGCTCAAGTTCTTCATTGGCTTTTTGGAGCATTTCTTCCAGATCTCTTTTTTGCATCTGCAGGTCATTTGCTTCTTCAACTGCTTTCATGGTCATCTTTTCATTCTCATCAATCCTACTGGCCATTTCAACGGACAGCTTCTTAAATTCGTCTTGAAGCCGCTCGGCATTAGCAGCATTTGTCCACCTTGACTTTCTTAATGCCTCCTCTGCTCGGATTGCCCTCTGCTCCTGCTCGGTTTTGGAATGCATCAAGGCGTTGAGTTCTTCTTCAAACCCTTGTGTCCGATTCTCCAGTTCTTTGTTGAATTCTTTGACTTGACTTTCTAGTTCATTAATGGCAATTAAAGACTCTGAGTATTCTTCTGATTGCTGCTTGAGTTTGTCCTCTAGTCTTTGTACCTGAGATTCAAGTTCATCTATAGTAGCCAAATATTCTGAGGACTCCTTTTGTGCCTTTATCGATTCTTGTTGCTGGTTTTGCTTTAACTGTGAGGAGATTTCATCATTTTCCCGGCTCAGTTCTTCTATATGCATCTCTAACTCCTCCTTATGCTTCTTGTAGAACTCCAACTCAGCATTCAGGTCTGTGATTGTCTGCTTCATCATGTGTACTTCATCGGCATCATGTTGTTCATTCAACCGCACCTCTTCAATGCTGGTACTTGCTTCTATCTCACTGGAGAGGCGAGATATTTCCCGGTTCTTTTTCTCTAGCATTTCATTAAGATCTCTTACTGCAAGAATCAAATTAGAATTGGAATCCTCCGTCTTCTGCAGCTGCAAATGAAGATTGGCATTTAATTCCTTTTGATGATCCAGCTCCTGCCTAATTTCCTTTAGCAGAATCTTTGACCCCTCATTCTCATCTTCCGATAGACTTTCAAGTACTTCCTCATCCAGATTGTTCTTTGACTTGAGTCGTTCAAACTCCACCTTCATTGCATCTCTTTCTTCTTTAAGGCTGGTAACTTGTCTCGATAAATCTTGAGTCCTTTTGTTCTCCTTCGTAATCTGTTTCCTAAGAGATTGCAACTCTAATTCCGATACTTCTACCTGCCTCAATAACATAGCATTTTCACTTCTGAGTTTCTCAACAGGATTTTCTGATTCCTTATTCCATTCTCTTGGGACGTCTTCGGGGCTAATAGCTAACTCCGCTAAACTTCCATCAGAAGTTGAACTGGCCGACCAATCCGTGTTTGTTCTCTGGTGCATGTTCTTTTTAGTCATGCCAGTATCCACTGCTCTCTTAGGCATAGAGTTCTGCCGTAGAGATGAATATAATTCAGCGGGGTCGAACTGCCCATCCTATGAAAGAATTAAAGAACAATTTAATTGTAAACTTGCATAAAATAGCCATCTGTTCCAGGTAGTAATTTCAGGATGCTTTAAAACCCAAATCATTGCCATGCTAAACTATAGTAAAACCAGATAAGTGGGGCCTTTGAACTTACTTCTGTTAAAGTTTGGACATTGTCACTGTAATTGATGCCTTGGCTTTGCAGGCTTCCCTCCCTGGAAATGGTCAAGCCTTCACCATCTCCAATATATCTGATATTGAAATTTCGTATAGGTAAATGGAGCAAGAAAAAAAATTAAGGTAAATAGTGAATGAATAGAGATGGGTTATTAATGCTTGTATCACCTCTGATCTTCTGCTCCTTCAATTTTATGAATTGTCACCTATGGGTCATCATGAATTTCCAGAACCAAATTACAGTGAAGCCAATATTAGATTTTGAAATAATAAAAACAATTAAAATGCTTGAGGCGGTCACTTGACAGTGAGAGAGAACTAACATGTAGAATGGCACCGGAGTTGGCAAACTTGAGCGGCAGAGATACAGTAACAGGTTCAGTTTCTGCAGCAAAATCAGCAAAATCAATCGAAGCTTCACCGAGAAACCCTGCTTTTGAAGATCCCTGCAACCAAACCCAGAAAAATCAGCAAAAACCACTCACCAGTGGAAACTTAAACAATGGGGAAGAAAAGCCAAAAAGCTGAGGAATTATTACATTTGAGACAACGAAATGGTAAATTTTTTCACTCAATTTCCCTGTTTTTATCTCTCTAATCATTTTCACAGTTTCATAAACAGGATTCTCCCACAAACAACTCCCATCTTGAACTGCCACTTTCTCTAATTTCAGCGTCGGCTTCCCAACATCCTCCGGCACCAACGCTATAGTTACGGCGGACTTTTTCAACCGTGGCACCTGAAAAAAAAAACAAAAGAGGCTAAATCAGGTAAGAGATCTTTCAAAAACTCTAATAAATTTCTTAACTAGGAATCTAACTCAGTTGTACCTGAGTTGCCTGAAACTGCAATTGAAACACTACTTTGATCTTCTTCTTGTCGCTCTTCCATGCCTTAAACATGGTTTACTTTTTTTTTTCAGTCGTATATATGCTTTTAGTTTCTCTGCTGAATGTTTGCTGCAAATCCCACTTAATGCATTGGGATTCTGACTGAAAAATAATCCACAAAAAAAGGGCGTAGTTTGCTGGGGGAATGCTAATGTGTGGTGAAAGCAATTAGATCTTCCAGTCTGTGAAATTCCTTTAGTTCAGGAAATTAGAGATTGTCAAAATGGAAGATGACTCAGAGTCAAAACTAATAAATTTAGTGCATTACAGTGCAAATAAAGAAGCTTCTTTATAATATATTAACCAAAAGAAATCTACTTATAATTCTAAGTAATAAAAGTTTTGGAATTGGAACGTAGTTTTCTTTTGATTGCAGCAAGGCACGAGGTGCCAAACTTCAAACCAAACAGATGGCTGTTTCATCTTATATAAAATTTAATATATTAAAAATATATTTTATATAAATTTTACATACTTTTATATTAAATATCATATTATTTTTATCCACAGGATTAGCTAAAATGATAAATATTTTTTTTATTTAATTAGTGATTGAAAGTTAAATATTTACTTTAAATGTAAATTAATATTAAAATTCGTGATTAGGATCCACTTTTTTTCTTAGTAATTCAACTTTCTTTAATAGAAACCTCAAACTAAAAAAAATATTTTTTAGTGTTTTATTTTGTAAAATTAAGTTTGATCACGAGGAAAACAACCAAAATTAAGCAAAAGAAAGGAAAAAAAAAAGGCACGGCAGAAGTTAGCACTTAGCTGTTACTTATCATATCATTAAAGCATCTTCCTTTTTTATATTTGTATCGCATTTAAGAAAGGTATTGTGGACATCAAAATGACTCATTTTTAGGCATTTAATAAAATTTTTAAATAATATTAAATACCGTACAAAGTGAAATTGGAAGTGTCCGTTGCATCAAACCCCAATAAAAGGATACAAATAATAATATTTAAAGAAAATAATTAATAAATGGTTCTATTAAATTTAATAAAAACAGTATGATTAAATAAATTCAATGAATTAATTTTCAGTTAGAGCATTTACCCATTAATTAAAAGAAAATATTATTGCTTATTAGGACAGTATTGTAACTGCCAAATGATTAAACATGATTTGACAAAAATTATAGAGATGTGATTTAAAGGTTTAGAATTGGATGGTTTTCGGAATGGATAAATTATAATTATCGGTAGTTTTAGGAATTATTGATTAGCGACAGCGATGGCCACATACCGAAACCCTTGAGGTTCGACAAATCTGATCCATATTTAACAAAAGCTTCATCGTTTCCAGCAATGCTAAAAAGGCCTTAACATTTATTATTGGGTGCTTTTTTGTAGGTCAAATCCCCGCCAATTTGCTCTGTAATATGTGTGGAAACACGTTGCTGCATGTGCTCCCTTCTCTCTCTTGTCCCCACTCACAGACACCCACCTAGACTTTTCTAAAGATTGAAGTTTATAGAGTTAATTTGTGGAAGTGAAATATTTTAATTTTAAAATAAGAGTTAAATATTATCATATTTTCTATAAAAAAAATTGTACTTATAAGTGGGATGTGTCAATTTTAGAATTTTCCTTTTAAAACTTTCACTAGTAACATATTAAATAATTTTCCTAATTTCATTATATTTATTTAAATATTAAGATAATATTTAAAAAGTCACTTAATAATTAGATTTTGATATAATTATTTATAATTATACAATGATGACATATTTAGATAATCATTATAATTGATGAGTCTCATCGAATTAGATATAATTGAAGTACTCCAGTTACACTTTCTCATTATTAGGAGGAAAGTGAAAATTGAAATAATTACATAAGTTACATTCAAAGTCAATTTTTAAAAAATTATTTTATACAAATTATAATATTGTTATAAGCATGAACAGGTATGAATATTTGGGATGATTATGGCAAAAAAAATTCTTATATTAAAAATCCTAAAAATATATATTATAAAAAATATGTAATTTTTATAAAATTATAATAAAATTTTATATTATTTAAATCCTAAAAAAATTAAAGTTATAATTAAAAATTTTGTAAAAAATTAATTTACATGTTATAAAATTGCTATAATATATTTATTTATAAAAAATATGGTCAAAAAATATGAATATAACTTATTTATGTGTCCGTGATATATTGGAAGGTTCATTATTTCAATTGAGATAATGAAAAATCATTTCATTTTTTTAGTTAGAATTTTAGGTGGTTCTCAAAAAAAGATAGCGAAAAAAATTATCCCTAGAGTAGATACTAAGAGGAATGTATAAACCAATGCTTCCATAAATTCAATCGTGGTTTATAATTATAACTTCCGTAATTGTTTATTTAGAATCATCTCTTGAATAAAATAAAGAAATAACAAGAATAAAAGAAAAGGCAGCGATTTAAATCAAGATTTTTCCAATAGCCTATGGCAAATCACAAATAAAAGTAGAACTGAAAAATAAAGCAATCTTGCATCAGACAACTTGTCTTCTTGTAGTTGGATCTCCAAGTTTTTGGAATGCTCCAAATTCTACTTCAGCATCCAAATCTATATTAATACCGGCAAAAACATCGTTATAAAAATAATACAATTATTCATAAAAAATGTTATAATTTTTTATCAAAACTTATTTATAAAAAAATAATTTTCTAAAGTTATGGTAAAAAATTATATCATTTAAAAGAAGTGTTATGAAAGTTATTAGACAATTTTAAAAAACTTTTTTTTAATGAATATTATATATTATAAATTTTATATTGTTTTTTATTTAGTTTACATATTATAAAAAGGGATATAACCTAGCATAAGTTTTTATAATTAAAGTTATAGGCTTTAAATCCAAATATTATAAGATCGATGCTAATGATGCAAATACAAAATATTTTTTTACACCATACCATGGAGTATGATACCATTTGAGAGAATTGTGCTAAACACAAGTGCTATAGATAGCTCACGAATTCTTTAATTTGAGACATTCAAGATTTAAAAATGTGATTGAAAAGGCATTTGCGATTCTAAAAAAAAAGATATTTTTCATATTAACAATATCACCTTAGTATAATATAAAAAAATTAAGGTTGGGTCGTACTAACATATTGCATATTTCATAACTTGAATCATAAGTGAAATTGAGATGATCCACACTTTGAAAAGTACATGAAAGAAGGAGACATAGATAATCTTAATGATGTAGATCCAAATTCAGATGATGAACTCGGTCAATGACAAACAATTATTATAAAAGCATATGTTAAATATTAAAAACGGAATAAGCCAACAAACATGCACTAGAACAGTTAGGTAGAATTACATATAATGTGTAATTTTCTTGTTATTTTTATTAATAATCGCATTATCAACAACTTTTTTAGACTAACATAATACATGTTGTGATTTAATTTTAATTTTGTTGCTTGTTTAGAAATTATTTTTATCAAACTAGTCATTTTTTATAGTTTTTAATATTTTTTAAAAATAAAAATTATATAATTGTGTAATTACAATTTTTATTACCAAACATTACATAAGAAATTACAATATAATTACACTCTATTAACTAAATACGTATAATAAATTATAATTATTTATAATTACAAGAGAGTGTAATTACTACCATAATAATTACACTTTCATTTAATCCCTCTATGTTGCCCAAGCATACCCTAAATTGATTCAAAATGTGAAACGTTTTAAAATTAAGTTTAATTAGTTACTCTTCAACTTATGTGTTAGTTAACACATTAAAGGATAGTTTGGATATAATGTAAAGAATATTTAAAATATATAAATTAAATTTTGAATATGTAAGTATTATTGTAAGGGTAGTATAAATCTACGTACTAAAAATAATAAAGGCTATTTTATTTTTAAGTTTTCTTATGCTAATTATTGTGAGGTTAAATAATGATTTGAATATGACGTGAAACATATTTAAAATATATAAATTAAAATTTGGATATATATACTATTGTACGAATAATTTAGGTCTCGTATTAAAAAATTAATTTCATTAAAACTTGTAAAGGATATTTCTTTTAACCTATCATTTGAACTACTTATTAATATACGCATAATTAATTTTAAATAGGTTTCATATCAAAATTTATATAAATGTCTAATGAAATTAATCTAATTATATATTTATTAATATTTAGATCCAAATAAGAAGGAAGAATTGGGTTTAACACCTGCCATTGTCAGATGTCAGCACTCACATGGCGTTTCAGATGAGGTTAGTTTTTTTTTTCCTCTTTAATTATTCAACTCTAGAAATGACTGATAAAAGCTGATCGACTGTCTCCTTTCCTCAAATTGCAACAATTGTAAAGCAGTTTGTGTAAAGCCAACGTTAAAACTTATCTACACCATCCACAGACAATGAACAAAATGGGGGTGTAGTAGGGGACTGAGTAACAACAGGTATTGTTTCACTATCTTATAAGAAGTGGTCGCCATGGTCCACTCTCGTACCGCCACCTTTGTAGAGGAACAAGCATAGCAAACACACTTGAATGGGATGTGGGGAGGGGCCTGTCTTGGGGTACAGTGCCAGGAAATTAGATATTGATGGCTATAAATTCTGGGTTTCAATTCAATTCTCACAAGGCAAGGCAATGTCGCAGCCTTGAATGGTAGTTTTCAGTTAGGTGTCAGCAAAATTCAATTCATGGCCTTAATTGAAATGAGGGAAGTATGTATGTCTGTAGGATTATAATGCTTTCTTGTGATATGGTGTGATGCTTTTGTTTTTGTTTTTATGTGTACACGTGCAAGAGGTGAGTCTCTTTAGCTTTAAGTGAGTTTCAACTGTTTCCAAGAATTTTTTAAGTTGGTATGATTGTGTTGTTTATATTAAATCGGATTGGTTTGTTGGATCGAGAATCAGATTTTAGACTGTATTGAAATATAATTGAATTGTTTATATTTTATATTGAAATATACTCCAAAATCCATGACCCAAATTTGTTTTTTATATTTTATAATTAGTTAATTTTGGTTGAATGAATGTTAGACTTTCGAATAATGTTTTAAAACATTTTAAATTTTAGAGTTAAATGTTGATAATTTGGTTAATGTTTTAAAATTTTAATTGAATTTAGAATGTATAATTAGTCTTTATGTTTTTTTTGTTATTTTTTTATAAATTTATTTAACTTATTTAATTTTTCTTATTTTTTTTAAAATTATTTTTATTTTTATCATTTTTTATTTTTATTTAAAAATTATTCAAATCAAGAATCGGTAGTCTGATCGATTCGACCATTAGTTCAGATTGAAAAATATTGGACATAATAATAAATTTAGCTTTCAATAGTTACCTTTTCTTCATTTTGATTCTAATTTTTATTTTTGGATTACTTTGATCTTCAACCTTCAAATTTTAATTAAATTAATTTTTTAAATGAAAATTTTGATTAGACTTATGAAATTTTAATGGTACTAATGTGGCAACTCAAGTTACAACTTAGGTGTACATAAAAATTCAAAAAAAAAAATTAAACAATATTAAAAAATTCAACAAATTTAAATGCTCATATTTTTAAAAAAATTTATCCGTGTTAGCAATGAAGTACATGTAGATTATCATACAAGTGGTCATGTTAGTACTATTAAATTTTTAACAATTCAATTAGTCTTTTAGTCCAAAATAATTTGACTAAAATTTAGAATTTAAATGAGGAAATAATAAAAAAATTAAGGTCAAAATAAGTTAATTTTATTATTATGCCTTGTAAATTTGCATGTATAATTTATAGAGCCTCACTCTTTGTTTAGATTAAAAATTTAATTTGTTTTTAGTAGAATAATTATTCAAACCCAAATTATTTTTAAAATAGTTTAACATCCGGAAAAAGGCCACAATTTGAGTACGAAATTTAATATTTTTATTTTTGTGTAAAAGAACACTCTCAATTTTGAAGATAAAATAGAATATTGGGCCTTTGTTAGATCCAAATTTCATTGGTTAATAAAGTTGGAAGCAACAGTATGGGCCAGCTTTATTTCGGTGAAACGTAAAGCCTGGATGAATTTTTCTAATGGACAGAGAAAATGGACCAAAGCCCCAACAATGAGACCAAGAAAATATATGACTTAAATTAGTTAAGCATCAATTGATCCAAATCCAAAAAAACCACTTGCGACAACAATATCTCATTGACCAAGACACTAGAGATCTCTAGACCCGTATAGAATTACCTGCTCAAAAGATTCGTTTAGATTTGAGTAAAAATATTAGACCCTAAAAATAATCTTAAACAATATATATATATTAATTTAAAAAAAAATAATATAAATAGATTTAAAATGAATTTGGGTTAGCCATTTAGGTAAGTTCGGGCAAAATTTTAGACCATTATATTAAACTAAATTGAGCTTAAATAAACATTTATTAATATCATACTTAAACTCAATTTAAATCTAACCTGACTAAACTTATGAACACCTCGCTTCTAGTTTTAGTTACCTTTCCTTCTCCTACATTCTAACTATATCCTATTACTTTTCGCCCACAAGGAGAATTTCCTCAATCACCACCATCCCATCTTTATATCCACAATACTTGTATTATTTTGTCCTAGAGGTTCAGCAAGATTAAGATCTAAACTTCACAACTATCTTCACTGTATTAATTACATGTAGCCTTCATAAAATTTGCAGTTCTTTTTTTACCCACAGGCTCCTCAAGAAGAGTAACTAATTCCCTTCAACAATTTAAGTTTCCATTATTGTTCTTAATTCCAAACTATAAAAATAATTTTGAATCAGAAACTGATCCTCGAATACCCCAAAAAATATATATTAAACACAATAACATTTCTCCTCATGAAACTTGCTATTGACCCACCGCACAGGGTTTCATTTTTTAGCTTTTGCACGCAGCCGAAGTGGTATAACTTCGTCTTCATCTTCACGTCTAATATAATATCAGCTTTGCCTTCAAAGCAAGCATTTCCTCCCTTTATCCCCTATATAACCCATCACCCACGCCTTGAGAGACCAAAAAAGAAATTGTTTCATAATCAAAAAATGGTGAAGCTAACCATTGTTGGAAGAGTGAAAGATGGGTTACCACTGGCACAAGAAGCAAGGTACATGAACAACGAGACGACGACGTCTCACAACTTATCATCTAACTACAAGCAACAAGCTGAGTTCCTTCTCAATGAAATCTCCAAAGGAGCTTTACCACTTCCCTCAATGACCATCCGCGTTGATCACCATTCTTTCAAGTATCCTTCAAGCCCATGCAAACTATACGTGTGTGTGTGTGTTTTCATTCATATGCATATATGCATACAACTTAATATCTCTTGAACTGCTTTCATTCATTTAATTGGTTTTTGAAGGCAATAATTACACCAACTTTTTGTTTTTATCCGACACGTATACATAGATTAAGATGAACTATTTTTGCTCTTTACCTTAAGCTATTTGGTGGTGAATGGAATCTGCTTCATCACATTATGCGATTCTTCATATCCAAGAAAACTAGCTTTCAATTATCTTCAGGATTTGCAAAAGGAGTTTGACAAGTTTGATAATGGCCTCATTCACAAGATTACTAAACCATACAGCTTTGTTAAATTCGGTATAATGTCCCCATTAGCAATTTTGAAGCAATATTTCATTACATTTCAATGTTAAACAATCAAATACATATTGAATCAATATATTCTGGTTTTGAATTTGCAGATAGTATTATTTCTAGTATTAGGAAGCAATACATTGATACAAGAACACAAGCCAATTTATCGAAGCTGAATGCTAATCGTCATCGAGAACTCGATATAGTTACCGGAAACATGTCCGATATCGTAAGAAGACGAAATTCGGGTAATTTTCGGTTTAGATTAAGGAATTTTTGTGCTTAATTAAGTATGAACATTGAACACATAGAATACGTAAAAAGAACTTTATTTTGTGCAGAAATATTAGAGACACCAGCAGCTAATAATACCCCCCAGAGCTCCTCTCTACTATGGGGTTCTCCACGGCTTGAGGCATGTCAATTAGATTTTTTCTTTCTGGTTTGGGTTAATATAACTTTTAATACTTTAACTTAATAATTAGGTTCACTTTGATATTTAAATTTAAATTTCACCAAAATTTGATGATGAGGTACAATTTTTTAGTACTATATTATCAAATTTTTATATTTTTCAAATTCACTTATCAAAATAGATAAAATATAAGTATCAATCTAGACTTAATTACCAAATTCAAGCACTAATAATTTTAAACTCTTTTTGTTTTCACCAACCTTTTTTGTTTGGGTTAATCTATTTGCAAATGTTAACCCTTTTCTTTTTCTTAACCATTGTTAACAGGCAATTGCATTGATTTGGACACCCATTGCAATCATTACTGTTATTGCTTGGATTCTTTTATGGGTTAGCCTAGTTTTTACAGATGACTACTTAATATCAACTTTGTAGAGCTCCTCAAATAATAAATCGTGATCAACGAAAGCTTCAATTCACCACAAGAACTTCAAATATATGTATATATATATACACGTCATGAAGCTTGTGATTAAATGAAAAACCATGATCATCAATTCATCCCATGTATACGTTATGTTTTTTCATGCACCATGCTTCCCATTTATTCAAATTGTAAATTAACAGACCTCAATTAATCAATTTTCTAATCCAAGTTTTCATCATGTTAGTATTATCGCAATTTGAAATGGTAAAAATATTATAGAAACTCTGTAATAAGAATCAAATTATATTTTATTTTTTTGTTAAAAATTCGACAATTTAGTCCATATACGTTAGATAAAAAGAAATTAATTTTTTTTGTTAAATTTTTCATTTAATTATACAATTAATAACTGGCGTGACTAACAGAATAACTAGACAGTGGCATGTGGTATATCATGTGTACTTCATGTTGACATAAGTGGATCAATTTTCAACAATGGAAATAAATTAAATTTTTAATAGAATGACCAATTGCTCTTTTATCTAATATACAAAGACTAATTTAACTATTTTTTTTAATAGAGAAGGCAAACTACAATCTGGTTCTTAATATAAGAGATTCTGTAATACTTTTACCAGTTAAAAATTGGTTCATAAAAACAATTTTAGTAACATTTACCACCATTTCTCTCGATGTACCGAATTCAATGACTTTTGGGTGAATTATTGTACTACATTTGGGTTCATTGTTAAAGGATAAAAAAGAGCATCATTGACCTTACTGAATATGAATAAAACGTGAAGATGATGTAAGGTAAAACAGTTTGACCTTTTCAAACATACTACCAAAATACCAATGGTTGCCGCACTTAAAATTCATTTACAAAAGTCAATGAAACTATAAATATTTTCCAATTTCTCAATGATAATTTAGTAAATATATAATATGATAAATAAAAAATGGGTCAACCAAATGATTGAGTTCACAAAATATAT
This sequence comes from Gossypium bickii, assembly GCA_025503065.1. Taxonomy (NCBI): domain Eukaryota; kingdom Viridiplantae; phylum Streptophyta; class Magnoliopsida; order Malvales; family Malvaceae; genus Gossypium; species Gossypium bickii. The sequence goes on from CP106716.1 coordinate 116,179,240, forward strand.
AAAATTTTGCTATTAAAAAGAGAAACAAATACAATGTTACACTCTGTTGAAACCTGTCCTTTTGAAAACATAGTGTACACCAAGAACAACATCATGGAAAAATAACAAAAAAAAAATTAAGAATTAAAACTTTAAAGCTCTTTTTTTACAGTATTTGTGGGGTATTAAGTCGGTAAAAGTATTACGAAGTTCTTTATATTAAGAGTCAGATTGTATTCTGATTCCTCTATTTAAAAAATAGACAAATTAGTGTCTGCACATTAAATAAATTGATCCTCTTGTTAAAAATTTCATCCATTTGTACTATTAAAAACTGACGTGCTGATGGAATAACAAGACAGTAACTCATGACGTGCCACGTCCACCTCATGCCGTACAAAGACTAGTTTTGTAACAGTATAAATGGATGAAATTTTAACAAAAAGACCAATTTACTCTTTGATCTAATGTACAGTTAATTTGCCCATTTTTTAGTAAGGGGCAAAATTCAATCTGAATCTTAATACAATTGACTTTATGGTACTTTTATCTCATCATATCTATATACTAATACAATGAAAGGAAGCATTTTTTTAGCCATTTTACATGTACATTACATTGTTATTCATATTGAAATCACTGCATATATCATCCCCAGAGTAAGGAACCAACGAACTCGTTCCCAGAAATTTGGGTTTCGAAATGGAATTGTGAGCTAAACATTTCGTTTGCCGACCCGTTGCTTAGTCCATCGTGAAGATCACTGCCACCGAATGTTCCTTCGTTTAACAAGAACGCGTCCATAAAAGGGTCTTGGAAGTTTGAACTTGAATTGTGATTAAATCCATAAGAGGTAGCCGCCGGACCGCATTCTTGATCGTGCGATAGCCATTCTGCGAATAAAACCTTTGGCAGGGGGCTTCTTTGTGGCTCTTTGGAGAAATCGATAACATGCTGCGGAAAGGCTCGATCAGTGCTTACCGAGAGTTTATCAATGTGATTGAACGATTCATAGGTTGGCATTTGGTCCGAGAAAATTCGAGGAGAGGGTGTGGATTGTTTGTTTTCCGAGCTTGAAGTTGTGCATTGACTCCTTGCTTGAGAATCCATTTCTTCAGCTTTTGCAATTCTTTTTTTCAGATATGAATGCCAATAGTTCTTTATCTCATTATCTGTTCTCCCAGGCAAATTTTGTGCAATTTGTGACCACCTAATCAAATACAATCCTCATTAGTTCCATACATACGTACATACATACATACATACATACAGTGTTGTTGCTTACTTGTTGCCTAACAAATGATGAAGGGTGAGAATCGTCTCCTCCTCTTGCGGCGTAAAAGTGCCTCGTTTTAGCCCCGGTCTCAAGTAATTAATCCACCTTAATCTGCAACTCTTCCCATTCCTCAGCAACCCTGAATGTACAATTATGCCAGAAAATTGTTTTAGGGGAGGTCAAAGTGCAATTTTACCATTATACTAATTTATAATTTCATAAACTTCATAAGTACTACAAGACATATTAAATACCCCTTATATACGCCCCAGAATTACGTAGTCAATACCGGTAAATTTACAACATTTACAATTTCATGTGAAAAAAACAGGGGAAAGCTGTTTAAAGTGTTTGATGATAAGTTCAGTTTAGTTATTTTTACAAACAGAAAGTAGTCATCAATCATCATCAATCCCTTTCACTTTCTTTTCACTTGTGCTTTAGCCAATAAAAGAATCAATCGTTTTCCTTTTAACTCAAGATTTTTTTTACCACAATTTTTTTTTTTGTTTTGTGTTGACTCCCACCATCAACACCACCACCACCAACAAAAACAGAAAAAAAAAAAAATCTTTAATGTTTTTACACAGACACCGCAAACCAAACAAAGTACAAACAATAATCTTTATTACATGACATTACTAGTTGCAAAATCATATAAACACCAGCCAATCAACAAATAAAGAAAAAACCCAGAAATATAACAATGAATATGAGAAGGGAAATGGAAAGTAACCTGCATTGATGGGAACAGAGCTCCAACAACCATGGCCATGTTTAAGGACATAGTTTCTAAGCTTTAAATCTTCTTCAGGTGACCATAAACCCTTCTTATGTTTAGCTTTTGGCTTATTATTTTCAGATGGCTTCGAAACCATTTTCTTTTAGCTTTAGAAGGAGAAAGAAACCAGTGCTTGTCCTTTGGTACAAGCTTTAAAAAAAAGGAGACAAAGAGAAAAGGGAAAATTTAAGGGGCAATAAGCAATGAAGCAAAGGGCAGATACTGCAAATGCAATAAATAGCTGACCCCCAAAAAGTTATTAATGGTATAAATCTAAGATTAGTTGTAAGTTCACTGATTTAAAAAAAGGAAATGAAAAAAATAATATTGAAGTACTATTATTAATACTACTTAATTATGATATAATAAGTTTATCTTTGGTCCAATAAATAAACTTCTTTGAAATTTGGGTAAAGTGCACTCATGGTCATTAAACTATTAGTAAATTTACGTTTTGGTCACTTAACTTCAAAAAGTTACATAATGGTCACTATGAAATAACTTTGAACATAAGGAATATGCGAACCAAAATCCAAACAGTTTTCTTCTCCAACCTTCAACATTGACTTCAGACTGACTTAGATCTAAGGTATGTTATTCTACTCGTGGATGGTATTGACCTACTATATTAATAGTCGAATTGTCATTTATAGCTCGGTAGTCGAACTTTTGAAAAATAAAAATTTAATAACCCAATGACTTAAATAAAAAAACTATCGAATAGTTCAATGACTTAAATGAAAACTTTTGAAGAGTTCAATAATCATTGTGTAACTTTTTGAGGTTGAAATACTAAAACATAGATTTGTTAATAGTTTGGTGACTTTAAGTGTAGTTTACCCATTTTTTCATTGAAGAAATAGTAATGATGATTATTTGTCTTGTTTAGAATCAATATTATTTTGCTTAATTACAATCTTATTGACTTTGTGATAACTAACTTTGATGAAGGGGAAAATTTATTAGATGAATTTTGGACCATTTAAGGAGTTATTATTCATGAATGGATTAGATTAAAATAATAAATTTATTTGTTGAAATTAATACAAGCCTGTTTAGACCTTAGCTGGTAAAATTAACTACACAATTCAATTTTTCTATTTTTTATTGTTTGGTAGTACAAAGGAATATTTCCAGATAAGAATAATTTCTTTTATTCTACTTTTTTGGGTTATGCTTCTTGCTCCTTGGCTTTGTACACCTTATCTTAATCTTATTAGATTATTAGTGATTTTATATTTTGATCATTTAATTTCAAAAAGCTATAATAGTTATTGAATTATTCAAAAAAAATTTTATTAAAGTTGTTGGGTTGTTAAATTTTTTTTTTTTTTAAGTCTGGCTAGCAAGCTCCAAGCGATTTTCGGATGACCGATACAATGAATCAATATCCATCAATTAGTAGAAGAACGTATCTTATATCCAAGTTGATTTGATAGTCAATGTCAGAAATCGAAAAAGAAATTTATTTGGATTTTACTTTCTAGATTCACGATGTTTAAAATTATTTCATAAAAAAAATGAACTATAGAAAAGAAGGGGAAAAAGAGCTTTGCAAATAAAAGAGGTTATAAAATAGTGATTTTAATAACTCATTGACTTAAATGAAAACTTTAGAATAATTCAGTGGCCATCTTATAACTTTTTTAAATTAAGTGATCAAAACATAAATGGACTAATAGCTTAGTGACATTGGGTGTAGTTTGCCCTAAAATTAATGGCTAGGCAATGAAGGGTAAAAGTGCCATGGAGGCATTATATAGTTGTACTAGAAGTTAGATTGCATTATGCTTTATCTACTCAAAAAAAAGGGGTAAATTAGTTCATGTACATTAAATCTAAAAGCAAACTAGTTCTTCTGTTAAATTTCCATCCATTACTACTATTAAAAATTGGTCATTGTACGTCAGCACGAGGCACACGTGGTGTGCCACATATAATTGTCTGATTATTTTTTTCAGTTAGACCAACTTTTAATAATAGAAATAAATAAATTTATCAACAAAAACGTATAAGAATTAATTTATTCGTTACTTAAGTAAAAAAGATAAAACACAATTTCAATCCTAATACAAAAGACAAAAGATGTCGATGTTAAGGGAAACAAATTTCTATTATAACTGTTTTTTTTATGAACTATTATGACCATAAAAAGTAAAAGTATAAGTAAGGGAAAAAAATGAATATAGATATAAAAGCAAAAAAAGTAAAAGTTTTAATGTGGATAAAAAGAAAAGGAATATAATTTTGGAATGTTCCGAAATAATAATATAGATATTGAATTCAAATGGGTCAGAATATTTGTTTATTGAACTTGTTTTAATATTTTTGCAAATGTAATCCATTTTTTATTCGATCCTTTTCTGTACCGACAATTTATATTTAAAATAAAAATACAGATTTATTAAAAAGAAAGAATACAAGCATTTTTAACACTATTTTACTATTGAAATTAAATACATTGGTGCATGAATTTCAACCTTTAATTAATCAATTTTTTTTATTTGGATAAAAGAAAGAAAACCATTTTTAGTTTAATATAATTAAAACCGTGTTATGAAAAAAAAATTAATTAACTTTTTTAGGAATTAATTAACTTATTTTCTAACAACTATACTCGCAATTATAAGTTTATAAATAGGGTTATATTCAAAGTCAATTATTAGTGGGTTTACGTTTTGGTCATTCAATTTTAAGAAGTTAATGGTCATTAAATAATTTGAAAGTTCTCATTTAAATCATTAGGCTGTTAAAATCATTGATATACGGTCTTATTTGTTTGCACCGGTTGAAATCTTTCTTTCCTTTTTTTTTTCTACAATTCAATTTTATTTTCATGAAACAACTTTGAATGCCATGAATGAAACACCCCTTAACCCTAAATCGTCGCCGGATTAGGGTTACGAGGCATTATTGGACATATCGGACAATTTACGATTAATTCACAAATAAATAACATACATATTATAAATTAACAATTAAGTCCCTTTGATGAGCCTTCGAGGCCCAAAATATGTATTAGAAGTGGAACGAGACTTGTTCGAGTACTCCAGAAATTTTTCGTAAATTTTTTTTTTTAAACTCAATATAACCCGTTCATAAACATCTAACCTTCCCTACAATTTTCAAACCGTAACCAATCCAAAACCAATGGCTCAACTAAAAACAATTTATACTCAAATACGCTTATATCATAACTAATTCATTAACATAGTAATCTAATAATTAAACATTTATAATATCATTCAAATTGACTAATAACTTCATTTATTTTTCTATTCAAGTTTAATGCCAAATTTTATAATATACTCTTTACCATTTCACTTAAAACTAAGTTCAAAACATCACAAACCATCCATACTTTATAACCAAAATCATATGACCTATATATATGACCTGGGTACATGCCACATTTACCGAAAGTAAAAGAAAATACATCACCAAAGTTGTGCTGAAGTCAGGATTGATCTGGATCTTTGGCGGGACTTTTGACTTCTATCTTGACTGCGCATCTAAAAAAACCGCATAATCGAGTATTTCGTACTTAGTGGTATTACCATAATTCAAACTATATAACTTTAATGAATTATAAATACTAATCATATAACATTAAACATGTAAAATTTATAAATCATAAGAACTAATTTACATTCAATTTCATATTTCATATATAATAATTCATCAACAATATCATATCTTAATATCTTGAACTTGATCAATTCATGAACCTTAGGTTCACGTTTCCAAATCTCACATACAATTTCAATTCACAAATCAGCTAACAATTTCTTTCTCATACTTTTAATCATATGATCAATCAAATTTATTCAATTCTCTCACTTCAAATATTCACCCTATTAACAAACTCAGACCTTGGTGGATACACGGATTCCAACCAAACACACTAGTACGCCACATTGTGCCTAAAACGGTACTCAATACCTGATCAATATATCAGAAGTAGTATACGACACATAAAGTGCTTGAAAAGACACACGTGGTGCCTGATATGACACATATAGTGCCTGATCGGCAAAGCCGATAAATTCCCCTACTCTTCCAATCCTATGGCATGCCAACTATATCCGACTCAGCCCGACTAGTTAATAGGGTATTCAAATCATTTCTCAATTTCAATTTCACTTTCAATGTACAATTCAATTCGATACAATTTTCCACTTTCCAACAATATACTATCAAATATTCATACATAATCATACTTCATCTTAATTTCATTCAATTCAATATTGATACTTACCTTATAATTTTACTTACCATACACATAAATTTAAATATAATATTTAATAAATAGTAGTTTGAATTATAGTAATACAAACCGTGAATTTCTTGTTTTAGTCCTCGATAGCCTTCTCCTTTCCTTTGTGTGCCGATGCCTCAGGTTCTATTCAACTTCTATCTTAATTTCAATTTAGTCCTAACTAAATTCACTTACTTTCCTATCTTAATCCATACCTTATTTTTACTCAATTCCCTACCAAATTCAACTTAACTACTCAATGTTCATATTAAAACCGTAATTTCAAATTTATTTCAATTTAATCCCTATAACACAAAACTTACCAATTAAAGCTTAAAGCTTCAAAACCTTAGTTTCCTTTTCTTTTTGTTTTTCTTTTTCTTTCTCCCTATTCGAATGCTTCTCTGTTTCTTTTCTCCTTCATTTCTTTCTTTTATTCTTTTTGTTTCTTTATTCTTTTATGTTTATTTTCTTTATTAATTTAATAATAATTACTATAATAAATATCTATTTAATAACAAATATTTATATTACATTTTTATACACATATATTTTACACTTGTCTATCATCATCACCATCCAATTGTCCTTATTTTATTTATTTTATTTTATTTAATATTTTAATATAATAAAAATCTATTTACTTAAAAAGTAATTAAATAAATATATTACAATTGTAAAAATATAATTATTACACATGTATATTTTTATTACCATAAATTTGTCTTTATTTTAATTTATTTCATAATATAATAATATAATAAAATTAAATAATAATAATAATTAATGTATGAAATCTAATCTTAGATTTTTCAATTCATTTGGCGCCTCAATCAGGACAAATGGCATAATTACCATATTGGTTCTTTATATTTTGTTTTAATCTATAATTCAATTTTTACCTGTTATTAAATTTAGTTTTTTTTTTCCTAATTACTCCTAATCAAGCTAAATTCACTTAATTAAACCTAACTAAACACACAATTAGACTCACAAATATTCCTAATAAATATTTATGAACTCGATTTACTAAGACGGAGGCCCGATCATGTACTTTTTCCAATGCCCGTGAATTTTGGGTTATTACAATGAATCTGCGAACTAAAATCTAGACAACTTTTTTCTCTAATCTCCAATATTGCTCGTCATATCAACTTGGTTCTAAGGTATGTTCTTCTACTCATCAATGTGTATTGATCCATCGTACTGATTGTCGAATTGTCGCTTGGAACTCTCTAACCAATTTTAAAAAAAAAGAACTTAACAGTCCAGTGACCTAAATGAAAACTTTCAAATAGTTCAATGATCATTTTATAATTTTTTTAAAATTGAATGACCAAAACATTAATTTACTAATAATTTAATTACATTTGATGTAATTTACCCTTATAATTAACATAATAAGTTTAATTGATCATCTATTCTTCTCAAACCGTTGTATACAAATCAACTCGATTTTATACACTATAAATAAAATGAATTATCACCAACAAGTGGTTAGATGTAATTGTAATTCATATTGCACTTCTAAAGAAAAAAACGTAAGTTTAAACCATTAAGACAATATTATTAATAATAGCAACCAAGAATCCCAAATATAAACCGTAAATGAATATCTAATCATATAAAAAAACAAAATTCGTATGATCTAATTATTTAATTTTTTAAAATTGTTACAATAATTATTGAAGAATTTCGTAACGTAACGGAACTTTCTTACTAAAATGCACTCAAGTGTCAACGCCGCAGTATAGATCATGGAGACAATAATTTTACCATCTATGAGACTATGACCTTAACACAAAGTCTAAAAATTCGAATGTCGGCTTTAATTAGACTGGCAAAGTCCATTAATTAATATATTTAGTGAGTCAATAAACTTAAATAATTCAAATTTGAGCTTCAATTATAAAATTTAAATCTTAACTAATAAAAACCATAGTAGTATCATACGTATATTATTCAATACTTGACTTTAATAATTATATTTATAATAAGGGTAAATTGTATAAATAGTCATCTAACTATTAGTTTATTATTGTTTTAGTCACGTAAGTGTAAAATTTTCAATTTTAATCGCTATTATTATCGAAATTTAATATTTTGGTCACTATTTCATTAAATCATGGCATGATAATAATTCTTACACAATATATCAAATGATAAAATGCCCTCATACTAATTATTGTAATTTTTATAAATATAATGAATTTTTAATAATTTCTCAATTAAATTGAGACTTAATTGATGGGTGACATTTAGGGGTGTAAATGAGACACTGGTGCTCACAAACTACTTGAGCTCGACTCAAAGAAAACTCAATTTAATAATTATTGAACCGAATATGAGCTGGCTCGAACAACTTATCAGCCTTGTTGAGATTTTCATCTTCAAACTTATGTTATTACCATTAATATATATTATTAACCCAAACTTAAATATAGAACAAAATTCAAGCTCGAGTTAGAGTACATACAAGTTTAATCGAGCTCGAGCTTAAGTAAAAAATTTGATGAATAAACTTAATTAAGCTCGAACCTAAAATTAAATGTAGATTAAGTCGATATGACATTTAATAATAATATAGGTTTATTATATTTAATAATTATTTCTTTTTAAAATAACATATTGAATAATTAAATGTTTTTTAATGAAGTAATGAAATTCATTGAATTGGGAACCTTGGGTTTTGTATCAATGTCCTAAACGTCAAATTTATTACTTTTATGAATTGAATTGAAATGATAGGAGTGGTGAGATAAACATTAAGAAATGATTAATCAATAATTGCCAATTATGGACCCTTCACTCTTCTTCTGTTCATTAACTTCTAAACAATACAGACAGACATACATACATACATACATATATATATATATATATTCTCAAGATTCGGAGCCTTTTGACAGATTGTATCTACATAATTTGATTATTATAATATATATTAATTATTAATTAAGCTCAATAATATTATTTGTATAATTACCAAAAATGCACTGTCAATTAAGCCTTTTTTATTATACACGTGCCAAAGTGGGAACTGAGTTCATAGAATTGATTCAAGCTTGTTAACAAAATTCATATTAGAGTTCATATCAGGTTTAATATAACATTTGATACTCAAACTTTATACTTTTTTTTAATTTGATACCTAAATCTTTTTGGACCTAATTTGATACCTGGCATTTTTTTTTTCTAATTTGGCACTTAAGTTTTTTTTTTTTTTAGTTTTACTTTGGTACCTAAATTTATTAAATATACAAATTACGTAAAATACTAACGGCTACAAAAATATTGTCAATATTAGAATAAATTCATGTTAAAAAAAAGGTATCGACCTATGGTTAACGAATTAATATTAAATAAGGAAAAAATATTTTTTAAAACCCAAAATTAAAAAGAAATCCATTATTTTCAATTAATAAAATAATTAAAACTAAAAGTAAATTGAACATGTAAAATACAAAAAAAAAATCATATCATATGTTACGTGTCGGTCATATATTGATTATTTTTACTACCTCATAAAAAAAAATTAGTATATTGGAGTAAATTGTAAACATTTGGCAAGTACCAAATTGAACAAAAAAAATTAGGTACCAAGTTAGGAAAAAAAAAGTGAAGTTCAGGTACCAAATTGAACCTCCCAAAAAGATTAATTACCAACTTAAGAAAAAATGTCAAGTTTAGGTACCAAATAAAAAATAATATCAAATTCAAGTACTAAATATTATATTAAAATTTTAAAAAATATATATATAGACATCGTAACATGTGAATATATAAATTTATTAAAAATTATATAACATAAATCACGTCAAAATATGTATTACAATATAAAAATAATATATACATCACATAAATACACATATTATTGTTTTTTATAGAAACACAAAAATTATTGTTTAGATGTTATTACCACCATTCCAGTAAATTCGTACTTTTTATTAACATCATTCCCGTTATTAAAAAAACATGTTAAGATTCCCGTTATTAAAAAAGGAAACATGTTAAGATGTGGATAGTTTACTTTCTAACGTATGCATAAAAATAAATAAATATCAAAATTACATATAAATTTTGATTTAACGTGTAATGTTATATATGAATTTTGATTTTTATGATTTTATATATAAAAACTTATTTTGATTCAATTTTTATAAATTATTAACAATCTTATTGAATTAACATAATTTTGTGTTGATATATTGCATACATAAATACTTATATTAATCTAATATGAAAATAAATGTATGCAATTGAATCAAAATCAAAATTTTATGTATACGTATGTATAAATCGCAATTCAAATTTCATAAATATAATTGCACCAAATCAAAATTCATATGTTAATTTATATATTCGGCCGAAATTTGATATTAAAAAAAGAAGAAGATAAAATTACTAAAAAGGTAAACTAAAAAAAACACGATTGAATGTTTTAAACTTTTTGTTGAACCTTCAAGCTTTCGTTTTCATCCAAGCCCCTGAGGTTGCAAGTTCGTAAGACTTTTTTTATTTAAAATATCTATTTTATATAATAAAATATATGATAATTTTAAATTAAACGAGCTTAAATGTTGAGATAAATCTGGTTTTAAATAAGTTAAAATTTGTGTTTATGAACCAAATTAAATTATATTTTTATTAATTTAAAATTTTTATGGTGTAAAAATAAATATTTTATATTTAAAATGGTAAAAATATATTTTTTTTTCGAAAAAGACTACATAAGAATTATTAGTTGTTTTTTATTTATTAAAAAATATTTTTAGAAGAATATGTATGAAAAAGACTTTACAAAGGGACTGAATTGAAATTTTCCCTTCTTGCTTTTTTCCCCCTCTTTTAGCTTACATGTGGTTAAAATAAAGAGGCTAATAAGTGATTAATTGAATAAAATTTTTTGTAGGTTATTATTTAAATATAACTAAGAAAGTTTCCTTGTTAAAATAAAAAAAAAAAATTGAGATTTAACCTTTGCTCTTTTGAAGCTGAAAAAGATTTAGGGAATAATATGGCGTCATTGTGTATATGTCACAGTATATATATGTTTAAAATTAAAATAAATTATTGTAATGTCCAGAACAAATGTAACAACTATATATTGAAATTAAAATAGGGATCAATAGTAGCTTTGTCATATTAGGTGTATAAACCTTGCATTTTGCAATAATTTTTATTGGCATTTATGCAACTTGATTATGAATATTCCTACAAATAACCAATGTGTTCATTTAATAGGGAAAAAAACATTATTCAAATAAAAGGCAAATGTTTAAAAGAAAAAATTTTGGGGGGTTGGTTTGATTTTGTCTTAAGGCTATATATATATGTAAGGGTAAACTCAAAAATAGTTACTTTTGTTTGCCTCAAATTACATTTTATTCACTTTACCATTAAACTCCGTTATTTTCCTAACGACTGTCCTACGTGGTAGTCCAAATAGGTTTTAAATGCCAACTTGGATGTCCAATTAATGGGATGAAAATAGGTTTTTAATTGAATAAATTTAATTTGGATTGCCACGTAAGACATCCAAGTTGGTATTTAAAACCCATTAGGACTGCCACGTAGGACCGCCATTAGGGAGGTAATGGAGCTTAACGGTAGAGTGATCATTTCGTAACAAAACGATAACGTAAGTGACTAAAATATAATCTGAAACAAACAAAAATACTAGTGACTGTTTTTGTAATCTAGCCTATAAAAAAAGGGGGAATGAAGAAAAAGGAACTACCAAACAATGTTGTGACGGAAGTAGCAGTTTTAAGTGTGATGGGATGAATATATATATTTTGTATTTATTAAGATTGGTGATTAAATTAAAATAATTAATTGTTTACAATAAATATTTGGCCTTTTCCTTGGCTTATAAGTTAAGAAAAAGAAAAGAACAGGCTCAAAAATTCATTTCAAAGATTCCTAGTTAAACTTTTAATTATGTTGCTATCATATGAAATATATGTTAAGGAAAGTAGAACATTTTTCAGTGTTTCAATTTGAAAGCATGTTAAGAAATACCCACTTTGGAATGTGTTTTTTTTTTTTAAAATTGGTTTTTAAGGTACTTTTTAAATAATTATTAGTGTTGAGGGATTTTCAAGAAAATTTTATGAAATGTGGTTTGCTTAGAGTTAATCTATCTATCTCTTGATATTAAAGCAATTTAATGTTGTGAATGTTTTTCATTGCATTTCCAGTTGAAGTTATCTAGATGGTACGTATATTAGTTTTTATGCAAATTTAGTTATTTTTTAAATAATTAGTAATGTCGAGGGTTTTCTAATTTTTTCGGGAGAATTTTATGAAACATTATTTGTTTAGAGTCGGTGAATCTCTTAATAAATTTGGTATTATTTCTTGTGAGAGATTTTGTCTTCCAACTCTAGTGAGAGACCGAGTGCTTGAAGAGATAACAATTCATAGAGTTGAAACGCCTTATTGAGAACCTAAGAAGGCAAACTATACACAAAGGATTTTCGTTGGACTCGAACTTGTGCCTATAGTACACAAGTGGTAGTATTTTCATTCGTTGGCATGATTGTCTGAACCGAACTAGACCAAATGGTTGGACTAGGAATTAACTAGAGTATTGGTCCAAAGAAAAATATTATATCGGTTGACTCGAGAATAGATATTGATTGATTGAATCGGATTTTTATGAATTTTTTAATAATTTATTTAATCGAACTAGGTAGACTAGTAAACTGATGACCTAACCAATTTGACCACCAATCTAATTCTAAAAACCCTGTTGAGTAGTGTACTATAGTGTATAGATTCGAGTCCAACCATGCTCATCAGTCATGATTCACCATTTCAACCATACGTGAAAGCACACCCCTACTTTGTTAATTCACTACTTTAAGTCACCAATTTAAGCACTCAAACTATTAATAAAGTTAGAAAACAAAAACTCATTACAAACGAATACCAATTAAAACACCCGTTAACTCGAAACAAACAATACTTGGTAAAAATCCTCTCTAAACAATCAAGAATCTTGAAGAATAAAATCAATGAATTTAAAGCCTGTAAAAAAAGAAAAAGAAACACAACCTATTGCGAAAGCAAGTGATGTGGTCAACATTGGTTTGCAGTGACAATGTTGTCTATCTTGTGGGGTTTAAACCTCTAATTTACACAATTGCTCGAGTGTGCTACCAAACTTTCATAAAAATATCACAAATTATCAAATCTCACAAAACTTCAACATTAACCTACCTACCTACCCCTCTCTCTCTCTGTTTTTTTTTTTTTTTTAATTTCCTATTCAAGGAAGAAAAATACAAATACATAAAGTCAAAACAATACTTTTCAATGATTCGTTCCTATGAAGACATGTGTAGTTTTCAATTCTCATTCTCTTACCCAACAATTTAGTATCAAAGTTCAAGATAAATTTTTAAATGATTGACAGTAAAGTTAAATTTTTATGCTAAAAATTTTAAATAGGTAAATTATATTAATAGTTATTTAATTATTAGTAAATTTATTTTTTATCACTTAATTATGAAAAATTATAAAATGTTCACTTAATTATTTGATTCTTTTTATTTTATTTTATTTGCCCTTATTAAAGAAATGTTTTAAAAAAAAATTACATGTTGAGTAATTTAATTCCACTAGGCTACTTGTATTAAGTATATTTTTATAGATATATAAAATAAATCAATAAGAACCCCATTCAACAGACTTTTAATATATTTATTAAATCTTTATTCTCCAATATGTTTATTAATTTATCTCTGGATTTTAATTGCACTAATTTTAAAATTTTATTGTATTGACTTGACAATATAAATATATGCTCTAATTACTTGAGTACAACCAGAAAAGGCTAAACAATTACATAAACAAATATTATGTTCACATAAAATTTTTAATATTAGAGCCGTCTGCTCAATTAGATTTTGCAATGTGTTCCAAAATCATTCGATTAAACTCCTTTATATTTTTAAATTTTTTTAAAAAAAGGTTATCTTATTGACATTGAATTATTTTTCTTGGTCGTCTTAATTAATTAGGTAGCTTGGTAGATAGCAAGTCACAAAAACAAAAAAGGGTTAAAATTGTCTATAGTCCTTGTATTTTTCAAAAAAATAGAATTTAGTCCATTTATTTTTCAGATTTAAAATTTAAATCTAACTGTTAACACTTTTTTTTTATTAAATTTGTTATTGTGTCATTTTGAAATAATAATAAAAAAACCTACTCATTTTGTAGCTATGTAGTTAAAAAAAATGTTGTAATTAACCTAAATTTGACAAAAAATAATATTAACAATTAAACTTGAATTTTAAATTTTAAAAAGTGGAAGGGCTAAATTTCAAAAAATACAAATGCATGGACTAAATTTCTATTTTTCAAAAATACAAAAACTATAGGCATATTTTAACTAACAAAAAAATTAAGAATCAAATCAATAAATTATTTTTGAGACAAATATATTTGACACACCATACACACGATGTACCATATATTAAAAGTGTTAAGCAAATTCTAATTTTACATGTAGCTAGTTATGAATAATTAAGGATAATTAAGTATAATTAATAATAATTAATTAGTAAACAAGGTTATCGTGGACATAGAGATAATGTTAATTAAGCATTTAGAACTAATTGTTTTAGGTAAAGGTTTTGTGTGGAATTTGTTTCCCTATGTTCACATCCATTTTGCTTTTTTCCCATTACCTTTTAATGGATAATTTGGTTATTTAGGTTTAGGATTTTATTAAAATTTATGATTTTATTATGTTTATATTTATACTGTTAAAATGAAATAAATATAAATATATTAATTATCAAATTTTACTCTAGTGAAGATATAGATTTTAAATTTCAGATTAACGTCATTATCATTATTTTTTAAAATTTAAATTTAACTATAAAAAAAATTATAAAATAGTTATTAAAATATTTGAAAGTTTTTATTAAAGTCACTGTATTATTAAAGTTGTTGCGGTATGACCTTTTTCTCTATTCGAACCGCCTACATTAATCAAAAGCTCTGCTTTCCTTTTTTTTTTATACAGTTCAATTTTTAGAAACAATTTTAAATGTCACAAATCTTTAAACAAAATCCAAAAAGCTTTATTCTCGATCTCCATAGCTAATCAACATATCAACTTGGAATTAATGTATGTTCTTTTACTCGTCAATGGATATTATCCATTGTACCAATAATCCAATTGTTACATGGAGCTCGCAGTCGAACTTAAAATTTTTTTAACAACCCAACGATTTTAATAAAAAACTTCAAAATAGTTTAGTAACTTAAACGAAATTTTTTGAATATTTTAATGACCATTTTGTAACTTTTTAAAATTGAGTGATCAAAATATAATTTTACTGATAGTTTAATGACCATAGGTGTAATTTACCGAATATGTTTTAATAAAATAAAAACTAAATTTTCTATAACGCACCTTTACTTATCTCCAATTATTCACAAAAAATATAAAATAAGAAATTAATTATACAATCAATATTCTAAAAGATTTTCATGTTGGACTCTATCATTATTTAAAAAGATATATTAAATATATCTAATGTATAAATAATTAAATAAATTATATAAGTTCACCTGCACCATCGAAGACTCAATCAATGGAAGGTTCGTTATTGAGTGGCAACTGGCATGGGAAAGAATAAGACAGTAGATCGAGGAGTATCCCCGACCGTATCAGATATGTCTGTTACGTGCCCAAAAAACCCTTACACTTTACATTACATAAGCTATACGTATGCATAAAAGTCTACAGTACAATATCTATATATACATACATGTCGAATATCAGACATTGACTTTAATTTGACACTAAAAAAGCCATTATCACCGTGACAGACCAGTGATGAAAATGGACTGAAAGTATATAGTTGCAATCAACTAATCATAGGATGTGATAAATACATATATGGTTATTTATTTGCATTAGAGAAGAATTGAATAATGATAGGTAACTGTTGATGAGAGTTTTTTTTTTTCTTATATATATAATTAAAAAATTAATACTCACGTATTTACGGTGGGGTTTGCTTTTTCAAAGGTTTGAACTCGAATAGATTTTATAATGAATAAGTCATTAAATTAATAAAAAAGTTTTGTTGATTAAAATTTAATTATTAATAAAATTATATTGAAATTAAATTTAATAATTATAATAAATAATTTAAAAGATTATTGGTAATTTTTTTTAGCAAAGTAAAAATAATAATTCTCAATCATTGCAGGATACACTATACAAAATTGAGAATAATTTGAATAATGCCAATTAAACAATAATATCATATTTAAACGTGATTTTGCAACATGAATATTGTATGATTGAGAAACAAGAATACTATAATTTGGGGAGTTAACTATTGTTTAATTATTATTTTAGAGTAGTGGTTTAAGTTTTTATTAGATATTTGTTTGATACGTATTTAAATTACGTGACTACATTTCCTATCTTTCATATTATATATAAAAAAAGAAGTAAGAGTAAATTGAGTCTCAATTTGATTGGCATCGATATTGTTGCCGGTGCAGGAGGACCTGGGTTCGAGTGCACTAAAGTACATTATCCTCCTATTTTTAGGATTGGGAGGGGCTATGGGTAGTATGCAAATGTATAAATATATCAAAATCTACATAGAACAAAATTTTTGGGGTCTAAACTAGGATGTCCTCCGATGATAGTAGTGACTAAGGCTTAGTTTAGTATTACTTCTCAAAAGAGCTTTTGAGCCAAAAAGTACTTTAGAGCAAAAGTTAAATTTCTCTACTCCTACTTTTGACTAAAAAAGTGCCTTTTTGCAAAGTATTTTTGGTCCAAAAGCACTTTTAAAAAGTTCAAAAACATATTGTTCAACAATACTTTTAGTTTAAAAGTACTTTTTACCCCCAAAATGCTTATTAGAAACAATGCTAAATTGATCATAATTCTCTGATTGCTAATAGTACTGACAATTTATAGCATATCACAACTCACAATTTATATAAAAATCCAATAAATATAACATTAACATGAACACAATATGTAATACAAAATTGAGAATTATTCTGTATACACCATAATTAAACACTGAAACCACACAATATGAAATAACATAAAAAAATAACATCAATGAAAATGTAAAAAAAATTTCACTAAGAAGAAAGTAAATAACTTGTAAAACTTTTAGAAAAATGTTTTAATCATATACTTAAAGTATTGATATCTTATCAATTAAGTTTTTTTGTCAGTTTCATTATTAGCGTAACCATTAAATGGCAATTCAAATATTGCATGGACTATATCTAAAACACGTGGAACAAAATACTATTTATGTATTTACCGTATGAATTTCATGGACATGACGTGTTTAAAAACTATTTGTAGAAAATTTTAACAACACTACTTGTTGGTAAATATGTTTGTATTAATAACTTGATCTATATATTTTAAAAATGCTGCACGTGGAGTTTGAACTGGAATTTAATGCATAAACAAATAGCTAGTTGATGGAGGAAGTACAATATTTTTAAGGACCCAAATAAAATATTCTGAAGTTTACAAATCAATTTAAAATCAGAGCAACGATTTGGGCTTTTTGTGCAATTAACCCTCTTGAAACTTTGGGTTATTTCTTAATTGTACTAAAATGGAACAAGCCCATTAGGCTCAAGTTTTGCCCAAGGAAAAAGGAAACATTAATGTAATCCAGATTGTTGTCATCAAAGGCCCATTAGTCTTTGTTTAATGCAAATTTATTGTCGATTTAGCTGAGAGGAAAGCGCGCCAAATGAAGAAAACCCTCCGTTTCAATGGCTCCATTCGTTCGAAAATCATCATCTCTCTGAAAATCCATTGATTTTAGTTTATCAGTTTATTGATTTGCCCAAACATGGGCAAGCAAAAACAGCAAGTGATTTCTCGTTTCTTTGCTTCCAAACCGAAAATTCCGGCCGCCTCAACTCCTCCACCGTCAAACCCTTCGTCGTCTTCTCCTCCTCTGCCGAAGTCGGTGATTCCATCTTCTAATGTTAAAACGACGGTCTCGTTTTCTCCTTCAAAACGGAAACTTCTGTCTTCCCACCTCGCTTCCACTCCTAAAAGACTCAAACCCACGCTTTCTCCTCACACCCAGAACCCAGTTCCTCCTCAGTCTAATCCTTCACTCCACCAGAAGTTCCTCCAGAAACTTCTCGAACCCCCTTCACCGCCTCTCCTGGAATCTTCTACCGAACCTTCCGAATCCGATCACAAGAAGTACACTCCATTGGAACAGCAAGTTGTGGATTTAAAAAACAAGTACCCGGATGTTCTTCTCATGGTGGAAGTTGGTTATAGGTTTCGGTTCTTTGGGAAAGATGCGGAAATAGCAGCTAAAGTGTTGGGGATTTACGCCCATGTTGATCGCAACTTCTTGACAGCAAGCGTGCCAACTTTTCGACTGAATGTCTACGTGAGGAGGCTGGTTAGTGCCGGGTACAAGGTTGGGGTGGTGAAACAGACAGAAACAGCTGTGATTAAGGCTCATGGTTCCAACCGGGTTGGTCCGTTTGGCAGAGGGTTGTCGGCGTTGTACACGAAAGCTACGCTGGAGGCGGCGGAGGATGTGGGAGGGAAAGAGGAAGGGTGTGGTGCAGAGAGTAATTATTTGGTTTGTGTTGTGGAGAAAGTTTTGGATTTTTCCGGGTCGGTTTCAAATTTTGGTGGGGCTAATGTGAGGATTGGTATTGTTGGAGTAGAGATTTCAACCGGGGATGTTGTTTACGGTGAGTTCGATGATGGGGTTATGAGGAGTGGGCTTGAAGCTGTGGTTTTGAGCTTGGCTCCGGCCGAGTTATTGCTCGGACAACCACTTTCGAAACAAACAGAGAAGGTATTTCATTTATTACTGTTATAGTTTGTGAAGTGGCATATTTACTTGTTTAAAAACGAAAAATATCCGATAAATCATGTGAGGAAATTTATTTTTACGGGAATAATTGGAAGTGTTGGCAATGACTTTGTTCCTATAGACCTCTGTAGTTAATAGCTGTTTCTAAGAGACAATGCAGCATGAAAGGGGAAGTTTTGACGAATTACTGGTATTGTTGGGGGAGTAAGAGTTAAAAAGCTGTTGAAACCTACCAAATATGTAGATAGATAAACATGGTCTCACATTTCTTGACCTTGTAGAAATTTGAATAAGAAACCAAATCAACAAGCCTTGATACCAATATATTTGGGGCTTGTAGAATTTGAGTATTAACTAAAATTTTGGTCAATGTATCTGGCTTGTTCAACCATGAAAAACAAAAAGGGGTATCATGTGGAGAAATTCCATAAATGTACTGTTTCGCTATTAAGTGGATCTGTCTTCCAAAATTTTTCTGATTATATAAATATATGTATCAGTTGTTAATGGCATATGCTGGACCTGCCTCGAATGTTCGTCTGGAGCATGCCTCTTGTGATTGTTTCAAGGATGGTGCTCTTGAGGATGTAATGTCCCTTTATGAGAAGATGGTTGAAGATAATTTAGCAGATAACGTGAATCAGTTAGCAGAGGGTACAGAACAAAGAAATTCAATGCAGGTGTGAACTTGGTTGCAACATTTTTGCTCCCCAAAAACATTGAATTTGATTTGTTGTGGGGTTTGTTTTACTCTTAGTAATCAACGAATCTCTTTGGTTTGGTAATTTGTATGACCAACTATACATGTTTTAGCTGTAAAGATTAAATATGTTTTGTCATTTCTTTAAATAGAAAATTTTGCTTCTGGCCCACTTTTGCCATGGAATAATACTAAGTTGGTTTCTTATTTTCATTAAGCCATTGTTTGTTATTGATCTTGCTTTAATGTATTAATTAATTTTCCTGACTTTGTTGGTCTTAAGGGAGTCCTGAACATGCCAGATTTGGCTTTACAAGCGTTGGCCTTAACTATTCGTCATCTCAAGCAATTTGGATTTGAAAGGATTTTGTGCTGTGGAGCTTCATTTCGCTCCTTATCAAGCAGGGTGGAGATGAACCTTTCAGCAAATACACTTCAACAATTAGAGGTAATAGTTTCATCATTTTTTGTATACGTCTAGTTCTGAAAATTTGTCAGAATAGTTGTTCCCTTTACTGCCTAGTTAATCTTTTTCAAGCTGCCATTTGGCTCTCCCACCACCAATTGGCATCGGGAAGTTGTGATCAGCTAATGGCTGTCATGGTGTTGATTTCTGGTCATTGTGATATTCAACTAGTGTACTGTATCAGTGGATCTTCTCTACTTTGCAATTAGTTCCAAACAAGCTTAGACTCCTGAAGCCAATCTTTTAACTAAAGACTGGTGACACGGTAAAATCCTGAATGGTATAATCTTTTTATATCAATGGTAACCAGTTGGAACTCTAGTTGTTTTTTTGTTAATAAAAGGAAAACTTATTGCGTCAGGAATGGTTCCTTCGAAACTATTTTCTTTGGATATTAACACTCTGCCTCTCTATTAAAACCTTGTTTCTGAATAGATGCTTTTGCTATCTCCAGATTCTGAGGAATAATTCAGATGGTTCTGAAACTGGCTCGTTGCTAGGAGTCATGAATCATACTCTCACTACTTATGGATCAAGGCTTTTAAGACACTGGGTATTTGAGATAAAACTTGGTCTGGCTTCTGGTGGTTTCTGTATTTGTCCTAGTGCATGATTTCACCTTAAGAGTTTTATTTCATTAAACAGGTTACTCACCCATTATGTGATAGAAACATGATAACTGCTCGACTGGATGCTGTGTCTGAAATTGCTTTGTCAATGGGGTCTTATAAAGGCTCTCAGAGTATTGTTGAGATTGAGGGGGGAGATTTTGATGCAACCATTATGCAGCCAGAACTGTCCTGTTTGCTTTCCTCAGTTTTAACTTTTTTAGGAAGATCACCTGATATTCAACGTGGAATAACAAGAATCTTCCATCGGACTGCCACCCCATCAGAGGTATTGTCATCCCCTTTATCTTGTTATTGTGCATGCTAGGGGAAGCAACAATTACTCAATTAGCTAGGTTCTTAAGGTTCTTCCTTTTTTTTTTTTTTGGTTGAAGCTCTTTCTATTTCATTTGAATGTAAATGTTCCGCTGTTACAATATGGTGTTTTGGCACTATAATTTCTTAAGTCTATCGATTGGCGCTTCATTCAGATTTGTACTGATGAAGGAATGAAAAGTTAAATTTTAATTTGCAACTGCTAGGTGATATTCTGTTTTTTCTTCTTGGTTCTTCTCCTGCATTTAAGCCGTTTAAACAATGCTATGTTTCATTGTTGGAAAATAGCTATAGTGGTGGGTACTATTGTGTAAATCCCTCTGCTTGGTTCTATTGATAAATTCCTAAGGATTCAGTTGTATAGTTCATTGCAGTTATTCAAGCTATTCTGTCTGCTGGAAAGCAACTTAAGCGGCTTCATATTGATGAAGAATACGAGGACTATGGCTGCAATAAAATTGGAGTTGCAATTGTGCAGTCTGCTCTGTTGAGAAGGTTGATTTTGACTGCTTCATCATCTAAAGTACTTGGCAATGCTGTGAAACTACTGTCTACCCTAAACAAAGAAGCAGCTGATAAAGGGGATTTTACAGACTTAATCATTATATCTAAAGACCAATTTCCAGAGGTTTGTATTTTGGATGAAGTGAAGATCTGTTTAACTTTAATCTTGTTCATATTGTTGCATTTGATCTTGTGATCTTTTCAAATCCTGTTGGGTTGACTTTTTACTTACTGCAGGTTGCTAGAGCTCGGAAAGAACTTCAGTTGGCAAAGGAGAAACTGGATAATTTGATTGGCTTGTATAGAAAGCAATTTAGGAATCACAAATTGGAATTCACTTGTGTTTCAGGAACTACACATTTGGTAGAGGTAGGCTTATTTGTATATTCTGGAATATCCTAGTAATAATGTTCTCCAGACAGCTATTAATTATCGCGTACAGTTTTGTTTTTCTTGCACCCTGAGTTGGTTTTGTGGCCCTGAACCACTTCAACTTCTATGCAGTTGTCTATAGATGCCAAGGTACCTTCAAACTGGGTTAAGGTAAGCAGTACCAAAAAAACAATAAGGTATCATCCACCTGAAGTATTGACAGCACTAGACCAGTTAAGACTGGCAAATGAAGAGCTCACCATTATTTGTCGAGCTGCGTGGGGCAGCTTTCTTATGGAGTTTGGAGAATATTATATGGACTTTCAAGCTGCTGTTCAAGCACTTGCCACTCTGGACTGTTTGCACTCTCTTGCCATTCTTTCAAAAAATAAGGTACCTACTTGGTGAACCTTAAAACTTTAATCTTGATCTGGCTAAGTTGATATTTTTTATATTTTCAATTGTTTATTGCAGAATTATGTCCGTCCTATCTTTATGGAGGACAATAGACCTGTTCAAGTACAAATCTTCGCTGGCCGCCACCCTGTAAGTTGAAGCTTATGTTTGAAACATATGATATCTAACTATACTTATTTATAACTGAACCTATCTGGAAGGTTTTAAAGATTTTTTAACCAAATGCTAACATATATTAATAAATTTGATATGTCAAGTGCTTATTGCCACTAACACAGAGAGCTTCTCTCAACATGCTTGATATCCTTACTTCATAGGCATCCCTAAAATTTATGTTATGAAAAATAAGCTTAAATAATAATGAATTGTTTTCTATTATTTGTCTGTGTGAAACTCTCTCTAATTAGTTAACCCAGGATGCTTGGTTGGCCTAATTCTTATATGTAAATAAGAGTACATCTCATAAGATATGCCTTTTCTTAATGCCATATCCTTCTGATTCTATTCTTTTGCCGCCGGTAAATTAATCTCCATGATTGATGATGATGATGTTTATCCAAATACTCAAACTAAGTTCTTTATATAAATTATAGCCGATAATTTACCATGGGGTGTTTGCTTACTGAGTGCTGTGTTTGATCAGGTACTGGAGACAATCTTAGAAGACAATTTTGTTCCAAATGACACGATATTGCATGCAGACCGAGAGTATTGTCAGATTGTTACCGGTCCTAATATGGGGGGGAAAAGTTGTTACATTCGCCAGGTTGCTCTAATCACTATGATGGCTCAGGTAGAATGTGAGCTCACTATTACTTCTCTCTGTCTCCCTCCCCTCCTCTGTCCTCCTTTCTTGTCTTCAGTTTCATTTGGCCCTTCAGCTAATTTTTTTTTATCACAACATGTTTGACACTTTTATGGTTTCATACAAAATATTGCTCAGTATACTTCTCTCATTTTCCCTTAGTTCTTTTGGTAACCATTAAGTTCGTTTATGTGCATCTGCTAAAGATAGTTCATGTGCACTTGTCCCAAAAGCTATATATATATATGGTATTTACTTATTGGAAGGCATGATTATAATATGTGATAGTGTTAAGTTGGATGTTGGCCCTATTCTCTTCCTTTGCGAACTCTTCTACATGATTTCACATTATGCTATGAGATATAAATAATACCTCTGATGTTGAATTACTCTCATTTCATTGTGTTTCTTGAAGTAACCCTTACCGTTTTGAACATGCCTTCTGATCCTTTTAGGTTGGTTCCTTTGTACCAGCAGAATCAGCCACTCTGCCTGTCTTAGATGCTATCTACACAAGGATGGGTGCTTCTGACAGTATTCAACAAGGGAGAAGTACCTTTCTAGAAGAACTAAGTGAGGCTTCTCAAATACTCCACAATTGCACTGCAAACTCACTGGTCATCATCGATGAGCTTGGAAGAGGAACTAGTACACATGATGGTGTAGCTATTGCTTATGCCACATTGCATTATCTACTGGAGCAGAAAAAATGCATGGTCCTTTTCGTGACCCATTACCCTAAAATTGCTGATATTAAAGTCGAATTTCCTGGGTCTGTGGAGGCATACCATGTCTCGTATCTGACCTTAAATAATGATGAGGGCACTATGGATTCAAAATCTGATCATGAAATAACCTACCTGTATAAGCTTGTCCCTGGTGTTTCTGCAAGGAGTTTTGGTTTCAAGGTTGCTCTGCTCGCACAGGTAACTCTCCCTCCCTCCCTTTTGGTTAAAGATCATTTCAGAACACGGTCTCCAAAATGGAGCAAGACTGTCCCGATTCTTACATGTTCATGGATGATGTTCATTGTTCCCACTTTATTTCTGTGAAAATGGATGAACTATTTATTCAAACATATATTTCTCATGTTAATTGTTTGAATGCTTTACCATGCAGCTGCCTTCATCGTGTATCAATAAAGCAATGATAATGGCTACAAGACTGGAAACGATTGAAAGCAGCAGAGTGAGGAAAAAATCAGGAGAAAAGCAGTTGCAGGAAACACCATCAAGTGATCAAGAACTAGAAACACAAGCAATTGTATTAAAATCTACTGCTAGCTTCCATGGTGAAAGGACAGAGGATTCAGAAGAATTTGTTAGCGCTGTCAGGGACTTGCTTGCGAAATTGAAGTCTGCAACAACGGATGATGACTATGCAAAAAGTTTGAAGTTATTGAAAGAAGCTCAAGGCATTGCAAATGAATTAATAAACAGGTAAATATTAATTTGATAACAGCATTTTTATATTTTTAATTATAATCTCTTACTTTTATAAGGATATATAATATATATTTGATTGAATTTTGTTAAATTAATATATTATAAAACATCGAGTCGGTGTGGGGCGGGGCGGGATTGGGTAAGCTATTTTGGAGTCAAGGATGAAAATATTATATAAAGTTTGGGGCAGGGCGGGTGGGGTTGGGGGCGGGGTGGATTGTTCATTCATTTTTTATCACATTTTGCCCATCACATGTCTCATTTATTTGACTCAATACATTCAAATAATTTTGGTGGTCCAGATAAGAGGCAGTTAGTTCTTCAAGGTGAGACAATGGATATAGGATGAAGGAGAAAAGCAAGATGAGATTTTGAGGGACGATTTTGTGAATAGAATAGAATACTATTGTATATGAGCAAGTTTTGTAATTTTTATAACCAGCCATAGTTTCATGTTGATTTTCTGGTGAAAAATGAGGTTGGCATTTCATATATAAATTTATGTTATATATTATATGTTTCATACTTATATCCTAATATCTTGAACTTAAAAGTAAGCACATAAAGGCAACAAATCCCCTTATACTAAACCTGTAGTTTCAATTTATTCAACGTGGTAGAAAAAAACGAGAGACTTACAAACAGTTATACCATTTTTAAATTTACATTTAATTACCAAACGAAGTAGTCACTTAATAACTCAATTAAGGGACGTAAAACGTGTCCCGTTCCTTTTCTTTTCATCTAATTACCAAATAATTATCTTCACTTAGCTATTTAACCCTGAAAACTGAGTGTTTCTTCTCTCTTCCCTTTGTAACCCTAGCCGCCGCTACCACTCTGGCATCGTCTCCCACTCGGGCACCTCCAAATGACAACCTAAAGCCTCCTCTTTGCCTTTGTCTGTCTGGATTCCCCGGAAATCTGGTCCAAATGCTCAAATTGAATCTTAAAATTCAGTTTCTCATCCTATCCCAAATCTCCATAGTCGGATCATTTGGATTTAAGTTATGTTATACTTAGTTGATGAATATTTTCACTCCATTGATTGTCGAATCATTGTTTAAAACTTACTAGTCGGACTTTAAAAAAAAAACATTCTAATAGTTCAATGACTTAATTGAAAATTTTTGAATAGTTTAGTGACTGTTTCGTAAACTTTTAAATTTGAATGACTAAAATGGAAACTTACTAATAGTTTAGTAATATTGAGTGTAGTTTTATCTTTAAAAATCGATTAAAAAATTTATTTTACAAAATTTGTGCGAAAATTTTATACGGTTGATCTTTTGAGCCCGTTTCAAGCTAGATTGACTAATCGATTTGTCTTGGGGTAAAGATTTTTTCTGCTTCCGTTTTTTTCTACTTAACTCTTGTATATAGAAAATGAGATTCTGTTTATTTTTGTTTAGTTTACTATGAATTTATAAACTGTTTTTTTTTTAACTCATATATAACTATCTAATTTAATTTATCAACCCGAACTAAAGGATAATAAAAAACGAAAATATCTTAATCTTTATTTACTTATTAGAAATTAATTTAATTTTGATATCTGAATTGATATATCGATTAATTTTTTATTTACTTACTAGAAGTCAATTTAATTTTAATATTTGAATCTATTTTTGGTTTGAATTGATTGGTTGAATCATGTGGCTAAAATAACACATCAAAAAGCTGGTATTTCATTTTTGCCAAACATTAAGGTAGTCCAAAATGGTGGCAAAAGAATTCAATATTCTAATTTTACCAAATATAATTTATATGTTGATTAATATAAATATATATATATTCTTTGAATTTCAACCTAGGTGTTTTCAGTTTTGAAACATTGACTATTATGTCTCATTTGGACTTTTTAATTTTAAAAGTGGACTTGATTAGTATATGATATTTCTATTAAAATATAAAAATAAAATAATAAAATGCACAAAAAAATATGTTTATGATTCCCAAAAAAAAAAAAAATTGTAACCCCAACAAAACCTTGACATTTTACTTTGAAATAAGTTATATATATATTTTCAATTATAGCATATCAATATTTTTATTTTTTTATTAAAAATTTTAGTTGTGGCATAATATTTTTTAATTATAAATACAAAATAAAATTTTTAACATTTCTTAGTTTTAGCATTTTTCAAGCCTGTCTGCTATGGTGTGGAATGTGACTACCAACAACCAAAATAAATAAATAATAGCAGCCATTTTATTCTTTTAATCTTATTTTTAATTATAATTTATTTTATTAATAAAACATATATAAACGTTTTTGTATTAAAAAATTAAATGTGGAAATGCACAATATTTCATATAAATAGTAAATCCAAATTTAATAATTATTTAAAAATAGCATAAGTCCATATATTCATACCAAAGTTTATTTACATAAAATCGATTTAATTATTAAATTAAATGTAATTAAAAAGAGGAATTAATTAGTATTTTGAGGGAGAAATGGAGTATATAAATTACAGACAAAAAACTCTAATAGCAAAGCGTCAAAGCCATTTTCTGTTCTTTCAATTTTAAGACCAAATCACGAGAGACTCACTCTCAGACTCAGCTGAGTTAAAATCGCTAAAGCGATATGGCTTTGCAGCTATGGGAAACGTTGAAGGAGGCGATAACGGCGTATACGGGTCTATCTCCGGCCACTTTTTTTACGGTTCTAGCTCTGTTATGGGCTGTTTACTATGTAGCAACGAGTCTATTCGGGTCATCCGATGATCATATCCATCAACGGTCTACGGCTTTCGAGGAGCAGATGGAGCCGCTACCGCCACCGGTTCAGCTCGGCGAGATTACCGAGGAGGAACTTAAGCAGTATGATGGGTCGGATTCAAAGAAACCACTCCTTATGGCCATCAAGGGCCAGATCTATGATGTTTCTCAAAGCAGGTTTAAATAAAGCTTTAATTCTTTTTTCTTTGGGATTTTCTTTTTGGGTTCTTTTAATTTTTTCCATTCTTTGTTGGGGTCAACGGGGTGTGTTGGGAAATCAGCTATGCTTTAGTAGCTTTTTTGGGGGTTGGCTGCTATTGAGGTTTTTGCTAGAAATTAATTTACTTTACATATTACCTTTTTACTTGCCTTTTAAGTTCATGGTTGAACTGGAAAGCTTTCTTGACTGCAGCTTTTTGCTATTTTACTGGTTTCTTTGAACTATTCAGTTGATTGATGGTAGACTACTTTTTTTTTTTTTTTAAATAATTAAGCATCCTATGATTTTGCTACCATATGATACAAACTTAAAAAAGAAAAATTATAAATACTGTGATGAATATGATAAATCATGTATGAGATTTAACCAAAGTAGTCATTGCAAGTAATATTCTGTTTATTTGATCTTGCTTGTCTAATAAAAAGTTCTAGATTTTGATCCTGAATCATATATTTTGAAATGAGAGTATACATACATACATATATATATTGGTGCTTTTCCCTTTCATCTGGATATTTAACCTGTTTCTCTGATCAGAGGCTGTTACCATGTTTTTGTATCTTAGTTGATACAAGTTTATTTCAATTCTCGAGTACTACTAATATGTACTCAATCCAATTAAGCAAAGAGATGAGATAGCTATGGCTTCTTTTCTGTGAATTTTGTTTCTGTCTAACACAATAGTTGGTACACTATTTTTCAGTAGTTATAGGAACACACTTGTGTCCTGTGTCTTCCCTTTCTGTCTCTAATACTTTTAACATGCATGACTGTAATGAACACGGTTGAGGTAAAGAATTCGAGGTAAGCCTTGAACTTTGTTGAGCTTAATCTGTTGTTCTTATGCCACCCAACTTTTTTCCTATGCAATTTGTTTTATTTTTTAAACAGAATCATTTATGTTTTTAAAGCTAAAATAATTATGCACCTTAGGTTTTCTCTTTAAGCTTCTTTGTGTTTTTTGAGTTTGATAGTTTATTAAAATTTGGTGTATTATGTCAAAAGGCAATCAACTAGCATAGATTTAGAGTAAATTGCATTGTTTGTTAAAATTGTTCATATTCTTTAAGCTTCTTTGTGCTTCTTAGTTTGGTAGTTCATTAAAACTTGCTTTATAATGTCAGAACGGTAATCAACCAGCGTAGTTCTAGAGTAATTTGCATTGTAAGTGGCTAAGTGAAGTGCAACTGATGATATTGAACTGGTCTGATACTATTTTGTCATGTTCGAACTATATGTAATGCCTCGGGAATGGTTGAGTATCACCTTCTCAAGTGACCTTTACATATTAAATAATTATGAATTGAACGAATCAGAAAGTTCTCGGCTTTTCCCTGAATATAATCTTTCTTGCAGAATGTTTTATGGACCTGGTGGACCTTACGCGTTGTTTGCCGGAAAAGATGCGAGCAGAGCTCTTGCAAAGATGTCTTTCGAAGAAAAAGATCTGACAGGTGACATTTCAGGTCTCGGTCCATTCGAATTGGACGCATTGCAGGATTGGGAGTATAAGTTCATGAGCAAGTACGTGAAGGTTGGAACCATCCAGAAGACAACAGTTCCAGTAACCGAAGGGGATGCCAGCGGTGAAGCCTCAGGAGCTGCAGAAACTGATACTAAGCCAACTGAAGATGGTCCATCACAAACTCCAGTCACTGAGTCAGAGGAAAAATCTTCTCCTGTAGATACTAAGGAGGAGTAACATGTTCGAGCTTTAGCTGTTTCTGTTTCGAACAAGTGATCACTCTTTCTACTGGACATGCCGGAAGAGACAGCATTGTGTTGTTCGAATGAATGTGAATCGTCTTCTATATATAAACTCAAGTTAGTGCAGATACTGTTTCTAGCAAAACTTGCCTCAACATTTAGTTCCTTCAAAAAAATAAATGTTAAAAAACCTTGGGATTCAGACAAATACTTATTATGATGAACTGATATGTGTGGGCAGGAATTAATTACTTTGTTCAAGAAAATAACTAGTTGTTGTTGCTACTGCTGCTGCATTATAAGGTATTAATAGAGGTACTCTGAGTCCTTTTTCTCTCATTGCATGATGGATTTGTTGAATTACAATGTTTCCCTTGAATTGCTTATGCTATGCATTTCTTTTGGTACCAAGAGTTGCGAGAGAGAACAGGGGAACTCAAAAAAACCAATGATTTTATTGAAATTTTTATTATTCACAATGAGCTGAAGAACATGGCTATAATTTTCAACACACTCTTTTCAGAATGCCCGGTCTGGAATAAGGAGTCAAATTGGTTAATTTGTGAACTAGTTAAATTGGTCGAATTGACAGTCGGGGAGTCAAATTGGTTGATTTGTGAACTATTTAAATTGGTCGAATTGACGGTCGGCCAGTTGAACCAACGATCGAATTGATTTTTTTTATTTTAAATAATTTTTAATTTTTTTAATAATTTATTCAATTGAACTAGACAAATTGATCGGATAGATCAAATCAATTGAATTAGAAATAAGTGGTCTGGTCTGTTAAATCATCAGTTTGGTTCCAAAAACTTTTGAGTCCAAAATTTCAAATCTTTGTATTATGCGGAAGTTATGAATTTAATTCTATTACAACAAAAGTTATTGGAGAGTGTTTGACAAAGCAGTTCACATTGTGGGAGTGTGGAGGGATATTGAGTTGTTGTATAAGCATTGCGGGAGTGTGGAGAGACACTAAGATGAGCCGCAATACATGTGGCCAAAGGATATTGAGTTGTTGTTTGAGCAGGGTTTTTGCACGTGCTATTTTTCCATTTTCTTTTCTTGAAAAAATGGACAAGGGCCTTCATAATGACCTTTACATAGAGTTCAATAATAAGTTCAGTTTATAATGTGGGCTGGATTTGATCACTTAATATGAGAAATGGAGCAAATGAGACTACCTTGAAAGGACTGATGCATCTGGAAAGTTGGGATCACTAAATGAGATTAAATTTAATTTCGGCGTTAACCATTAAATTATTTGTATTAACACGATATGAACTCATATAGAATAACATTTTAGAGATGTTATGATATATAGGAGATCTAAGAAATCCCTATATTTTTATTTAATTATTTTTAATACCGTATTTTAAAATTTTAAAATTTTAATCTTAACTAAATGATAATCATTAAATTCTAATATTATTAAAATATTATATTGCAAAGATAAAAATGAAAACCTAAAACTAAATCCAGCATCAACTAATAATAAAATTTCGCCACCTCAAATATATAAAGAGAGAGAGAGAGTCAATATAGGGACAACATATGAAGAAAGGAGAACACACGATTGGAACACTAACAAAATAAATAAAACATATTCTTTTATTTTATCATAGAAAATTAAATTTTCATTTATAATTTTCAAAATAGTGAAATCCAAAGATTATCTACAAACTATGCAGGGAGTTTGCTGAATCCAATGGCGGAATGCCATAAAAGTCAATTGCTTTTTCTCCTATAAATTAAAATCCAATTTAATTAATAAGCAATTGCAAGTGGTCAAATCTCAAAATTGACAAGAAAATTAGGCACCATTATTTCCTATTAGCTGATGCCATTGCCATGTTTAGGCTGCTGACAGCTCCTCACATTTTTTTTTTTCGCTATGAACTTATTTTAAAGCCATATCATGATGTATTGACACAATATTTAAAACTAATCATAACTCTTTTCAATCCATAAGCAGGAGGATCATGTGCTTTAATGCACTCGAACCCACGTCCTCTTCTATTGGCAATAATATCCATGCCAATCGAGTTAAGACTCAATCGACTATTAAATAAAAATTAAATAACTTAAATATTGTATAAGAGTATTTTTTAAAGGTAAATAAGAGTAATTTTAAGTAAATAATAAATGGTTTATGAAGTCTTAATTATCACAAAGACGTTTTGTTTTATTTTCTTAAAAAACACCAAAAAATTCAAATACAAGTATAGAAATGAGTTGGAACTTTTGAATTAACCTTATATATATTATAATATTTAAAAAAATCACAAACTATACAAGGGTAGAGTAATTAAGGTCCTTTATTGGTATAAAAAATAATATTAACAAAATTACATCTTAAGCTGATAAAGTTTTAGTTCGATTAGAATAGATATTGTTGTTAATGTAAGAGACGTGGATTCGAGTGCGTTAAAGCGTTATTTATGGGTTGGGGAGAAACTATGGGTAATTCTAAACATTATGTCAAAAAGAACATATATGAGTAGAAAAAAATACAAGTTAAATGCAATGCCTCGTTTTTCTTTAATTTCGGCTTTTGTAATTTTGACATGTAGGAGTGTTTGCTTCCGTGGTTATGTGTTCTGAGTGAGTGTGAGAAGTCCCAAGTTTAAGTCTCAACTTGGGTAAATTTTGGTATTTTTATGAGTAAAGCCCAAACTTTGGTTGGTAGGCTTATAAGTTAAAGTGTGTAGATAACTAACAGAATAGGCCTGCTGGTCTGGTGATTAGGTGGAGTGTTGGTTGGTTAGGTTTGCTATTTGTGCAGTGTGAAGAGGTTGAGCTTGACTGAAATTTTGATAGTGGAGAGGTTGATGGAGATAAATTTCTCAGGCGGAAAGGGACCTATTTTATTTTGCTATTTTAAGAGAGGGAAAATATTATCTATCGAATTATTGTACATTTCAATTTGAATTTTGAATTAGGAATTCCGGGTACAAATAGACAAATACAAGTGGTCTTTAACCACACATACATGTGATTATATATGTATTACCATAATGTAATACGATAAAGAAGGAGAATTTTAAATGCGAGATCTAAAAACATATCATTCCGTTGCACCGGTATTAAGTACTCTCTGGTTCGGTTCTTTAGCGGGTTTATTGATAGAGATCAATCGTTTCTTCCTGGATGCGTTAACATTCCCTTTTTTTTAATTCTAGTTATTGCCTCGGGACGGGGCGAAAAAGATTAGATCGAGATACAATCAAATATCTGTGACTACTCTCTCGCCCCCGCCCCCTCCCCTTTTTATTTTTTTAGTTTTTTTTAGAATTAGATAAGAATTAGATAAAATAAATAAGGAAGGTAGAACGAAAAAAGTGGATTCAACCTCACCGAAACTCGGGTTCAAGCTCCAATTAAATTACTAATAGAGTGAAAAGAAAAATGTGGCTGGAACAACAGTATCCTACAAGATACTTAAAGAAAATACATTCTAAATAGAGTTTAAAATTGTTGTATTACTTATTCTTATTATTTACTATTGCTTTCTTATTGTTTACTATTACTATAAATCTATATTGATTTACTATATTGATTGCAACAAAATCTTTCAGGATTTGGTATTGAGTTAGCAACTTTTAATTCTTTTTTTTTTTTTCATTCCTTTCTTCTTCGCTTTTGATCGAAAAATAGAAAAGTTGGGTGAATTAAAAACTCAAAGGAGGTTCATGGCCAAGAGTAAAGATGTCCGAGTAACGATTATTTTGGAATGTACCAGTTGTGTTCGAAACGGCGTTAATAAGGAATCAACGGGTATTTCCAGGTATATTACTCAAAAAAATTGACACAATACGCCTAGTCGATTGGAATTGAAGAAATTCTATCCCTATTGTTACAAACATAGAATTCACGGGGAGATAAAGAAATAAATTGAATCAAGTGCTCGTATGTCACCACTTCTCGAGAATATGAAAATATGACATTAGGTATATAATATATTAAGTATATATATAATTAGTTATATATAATGCATATTTTCTTTATATATTATTATTATATTATTTATATATTATTATATTATTTATATTATTTATATATTTACATTTATATATATTTAAATAATATATTTAAATAATTATATGTTTAAATGTTTAAATAATTATATATTTAAATGATAAATAATAATAAAATAAAAAAAACCAAATCCTATTTATTGTATTAAATCTATAATTTGAATTTTCAAAATAGGATTTTAGAAATAGAGATAAGGATAGGATTCTTTTTATAAATAAGGAATAAAGAAATCATGGATAAATCCAGGCGACTCTTTCTTAAATCCAAGCGATCATTTAGTAGGCGTTTGCCCCCGGTCCAATAGGGGGATCGAATTGATTAGAGAAACATGAGTTTAATTAATCGATTTATTAGTGAACAAGGAAAAATATTATCTAGGCGAGTAAATAGATTGACCTTAAAACAACAACGATTAATTACTATTGCTATAAAACAAGCTCATATTTTATCTTCGTTACCCTTTCTTAATAATGAGAAACAGTTTGAAAGAAGCGAGTCGACCACTAGAACTACTGCTCTTAGAACCAGAAATAAATAGGTTTACCCCTTCAAAAGAATCGAATCCGGTTGTGGAAGAAAAAAAATATTTTTTTTATTGAGTGTCTTCGCTCATCTTGTTTTGATGACCTTATCAGAATCAGAATTTTTTATCATATTAATTTCTACTCTACCTTCCCCGAGTTCATTCTCGAGGGAACCCTATTTCATTTAAAGCATTTCGTTGGATTCCTTCCGATCTCCTTATTTTCTAATCTCGTTGGAAATCATATAAAGACAATTCCTATTTGAGATAGCCATTTGTGCAAGTAGCCATTTGTGCAAGTATTTTACGATTCAGAAGCAACTGTTTCTTGTACAGATTGTGTACTAATCTACTATAACTATAGGATACCCCCACTCCGCGAATTACTGCATTTATTCGAGTGATCCACAAACGACGAAAATCCTTTTTTTTTTTCCTATCTCTATCCTGATGAGCCGAAACCAAAGCTTTTATTCTTTGTTGAGTAATAGTTCGAGTAAGCCTTGAATGGAGTTATCAGAATTTTTGCCAATCTGATTACTTTGTTATTTTTCGGTTTTTCCACTTTGTTTCCCAAAATTTTCTCCTGTTCTTTTTGACGTTTTCTGCCAAATTCCCTGCCAAAATTCTACTGTTTTTTCCCCTCTCTTATTTCGGTTCTCCTTTCTTTCAACCGTGTCTGTTATCTATTGTCGAAACGCGCGATTGATAAGTGATTTTTCTATAATCTTAGTGTTATTTTTGATTAAGCGATTAATGGAAGAATCGTTTTACTCACGTTTAGGTACTGCTCGAAGGCTTTAATTGAGTTCTCGTGTTGCAATACACTATTTCTTGCTCGTTAAAGGTAAGGTTGTCGGTAAGTTTCGGGAAATTTTCTGTCATAACAACTTGAATTAAGTGACTGAAATTGGGCTTTCAATTGTCGAATATAGGTTTTTGAGTGCTCGGGAGTGGTTACGTGTCGAAATTGAACCAGGTGTGTACCCGGAAACGCAGAAAATGAGGTTTTGATAAAAGCCGAAAGCCTTACTATCGACGCCACACGAGCGTGTGGTTGCCAGTGTGGTAGGCCATGTGCAAGACTGTAAGTCACCACACGACCGTGTGATCGACGAGCCCACGCACGGCCGTGTGAGGGCCAAGCGAGGCCGTGTGTGAGACACAAGCCCGAGCAATTGGGCCGTGTGGGCCGCACAGGTGTGTGAGCCCACACGGGTGAACCACACGGGCGTGTGGGATTCTGGGTTAGGCCGTGTGATCCACATGGCCAAGGCCAATTTGGGCCGTGTGGGCCCACACAGGTAGGCTACATGGGCGTGTAAGCCTATAGTTCTGAAATGTTCTGTAAGGTTACACAGGTCGCCCAAGTCGACTGTGGACCTACCGTAGAGTCAGTAAGCAATACTTAGACCCCTAACTGAGTGATCTGTCTGTCTGATTTCTGTACTAAGCATGTATACTGAACTGAATATATATGAGTTTAATTGCATAATAGCATGTCATACTTGTATGTTGCATTGCATCGGGGTGGGTTGATTATGATTGGAGGAAGTATTTGAAAGGCTCTTAAGCCTGTTATCTGGCAGCTCAGCTGCAAATTTCTAATTATGTGCCGCATTCGGTACAACCTGGTGTGTATGGCTGGGTGGGTTGATTCTATCTCCACATGGTGTGTAGGGTTGGACGGAGTTGGTGTGTAGAGGCTGGTGGGTAGGACTCTGCTTTCTACATATTCTGTCTGAAATGGGCTAAGGCCCTGAAATATGTCTGATTCTGTATCTGAGTGGGTTGGGGTCCACACCGTTTCTATAATGGGCTCAGACCTGAACTATGGAATTATGTCTATTATCTGATATTACTGTGTGTATGTTTTCTGTAGGGAGTACACACTGAGTTTGCGAAAACTTACTCTTTTCTGTTTAATCTGTTCAGGTAATCCCCAGCAGTAGGCGGGTCAGTGCAGCGAAGGACTCGGCGGTGACTACGGTTCTGGACACTTATTTACGGTAAATTTTTATGTAACAAGGCCTTTCGGATTTTTGTTTAAAATTTGGGATTTTTATTTTATAAACTGCTAGCAGTAGGATAGGACACAAGTTTTCAAATAAACAAATGTTTTATCAAAATGGATACGCGCAAATTAGTTTAAAAGCTTCCGCAACGTATAATGTTTTGAAAATGGAAAATGAATGAACAAACGACACGTTTTTTACGGTAGCCTAAGATATCGAAAAATGGTTTTATTGTAATTACGTTTTCTAAAGCACTTTCATGTGACGTTGCCAGATTCGGCCATAACGTTTAGGCCGGGTTTGAGGTGTTACATTAATATCTATATCTATATTCAAAATATATATTTATTTCATTAACGTAAAAATAAAGGAAAATGATAAACTTGTACTTTGATCCTTAAAAAAAAATCTATTTAATCCCTTAAAAAATTATAAAATCATAAAATAATATATCAAATTATATTTTAATTTCTCAAAAATTTATAATTAAAAAATTAACTGGTTTCAATATGATAAACCAATTAGAAAATGACATATACCATTATATATTGAGTGGGAAATTGGGAAGCTCAAATGCCACATCAAACCGTTGACATTTACAACATAAACAGAAGATGTGAGTCCAACAAATGTATTCTTTGGAAACAAATTCTAAATATTTTATTTATCTATTTCACCAGAAGTCAGCTGAAATCCTTCGTATATATAAGCATTTTCCAACACAAAAAACAAACCTTCTTCTTCTTCCACCATTTTCATCCTTTCAAGCTTTTTCTTTTTACCATCACCATGAGAACTAAAAAAACCACTTCAGTTATGTTCCTTGTTTTTCTGATCATCCTAGGATTAATTGGAGTTACAAGTTGTCGACATATCAAGCAAGAAACAAGCAGCAACAGAGAGTTAATTGATGAAAGATTAAGGGACAGGTATTCTCCCATGTTCTTAAGAAGCTTCACTGTTATCCATGGTAGGGGCCCTGTAGGGAAGCCTAAAACCAGTTCATCAGTCCATGTAGTTTCACATAGACTTGTCCCTGGGGGACCAAACCCACTTCATAATTGATTTGTACCCTTCGGCTGTGTTATAAAAGTTCCATTTATGAAGATGAAGAAGAAGGTGCTCTTTATTGAATTGTTTTTAGTAGTTATGGATGTTTGAGACAGTAAAAGATGAATATATTGGATTTCTTCTTTCTTCTTAGGGTTATGTTCTTGTATTAATACGATGCGTATCGTATTTTGGACTCTTTTGAATTAGGGGTTATTGATTAAAGTTTTTAACTCATAATTCGGGTTAATTGAATAATTTGAGTCCATTTTGATTATTTTAATTTTTTGAATAAATTATATTTAAGATTATTGAATTATTAATATACCTTTAAAATGTTACAAAATGATTATTAAATTATTCGAAAATTTTCATTTAGGTTGTTGGACTGTTAATTGTCTCCCATCTTCGACCACTCCTATTCTATAGTTTAGTTTTTTTTTTTCTTATAAAAGAATTTTAAACATCACAATTCAAAATTCAAACAACTTTATTCTCTGTTCTTCTTATTGTCGATGGGTATTGTTCCATTATACTAATCATCGAATTGTCGTGCACCAGCCAAACTTAAGGAAAAAAAAAACTTAATAGTCAAATATCTTAAATCAAAATATTTGAATAATTTAATAACAATTTTTTAACTTTTTAAAATTAAATAATTAAAATATAAATTCACTAATAATTTATTGGGTGAAAAAACTTTCCTTTAAATTATAAACTATAAAGATATTTATTTTCCCAACTCTTATGTCCATATCTCTTTTAATTAATAATACTTTTCTTTTATATATATATATAACTAATTAGGCAATTCTTGACCAATGAGACGACCTTTCACATAAAATCTACTTTTTATCCAACCTTTATATTTTATTTTTTATATATATATATTTAGTAAGTTAAAAAAAAAACGAATTGAATAAGTAAAAGGGTTAAATTTCTGTAAATAAAAAGAATTGAAGGACTAAACTTGAAAGAGTACAGGGACCAGATAAAATTAAACCATTTCATAAATGGTAAACTAGTAATTTCGGATTTCACAAGGTAGGCCCTATGTAATCGTTTTTGAAATCACAGGAGTTTATTGGGCCAAGGAGGTCCATTCTAAAGACAAAAGCAATAATGAAATTGCGAAACATATAATATAATCACTTGAACAAATAACTACCACACACTTTAAATAAAGTTTTATACTCATTTATTTAAATGAAAAAAAACCCCTTAAATTTAAATCAAATTCGAATTTAATCCAAAATTCAATATAAATTATACAGTTTTTTAAAAAAAATTATAAAATCACAAATTAATATATTGGTAAAGTTACACTTTAGATCCAAAAATTTATTATTCATTCACGATCAGCATTTTTCTACGAGGAAAACACCGTTTGGTCCAAATATTACATCAAGGCACTGTTTAGTCCAAAAATTACAACGCACCGAAACCGAAGCCAAGCTGAGCCAAGCACATGTCACGTAAATTTTACCTTCACCCCTTCACTGTTTCTTTTCTTTTTTAAATTTTTTGCAATCAAAGCTAAAGAATTTAATACTAATAAACAACAAAAAGGGAAGTGGCGAAGCAGAATATGCTGTTTATTATTTACTTTCTTATACGAAAACCCAAACCCAAAGTGTAGTGCTGTGAAGAACGGGACTCGTCGTTTTTAGTGTATAATAATAATTATTATTATCTTGAGTTGAAGCACTGTAAGTTTTATGGCTACACGTGGTTTCTGAAGAAAACCCTCTGTTTGAATTTACACTTTCCCTTCTTTTTTGGGGTTCAACTTGTTAGTGTTACTTCTAGGCTTTGAAACAACAATACCCTTTTTTTCTGTCGCCGGAAAGTTCTTTTTTTTTTTTTACCGTCAAGGAGGGTTGAGAAAAAAAATAATGGAGGACCAAACAAGTGATGATTGGTTACCACCTGGTTGGAAAGTAGAGGTGAGGCAAAGAAGGAATGGTAAAAAAGATAAGGTATGTGTTAAATTTGATTAATTTTTTCTGTTAATAAAGAATACCTTTTTTTTTTTTAATTTGTAGCTATTTTGTTTGATTTTTCAAGGTTTTAGGTTTAGAAAATGTAAGGTTTGCTTTTACCTAATTTTACTTGTTGGGAGTTCAATTTTTTGAGTTTTGACCTAATGTTCTAAGTTTGTAGCATGTTAAACATAAGATCTTTGAACTTCAACTATTATAACTTTTGTATTTAGCTCTTTTATATTTACTATTTTATAATATTTATTTATTTTTTCCTCTTTTAGTTGAGTGCTTGTAGGATGTAAGAACTACTGTATCCATTTAGTTTTATAGTTGTTGGAAGGTTGATGATGATGTAGTGATTGAATTGTTTAATGGATAGGTTTTAGTGCATGGTAACTTGTTTAATGTTTGAAGGGAACAAATGGTACTTATGTAAAGCTGTAGTTGAACTGCGAAATTCTTGAAATTATTTGATATAAAATTTGTGAGAAATAAGGTTGTGTGTGTTCTCGTAGGGAAGGAAATCATTAGAAAAATTTTCATTTCATGCAACTTACATAATATGCATGCCTGAGGGTACGTCTCCATTAATAATTCTAGCAGTGTGCTTTCTAATTTTTGTGTTTGTTCCGTTTATCTTTGACTTACTTTGGAGTGGATGCGATGCTGCTTAAGAAGAGGATGCTTTTTTAACTTGTACCCTCACTTTTTCTTCTAAACCGGAGATATAATAATATTGTCTTTGAATGAGAAACACTTGTAGTGGTTGTCTTTGTTTTGGTAACCTTTACTTATGTATGATCTAATAATATAGGTGGTTTGTTATGTATGATGCGTTGGACCACTAGCATCGGATCAAACAAATAAAAATGGTCTTGTCTGCAACGACCAATGAATGCTAGATGATTTGTTTTTGAAGCTTACATGACGTTTTGGACTTATATTGCAGTGTTACTATGCTCCATGTGGTGAACTTAGATTCATTTCCAGGGCAGAAGTGGTTCGTTATCTCGAAAAATGTGGTTCTAAAACAGAAGAGAAGGAAAAAGTTCCGAGCAAACAATCTTTGAAAAATGTCTGTTGATGAAATCTGTTCTTTCCTTTTTTATTTATAACTTTAAATATATGCCGATTTTTACTGTAATTTGTTTGACTAAACAAAAACCTTTTTTTGATTGTTCAAGCAATATAGGTTACAGTCGAGAAGGCCGAGGCAGAAGGGTTACCTCCGGGATGGACTAAGGAAGTTAAGATAACAAAGAGGGGAAATAAAGTCAGAAGAGATCCGGTATTGCAAGTATCCTTGTTTTTGTTGCAGTTATGGATGTTGGCTATTTCTACTTTAATTGATATATATATTTCTGCAGTTTTACACTGATCCTGTGAGTGGATATGTGTTTCGTTCCATGAAGGATGCTCTTCGTTATGTTGAAACCGGGAAGCTTGGAAAGCTTGCTTTCAAGCCTAAGGAGAATGAAAGCAATGAAGAGGATTTGGAAGAAGATGATATCTGTGTATGTATAATTATGTTCGGTTTCTCCAAGCTTCTGTATTTGTATTTCTCGGTTGCTTAGTGTTATGTTCTCTCATCTCATTTAGTTTCCCTGGTTATAATTATCAGTCATTGGTACCGACATGCTCACTTTGGGTTTAGAAATCTATGTATCCGATCCCTAAGTGCTTGAAGCATCATTATCTTGATACGAATTACCCTAAGCTTTAACTCGGTTCTTGCTTTTTGTTTGCTGTCCCTTAGGAGCCTGTAATTGTCGAGAGCCAGAAGGTAGCTGTGAACGGAACAACTGAT
Organism: Gossypium bickii; assembly: GCA_025503065.1. Lineage (NCBI taxonomy): Eukaryota > Viridiplantae > Streptophyta > Magnoliopsida > Malvales > Malvaceae > Gossypium > Gossypium bickii. The sequence continues at coordinate 116,220,134 of CP106716.1, forward strand.
GAAGTAGAGAAACAGACTGCTGAACATGTTTCAAATTCAAGTGGGATAACAAAGGAAGAAGAGATGCTTAATTCTGCCAGTACTGGAGAACAGATGTCCCTTTCTGAACATACTCCCAATCAGCATAAAGGTTTAAAGTTGCAATCCCCCGAAACTCCGGTTAATGTTGTTGTTCTATGGTATTATTAATAATTCTAATGAGATATTATAATGTTTAATCTTTGGTAATGGACTGTTTGATGCTGAAAGTTGGGGTGTTGGATTCCGATGTGATTTTCATTGATGGCACGAGATAGGGTAATGGATTTGATTCAATTTATCTTCTGTGCCTCAGCTGGAGTAGATGCTGAATTGAGCAGCTTGAACCGGTCAGAAGCTAAGGACTCGGAACAGATGGGACAAAAAGAAGAAAGTGCACATGCTTCGGGTGATGCAGTTGGGATCGGCTTAGATGAACATTGTAGAGACGATGGGATGACGAATGATGAAACTGAAAAAACCCAACAAGGAAGGAGCAAGACCAAGCTTAAGAAAGATGTTTGTGCTCCTCGACGAGCTTCAAAGCGACTTGCTGGAGTTGCACTTGATCCAACACTGGAAATAAAAACTAGAGCTCGCCGATCTTCAATTAAGCAATTAAGTGAAGTACTTGATGGAGAGGAGAATTCTTCCCCTGGTAACCGTATCAATAGGGCTTCCAAGCAGCTGGATTTACCTGAGTCTTCTTTGGAAACAAGCTGTGCCCTTGATGCTTCTAAGAGTAAAGAACCGATACTGGCTATGAGTAACACAGTTTCTTCCGTGGACATGCTAGTCGTGAATGGTCATGTTGGAAATTTAGAAACAAAAACTAATGCAGGCGAAGATAGAAGTGTTTTGCCTCTCGGTTCCAGGACGCTTGAAAGTGATGATAAAGCTAGTGGCGTGCCAGAGTCTCTCGTTGATATGCCTATTGCAGATTTATGGACAGATCCATGCATTGCATTTGCCATTCAAACTCTCACCGGAATTCCCTGCGATACTCCAACGATATCAGAGTCAAATAGTGGAAAAAATCCAGTGATTCAAGCTACTCCGGAAGCTCGTGCCGAGAGGGAAGGATGCGGTCTCGATATGCCTCTGACAGACCCAGCTATTTGGAAGGAACATACCGGAAAGGTCGAAAAAGGCCACGATATGCCTGAATCATCCCTCGAAATGCCTTTGGCAGATATCTGGGCAGACCCTTGCATTGAATTCGCAATAAAAACTCTTACAGGGGCAATTCCGGTTGAATACGGTCTGGACAATCAACATTGCTTTCAGCAGCAACCGAGCTCTGCCCCGAACCAATCTGTTAACCACTCGACATTGCCAGACGTCGGTCTTGATAAATTCTCGCAAACCGAATTCATACGCCAGCAATACGATGTTACAGGTAAGTCAATGTCTAAAGAACACGGTATTAGAAATCCTATATATAATTACAGTCACCATCATCATCGGAGTGGAGAGAGGCCGTGATTGCCGAAGGCTATATCGTCTTTCTAAATTGTATAGAGCAGGAAACTAGCCAGAATTTAGAAAAAGAAAAAGAAAAGAAGACTAGTAACCATGTTGTAACATTTCTCTCTTTTAATGTTTTTTATTTGTTTGACATTTTAAGTATGATTATTGTTTCCCAGTTGGGTACACATAATGTTAGGATGTGGTTTGCATCATTAAATCCCAGCAGTTGTGTTTGGCACTGTTGACACTTTTGTGGAATTTGTAATCAAATCCTTTCTAACTTTATTGTTGGTAGAAATATTAGATAAGATATGATTATATTTTATTGTTGGTAGTATAGGATTACATATTTTTTACATTTTCGAAAATTGATATCAGCATTTAAACTGAATTTTTTTAGTAGCATTATTATCAATTACTTATTTAAATGGTATCACGAATATACAGAATAATTCTTTTTACAGGAACTATTGTTTATCACTCATTAAATACATTAACCTTATGAAAGCAATCTAGATTGCTACTTGCCGCAAATTCCACCTAAAATGTTGTCCATTTTAATCGTGCGGAGGAATTCAAGCAATTTATTACTTTATAATTCTCATTAAAACAGAATGCAGATCCAGTGGAGCAGTGAAATGCCTGAATGGGCCATTATCGAGTTACAATGAAAATCCTTACATTGAAAGTTAGAATTATATTTTATTTTTTTTACTCAAAAAATGAATAAATTAATTTTTGTATATTAAATCCAACAGTTAAAAAATTATCCATCAATATGAAACACATTTATCTAATTATTTAATCAGTCAGACACTAGTTTTTTTTTTATAATAGTGTTTGAAGTCTAAATTTGATGTCTTCCAAGGAAATGCTAATCCCAAAAGGGCTCCAAATCTGTGTATTCTTCAGACTTTCAAACATAGTCTCTCTTTTTTTTTAATCCCTCAATGGAACTTTAATTTATATATTAAACAATCGAGGGATTAAATTCTTGAAATTTAGAAGGGACATGTTCAAAAAATCCTAAGAGTACAAGGACTGGGGCATAATTAAATCAACTTGAACAAAAAACCATTTTAATTGAACAAATACCAAGTACGAACCTTGGACTGTATAATTTTATAAGAACTATCAAATTTGAATTCTTTCTCATATAATAGAGCATCTTTTACAATTATTAGTTTGAATGGAAATTGAGAAACCATTTCGAAGGGTGATAACTTGCAAGACATTAGTATCATCTAAATTTCACACATGATCAAAACAAGAAAAGAACAAAACTTGATCAACTGTTAATCAATATGAAAATCTAATGTGAAAACCCTGAATTTATTTACAGGAGAGCTATAAAAGCAGGGTAAAAGCAACTTTAACAAGGTATCTTTCCTCCCTCTAGGGTCTAAGTAGGACCGGTCATACCTGCACGATTTCTCAACATTTCGGTTCTCTTGCTTCTCTCCATTACCTCCACTAACCACTCCGCGCCTTCTTTAATCCCCGTTCTGCGGTAAAAGTAGACTTTTAATGTTTATACCTTTTCTAAATTTAAGTCAAGGAGACAAGATTTTTATGAATAAACAGAACTTACCCATCAAAAGCAGAAACAGCCTCAAACATGTAAACCCTTTCATCCAATTTTTTAAGGTCTAGATATCGGGCGAGTTCTTCAGCTGTTACAGCTTCAGAAAGATCCTGCATCAAAGCCACAAATATTGACCTCACTGTTTATCATAAAGAACAAAAGGAAAACATATAACAGTTACTAAGCTCAAGAAAAATGAAAATCATATTAATTTACCATTACATCCTTTGTAAATTAAGACGATTTTAAAAATGATGGATAATCTTTGTAAATATGCATGCCTAAGTTGCATCTATCATTTTCTCTTCTTTTATTGTCCCATTTTGGAATGATTTGTTTTTGTATATATGAGTTAAAATGGTCATTTTTCTATTTTCTTTCCTCTCACTACCATCTCTTACTAAGCATACTAAATATTTTCTTTTCACTTCTCCAGCCTCTTTTATCCATTCTATTGTTTTTTCACTCAACTTAACACATCCTAAGGTTCATATGAAACCAAATGCTTCCAAGTCCAAACTGCCAAAAATACAGCATTAGGTGCAGACAACTTAGAGCAGTACTAAGAGAGATATGATATAGAACAAGGATCTCTCATAGAAGCTTTAAAGAAGAAATGATAGAATTTTCATTGTCCACTTTTAATACAAATAGTTAGGATTTTGGTAAGGACTAAGGATACCTGTTTGTTTGCTAATATCAAGAGAGGGGCTCCCTGAAGATCCTCATGTCTAAGAACTTTCTCTGGACAAAAAGTAAAAGATATTAGTAAACTATAGTAAAGTCATACAACTGTATACAATACCCTAGTACTGTCCCAGTAGAAACCCATTTCATTAAACAATTGGAAATTACTTACCAAGTGCAGATTTTGAATCTTCAAAACGTGAAGGGCAAGCAGCATCAATTACGAATACCACAGCATGTGCCTCTTCATAGTATTTCTCCCAAATTGAGCGAAGACCAGGCTGATAAAGGTAACAAAGGGGATAAATTAGTGTCACACACTGAACTTGCTTTGGACATTACACCATGCACGACAGAAAATACATTATAAAAAAATGCCAAGCTTTTGCCATCAAACACTGCAACTACATTTTTCCAGTCTATCTCCCTTATATACATTTCAATAAAAACCGAGCAGAGTGCTCTGAGAAGTTATATCGAACACATTGCAGCAAAACGAGTGAATAGACCCAAGGCTTTTGATTCAGCGTCCACTTACCTGACCTCCCAAGTCCCAGAACACAAGTTTTGTATTTAGAACTTCGACGCGACCAATATTAAGCCCAACAGTTGGAACAATTCGATCAGGTGGTAGACCTTCCAAGTTTGAGTATACGGATTTCAGTTTCTCCAACAAAGTCTAGTCCAGAAAAAACAAAAATGATCAGCACTGAAATTAATATTTCAATATAAATGAAATCTATGAGAAAAATGAGTTTATTGTAATCACTGTTTTCCCAGCCTTGTCGATTCCAAGAATGAGTACATGAAACTCTGTCTTGCTAAATAGGTACTTATAAAGTCCATAAAAGAGTGAGAACATCTCTGTCTTGTTTACTCTCTAATAAATTACACGTTCCTTCCGGTCTTCACCAATACAATTGAATGTCAACTGTTCTCATAATTTACAGTCCCGACTCCAGATTCCTAAAATCAGAAGTGAGTCAAATTAAATAAAAGATCAAACAGAGCGAGTCAAATACAAATAACTCAGCCCAGTCAAGTGTTCAAAGTCCTAGTGTTCATCGCTCAAGTTATTTCAGTAAAATCATTTCAGAAGCCTGTTATTCAGCAAATTATCTGTAATAAAACAGCTCTTGCTTCTATTTTAGCTCTTCCTACGATTCAATCTAACATATCAAGATGCAAACATTCAACATTCATTATTTCCTACCAAAAAATTAACGAGCCAAATTTACTCAAATTAACAAATAAAATGGAACATAAACCACGAATGTATCGCTTCAAATCCAAACTTTCAATCAATAAGGAAATCAAATCAAATTTGACAAAAACGATGAAAAAAACAATAGATCCAATCAAGCGGTGGAAAGATACGGTTGAGATCTCATCTCACAGAACTAAAAAAATAACTATGAATCCAGATTAGAAGAAGCGATAAAAATAGAAAAACACTAACAGCTTCGCAAGATCAAAAAGAAAATTTTAAAAAAAAGAATCCATGACAAGAACTGCCAGATCGAGAGTGAGAAAAGCTATCACAAATTTAAGGAAGAAAATTAAAAAACTTAGATCCAACGAAAAAACATTATCAAACAAGTAAAATTTGAAAAGAAATACTTACTGTGGATGAAATTTGATTGCAGGATTCTGCTTACTCCTGCCGTTGAGCCTTGTAAAAGAAAAATAATAATAATTAAGAGCTACTGCTTTTAATTTCCAAAGAAATCTTCTTTTCTGTATTCTTTTGCCATTTTTTTTTCTTGGTTCCCTCGGTGCGCCTAACTATTTATATTCCAGTGCTGCCCTTGGGCCACGTCAGTGGACACCAAGTCGCTTACGTGGCAAGATCCTAGAGGTTCGTTAAAATTTAAGATTCTGGGTCGACGTAAAAGTCAAACAAATCGAAGGTGACGGCAACCATTGCGTCCGGATTCAACCGGTAATTGGAAATGTAGAGAAGGGCAGAATAAGGAAAAAGTAATAATTTAAAAGTAAAAAAAATCATTTGAATATTTGATTTGGTTAAATATTATAAGTTTATTTTAGAAATTTTTATATTATAAAATGAAAGAAAATTAATATATTCAAGTTTATTAAATATAAATAATTGATAAAAGACTTCTTCATTGCTCTCAATTTCTATATTGAGGGAATTAGTCTATTTAAAAAAAATTAAAACAATTCAATTCTTGTCATTTCGAAAGTGAGCAATTAAGTGTAATTAAATATAGTGTTAATGATTTTCGTTAACTGTACATAATTTTAATATAATAATAAATTTAATCATCGATATTTATATATTATCTTTAAATGCTGTAGACTATATTTGTTAAATAATGAACAATTTGATAGAATATATAACTTTTAGTTAAATTTTTTTGTTAAATTCACTAGTGTGACATTTTGAAAGAAAAAAAAATACTCATTTAATAATCATATGACAAATAAATAGTGTTGTAATGAACCTTCATTAATATATATAATAATAATACTAATAATTGAACTTCTATTTTTAATCCTAAAATAAAAAAAATTAATTTCTAAACTGTTATACTATTCGTCGATAATGGCAATTGTAATGATCGTAAATCAATAAGAAAAAGAATATACATATTTTACATGGAAAATTTTTATCAAAAAAATCACTTATAAAAAAGTAGAAATTCACTCATATTGAAAAATAATTATACAAGAGTTAAATAAACCCTGTTATAATTAATATCTAACAAAAAAAAATATAGTCGTATTTAACTTGTGCAGCATGATTTGGATAAAACAGGATTAGATTTACATAACACAACAATGAAAGTAAAAAGATTATACATTATGTTATATTCTTATCATCGTAATTAATGTTATTATTCTAACGAGAACATGGCAGAGACATCAACCAACAAGGAAAGCAGCCGAAATTAAAATCATACAAGTATAAACAAAAATAGAATAAAAAGAATTTATGTTCATATCTGATGAAAAAAAAAAAATTAGTTACAGTCCGGCAAGCCAAGCTGGGATTCTAACATAGATGATGGGATGATCCAACAAGGTGGTGGTTGAATCTTGCCTGAAGAAAACTCATAAATTGGCTTGAAACTTTCATCTTTAATGTTATATATGCCCATATCATGACCACCATAATTATAATCTTCTTCCATTTTCTCCCAACAATCATCGGTGAAGTAAATAGAATTTGTTTCGCAGTTTCGAAAAGATTGAACGGAGACCGAAACAGATTGATTCCCACCCAAGAACAAAGCTCGATCGTTTAAAGATTCGACTTCCACCCATTTTAGTTCATCGAAATCCAGTTTATAAACATGGAAGAAACATGTTCTGTAAGGACAAATTTTGGGTTGGGTACAGGTTTCAGTTAAAAGATCCCACTCAGTAAGTAATGTTCCATCAAGATCCACATAATCCCCAATGAATCTCACAATAAGGAGAAGATCATCACATGATTCGACCAAATAGAACTTGCTGGTACCAAAACCTCTTAAAGAATTTCCTTTGGTAAGAGACTTATCGGGAAAGGGAAGAACGATATCGGACTTTTTGACGATCCGGCCAACGTAGTCCCTGCCGCCTAAATCCCATACTTCGATACTGTTGTTATCACTCAATGCGTAGAGATGGTTTTTATGGCAGATTATGTCTTGGTAAGGTGGATGGCTAACATCAATGACGGTCCAAGAATTGTATCCACGTTGATGGTAAGCAATCTCTTCACGATTGTTGCATAACAAAACCACACCGAAGTTTTCATTACAATCTGGTTTTCCAGACAGGGTTGCCTTCTGAATAAAACATTCTCGTACTTCTTGTTTCCCGCAGACCTTGAAAAAAAACCTTTGATTCTTTTTAAGATAATCAAGTTCATACTCACCATCTTCGTTTCTTTCCATCTTTTTTAACCCTAAAAGATAATCAACAGAAGGGAGGTGTATTTTGATTTGCTTGAAAGGGTTGAATAAAAAGGGGACTGCCTTGTGTTCCAAGAAAACTAACCATCCATTCGATGAACCAATACAACAGCTTTCCCTGAATTCCATTGGCGTGGTTTTCAAGTTATAAACCCTATTTTCACACAGATTGAAAAACCCATTGTAGCCATTGTTGTTAACAAAAGCACCGTCTCCTTCTTCAACTTCTTTCTTCGAAGGAAGCATTAGCCATGGCATCTTTGTAACGAACTCTTCTGCAGCTAAATTCCAAGAAGAACAAACAGCTTTGGCTTGAATCAGATCTATGAAACTTAACTTGTTGAAGATAGACCAAAAGATTTCAGTTGGAACTTGGTCAGCAAGGCTTTTTCTTCTTTTCGCCATTAGGAGAGTAGTAATTGTGAACGGATTATGGACGCTTATATAGGCAAAAAAAATACTTTTTTATCTATGTCAGCTATTAATTCAGCTATTTTTCTTATTTTTGGCCTTTTTATGGTGAGAATCGTAAAACTGGCCAAAACTGTTAAATAGTTTCTTTGACCAAACAATGCTATTAAAATTTTAAAAATTTAAATTATTAAAAAAACATAAAATTTAATTGAATTGATTTTTTAATCTATTTCAACTGTTTTTTCTTTCCGAGAAACAATGTATGTAGTAGGAATTTAATAAGATTAGATTGAATTTAAATGAACAAGATTTTGAAATTATTTTTTATAATAATGTAGATTTTTAATTAAATTTAAATATTATAAGAATTAAATGATTTATTGTAATATTGTCTCTACTTTTAAATTTTTATTTCAGTTTCAATAGTATATTTAATTGTAAAAATAGCAAAACTTAAAAAATATTTTTTGAACAATTTTAAAATTTACAGTTTACATATAAGTTGGAAATTATTGGATATAAATACATTAAAAAAAAGTAAAAATGCAAAATAAAATATCAAATTAAAAGCTGTAAGTAAAAAAAAAAAAATAATTATTTTATAATTTTTATAATTGGATAATTATCAATGTAGTTATCTAATTTTTTAAAAAGGTTAATGAGTAAAATTATTATTGTATTAATTTGTAATTTCACACATTTTGGCAACTTCACCCCTTATCCAAATCCTCCACCGATAAAATAAACCGCTCGAGGACCCGTCAGCAAATATATATGCCAGAGATAGTCTTCTCCAATCGGCTGATTCCAGTTCAATAGCCCTGAAACTCGGTTACCATGGACGCTGGTAACGCTTCAATCGCAAGCTTAGCCTCACAAATATGCAACCATATAGCCTCCATCTTCTCCAAACCCAGTATCCACCCACCAGCTTTGGACCTAATGGTAGCAGAATTGGCCTCCATAGCGTCCCAAAAAGGTCGCGTTTTTCTCTATGGTGTAGGCCGAGAGGGTTTAATGTTGAAGGCCCTCTGTATGCGCCTTGCTCATTTGGGTCTCTCTGCTCACTTCGTCTTCGACATGACTACTCCACCAATTACTTCCAAAGACCTTCTCGTAGCATCAGCTGGCCCTGGAGGGTTCTCCACTGTCAATGCTATTTGCTCGGTGGCACGGTCCCATGGTGGTAGAGTTTTGTTGCTGACTGCCCAGCCTGAAACGGGATCCAGTGTGAAGCATGCAAATGTGGTAGCGTATATTGCAGCCCAGACTATGGCTGATGATGGCGGTGGGGAGAAATCAAGGACATTGCTGCCTATGGGGAGTGTCTATGAGGGGGCCATGTTTGTGTTGTTTGAGATGGTGGTTTACAAATTGGGTGAGATTTTGGGAGAGAGTCCTGAGGCCATCCGAGCTCGACATACCAATCTTGAGTGACAAAATCCCTGGTAGGTTCTGTATCTCCAATTTGAGTGACAAATTCCTTTTGAAGATCTGGTAGCTTTAGTTCTTGCTGTTGTTGGTTTTGTTGTAATGGTCCTAGGTTGTTCTGCATTTTTCTGCAAAACTTAAATCAATTGAAGGTATATATATATATATAATCATATAAGATAGTACTTTAATTTAGTATACATTGCCTGGTATGAAACTTGAAACAATTAATATTATTGCTACTTGCTTTCATGAGTTATGGGTATCTATTGTGATGGAACCTTGTATTTTGGATAATAAATGATATATCAGCTTTTTGAAGACCCTCAAAAATACATTAGAAGTCTTCTCTCAGTCACCAGTTACTGTTTCATTTACAAATATTCTGCGATCAGGTTTCGATGCTCTAAATCCTATGTTACTTGGACTTGAGTGTGAATATCGGATATATGCATATGTTCAATATTGTTTTTCAGATATTAGGAATGTACTTGGAGGGTCATATCCGGATATGTATTGTGCAGCATGGGTACTTTAGGGAGCACCATAGTTCAAGTCAATTATCCTGATCTTAATCATGTTAATAAAAAAAGAAACCTATGCTCTAACGAACTAGGTCTTCTTGGGAGTTTTTGTAGTAGGTAGCAGAGTAAGATCTAGCCTAAGATCAAACTTGACTGTTCATCAGCCATCTCAAATTCCTAACACCTGCCAATATTATATTTCTTCCTAAGAGAGAAAAATTTTAATCATAATTGATTACTAATGTTCTTGAGGTTACTGAAATTCACACTTTCATCAGCAATTGAAGTCTAATAAAAAGCTTTGTAGATACATTGATTACTTTAATGCTGTCCTAATTGACTTCTTACTAATTCAGACATTAATAGCTGTCTCACCCCCAAGAAACTCCAGGAGGCTTCTGTTAGGCCATTAGATAGGGATCTTTAGAGTGCTTGTGTTGAGCTTTGGATGTTGAAGGTTTATAATTTGACATGAATTTTACACGTAGGCATAATGGACCTATCATGTGGCATAAATGTTGCATCGTAACCATAAAAAAACCTATCACAAATAGATGAACAAATAGGACAGCTTGCTTTGATACCGTGTTTGAAGATTAAGAGAATAAGAACAATGAGTCCTCAATATATTACAAGCTGGTAATATGTATAGCCACAACCGATTCTTCAGTAATGAAAGAGTCAAATGCAAGTTAAATAATAAAACTATCCCTTTTTTATTTTTTTGTGCTAGCATCTATTAATTGCTTTTGAGTTGGGATATACGGAAAAGATTTACACCCTTCTTCTAGCTTTTCTTAGATGAAGTGCCGGTGTACTTCAATGTGCTTTGTCCTGTCATGTTGAACCAGGTTATGAGCTATACTGATAGCAGCTTTGTTGTCGCAGTGAAGTCTTATAGGTGGAGAGTTAAAAGCCTTTAGGTCTGAGCAATTTCTCAAACCATAGCAATCTTCTACCAGGTATTCCCTTCAAGTATTTAAGGATCCCATGAGTGACTGACCCTTGAGCACATGAGTTGACTGAAACTATGATAGTTCAACATGATAACTCATAATTAATTTTTAGAGTTTAGACTTCAATTTTGCTTCTTTGGTATTGAACTATATTTGTCATCAATTAGTCAAATATTGGATTAGATTAAAAGGAAAAAGGAAACCTTGGTTGAAACTATGAGAGTTTAGCTTTAACATAGTCGATCATTCATCAATAGAAAACTTGCCAAAAAAAATCTATATTTGATCTTACAAGTTTCATTATGATTAAGGTTGCTCAAGTTTGCTCCCTTCTTTAACAATCACAAAAGAGGAGGGATGCTCTGTTCGTGCCTGAAGAAGTTTTGGGACCAACTTTTGTCGTTATATGCACCAACCTGTTGAAGTTGTTCTTAAATATTTAAGACCCCAAATCCTAGCTTGTGCATAGCTTCCTTTGTGGTTGTTAAATTTATTAACCCCAATATCAAGATCTCTGTAATTAATATATATTTCTCGTGGAGATTTTGTGATGAATGGAGTCATGTAATTGTAAACTCTCCTCATCCAACTCATGAACTTTTCAGAGTTTATGTTTTCTTTTTCTTCCTAATTCACCATGTATAAAATGATGAAGATGTTACCAGCTCTGTGAGGATGAGGAGTTTCAGTCTCAGGAATTTCATTCATTTTCCCTCCGTAGGCTACCATAGCCGTGGATTTGCTTCTTCCTCGTAAAACTTGGGCCACAGCCATTTCTGGAATAGGCTGTTTTACAAAGTCAGATTTTGCTTTGAAGAAAGATTTCGAAAGAGCAGACTTGTGATTCCTACCAAGTAAAGTGTCCAATGGTGCACCGATTGGAAATTGTTCAAAGTAGAGATCAGATTCAGCCCAACTGATTTCCAAGCAATCTTCTTTCACTAGTCCAAGTTGAGGGAATTTCTCTTCCATCAATTGAAGAAGCTCGTCGGTGCCTCCAAGAAACATGGAACTAAAAAGTGCTTGAATTGTCATCTTATCATCATCTTTACTTGATTTCACCCTTTCTCATGTGGATGCTCATGTGTATTTCTTTAGGAAACTTGTGTGCAACATACTGCCACTGATGAATTAGTTGCGTTTTGATCCAACATTCTGTGAACTCTGAAAACGGTGACATTAGCTGGAACTGGCACCGAGTTTGTTTTCCAAGCTAAGACTACCCCAAAGCTAACTCCACCACTTCCTCGAATGGCCCAAAACATATCTTCTCCCATGGATTTTATCAAGAATACTCCCATTAACATCTATTGAGCTGTATGAAACCAAAAATAATATACTTCACAGGTTTCAGTTCACTAATCACTAATGTGCACTTTTCCTGCAGGTTTCGGATTTGAGTGGATTTACGCGCGCAGGTATATTTAGTCAAACAGCATGGTAGTTGTTTGAAGAGATTCGATATTGTTGTTGAAACTTGAAAATTAGAATAGAGTTAGCCAGGGAATGTTGCAAGCTTGCTGTATTAGATATCACCTTTGATCCAATTGGAGAATAGCTAGCAAATGTCACAATCTGTACTAATGAACTCAAAGAACAAATCATAGGCCATGTGACCTTATCTTATTTGAAGCAATGGGCAGCGATTAAAATTTTAAATTGCAAATTACATTATTTTAATTTTCGAATCACTTTGAAAGTTAAATAATTTAATTTATGGTTTTTATATTTTCAAAATGTTACTGCATATATGACAATAGCTGTTCTTTTTTTTTTTTTTTATTTTAATTTTAGTATTGTAATATGATATCAACAAGGATTTAAGCAATACAAGTATAATTCATCAACAAAAAACTTGGCCAAGAAACAATATGATCTGATCTTACAAGCTTCCCAAGCTGTTCGAGTTTGTTCCCTTCTTCAACAAACATGGAAGAGGAGGGACACTTTGTTCATGCCTAAAGAAATTTTCAGGATCAATCATTGTTTTTACATGCACTAACCTGTCAAAATTGTTTTTAAAGTATTTAATACCCCAAATCTTGGCTTGTTCGTGGCTATTTTCCTTGTCATTAATTTCATTAGTCCCAATTTCAAGGTCTCTGAAATTAACATACACTTCTCGCGGAGATTTTGAAACATATGGCGTCATGTAATTGTGAATTATCCTTATCCAACTCATGAACTTCTTAGAGTTTTTATTTTCCTCTTCTTCCCAATCCACCACGTATGATATGCTGTAGAGGTTGCCAGCTCTGTGAGGAAATGGAGTTTCAGTCTCGAGAATCTCATCCATCTTCCCTCCATAAGCCACAAATACCATAATTGCTGATTTTGCTTCTTCCTTGTAAAACTTGGTCCACAATCCTTCAAATGTTGTTTCAGGAATAGGCTGTTTTACATAATCAGATTTTGCTTTAAAGAACAATTTTGAAAGAATTGACTTACGGTTCCTATTGAGTAAAGTTTCCAATGGTACTCCGATTGGAAATTGGGTAGAGTAAAGACTAGATTCAGCCCAACCCATTTCAAAGCAATCTTCTTTCACTATTCCGAGTTGAGGGAATTTCTCTTCCATCAATGGAAGAAGCTCATCAATGCTTCCGAGAAATACAGCTCTAAAACTTGCTTGAATTGTCATCTTCTCATTTTCATTTGATTTCACCCTTGATATACCGATGCTCATGTGGATTTCTTTGGGAAGCTTGTGCGCAATATACTGCCATCGATGAACAAGTTTGGTTGCATTTTGCTCTAACGTTTTGCTCACTGTAAAAACAGTAACAACAGCTGGAACTGCGACTAATTTCAATTTCCAAGCAAGGACTATCCCAAAGCTACCCCCACCACCACCTCGAATGGCCCAAAACAAATCTTCTCCCATTGATTTTCTATCAAGAATTCTCTCTTTAACATCAATTAAACGAGCATCGATTACATTATCAGCAGCAAGACCATATTTTCGAAATAATAAGCCAAAGCCACCTCCACTCAAATGCCCACCAACACCCCCGGTGTGTCCAATACCAGCAGGAAAGGCAAGCGTTCTACTTCTCTTAGCAATTTCATATTACAGTTCACCAACTGTTGCACCGGATTCAACCCATGCTGTACCTTTTTCAACATTAATCCGAATGGATCGAAGATTCAACAAATCGATCACCACAAACGGAACTTCATAAGTTGTAGTATAAGAAAGACCCTCAAAATCATGACCCCCACTTCGAATTCTGAGTTGCAGTCCATGTTTTTTGCAACAATGAACTGTTGCTTGGATGTGGGATGATTGGAGTGGTGTTATAATGACCAAAGGTGTAGGCGTAGATGGTGTTGATAACCTGAAATTTTGAGCTGATGACTTCAAAACAGAGGAGTATGATGAATTATGTTGTGTGTAAACGAGTTCTGGTATGGAAGAAGAGTTGTGAAAACGAAGGGAAAGGCAATGAAAAAATGCCTCAGCTGGCTGAGTTGAATCACTAATTTTCCATGACAAGGAAAATAAAACAACAACAAGAAATGGGAACATGTTATTAGTAACCAAGTAAGATAAACTAAAGTTGGTTTCTGGGTCTAGTTATGTTTAGAGTGCAATGAAATGTGTACTTTTATAATGCCATAATACATACTTTTTTAAAATTATAAAACTAAGAATCACCATAAAGACAATTCCAATACAAACAACAAACTTAAATTAAATTAGGAGATTAAACAACATATAAATACATGCAATATGATAGCATCAAACACTAAATTACAAGTAATTAAATAACATGTTAACAACGTTCATATAAAATAATAAAGGATTGGCCGTGCGAGCCAACTGTACTTCGGGCTGCCCCTCCCTTAGCTGTAGGGCTCACCGAGGGTCTTTTGCCATCTTTATTTTAAGCTCTTTTGTTTAATCTAGACCTAATCATAGGTTTGGGCAATTTGCCTAGACTCGAGAATCCGTCTGAAAAATAGGAGAATTCTGGATAAAAATATAAGTCTAAAAAATGAATTTAGATAAAAAATAAAACCTGTTTTCTAAACGAGTCGGACCTCAAGTAAGATTTTTTGGTTCAGGCTTGACTTGGTCCGAATTTGCCTAATTTTTTTTCATTGCTGCTATTTTGTTATTATCTTAGTACTGTTTTGTTGTTGTTATTTGAATATTGTATAACTCTTATTTTATTATTAATTTTGCTACTACCTTAGAGTCATTTGCTTGCTAACTTGTAACTATATTAGTGTTTTTAAGTATAAAGATTTTTTATTGTATTTTTAATTTGTTAAGAAATATTTATTTTAATGTTTTTAGTGTATTTGATGTATTATATTTTTTAAAATTATTTTTATAAAAATATAATATAAAAAAATAATACAAGTAGACTAGGCTCGAGTTTAACCTTTTTTATCTAAGCTAGATTTGGACAAAATTTTAAGTCTATTTTTATGATGGACTGGGCCGAGCCTAGAAAATATAGATTTATAATGACTTACATTACTGTTGGATGTTTAGACATACATTACTAGGGTAGAAAAATATTTCTTTGGATAATGACGGACATTACTGTTGGATGTTTTGATAGATGAAAGTCCACCTTTGACTTTTTTTTTTTTTAAAGGAATCATATCATGGACAAGTGTTAAATAATATGTTTATTACATTATTTCTAATGAAAGTAGAGTTTATGACATGTTTTGATGTCATAATTCATACATAATGGATGTAGAAATTTATTTCATGACTTGAAATATTTTTTTCTAAAACACAAAAATATTCCAAAGCTACAAAGCTATTTTTCCATGAAGGAGAAAGCTCAGGAGCAAAAAGTGTTTAGAAAGCATATTTAGATTACAATAAAATTTAATTAAAGGGTATATAAATCGAATTATGATAACGTTACACGTTACGCTTAATTAATGTATTTTTAATATTTAATTAACATATTTTTGTTTATTATGATTATATATGCACATATAAATTTTAAATTTGTTTACTATAAGAAGATCTTTATAAGATATTATTGTGACCATTATGTAATATAAGGGTCTGTTTGTTTGCAGGAAAATATTTTCCAGAAAATGTTTTCCTGCTTTTACGGTGTTTGGAAGACTGAAAATATTTTACATTTAGAAAATGTTTTCCAAAACACGGGTAAAATGAGCATGAGTTTAAGGAAAATGACTTACCGATTTTTTTTTCGTAAGACGTTTTCCAACTCTCACCAGGTTACTTTCTCCTTGTTCCTTCCGTTCTTCATCCGTTCTCCTTCTTCATCCAGGTAACTTCCCTCCTTCTACTTCTTCCTTTCTTCATCTTTTATAATCTCTTCCGTTTTTCCTTGGCTGTGTCCATAGTATATCTTCTCTTCTCAGGCAAATTACACGCTGCTTTTTGATTTCGCTCAAATCTTCCTCTTCGTAGGGTCTTGGCTTAAGGTATGCCATCTTCTTTATCTTCTTTATCATTTTCGTTTCTTCTTGTTCTTGAAAAACTGCTTAAGGTATACCATCATTTTGGTTCTATATTTTTATCTTTGTTGAATACCCATTTATTTTTGTGCTGAATTAGTGGTGGGTTTTATCTCGAAAATGAAGCAACGTTGGTTTGGGTTTTATGCCTTTCTTTGTTTCTTTATTTTTAATTTTTCATTATAAACAAATCGCTTATTCAAATCCATTCATAAAGACTTGTTTTTTGTGGCTTTTCATGTGATTTAAGCTATTTTGTTGAATTTATGTTAAAGATCATTCTTTTATCATAAAATGTTTTATGTTTTTCTCTTCTTTGAAATTTATTTCGATGTTATAAAGTTGTTTGTTAATTTGTTTCATTGGAGCTTTTTAGTTGTTTCATGCATTCAATTCGAGTTTCTTTTACTAATTCCTTAATGAAATAAAACTATTTTTTCTCTTTTTCCCCTTCACAATATTTTCATGACTTATTTTTAGCTTCTTTTAAAAAAAATTCCATTTTTTCTTCTTCCTATTCATCTTCTTTCTCTGGTTTTTTCCCCATAAAAGCAATTTGAATACAACAACCCATCTTTCAAATTCATTAGCAATAAAGCAGACAAGTATTTATTTAGTACAAAACAAAAAAAAAAAAGCAGACAAGTATATTAGTTGGTTTTACCATGAGTTCATTAATATCGTGGGGAGATTCTTGGCAACCAGGAATGACAGGCAATACAACTATTTCAAGCTATTGGTTCAATTGGAGGGTGTTGGTTTGTGCGATATGGGTTTTAGTTATCGTGCATTTTTTCCTTTGTTTTGATATGGAAATATGAAGGTTTCCACAAATCAAATGAAAATGGTGATGAAACTCAACAAGACAGAGCTAGATTTCTTGATGAGGATGAGACATGGAGACCATGTTTAAAAGGGATTCACCCCGCTTGGTTGTTGGCTTTTAGACTTGTTGCTTTCTTTGTGCTTTTGGTAACGCTCATTGTCATTTGCTTTTGTTTTGTTGATGGAGGCAGCATTTTCTACTATTATACTCGGTAAGTTCTCGTTTTTAGTGGACTAAACACAACCAAATTTGATGTATGATTAAGTAACCTTCAATTGGTCTACACTTTGTTACAATGAGATATAAGAGGATAAAGCGCCCACAAACTCCATGAACCATTTTGGTCTCTTGTCGAGTAGGGAGATAAAACCGGGGCTAAAACCAAGCATACTCCCGAGAACAATACTCCGTTGAGACCGACCAGAGAGAGCAACCTCCTCAACAAACATGAACGTCTTTTGATTATATGTCATTGAGGATCTAAATCACCCGATTTATCCAAAAATCAGCCTCATTATACCAAGGTCAACTTGTTTTCGAATCGGTTTGGTGTTTTCCTTGTTCTTTGCGGTGGACATTCACATTGATCACCTTTTATTTTGGGGTATGTTAGTGTTTTTTTATTATTATCTCTTCTACAAGTGTATAATCCTGTTTCTTTGTACATAAACAAAGTGTTTCATTTGTAGCTTGGATCCTTTCGCTCTCCATACGTGGATGTTACCAATACCACAAGAGTGTTAGTGGTGACAGAGGTCGATAACGTGAGAGCTAGATGCAGAGCAAGGTAACCATCTTCTTTGTTGCAACAAAGCATGTGGAGAAACCTCTAGCAATATTGTGGAAAAAACATTAACCCGAACATCCCCAAGTACATTTTGTTCGCCGACGAGCGAGATACTTGGGGTTATGTCTTTCAAATGATTTTCCAGTAACGAAAAGACGGTAGCTTTTATCTCTGTCCATTAAGTGAAGTAGTTTTTACATAATAGTTGTTTTGTTGTGAAGCGGATGAACGCAGTCTTTGTTTTGTTGATGATTGTGTTTTTGGTTCATAATTATCCCGTTTCTTGCCATTAAAGATTACAATCTCACTGTTGTAAGTAATAAACAATTCTGTCATATATAAATAAGATCAATCTATTAAAGAGCAAAAAGGCATATTTTTATTTCTTGTTTTGGTGGCAGCTGGCTATTAATATGCATACTATCAATGCTGTTTTCTTGCTTGGTGATACTGCTTTAAACTGCTTGGTAAGCTTCCTCTAATCACATTCAAATTATGGTTCCTCCAGATCTTTCAACTAATTTCTGCTTTTCTTTGTTTCAACTCAGCACTTCCCTTGTTTCCGGATCGCATACTTTTTCCTGTGGACGGTGACGTATGTTATATTCCAATGGCTCCTTCATGCATGTGTGAATATTTGGTAAAATCCGTTGAGCCCCTCATCTTTGTCTAGTGGGATATAATGTTGGGTAAAAGTACCATGGAAGCCAAGAGTTGGATTGCATTTTTTGTTCCCTTTACTCAAAAAATGAGAAATGAATCCCTGTATGTTAGATCGTGCATAAAATTTAAGTGGCTAAAAAGTTGTCTGAGATCTTACATACTTTGAGCTTGAGTTTTTCCTTTTGTATATGCACATGTGCAAAGAGTGATTAAGGAAATAAATAAAGTATGGTACATGGTTTTGATGTTTGTAATGGTAATCTTCTTCCTTTTTTCGTGCCTTTCATTCTCTGTTCTCTGCATTCGAATTGCTATAGGTTCAGCTTACTAACACTTGTTTCGTTACCCCATTACTCCTACTTTTCTATTTGTGTCAATAATATCTGAAAACATTCGCAATTTATTAATCAAGCTAACATTTTTTTTTCTTTTTTTTTTATACAATATAATTTCAAACTCACACTCATACTTACATTACCATATTGACAAAACTTAAAAGATCAAACCTTGATATAAGATACTGAGTGAAGATCAAACCTTGTAAATTATTCAATCCTTGTTTTTATTTTTTTAACACAATTACAAAATTTGACTTTGTTGTTTTCATTTTATGACGATTAATAATGTAGCTTAATAATTGAGTATTATTATATATTTAATTTAATTTTTTTATTTATAAATAAATCATTGCAATATATGTAAAAACAATTTAAATTATAAAAATTATTAATATGTATATAAAATTTATTAATATATGTAAAAACAGTTTTTTCGGAAAATATTTTTAGGAAAAACTGTCAAACAAATGAAAATATTTTACATGATTCATCCAAACACGAGAAAATATTTTACTCAAATCATTTTCCAAAAAAGTAAATCATTTTCCAGAAATCATTTTCCAGAAAACATTTTACTGCCAAACAAACGGAGCCTAAATGTTACTTAAAAATCTATCATATTGAGTATAATGTTATTGCAATATATGAAGGAGAGTATATGACTTAAACAATATACAACCGCCATAACTCACATTTGCAATTCACTATAGTATGGTAATCATGATGAATATTATATTTTGTAACATACACCCAATGTTTATTTTATCAAATTAAGTTAAGTGGGAAAGTGTAAGATTTTAACATGGTTAAATTATAACTAAAATCAAGTGATTTAGTGATTAATTGCCTAATTTAAAGTAATTAAATCATTTACTTTAATAGAAATTAAGTCATATCAATTCATTTAGTTGTTTGATCAACGTACCAAATTACACGTTGATCATATACATAAAATGCACTATAAACAAATTGTCATATATTGATGGCTAAAATTTCGTCGCTAAAAAAACTATTCATAAATTTAGATATGAGATAGCAGTCAAAAAAAGCTATTCCGATAGAAAATAATCGAGCGCACATGTAACGTTAGTGACGAAAAATGCAGCTGTCGGAATAGGTTTAAAAACAATGGAAAGGAAAAAGATATTAATTATAATTAAATTTTAAAACTTGGATCTATGAAATTAAATTTTTTTAAAAAAGGAGAAGGTGAAAATTTTTTTTATGACTTAGTTAAAAATTGAGCTATAAAAGGAAAGAAAGAGATAATCAATTTTCCTTGCTTCCTCTTGCCTTAGTTAAAAATTCAGCACAAATAAAAGGAAAGGGTTAGGGATGATAATGGAGTGGGGCAGGGTTCATCTCTTGTTTTGCTCTACTATAGACGTATAATTTTGAAAATTATTATCACTTCTATGGATGTAAGATGCATTCATCCTCGCTCCATACCATTCCTCTTCGCTTTAATTTAAATTTTGCTATTATCTTTAATATTTTTAATCTTTTTAAAGTCAAGTAAATATGTATGTAATCATAATTCTTTAAAAAAATATTTTTTTAAATTATGTTAATATATTTTTATTTTTTAATTGTTTTTATATACAAGGATAAAAAAATAATTTCATATATTGAAGCAGATCGGGACATGGTAAGTAATTACGATAATCGTTTTATACTTATTATCTAAAAGAAAAAAATCCACTTAACCTGTCTCACATCCACTTTTTTTAATAAAAAAAAAAACTCTATTAAAAACAAATTGAACGATTCGGATTTCACCTTAGAAAAATAATCTTTTCCTTCCTTTCCCCTTCCGTAGTCCAATCTAAACGTAGAGTAAGATTTTTAGTTGCCGACTTGCTTGTCCACTTAGAATTTTGGTGGAGGCAGGCATGGTCCATTTTACAAGAAATTATAATCCATCTTGCCTAGCTTTACATAATTACTTCAACTTAGTTTCTAGTCAACCATTTTCAAGTGTAAAGGAAGAAATGATTTCAATCAATCAGAAATGTTAGTGGCTAAGTGCTAGTGGAGTTCTCATTTGTGCCAGATGACTTTGTTGACCAAATTAGCATTATAAATAATGTAACACATTTGACAAATATCCACAAACGAAATTAGTCAAATTTCTCACTTCATCACTAACAATATGTTCCCTTCTCTTTTTGTTTTTCTCCTCTCTGTGTCATGGAAAAGTAGTAGTACTTTAGCTTATCCTTCTCAGGGGTTTCTTCATTGCCTTTCCCTTCATTCCGCTAACTCCACTTCCATTTCAAAGCTCATTTACACGCAACGTAATTCTTCATTCTCCTCTGTTTTGAAGTCATCTGCTCAAAATTTCAGGTTCACAACACCATCTATTCCCACACCTTTGTTCATTATAACACCACTGCAGCCATCCCACATCCAAGCAGCAATTTATTGCTCCAGGATACATGGACTGCATGTCAGAATTCGAAGTGGGGGTCATGACTTTGAGGGTCTTTCTTATACTACAGCAAATTATATAGCTCCATTTGTTGTGATCGATTTGGTGAATCTTCGATCGGTTCAGGTTGACGTTGAAAAAGCTACAGCCTGGGTTGAATCTGGTGCAACTATTGGTGAATTGTACTATGGAATTGCTCAGAAAAGTAGGACTCTTGCCTTTCCGGCTGGTCTTTTCTACACTGTGGGTGTTGGTGGACAATTCAATGGGGGTGGCTATGGACCATTGTTTCGAAAATATGGTCTTGCAGCAGATAATGTAATTGATGCTCGTTTAATTGATGCCAAAGGGAGAATTCTTGATAGAAAATCCATGGGAGACGATTTGTTTTGGGCCATTCGAGGAGGTGGTGGGGGTAGCTTTGGGATAGTCCTTGCTTGGAAATTGAAATTGGTCGCAGTTCCAGCTATTGTTACCGTTTTTACAGTGAGCAAAACGTTAGAGCAAAATGCGACCAAACTTGTTCATCGGTGGCAGTCTATTGCGCACAAGTTTCCTAAAGAATTACTCATGTCCATTTTCATATCGAGTGTGAAATCAAGTGAAGCTGATAAGAAGATGACAATTCAGGCTAATTTTAGTTCCATGTTTCTTGGAAGCATTGATGAGCTTGTTCCATTGATGGAAGAAAGATTCCCTGAATTTGGACTAGTGAGAGACGATTGCTTGGAAATGAGTTGGGTTGAAGCCATCCTTTCAACCCAAGGAGGAGTACAGTTGGAAACTTTACTTGAACGACATCAAAAAACGGGTGTTTCTCAGACATTCTTTAAGGCAAAATTTGATTATGTGAAACAGCCTATTCCTGAAATGGGGTTGGAAGGATTGTGGCCTATGTTTTATGAGGAAGAAGCAAAGAAGGCAAATATATTCCTTGTGGCTTATGGAGGGAAGATGGATGAGATTCCCGAGACTGAAATTCCATTTCCTCATAGGGCTGGCAACATCTACAGCATCATATACGTGGTGGATTGGGATGAAAAGGAAAATAAAAATTCCAAAAGGTTCTTGAATTGGATAAGGAGAGTTTATGATTATATGACGCCCTACGTGTCAAATTCTCCAAGAGAAGCATATGTTAATTACAAAGATCTCCAAATTGGATCAAATAATATGTTCAGTTGTAAAGGGAGCTATGCACAAGCCAAGATTTGGGGTCGTAAATATTTCAAAAACAACTTCGATAGGTTGGTATATATAAAGACGAAGGTTGATCCAGAAAACTTCTTTAGGCATGAACAAAGCATTCCCCCTCTTTCATGTTTCTGATACAATTTCTTTGTCAAGCTTTCTAGTGATGAATAACGAGTTAGCGATAAAACAATTATAAACATGTACAACACCTCATATATAAATTTAGAATGATGAATAAGCTCATAGTCAACCTTTAACCTAAAATTTTAGATATAAATATTAAAGCTATGCATGAACTTTGATCCAATGTGCATTGTCATATATGAACTTTGATTTTAGGTAATTTTACATATGAAAATCACTAACAATATTATTGAATTAGCATAATTTTACGGTAATATATTACATCACAAATAACTATATTAATCTAATATGAAAATAAATGTATATGCATTTCTTTAAATGTATATAACTAGATCAAAATCAAAATTTCATTTATACTTATGGACCACGATATAAGTTTCATGTATGTAATTACACCAAATAAAAATTTTTTTATGAATATAATTGCACCAAATCAAAGTTCTGGTATCAAAGTGCACAAATTAGACCAAAATTTATGTATAAATTTTATATTTATTTCAAAATTTTAAAGTATTCATTAAAAAAAAATCATTATCAAGTCTTGGTCTTCTAATAAATTAGGAGATTAAATAACATGCCTATCATCATTACCAACAGTAAGTATTAAAATTGTTATACCCCACTTGAGCTAGACACATGGCACTCCCAAAAGGCACCATGTGGACGCCTGAAGATGATTCTCCTCCCATCAATCGAGTTGTCCTCGATCGCCCATCGACCTTTAAAAATGTGACATTCAACCTTTAAGTAGAATTGAATTAGACCATCAACCATTCATAAACAATTGATTGTTATTTTCTTAACAGAAATATTGACAAAAATGTTAAATTATTAAACATGACAACCCGCATGATAATCCACATGTATTTGACGTGGCATATAAGACAAATAATGCTATGTCAACATGAAGTACACGTGAACTGCCACGTGGGTTGCCACACTAATATTGTTAAAAATTAATGTTTTAGTCATCATTTTCATTAAAAAAAGTAATTTGGCTCATTTTGAAAGATTAATAGTTAAATTTAACTAAAAAAAGAATAATGGTCAAATTAACAAAAGATGTAAACCAGGGGCGAAGCTAGAAGGCTGATAGGGCCCCGCCCCCTCAAATGGACCCGCCCCTCTCAAATGGAAAATTATCTTTTAGCCTCTTTGTAATTTATAAAATTTTAAATAGTATTGGTAAAATTATATTTTAGTCCAAAAAATGATAAAAAATGATTTTGTCCTCTAGAAATTATAAAGGTATAGGTTAAAATGGTGAAATTGTATTTTTACTATCATAAAAATATATAACTTAATTCTTCCTAAAAAAAATATCTGATTTGGCTCATGATGTAAACATTGAAAGACTAAATTTATCATTATACCTTAAAAATTATAATTTGATTAAATTAAATATTTATAATTTATATGAAACCTACTCTAAGTTGGATAATCTTAGAATGTAAATTGCCCTAATTTTTACCTAATCAGCATTTCACTAATTGATATGAAATCTAATCTTTTCAATCAAAGAACTAAAATTTGATAAACACAAAGTCAACTCCTAAATGGAATCATTCATGTCATCATGGAAACTAGCAAAGCTCTTTTACCTAACACCATCCTTAACAAAGAAAATCCCAAATACCAAAATTCAATTTCAGCTTTCATACACCCATTCCAGTTTATATTTACAACCAAAGCATCCAAAGCCTCAACTTCCCCCAAAAAAAATAAATTTAATTTATTAAAACTTTGTTGTTTCGATCAATAAATTTATTAAACAACTCACCATGTTATAACCTCATACTTAGAATAAAATCTAGATACTCTCCACTAAAAATCCGTTGAAATTTTTTCCATAGAATCAACCTACCTCACTTGAGTTTTTCTTACACAAAATGTAGTTTTAAATCTCTAGAAAACCAACACTTTGGAGAAAGATTGTATTTGCAGGGATTAAAAAACATAATATCATCTTGTAATATTTTAGTATTATTTTAAGTCTCACACGTTAATCATACTGCTTTTCTTATTTTATTTTGGATAAAATTAAGGTTTAGCTTAAGAAGTTTAGGATAACTCTGGTTTCATATCTAGCAGACTGTCCACCAATCTTAGCATTATTAATAATGGGATTGCTAGCAACATGTTGCAATTCTCACATAACATAGATAGATCCAGAAACGAAATTAATTATCTCAATTCGTTGTCAATAATATGTTTCCGTTTCTCTTTGTTGTTCTCCTCTCCTTGTCATCGAGAATTAATGCTTCAGCTCTGCCTGTTCAGGAATTTCTTCATTGCCTTTCCCTTCGTTCTCCAAACTCTTCCATTGCAAAACTCGTTTACACACAAAATAATTCATCATACTCCTCTGTTTTGAAGTCAGCTGCTCAAAATTTCAGGTTCACAACACCACCTACGCCTAAACCTTTGGCCATTGTAACACCACTGCATCCATCCCACATCCAAGCCGCAGTTTATTGTTGCAGAAAGCATGGACTCCAAGTCAGGACTCGGAGTGGGGGTCATGACTTTGAGGGTCTTTCTTATACTTCAGCTTATAAAGTTCCATTTGTTGTGATCGATTTGGTGAATCTTCGATCGGTTCGGGTTAACGTTGAAAAGGCTACAGCATGGGTTGAATCTGGTGCAACTGTTGGTGAACTGTACGATGAAATTTCTCGGAAAAGTAAACTCTTTGCCTTTCCAGCTGGTATTTGCCCCACCCTGGGTGTCGGTGGACATTTGAGTGGAGGAGGCTATGGCTTATTGTTTCGAAAATATGGTCTTGGTGCAGATAATGTAATCGATGCTCGTTTAATTGATGTTAAAGGGAGAATTCTTGATAAAAAATCCATGGGAGAAGATTTGTTTTGGGCCATTCGTGGTGGTGGTGGTGGTACCTTTGGGATAGTCTTTGCTTGGAAATTGAAATTGGTCGCAGTTCCAGCTAATGTTACTGTTTTTACAGTGAGGAAAACGTTAGAGCAAAATGCGACCAAACTTGTTCATCGGTGGCAGTCTGTTGCGCACAAATTTCCCAAAGAAATGTTCGCGAGCATTGCCATAGCAAGGGTGAATTCAAGTGAAGATGAGGAGAAGATGACAGTTCAAGCAAGTTTTACTTCCACGTTTCTTGGAAGCATCGATGAGCTTATTCCATTGATGGAAGAGAAATTCCCTGAACTTGGACTAGTGAAAGAAGATTGCTTGGAGATGAGCTGGGCTGAATCTAATCTCTACTCTTTCCTATTTATACTCAGATCACCATCGGAAACTTTACTTAATAGGAATCAAAAGTCATCTATTTCAAAAACATTCTTCAAAGCAAAATCTGACTTCGTAAAACAGCCCATTCCTGAATCGGCATTTGAAGGATTGTGGTCCAAGTTTTACGAGGATGAAGCAAAATCTGCAATTATGCTATTTGTGGCTTTTGGAGGCAAAATGGATGAGATTCTTGAGACCGAATATCCATATCCTCATAGAGCTGGTAACCTCTACGCCATCTTATACACAGTAGATTGGGAAGAAAAGGAAAATATAAACTCCGAAAAGTTCTTGAGTTGGATGCGGAGAGTTTACTATTACATGACTCCATACGTTTCAAAATCTCCACGAGAAGCATATATTAATTACAGAGATCTTGACATTGGGACGAACAAAATTAACAACCGCAAGAGAAGCTATGCAAAAGCTAGAGTTTGGGGTGTTAAATATTTTAAGAACAACTTCAATAGATTAGTGAATGTAAAGACGATAGTTGATCCACAAAACTTCTTCAGACATGAACAAAGCATCCCTCCTCTTTCGTTTTTTGGAAACGGAGCGACCTTAAAAAGCACTTAAGCTCATAGAATTTTTAAAAGATTCATACTTCTCATGTTATTATAGATAAAATAAGATTTATCTGTGAAGTACTTTTATAGTGCTGAATTATGTCATTCATAAACTATTATAAGTTTGATGTACACTACATCAAATACAAATTTATAATAAACTATTATAGTTTCTCCTCCTTTTTTGTTATCTAATCCCCAGTTTCACTAATTGGTAACTATAATATTGAATTTATATTTGTTATGTTAATTATACATCGATAGTATTATCTTTCTGTAAGTCCTTGATAGGGACGTGCTTAGAGTTCCAACTTTTTCTGGGATTGCAATTAAGTTGTATTTATTTCTTTGCTTTTCTTTTCTCATAACTTATCCAACATTATTAATTATCTTTTATGTCCGTTTTATAATACATAAAGATTAACTTTTTCGGGATCTGTGATATTTAAGGGTGAAGCTAAAAAAATTTTGTAGGGGGAGTCGAAATTAAATTGTAATTTTTACGATAGTAAAAATAAGATTTCACCATTTGAATAGCCTATATTTTTATAATTTTGAAAAGATTAAATTAAATTTTTATCATTTTTAGGGGGCAAAATGTAATTTTACTTTTATTAATTTAAAACTTTAAAAATTGTAAAGAACCTAAATAAAAAAAATTCATTTTAAAGAGATCGGGCCCTTACCAAGCCCCCTAAATACACCCCTGATGTCATCTTTCTCAATAATCTCTTCTTCAGGATATAAATTTCAATTCTTAACAACAAGTGATGGCGTTTGTGTAAAAACTGCCATTGAAAGTTTCAACATGAGGGGTTTCAACAAGAAAACATAATTGAAAGTGTAACGGCCTAATTTTCAGTGGTGTCGGAAATGGTGATATGAGTTCACTAAATCCGACAGGTAAAATTGAGTAAGATAGTAATTTAATATTTATGAGTCAAATGAGAATTTAGAAGAATTTGTGGATTGGTGAATTTGGTGAATTAAAAGAATTTACTAGGTCAAATGGGTCAAAAACGAGGTATCGAGACCTCGAATTTGAAAATCGAGCAATAAATATTTTTAGAAATATTTATGGAGTGTTATTAAGTTAATATTAAAGTTTGGTTGAGAAATTTAAATGTTTGGGTAGTCAATTAAATAAAAAGGACTAAATTGTAACAAATGCAAAATTGCTACAAGAATTAAATAGCTCAAGTGTTAAAAGAAAAAGGATTTAAAGAGCAATTAAACCTAAAAGTGAGAAGGTTGGACGGCTAGGGCAAGGGAATCAGCAGGAGATAAGGGAAATGGGGGCAAAATTGGAATTTTTGTGATTTTAACATGTATAATAAAGATAAAATTGAAAAACCTAGAGATATCTTCATATTTTCTCAGCCAAAACGCCATAAAAAGTTGGGAAAAAGCTGGTTTTCATATTTTTACACCATATCAAGAAACCAAAGAAGAAAGAGGAAAAGAAAAAGTTGCAGAGTAGTCCCTAAATTTCAAAATCTTCTACAAATCAGCCGGGTAAGTTCATATGGTTGAATTTATATGTTTATTTGTGAAAGATTGAATGATATAATGTGCTGTAAATGTGAATTTGCTGTGGGATTGTGGAAAATATGATAAAATGAAAGAATAAATGGCGGTAATTCAAATTAGGAAAAAGCAGAGATTGAGTACGTTAGGTGTCGTGACATGTGATGAATTGTGGATAAGACCATGGTTAATCGATGGCAAATGTGAAATGTAGGTATGGTATCATCCATACTGAGTTATGAAATGTAGGTATGGTATCATCCATACTGAGTTATGAAATGTAGGTATGGTATTATCCATACTGAGATATGAAATGTAGGTATGGTATCAACCATACTGAGTTGTGAAATGTAGGTATGGTATTAACCATACTGAGTTGTGAAACGTGGCACTGAGCAACGACGTACTCAAATTCGTAAGACGTTTCCTAATTTGATAAGAAGTAATATAAAATGAGTGAATCAAATGGAAGAGATTGAGTAGTTGTTAATGTTGAGCTCAACTATGTGAAGTATTTAACAATGGTTGTGAATGGCAGGGAACTTTAGTAAATATTTTGTTATTGTTTTGGAAATATTATGTGTGGTAAGTTACTTTTAAACCAATGAACTTACTAAGCTTCATCAAGCTTACTTGTGTGTGTTTGATATTTTTATGTAGATTGAATTAAAGAGAAGTGGTAGATCGGATCATCACAGCAAAGCTCACTATCCAGATCAATTCCGGTAGCTTTTGTTTTATGTTTGAAGATTTATATGGCATGTATAGAGTTTAAATGAGATGGAGTAAAGATGTTATAAACTAGTTAACAATATTTTGCAATGAAACAGTTTTTGAATTCCAGCAGTGACGTGATTTTGAAAAATCACCAAAAATAGAAGAAATGGAATTAGAAAGTGAAGGAGATATTAATTGAAATCTATTTGAGTCTATTTTCATATGAAAGAAATAGAGTAAGCAAAATAAATGGAAATAATGAGATATTTAAATTTTAGTGAAACTAGTTCTGAATGAATTCGTGATCCCCTGTTCTGCCTTTAAAAAATCATTAGAAATTGCATAAAAATAATTGTGGTTTAAAATTTATTTGTATGAAATCCTGAATGAGTCTAGTTTCAAATGAGCTAAACAATGAGGCCATCTAAGTTCTGTACAAAGAGTAATTTGATTCGTAGTGAAGAGAGGTCAGAACAGTCAAACAGTAAAACAGGGGAAATTTTAAGGAAAAATCTGGTATTGATTGGCCATATCAAAAATTCTGGAAAAATTATAGTAAAAAGATATATGAGTCTAGTTTCAGGGAAAATTAACGGATCTTAATTTGGAGTCCCGTAGCTCCAGATATAAATATTTTAGTGACTATGACGCAGATGGGCAGTTTTAAATTTTATGCCGAATTAGTAGTAAAGTTTAGTAATGTCTCGTGCTCGACTCCGGCAACGGTCTCGGGTAAGGGGTGTTACAGAAAGCCTAATCTCTCTGCATATGCAGGAAACGTGGCAACATGGTTCACAATTCACTATGCTTATCTAAAAACATCGCTAAATTTATAAAATATATATCATATTATTCTCAATTTTAGTGGTTTTTTTTCAATAATTTCATTATAGGTTTTGGTCGTATTTGCTCTTTTTGATATAATGTCTAAAATTATCCATAGCCCCTCCCCAACCCATAAATAGGAGGATAATGTGCTTCAGCGTACTCGAACTCACGTCTTCCTGCATTTACAACAATGCTCATATTAATCAAATTAAGACTCAACCGACAGTTTTAATGACTTTTATAGAGTACTTCCAAATGTACTATTTGCATCACTTCTACAAATGCGGCAAACGGTTTATAAAAATGTGCAAATGTTGCTAAGATCTTTTGTGATGCTTTTGGTGGTGCTTTTGTAAGCGCAGCTAAGTTTGCTTTTTAGATGATGTTTTGGAACGTCACTATAAGTTAAAAAGTTGTCACTATATTCATTTTACAATAACGTCACTACACTCCACCATTATTGGTCTTGAATATTCTTTTTAATATAAGATACTTTTTCCTTTAGTTTTATTAGATTTTATTTACGAATTATATTTAATTTTAGTATTTCATATTTTATACTTTATAGTTAGTTAATATGAAGCAGCAATCACTTTGTGTTGTATTATGCTAGTTATTTATTACATGTATAAGTATTTAGGATACCCAAAATTTAAATGTGTATAATTGAATAAAAATTAAATTTGTATATATATAATTGAATCAAAATTAAAATTTTTTTGAGTACAATTATATTTCATATTATAATTCGTTTATAAGATTAATAGACTTTTAAATATAGTTGTTAAATGAATAAATTATTATATCGGTTATATTTTACGAGAAATAGATACATGTTAATACAAATATATGATACAACTTATTCAATGATAATTTTCATTGTCAATCGGGATTAGGTTTTTTTTTTTTTTCTTTAATCCGGTGCTTGGAGCTACGCTGATGGCAGGCATGTCGATGTATAATGCAAATAGAGGGTTAAATGTTTTCATATATATATAGACAACCCTCTTTATAAACAATATCTTTCATAACAATATTTCATTATTAGAATCAATAAACTTGATTTTCTATAACTGTCTCTTGTCTCAAATTTTAGTAAAATTAGTTCTATTCATTATTGGAACTCTTGCCTTTCCGGCTGGTAATGGCCATACTGTGGGTCTTGGTGGACATTTGAGTGGAGGAGGCTTCGGTGTGTTGTTTCGAAAGTATGGTCTTGCTGCGGATAATGTAATCGATGCTCGTTTAATTGACGTTAAAGGGAGAGTTCTTGATAGAAAATCCATGGGAGAAAATTTGTTTTGGGCCATTCGAGGAGGTGTTTTTTTTTGGGGGGGGGGGGGGGGATAGCTTTGGGATTGTCCTTGCCCTGGAAATCGAAATTGGTCCCAGTCCCAGCTAATGTTACTGACTTGCTGTTTATACAGTGAGGAAAACGTTAGAGCAAAATGCGACCAAACTTGTTCATCGGTGGCAGTCTATTGCGCATAAGTTTACCAAAGAAATACACTCGAGCATTGCCATATCAAGGGTGAATTCAAGTGAAGAGAATGAGAAGATGACGATACAAGCAAGTTATGGTATTTGTGGCTTATGGAGGGAAAATGGACGAGATTCTTGAGATTGAATATCCATATCCTCACAGCGCTGATAACCTTTACAGCATTTTATACGTAATGAATTGAGAAGAAGATGAGAATAAAAACTCTCAAAAGTTAATGATTTTACAATTACATGACTCCCTTTGTTTCAAAATATACAGAGATATTGACATTAGGACTAAAAAGATTAACGACGACAATGTAAACTACGCATAAATCAAGATTTCGGGTCTTAAATATTTTAAGAACAACTTCAATGGATTGATGCATATAAATACAAAGGTTGGTCCCCAAAACTTGCATCCCTCTTTCGTTATTGAGGAAACATGAGAGCAACATTAAAAATCATCGAAGCTTGTACAATTTCTAAAAAATTCAAACTTCTCATGTTATTATAAATTATATAGTATTTTTCTGTCAAATATTTTTATAATGTTGAATTCTGAGTCATTCATAAACTTCTTCAAACATAAACAAAGCAAACCTCCTCTTTCGTAATTGTAGAAACAAGAGCAATCTTAAAAATCACTAAAACTCAATAGAATTTCTCCATCGAATGCTTTTATAACGTTGAGCGAGT
The DNA here is from genome assembly GCA_025503065.1 of Gossypium bickii. Lineage (NCBI taxonomy): Eukaryota > Viridiplantae > Streptophyta > Magnoliopsida > Malvales > Malvaceae > Gossypium > Gossypium bickii. The sequence goes on from CP106716.1 coordinate 116,252,071, forward strand.
CATTTATAAGCTATCATATGTACATCAAATACAATTTTATAATAAACTAAATTAGTTTTAGGTCAATTTTTTTTATCTAATCCCTTATTTGACTAATTGGCAACTGTAGTATTCTCTTAGAAAAAAGAGTGTACTATATTGTAGATTTTTTCTTTCTTTTCTATAACTACCCATAGTCCTTTTTTAATCCATAAAAAGGAAGATAATGCGTTTCAGCGCGCTCAAACCAATGTTCTCCTACATTAACAACAATACACATACCAATCGAGTTAAGACTCAATCAACTATATTATAGAAATTTTTATTGAAATATTGATATGACATTGATATATATATTTTTGTTGTCAATGAGTACATATTCTTATTCGAATTCGATACTTGGAGCTTCAAGCTAGGAAAAACATAAGATTAGAGTTCAACCAGGAAATCTAATGCAAGAAATTGAAAGACTATAACAATCCAAGAGCCCACACATTAAGCATGGAGAAAATCTTGATTCATCTAAGTTTTAATATATGGGGATAAATCTCAAAATGGGCGGCTATGAAGTTGACCTTGCCTTGTGGTTGCTTCTTCAACATTCTAGCGTGTATAAAAATATATATTTTAAATCATTAGAAAACCCAAGACTTTAGAGAAAGATAGTACTTGTAAGGATTAAAAACATAATATGATCTTGTAATTTAGTTTATTATAGGACTCGCATGATAATGATATTGTATTCTTTGTTTTATTTTGAATAAATTAAGATTTAGTTTAACAAGAGAATAGTTTAGTAAAACTTTGGTTTCATATCTAGCAGACTGTCCACCAATCTTAGCATTATTAATAATGTGATTGCTTGCAACACATGGCAATGCCCACATAACATAGATAGATTCAAAGACGAAATTAATTATCCCAATTTATTGCCAATAATATGTTTCCATTTCTTCTTATTGTTCTCCTCTCCTTGTCATGGAGAATTAGTGCTTCAGCTCAGCCTGCTCAGGAATTTCTTCATTGCCTTTCCTTCGTTTTCACAACTCTTCTTCCTTTGCCAAACTGTTTACACCCAACATAATTCATCATACTCCTCTGTTTTGACGTCATCTGCTCAAAATTTTTTGGTTCACGACACCATCTACGCCTACACCTTTGGCCATTGTAACACCACTGCATGCATCCCACATCCAAGCCGCAGTTTATTGTTGCAGAAAACATGGACTGCAAGTCAGGACTAGGAGTGGGGGTCATGACTTTGAGGTTCTTTCTTATACTACCGCTTGTAAAGTTCCTTTTGTGGTGATCGATTTGGTGAATCTTCGATCGGTTCAGGTCAACGTTGAAAAAGCTACGGTATGGGTTGAATCTGGTGCAACTATTGGAGAATTGTACTTGAAATTTCTCGGAAAAGTAGAACTCTTGCCTTTCCGGCTGGTATCGGTCACACCGCGGGTCTCGGTGGACATTTGAGTGGAGGAGGCTATGGCGTATTGTTTCGAAAATATGGGCTTGGTGCAGATATTGTTTCGACGCTCGTTTAAAGTAGAATTCTTGCAAGAAATTTCCAGACTATAAGAATCCAAAAGACCACATTAAGCATGGAGAAAATTTAGGGAGACCAAAAATGGTTTACATACATGACCTATACAAGCATTTCCAAAGAAAAGTCAAAGATACTCTGTATATGCTGCAAGTGGAGGGCTAAAAATTTTGGTCAGCCGACAACCTCTAAGCAATGGAGTTAATGACTTTAACAATAGTAAAGGAAGCTATGTAGAAGTCAGCATTTTGTTTGAAGAGATTAATTATATAAAATCAAATTTTATTTATCACATTTCACACTAAATCAAAATCAATATATAAATTTGAGATTTATCATTCATATATTTGAAGCAATTAAAATTTCCTGTTTTAGTTGTTAAATGAATAAATTATTATTGTGGAGCAATGGATAGATGTTCACATAGATAGATGATGCTACTATCCAAGAAATCTTCATTGTCAATTGGGATCAGATTCGTACTCTTGGAGCAAAGCTAATGGCAATTATGTCAAATACGACAGCTGAAACAATGGCGGCCATGACGTTAACCTTGCCTGTTGTTGATTCTTCAACGTAATTTTGGTTTCATATCTAGCAGATGACCCTGCCCACCAACCTTAGCATTATTAATAACGTGATTGCTTGCAACACATTTCAATGCTCATATAACATAGACCCAGAAATTAAATTAAATATGTTTCCTTTTCTTCTTCTTTTTCTTCTCTCCTTGTCATGGAGAATTAGTGCTTCAGCTCAACCTGCTGAGGAATTTCTTCGTTGCCTTTCCCTTCGTTTCCATAACTCTTCTTCTATTGCAAAGCTCGTTTACACACACCATAATTCTTCTTACTCCTCTGTTTTGAAATCATCTGCTCAAAATTTCAGGTTCACAACACCTTCTACTGCTACACCTTTGGCCATTGTAACACCATTCCACGCATCCCACATCCAAGCAACAGTTTATTGTTGTAGAAAACATGGACTGCAAGTCAGAACTCGGAGTGGGGGTCATGACTTTGAGGGTCTTTCTTATACTACAGCTTATAAAGTTCCGTTTGTGGTCATCGATTTGGTGAATCTCCGATCAGTTCAGGTTAACGTTGAAAAAGCTACGGCATGGGTTGAATCTGGTGCAACTGTTGGTGAATTATTCTATGAAATTGCTCGGAAAACTAGAACTCTTGCCTTTCCGGCTGGTATCGGTCACACCGTGGGTCTCGGTGGACATTTGAGTGGAGGAGGCTATGGCGTATTGTTTCGAAAATATGGTCTTGCCTCAGATAATGTAATCGACGCTCGTTTAATTGATGCTTATGGGAGAATTATTGATAAAAAATCGATGGGAGAAGATTTGTTTTGGGCCATTCGAGGAGGTGGTGGGGGTAGCTTTGGGATAGTCCTTGCTTGGAAGCTGAAATTAGTGCCAGTTCCGGCTAATGTTACTGTCTTTACAGTGAGCAAAACGTTAGAACAAAATGCGACCAAGCTTGTTCACCAGTGGCAGTATATTGCACACAAGCTTCCCAAAGAAATACATACGAGCATCATTATTTCAAGGGTGAATTCAAGTGAAAATGAAAAGATGACGGTTCAAGCAAGTTTTACGGGCATATTTCTGGGAAGCACCGATGAGCTTGTTCCACTGATGGAAGAGAAATTCCCTGAACTTGGAATAGTGAAAGAAGATTGCTTTGAAATGAGTTGGGCTGAATCTAATCTTTGCGCTACCCAATGTCCTATTGGAGTATCATTAGAAACTTTACTCGAGAGAAGTCAAAAGTCAGTTCTTTCGAAAACGTTCTTCAAAGCAAAATCAGATTTTGTAAAACAACTTATTCCAGAATCAGCATTCCAAGGATTGTGGCCCAAGTTTTATGAGGACGAAGCAAAACTCGCAAGTATGGCATTTGTGGCTTTTGGAGGCAAAATGGAAGAGATTTCTGAGACTGAATCTCCATATCCTCATAGAGCTGGCAATCTCTACAGTATCTTATACGTGGTGGACTGGGAAGAAGAGGAAAATAAAAACTCTAAAAAGTTCATGAGTTGGATGAGGAGAGTTTACAATTACATGACTCCTTACGTTTCAAAATCTCCAAGAGAAGCATATATCAATTACAGAGATCTTGACATCGGGGCTAATAAAATTAACGACGACAAAGAAAGCTATGCAGAAGCCAGGGTTTGGGGCCTTAAATATTTTAAGAATAACTTCGACAGGTTGGTGCATATAAAGACAAAAGTTGATTCTCAAAACATTTTCAGGCACGAACAAAGCATCCCTCCTCTTTCGTAATTGTGGAAACGGGAGCAACCTTAGAGATCACTAAAGCTTATAGAATTTCAAAAAATTTATACTTCTCCTGTTATTATAGATGAAATAAAATTTTTATTCAAAAAATAAAATGAAATTTTGTCTGTTAAATGCCTATTATAATGCTGAATTACGTGTCATTCACAAATATTTATGACTGCATCAAATACAAATTTATAAAATTTATAATAGTTTTAGCTCAATTTTTATCTAATCCCCTATTTGACTAATTGACAATTGTAGTATTATCTTATAAAAAACAGTGTACTTTATTATAGAATTCTTATTTGAAGCATTAATAACACTGATATATGTTTTTAAGTGAAGTCTAAAACCATGAAGCTACGCCAAACGTCCAGCTGTTTTACCATCTTTAGTGAGAGTACCAACAAAGCTATTTGACTCCCTAATTCCTAATTACAAGCACATTTCATTCCGCAACTTGCAGCGCCTTCTCGATAACAGTGTTTAGTGTTGGATGCGAAAATGATTAAATAGATCCGTTCAGCTGATTAACTGATTATTCTTATACTATAATTTAATAGATACATAAAACCTATCATAATTGGAATTTAATAAATTTACTTGAAAAGTTAATATAATCAAAATTAAATTAATTGAGTGAATTGATTAAATGATTATTGATTATATTTGTCAAGCGATAAATTGGATGATATCTTTAGAGAATACATTATTATTCAAATTTGGTGCTTGGGGCTCAAACTAATAACAAATATGAAACCCCACACCTTGAAAGAGACGAAAAAAAAAAATGAATTGTTATAGTTTTATATGAGGAAATCTAATGCAAGAAATTTCCAGATTATAACAATCCAAAAGACCACATTAAGCATGGAGAAAATTTAGGGAGACCAAAAATTGTTTTACATACATGTACCTATTACAAGCATTTCCAAAGAAAAGTCAAAGATACTCTGTATATGTTGCAAGTGGAGGGCTAACATTTTCGGTCAGCTGACAACCTCTAAGCAATGGAGTTAATGACTGTAATAATAGTAAAGGAAGCTATGTAGAAGTCAGCATTTTGTTTGAACAGATTAATTATATAAAATCAAATTTTATTTATCACATTTCACACTAAATCAAAATCAATATATAAATTTGAGATTTATCATTTATATATTTGAAGCAATTAAAATTTCCTGTTTTAGTTGTTAAATGAATAAATTATTATTGTGGAGCAATGGATAGATGTTCACATAGATAGATGATGCTACTATCCAAGAAATCTTCATTGTCAATTGGGATCATATTCGTATTTGAATTCGGCTCTTGGAGAAAAGCTAATGGCAATTATGTCAAAAACGACAGCTGAAACGATGGTCGGCCATGACGTTGACCTTGCCTGTTGTTGATTCTTCAACGTAATTTTGGTTTCATATCTAGCAGATGATCCTGCCCACCAACCTCAGCATTATTAATAACGTGATTGCTTGCAACACATTTCAATGCTCACATAACATAGACCCAGAAATTAAATTAAATATGTTTCCTTTTCTTCTTCTTTTTCTCCTCTCCATGTCATGGAGAATTAGTGCTTCAGCTCAACCTGCTGAGGAATTTCTTCGTTGCCTTTCCCTTCGTTTTCACAACTCTTCTTCTATTGCAAAGCTCGTTTACACACACCATAATTCTTCTTACTCCTCTGTTTTGAAATCATCTGCTCAAAATTTCAGGTTCACAGCACCTTCTACGCCTACACCTTTGGCCATTGTAACACCATTCCACGCATCCCACATCCAAGCAACAGTTTATTGTTGTAGAAAACATGGACTGCAAGTCAGAACTCGGAGTGGGGGTCATGACTTTGAGGGTCTTTCTTATACTACAGCTTATAAAGTTCCGTTTGTGGTCATCGATTTGGTGAATCTCCGATCAGTTCAGGTTAACGTTGAAAAAGCTACGGCATGGGTTGAATCTGGTGCAACAGTTGGTGAATTATACTATGAAATTGCTCGGAAATCTAGAACTCTTGCCTTTCCGGCTGGTATAGGCCACACCGTGGGTATTGGTGGACAATTGAGTGGAGGTGGCTTGGGCTCATTGTTTCGAAAATATGGTCTTGCCTCAGATAATGTAATCGACGCTCGTTTAATTGATGCTTATGGGAGAATTCTTGATAAAAAGTCGATGGGAGAAGATCTGTTTTGGGCCATTCGGGGAGGTGGTGGGGGTAGCTTTGGGATAGTTCTTGCTTGGAAATTGAAATTGGTTCCAGTTCCAGCTAATGTTACTGCTTGTACAGTGAGCAAAACGCTAGAGCAAAATGCAACCAAACTTGTTCATCAGTGGCAGTCTATTGCGCACAAATTTCCCAAAGAAATACAATCGAGTATTGCCATAGCAAGGGTGAATTCCAGTGAAGATGGGAAGATGACGATACAAGCAAGTTACGGTTCCGTGTTTCTTGGAAGCATTGATGAGCTTATTCAATTGATGGAAGAGAAATTCCCTGAACTTGGACTAGTGAAAGAAGATTGCTTGGAGATGAGTTGGGCTGAATCTATTCTCTATGGTGCCCTATCTATAATCGGATTACCATTGGAAACTTTACTTAATAGGACTCAAAAGTCAGCTCTTTCGCAAACGTTCTTCAAAGCAAAATCTGACTTCGTAAAACAACCTATTTCTGAATCGGGGTTCGAAGGATTATGGCCCAAGTTTTACGAGGATGAAGCAAAATCCGCAGTTATGGTGTTGGTGGCTTATGGAGGCAAAATGGATGAGATTCCTGAGACTGAATATCCATATCCTCACAGAGCTGGCAACCTCTATAGCATCTTATACGTGGTGAATTGGGAAGAAGAGGAAAACAAAATCTCTAAAAAGTTCATGAATTGGATGAGGAGAGTTTACAGTTACATGACTCCCTACGTTTCAAAATCACCACGGGAAGCATATGTAAATTACAGAGATCTTGACATTGGGACTAACAAATTTAACGACGACAAAGGAAGCTATACAGAAGCTAAGGTTTGGGGTCTTAAATATTTTAAGAACAACTTCGACAAGTTGGTGTATGTAAAGACAAAGGTTGATCCCCAAAACTTCTTCAGTCACGAACAAAGCATCCCTCCTTTTTCTTAATTTCAATGTCTAGAACTTTTAAAAGAAATTTAGGTATCAAATATGTTGTTACCAATTTAAATAACAGACAAGATTATTTATAATAAGATATTATATTTAATTTAGTATTTCATATTTTATACTTTAATGTGAAGCAGCAATCACTCTGTGTTGTATTATGCTAGTTATTTATTACATGTACAAATTGTCGAAACTATTTTTTATTTGGAAAACGGGCCGACTTTAAAAAGAAAAACAGAGTCGCCACCAATCCTTTTTCGAAGTGTGATTGGGTCATTTTAGAAAATATTTTGGTCTACGAATTTTAAGAAAACGAGCTCGGGAGTCGGTTACGCACAAGGAAGGATTAACACCCTCGTAACGCCCAAAATTGGTACCGTATTATTGATTAATGTCCTTAATGTCGAAAATTAGAAAATATTTTAAAGTATGAATCTTCAAAAAATATTTGGATAACTCGAATTGGATATCGAAACTCTCTTGTTCTGAAAGGATGAAATATCACATCCAGCACGTTAGGATACGATATTTCAAACCTTTGGCACCAAGATTATTTTATAGTTCTCAAAATTCATGTGTCATCATTTTAAAAAGAGTATTTCATTATTTGGCCAAACGAACGAACTAAAACCCAGCACGTTAGGGCACGATCCCTCAAATTTCCAAATATGAAACATTGCCTTATTTTTAAAGTTAAAGCAACACGATCAAAATTTTAAAAGGATATTTAGTCCTTTGGACAAGAGAAAAATTAAAACCCAGCACGTTAGGACACATTTTCTCAAAACCTCCAAGCACAAAATATTGCCTTGTAAAAAACAGACATAGTAAGGATATTTAATGATTCGGTCAAACGAAAAACCGAAACCCAGCACGTTAGGGCACGATTCTCAAATTTTCAACCACCAAATATTGCCTTTATCTTTAAGAAAATATTTTTAGGAGTTTGGAAAGATGGGGTAAAAGAAAATAAGATAAACGATAGTATTAATAATCAAAAAAATGAGAAATAATAATGAAAGTAATAGGAATGATAACAAAATAGCCATAATAATACAAGAAACAATGATAATAATAATACTAGTAATAGTAGTAAAACATATAGAAATAATAATAATGGAAATGGTAATACCAACATTGTTAATACAAATAAAGATAATAATAATAATACATATAATTATAAAAATAATACGTATAATATAATAGTGATAGTAAAACAATAATACATACATAGGAATATAATAATAATAGGAAAAATAGTTAAAAATGAAAAAACTACAGTAGTAATAATACTAAAATAATAATAATAGATAATAATAATAATAAACAAAATAAAAAATGATCAGAAAATAATAAAATAATAGTATCAATAAAACAGTAGTAATAAAAGAAAATAAAAGCATTTGATAATAATAAAAATAATGGACATAATCATAATATATATATATATATAAATTAAAGTAAACAAGGATATATATATATAACAATAGTAAATATAATAGAAATATAATAAGAATATACATATAAAACTGTGGTAATAAAAATAATAAAAAAGTTAATTATAGTAATAATATGTATAGAAAAGAATAACAGGGGTAGTAATGAAAATAACAATACAAAGTAATAATAATCATACATATACTAATAATAATACTAATAATAAAGATAAATATAGTAACAATAATATACATATATAATATAGTCGTAATAATAAAAAATAATAATATTAAAAATGACAATAATCGAAGATAATAAAAGAAAATAAGAAAAAGGACTAAATTGAGCTAAAAATAAAAACTCGGGGCGCATTATAAAGAAAATGGCAGAATTAGGGCCCTCTAGCAAAACATGCAAAAGAGACGGCCAAATGGGAAATATTCCCACACTCCTAAACGACGCCAGGTGTCAGGGGGCCCAATTGAAATAGGCAGTAAACCATAGGGCCAAATTGGAAAAGTAAAAAGACTTAATTTAAAATTATGAAAAAGCGGAGGGGCTAAATTCGAAATTAGCCCCTCCCTAATAAAACTCGCGGATCCTCTTGCTGGAGCGGGTTGGGTTGCAGGTCAGAGGCCGAAAAACGACGTCGTTTTGGCCCCTGACCCCAATGCTCAAAACAGCGCTGTATTGTTCCTCTATATAAACCAAAGTTTTCTTTAAAATTTCATTTTTCCTCTTTTCCCCTCCAAAAACAAAAAAGCTTTCATTATTCTCTCTGCAGGCCTCCTAATTTGGCCAAGCCTCCAACTCCGGCGCCGTCGTCGCCGGCCACCGCTGGAAAAAGGTAAGCTTTTCTCTTTTTTTTTTTAAAAAAAAAAAATCTACTCTATGTATGTTATTTAATTTCTTTAAAAACGGAATATAATAAACAAAAAAATGACGATATTCGAAAATGGCAAGATAGGAAAAAAAATAAACCTTCTGATTTGGTATTTGCTTAGGATTAACTTGTATTTTCTACAAAACGTGCTTTGTATTCCTTCCGTATTCTCTCTGTAACTCGTAAAAAAAAAGGTTCCCCCCAAAACATTCGATTCTGTCCCTCTTTATAGCCTAAAAATCCCCCTAAAAATAGAATAAAATCAAACCGCGAATCCCCACTACAATCCCCCTTTCATGTTGTATTGCTCCCTGCTTTGTAGGTTCGACTACCGGAGGCGTGGAGGCGCACGATTCGGAGGGCGTGGTGACGTGGCTCGATGGACTGTTGGCGGCGCGAGGCTACTGTGGCTAGGGTTTCCAAAACCCTGGTTTCCGTTTAAGTTGTACTGGGATGTGAACTTGGGCCTAGCCATTTGGGTTTTTACTTGGGTCATGGACCACTTGTATTGGACTGATGGGACTTTTATTTTATTTGGTTTGGTTTAATGGGCTCCGGGCTGCTAAATTGGGCCTTACACAAATATTTAGGATATCCAATAAAATTTTTTTTTAAAAGAGTAACACCGAGAGTTTTTTTTCAAAGTTGAAAAAGTAATTACAAAATGAGGGCAAAGCAGAATAGTCATTGCCCACACCAGCTGTAACACACAAAATAAAGCATAAAAATATGCAAAAACTCTCAGCGGCTTTTGGGTAAATGAAAGGACATAAAGCACACCCACAATCAAGCCAAAACACAAAAACACTAGTAGTGGAAAGAAAATATCTTGCTCTAAGATAGAGCCAAAGATCCAAAAAACGCAGCATCCAGTCCCTTAGATCTGACAAGTCAGACTCGAGAGGTCTCTAGCCAAAAATGCCTCTGCCACCGCTGGTAATTTCTCCACCCAAAACCTGTCTTCTGGTAACGAAATCTCTCTTTTGCTATCATTGGGCTACCATATTTGCTCGCCTATCAACATGGTGGAAGGAGATGTGCTGAAAAGAACTCGCCTTGATCTTTATCTCTTCAATGTAAGTTCCCATGTCTGAAAAATCTGGTAGCACTTGATTTAAAATTTTATATATACAATTGAATTAAAATTAAAATTTTTTGAGTACAATTATATTTCATATTATAATTCATTTATAAAATTTATAGAATTTTAAATATAGTTTTTAAATGAATAAATTATTATCGATGATATTTTTCGAGAAATAGATACAAGTTAATACAAGTATATGATACAAGTTATTCAATGATAATTTTCATTGTCAATCGGGATTAGGTTTTTTTTCTTTAATCCGATGCTTGAAGCTACGCTGATGGCAGGCATGTCGATGTATTATGCAAATGGAGGGTTATATATATAGACAATCCTCTTTATAAACAATCATCCTTTATAACAATATTTCATTGAATCAATAAACTTGATTCTCTATAATTGTTTCTTGTTTCAAATTTTAGTAAAATTAGTTCTATTCATTATTGGAACTCTTGTCTTTCCGGCTGGTAACGGCCACACCGTGGGTCTTGGTGGACATTTGAGTGGAGGAGGCTTCGGTGTATTGTTTCGAAAGTATGGTCTTGCTGCGGATAATGTAATCGATGCTCCTTTAATTGATGTTAAAGGGAGTGTTCTTGATAGAAAATCCATGGGAGAAGATTTGTTTTGGGCCATTCGAGGAGGTGATGAGGGTAGCTTTGAGATTGTCCTTGCCTGGAAAATCGAAATTGGTCACAGTCCCAGCTAATGTTGCTGACTTACTGTTTATACAGTGAGGAAAACGTTAGAGCAAAATGCGACCAAACTTGTTCATCGGTGGCAGTCTATTGCGAACAAGTTTCCCAAAGAAATACACTCGAGCATTGCCATATCAAGGGTGAATTCAAGTGAAGAGAATGAGAAGATGACGATACAAGCAAATTATGGTATTTGTGGCTTATGGAGGGAAATGGACGAGATTCTTGAGATTGAATATCCATATCCTCACAGGGCTGATAATCTTTACAGCATTTTATACGTGGTGAATTGAGAAGAAGAGGAGAATAAAAACTCTCAAAAGTTAATGATTTTACAATTACATGACTCCCTATGTTTCAAAATCTCCACAGGAAGCGTATTTTAATTACAGAGATCTTGACATCAGGACTAACAAAATTAACAACGACAAAGTACACTACGCATAAATCAAAATTTCGGGTCTTAAATATTTTAAGAACAACTTCAATGGATTGATGCATATACAGACAAAGGTTAGTCTCCAAAACTTGCATCCCTCCTCTTTCGTGATTGAGGAAACATGAGAGCAACATTAAAAATCATCGAAGCTTGTACAATTTCTAACAAATTCAAACTTCTCATGTTATTATAATTCATATAGGATTTTTCTGTCAAATACTTTTATAATGTTGAATTTTGAGTCAATCATAAACTTCTTCAAGCACGAACAAAGCAAACCTCCTCTTTCGTAATGGTAGAAATAAGAACAATCTTAAAAATCACTAAAACTCAATAGAATTTCTCGTCAAATGCCTTTATAACGTTGAACTAATCATTTATAAACTATCATATGATGTACATCAAATACAATTTTATAATAAACTAAATTAGTTTTAGGTCAATTTTTTATCTAATCCCTTATTTGACTAATTGGCAACTATAGTATTCTCTAAGAAAAAAGAGTGTAGTGTATTGTAGAATTTTTTTTTTAATTTCTTAAAATTACCTACAGTCCCTTTTCTAACCCATAAATAAGAGGATAATGCGTTTTAACGCGCTCAAACCCATGTTCTCTTATATTAGCAACAATACTCATACCAATCGAGTTAAATCAATCAGCTATATTATAGAATTTTTAATTGAAATATTGATAAGATATTGGTATATATTTTAAGTGAAGACTAAACTCAAATCATGAAGCTAAGCCAAACGTCCAGCTGTTTTAAAAGCAAACTTATTATTAATATCATAATTGATTGAGTGTCACCTTCCTAGAAAAAATAACTTAATTCCAATATCGTTGTAAAAAGAAATTATAAACCCATTTCATTGTGTAATTTGTAACACGTGCTCGATAAAAACATTTAATGTAGGATAAATAAACGATTAAATTGATTGTTTCAATCAATTTTTTATACTCAGATGATTTAATTCATCACCCTTTTACTATAATTGAATAGATCAACAAAACCATTATAATTATGATCTTAATCGGCTTAGTCAAAAAAATTAAATTAATTGAACTTAACTTAATTGAATGACTAAAGTTTGAATGATATCTTTATTGTCAATTGGTACATATTTTTATTCGAATTCGATACTTGGAGCTTCAAGCTACAAGGAAATCTAATGCAAGAAATTGAAAGACTATAACAATCCAAGAGCCCACACATATGGAGAGTAGGGTTAATTGCACCTTTAGCCCTTCTACTTTTTAAGTGTTTTACAATTAAGTTTCTTTTATTTTTAATTTTGGCCCTATAATTATTTCCCATTTTGGTCCCTCCTTGTTAGTCGCGCGTTCAATTTGGTCATTTTTCGTTATATTTATTTCTAATTCGCCCTAAATGTCTGTTTTAAAGTTCAATTTAGCCCCTTTTTATTTTTTTTATTTTCCTTTTTATTTTTTTATTTGTTATTGTTATCATATTATTAAATCTATGAGTTTGGCATTATTTTTTCTTTTACACTAAAAATAGATTATTCATATTTTTATTTATGTATTTTATTTTATTTTGTTTACTTTCTCTTTTTTCTTTTTTTATTTTGTTGTCTTATTATTTCTTTTAATTATTATATCTTCATATATTTACTTTTACTTATTGTTATGCATTTTCTGTTATTTTATGTTACTTTATTTATTTTGTTATTGCAATTTGATTATCAATATTGTCATCATCATTATTATAGCATTCTATTATTATTGTTATTATTTATCATTTTAATACTTTACCTGTATTATCATTTTTACATTATTTCATTACCATATTTTTAATTCGTATCACAATTTTTATCTGATACATAAAAAAGGATTTTTTTTTTTCAAATAAGCAACATTTCGTTTTAAAAATTCAAAAGGTCATTCCCTAACTTACGGGGTTTCAACTTTCTTGATAAATCCGAACAAACGAACGTTTTAAAATTTTGAAATAATCTCTGGAATTACGAAAAGATCGTGTTCTAACTTACGGAACATGATTTGTTTCTAAAACCGAGATAATCAAACGTCTTTCAAAATAAATAATTTTCGGTGTTTATTCTCGTTTCGAGGACTTAAGATATTGTGTCCTAACTTACGGGACATAATTCTCTTTCTCATTAACGTGAAATACGCCCTTTTCTCAAAAATTTTCAATTAAGCTATATTTTAACGAAGGATCGTATTTTAAATTTCTTCAAATTTTCAATCTTCGACACAAAAGACATCATGTAATCAACTAGGTACCAATTTTTGGGCGTATCGAGAGTGTTAATCCTTCCTCGTGCGTAACCGACTCCCGAACTCGTTTTCTGGATTTTGTAGACCAAAATTCATCTTTATAGTCGAGGGCAAATGTGGGGTTGATAAAAATGAGAAATGGTTAGGCCTATTTATAGTTGAGGTTTAGGGATCAACTCGCAAAGTCACTATACAATTAGGGACCAAAAAATTGCAAATATCTCATGCCAAATCTCAATCCCACTTTTGGTGCCTTAAATCTCAGATATCTAGTGCTAACATTTTGATACCCATATCTCTGACTTTCCAAAGTATGGATGATTTCATATGATGTACACAGCATCATATACAAATTTCTAATAAACTATAATAATTTCAGCTCAATATTTATATAATCCCTTATTTCACTAATTGACAACTATAGTATTCTCTTATAAAAAAAAAACAATGTACTATATCATAGAATTTTTTATTAAAGCATTGATAACACAGCGGTATAATTTTTAAGTGAAGTCTAAACTCAAACCATGAAGCTGTTTTAAAAGCAATCGTACGTAATTGTTTTGTACTTTTAGGAGTACGATGTTTATCGAGAGCGTCAACGAAGCTATTCGCTTCCCTAATCCCTAATCACAAGCACATTTCATTTCGCCATTTATAGCAACTCCTCGATAATAGTTTTCAGTGTGGATTTGTATGCTGAATTGATTTAACAAATTCTTTTACTCTGAATCGTAATCGATTTAATCAAAGATATTAAATTAACTAAATTTGATTTAATTAATTGGATTGATTAGATGATTAAATAATTATTTGATTATATTTGTGTAACGATGGATATATGTTCATATAAATAGATGATGCAACTTATTGAATGATGTCTTCATTGTCAATGAGATACATATTCGAATTTGGTGCTTGGCAGATATGGAACCCCACCGCCTTAAAGAGACGAAAACATAAGAAAATGAATTGTTAAAATTTATTTGAGGATCTCTAATGCAAGAAATTGACAGACTATAGCAGTCCAAGATCCCCAGATTAAGCATGGAGGAAAGGAGATATCGAAGGGCCAAGCAGACAAATTGACTTTCGCTTATCATCTCAAAATTCTTCTTAATTTGAAATTTTCCGCATCTTTAATTTTACTTTACCCATATCAAAATAAATAAATCATGAACATACTCTCTTTTTACAATTAGATATAAACTCATTGTTACTATTGCTAATCATACTTCAAATGCATTTTTTGTCATGTTTGATAAAAAGGCAAATCGAATATAAAATCATACCGCCAAATAATAGTTGTTTCAACTTCAATCCGAAGTATGTAATTTACTCTACAGTCAATGAACTTTTTTTTTCTTTATGTTAATATTAATATCATTAATTAATATGTGTGAAAAGTAATATATTTTAGCCTAATTCTTAATTCTTTTTTGGGTGATTATGTGGTGTTATTCGTGAATTAGATACTCCTAATCCTGTATATTCATGTTTTGATGCCTAATAGAGCACTTGAGAGCAATAGGAGTGAAAAACGAGTGAAAATTAGAACATTGGTGATCGTTGTTTTTGCGATGTCAAAGTCTTAAAATTTATAAAAAAAATGATCAAACCTGGAAACTAACTATGACAACGATTTGAGGCAAGCGTACCTATCGAACAGTAGTATAGTTAAGGCAAGACCGGAATGTCGAACCCAAAGGAACCAAAAGTACTAATACTAACTCTCTTTTTTTATTATTTAGCCTAAGAATTAAATGATTTGTTTATCTAATCTAAAATTAATTAACTACTAAACTAAAGACTCTAAGACAAAGAAGAATGAATTTGGGAAAATAACTTTGAAGAAAAACCAATAGATTAAAACGACACTCACCTAGACTTCACTTGTTACCTAACTCTGAACCAGACGATTTATTCATTTGACTTGATCCGTAAGATTCCCTAAGTTATATTAATCCCTCTCTCGAGGCGACTAACGTCTAACCCTAGGTTGATTAATTGAAATCTCTTTCTAATTAAAACCCCTAGAATCGCATTAACTCGATCTATGGACTCCCATATTAGGTTTCACCCTAATCCGACAAAATCAAGTCACCCTATCTCTAGGCGCGCGATCAACTCCGCTTAATTATGCTAAGATCTACTCTTAGGTAGGGACTTTTGCTCCACCTAAGCACATCATACTTGAATTAATATCCCGGAAATATCAACACAAAAATTAAGAACACATAATTAAGAACAAGTCAAATATTTATCATATAGTTCAGCAAAGGATAACAAAATTCATATTAGGGTTCACCCCCCTCAGGTATCTGAGGGTTTAGTTCATAATGATAATAGGAAACATTTCAAAAGGAAAGATAAAACAAAACATAAGAAATCCCTAAAACCCCCTGAAGGAATTGAAGAAGAGATCCTCCGTCTTGAGTATGATTCCGACTTCTTGAGATGATCAACTGGCTCTCTTCGAGTAAATCTCCACAAATCTGCCTTCTCTGGCCTAGTCGAACGCCCTCTGACTAAAGCCTTAGGTTCCCCCTTTTCTGGTCATACTTAGGGTGTTTGTATAGGCTTCTGAATATGTTTCTCTGCCCCTAAGTATCCAAATCTGAGTGAAACTCTTCTTTCTTGCGACAGGGACACGCCCATGGCACACGTCCGTGTAAGTCGAGCTGAGCCATGTTCGAACTCGTTGAATGGGGGGCACGGCCGTGTGGTCTTGGGCCAGTCGTAGATTTCGTGATATGGCTCATTTACTACATTTTGGGCCCGTTTTACATTCTTTTTTCGTCATTGGGTGCTCTCCTGAGTATAAAACATGAAAACAAATGATTAAGAGCACCAAATTACACAATTCAGGGCTTAAATAATCCAAAAGCATGCTAAATGTGGGCCTAAAATATGTTACTTTTATGATTCATCAATTGGAGCATTTCGGAAGTTGCACATGATAAGCCATAAAAGTAACATGTTTTTAATCTCATTCTTAATGTGTTTTTGGTTGATTTATTATGTGAATTAGTGAATTTGATGCTCCTAATCCTTTAAATTCATGTTTCTATACTTAAGTGAGCATAAAGGAGAGAAAGGAGCGAAAAACGAGCCAAAACTGGGCAAAAAGTGCTGTTTCCAGGATCCACATGGCTTGGGTAATTCCACACAAGCTGGCCACACGCCCATGTGCCAGCCCCTGTCGATTTTGCACCCTGCTTCCTTGTTACACAGAAAAACCCCAATTTTTAGGGTTTCTAAGAATTCTAAAGTTTATAAATACAAATTAGAAGAAGACCTAAGGGAGGATACAGAGCTGAACAAAGAAAAGACTCGAAGAACGCCAACGGATTCAACTCAGAAGCAAGACTGAAGATCTCCATTCAATTTTTCTCGAAGTTTTTGGGTTTATTTATATTTGTTATTTTCCTAAGTTTGAGATGTTTTCCCCCAAACGTATGAACTAAATTCCCTAGATACCTAGAAAGGATAAAACCTAAGACAGATCTTATTATTTGATTTTTCTTAATTACATGATAAATATTTATTCTTGGTCTCAATTATGTGTTTTTATTTCATGTTTTAATGTTTTCAGGATATTAATTCATGATTGATGTGCTTATTCAGTGGAGCAAAAGTCTCTGTTTAAGAGTAGATCTGGCATAATTGAGTGAAGTTGCATGCAATCCTAGAAATAGGAAGACATAAATCTACCGAATTAGAGTCAAACCTAATAGGGAATCCATAAATCAAGTTAATGCGATGCTAAGGGTTTTAATTAAAAAGAGATTTCAATTAATCGACCTAGAGTCATTCGTTTTTATTCTCAAAAGAGATATTAACAAAAGTTAAGGATTTCTACGGATCAAGACAAGTGAATAAATCATTTAATTCAGATTTAGAATAATAAGTGAAGTCTAGATGGATTCTTTCCTGGGTATTGTCTCTCTCATCAGTTTTCTTCAAATATTTTCCTACTTTATTCTCTGTTTCGTCTTAGTAATTAGGTTAGTTAAGATTAGATTAAAATAAATCCCTTCAAATTATTCGGCTAGATAATAAAAAGATAGTAACTACTAGTACTTTTAGTCCTCGTGGATATGATATTCCCAACTCACCATAGCTATACTACCATTCGATAGGTGCGCTTGCCTTTGTCATATTTTAGTTAGTTCGTGACGTCATCAACACACATGCAACAGAGTTTCACACGGGCATACCACATGGCCATGTGAGCCATACGGGCGTGTGGATTTTGGGAATCATGTGTACTAACAGCTGAAAGTTGCGATATTTAGATTTTTTGGCACTTTACGAATGTATAAATAAGAAAATAAAAGAGTAGGGAAGCAACTGTAATCGGATAGCACGAAAATTACTTGAAGGACACAATTGAAACGTATTTCCAAACAATTTTTAATCAAGATTCAAGAGTCCAAGTTGATTTTGAAGGAAGTTATCATGGGTTTCTTTTATTTTAGTGGTTATATTGTATTTTCAACGTTTATTCTTGCAAGTATAAACTAATTCTATTAGCAGCTACCATATCTCTGAAAAGTCAAAGATATTGGTGTCAGAAATTTGGCACCGGAAATCAGAATATTTAAGGCACTGAAATTTGGTTTGAAATTTGGCATGGGATAATTGTAATTTTGGTCCCTAATTGTATAGGGACTTTGCAAGTTGATCACTGAACATCAACTATAAATAGACCTAACCATTTCTCATTTTCTTCATCCCAACATTTACCATTCTCTACTTAAGGTATTGTTCTCTCTCCCTATTTGTAAATTTTCACTTGTAATTTTAGAGTGAAATATATTTGGTAGTGCCCGATGACGTAGGCAAAATTTGCTGAACCTCGTTAAAATTCTGGTCTTCTTTATTATTTATTTTTCATATTTTGTGAGTGTGATTGTAGTGATTTATTGTGCTATTAAATTACGATAGAGGGATATTCTGGCTAGGAAAAACCTGGTACTTAAGTGATCTTCGTGATCCACCTCTCTTTCCTGGGAATTGAACTTAGTGTTATTTTTCAATACAATAATTTTACACTTTTACACGCTTCCGCACAACAATTGGTATCAGAGCTAGATTCGTACTTGGGGAATAAAATTGTTTACGGCACTATTCATATATACGACACTGTTCACGTATGCAGTAGTTGGGATTGAGAAGAAAAATGGCAAAGGCATCGTCATTAGCAATGACTACTGTGACCAATGCAAAATTTGAAGTAGAGAAATTTGATGGTACCAATAATTTTGGTATGTGGCAATGTGAGATCCTGGATGTCTTATGTCAGCAAGAGCTGGATATAGCTCTTGAAGAAAAATCTGACAAGATGGATGACAAGGAGTGGGCCAAGATTAATAGACAAGCATGTGGTACAATCTGTCTATGTTTGGCCAAAGAGCAAAAGTACTCTGTCATGAGGGAGACATCAGTGAAGAAGTTATGGGATACACTGGAAGAAGAACTTCTAACGAAAAGTCTTAAAAATAGGCTTTATATGAAAAAGAAACTTTTTTGATTCACCTATGCTCCCGGAATGTCGATGAATGACCATGTGAACTCATTCAATAAAAATTTAGCAGACTTGCTAAATTTGAATGAGAAATTTGAAGATGAAGATAATGCATTATTGTTGTTGAATTCCCTTCATAATGAATATGATCATCTTACCACCACATTACTTCATGGGAAGGAAACGATCACATTTGATGCAGTCTGTAGTGCTTTGTATAGATCTGATACTCGAAAGAAAAATAAAAGAGATCACAGAGATACAACTGCATAAGTCTTAATAGTAAGAGGGCGTTCATGCAGCAGCAAACTTGGTAGAAGGGGAAAGTCCAAAGGGAGACCCGCCAAAGATGAATGTGCCTTTTGTCGTGAGAAAAGGCATCGGAAAAAGAATTGTCATAAATTACAAAAGGGCAAGGCTATTTCTAATGTATGTGTAGCGGAGCATGATGAGGAGTTAGACTTTAGCTTGGTTGGCATGACAATGGCATGTCTTATATAACGATCCAAAATCCGTGGGCACCGGAAAAAAAAACGTGTTATCGGGCCTCCGTCTTAGTAAATCGAGTTAGTAAATAATTATTAGGAGTAATTATGAGTCAAATAGTGTGTTTAATTGGATTTTTATTTAGTGAATTTAGCTTAATTTAAAGCAATTAGGAAAAAGGATCAAATTGAATAAAGAGTGGAAGTTTAATTATAGATTGAAAGAAAGAAAAAGGGTTAAAATGGCAATTAAGCCATTTAGCATAAGTTGAGGCGGTAAATGATGATAAAAATCTAAGATTTTTATTGTTTTATTGTATTAAATTATAATATATTACTATTGTTATAAGTTAAAATAAAAGAAAAAGAAACAAAAGAAACATAAAAGGAGAAAGAACAGAAGCTTTCGAAACAAGCAGGAAAGAAAGAAGAAAAAGGAAGGAAAAAGGAAAGACTAAAGATTCAAGGTTTTAAGCTTTAAAAGGTAAGTCAATCAAGTCCTATTCTTTTAATATTGATGTTTTAGAAATTTTAATGCAAGATTTTGATGAAACTAAGTTGATGTTTTGAGAGTTTATAGATTTTCAAGTATAGTTGATGTTAAAGAAAAAGATGAATTAGAGATTAAATTGAATGAAATTTAAGTTAGAATTAGTAAAAGGATTAAATTGTAAAGTAAGCTATAAGAAAACAGTTTTAGGACAGCAGCAGAAGAGTAATTTTGAAAAATCACCAAAAATGGTAAAAATGGAATTAGAAGTTGAATAAGATATGAAATTAAAGCTTATTGAGTATATTTTCATATGGACAAAATATAGAAAGTAAAGAAATTCTGTATTTTGAGATATTTACTTTTTTGTGAGACTGGTTCAGAGTGATTTCAAGATCCCCTATTCTGACTTGGAAAAATCATTTAAAATTATAAAAACATAATTGCGGGACATAATTTATATGGTTAGATTCTTTATTGAGTCTATTTTTAGAAGAAACAAACTATAACACTATTTGAATTCTGTATAAAAAGATAATTAAATTTTAGTAAAGAGTGGTCGAGACTGTCAGACAACAGAATAGGGGTAATTTCAAAGAATAAACTGTACTTATTGGATAAATCAAAAATTCTAAAAATTTTATGGTAAGAATATATATGAGTCTAGTTACATATAAAATTTACGGATCTTAATTCGGAATTCTGTAACTCAAGATATAGATAATTTAGTGACAATGACTCAGGTAAACAACTTTGAAAGAACTTATAAGTAAATAATAGAATTGTGTATAAATGATGTGCAATGAAGAGGAAGAGTAGACATTGAATAAAATTCAATTATTTATTGTAATTTAATGTTGTAATTAATAATGTAAATTATTATTTTCGTAGCTAGCAAGGAACTCGAGACATCAACCCACAAAGGAAAGGAGAAGATTACCGAGGAATAATCAAGCAAATTTGGGTTTGTATTACTATAATTCAAATTATCTATTTCTTCATTAAATGTTAAATTAATTTATGTATATGATAAGTAAATTATAAGGTAAGTGTTTTTATTTAATTGAATGGAAATTGAGTTGAATGATGAATATGTGGATTGAAATGGAAAAGTGTAATTGATATTGAAATTGAATTTGTTATGGAAATGAATATGAAATTGAGAACTGAAATACCCTATTAACTAGTCGGGCTGAGTCGGATATAATTGGCATGCCATAGGATTTGGAAGAGTACGGGATTTATCGGCTTTACCGATCAGGCACTTTATGTGTCGTATTTCAAGCACTTCATGTGTCGTGTTAGGCACCTCGTGTGTCGTTTCAGGCACTTATGTATCATATACTGATCAGGTACTATGTACCGTTTTAGGCACAATGTGCCATATTGGTGTGTTTGGGTTGGAATCCGTGTATCCGCTAAAGTCCGAGTCTGTTAATAGGGGTAAATAAGGAAAAAGTTAAATTGAATAAAATGAAATGGTTGAGCCATTGAAAGAAATGTGAAAATAGAACATGAACTGAAAATTGTGATTGGAATATGGGTATGAGAATGGAAAGTATGAACCATTGGTTCAAGAAATGGATAGTGGCTCAACATGATTGTGTATTATTTCAATTGTTGAATAGCTAAAATTGAATTGTATGAACATATTGGGAATGACAAACTTATGTTTGAATTGGTTTAGTGAAATTAAAGTTATATGATTTATTGATATGATTATTATGTTTATAATTTGAATTATGGTAATACCACTGAGTATATGTATACTCAGTGCACGGTTGTTTCGTGCGCGAGTTGTAGAAGTCAGAAATCTTGAACCAGCATCCAAAGTCGATCCGACTTCAGCAAACTTTTGGTGATGTATACTTTCTTTCGTAATGTGGCATGTACATAGGTTGTATATAAAGGTTATTATGTTTTGAATGTAAATGGTTAAAAATGTTAGTATTACAAGTTTAAGAATTATAATGAAAGAAGTTTATCTATTCTAATCTAACTAATACTTTGATAAATTTAAGTTGATATTATATTGATTGAGTTTGATTAGAAGGTATTTAGAATAGAAAATGAATATATGAATTGAATACAGTTTAATTTGCAGGGGGTTTTTTATGATAACAAGCAGAAATGCTGCCGAAATTTATATTAAACAAAATATATTCTGAAATACTTAAACGAGTCCCATTTCACTTTTAATACAGACTTTAGACTTTGAAAGTTCATTATAGGGATTAGTTATTAAAATTATACTATGAATGTTATTTTTTTTAAAATTATTTGCAAATTGTCTGATATGTCTGGTAATGCCTCGTAACCCTATTCCGGCGATGGGTCGGGGTTGGGGGTGTTACATCTTACAGATGAGTGGATTTTGAATTCGGGATGTACTTACCATATGTGTCCTAATAAGGATTGGTTTTCTAGTATTAAAGAACTAGAAGGTAGAGTTGTTCTTATGGGCAATGATAGTGCTTGTAAGACAATGGGAGTAGGTACAATCCAATTGAAGAATCACGACGGCTCAATCCAAGTCTTGACTGATGTTCGCTACGTACCTAGCTTGAAGAAAAATCTCATCTCATTAGGGGTCATAATCACTTTGAGAGATGGATTACTAAAGGTAGTAGCCGGGAAATTGACGGTGATGAAAAGCACAAGAAAAAATAACTTGTACCTTTTAAATGGAAGTACAATTATTGGATCAACATGAACAGTTTCTGCGAAAGATGCAGATTTAGAGGCTACCAGGTTATGGCACATGTGATTGGGACATATTGGTGAAAAAGCTTTGCAGACTTTGGCAAGCAAGGCTTGTTGAAAGGTGCAAATTCTTGCAAATTGGAATTCTGTGAACATTGTGTTCTGGGCAAGCAGACGAAGGTAAAATTTGGTTCAGCAATTCACAATACAAAAGAAATTCTGGACTACGTTCACAGTGATGTGTGGGGACCTACCAAAGTGGCTTCTTTAAGAGGTATGCACTATTTTGGTACTTTTTTTTTTATGATTATTCAAGAAAAGTATGAGCGTATCTAATGAAAAGAAAAAGTGAAGTATTAGATGCATTTCTGAAATGGAAGAAGATGGTGGAAACTCAGACTGGTCGAAAGGTCAAACGACTTCGATCAGACAATGGTACTGAGTATAAAAATGATCTATTTCTACAAGTATGTCAAGATTAGTGCATTGTACGACACTTCACTATTCGGGATACACCACAGCAGAATGGGGTGGCAGAATGTATGAATCGAACTATACTGGAGAAAGTTCGATGTATGTTGTCCAATGCTGGATTGGGCAAAGAATTTAGGCTGAGGCAGTTACATATACGTGACATCTAATTAAACGTTTGCCATCAGCTGTAATAAATGGAAAAACTCCTATGGAGATGTGGACTGGTAAATCTGCTACTGATTATGATTCTTTACATGTTTTTTGTTCCACTGCATATTATCACGTAAAAGAATCTAAGTTAGACCCAAGAGTAAAGAAAGCATTATTCTTGGGTATAACTGGTGTAGTAAAAGGATACCGTCTCTGGTGTCCTGATACAAGGAAGATTGTCTTCAGCAGAGATGTGACTTTACAGCAGTAGTACTTTACAGCAGGTGGATGACTTTACAGCAGTAGTACTTTACAGCAGTAGTACTTCAACCATCTTAAAGTACAAGGATTCACAAAAGGATGACAAAACCAGTAGTACTTTACAGCAGGTGGAGCTTGAAAAGGTTAATGATGATCCAGCTAATATTGGAAGGACAAATAATGAAGAAGTTCCGACCGATGAACCTCTGCAGCAACAAGATTCAATTGCATATAGGAGGCCAAGAAGAGAGATTTGTAAGCCTGCTCACTTTGATGATATAGTAGCTTATGCACTTTTAATTGCAAATGATGATGCTCCTTCTACTTACACAGAAGTAATAAGTAACCCTAATAGTGTAAAGTGGAAGCAAGCTATGAATGAAGAAATGCAGTCTCTTCATCAAAATAGGACTTAAGAGTTGGTGACACTGCCCAAGGGAAAGAAGGCAATTGGATGCAAATTGGTATATGAAAAGAAGGAAGGATTTCCTGGTAAAAATGAAATTCGGTACAAGGTTAGATTGGTAGCAAAGGGTTACGCTCAGAAAGAAGGAATAGACTAGAATGAAGTTTTTTCTACAATTGTGAAGCATTCGTCTATTCAGATTTTACTAGCCTTGGTTGATCAATATGATCTTGAACTAGTTTAGCTTGATATGAAGACCGTACTTTTACACGATGATTTGGAAGAGGAAATCTATATGACTCAGTCAGATGGATTCAAGGTTGCTAGTAAAGAAAATTGGGTCCTGACAAAGTCGCTTTATGGATTGAAACAATCTCCGAGGCAGTGGTACAAGTGATTTGATCAGTTCATGAAAGGGCAAAGGTACACAAGAAGTAAATTTGATCATTGCATGTATTTTCAGAAGCTACAAGTAGGAACTTTCATATACCTGCTCTTATATGTTGATGATATGTTGATAGCATCTAAGAGCAAAGTTGAAATTAAGAGATTGAAGACTCAACTCAATCTTAAGTTTGAGATGAAAGATCTAGGTGAAGCTAAGAAGATTCTTGGCATAGAAATATGTAGAGATAGAGCTCATGGCAGAGTTAGCTTGTCTCAGAAGCAGTATTTGAAGAAGGTAGTATAGCGGTTTGGCATGAACGAGCAGACGAAACCTGTAAGTACCCCGTTGGCTTCTCATTTCAAGCTTTCTGCACAACTATCTCCTTCGACGAATACAGAACGAGAATACATGTTGCAAGTTTCGTATTCTAATGCAGTGGATAGCTTGATGTATGCAATAGTGTGTACAAGACCCGACATTTCACAGGCAGTTAGTATAGTGAGCAGATATATGCATAATCCTGAAAAAGGACATTGGCAAGCTGTGAAATGGATTCTACGGTATATTTAAAAGACTGTGGATGTTGGATTACTGTTCAAGCAGGATAATACACTTGGTAAAGGTGTTATTGGGTACGTTGATTCTGATTATGGCGGTGATTTGGACAAACGAATATCAACCACCGGTTATGTGTTTACATTTGCTGGAGGACCAATAAGTTGGAAGTCTACACTACAGTCTACAGTTGTGTTGTCAACCACAGAAGTCGAATACATAGCTGTAACAGAAGTTGTAAAGGAAGCTATTCAGTTACAAGGTATGGCTAAAACCTTGGGATTGGTTCAGGAGCATATTAACGTGTATTGTGATAGTCAAAGTGCTATTCATTTAGCAAAAAATCAAGTCTATCATGCACGTACAAAGTATAAATTCCATTTTGTGCGGGAAATTATTGATGAAGGGAAAATTCATCCTCAAAAGATTAAGACTGCAGATAATCCCGCAGATATGATGACCAAGGTGGTAACAACAACCAAGTTCGAACATTGTTTGAACTTGATCAATATCCTGCAAGTTTAACAGTTGAAGAAGGCACTATCAAGTATTGTTGGCAAAGGCAGAAAGAATTGTGTGAAGATAAGATTATCCTAATCAAATCTTCAAGGTGG
Organism: Gossypium bickii; assembly: GCA_025503065.1. Classification (NCBI taxonomy): domain Eukaryota; kingdom Viridiplantae; phylum Streptophyta; class Magnoliopsida; order Malvales; family Malvaceae; genus Gossypium; species Gossypium bickii. The sequence continues at coordinate 116,277,881 of CP106716.1, forward strand.
AGATTATTAGCAGCTACCATATCTTTGAAAAGTCAAAGATATTGGTGTCAGAAATTTGGCACCGGAAATCAGAATATTTAAGGCACCGGAATTTGGTTTGAAATTTGGCATAGGATAATTGCAATTTTGGTCCCTAATTGTATAGGAACTTTGCAAGTTGATCCCTAAACCTCAACTATAAATAGGCCTAACCATTTCTCATTTTCTTCATCCCAACATTTGCCATTCTCTACTTAAGGTATTGTTCTCTCTCCCTATTTGTAAATTTTCACTTGTAATTTTGGAGTGAAATATATTTGGTAGTGCCCGAAGACGTAGGCAAAATTTGCTTAACCTCGTTAAAATTCTGATGTTCTTTATTATTTATTTTTCATATTTTGTGAGTGTGATTGTAGTGATTTATTGTGTTATTAAATTACGATAGAGGGATATTCTGGCTAGGAAAGACCTGGTACTTAAGTGATCCTCGTGATCCACCTCTCTATCCTGGGAATTGAACATAGTGTGATTTTTCAGTACAATAATTTTACTCTTTTACACGCTTCTGCACAACAAATTCTCTTAATACCTAGGGAAGATGAGCCCTAGGATGGATTCTATTATTTGATTTCTATTTTTTTTACAATAAAACTTTAGTCTTTTTGTTTTCAATTATGAATGCTTAATTGTTCTTGGGTTGATAATTCTAGAGTGTTGATCCATGTTTGATGTGCATAAGTTTGAGATTGAATAGAACCTTCTTGTAATTAGATATTGCATAATTAAATGGAGTTGCATGCAATCCTAGAAATAAGACGATATAAATCTACCGAATTGGAGTCAAATCTAATAGGAGATCCATAGAGCGAATTAATTAGAAAGAAATTTCAATTAATCAACTTAGAATTAATTATTAAGTTAAAGAATAGAAATGTGATAATTATTAGTAATTGTAGTCCTCCAGGGAACAATACCTGTACTCATCATAATTCTACTATTAATTGATAGGTGCACTTGTCTTAGTCAATTCTTAATTAGTTTAGTGGACATCAATCATATATAAATTCACATATATATTTCATCTTTACTAGCAAGATGTTTTCTTTTTATTTATAATTTATGGTTGTCCCTTACAAAATTCAAACCTGTGTTGTTTACAGTAGCTTCTTTCCATCAATTCAGTATATATGGAATTCCATTCAAGTAGATTTAAGATATAGCTGAGTAGTTATTTCCAATAAGATAGGTTAAACAATGGGCGGCCATGACTCATGAGGTTGACCTTGCCATGTGGTTGCTTGTTCAGCGTAATATCTCAAAGACTGCGATTCTAGCCTTCTGTGGATATTTTAGATCTCTAGAAACAAAATCTTTGGAGAAAGATTACAGGGATTAAAAAAAATCATACAATTTGCAAAATAAGTAATTTACTATTATTATAAGACTCACGAGTTAATATTTTATTTTTGATTAAAGATTTTGTTTAAGAAGAGAATAGGTGGGTTTGGTTTCATATCCAACAGATGACCTATTCCATGAACTTAGAGTTATTAATAATTTACTTGTAACACATTTCATTGCACTCAAAGCATATATTGATCCAGAAACCAAATTAATTTTCTCATCACTTCATTGCCAATAATATTTTTCCTTTTCTTCTTCTTATTCTCCTCTCCATGTCATGGAGAATTAGTGCTTCAGCTCAACCTGCTGAGGAATTTCTTCGTTGCCTTTCCCTTCGTTTTCACAACTCTTCTTCTATTGCAAAGCTCGTTTACACACACCATAATTCTTCTTACTCCTTTGTTTTGAAATCATCTGCTCAAAATTTCAGGTTCGCAACACCTTCTACGCCTACACCTTTGGCCATTGTAACACTTTTCCACGCATCCCACATCCAAGCAACAGTTTATTGTTGTAGAAAACATGGACTGCAAGTCAGAACTCGGAGTGGGGGTCATGACTTTGAGGGTTTTTCTTATACTCTGACTTATAAAGTTCCGTTTGTGGTCATCGATTTGATGAATCTCCGATCAGTTCAGGTTAACGTTGAAAAAGCTACGGCATGGGTTGAATCTGGTGCAACTGTTGGTGAATTATACTATGAAATTGCTCAAAAAACTAGAACTCTTGCCTTTCCGGCTGGTATCTGCCACACCGTCGGTATTGGTGGACAATTGAATGGAGGTGGCTATGGCGTATTGTTTCGAAAATATGGTCTTGCCTCAGATAATATAATCGACGCTCGTTTAATTGATGCTTATGGGAGAATTCTTGATAAAAAATTGATGGGAGGAGATCTGTTTTGGGCCATTCGGGGATGTGGTGGGGGTAGCTTTTGGATAGTTCTTGCTTTGAAATTGAAATTGGTTCCAGTTCCAGCTAATGTTACTGCTTGTACAGTGAGCAAAACGCTAGAGCAAAATGCAACCAAACTTGTTCATCAGTGGCAGTCTATTGCGTACAAATTTCCCAAAGAAATACAATCGAGTGTTGCCATAGCGCAAGGGTGAATTCCAGTGAAGATGGGAAGATGACGATACAAGCAAGTTATAGTTCCGTGTTCCTTGGAAGCATTGATAAACTTATTTCATTGATAGAAGAGAAATTCCCTGAACTTGGACTAGTGAAAAAAGATTGCTTGGAGATGAGTTGGGCTGAATCTATTCTCTACTGTGCCCTATCTATAATCGGATTACCATTGGAAACTTTACTTAATAGGACTCAAAAGTCAGCTCTTTCACAAACGTTCTTCAAAGCAAAATCTGACTACGTAAAATAACTTATTTCTGAATCGGGATTCGAAGGATTATGGCCCAAGTTTTGTGAGGATGAAGCAAAATTCGCAGTTATATATGGTATTGGTGGCTTATGGAGGCAAAATGGGTGAGATACCTGAGACTGAATATCCATATCCTCACAGAGCTGGCAACCTCTATAGCATCTTATACGTGGTGAATTGGGAAGAAGAGGAAAATAAAAACTCTGAAAAGTTCATGAATTGGATGAGGAGAGTTTACAGTTACATGACTCCATACGTCTCAAAATCACCACGGAAAGCATATGTGAATTACAGAGATCTTGACATTGGGACTAACAAATTTAACGACGACAAAAAAAGCTATACAGAAGCTAAGGTTTGGAGTCTTAAATATTGTAAGAACAACTCCGACAAGTTGGTGTATGTAAAGACAAAGGTTGATCCCCAAAACTTCTTCAGTCACGAACAAAGCATCCCTCCTTTTTCTTTATGAAATACTTTTGTAATTCTAAATTACATGCCATTCATAAACTACTATACATATGATGTAGACTACATCAAATATAAATTTATAATAAACTACTATAGTTTCATCACAATTTTTATCTAATCCTCTATTTGACTAATTGGAAACCATAGAATTGACTCCTCAAAGAACTAAAATTTGAACTCAAATCGTGAAAAAGTCACAATTTTGGTATAATTATTTTTAGGCACCTTGACCTTGACTACTTAATTCTTTTTTCTAAAAAATAATGGCACGTAATAGCAACCAATCAGTCCACATGTTAAGCCAGGTCAGATTTTAGCATCATTCAAGGAAGGTACCATACTGATTTAAAGTTAATGTATCAAAATTAATTTTTTGAAAGTTCAGGTATCACATCAGAAGACTTGTCGAAGTTTAGGTACCAAATATGTTATTACCCATTTCAATAATAACATACAAGATTATCTATAATAAGCTTTTTTTTTTTATAAATAATGTCACTCGACGTGATAAGAACGATCCACGTGTCAAAAAATGTAAAATTTTAATATTGTTGAAACCCTAAATATCATACCAATTAACTTTAAATATACACAACTTACCACTGAATTAGTGACCTGATTGGTTGTCCACCTATGTTTATTTAACTTTTTATTTTGAAAACAATTAAAATAATTTATACAACATTATATGTATTAAAATAATAGTTAAATGTAATATATGAATTTTATTGAGAGTCCCCTTGAGAATCAAGAGTGCTCCCTGATAGAATCCTGGAGAGAACAGTAACTGCTGTGGCCTGGGATGGCAGAGAGTGGTGGTATGGAGAGGGAGACCAGCGAGGACATCTCGTTGTTAACAGAAGAGCTGATCTAGCTGTCTATCAAGAGATCGTTGGTGGTGCCTGATACTAAACCAACTCTGATTTGTTCTGTCTGGACAAGAAAAACTTTTAATCTAGAAAGTTTTAAAGCCCAGTTAAAAAGTTTATGGAAGACCAAGAAAAAGTTTGAAATTAAAGTGGCTGGGCAAACTTATTCACCATTGTGTTTGACGCAGAGGAGGATCTGGAACTTGTCATGGAAGGGCGCCCGTGGCTTTTTCGTAAGTATCTTATTCTCTTTGATAGATTGAATAGTCCAACAGATCGGGATCAGATTCAATTAACTACATCGCCCTACTGGATTAAAATTGGGCCGTGTGCACCAGAATATGATAAGAAAGATTTGATGCATGCAATTGGTAGTACATTTGGGGGTGTTCTTAGGTCTGAAATTATTGATGATTATTGCAGAGTTCGAGTTAATTTGGAAGTGCAAAAACCCCTTAGAAGAGGTATTTTCGTTTCTAGTGATAATGGTGTTAAGTCCTGGATTCCGTTTAAGTTTGAAAAATTACCATTGTTTTGCTTTGGTTGTGGGAGAATGGATCATGGCCTTCATGACTGCCAGGCGTTTTGCCCTGTAGAAAAAAACAGAATTAGAGAAGATCCCCCATATTCAGTAGCATTGAAAGCAGAGTCAAGAATGATAGGTAAAGAGAGTATACGATTCACGGAGTTTACAAAAAAATTGGGAATGCAGCGGAAGTATATTGGCAGATCTGGAGCACGTTTTGAGAAGGAAGGAAATATTGGTGGTGTTGGTGAGGATGGGCAATTAGTAGGAGGGAAACTGCTGGGTTGTTGGATTGATGGTCTACAGGAAAAAGAAGAGAACATTAGTGGTTTGGGGCCGCAGGAATCACAAACAAATTCTGAGTTAATGAAAAATTCTCGACAAGCACTGAATAGATCCAGCTGGAAAAGACTAACCCCAACAATCCAGAAAGACTATTCTACCCATGCTGGTGGTGGGGTTAAGAGAAAATATCTTATTGAGGAGGATGAAAATATGGAGGATTCTGGTGGTGACGAAAGGAAAAAATTAAAGTGCTATGGTTTTATGAGGAGTCCTACGGAACGGGTGGATAGAATGTCTGTTGACAAGGACATGAGTCTTGTTACAACACCTTTAGAATCGGCGGCTGGCAGTGGGCCAGCTGACCGGGTACAATGAAACACTTTTGTTGGAATGCTCGTGGGTTGGGGAGCCCACGAGCAGTTCGGAGGCTGCGGTACATACTCAAGCAGCACTATCCCCATTTGGTCTTCTTAATGGAGATAAAGTTGGATTCGAAACGCATGGATAGAGTAAGGAAGAGTTGTGGCTTTAACAACGGCATTAATGTTGAAGCAGAAGGGTCTCGAGGTGGTCTTTGTTTGGCTTGGAGAGATGATATTGGGGTTACGTTAAGGAGCTACTCTAAATGGCACATTGACGTGTTGATAAAGGAAGAAGGCGTTCAAGAAGAATGGAGGTTTACCGGATTTTATGGTTCGCCATATGTTAGAGACCAAAATCATGTTTGGAATCTACTTGAAAGATTAAGTCAGGATAGAGATTATCCCTGGCTTGTTGCTGGCGATTTTAATGAAATCATGTTTTCTTTTGAGAAACAAGGGGGGCAGCTAAGAGATCCCAGACGTATGGAAACTTTCAGGGATACATTAGCAAATTGTGGATTAATGGATGTTGGCTTTTCGGGAATTTGGTTCACATAGGAAAGAGGCAATCTTCCGGAAACAAACATAAGAGAAAGACTTGATCGTGGAGTTGCAAACGAGAAGTGGTTGACTCTATTTCTGATGGGGCGTATTCAACACCTACCGTTTATTATATCAGATCATTGTCCATTACTTCTTACCACAGACAGTGATAACACCATCATACGAAACCGTCGATTTCATTTTGAGACTTGGTGGACCATGGAGGAGTCATTTGAAGGAGTACTTCAAAACATTTGGGAATCGTCGTCAGAACCTCTAATGCAGAAATTAAAGACGTTACAGGTTGGGCTGGAAAAGTGGGCTAAGACGCTAAAACAGAAAAAGGGGGTACTCAAGAAGAAACTAACAGAGGATCTCGAGGCTTTGTTGGTGGAGGATAGAGATGATGAAACGCTGGCTAAACTTATTGGTATGAAAATCCATTTGAATTTGGAGATTGACAAAGAAAAGAGGTACTGGGAACAAAGAGCGAGGGTGAATTGGCTTCAGTTCGGGGATAGAAATACGGCCTCTTTCCATAAAAGCGCTACAACTCGAAAGAAAGCAAATTTAATTACTAAATTGGTGTCGGATGATGGTTTAGAAATTACTGATGAAACAGGTTTGCAGGAGGCTGCAAAGTCTTATTTTGAAAATCTTTTCACATCGGAGGGGGTGGCTGATCCAAAAAAGGTGCTGGAAGGAATTGAGGGCTGTATCTCGCAAGAGGTTAATGATGTATTAATATCACCTTTTAAGGAGGATGAAGTCGACGCGGCATTGAAGGGAATGGGACCTCTAAAGGCTCCGGGGTCAGATGGGTTTCCAGCTTTATTTTTCCAAAAATATTGGCATATTGTTGGGAAAGAAGTGCTTGAATATTGCCTAGGAATCTTGAATGATGGAAAAGAGATTGAAATTTGCAAATATATAGCGGATATCGTACTTATTCCAAAGGTCTCACAACCCTACACCCTTGTTAACTTTAGACCTATAAGTTTATGTACTGTTGTCTATAAACTTGTGACAAAAACAATTGCCAACAGATTGCAGAGCGTCATTGGGGGTTGTATTGATAAAGCTCAGAGCGCATTTATTCCAGGCCGTTTGATTTCAGATAATATGATTCTTGCTTATGAATTGTTGCATACTTATCGCCAGAAACGTATGGGAAAGAAGGGTTATATGGCGGTTAAACTGGACATGAGCAAAGCATATGATAGGGTGGAATGGGATTTTGTTATGCAAGTGATGAGGAAGATGGGTTTTTCAGCAACATGGATCAGATTGATTATGAAGTGTATCACTACCGTTTCATATACAGTTATTCTCAATGGAAACAGGGGAAGTCCTTTCCAATCTTCTAGAGGTCTCAGGCAGGGGGATCCACTTAGCCCATTTTTATTCCTATTTTGTAGCGAGGGATTATCAGCTTTAATGAAGATGGCAAAGCAAAATGGCTTAGTCAATGGGGCAAAGGCTAGTAGACACGGGCCAGAGATCTCACACTTATTATTTGCAGATGATTGTATTTTGTTTGGTGAAGCTTCTGAAAGAGGTGTCAGGGTTCTTAAGGAAATACTACAGGAGTATGCATACTGTTCGGGGCAACGTGTCAATTTCAACAAATCTACAGTTTTCTTTAGTGCAAATACGTCTGAGGCTTCAAAAGCACTGGTTTCGTCTTTGTTAGAAGTTTGGACTTACGATAATCCGGAGAAATATATTTAGCCTTCCTAATATGATATGATAGAGAAGAAAGAGAAGCGCGTTCAATTTGCTTGATAGAATTGCCGCAAGAATTGAGGGTTGGAGCTCACGGCTCTTATCTCAGGGAGGTAAAGAAATTTTTATTAAATCAGTTCTGCAGGCAGTTCCTACTTATGCAATGTCTTATTTTCTGTTTCCTAAGGCTCTGTGTGAGAGGATTGAAAGCAAATTAGCACATTTCTGGTGGCAGAAAGGGGCAGGTAAACGTGGTATCCATTGGTGTAAGTGGAAGTATTTGTGTCGGCCAAAAGAGGAGGGGAGATTAGGCTTCAGAAATATGGCTCAATTCAATCTTTGCCTTCTAGCAAAGCAGGGTTGGAGATTGCTATTGTTTCCGGATTCATTAGTTGCGCGAGTTTTTAAAGCGAAATACTATTCGAATAGTGATTTTCTTAATTCTTGTTTGGGGAATTCATGCTCTTATGTGTGGCGAAGTATTTGGGCAACTAAGGATATTCTGCAGCGGGGTTTGATATGGAGAGTGGGAACGGGTCAGGATATCTCGATTAGTGAAGATGCGTGGATCCCAAACTACAGTAATGGTAGATTACTATCCCGATTTGTTAATTTGCAGAGTGATAACGTTGCAGAATTAATTAACAGCAATAACAGAGAATGGGACAAAGGATTGATTTTGAATACCTTTCCAGCAGATGTAGCGGATCTGATTCTCCGCATTACTTTGTCGCAGTACCCCCATGTTGATATGGTAGCTTGGCGTGGTGAACCATCAAGAGAATTTTCTGTGAGGAGTTCCTATAAACTATTACAAAGTGTGGATCCTACAGCTTATGCTATACAAAGCAACTACAGCGACTTTTACAGAAAATTATGGCGAATAGATCTGCCTACTAAAATTAAAATCTTCATATGGAAGTCCTCTTGGAACTACTTAGCCACAAAGGCAAATATGTTAGTCCGTCGACTTGCAGCTAATAGTTTATGTCCCCGTTGTGGGCTGGCAGAGGAGAACATGAACCACCTGTTTAGAAGATGTCCTGTTTCAGAGGAGATATGGAGAAATTTATTAGTCCTGGATATATCATTTTTCACTCAGGAGGAGTTTGGTGATTGGCTTACCACTGTACTGCTCTCTATGCCATCGGAACAGTGTCGCACTTTCTGTGTAACTATGTGGGCTATTTGGGGAGATCGTAATTCTCGCATACATGATAAAATAAGAAGATCAGGTCAAGAGACTGCATATTTTGTTGTCAGTTATATCAAAGAACTTGCAGGAGTTAAAAAATCAACCCAACATACCACTGCTTTGGACATTAGGTGGAGACATCCTTCTGGCCAGGGGGTCAAGATTAATTTTGACGCGGCTTTTGATGCAAAGAATAGATGCTCGGCGTCTGGGGTTGTAGCAAGGGACAGTGCTGGTCAAGTGCTCGTCTCTGCAACCGACATTCATCAAGGGGTCGAATCTGCGTTCGCTGCTGAGGCGATTGCATGTCGACGAGCGACTCAAATCGCTCTCGGCATGGGAGGGAAACAGATTAATATTGAAGGAGATTCTTTGAGCATCATAAAGAAATGTAACCAGACAGATCTTGACAAATCACAGATTGGGGCTTTCATTTATGATATTCAACGAATGAAGAACAAGGGTAGCAGTTTAAAGTTCACATATTCTCTAAGATCATCAAACAAATTAGCACATTTACTGGCAACGGAAACATTAAGGAGGAACGAGGTTTTTTACCCGCTTCACTGCGTTCCCCGATTCGCAGAGACCCAGAGGAGAAATGATAGCCTTCGGGAGCCGGATTGAGGAGGAGGAAATGGGAATCGACAGAGGGGTTTTCTTGTGAAATGAAGCAAATCAACTGAAGAGATCAGTTTAACCCCTCGGTAAGGAGCCATCGCCATTAATGCTACGCAGCTTGATAGGGACGTTTCGGGCCAAGCGAACAGACAGCTAATTGGGCGTGTCAGTTTTTTTCTTTTCTTTTGAATTTTAAATTGCCTTTCTAGAGTATTCTGTTTTGTTTCCGTTTGGTTTCTCTTTTTCTAGCTACTGTGTCTCTTTGGCCCAATGTGTTTGGGCCTCACTTGATTTTGTTTTTTTAGGTATTTATTGAATAAAGCCCAATTTGTGATTTTGTCAAAAAAATACTAGTTAAATGTTGTGGATAGATTCCTGAGTTCAAACTAGACAAGTTTTGATTAAAGGTGTTTATAGGTCGAATTAAATTAAGTTCAGGCTGAGTTTAAACATAATATTAACATTCTTGCTCAAGCTTGATCCGATCTAAAATATAGGCTTAAAATTTTATCCAAACTCGCTTATATTTATAATTAGCTAACCTAAACCCATTTTAAACATGTTAATATTATTTTTAATTTAATATTTAATAATTTTATATATTTTTTGTCGTAACCATTTTTTGAAAAAACGGAAATCGACTTGGTTTTGAAAAAAATAAAAAAAAGGGGAGTCGCCACCGATCTTTTATTAGGTGTGGTCGGATCACCTTTGTTTTAGAAAAACATTTTGATTTACTAAAACGATGTTCTTAGTCTACGAAAATTTGAGAAAATAGGTTTCGGGAGTCGATTACGTGCGAGGAAGGGTTAGCACCCTCGCCACGCCCAAAATTGGTACCAAATTGATTATTTAATGTCCCAATGTCGAAAGTTTGAAGATCTTAAAGGAATTCAAAAATTTGATCTTTTTGGAAATATTTTATTTTCCTCGAATTGAATATCAAGACTTTCTTGTTCCGAAAAGGACGAAATATCACATCCAATACGTAGGACACAATGATTTTAATCCTCGAATCCAAGATCATCTCTTAATTCTCGAGACTCATGCATTAAAGTATCAAAAGGATATTCGATTGTTTGGCCAAGCGAGAGAACCGAAACCCAATACATAGGGCACGATCTTTCGAATTTCCGAACATGGAACATTGCCTTATTTGGAAAACTTTCGCTTTTGGGTCCAATTGATAAATATATTTAAAAATGATACACATTTGGTAGCTTAGGTTTTAAAGAAACATTACTTAAAACGTGAAATGGGTTAAATGCGACGAATAATGGTAATGTAACACAAATTTGGTGCAATGATAATGTAATACACATGATACATAGCGTTGAGATCATTAATCTAGAATATTAACATGCAGGAATAATAATGATAATAATATCAACAATGGGCAATAATATGAACAATGATAACGATGACAACGAAAATATGAACGAACAGATCATAATACATGCAAAGACGGTAATCACATAGCTTACACGATTTGAATATCAACGTTAATACCATAGGAGCAATGAACTAAACAATTTTAAAGGGCATGACACATGACAATTTAAAAGAATTAACAAAATGGTTTTAAGATATAAAAATGCAATAAATAATATGAAATAATTTAACATAATGTTAAGATGTAAAATAAACAATATGCATAAAGTTTACTAAAAAATAGTATACAAAAACTTCCTTAAAATAAGTAAGTAAGTAAGTAAATAAGTAATAATAATAATAATGATGATGTAGTGATAATAAAATTTAATAATAACGATAACACGAAATATATATGTACAATATACTAATATGAATATAGTAATAATAGTAATAATAAGAATAATAATAATAATAGTAATAATAACAATGTTAGCAAGGTTAAGTAATAATGACAAATTAAAAAAATATGATAATAATAATAGAAAATATGAAAAGGATAAGTAAAAAATAATAATAATAATAATACGAGTGATAGTGAAATTAAGATAATGACAAATATAATAGTAAAAAATAATAAGAGTGTCAATAATAATAATAACCATAATACAAAATTAACGATATGAAAATAAGTAATAGAAAATATAAAAAAGGAACAGATAATAAACAAGGGGGTAAGCTATTAAATAAACTAAAGAGCTTGAAATTGAACAAATAAGTAAACGCAGGATTAGATTGGAATTAAAACAAAATCCAAAAGACAAATTATAAATAAATGGAAAAATAAGGCCAAAGGAGGGGCAATATGAAAAACGCGGGAAGCTACAAGGGCTGAATGGGAAATTATTCCCAAGCCCTATGCACCGCGTCTTGGTAGGGACCGATTTGAAACACAAATGAAATAATGGGGGTAAAAATTTAAAACAAAAATGTAACATTTGGCTGAAATCAGAAACGCAGCAAAAGGGAGAGGGGTCATCGCGCAAATATCCCATTTGAAGGGACAGGCGCAGTTCTCCTATACCGAACGAACGGCGCCGTTTTGCTTACTATTAAAAGCATTCTTTTATTTCCTTAAAAAATAGATTTTAACCCTAAAAGAAACGCAGCAGCAGCCACCCTCTAAACAAATCCTCTCTGCCTCTCTTCTCTCGCGACGATTGGCTTCCCTTCCGATCGATTCATCGCACCACCGCTGCGCACGGGTCTAATGGCGCACGGGACCGGGTTCGTTTCCCTTCTCTTTTGCTTTTCCTTTTTTATTCATTTGTTAAAGGTTTCGAAAGAAATGAAAGAAAGAATAACAGCAAATGGTAAAAAAAAAATATAAACGAGATCAACCTCTTGATGTCCCTTGTTGTTTGTTTGATTTCTGGTTCCATATTTTCTTTTTGATTCAAAAATCCCTTTTTACCTTTGGTGCTCACGATTTTTTCTTCCTTCGAATTCGAAAAAAAATGATTCCCCCCTTTTTGAAATTTGTATTCTTATTTTCGATTTTTGAATGCGTAAAACAAAGGAGCTACAAGAGTTCTTTTTCCATTCCTTTTTTTTTATTTCAGATCCCTTTTTACATTTTGGTGCCTTTTTTTCAATCCCCCTCACCATTACATCGATTTTCACTGGCCTTATAGCCTAAGGCTTGCAACTATTTTATTATTCTATTTTTTGTTCCATGCTCTGCTGTTTGTTTTGTTTTCTGTCTGCAGGGTATGGGTGAGGCGACGGAGGTCGAGGCGTATGGGTGCTGATGAAGCCGAGGCACGTGAGATGGGGAAGAGCGCTGGAACAACACGCGTGGCTCGAGAAACGACGCGCGAGTGAAGTCGATGCGCGCGTGGGGTGGCGCGCAGATCTGAAACTACGCGCGTGGTGTCCGAGGGGGCGACCAAAGGTCGGCGGCGCATTAGGGTTTTCTTCATCGTTGTTTTTCTTTTCATTAATGTGTTGAAATTTGGAAATTTAGTTTTGCCCTGCTTTTTGTTTTGGGCTTTGCGGGTTTGGGTTTGGTTGGGATTTGGATCTGTTTTGGGCTGCTATTTTTATTTTGTGATTTGGGCTCTTGTAATTGTACTAAATATGGGCTTGGTCGTATTTAGGTTAATTTTGGGTTTGGTTTTGGAATTGGGTTGTAATGGACTTTTGGTTTTTTTTTTTTGGGACTGTTTTATTATTATTGTTTTTTAATGTGCCCCGGGTTTTGCAATTGGCCCGGGCGAAAATTGGTTACTACATTTTTCAATCGTTAAATTTTTCTTGAAAAATATAAAGGTCATGTTGTATTTTTTCTCTCAATAAAATTAATTGAAATCCATGGATATCTTTTTGTTTGTGATTTGATGTTGAAATGAGGGGATTAAAATTAACGATAAGAGGATGAAATCTGAAAAGCTTGTTATATGAGGATGAAAAACCAAACACTAAATTTTCACATAATCATAAGTGGGCAGCTTACGTCTCCACTTCTTTGTGTTGGTCCAATTGAGGAAGCATCTCTTTTCTTTTCTACCAGTGTTGTTTACTTTTTACCCATTTACATGTAGTAATTATAAATAATATATTTAAATATTTATAATTAAAATGAACCGTTAAAATAAAATTTAGACATAAATTTAAATATTGCCATTAAAAAATTACGACCCTAATATTTGTTATCGATTTTCAATTTAATCTTCGATTCAATAATAATTAAAATTATAAATTAATTTAATCAATCTTTTAACTTTTTACTATTCTCAAAATATACCAATCAAGTTTTTATCTAATCAATCTGAAAGATAAATCCAATCCAATTTCATCCACACTCAAATAAAGAAAAGGACAAGAAACGTTGCAATTTTCATTTTGACAAAATTACATTAGCTGCCCTTTTCCAACCAAAAATCAAAATCCACGAAAAGGATGACAGTCGGTCAGCATCTCATGGAGATCCCTCCCCCCAAAATATCTTCCTTTTTAAATCCAAATTTTATTTCTTTTTAATTTAGTCCTCCAGATATTTTCACCTTACTCTACTCGCTCGTCTATTCCTTTACTACTCGCCTCTATTAATCCCCATTTTCACTTCCTTAAAAAATTAAAAATATTTTCATACATAGAGTTAATAATTAATGTTAAAAAAACCCATATTTTGGATGATTAATTATGTTTATAAATATTATTTTAAAAATTTTAAAAGGATGCAAAATTATATCCAAGCTAAAATGATTTTAGCATAATTCTATTTTGTATTGTGGCAACATGTAAATTTTAGCCAACAACCTCTATTTATTCACTTATATATCATAAAAACTAAAAGAATTTAATACATCTTTTTAAAAAAAATAATAATTAGACAAGTTAAGACAGATGGCAGTTATATGCAGCGAGTATAGAACTTTGGTACTCTCACCAAAGCCCTGGTCTATTTATTTATTAATTTTGGTACTCTTGCCAACCTTGTCAAAAAGATAACCCAATCCTTTTTGGCTGCACTCCATTATATAAAACCCTTGAAACCCATTCATAAAGATCGCTTAAATCAAAAGGGAAAAAAAATTGAAGAAGGGGATTGCCAATTAAAAGAAGAAAAAACAAACCCAACTGTTTGTTTCTCGGGAATCTGAACGGGAAAAGAAAAGGGTTTCTTTTTGGTATTTGGCTTTGCTTTGGAAGCCATGAACTCTCACGTGCTGCCCAGCAACAACCAAAACGAGTCATGGACGGACGAGAAGCATGTGCGTTTCTTAAACTCCATGGAAGCATGGTTCGTCCGTACAATGCTAGAGAACAACGATCTTTATCATCTTCGTCTCGACCGTCACCTTCCCGACAGCTCCGAGTCTACTCTCGACTGCAAACAACACAATGTCCAGTCCAGAAGAAAACATGCTTCTTCAGGTAATGTTATTATCAGTTTACCCTTTACGTATTTCATCGTCTTAAAGCAACTTCTGATTCTATGAGAAAAAGTTTTCGAGACAATTGATCGAAACTCAAATAATGGTCGGTATTGTTCAAGGAGGAGAACACTTGGATTGATAAAGATACGACCTCCTGCTGCAAGGTTGACGCGATAAGTGTCAATGTGTAGTATTGTTGAGAGTTGGATCAAATATGTATAAGTTTTCGAAAACTTCTCCCTTTGTTCCCATGTTGCAAAAGGGTGCATTAACACGATATCTCTCCCACCGCCATTAAAACTCTGTCTTGTTATCAAGTACCAAAAGCTGGAAGATTGTTTTCAGTCCGCCGTAAAAAAAGCTATGAAACATTGACTCGTGAATTCATTTTCTTTTTCTGAAAAGACATTTAAAATGCGTTTTTTTGAAAAAAAAAAACATATAAAAATGTGAAATATGCCTGGAGATATTTATAGCTATGGGTCACTTTATCCTTCTTTTTTAATCATCCTTAATTATTCTTTGTCTTGGTCCATTTTTATGATCCTCAACAATAGATTCCATTATCACAACAAGAAGCAAAATGAAAGTCAAGATTAATAAAAGATCAAAGAGACCATCATCATCATCACAATCTCAGCGGTATGATTCATCAGAAGATCAGGTTGGTCACTTGATCTTAATTGTATGGACCCAGAAAGCTGGCAAAGTTCCAATCTTTGCTACACAATGTCTCAACTGTCTCTGGCATTGATGAATTTTTTTTAGTCTTAGCAAAGCAAAGCAAATAAACTTCTGTTTTTGTTGTTGTTGTTTCTTCTCTCTCTTATAATGTGTGGGGTTCCATTAATTTGATCTTTTCTTTTTTTTTTTTTGCAGGTGGTCCCAGAGATCATAAACAGAACAGATGATGAAGATGGTGAGAAAAGATCTTTTCCCAACAAACTAATATAAAAAAAAAAAGATCAACTGTTCTTTGATTTGGGACCCTTTTTTCTATTAATTATTTAGTTCTTTTTTTCTTTCGTTGTGTTGTCAATGTAGTGGGTTTTTTAGTGAATAGTAGCAGAGAGTTTAATTTGTGTGTGTATGTACACTCTTTTGAATAATATTTGGATTTTCTTTTGTAAGTTTTTTTTTTAAGATAATTAATCATCAAATATAGCATTATGTTAGAGAAATTTTTTTAATATAATAATTAATTATCGTCAAGAAATTCCTAATTTTCACCAAAAATAAATAAATAAATTCCTAATGACTTATGATTAGTGTTGTCAAATAACAATTAGTACATTCTTCCCCACATCACTTTACATAAGATATTGATATTTTAAATCAATTTTTAACTCTTTTAGTTTTTTAATTATTGCAATGAAAATAAGATATAATTACTAAACTTAGTTTATAATTTTATAATTTATATTTGTGTATAAATATAGTAATTGAGTTATATTTAAAAGTGTCACTTATATATTTATTCACATAATTTAAAGAAACCCGCCTTACTTAAGATTAACTGAGTACTAATACCTCATCAAATTAAGAGACCTCAATTAAGATAGCCCCTATTGACTTTCAGCACACTCTATACATGGATCCTCGTTTCTTTGACTTTGTCGAGTCCAATGGTCATGTCTCCTCTTGTATGAGTGATACGTGAAACTTCAAATCTATTCCGGCTTAGCAAATACCTAGTTAGTAGACTTATTAAATTTAATCGCCATCTAGCTAAAACACTACTTTACTCCTTAAGTTTTTTACCCAAAATTTGTCGTAGTTTGGTTTATTTAGATCTATTTATGGGTTGGATTATTCAAATTAGAAAGTTTATCCAAAATTGAGGAGGGTTTAGGCAAAAATATTAAGCTCGAAAATTGGTCTTAGACAAAAAAATTATGCACATTTAAAATATGAGTTGAGTTTGGACTTGAATATTCAAAGCTTGATCAACTCGTTTTAAGTTTGTAATGTTTTATATTATGTAATTTTTATAACATAAAAATTAAACCTATAGTAATATATAATACTACTATAATGTAAATATTAAAAAATATTAAGATAACTATATAAAATTTTTAATAAATAAAAATATAGTAAATATTAAATTAAAATAATATGAGTGAGCTTAAAATGTGTTTGAGTAAATTATTTATAAACCCTCAATCCAAGTGGGGTTGGCTTAGGTAAATATAAAATATTATAATATCGTGTTTAGACCTAACTCGAACTCAGCCCAATCCATAAACACTTCTATAGTTGCAATGTTTTATTAATATCATCTCCTCCTTCATAAGTACACATATTTTATTAAAAAATAATAATTAAACGATAAAAGTAAAACATTAAGTCAAATTATTCTGATATATTACTATACGGTAGCAGCAAAATAAAAAACAAGATTCCCACAACCAATACGGTTGTTTATGTGACTAATGATCATGCATTTCGGCTATACATGTATGTAGGTGATTGATGTAAGATATTTTTTTGGATATCTTCATCTAAGATATTTTGGATCTGGAAAACGTAGTCCTCACTTTGATAAATATTCTTACAATATATATATAAGAATAATATAGTTAAAAAAGGTGACAGGATATGAATAAAGGAGATGTCGACAGGGACAGATAAGAAAAAAAGAGAGATTTTGAATGTGGGCCACGCTGGCCTTATCCTCATAGTGTTAGTTGCTTAATCATTTTCACTATACATAATACCTAAGCAATAGTATACACACAGGAAACTATAAAACATATCATTTGAAGCTACAAAATAGCATTTATATGTTTTGACATGTTACCAAATATGATGCTTGCAATTTTCTTTTTACATCTGTTTTTGTTTTTAGTTAAGGGCCAAAAAATATTTTGGGTTAAAATTAAATTATATATTTTTATGATAATAAAAATATAATTTTATTATTTTAATAGTCTATATTTTTATAATTTTTAAAAATTAAATCAAATTTTTTATCATTTTTAAGAGGTTAAAGTGCAATTTAACTATTATTAATTTACTATTATTTTTAATGTGTTTGGTTCTATTACTTAATTGCTGGTGGCTTTATTTCTAACCATAATTTATTATTTCCTTGGATTTTGTTTTTGAAGTCCAGTGCTTGATAGAGAGAACAGTATCTTAGCGTGTAAAGGGGAAAGAATAAAGTCAGGTAAGATATTTTAGTTTTGATGCATGTGTTGGGTGCAATCTATATTTCAGATATGATTTAGTTGAATCGAGTTTTTTTAGAATTATTTATCATAATTTGATTTGATTTTCAATTTTTTTATATTAATCTTTTATTTTTTTGTAATTTTAGATTTATATTTTAATAAAATCAGTTTTGTTTTATGATTTTCTTGAATATTTTTATGAAAATAATAACTTTTAAAGTAAATAAAAAATAATCAATAATTTTTATAATGTAATTTTAAAAAGTATTCTTATGTAGAACTTTTAAACTATTTTCACTATTTTAAAAATAACACATTTAAAAATAATTATAAATTAAATAAAAATAGAACCCAATTCGATTTTAAATAACTGCAAACTTTTTAACTTATATTTTATAAACTGTCTGAACACCTTAAATCTAATCAAATATTTTTTTCTTGCTCAACCCTAGAGAAACAAGAGATTTTCTTACTAGGTTGACAAGAGTAAGATATTGAGTATTCAAGTTCAAATATTAATTATGAAAATTATATGTGGACTGATTAATTAAATTGAACTTAGTTAAGTAATTAGGTTGAGACTTAGTTACAATATTTTAAAATTAACTTAAGCATAGAAAAACAGTATCAAGATTAAAACTCTAAGCCTCCCTAATTCACATATGCTTGCTGCCCAAGTTCTCATCAATAGTCGATTGAGTTTTAGCTCGATTGATATAGGCATTATTGTCAATGCAGGAGGATGTGGGTTTGAGTGCGTTAAAGTACATTATCCTCTTATTTGAGTTAAGAATAGACTATGAGTAATTCTAAACATTATATCAAAAAGTGCAAATATATTCAAAATTTATAATGAGATTATTAAAAAAAACCCATTCACCAGCAGCCGAGATGATATATTCAAATAATAAACTCATGTAATTAATTACATTTTAAATATTCAATTAAAAAAAACACTTCCTCGATTCTTTTGCCATATATATCAGACTCATAGTATATATTGCACAAAATCAGTATTGATGTTTAAAATATATAAATAAAATTTAATTTGGCTGGTGCCTTTATATTTTGTTATTTGTAATTCTTATTTATCAATTTAAAAAAAAAAGAAAAAGAAAATAAGGGGAATCCAATAGGTAATAAGTATGTCATTGTTCATTCCACGAAGATATCCGTGTAACGAGGAGAGTACATATGGGGTGATTAATATGTAAGACACAACAAAGCACATGGGAAGAGGGTAACATAGTCCTTTTCACATTGTACCAAACTATACAAATTTATATATTTCTAAATACAATTTATCAGGAAAAATGATAATATCAAAATTTGAATTTTAATTGTTATGGCAAACATGAAGTCAGAAAATTTTGTTAGGGATCAAAATTAAATTATATATTTTTACGATAATAAAAATATAATTTAACTATTTTAATACTCTATATTTTTATAATTTTTAAAGAATTAAATTGAATTTTTATCATTTTGGAGGGTTAAAATACAATTTTATCATTACTAATTTTAAAATTTTACAAATTATAAAAGGATTTAAATGAAAATTTTCTATTTTAAGGAGAACCAAAACCCTTGCCAACCTTCTAACTCCATCCCTCTGTAAGGGTGTTAACGAAAGAACCTCAATCGACAATTTTTTTCTTCAACCCAAATTTTAGAGGTGCGAAACATTGTATATCTTAACCAATGGTGATATTATCAATAAGTAAGATTTCAACTTTTAATATAAATATCTTTAAATTTATAAAACTATTGATATTATTTTACAATATTTTTTAATATAAATTCATTAACACGATATATATCTTGATATTTTATTAATTTATAACAATTATATTTTTTTACATGGGAAGAAATTACGGGGTGTTTAGTAATCCAACCCATAATTTTATGTCAATCAGAATTTCATTTTAATGTAAGGTGTTCAAGTGATGTTAATTGAACCACCATTAATCAAACAAATAGAAATTTAAAAATCCTTAAACATATTAAAAATTTTAAAAAAATTGTAATAACTAAATTGAAATAGTAAAATTAGCGATACTCATGACCGGATCAAACTTATCTAAAGTATTTAGATCACTTTTTTAAGTTTGGGCTAATGTTTACTTTTCTTAAATCAGTTCGAGCCCAGCCCAAGCCACCCATATTTAATTTTTTTAGATTAATTTTTATTTAAGATGAAATCTTTTAAAAAATATAATAGATTCAATGTACTAAAAAAATGTTAAAATAAAAGTTTTCTAACACATAAAAAATACATTAAAAAGTATTTATATTAAAAAAATATTACAGTAAATATAATAAATATTTTATTATATTAAAAAACACAAATAAATATAATAAATATCTTATTGTATTAAATATAAATTTTATATTTTATATTTTATATTTTGGGTTGGATTTGGGTAAAGTTTTTTTTAGGTATTGAGCAATGAATTTAATTGTTATTGATTTAGTGATTTAATATAAATATATATAATTATTATTTAACATATATAATTAATATAATATTATTTTATAACATAATATTCGAGTTGAGTTGGCTCAGGTAAAAAAAACTTACCCAAAACTCGACCCATATATAAAATGGATCTTAAATTTTACTTTAACTCATTTTTTGAGTCTCATATTTTGTCATAAACTCTCCCATCTTTTAAACGAATTTTCAAATCCAGACAGCTGGTCCAGTCCAGGAGCAGCATAACAAACATTTATTGTTTTTTTCTGTTTTTATTTTCCTTTGGATCAACCGTATAACCCAAAACCCAATTTGTTTGGAAATTTGGAATTCCTATTGGGTCTTTAATGGGCATTTGGGCAATATTGATGGCTAACTAGATTATTCGGGTAAACTATAGAATTAGTCACTCAATTATTAGTATATTTCTGGTTTAGTCACCTAATTATGAAAATTTTTAATTTAGTCATAACATTTTAGGTAATTTCTATTTTGATCACTCATATTTTAGATTATTTTTATTTTGACCACTCTCTATTAAATAGTTAATGTGACATTTTTCTCACTGGTATATAGCATATTTTAGTCCTCAATACTTACACATTCTATCAATTTGATCCTTAAACACATATAATTAAATATAAATATAATTATATTTAAACACATATAATTAAATCTTAACAAACTTGCCGATTGATTTTTAATTCGGTTGGCATTAGCATTATTGTTAATGCAGGAGCTCGTGGGTTCAAACGCACTAAAATGCATTTATCCTCTTATGTGAGAGTTGGAGGGAGGTTATGGGTAGGTTTTTAGGCAATTGTATGAAAAAAAAAGGGATAAATCCTAAAATTATACATGAACTATGGTTTAACATGCAATTGTATATATGAACTTTGATTTTATGCAATTTTATACATGAAAATTTGATTTGATCCATTTAGTGTAAATTATTAACACAATTATTAATATAACAACATTTTATGTTTATATATTGCATACATAAATAATTATATTTATCTAATATAAAAATAAAATGATGTATTTATTTCTTTAAATATATATGATTAAATCAAAATTAAAGTTTTAAGTATAAATTTGAACCACAATTAGAGTTTTACATGTTTAATTGATCCAAATTAAAAATAATATATACAATTGCACATTAAATCAAAATTTACTTATAATATTTTGAAATTTATCCCTTAAAAAATCTTGGTAGACTTATAATTAACTATAGAAATGGATAAATTTCTTAACGGAAATGACTAATTTTTTTTAATATAATATATAGAAATTAATTTATTATTATTTTTAAGTCGAAAAAAAAAATTCAATCCAACTCAGAAGCTTTTGTACGTTTATACATTTATGAGCGAAGACCGAAAGACAAAGATTTCTAATGGTTGGAACTTCAGACTTCAAACTGTTGGATGTGATTTCAGTATTAGAGCATTTGACTTTAGGGTGATTCACTGATCTTTCAAGTTTTAAGCCCTCCATTGAAAGTCAAGTCCGACAACACACAAAGAAACAGGACGCGACCCAAAGTCACAAACTTTGCTTTCCCTTAACACAAACATCGATCTCTGTTCTCTGATCTCAACTTAACAACACACCCCAAAATCCTTTGGAACAAACCCAACAATGTTACCCTTCTTTCAACTTTACTCCAATCTCATACTCCAAACCTTATTCTCTTTATCCCTCACTTTAGTCCTCACATTCCTCAAAATCCCTGTTTTCTTTCTTCAAGGTCTCCACACTTACATCCACCCTGATAACGTTGCCGGCCACCACGGCGGCCCTGCTTCTTCTTCTTCCGGTGTTAGAGCCGCTATCCGTAGACCTTCAGATTCAGGTTCTGGACTTGATGGTTACCAATCTTTATCTTCAAGAACCAATGCTGAGCACAAAAAGAAGAACAAATCTAAAGACAAATTCGAATTCGATGAAAACAATGCACAGATCTTTAGGCTAAAACTCGATGAGGGTCATCTTCAAACAAGGCTTTTTTACAATGATTATCACAATTCTTTCGTTTTTTCCTTTGCGGGTATTTCTTGTTTGTTGCTTTACAAGTATTTAGGTTACAAACAAGATTCTGGGGTTTTAGCAAATGGTGATTTGATACCAATTATCTTTGGGTTTATTGGTTTAATCAAAGCTTTTTCATCACTTGCAAAGATATCGTTTGAGAAATCTGGTTCCAAGAGATCTGAAAAGCAATTCAGTGCAATTTTTGGTGTTTTAGGGTTTATTTTAGGGATTATAATTTGTTCTGGGATTGGACCATTGGTTTTTGATTTCCATTTCGGTTCAATTGAAGGGTCTTGGAGGATTTTTGTTTCTATATTGATGGGATTCATTGCTGGTTTTTTATATATGCCTGCTGGGAAAAATGCAAGATCCTTTTGGCTCGGTACTGATCAACTTAGATGTAATTTATCCATAATTTCTTGTGGATGGTTCTCTAGATTGATTCTATATGCCAATTTTATATTGACTGTGTTTACTGCTTTACTTTGGATCAATCCATTTGTTGAAATCCTTAGTTTTGTGAGGTTTTCGAAATCCGAATTTACCAGATTTAGGCTTCTCTGCTTATTGCTTTCCGGAGTTTTACAAATCGTCGCCTTACGTTCGAACCTGCAGATGTTTTTGAATGAAGCAGTTTTGTCTTGGTATCAAAGATTGCATGCCAGTAAGGTCCCAGATTTGGATTTTAGCCGTGCTAAGGTTTTCCTGCATAATCACTACTTATGCCTTGCAGTTGTGCAATTCTTTGCTCCATCGGTATCGCTACTTCTCTTTCTCGGCTTATCTCAGATTGATACTAATTCGTTTGATAAGTACAACCTGGTTAAAGAAGTTGCTGTGTTTATGGCTTGGTGGATCGTCTTTGTCTGGGCGGTTATTACTTCGGCAAGTCTGGTGTTTTACCGACGCGGTATTCTGTATGTTTTCTGATAACTCGGTTTCCTGTAGTTGTTGGCCTTTGGCTTAGATTTTTTGCTTGTAACAGATGATTACATACGTTTTTTTTTTTTTTTTGTATGCGTCGTGATTGAATACATGCTGCAAGAAAATTCTTTGAGAATGTTATTTCATTTATAGATGTAGTTAAGAGATTTTCAGATGTGTGCCATCGTAGCATGATTGGATAATAGCTGAACATTTTCAGTTTCTCATCTGTTTACTCTTTGGAGAGCCATAAACTGCTATTTTCCGAACAAATGGTTTGCTAGCATTGCTCCGTGTAAACCATTTTAGTTTAAAGGATCTCTCATCGGTTCACGATATATCGACCTGCATTTTTTCTATCATATGAGGTAATATAATCCTTTCACATCTCATGGTAGCTTGTCTTGTAAGGAAGAAACTATAACTATGTTATGTTGCTTGCAAAATGGGCAATGAAATGTTGCTTTACATTTAAGATTTTTGAACATGTTTAATCATGATGTCTTAAGAACTTTAATGGGTTTATATATGATTCCATAATACTACTTTTTATAAGATTTAACACTAAATAAATTTCAACTTGTAATAATTACATAATACAACCCCAAAACCCCATTGTGATATAAATGGAACCCAAGACCTTTTTTTTGTAGAACATAAAGATCAAACAATGGAAGAAAAACCAAATCAAGCATTTATTTCTGAATTGCATTGATGCTCTCTACTACAGCTCCTTCTGCCCCAAAACATGCTTGAACAGGTTGTTCTCTCTAGTCTCGGTCCTTCAATTTTATCCTGTTCTATAGATGTTGCTTGTGAACGTCTGGGGGATTCTTCTTGTGTTTCTGCTGTTGTCTCTCGATGTTCGAAAGAGGGGCAAGGACTGTCGTTGCAGGTGCATAAAGGGATGGCGACAGAAGGAAATGGGCTACAGGTAACTGGACAGAAAATGTCTGAAGAGACCGATGAAACACGGTTCTTTCTGATCTCTGAAGTTGGTGATGGGCAATCTGCATCACGGGGATGAAGCATGCATGGTGTACATAGGCCAAAGGAGAGCTGTAGCTTGATTTCTTTTATTGGCGAACTAGGCAACTTGACAAAGGAGAGGATGCCGTGTCTACAGAGAGGGCATGGAATAGAACCTGTTGGGGCAACCATGTTGGACGGAATGTGGCTTGTTGAGCATAGATAGAGTGCACACCTTACGCATAACTCATGCCCGCATCCTGAATTCGATGTATAAAAAACAAATAAGTACAGCAGTTTAGTCGTATGATAGAAAATGTATTAGTGATGTTAATAACAAAAAGAATTCCCGGCTACTTTTAGATGCTATCTTTGCTACTTGCATTTTCCCACTAGAACACAAACGCAACAAATAAAAGGGGTATTCCCTGGTGCACAAGGCTCCCAGATCTGCAAGGGTTGAGTGAGGGTCGTTTATAGTATGCAGCCCTGCCCTTGCCTTTTCAAAAGAGGCTTTTTCCATGACTCGAAGGGCAAAACCTTACAGTTGCTCCCTCAAGTAAGTTGAAGACATACCTTCAGCAGCAACACTACATGCTCTCTCAAGGCAGACGGCACAAGTGTCAACATCATCCGAGGAGGTTGTTGAGGACTGCAACCCACATTCTCTGCAAACAATAGTCAAAATGAACGCTATGCACACCAATTGATAAACCATAAGCATCCAACTATTTACGTACTAAACTGAAAGTCAGCTAAGATTTTTAGCACTAAGGTTACGGATTTGCTGGATTAAGACTCGTATTGCCTTTGAACATAATTGCCTGCAATATTATGGCAAATAAGACATGAAATACTATAGCTTTAGCTAGTAAGTGCTCGAGCCATTTAAAATTTAGAAAACTGCAAACAAATTTCAAGTCTTATTTTCTAAACTTTTCTATGGTCCATCTTCCGTAGGTAAGTCATTAACGCCAACAATGCATCATGGGAAAAATAGTAAAAGGAATGATAGCAAAAACTTGCGAAACTTCAAGCATACCGATAGTAGTTTAATGTAATTTAGGCCATGTCAATTGTGACCGTGGTAGTTATATTATTACCTTGCTATGTTGAGTACACTCAAAAGAGGCAAGGACAAGTAGTTGGAAGAAGGAAATCTTGGTACAGTTGAGTCCGAATTAGGTGCCAACAAGGGCTCAAGCCAATGACGACCCCACATCCTGGCAACATCAAGCGGCAGCCACCTGAGAAAATACAGATAACGCTCTGTTAGCCTTGATAGGTTCAGAACCGAAATCAAAACCCTACTAGAAGACCAAAACAAACAAGAGCAAAAAACAAGATCAGTAGGGCAGTTTACCCATTGCAATTCAAAGTCATTCTACTGGCTCCTCTTGCGAGAAGGATCTGCAGACAAAAGAAGGACGTTATTTCACTATTCAAGATATATTACGTATGGATCCAAAAGTGTTGTTTATAAGCCTTGCCTGGCAGCATTTCAAGTTTCCCCCACAAGCAGCATAATGCAAAGGAGTGCTTCCAGCTCCTGTGCATAAAAACAAAAACCATATCACCCGGAAGATAAAATCAAAAGGCAATCATCCACGAAGATAATAAGAAAATGAAAATGATACCTATCAAATCCACTGATGTTCCAAAATGAAATGTGACTGCAGAGACATTGGCTTGAAGGTCTAATAAAAGTTGTACACAATCAAAATACCCATTTAATGCAGCCATATGAAGAGCAGTAATCCCACCATCGGCTGCCTTATCCACAAACCTTGACAATGCACTGGATCGTGAAAAGTAACATGATTAGCACAAAAGCAACAACATCCATCACTTTTGGCTTTAAATGATGAGAATGAAAATATCCTTTTCGATTAACCTTTTTCACAATACAACATGCAATGAAACCAGGACCAAATTCTCATTTAAATCGAAGATGCACATGCCGATTAAGTGAAGTTAACGGAACACACACCTCTGATCATTTTTGTTCTTCACACCAGAATCCCCTCTTTCACATTCTATTTGGGTGTTTATAGCTTCAAAAGAAGCACTAGGAACAAAATCAGCAACAACTAATCTTATGCATCTTACATGTCCATTTACGGCAGCAAAATGTAGAGCCGTTCTCCCACTTAGATAATCTGCTCTCGTAACCTAAAACAGAAGTAATAATATAACAATTGCCATTAACTAAATTAACAAACATTTGAAAAAGTTTCCTTTTTAAGTCTTTAACAAAATTAGGAAAAGGAAATTCCATTAAAAACCAAATGATGCTCTCACATTGCATCTGAAAAGCAGAAGGGTTTGTACAACTTCCCAGCGCCCGTATCTACATGCTTGCATCAATGCCGTCTTTCGATTCAAACATAAAGAAAGACATAAAAGTTAGTTATAAGGCAGATATAGGGTCCATTTGTTGTTTAACTAGGAGTA
Organism: Gossypium bickii; assembly: GCA_025503065.1. Taxonomy (NCBI): domain Eukaryota; kingdom Viridiplantae; phylum Streptophyta; class Magnoliopsida; order Malvales; family Malvaceae; genus Gossypium; species Gossypium bickii. The sequence goes on from CP106716.1 coordinate 116,304,587, forward strand.
GAATTTCAAGTAATAGATACTTTGAAGCCAGCTTTGGGTTTCTACAGAATCAGATTTGGAATCTAAAATCATGTTTCAATGAACTCTCAAAAACCCAAAATAGTCTATTCTTTTAGAAATATTAGCCGACCAGAGGGATTTCTTTCAAAATATGTCATCAAATAACTCCAAAATCCCAAATCCATGTAATCAAATACCAAAATTTTCCCAACACAACGTGAAATTTAAGAATAAAATAAGAAACCCAGATAAGAAAAATGTAATATCAGTTACCTGTCCACAGTAATTCCTGGAGTTAACATCAGCTCCATTCTCGAGCAATAGAGCAACAATCTAAGAAAAAAGAAACCCAGAAAATAAATAAAACAGGAAATCAAAATATTATTAAAAAAGCAAACACTGACTGAACATGGTATGATCCAAAGGGGAAAAGCAAAGAAACCTCATTGTGGCCTTTAGCAGCAGCGAAATGAAGAGGAGAATTAAGGCCACCGAAAGTGGAATATTTAGCAAGACATGGATTGCAATTCAAAAGCATCTTAGCTTCTTCTAAATCCCCATCTCTCGCCGCCGACACTAATCTCTCCCCTGAAGCTGAGCACCCAAATGAATTCCCCATTTTGATTCACCTCTTTGCCTCTCCCTCTTCTCTAAAGTATCTGTTTTTACGATTTACTGAAGTTTTTTTTTTTTTTTTTGGTGTTCTTTCTTCTTCTTCTTCTTCTTCAGTATGGGGATTCAAATTAGGTCAACTGTCGTAGAACATAATTCAAATAAAAAAATAAAAATGTAAATAAAAATGGTTGCAGAGGGGATTTTCTTTTATTTTTGTTTGTTTATTTCTTATAGTTTTTTTTTGGGGGGAGCAAAATGGAGAAGAAACAGGAAAATTATTGTTTGCAACCTACGGTCTAACTTTTTTTTAACCTTTCTTTTATTTATTGGGTTGATTGCACCAAACCTCTACAACTATTGTATATATTTTAAATTGATCCTTACACTTTAAAACGTGTGTAACTTTTTTTTAGTTGAAACCAGGGCATCCAACACCGGCAATAGTGACTCCCCTAGGAGGTAAACGAATTACCATGAAATGTGTTTCATTCTCATAAACGAGGATCGAACCTTGACCATATGGTTAAGTAACGAGGTGAGCTATCACCACGCTATTCATTGTGGTTTAAAGATAAGTGTATCGGTTAGTTTCTTTTATCATCTTAGTCGTGAACTTAAATATTAAATGCTAGCTTGGATCTGACTTGAGGAGTATTTAGAACATGAATGTATCTATTACATGAACAACTAGAATGAACCTGTTCAAAAAAAATCCAGATAGCATTAATAAAATTTTAAGAGCATTATTTTCTCTCTTTTAATCTGTCATATCAAAGCGTCCATGTAATATATACATACGTATTTGTAATTTAATCTATGTATTTTAAATATATTTGAGTTAGTACTTTACTCCCAAGTTAAAATGGTTAGGCCGTAGAAAGTGTTGATTGATATAAGACTATTAATTTGAGGATTTAATTAGAAAATTTTAAAGTTCAAAAGCAATTTAAAATATAAGTTATAGTACAAGGATATGAAGTGAAATTAATCCCCAAACTCTCTTTCTAGTTCGGTCTAACCAACGGTTTGTTTTGGTTTGGTTTATTCGTCTCGTTCGGTTGTCAATTTTGTTTTGTTTTTTCTTTTCTTTTAACAATAATTGAATGACAGATGGCAGTTTCACAGTTCACGCCAGAGTTGTTATCCTAATCCAACATCACCCTTCAAATGTAATAAAATTAAATATGTTTTCAAAACAAATATATATAATGATGGTAACTATACAACTTTTAAAATGAAAATCATAATTTTAGTCATTTTGATCAAAATAAATAGTTATCAATTTTCGATTTTATATTTATTTTACGGTATTAAAATAAAATTAGCATCACTCAATCATTCCTTTATTTTTTTTTCACCGAGTAATTAAAATTTCAGGATGAAAATAATTTATATAATCTTTCCTTTCAAATATAATTTTTCTTTTTGAAAAAAATTAGAATGAAAAGTAAGATATTAATATTATTAAGATTAACCAATTAGTGTATTAAGTATTTATTTTTCTCGATTGAAAAAATAAATTAAATACTATCACTTTAATACTTTAAATTACAGAGTGAAAAAAAAAAGAAGAAGAAAAAACTGGGTTTTGTTTATTTCATTTTAATAATTAATTTATATATTTTAAATTTTTTGTTTAAGTCCAAGTGGCTAATTTTTGTGAATTTTTAAAATAAAAGCGTGTCTTGTAAAAATATTAAAAATTTTAGTGACATCAATATCGGTTAGAAGATTTTAGTTATTCAATTATAAATTTGCTGGTTTGTATGTAGTATGATTATTGGCAAATTTTCAACTCCATAAAAAATAATCATATCTTATTATTAAAAATAATTATAATATAATATTAGTATATTAGTAGACAAATTTCTCTACGCAATAATGATAGTAATTAATATACGTGACCGACTACTTTGACTAATGAAGAAATTAAATTTATTAGTAGTTCTTCAACAGTACTACTCTTTTTCTTTACTTGCTTTTAGGAGTAACTATAAAATACATTACTAATTAATGTCAATATTACAATTTACTTAAAAGTTTCAATTTTAGAGGCGAGACCCATGTTCGAATTTTAGAGGCGACATTATTAGAAGTGACAGTTATAAACTTGAAGTATAAATTGTAAAACGGATATAGATAATACCAAATGTGTATATATGCATTCCTTTTGCTATTATTTTTTTCTACAGTTAAATTACTTTTTAGAACCTGAACTGGGTAATTATTTGTACGTTGGGGCTTGATTTTTTTTTGTCTAAGTTAGTCCCTAATATTTCCTTAAAAACCTTAAAGTTCAGACCTCAATATGAAAATAATTGTCAAGTTTAGGAACCAATTTAGACAAAAAAAAAATTCAAGTCCAATGTAAAAATAAATACCTAGTTTAGACCCTGACATGAGAATAATTACCAAATTTAAAGACTAATTTGGATAAAAAGAATTAGACTTCAATATAAAAATTGTTACCAAATTCAAGTCCAAATAGTTATTTAACTTTTTTTTAATCAAAATTCTAACTATAAGTTAATATATTTTTTTAATGTTTATGTTATAAAATAAACATATATAATTTTTATGTAATATAAATTGCATAATAAATATTACGATTTAAAATCAAACTGAGTTCGATCTTTGAAGCTTGAAACTCCAGCTCGTACCGTTAGATGATGATCAGACGAGCAGGTGGAAATGGATGAATGGTTTCACTTGACGAACTGTGAGCAGACCAGTAAGATTAGTCTCATACAATTTTATCTAACGGATTAGGTGTGTTTGGTGGGCAAACGTGGGCCCTTGATATATTCTTATAATTCTGAACTATTTTGGAATTTAAAAATAATAATTCATTTGTTATTATCGTTAAAATTATTATATTAAAATTAAATTTATTTTAATATTACATATTTATTGAATGATTTTTTATTATTTTAAAATATTATATCAACATATTTAATTAAATAAACTTTAATATAAAAACTTTAGGCATATTTTAATCATTATTTAATATATAAAAGACAAATCACCAAATACTAAAGAGGGACAAAATGAGTAGTTGGTAGGGTTGTAAATTAAAATAACTTAATTAATTTATGAAGAAAGATTAAGTTTTAAGATGAATCATGCAATTTATTCAAGCAATGTCCCTACATGTTAAAATCAAAACTTAGTGGGAATTATTAATATTGTTTCACTCCTAAAATAATATTAAATCATGGCAACATGTGCTAGCTTCATCAATGATTTTTGATCAAACTACAAGCATCCAATAACTTTTAACTCCATTATTAAAGATAATAGAAAAACAGTATTTTAACCAATAATTTAAAGGTTCAACATCATTATAATAACATTGCCAAATTAACATTAATCTCTTTTTTAAAGATTTTAAGGATAAAAGAATGTGTTGGGTATATTAAAATAAGATTTTCTTTTCTTAATGTCATTACATAACTTTTTTTTTTCTGTGTGTAGCTAAGTCAAAAAATTGTTTTTAAAAGTTAAAAATAAATTATAAATTTTATGGGATAAAATGTAATTTTACTATTATACTAATTTACAATTTACAATTTCACAAATTTTGAATGAACTAAATGAGAGATTTACCATTTTTCGAGGGAAAGGCCATGACCCTTACCTGTCCTCATTCACTCTCTTCCCGAATCTCATTGTAATTATTTTTCCTATCTTTTTTTGGCTCCTCGTTTCCTTGACATAATAAGTAATGTTTTTAGAATTGGATCGTTGGTTGAATCATTCAAATCATTGGTTTGTTTTGTCAATTCAACTAGTTTGGTTAAGAAATCATTTAAAATTAAAAAAAAAAAAAACTCAATTTAATCACCGACTCGATCAGTCTATACCGATTCTTGATTTAATCGACTCAAAATAATTCTTTGAATTGGTTCAATCGGCCGATCCAATCCAATTCAAACATCATTGATAGCAAGGTTGCTTCCTCTCATTTCAAGCTTTGGACAGACTAATCCAATTGATCTTCATCGAGCCTTGTCCGATTACAGTAGTATTTGTTTTGTTATCAATTCGAACTTCTTTTAATTTTTGAACGAATATATATTTTTTACTAAGTATAAAATTGATTGATAGAATTAGTTTAGAATCATTTTCACATGGAAAAATATATAAAGACAAAGGTTTGGTAACCAAAAATTAGTGACCTTGAGCAGTGGAATGTATGGAGTATGGAGATATATACCTTGCGTGACACAATTGCAAAGCAAAAAGCTTTGGCCGTCCAAATGTTTCTTTTAACCAAAAATCACAAGCTGCCAAGAAACATTTGCTGTACTTACAAAATTAATAAAAGAAAAACAGACCCTATAAAGCTTCTTCTATTTCCTGGATTTCTGGCTTAGAGTCTGTGGGATTCAACTGTTGGCCCCAAAGATTTATCAATTTAATATTTCTGATTTCCTTAGGATAAACCAACATTTTGTTACCTTGGTTTCTAAAATCTTTTGGCCATATTAGTCGAGAATTGATAAATTTTATGAATTCGTCCTTAAATTTGAATTCGATTAAAGATATATGATGGTGTGATATTTTAATATTGAAAAAAATTGGATATTAAATCATTACACTTTAATGAAATCTAAGGATTAAATTGGAAAATTGTATCAATTTTTGAAACTAATATAAATAAAAAATCAGGAAATTAATTGAGAAAAATTACAAAATTCAAAGACTAAATGCTAGTTTATCATTTATTCTAAACCAAATCAAAAGTTGAATTAAGATTAAGGAGGTATATTGAAATTCAGGGATGAATCCAGGGGTGTGGGGTGGTCGCTTCTCTTGAAATTTTCAAATTTTTGAATTTTATATATAAATTATAATGAATCTTAAATTTGGTGTCCATATTGTATAACATTCGTCCCCCTTGGCCAAATTGTATTTCATATAATTCGTCACATTAAGTCATAAAGTTAAACTTTATATTGAGAAAGTATTTTTCACTTTTTTGTATATTGGAATTATAATGATATTTATGAAAATTTTAGTATAGTATTAGTTATTCTTTTTTGTATATTGAAAATTTTAATTTTAATTAGTGTACTTTTTTTAAAAAAATTTTACAGTTAGATCATTCATTTTTTTAAAACACTAAATTGATTTGTTTGATAAGAAATTTTTTTTTTTACATTAAAAAAAATTGTCCGAATTAAAAAGTTTCATCCCTTACAGTAAAATTCCAAATCCAACCCTATTGAAATTAGTATTTGTTGTTTGCAGTGGTCACAATTGGGGAAATGATATACATTTGGGAGCAACCCTTGTTAGCCTCATGTAAGAGTACCATGTTTGTTCTTGTAATATATATTGAATTGCATTTTGATTTTTTTTTTTTATTGAAAAAGTTAGTGATCTAATGGCTGAATAGGCTTGACCCGCTTAGAATCAGACCTGTGTTTATATTTTTCAATCTTGATTTCATTTGACTCATTTTACTATTTATAAATCATAAAACATATAGAAATAATGATATATTAATATTGATATATTTTCATGATTAAGTTTAAATAAAAAATATTTTTTAAACAACAATACGAGCTTTAGGGCAGGCTAGGTGGGCTGAACTCGGGGCTGAAATTTTTTTAATATTAGACCTTGATTCAACCCATAAACACCTCTAAGTAGTACAAATCTAATTGACTAACTATCTAAATATTAAAAATTAAAATTGTTATTATATATACATATACAAAGGCGAAAAGCAATTTAAAGGAGGAATTATTTTACACCATCGCATGCAAAAATTAGTTTATTTTATTTTTCAATAGAAAAATCAAAATACAATATGGGATTGCTGTGATTCACACTACAACAGGTTGTATGCTATGCAAAAGCATCCCACCATAAATGTAAGCCATATGTTTGTATTAAAATTGTTCTTTTAGCATAAATTATTCGTACTACTTTTAATTTATGATTTTTCTTTTCATATAACATCATTAAGTTGAATGGAATACAGTGAATAATAGCTTATAAACTGATATTTATCGTGATATTTGACGTCAAAATCAATTATAAAGTACAAAGTACGAAGGATGTGCCACCAAGAATAGTGAGCCTTCATCTATATTCCACGTAGGTTTGCACTAAACATAATAGTGAAATACAAGTGTTCTGTAGACAGAAGTGTAAGAACTTGTGACCCCAAAACAGACAATATGTTAGGGAGTTTTGTGTATATATATACCTTGAAGAGCACCAGAACCTGATGCATTCTTGATATGCGCAGCCTTTTATCTCTTCAGACAATGACATTTAGAATGTTTGATTTCTTTTTGGCATTGATTTTCAAATTAAAACTATCCAACCAACCAATTTTTGGTATATATATGGCCTTTGTAGACAAGTCTCAACTAGTGTTGTTAGAACATGCCTTTGAGCACGCTCTAAGTACCTGTCTCTCCCATAACACAACAAAAAAAAATGTCTCCTACATTATAAGGCAATGTCACATTTGATCAGGCACACTTGATTCTCACTAACTTTTAACTTTTTTCTTTAATAAGTTGGTGGGTTGGATAATATTTAACTCGGTTTAAATACTGTCATTGCAAGTTTAGCATAATCTTTTAAAAAAATTTAAGCTTTTCCCTTTAAATTATTTTTGGGATTGGTTTTGCAAAAGCATTAAAAAATTACGATAAATTACATTCAAGATCACGGAATTATTAGTAAATTTATGTTTTGATTCCTCAACTTTAAAAAGTTACAAATAGTCATTGTAATATTTGAAAGTTTTCATTTAAGTTACTAGATTGTTAAAATTTTTATTATATGGCATTCTCTGTTCACACCACCTATACGAATTGAAAGTTCTCTTTATCCTTCTCTTCTATAGTTCAGATTTTTCTTGTAAAACAACTTTGAACGTCATGAATCTACAAACCAAAATCTAAAACTTCTTCGATCTTCGACACTAATTGTCAGATCGACTTAGATCTAAGATATGTTCTACTTGGAGCTTAGTAGCCAAACTTTTTTTATTAAAAAAAACTTAACAACCTAGTGACTTAAATAAAAACTTTCAAATAGTTTAGCAACTTAAATGAAAACTTTCAAATAGTTCAATGACCATTTTATAAGTTTTTAAAGTTAAGTGATCAGAATATAAATTTACTAATAGTTTAGTGACCTTGAATGTGGTTTAGACAAAAATATATTAGAAAAACACTTAAAGCAAATATACATTATCTACACAGTACAGACCAGCCTAGAAATAACTCTAAATTCAACAAAACAGTTGATCTAACATTCAAGACAGATGCATACACTGGTAAGATATAGCTGGTCCATCACATATATATATATATATGTATATATATGTAACTTGACTATGACGGTACCTTACTAGTGAGTTGCTACAGCTATGTTATAAGGGCAGCTTTGTTTTTCTGAATGGTGCAGGGGTTAACAGTTTCAAATGATTCCCACTGTTAGAAAGAGTGACACGTATGGTGAATCACCGCCGTTGATCAGTAGACTCATTGATGATGATATGTTGACGGTTGCGTACACTAGCAATGCACAGCATCATGTTCTTCGATTTGCGTTGATGGCCTGCAAAGGTAGCATGAAAAGAAACGGTGCACCACCTCGAAAGACATGGATGCAATAGCAAAATTGCTGTAATATGAGGAAGTGAAAGATATAAGAAGCCTAGTTGAACACTTACATTTTCTCTTTATATTTTTCTTTAAAATGTTGGGATCTACTGCAGAGTCAAAGGTCAGAAGCTATATATATTGATTGAGTGTTCATTTTTGTGAAAGGATCAATTTTTATGATATAATGAATTCCTACCAAATATGTATATTAAATTTAAGCGCCTGAATATTTTTTAATTGGGGTTTCGTTTTCAATGTATGCTTTGCGTATACTGTTGGGAATAGAAGTGGCAGTAAAGTAGGCTCTCAGTTTCTCTCCTCCATTCGAGATTTAGACTATGGTTCTAACATGTAGGCCATGCTGGTTCTTTCTTGATATTTTCTTCTCAACTACTTCCATGTCGATGGCTACTGTCGCAAGCAATAGTTAGGAAAATATGTATAACGGAAAGTTGTACTTATAGATGCCGATCATAAGTTGGTTGAAGAAACTCATACAGTTGAGCTGGTGAACTTTCTTGATCGATTTTGGTTTCTTCATCAATGATGTGTAAAAATTGGGTTGAAATTATATAAGTCGGAGAAATGTCTAATGCCAAACAACTAAGAGCATCAAATTCTTCAAAAATGATATCATAATATATATAAATAAATTACAGTGTAGGGTTACGAGGGTTTGAAGGTTTGAAATGAAATGAAAAATTATTCCTTTCTTTTTTTATTTTTTAATAGAATATATTCTGTGAATTTACCATTTTCTTGATTTCCAAAAAAGAAATTTACTTTATGGATGAATGAGATATTGGATAGTTATGTTGCAGTGATTGGATTATATATAAAATAAATTTTATTTTCAATTTAATTAGGATGATTAACAAAGAAAAGATGAATGGGATATTAGATAGTTATGTTGCAGTAGTTGGTACAAAACATTAATTAGACGTAATGTTTAAGTAGGTGCTTAGTTACCTTTCATGGAAAATACAAACATAACTCACCTTTTAAATTTCAATACTCAAATACTTATACCAATTGAGTCATTAATTGTTATAGATTTATAAATTTAAGTGCGTTAAAATATATTATCCTCTCGTAAAAAGATTGAGATTTGCCACTGTGACAGTTAGAAGAACCTGAAAAACAAAGCAAAGACCCTAAAAAGAAAAAAACAAAAACCAGTGTCCCACTCCCTTCACTATCTTCCTCCATAACTCTCTAATTAAACCCCCTCTCACCAACTCCATCATTTAAAAACTAATCTTTTCAAAAGAAAAAACAAATAATCAAGTTAAAGTTTCAGGCTTTCAGGATACATAGAAGAAGCCAAATCCAAAAAAAGGGACTCTTTTTTGGTTTGGGTAAACAGAGTAAAAATGGCAGGGGGTGATATAGAAAACAGAGGAGGAGGGGCAAAGAGAAACAGCAATAGCATTAATGATAGCAGCGGCGGCAGTTACATATCATCATCTACTTACATGATAGACGATACAGAACCTCAATGGACATCATGGTTGGTGCCTGTCTTCGTGGTGGCTAACGTTGCTGTCTTTGTAGTTGTTATGTATGCCAATAATTGTTCTAAGCACAAGCTTGTAGGCAAGTGCGTTGCCAGGTTTCTTGGTCGTTTTTCTTTCGAGCCTTTGAGAGAGAATCCCCTGTTCGGTCCCTCTTCTTCCACGTAAATTCACTTATTCCCTTTCTTTTTGCTTTGATTTTTGTAGGATTTAATTGTTGGAAAATGTTTTCTAGCTGTGTTTGAACTCTGGGTTATGTTGATTTTGCTGGTTTATTTTAACTTTTAATTGCTTGAATGATAATTTAATTAGTTGAAATTTGAAATTAATGTTCATGGAATTTGTTAATTTGATCATGTTCTTTCCTGATATTGATGGTTATCCTAGCAATTTCATTAGCCTGAATATTGGTAAAATTATAATGGAGGCGCTAATTTTAGGAGTATTTTACTCTCTCTAATAGAATATGAGTAAATTGGTTAATATAAATTATATCAAAGAGATTATTTCTGTTAAATTTTTTATCCATTATTTAAAACTAGTATGGTTGACAGAATAATCAGGCAATTACAGCTGACACATATTTACCTCATTCTAACATCCAGGACTAGTTTTTAACAATAGAAATTGATGAAATTTTTAATAGAATGATCAGTTTGCTCTTTCATCTAATATATTAATTTATCTATTTTTTGAGTAAATGAGGTAAAATGTAATCCGACTTTTAATACAAGGGCTTCGGTGTTACTTTTATATCGCCTGAATATTTATTTTCATTATTTTTATAGATTGAAAAAATTAGGAGCTCTTGAATGGACCAAAGTTGTAATTAACCATCAAGGATGGAGGCTTATAACATGTATTTGGTTACATGCCGGTGTTATTCATCTTCTAGCCAACATGCTAAGCCTCATCTTCATCGGAATACGCCTTGAACAACAGTTCGGTTTCGGTACGTATCATATTCTAACACATTGAACTAAGTTTCGATGGCAGATCATGTGATATTTTGTTGTTACAACTTCACAGTACGGATCGGAATCCTCTATCTTGTATCGGGATTCGGCGGAAGCGTGTTATCGTCTCTATTTATCCGTAACAACATCTCCGTCGGTGCCTCCGGTGCTCTTTTCGGGCTTCTAGGCGCAATGCTTTCCGAACTTATAACAAACTGGACCATATACACAAACAAGGTCTAACATTATTTAACTGTTCTGCTTTCATTGATCATTGAATCTCATGCTAGACTGCTAGTGTTATTAATGGTCTTATTATATCCCACAGGCTTCAGCTTTGCTAACACTTGTGGTCATCATTGTGATTAACCTAGCAATAGGGATTTTGCCACACGTCGATAATTTCACGCATATCGGCGGGTTTTTAACCGGATTTTTACTCGGGTTTATTCTACTACCTCGGCCTCAATTAGGGTGGTTGGAACACGGGAACATCCCGGTCAGGACTGGTTTGAAATCGAAGTACAAGCCTCACCAATATGTCTTGTGGGTAGCTTCCATTGTGCTGTTGGTTGTAGGGTAAGTAACCCACCATTCATACATAGGAACGAGTTGAATTGGTTTGGGTTGTTGACATAGTTGCTAAATTTGCAGACTCGCCGTAGCATTGGTAGTGTTGTTTCGGGAAGAAGACGGAAACGAATATTGCACATGGTGTCACTACCTCAGCTGTGTCCCAACCTCTAGATGGGATTGCAATCAAAACAACTAGCATTGGCTGTTTTCTGTTTTTGATCTCTTTTGTGTAAATGCAATTTTATCATTTCATTGTTAAGGAGCTTATAGGGAATGTGAGTTGAGTGATTTTGAGTGCTGTGTTATTTTTTTTTTGTCTTTGGGTTACTTTAAAAATCAAAACACTACATTTATGATTTGTGTATAAATATAATCCCAACCAATTTTGATTCGGTAATTTAGTCTCTCTTAAAAAAATCAGAGCAATTAAATTTCTGTTAATTTTGAAGGTGAGCATCTAAGAACAATTAATTACAACGTCTATGTTTTTAGTCAATTTTACATAATTTGATTGATATAATAACAAATTCAGCTCTAATAATTTACAAATTCTATCAATTTTCTCATGATTTAACAAATTTAGCTTACAATATTTTTGTAAATGTGTCAATGTTGAGGCTAAATTTGTTAAGTTTTTTAGAATCAAGATCAAATTAACAAAATATGTAAACATCAAGGACTAAATTTGTTATTATACCAATTAAAATTATGTTTAATTGATGAAAGATATTAACTTAATTGCTCACTTCCAAAATTGACATAAATTAAATTAATTCGATTTTTTTAAAAGGAACTAATTTACTTATTTCCCAAATGGAAAATGACCAGAGAAATATTTTTATCGATATATGTGTGCGCAAAATATCTCATTCCCATCATATTATTTTTATGCCAAAAAAAGTTCGGTAGCAAAGAGACAATGGCAATCTAAATGGAGCGATCAATCTATATATTTAAATACATCTTTTGTAACAAATCTACTTAATGGTTTGACACATACTGGTTGGAGTTGGTAATGTTGATGAAAGCTAGAATACATACATACATACAATCCCTATCCTCATCCCATAGTTTCCAACCGTTGTTTAAGTTTGAACTTTTATTGTATTGATTGAACTGGACTTAACTCGATTATATCTTTTATGACTTAAAAAAATAAAATAAAGTAAGATACTCATTCAACCTTCATGTAACCTCACACGATTGTCATTGCACACCAACCCAAATTTAAATCAAGGATATATACTCACTCACCTGGAAAGACTGGCAGGGAACAGGTCCAAAAACAGATATGAATGGGGGCTCATAGAACAATGATACGAGTACTGATGTTGCTTTCATGGGCTACCTCAATAGGTGGTTCCGCAGTCGAGTGCACCACCGTGACAGAACTAATCTCGTTCTGTGTCACCTTTATCAGCAACGGTTCACCAGATCCTTACCCTGGTACACCATGTTGCGAGGCTGTTACGAACCTCTACACGATGACTCATTCCACTGACAATAGGAGATCACTTTGTGGGTGCTTAATGGGGCTTGTAACCGCTAACAATTCTAATTCCACCGCTATCGCTACATTGCCTGGCTTTTGTGGTGTCCCGCTCGGTTTCACCATCGACCCTGATACCGACTGCGACTTGTATGTATTTCTTTTACGTCTTGAATAGTCGCTGTTGGTTACCACTTTTTGACAATGACCGGTTGTAATGTATGCAGCGTTCCGTGACGATGAGTACACAAAGTGGTGGCAATGTGGCGTTGAAAGGAGAAGGTAATGAAATTTATGATTGCTTGATTATATTCAAACACGTTACTTGCGTTTATGTCCGAATTTCGGTTTATTTCATGCATCTGTTGCTGGCTAGACATAGCATCATTGTTTCATAGTATGTTCTTGATCAATGTCTGGTTTTTTTTTTTATCCAGGTTTGCTCTAACCATTCAACAGCAACTTCATATGAATTTTTTGTTCAAGATTTGAACATGGAAACCGTCCAGAAACACCAGTCCCGGCTGTCGAACAGCCTTTCCTTCTTTCATCACTGTCCACCTAAATCACTTGTAACTTTTACCATATTATTACATGTTGAACCATTAATTATAGAATGTTATGTTTTAAGTTACTCGTATTACCTGTAATTTGTGAAAAAATGGTGAAGGAAAATAGAGATTTGCAGCTTCACAAATTCGGCACCAGCACAAAGTCTCACACCACTGCCAAACCCCCATAAAGAATTTAGAACCTGCATTCAATTCTCTCCCCTGCTTGTTCGTTTTCATGCTAATTAGTTTCTAAATCCAATAATATTAGAACCAAATTGTGTTCAAATTAGCTTTGGAATAATCAACTAAATCACCTTCCATCGCCATGGATTGAATGTAAGTGGATCCTCGTATTTCGTGGGGTTCGAATGAACTGCTGGTGTACAAGCCAAAATGATCCAACCTGCAGGGATATTATAATCTGTACCACCCACAATTCATACAAAATGAGCATATATACATTAAACATAGATGAATTTGGTTTATTGGACTTAAACCTGCCCTTTATTTCTATATCTTTGACCTCTTTCCTGAAAATTGCAGGAACAATATTTCCAAGCCTGATGGTTTCATTGATAACCTGATGAAAAGCCATTGATTTATATATTAAACCTCTGTGTGAAGAAACAGTAGTGAAATCTATATATATAGTGTTAAACAAACTCACATATGTGTGAAAGTCATTGATTTATATTCTTTCCGAGCGATCCCGGAATCCTTTGTTTCTCTTTCCCTTAAAATTGTTTCATGTTCTTGCTGGTGGGAGAGACATGCATGTCAATTATTCAAAGCGAGTCAACAAGTATAAGAATAGCAATCAAGACTTACTGTCAGTTCAGCTAGGGCCAGAGGGTTGCTTTGAAGATACTGAAGAGCTAATACAACAGCAGAAGATGCAGATTCAGAAGCAGCAAAAGGAAGTGCAAACAACAAATCTAATGCTGTCTGTTCTGATAGGATGGTTCCAGCTTTGTTCATCTCTTCCAATACCACATCCAGAAAATCTTTGTCTTGTTTCTTTGTTAACGTCCCACGCCTCTCCTCCAACATGATTTTCATTACCCTCATTGCTTTGTTACGACCCTGTAAACATTTCCAGTAAGCGGTTTCCGGAATGTTTAGTGGAAAAGAAATTAAACCATCCAAGAAAGCTGAATAGCATCCTCTTAGCTTCTCATTATTACAACCAAATAGCTTCCTCACAGTAAAATCATATATCATCTGTAAGAAAAGAGAAAACCTGTCATGAATCATGATTTTTAGCTAAACTTAATCAAATAAAGTGTGTTGGAACTTGGAACCAAAGTTATAATAGAGTTGATATAGCCCGTTTCAATTCCACTGAAGGTTGTTGACAAGACCATAACCGCAGATGTTTGCTTGTTAATTCCTCCATTTCAGAAACATGTTTTTCTTTCAAGGATTCGGAGCCAAACAGGTTCAAAACCAAGTTTATAAGGCACTTGTGGAGAAAACCATGACTGGATAAAACATTTTCCTTCCCGACAATATCATCAAAGCTGTCCATGTACCAACTGTGAACCAGTTTCCCTTTTTGTTGGAAAATGAAACCGTTAACATCAGTATCAGTGGAAACAACAATCGGTCGACCAACCAAACTAGTTTTAAACAACGAACCGTACCTGAAAATATAGAATTTAAAACGATTAAGACAATGATAAACGAACCTCACGTGCCATTACATAATTTACATTACCAATTCATGCATTATATACACAACCTGTTGGTTCTCTTTTTGATGAATGGTGAAACATCGGAGATACTGAAGAGTAGAGAGCTGAAATGACTCACCCACAACCGGTAAACCCATGGAACCTGGTGGGAGCTTGCCATTGCACCTTGGGTTCTTCCAGTGGTATATCCATAGCACAATGCTTAAAAACAAGACTATCAAGCAAAGCAGGGGATACAACATTTTTGGTTTCAATGGAGGTAAAGAAGAGGTACAGCTGTATAAATAGCATTGCATTGTGACCAAGTTTTAATACAATTGTTATAACATAATCTTAGTCTGAAATGGGGGGCTGACGGCATTCATTATTGTCTCATTGGATGGTTTTGAAAGTAGATGTCATATTTACCGTCTTTTGAATCTCGATTGTCACCGGCGGCTATAGTTCATTCTTCTGCAAATTTAGGCTCCTTTGTTTTGGATTTTAGCCATGGTGAGATGGAATATTGGGTGAATATTCCTTTTCACTGGACTGGTTTCTCCATGACTATCCAAGCTAGCTTACCACAATCACGTTTACTAATTCTAGATCTTTGAACCATCCTAAAGTACCAAAGAGCTGTATTATTCTGCACTGTTGACTCAAAGATACATACCATTCTATAGACGTTAAAAAAAAAAAAGGAAATAAAGAAAAAAAAAAGAAAAAAGGAAAATAAAAAAAAAATGATTAAAGAGTATAGGATTAGTTTGACTTAAATTTTTCATTAAATTGCTACAAATCAATAAAATTAGTAATCTTTTTCATGACAAATTAAAGTTCTATAACTAAAACTTATTTCATACCATACATAAGTGATTATTTTTATAGTTTATCTTAATACTAATTAAGAAAATGATTAAATTAGATAAACTCATGGTAATATTGGCCAACAAAAACTTAGTTTGTTGGTTAAGACTAGAGATGCTCATGGGCAACGCCAAGTTCGGATTGAACCTATACCAGAGATCTAAACTTATTCTTCAAGACCATATCTAGATTGGTCCGAAAAATGGGCTTACTCTTTTTCCGAAGCTCAGCCCAATTTAAGAAATATAAACTTGTGTTCGACCCGACCTACTCATATTTAAAATTTTTTAGATTAGATTTTATTTAAAAATATTTTTTTAAAATATAATACACTAAATGCACTAAAAATGTTAAAATAAAAGTTTTTTAACACATTAAAAATACATTAAAAAATATTTATATTAAAAAATACTATCATAAATATAATAAATGTTTTATTATATTAAAAAACACAAATAAATATAATAAATATTTTATTATATTAAATTTGTTTTTTAAACTTTTATATTTTGGGTTGAGTTATCTAGTTGGGTAAATTTTTTTTTAGGTTTTGAGTAATAAATTTAATTGTTAATGGGATAGTGATTTAATATAAACATAAATAGATAATTATTATTTAACATATATAATTAATATAATTTTTTTATAACATAATATATTCAGGTTAGACTAAGCTTGAGCTAAAAAAATCTTGCCAAAAACTTAACCTATATAAAAATAGATTTTAAATTTTACTTAAGCCCATTTTTTAGGTCTCATATCTTGTCTTATCTTTTACATTTTTTGAGCGAGCTTTTAAACCTGAGCAGATGGCTTGACCAATAAACAGGTTTAGTTAAGACAGAAACCCTAGGTTCTTAAGTATCAATATTCATGTCTTACCATACTTAAAAAGAAAAAGTCATAGTAATATTGGAAAACATTTTCTACTCATATGAATTTCTATTTATTATTTTAGATTAATTATTAATTAATGTCACACTTATACATCAATTAAAAATTAACATTTAACATAAAAAATAGATGTATTAGGTCAAAGGCAGAACAGGCATCTCAACCAGTCTGATAATATATGTAGTTTGAAAGGCATTCATTTCATTTTTCTTTACATTTAAGGACCAAATCTAAGATACAACACTATGGCACACCTAATCCAAGAAGTAAGACCAACACATACATGTTCCTCCATTGACAAATGACAAAGAATCAATCGCCGCCGACTTGTCTCTTCCACGAGTCTTCCACTATCAGCTCATCAACTCCCCAATCTTGATAACTGAAATGTTATACCAAAGGTTATTCCGTCATGCTAAACCCTAAAGTAGAAAGCAATGGCATCAGTCAAGGCCTGATGATCAATCTCGCCTTCCATCAGGCAAGTAGCGCCGAATGATGAAGGGTATTTTCCGCTCTCGAAGCTCCTTCATGGCAATCTATCATAAATGCCAAAAGAAAGAGAGTTATAGTGAAGTAAAAGCAATGTACGTAATTTTGGTTTGTAGGATATATAGGGAACGTTCTCACGAATCATACAGCTTGGTATATGTAATAACCAATTTTTGCCCGGGCCCGTCGGAAACAACTGAGGCCCATCAGATAATAAAGCCCAAACAAAAACAAACAAAACAAAAAAAACCCAATAAAAATAAAGCAGTCCAAATGTCCAATTACAAGCCCAAATTTAAACCCATTTACCTATACTGGACTCTAACCCAATAACAGACCCAAATCAAAGCAAACCCAAACGATTTATAAACCCAAGCCCATTAACAGAAACACAAAACAAAAAACCTAGCCTAAGTGCCTCAGCCACCGTCGATCCCTCCATGCCTTTGGTCATCGCCCACCACGCTCATTAATATTCGCACGAGTCTCGGACGCATGCAATACCGTCCTCCACGCCCCTCGCCCATACCCTGCAAAAAGTGGCCAACACAACAGCAATAAAAAGGAAAGAAAATGATGTATTTAGGGCTTTTTGTCTTTTTGATTTTCGGATATATAAAGCCGAATATGGAGTATTGTAAGGGGGGGATCCTATTTTCTTGACAAATCCAAACATACTCAAGCATATTGAATACAAGAAAAGTAGATTGAAAAGGGATTTCCAATTTTAGTTTTTGATTCTATTCTGTCGACTTCTCCTTGCGTGTAAAAAAGAGAGGGGGGCTTCTTCTCTTCCAAAATATTCAGGAATCATCAGCAATCAAAAATCTTAAGGTTGATTTAGTTTTTATATTTTGCTTGTTTTTGTGTTTTCTCTTTTACAATTTTATTTCTAAAAAAAAATGTTACAAACAAAATAGAAAAGGGAAAAGTAACGAGACCTTACCCGAATCTGGCTTTTGCGCAACCGACCACCACCCACTGTGGAGCCACGGCGGCTCGGCGCCATGCTATGATGGGTTGTTCAAAAACCCTAGCAGAAGAAAAGAAGAAAAGGATGAGGGGTTTAAAGAACTTGTTAGCTTTTTTAGAAAAAAAATAAGTGTAATAAAGATTATTAAAATTTTTTAAGTGGTGTAATTAAGGATAGTGGAGGCCAGCACATCGACAATTTGAAAGCTGGATATGCGCCTTTTCAACTTAAATGGGGAATTTATATGCGCAATCCTTCCTCATTTCCAGGCTTCTGCAATCAAGTTTTCCTGTTCTTTTAATTTGGCCCTAAATGTCCATTCGATTTTCGATCAAGTCCCTGCCTATGCTGCGCGTTTTGGGAGGAAAGGGTCATTGCCTTTTTTAGTCCCCTATGTAATCCGTGCGTTTCAAATAGGCCCTCCCCTCTTTATTTTATTTCAGATTTACCTCAATAATCCGTTTTTAGTTCGATTTTGGTCCTTCCTTTCATTATTTTGATTATTTTACATTATTTATTACTTTTAATATTATTGCTGTTATTATATGTACTATCACTAATGTTATTACTATTATATTTATTATTATTGATATTATTTTTAATTTGTACCATTATTATTTTTATGTTATTATATTATATTTAATAATTGTTTTAAATATTATTCTTAACATTATTGTTACTATCCTATTATCTATCATGGTTATTTTTGTCTTTGTTATTATTATACTCACCCTCATTACTTACTCTATATCTTTATTGTATCATATTTGTTTTTTTTTTGTATATATTATTATTATATTTATTATTTATTGTTATTACCACTACTATTATTTTTATCGTTTTCATTGCTATTATGTTACTAGTATATCATCATTTTTTTATCGTAATTATCCTTGCTAACTCATTTTTATTTTTATTATGTTTATTATATATTTTTATCATTTTATTATTACTTCCATTATTATATTCTTATTTCTTTACTATTATCATTACTATTTTTTTATTACTATCATAATTTTATTTTCTTTTCGTATTTATACTTATAATAATTTCATTATTATTCATTATTCCTATTTTTATTTTTCGTTATCATCATCTTGACTTGTTTATTTTATTTTATTTTATCTTCGTCCTTTATGTTGTCGTTCGTACCAACGCATTGATTTCCATATTGTCGCACATATCCGTATTGTAATTTGTTTTTACATTTTATTATAAACTTGTGTTATATTGATTTTGCTTGATACAAAATTGCTTCTTTTCATAAAGGTGATATTCCTTATTTAGAAATTCGAGTGGTCGTGCCTTAAAGTATTGGGTTGCAATTTTCTTCGTTTAATCTAAATGACCGAATATCCTTTAAAACAAACATATTTTTAAACAAAAAGCTTACTCTCGGGGATTTAAATTATCGTGTCCTAAAGTATTGGATGTGATATTTTACTCCTTTGGAACGAGAAAGTCTGGGTATTCAATTTGAGAAAATTATGAGATGATCTCGGATTCGAGGATTTAAATTATCATGTCCTAAAGTATTGGATGTGATATTTTATTCCTTTGAAACTAGAGAAGTCTTGATTTTCAATTAGAGAAAACTAGGAGATAATCTTGGATTCGAGAATTTAAATTATCGTGCCCTAAAGTATTGGATGTGATATTTTATTTCTTCGAAATGAGAAAATCTTGATTTAATTCAAGAAAAATGCGAATATTTCCCAAAGAGATCAATTTTTTTAAATTCTTTTTAAAATTTTCAACTTTCGACATTGAGACATTAATTAATCAATTTGGTACCAATTTTGGGCGTGACGAGGGTGCTAACCCTTCCTCGCACGTAATCGACTCCCGAACTCGTTTTCTCAAATTTCGTAGACCAAAAACACTGTTTTAGTAAATCAAAACGTTTTATTAAAACAAAGGCGATCCGATCACACCAAATAAAGATCGGTGGCGACTCCCCTTTTTATTTTCATTTTCAAAACCAAGTCGATTCCCGTTTTTTCAAAAAATGGTTTCGACAGTATACAGGAACATAACCAAAAGAAAAACCTTGCTTACGACTATTAAATTGCATAGCTGATGCAAGATCAGCCAAAACAAGATAAAGAAGAAATAACAAGAACATGACAAGGATATATGAATGTCACAACCTTTGCATATAACACTACAACATGGATATACATTTATAACATATCAAAATATATATGAATATAAAACATCTAGGTGAAGCACAGGAAATTGGAAAGAAAGCTGGCAAATGAAGTAAAGGACATAAATAAAAGCTTTTGTGACAATCAAGTAAAGGCCAAACAAGGAACGATAAGGGAAAACACCCGAATGAAACTAAAGCTCCTGTGTAAACCTTAGCAAGATAAAACCGATACACATAAATGTTGGTGTTTAAGACAAGGTTGAGTCAGCTGAGTAGCAAGCTTGTGTAGCAAGCCTCGATGCTTGGTGAAGAAGCAAAGCAACAATTTGCTAAGAAAACAAGAACAGATCAAGAAACAAGAAAAAATGGAGCATAAAATGGATGATAGTCTAATGATTTTTCATTACAAACAACATTGGCTTACTGCCATTACATATATCAGACTTTGACAAAGAAAATCAAAGCAAATTTTCACCTAATACTTACTTAATCCCACTAATTACATTGGAATAAGCAAAGCTTAACTTGTAAACTTTAACAAAGCTGATATGTCAGCTCAATCACCACTTAATTACATCAAATATCAGTCTAACATAGTTTCAAATGAACTAAATTACATTGAGATTACAAAATAGACAAAATGGCACAAGTTAACACATGCAATAATAGCTCCTGCATGGCTCGACTGCGTGGCCACCTTTTTTGCTGCATGAGCTGCTTCTTTGGTGCTGCATGGGAGGCCATATTCTAACAATAACATGTATTGCCAATAGTGATAGAGTGTGGCAATCTCATATAAGTGTTCAAACCGCTAGCGCTTTAGTATCAAGCTCACGCATAGCCTTACCAATTTTCCAGAAGGAACAATATAACAAAAAGAGCAGAAAATATGAGAAATATAGTTATTAACATAATCTTTACCTCGAGTGGGTCAGTCTCACCCTCCAACTTGAAAAAGATTTTCAGAAATATAATATAACAAGAACCATGATAAACCTTAATATATACATATTTTAATCCCACATTTGTCATACTTTTGGATGATTTATCCCTTGAATTGTGGAATTTGATGCTCCTAATCCTTTAATTTCATGTTTTATACATAAGAGAGCATAGGAGGATGAAAAGAACAAGAAACAGGCCAAAAACAGAGAAAATGGGCCAAAGTAAGAAATCCACATGGCTTGGAGTTCGCCACATGGCCGTGCCACTTTAGCAGACTCGAACACGGTCCAGGGCTCGATTCACACGGGCGTATGCCACGGGCGTGTCCCTGCCGTGACCTGTTTTAATTTCACTCAGATTAGGATATTTGTGGGCCAAGTAAGGCATCCCGAAAGCCTATATAAACACCCTAGAGGGCAACCTAACAGGAGAGTTCGACAGAAGGCCTCTGTCAGGGCTTTTGATAGGATCAAAGCCAGAGAGAGATGAAATTAGTGAATTACTCGAAGAAAGCCAATTGATCCATCTCAGAAGCCAGAATCACACTAAGACTGATGATCTTCCCTTCAATTTCCTTCAAGGGGTTTTAGGGTTTTTCTTTATGTTTTGTTATTTAATTTCTTCTGAGATGTATTCTTTTATAAACATGAACTAAACCCCTCAAATATCTGAGGGGGATGAAACCTAAGACGGATCTTGTTATTATTTTTTGAACTATATGATAAATACTTGATTTGTTCTTAATTATGTGTTCTTAATTCTTTCTTTAATATTTCAGGATATTGATTCAAGTATTGATGTGCTTATGCAGTGGAGCAAAAGTCCCTATTTAAGAGTATATCTAGCATAGTTAAGCGGAGTTGATCGCACTCCTAGAGATAGGACGACAAAAATCTGCCGGATTAGGGTCAAACCTAATATGGGAGTCCATAGATCGAGTTAATGCAACACTAGGAGTTTTAATTAGAAAGAGATTTCAATTAATCAACCTAGAGTTAGACGTTAGTAGCCTCGAAAGAGGTATTAATATAAATTAGGGAATCCTATGGATCAAGTCAAGTGAATAAATCGTCTGGTTCAGAGTTAAATAACAAGTGAAGTCTAGGTGGATTATTCCTCGGGTATTGTCGTAATCAATTGGATTTCCCAAAAGTATTTTCCCAATTCATTCTCTGTGTCTTAGCATCTTTAGTTTAGTAATTAGTTAGTTTTAGATTAAACATCAATTCCCTTAATTCTTAGGTTAAATAATAGAAAGATAGTAATTACTAGTACTCTTGGTCCTTGAGAATACGATATTTTCCGGTCTTGCCATAACTATACTACCAAACGATAGGTGCGTTTGCCTTATTCGTTGTCATAGTTAGTTTGGACACGATCAAACCACTATACCCCCAAAAATCTAAACTTTATTAAGTAAACCTGATTTGCAGGGAGCGGGTGCCCAAGATCCTAGCACGCTCGTATTTGGTCAAAATTTTCCTTTATTTATCAGAACTTCAACAGAAACCAGAAATATAATCTAATGGCCGAACCAAATGCATTAAAAAAAAAAACAAAATACAGAGAACTATATATGCACATAATGATAAAGGTTTAAACTTTGGTTTTGTGTAGTAGCAATGAACTTAATCATTGTTCTCTTAAGTAGTTGGTAGAAATTTGTTGTCACAATGATTTATATTATGAAAACACCAAAACTCATTTAAGAACTCAATTTAGCCGATGCGACCTTGGTATGGCTGGTAAACGCGGATGTTTTAGATATTAAATAGTTAGATTCGAGACCCACCATGTATCAGTTTTCAGGTATTATTATGTGCAATTATCATTTGTGGTTTTTAGTTCAGTTAATTAAATTTGTCGAGATTAATTTGGATTGTACCAATTATTAATTTGTTTATGTTGTAATAGTTTAATTCTACTTTGTAATTACTAGAATAATCTGTTTATGTTGCAATAGTTTGATACTTGTGATTATTTGACATATATTTGTATTGTACTTTAATTATACTATACTTGTAATACTTTTTAAAAAAAACTCAATTTAAAGCCGATTGAGGCTCAAATGGTATCGTTTCTGTTCTAACAAATAGAAGATGTGTGTTTGAGAACGTTTAAACGCACGTTATATTTATCTTCGAATTTAAGAGTTTGAAGGATACCAATTGTAGTAAGAAATGTATTTAAAAAAAAACTCAATCAACTACAATAAATGTGAGAAAAAAAATCCACACAATTATATAAAATGAGATTTAAATATAAGATCTCGAGATTTTTAGAGCCTTAATCTTACCATTGAGCCAAAATCTCATTATTATTTATATTATAGATTTTTTTTGGCCTTGTTGCCAAAACTTATAACATATTAGCTTGGATTGATATTTATTTTTTATTTTTTATTTATTTTATAATTATAAATCAAAGATACATAACATCTTCTTAAACTCAATTATGAAATTAAAAAATTCTAATATTAATCTATCAAATAATTATCTTATTAACTACTAGCTCATTGCTGTTGTTGCACTTGAATCGAAGGATATAATCTTAACATTAATTTTAATCTTACAACTACAATACATAATCTGTATATCCTGCACTGAAAAATGTTATTCATTATTATTGTTATTTTTAGTTGTTGATTTACTAATTGTTTTATAGGTCTGAAGCAACCGAATCTTTGTTTAGCATGGTTTTTGGAATCGAATGATGGTCGAATTGATGAGACTATTAATTTTCAATTCAATTAATTTAATTATTGATTCAATTTTAATTAAATAAATTATTAAAAATCATAAAAATTAAAAACTAAAAAGATATTAAAAAATATAAAATCCAGTTGAACCGATTTTTTATCCCGATTCAAAACAGTTGGTAGTTCATCCAGTAGAATGGATTACTGTGATGTAATCACAAAGCAACGAGAAATGTAAGCCTTCGCCTATCCTGAATACAACAAAACTGTGATGTGCTAAAATTTATTTAGGTAACTCATGCAATGGATGACCGTCAGCCTCCAAATCCATGTATAAAACAGTATAAAAATCCCAAATGAACGAACAATTAAGAGACAAAACTGAGCAAGAAAATTAACCAAAATTTAGATAAAAAAAAAACCAGTCATGGCGGATGTGAAATCCCTGGTGTGTCACAGTTCACAAGCTGCAATTTTGCTTCTGCTTCTGGTTGTAGCCTCAGTGCAGACCCGAACGAGTAAGGCACAGCTGAGCTGCACAAATCAACTCATCAACCTGAATGTGTGCGCACCCTTTATGGTGCCTGGTGCCACCGAGACCCAGCCTAGTTCCCTGTGTTGTGGTGCACTCCAAGCTGTGCAACATGATTGCCTCTGCAGCACTCTCAGGATTGCTGCTCAACTTCCTTCTCAATGCAGTCTCCCACCTCTCTATTGTGCCACCTGACATATATGCATGCATGCAAGCAAGCTGGTAGAATATATATATATATATATATATATATATATGGCTGCAGTTTTATTTTTCTTTTGCAATGTGTGTCATCATATGTGACAAAGCAAATGCAATGGAGATCAAAGTTATAATTAGTACTTGGAAATAAAAGTATCTTAAAAAATTAGTTTAGCTTCATTGATCCATGCAACTATTTTTAGGAGACCACGTTAAATTTTGAAGTTTGATTGATTGATTCGATTGTATCAATAGTGACTTGAATCGGTAATAGCTTAAACTAATTGAATTAAATCTAAATTATAATGATTTTATCTTCACCTTACTAATGGCAACAAGTTATAACATTGTTTTAAAAAGTATGGGGTTTAATTTGGAAATTTGATTTTAAATTTGTTGAATGAATTAATTGGATTAAAATAAATACAAATTAGTGACTTGTCATAATTTACAAACAATTTTGTAACTTGCTCAAGAAGTTAGTGTTTGAATCTTAAGAACTTGGGGGTTGGAATCTTAATTTTATATTTGTTGAACAAAACAAAGAACTAATTGGAACAAAAACAGAATATTAATGACTTCATTAGGAACCTATAAAACTCTAAACAGTAACCAGCATAGGTCAGGTTTTCAAGTTGTTATTAAATTTGCAAAAACTTCTTTTACATCATTGTTTGTTCTATCTTCTGGACATTTAAAACTTTACTCCTTACACCACCACCGACGTTTCACCATTCATCAAAAAGAGAACCAACAGGTCGTGTTATAACAAGAATTGATGATGTATAATGCCATGTGAGGTTCGTTTATCATCATCTTAATCGTTTTAAATTCTATATTTTCAGGTATGGTTCATTGTTTTAAAACGAGTTTGGTTGGTCGACAGATTGTTGTTTCCACTGATCCTGATGTCAACCATTTCATTTTCCAACAAGAAGGGAAACTGGTGCAAAGCTGGTACATGGACAAATTTGATGATATCATTGGCAAGGATAATATCCGGCCATGGATTTCTCCACAAGTATCTCAGGAATTTGATTTTGAACCTGTTTGGCTCCGAATCCTTGAACACAAAACATGTTTCCGAAATAGAGGAATTAATAAGCAAACATCTACAGTTATGGTCTTGTCAACAACCTTCAGTGGAATTGAAACAGGCTATATCAACTGTAATTATAACTTTGGTTCCAAGTTCCAACACACTTTATTTGATTAAATTTAGCTAAAAATCATGATTCATGACAGGTTTAAGTTTAGCTAAAAATCATGATTCATGACAGGTTTTCTCTAATCTTACAGATGATATATGATTTTACTGTGAGGAAGCTATTCAGCTTCCTTGGATGGTTTAATTTCTTTTCCTCTAAACATTCGGGAACCGCTTACTGGAAATGTTTACAGGGTCGTAACAAAACAATGAACAGACAAAGAAACAAGACAGAGATTTTCTGGATGTGGTATTGGAAGAGATGAACAAAGCTGGAACCATCCTATCAGAACAGACAGCATTAGATTTGTTGTTTGCACTTCCTTTTGCTGCTTTTGAATCTGCATCTTCAGCTGTTGTATTAGCTCTTTAGTATCTTCAAAGCAACCCTCTGGCCCTAGTTGAACTGACAGTAAGTCTTGATTGCTATTCCTATATTTGTTTACTTTCTTAGAATAATTGACATGCATGTCTCTTCGACCAGCAAGAACATGAAACAATTTTAAGGGAAAGAGAAACAAAGGATTCCGGAATCACTTGGAAAGAATATAAATCAATGACTTTCACACATATGGTGAGTTTGTTTAACACTATAATATATAGATTTCACTGCTGTTTCTTCACGAAGAGGTTTAATATATAAATCAATGGCTTTTCATCAGGTTATCAATGAAACCATCAGGCTTGGAAATATTGTTCCTGCAATTTTCAGGAAAGTGGTCAAAGATATAGAAATAAAAGGCAGGTTTAAGTCCAATAAACCAAATTCATCTATGTTTAATGTATATATGCTCATTTTGTATGAATTGTGGGTGGTACAGATTATAAAATCCCTGCAGGTTGGATCATTTTGGCTTGTACACCAGCAGTTCATTTGAACCCCACGAAATACGAGGATCCACTTACATTCAATCCATGGCGATGGAAGGTGATTTAGTTGATTATTCCAAAACTAATTTGAACACAATTTGGTTCTAATATTATTGGATTTAGAAACTAATTAGCATGAAAACAAATAAGCAGGGGAGAGAATTGAATGCAGGTTCTAAATTCTTTATGGGGTTTGGTAGTGGTGTGAGACTTTGTGCTGGTGCCGAATTTGTGAAGCTGCAAATCTCTATTTTCCTTCACCCTTTGGTCACAAATTACAGGTAATACGAGTAACTTAAAACATAACATTCTATAATTAATGGTTCAACATGTAATAATATAGTACAAATTACAAGTGATTTAGGTGGACAATGATAAAAGAAGGAAAGGCTGTTCGACAGCCGGAACTGGTGTTTCCGGACGGTTTCCATGTTCAAATCTTGAACAAAAAATTCATATGAAGTTGCTGTTGAATGGTTAGAGCAAACCCGGATAAGAAAAAACCAGACATTGATCAAGAACATACTATGAAACAATGATGCTATGTCTAGCTTGTAACAGATGCATGAAATAAACCGAAATTCGGACATAAACGCATGTAACGTGTTTGAATATAAACAAGCAATCATAAATTTCATTTCCTTCTCCTTTCAACGCCACATTGACACCGCTTTGTGTACTCACCATCACGGAACGTTGCATACATTACAACCGGTCATTGTCAAAAAGTGGTAACCAACCATGACCATTCAAGACATAAAAGATAGACATACAAGTCGCAGTCGGTATCAGGGTCGATGGTGAAACCGAGCAGGACACCACAAAAGCCAGGCAACCTAGCATAGCGGAGGAATTGGAATTGTTAGCGGTAATAAGCCCCATTAACACCCACAAAGTGATCTACTATTGTCAGGGGAATGAGTCATCATGTAGAGGTTCCTGACAGCCTCGCAACATGAGTCATCAGAATCGCAAAATGCTACCAGTTTTGTTGATCCACATGCAGTAGAAAACAACCCTCTTCCTGGATTTGTTTTAACATATCTAACTATTCAAAGTGCAGCCCCATAATGTGATCTTTTAGGTCTTTGCATAAACTGGCTAAGATGTTGCATTGAGAAAACAATGTCAGGCTGAGTATGTGTGAAGTATAAAAGCCTCCCAATTAGCCATTGATACAAAGCAATGTCTGTCATGTTCTCATCCTCTTTTTTACCTTGTACCATCTCATCATATTTCACAGAAGTTAATATTTGATTGTGTTCCAAAGGGGTAACTACCACCTTGGCTCCCCTTAAACCAATATCCTCTATCAATTGAAGAACATATTTTCTTTGAGAAGATACAATCTCATCCTTTGACCTGTCAACTTCATGAGCATATTTTGCTATTATATTATTATTATTTTGTTATTTTTATTTAGATATTGTATAATTCTTATTTTATTGTTAATTTTGTTACTATTTTAGAAGAATTTGCTTATCAAGTTACAACAATCTTAACATTATTTAAGTATAAAGATTTTTTTTAATATATTTTCAATTTTGTTGAGTAACATTTATTGTAACATTTGTAATGTATTTGATTTATTATATTTTTTAAAATTTGTTTTTATATATAAAAATAATATAAAAAATTAATACGAGCAGGCCGAGTGGGCTCGGATTTAACATTTTTATTTAGACTAAGTTTGGACAAAATTTTAAACTCATTTTTCAAACTAGATCAGACTCAAACTCAACCATGATTAGATTTACTTTTAATTACCCCTAACAATATTACTAACAATCTAACTGCCCTAAATTCTTTCTACACAGCCATTATTGCCTTTATGAAAGTTGTTTTTCACCGCATTGTTTATAATTTTACAATTGGATCCTAAAACCTTTGAAATTATTTTAATATTGGAACTTGGACATATAATAGTTTCAAATTGAATCTATTTAAAAAGAAGATCTTTTGTCTCATGGTAGCCTGCTCTAATCCCCTTACGAAACTTTCGTTATTAGATTAGCCATACACTCCAAAGTAAAAAAAAAAATTATTATTGTTATTTAATGCTTGTAGTTGAAGCTCTCGAACCAATGGGGGAAATTCAATTCAATTGTTATAATCTAATTTGCAATGATTTTTAAAACAGTTGTAGTTGAATCAATCAAGCTATTGATTTTTTGATTTAATTAAAAAATTATTAAAATTTCAAAAATAAAAATAAAAATTCTGATTCAACAACCAGTTCAATCAATATGTTAGTCGGTTTAATTAGTTCGTACCGTTTCCCAATCTAACCAGTTTAAAGTCACTTTTCGGACTGATTTCCCAACTGATTCTCGATTTGATCGACTGATTCAATTCAATTCAAACAACACTGCTAATATGTGTTTATATATAGAAAGTTAGTATTTGGTACATTGATAATGTACCTTATTTTATTCCACAAACAGTCTTAAAAAAATGTCATGTATCTCTTTTTTTTAAATATTTATTTTTTTAATATTTTACTATATCCTATGGGGCACTTGTCAACCATTTCACCGATAGTGTACTAAATATTATATATATATTAATTTTAGAAGTGAAATTAAAAATTGTTATGTCTCGTCTATTTATTTTTTAAAATATTAATTAAAAAATGATAAACTGCAAATGAATCAAATAATTTGTTGAGACAAAATGCAAAATGCAAAATGCATGCATGCATGTTTATTAGTTTGTTCATGGGGCTAAAAGAATCCACTACAATGAAATGATAGAGAAAAGGAGGATTCAATATCTTACATTGAAGTGACTAACTACAGCAACGGTGCATGAATTTGATTCTCTTCAACAAAAGAAATGTTGTTTTCATTTTTCCCCCTTTAAATTTAGTAAAGTTATAATTTTTTATTTTTAAAAATGATAAAATTTTGATTTATTTTTTAAAAATTATAAAAATATAAATTATTAAAATTATGAAATTATATTTTAACTCTCATAAAAATAAATAATTTAATCCCAATCTCCCCCTAAAAAAAAAAATCTAACTTTATTCGAAGTTAACAAATATATCATTCAATATATTTTTTATAATCTCGAATATATTCAAAATTTAATATAATCCGATTTTAATTTTAAAAAATGACTTGGATAGCATTGCTGAGTCAGTGCCAGGTGAGATATTAGTGTTAGAAGAATATGGTTTATGTGGATAATACCGTAAATTAACAAGGCGTAGGGAAGGCCTAGGTCAGGGTGAGGGACCATCCCATGTCCTTTTCTTCCTTCTTTAATCTAATTGGGTGGGTTTTTTAATAAAGAATATTGTGATATGAGAATGCTAAAGGATTAATTTAAAACATAAAATTTGTTGCTATTTTAAAAAATAATAATTAAATATTTAATTTTAAGCAGTGGCCAACAATAATAGAAACAGATTGGTCCAAAAGAAAACATTCTGCTTTTCATTATTGCTTTTTGGTGACTAAAAATGAGAACGTGATACCTTATTACATTGATTCATCCATGGCGGAAATGAGCTTTTTTTCTATTCCTTTCACACACACACACAGAATGATTTACACGCAGTTGTAGCTTAGCCAAATTGTCAACCCATGTGAAATTTGTTTATTTCTTTATTTATAGAATCAATGTTTTTCGACTTTCAACTTTGCACCATTGATTAAAATATGATTTGATGAGAAGGACAGGGAATTACCAATTTACCATCACTCACATTCTTAAAAAATATATAATACAAGTGTTTGTATTGGAAGTTCAATTGTATTCTACTTTTTCTACATAAAAATGGACAAATTAATCTATGTAAATTAGTTTAAAAAGTAAATTGATCTTTTATGTTAAAATAAAATATCGTTCATTTGTATTGTTAAAATCTGGCATAGTTAATGGAACGAGATCTGACTCTCTTCTTTTACTTTTTTTTTTTTGTTAATTTTTATCCGGTACAACTTTAATCACCATTTACAAGCATGAATTTGACAATTGATAAATGGATTCTATACATTTAAATTGTGATGATTATCGTATTGAAAAGCCGCGGATGAAAAAGTATCAGATAGGATCCCAGTTTGACGAAATAATTAAACAATGATAGTGGCGTATCATGTATGCCTCATGCTAATGTATGGAGACCAATTTTTAACTGTAGAAATGAATGGAATTTTTAACAGAAAGACCAATTTACTCTTTAGTCTAACATTTAAAGACTAATTTATCCATTTTTTTAATAGAGAAGACAAAATACAATCTAACCCTTCATGATACTTACATATAATCATATTTAAACCCAAACCGTCAGAATTTAACCTTACCAAGATAAAGCCATTAGCAATTTATTATCATTTTTTAAAGTAGTATCATCATTAAAAAATAAGTGAACACATGGCTTATTTAAACAGCGAATTCATGTGCATAAGTCGAGCCAAATAATTAATGCTTTTAATTTCGATTTAGAAGATGGAAGAAAGGTTTTGTTTTATGATTGTGTCTTTTTATTAGTTAATTCAATTGCATCCTTCACAATGATATCTAAATTAAATCTTGTAGGGCCTGTTTTTTTTTTTTTTTTTTTTTTTTTTTGTTATTAATAATTAGGAAGGTATGCCGAAAGGTTGCCTACCTGCCGAAGTATACTCACCGGCCATCCCCATGGCCAGCCAATCCCTCTTATTTCACTTATTAATCATACATATAATATTTCATATTTTTAACATTTCAATTCAGTCCTCTATATACTTGTCATATTGATAAAGTTTTGAATTAAATATATTCACCTTATCAATCGATAATATAGTTTACTCTATGATTTGTGTATTAGTAATTTAAATAGAATTTATTGAATTATATATAGGCATTAGAATAAATTTAGTTTTTAATATTTACATTTTTTCAAATTGGTCCTTATTCTTTTCTTAAGTTAAAATTTGTCATTCAGTCTTTCAAAAAAAGTCAAATCACTTTTTTAACGGAGATAGTGATTAAAATATTAATTTTTTAATATTGTTGGCATGGAAATTTGTCTAGCATTCCATGTATACTTCATGTTGATATGACATTATTTTTCTTTTATATATCATGTCAATAAATAATTTTAAAACATATTATAAACGGTTCATAAAAAATAAAAGAAAAACATGAAGTATATATGGATTGTCATACCATGAGTGTATCTAAAAAGGGCACGTAGGGGTCTGGCTCCCCTTGGCTTAATGAGAGAATTGCATTTATAGTCTCTCTCTAAAATTACAAGATTCAATTTAATCCTTTTTAACCTTTGATTAAATAGAAAAATTATAATTTTAGTCCTTTTGAAAAAATTAATAATTTAATTTAAATATTTTAATATAAAATTTTTAGCTTTGGTCCCTCCAAATTTAATAATCTTATCTTAACCCTCTAAATAAAATTCTTAGCTTCGCCCCTAGTTATCATGTTTAATAATTTAACGCTTTAGTCAATATTTTTGATAAAAAATAATAATTCGATTATTTTAAAAAAAAATTGAGAATCAATTTTATTTTTCGAAATGTAATGGACGCAATCATGAAACTGATTCGAAATGTAATGGACACAATTATAAATGCAAGTATAAACCAAAAATAATTTCTAAGTTTGAACCGACTTAATTATTGGTTGGAATTTAAATGCATCAGCTAGTTTTCTCTCCTCCTGAAACCACAAAAATTGGCGTATGGATAGCGTTTATGTACATATTCTTCCAATCTATTTCCACTAGACAACATTTATAGGTTAAAATCTACTGTTAATCCCTGTATTAGTATAGAATTTGACACTTTGTCTTTGTATTTTAAATGTTAAAAATTAAATTTATTTTTTTAATTTCAAAATTTAAATTTGTACAGTTTAATTAAAAATCTAAATTGATAAATTCTTTAAAAAATTATAACTTTAACATTTGAACTGAAATTTTTAAATAAAAATAAATAAATACAGAGACTAAATCTCAAATTTTATCAAAATAGAAAAACATATATGATTCTACCAATTATTAATAAAGTAATAAAATACTTTACAAATATATTTAAAATCACACCAAATGTTTTTTTTTTAAATTATTTTATCATTTTACTCCAACTAGAAGCATAGCTAGGGGTTGGGTTCCGCCCCTCCTATGAAAAAATTTTTATTTAGGCCCTTTAAAATTTTTACAATTTTAAAATAGTAAAGATAAAATTACATTTTATCCCTCTAAAAATAACAAAATTTTAATTTAATTTTTTAAAAATTATTCAAAATTAAATTATTACTATTATAAAAATTAAAATTTAATTTTCACCCTAAACAAATTTTCTGCGTTCCCCCGTCTCCAATACAAATATAACTATCACCTTAGAGTAGGTAAAAAAAATATATTCCACTGAGAATAATAATCCTACATATATAAATGTATATATTCCATGCACACTCATATAAACGTGCCCTTTTTCGTCGTTGTCAAGTGGAGAATATTAATCAACTTTATCCTTTTTCTTTCCTCAAAGACTCCATTAACCCTTCTTCTTCTTCTTCTTCTCTCTCTCTCTCTCCCTTAACCCTGAAGAAAATGGTGACCTCTTCTTTCATCTCTCCTCAGCTCTGCTTCATTTACCATCTTCTTCTCTACAATTAAAAACCCTTTCTCCATACCAAAAAAAATAAAAAAATCTCCCGTTTGATCTTCTTCAAAGCTTTTTCCTTTTTTTTTTTATGGGGGCTGGTGTTTCTTCTGATCTTGATGCTCAAAAGGGTACTACAAATCTTCAATTAAAAACAGGTCTTAACGATGTCCCTGAAAGTTGCATATCATCTATATTCATGTACTTAGATCCCCCAGAGATATGCAAATTAGCGAGACTTAACAAAGCATTTCGTGGAGCTTCGTTGGCTGATTTCGTATGGGAAACCAAGCTGCCATCAAATTACAGGTACCTGGTTGAGAAAGTTCTTGGTCGAAACCCAGATTCTTTGTGCAAAAAAGAGACGTTTGCTAGACTTTGTACCCCTAATCGTTTCGATGGTGGCAACAAGGTAGTCCTTTTTCTTTCTTTTTTTATTCTCTTCCTTGTTCATGCCATCACCGATAAAAAAAAATGTAAAATGAGTATTGTTTTTTTTTTTTTTTTGTTTGTTTGTTTCCGTTTCGTAGGAAGTGTGGTTGGATAAAAACAGCGGTAAGCTTTGCTTGTCAGTATCGGCCAAAGCAATGAAAATAACAGGGATTGATGATCGGAGATATTGGAATCACATTCCCACAGAAGAATCCAGGTAATAACCATAATCATTTCTATCTTTTTCCTTCTTTTGTTTTTTATATCTCTTGAGGGTAGGTGTGTTTTTCGACTCACTCTTATTTCGGATTTTATCTCTTTTTTGAACTCTTTAGTGAACAATTCATTTTGATGGATTCGAACTCATACCTTTTTATAATATATATTAGCGAATCACTTAATCCGAAACTGACCTCCCTCCACAACCTACTATTCTATAGAAATTTTTTTTTAAAGCAATTCTATTTAGGAATATGTTCGTCATCAAGGGGTGTTCTATATTTTGCCATGCCATTGTGATAAAAAGGGAAGAAAGAAAACAACATTTCTAGTTTTCTGGATGGAATTCTAAAACAGAATAAGAGAAAAAAGCAATGTTTCCTTAATTTTATCTTTGAATTTCTTTTGGTTTACATTAATCTTAAAGTTTTATATTTTTCTAGTTTAGTCCCTGAACTTAGATTTATGAAGTGAAATTTGAAGATTATATCGCATCATCAACTGGAAATTAAAAAAAGAAAATTTATTAAAAGAAAATTTTAAGTGATGACATATTTTAGAATATTACATCATCATATTTTAATGAAATCTAAATTCAAAGACAAAATTAAGAGAAACTATCAAGTTTGATGAAAAAAAAAGGTTTACGGACTAAATTTTGAGATTAAGGGTGGGTTTGAATGTGCGGTGCGTTTACCTATATTTAGTGTAAAAACAGCGGTGGCGGTGAAATTAAATACTGTAGCGATACTATAGCGTGAGACAAAAAGTAAGCTAAACGCATCGCACCGTACTCAATCGTCCATCTAAACCCACCCTAAATGTTGGCTTTTATCCCAAAGAAAACACCTTTTCCTTTTTGAGGGAAAACACTAATGTTTGCAAGTTGCACTTGTGACCCTAAAAGAGACTAAAACCAAAAATATTATATTATATTGCAAAGTAGATGCCTTACCTAATGAAAGTTATGGATATACATTTCTATACATCCTAGAAGCTTGTAAAACTAACATTATCTAATTTTAGAAGCAAGAGTTAAGAGCTCCATTGTATATGAAAATTACACTTTCAATTTTTATTTGGCAACTTGTTTAATATCCTTACATATCATATAAATAAATATGTAGTTAACATAGATATTAATTATGTATTTGATATGTATATATATAGATTTGAGACAGTCGCATATCTTCAACAAATTTGGTGGTTCGAAGTGGTTGGGGAATTGGAGTTTGAGTTTCCACCAGGATCATACAGTGTGTTCTTCAGGCTGCACTTAGGCAAACCCTCAAAACGATTCGGTCGACGAGTCTGCAATCTAGATCAAGTTCATGGTTGGAACACGAAGCCTGTAAGGTTCCAACTCTCAACATCAACCGGCCACCAAATCTCGTCGGAATGTTATTTGTACGAACCTGGAAACTGGGTTCATTACCATGCGGGTGATTTCGTCATTGACGACTCGTATCCAACAACAAAAATCAAGGTTTCGATGATGCAAATCGATTGTACACATACAAAAGGAGGTCTTTGTGTAGATTCTGTATTCATATACCCTAGTGAGTTTAGGCAGATGAGATTTAAGTAAATTATAAAAGAGCAGTTTTTTATACTAATTAGTAATTAAATCAAAATGGTTTTTTTTACTCATCTTTATATTTTGTCGACAAGGATATAATTTGGGCATTTTTTTTTTTCATGTTTTAAATGTTTCAAAAAATGTCCCTTTAGATGGGTTACTTTTGCAATATTTAAGTATGTTTTGTCTGGTGGGTTAACCCATCTTTTTCATTTATATTAAAAATATGATCTTATCTTCTTAAATATTGCATCTTTTCAAATTAAACAAACCATATGAATAAACATAAACATATTGAAATTTATATAAACCTAATGTGTTAAAAGATATTTTGATCTTATAAATACAATATAAACATAAGAATTACAGGATTAAATTATTTTTGCTCTAATATGAAATTTGGGATTTGGTCATTATATTTTAATTTAGCATAATTTGATTAACTAATTTTACAGTTTAATTAATTAGTCAAACTAGGTAATACCATTATTCCGGCTTAAATGTTGATATGATTTTTTTTTTTTTTTGGAGACATTACTTTTTTCGGGAAAAAAAAATTTCATGTCAACATGATAAGTTGGAATGGGTGTTCCATGTGAATATTTTAACCAAAATAACTATTAGTGTTAAATATTTGGACTAATTAATTATATTATAAAAATAAAAAGATTATGTTACGCGACATTAAAGTATAGGGACTAAATCTTAATTTAAACATGGTAGAGGGAGAAAATCATAATTTCACCTTTACCTTGTAAGAAATTTAGACAATTGGGTTTGAAATGGACCCAATTGGGCCCAATTATTGAGTGGTGAGGAACAATTCAACCACGTTGGCGTTCTTATCTATAGCACCAATGGCCCGACCCCATAATTGTTCTTTGATTTATTACTTTGGTTAAAATATGCCATAGATCCCTGTACTCTTTATAAATTTAAATTTTAGTCTATATTTTTATTCTTAAGAAGTTAGTTTCTCTACTTTTCATATTTCAAAATTCAAGTTCAATTGTTAACACTGTTATTTTTTTTTTGTTAAATTTGTTGGTTTGATATTTTAAAATAAAAAGATACTCACTTAGTAATAATGTAACTAAAAAAATTACATTCTAATGAAACTGAATAAAAGAATCTTTATAACGTTAACAATTGGACTTGAATTTTAGAATTTGAAAAAGTACAAAACTAAATTCCTAGAAATAAAGTATAAGGACTAAATTTCAAATTGAGTATAGGGACTTATGGCACATTTTAGCCTTTTACTTGTGTTGGATGATTTTCATCAAAGGGTAAAAATTGGTTAAAATATGTCGTTAGTCCTTATACTTTGATAAAATTTGAGATGTAGTCCATGTACATAAAACATTAAAAATTAAGTCATCCTACTTTTTTTATTTAAAAATTTCAATCCACTCATTAAAGTCGTAAGTATTTTTAATCTAGATTTGTTAATTTAGCATGTTAAATTAGGTTGTCTTTATGCGACGTGGCATATGATTGACGAAAAATAAACATGTTAAGTTGACAAAATTTAACATCAACCGCCAGCAACGATAATGATTAAGAAGGTTAAATTTTTAAATTTTAAAGTTTAAGGATTAAATCTCAAATTCTATAGAAGTATAAGGACTAACAACAGAATTTAACTATGAAAATTTTACAATGAAAGAAACAACAATCCTTTGTATGCTTTTTTTTAAAACAACCCATCAATGATTTCATGATCCAAAAGATGGACTAACTCACTTGTCTCTTCAAAATGTCAAACATTTGCTGCTGCCAAGTTTCTTTCATTTGATAATTATTTATGATGGGGAAGCAAAGGAAGCAAATTCCATTGTTTTATGGGCAAACCATATAAATGGTAACGCAATTATGTTTGTGTTTCTGTTTTAGTTATCTAATTTTAAAAATTTTCAATTTAGGTACTAAAGTTTGAATTTGTTCCTATTTTAATCACCACCGTAAAATTGATAACGAAAAAGCCTTTTTGTAAATGGTATAATAACATATTTAGTCCTCAATACTTACATATTTTATCAATTTGATCCTAATACTAAATAATTCAACAAATTTAACTTTTCACCTTAATAAGTTCTATCAATTTTTTCCTTAAACACATCATCATAAATCGAAATTATAAAAATGACAACAAATTTAATTGGAAAATGTTTGTAAGGTGTCATTTTTGGGTGAGGAATTGATTTTTTTTTTTTTTTTTTTTTTTTAGCCGAGAAATTGGTAATCTCCCTCCTGCTGAAGCAAGTCGAGGAAATATTTTTTTTCATCAAATTGAAATTGAAACTGAACTTGAACCAAAGCACATCAAGAACAAAATATGGGTGTTCCAAAACAAATAAAGGATAAGAGGTTCTTCGAGAACCTCTCAAAATTGATTAAGTACAAAAAACAACATTGTGCTTATTTTTCCATTAAAAAAAATTAGAATGATAATACTCTTTTTTTTTTATAGCAAGAAGGCAGATGATGATGATGTTGAATAAAAGAGCTTTTTTTTTTCCGTATTCATTCAAGGTAATTTTGGAAGGGAGAGACATTACGTCCATATATATATGGATTAAGGAGGTGGTGGTAGAAGAGTAAGTGGCTCTGACCTTTCTCGACAGAAGAACCCTTACCCATCCCATACTGCTCACCATATTCAGAGGCTCGAATCATAAGAATATTGTTGACCTTTCTTTCTTCTTCTATGTCTTTTTATTAAGGAATTGGTTTTGTTTTTGTTAGTAAAAATGTAAAGGATGTTCAAGGAATGTCCACACCCAAACGAGAAGCAAAAGTTGCAGTTGAGTAAGGAGTTGGGATTGGCATCGAGACAGATCAAGTTTTTATTTTCAAATTAGGACCCAAATGAAGTGCTCTATCATCAGTGCAGTTATGGCCTACAGGGCTCATTATTTTTTATTTTTGTTTCATTCTCCTTTTATTCATACACTTTTTTGGTTATGATATTGATCAGGCACAACACGAAAGAGCTTATAAGTGCACTCTTTTGATTTTGAAAAGGAATTTCCAGTAATAATAATAAATCAATTGAAAAAAAAAAAATCCCCAATGCTCTTCAACAGGAAGGAGACTATCAATTTTCTCAACTCGAAAAAGAATTTTACTAAAAAAACAATTCCTCACCCAAAAACAATGAGACCTTACCCTATTAAAATTTTTGTTGTTTTTATAATTTCTATTTATGATGAAAATGTGTTTGAGGACTAAATTAACAGAATTTATAAATGTGAAGGTTTAAATTATTGAATTATTTAGAATTGGGATCAAATTGATAGAATATGTAAGTAGTGATGACTAAATGTGTTATTATACCGGTCACAAAAAGGCTTTTTGTTGTCAATTTAAGGGCAGTTGACCAAAACGGTAGCAAATTCAAATATTAGTGCTTAAATTGAAAATTTTTAAAATTGGATGACCAAAACAGAAATGCCGACATTGTTGGGTGATCATTTGTAGAATTTACCCTTTTTTATTTGTATATTTATTATTCTTTTCTCAAGTGTCCCATTCATCTATTTCTTAAAACAATGTCCTTTGTCTGTTTTTTGGGTTAATTTCAAAATTCCTTTCTTTCCAAGATAAGCTTTTTAAAATATTTAAAGACGAATAAAGTTCAATTACTTACAAATCCCACATAAAAATAGAAACTCTTTTTGTCCTAAAATAAAATTATTTGAAAGGTTGATTAAAATAGGGCTTCAATTCAGTTTTCTGTCCTTTTTAGCTTTTGGCTTTGGATCTATCGCTTGCCACCAATTCTTCTCCATTTAACTTCACCCTTTACTGAAATTTAGGATTTGGGTATTTCCTGTTTGTTCTGTTTAATTTTCCTTTTGATTAGTTTTAATATGATTTCAGCTTAGGGTAACACTTTTGTATTGATCTTCAATGAAAACCAGAATAAAGGTTCTCTTTTTTAATCTTTTGTTGCTTATTATAGACAATTGTGAATTGGGGTTTGTGATATTTTACAGTTATTGCTGAAGCTATACAAAGGATCCAAAAATGGATTATTGTGGTGATTTTATAGAATTGCTTGGACCTGATATTTCTACGAAGATTCTCATGAATCTGGTTAACCCTTCTGATCTCATTAGGGTTAGCTTGGTTTCTAGTTCTTGGCATCAATTTGGTAAGCAAATCAATGTCTTTGGTAGAATTGAGCTTTGTGTTCTATTATATATCGAAGAATCAGCATTGATTAATTCGATAGGATCGGTTTTATTCATCTTGCAGTGATTGAAAATGGTCTTGGTAAACAGCTTTGCCTGGAATTATTTCCTGAAATTTCCGGTATTGTTCATACCATTGAGATGAACAACTTGATAGATACCGTTGGACATAAACAGAATGATTGTGATGAGTTAGAATGTCTTAGGAAGAATCATAGAATCTATACCTTGTTGGCTCGAGCTTTTAACCCTTTCGTAAGAAAAGATTGTATATTGGAGGCCATTATTGCATCGAGCACAGATAATTACCCAGAGGAAAGCATC
Source organism: Gossypium bickii (assembly GCA_025503065.1). Taxonomy (NCBI): domain Eukaryota; kingdom Viridiplantae; phylum Streptophyta; class Magnoliopsida; order Malvales; family Malvaceae; genus Gossypium; species Gossypium bickii. Next base: position 116,344,802 of record CP106716.1, read on the forward strand.
CATAATACTTTGGAGCCATTTGATAGAATAGACACCAGAGCATCATATTGGTCGAGTGAAGGGCAAAACAATCCTGCAGTCCCCGAGACTTTACTTTATAAGTTGATGACCAAGATGTGTATCGTTACAGAAATCCATGTTCAGCCATTCCAAGGTTTTAACTCTAAATTGTCGTGCTAGTCTTTTGCGTGTCCAACTTGCCTATAGTGAAAGCCTTAGAATTGACAGAATTATGTTTGTGTATCAGCTTATTTTCAGTACGGCTTCCCAATATACTCATCTAAGGCTGTCAGATTTAGAATGGGTCATAAATGGCAGAGTGAAATGACGGATAGTTCGACTTCTAGTAATAAATGGGCAGATGACGAGTTCGTTTGGACATATACTTCACCAGAATTTCCAATGGTTCAGGTGAGCTTCGTGTCGACCAGCTGGATTAGGCTTTGGTTTTAAAGTTATCTGCTTCATTTAACGGATCCAATAATGTATTGCCAGGAAAATTGCTTACAAAAATTCAAGCTACCAGAGCCTGTTCTTTGCATTGGAGGATACATGCAAGTTGAGTTACTCGGTAGAGTTCAGAGACAAGAAATGGATGGTTTATATTATATATGGTTCTCTCTCTCTCTCTCTTTTAAATTTTTCCAATCACTGAGATGTAAATTGTAAATCATGCTTTAATTTAGTCTTTAACAAAATTTAGAATGATAAAAACTTATTCGAGCCTTGTGCAGTATCTCCCATGTTCAAGCTGTTGGACGACCGCTTTTACCAGGGTTTGATATAGATATGCTTGATTCATCAGGGAGGTGTGCTTTGAAGTACTTGCCCGAAACAGGGAAATGTACACTTTCTTCACGACCACTTACACGGGAAAACGGTGCATCTTCTCGTTTTCGTACATTCACTGCAAGATTACTACAGAGAGGCACAAGAGGTTGGGAACAAATGTTATTGAATACATTACTTCAGGCAAGGGCAGGTCGTGCTAACGATGCAGATGATGAACCACCCCCTGCTTCACCCTAAGAATTGTTCATAACAGTTACAGTATGGTTTCTGTATTTCTGCTTGCCCTGACATCAGATTCTGTTACTGCAAATAAGAAGATAGTGAACATGAAAAAACTGACTGGAAATCCTGTATCAAAGTTTTTATACATTTTGTTGTTAAAGTGTAGTTGAGCTGTGATGAGCAAAATATGAGCCATGCATGAATCAAATGGAGGGTAAATTTAATGATCATTTACTTACAGCCCAGTTCCTGTATCAAAAATCAATCAGATTGTATTATACTTACATGGATAAATTAATTTCTGCAAATCAAATTAAGGCAAAATAAATTTTCTATTAAAATTTTAATTCATTCTACTATTAAAAGTGATCAAAAAGTTGATCACTATATAGCAACATGAGATACACTATCTAGTCATTTTATCAGTCATACTATTTTTCAATTTAGTTATTTTATCAGTCATACTATTTTTCATTAGTACAAATAGATGAAAATTTTAGAAAAAAATAAATTATTATTTTATCTAACTTAAAGAAATTAATTTACTCATTTTGAGAAAAAGGTTAAATGTAATCTAACTCATTATATATAAAGTTGTCCATGATACTTTCACATCCATGATACTTTCACAACTATTTAACAACGGAGATTGCAAAGAAACATAAAGGTGGGCAGTGAAACATGTAAAACATCAGATTAATAAGAAACAGAATCTGTTCTCAAGTTCGTTCAATAGATTACACTTGCAAGACTTGAAAACTGGAAAACCTTGAAAAGTAGGGGGAAAAAGAAAGAAAATGATCACTAAATCCCTACTTAAAGCACAAAGTGATGTCACAACAATGCCATATTGAAGCGGCAGGGAAAGAAAAAACAATAGGGAAGAAAAGGGCCGTTGTTTCAAATGCTCTGTACATTGATTTGCCCGGTACTCACCCGACCGACAGAAGAGCCATTAATTGGGGCCATATTACGTTAGTCATGCTTTCCAGCCATAACCAATATTATCGTCGAGTTCGTTGTTAAAAAACCCATTGTCGAGGAACTCTTGAGCTATATCCGAAACTATATCGTCCTGCAAATGAAGAGTCTGAGACAAATCAGGTGCTCTCTGGTTGAATCCAGTGTTGCCACCTGCTGCTGAGGAGTCACTGTTCGAAGCACCTTTAAAACTGTTGCTTCGACTCGGAGCAGGCCCTGCTACACTTCCGGATACATTAGAGGTAGCTGCAGCTGGAGCAGCAGTGTTGTTACCGTAGCCCATTCCATTTCTTCCCACACTAGCATTCCCATTCTGCCCACTCAGGGACTGCTGTTGCTGTTGAACTGCATTATTGTTATTAGACATATCATGGTACAGCTGTTGCATCATTTGTTGTTGTAAAACCTGGTTACCCTGAGGCGACTGCGGATGGTTCTTCTGCATTAAGTTACCACAAAGCTGTTGCTGTTGCTGCTGCTGCTGCTGTGGAGTTGGTAACAGGGGACTTGATAAGCCACTAACAGGCAGACTCTGCATGGATCCCGGTAAAACGGCAGCAGGCCCTTGGAAGTTTGAAGATGGACTCTGGTTAGAACTATTGAAGGAAGAGGCTTCCTGATGAAGTGAGTTAGGGTTTGAATTCATAGAATTCTGCCTACTAAGCAGATTCTGGTAGTTAGTAAGTGCCAAAGCAGCTTGTGCTGAACCACTTAAAGTTCCTCTACCGACCATGTGATGGTTGTTGCCTAACGGGTTGTTTATTCCCGGATGTAATGCCATTAGCTTATTCAGCGTATTCCTATCGGTTGGCAGACCCTGAACGTTTGCTAACTGCTCCATTTCCTGCATTTTTTGCATTTGGAGCTTGGCTGCACTGGCATGTCGAGGATAATTTTTCAAGCCATCTGCAAATATGGTTTTTAAGCAAACAAAATTATTATGTGCCTTAACTGAATACCACCCAATCAACAACAAAAGAAAGATTGAAATTATTATATTCTTGAAAGTAATAAAAAATGAAAACATGTCACATTATAATTGGAGTTAAAAGCAGTCGCATATAAAGTACAATTCCATGATTTTAACAAGTTGGTTTGATGAACAAAATAAAACTATCAAAAATGTTCAGTAAGGCAAATGCACAACTTACCAATTGCCCCAACCTTGTGTTCCCGACAAAAATCTATTAGATCTTTCATGCTACTTACAACCTCAGCGATCTATAACAAATTATGCCAAACTGTAAGGAAACTCAAAAATGAATATTTATTTACTGAAATATAAATGCAAAGGCTTTACCTGTAAACATCTGACATATCTTTTCGAAAAACCCAAGTCATTCAATGAATGTGACTCCAAACTCTTAACAAGCTGCCGTCCAGCCATCAGGACCCTGAGAGAAGTAGCCATGTAATCATGTTGAATCAGCAAAATTCTAACGAGCAATGACCAAGTAATAGCAAAAGCACTCGCTTAAACCTGAATTAAAAAGAACAAAAAAAAGAGGGAGGGGGGGGTTTCAAGACCGTCCAAAATAACATTTTGGATGCCTCTGGCTAAATAGAACTCAAGGACGGCTACAATTTAAAAAAAAAAAAAGGTTTTTTGGAGCAAAGTATCTCTTGAAATCTCAAGGGCTCTAACAAAAAGAATCTGGTAAGTGACTATGTGACATTATTCATCACAAAGAATAATTTATATTAGTAAAAAATCAACTCACATATTGCTGTTTGTTTGCAAGTCCTGCTGAGAAACCCCCTCAGATCCACCTTCAGATATTGTGCTCTGGCATTTCTGTGCAACCTGAAGTAACTGGTTTACCTACATAATTTACGAGGTTCAAGTTGCATCAGATGTCCTTAAAGAACTTAAACAAATGAGCATATTATGTTAAGCCAATATAGATTTTAGGAAGTGTTTTCTGAAGAGAGGCAGAATACATAAACCTGGTACACATACCGAATGCAATTTTTGAGATTAGAGGAATAAAATAAAGCGGCAAAAACAATGTAAATCTTTATCCTGATAAAGGTGAATGTCAAGTCAATAACATTATTTTGGGCTTTCTTGTTAGTATCCCTAATATTATCAACATATTCAGAGCAATATTAACATCGTATTTGGATATGAAGGGGCTAAAATAGAGTAGAGCAGAATGGAGTAAAGGTTTAACCTACCTTGTTTGGATTCTTTTATCCCTAACCTATCCTATTTGAACTAAATCCACCTCATTTTGGAAGTTATCTCAATCGGAAGGGTTTGTATTAGAGTACTCCCAATCCTTTGAAAACTTATTTTAGTGATGGTTTATATACAACATAATAGCACGTAAACCCCTCTAGCTTTCACTACTCTACTCTCCTCTCCATTCCCAAATAAGGTAGAGAAGGCTTGTTATCTATACTCCTCTCACTTTTCACCTCATTTACTCCAAAATCTTTTACCTTCAGATCTCAAACACGTTGCTAAAAAATTCTAACTCCTCTGTTTCCATTTCATAGGATTTAATTATCATTAAATCTTTCAGGCTTCCTCCGCTAGTTCTTCGTCTCTCAATTTCCTTTGTTCCTCCCTAACTGTTTCTGCCTATTCTATCTCTACCCCCTACTTCTCAATTTGGCATCAGTGTTGGGCAAATCCAAATAAAGAAAACAAGGCAGGAATAAAATGACATCACTTGCTGATTATTCAAGTAAAGATGTTACCCATAGTAACTGAGTTTCAGTTGCCCTACTCATACAATTTCTCTTCTTTCTTTGAAAACTCAACTACAACTGTGTACTAATATAAAACAATAATTAACTCTAGTACTAACACGAGTCTGATATCTACAAAAAAAAAAAAAAAAGAGAGAGAGAGAGAGAGAATCATCTTAAGGAACGTAAACCAAACAATTTGCATCGTTACATTTATTACAGAAATAAAATTAGATTCTTACAAATGCAAGAGAAATAGCAAAGGAGTAATTGTGTATTTGCAGAGGAATCATCGATAATAAGTTAGAGCTAATAAGATGCAAGTTTTAGTACCTGAGGTGCAACCAAACGACGCGGAAAAAGTTCTTCATGTCTACGTGCACAGAACTCCCAAGATAATATCTGCAAAAGAAAAGTGCCAATTGGTTATTCCCTAAAATAACAGCAATAAAAAGTGCAAAATGTGAAAAAAAAATTAGTTAACCTTTAAATCCTGAGTGAATATGATGCGAAGCTGCCCCTCACGAACAACACGAAGCTGCTCATATACACTCTCCTGAACTGCTTTTACATATTCCAACATCATTATTCCAGAAGGGAATCTAATCTCACGGGGCATGTCCAAAAACAGAAGCTCATCAACTACTCCACTACCAAATTTGATTTCATTAAGTCTGGGAAGTACTTCAAAAGTAGCTTCTGTAAATATAAGAGTATTTACTTAGGTCAGAATCAAATGATCGGATGCCAAGTAGCAAGAGTGATTATAAGAGACTTCTAAAGTAAAAACACATATAGAAGCCGCAAGCATAGGCACATGTCCTCTAACTAATAAGACAAAATAAGCATAAACAATGGAGTCCATAAATCCAGAGATGTTATGAACCGATACATATTAATTTCAAGTCGTTGGTATACAATATATTGTCTAATTGAGAAAATAAAAAAAAAAAAATTGAGAGAGCTTATTTGAGGAAAGTTTTAAGGTGGAAAAACAATCAGAAAATCCATAACCCTAAAAATTCAAAGAAACTCCATCTCTCTCATCTATCCAGTATGTCCATACATAGAGAAAGAGAAAATGATCTTCAATAATCACAGAAATGTGAATAGAGTTAAAAATGAAAATGAAAATAAAGTAATAAATTTACTGCAGATAACATTCTATATAAAACACAAGATAGGGACCATCTTTTTTTCATACCATATTTCTAAAATGTATTTCCTACCAAAATCAACTAAAAGAATAATCTTTACAACAAAGAAAATGCTCATAAATCTCTTACCGAACCCCCTTCCAGATTTAGACCCACAAATATCACAATGCCAGGCATCCTGAAATTTACATAAAGAAAGTCAGAATACTACTTATTATAAGACAAGCATATTATTTACGAAGCCAAGTGATGGATGATATTATTCATACGGAAGAATGCATGCAATTTTACCAAATCAGTGCAAACAACTTAGCAAAAGGCTTAAACTTCAAGATAGAAAGATAATTTTCATGTGTTAAAAACTAGAGGGAAGAAGCACAAAGACTAACCATAGCAGCTTGAGGGAAAACACCAAGTGCATGACTCCCGACATTATCATACAGTGACAAACACCATCTCTTCTTTGCACGAGGAGAATAATACTCTGCAACGAATTTCCTCCAGTATGCAAAAGTATTGTCCTACAAAATCAAGAAGACAAAACAGGATTCAACAAAACTTTGAACCTCAAATTATCAAGTTGAAAATAGTTAATGCAAAGTCAGTAACAACAAGATAACCAAGTATGCATCAGAGCATATAGTAGATTTTTACACAAAAGTAAAAACTTCATGCAGGAAGGAAGTTAATTGAGCATGCATAAGAGCACAGAACATATTTTCCCCAAAATAAATGCAGGTTTAAGAGGAGTGAAGCTGTTAAATGAAAGCAATTAAAATTCAAGATACTTTGACACGAGAGGCAGTAAAAAAATAAACTCACAGGTGGCCTTTGCCGTTGGTGATATAGGTACTGCATTAGCCTGCGGGCACATACACCACCATCAAAAGGACGCCTCATTGCAGCTGCTTGCTGCATTCCTTGTTGTTGCAATTGCTGCCTCAACTGCATTTGCTGTTGTTGCTGCTGCTGCAAGTGTGCTCTCTGCAATGGTGGCATTGACTGCAAAAGCTGCTGCTGCTGTTGCCTAAGTCTCTGTTGCTGGAGCAAAGCTTGTAACTGGGGGTTTCGACCTTGCAACTGCATGGAATCCTGTCTTTGCAGCAACTGTTGCAACACCTGCTGTTGCAGAAGGTCCTCTTGCTTGATGTCTAATCGGGGTTTCTTCTGCAACTGAGATAGATTACTAGGATCTTGCATGAAGGACCCTGGGACTCGTGGACCCATGGGAAGTGAAACTTGCCCAGTTTGTGATGCAGGCAAAGACGTAGCAGTAGAGGCCCCTTGCTGCAGCAGCTGACTCTGCTGCATTTGTTGGACACTTGTGTCTTGATGAGAGCCCTGCTGGCCTACAGAAGATCCATCAACAACTGATGAACCTGACATGCTTATATTGTTGGAAGAAAACGACATGGGCGATGCTGGTAATCGCATATATGAATCTGTATTAAAGCTAGCACTTCTCTGCAAGTGGGGACCTCCTGACAATGCCGAATTTGCATCTGTGACCAAAGAACTTGCCCCAACACTAGGTCCTGAGTTTGCCACACTGTTCAACACCGCACTGTTCATATCCCCCGAAACCGGACCCAGATTAGGACGCCCAGTTCCAGGAATTGAATTAGATGAGTTCTCATAAGGTGAGCTCAAGCGAGAGTTAACTACAGCCTGGGACAGCCCATCTCCTTGGAAGAAAATTCCAGAACTCGAGGAAGATTGGGTTAAACCCCCAGCCACCCGAGAAGGTGCCATTGGAGGCACCGCCCCCTGGTGGCCGGTGTCTAAATAGCTATCCAGAGCCAGGCCTTTCTAATAATAAATACGCCCTCAACAATTTGTTGCAGAGATCTAAAAACAATGTATAATAGAAAGAAAGAAAAAAAAAAAAAAAACAGATGACAAAAATTAGAATTTGAATTGCACGTGCTTCAAGAGAACAAAGTTTCAACTTTTCTAACACTATTCCACTCAGATAAATCAATCAAGACTAGAAACACTGGAAAAAAAAAAAAGACCCAAAAAATTTCGAAGAGTAATCCCCACAAATGTTTATAAAAAAACCTAATTTTGGAACCAACTCACTAAACCAAGAATCACTAACTAGAATACTCGAAACTTAAAATCCTTTCACTTTAAAAGCACAAATAAACGATCAAATCACTCAATACATAGAACTTAACTGATAATAAAAGTTTACCCAAATTGAACACAAGCATCAAAATCCCATAGTGTTATCGAACTCAAATTAGAAAAATGAGAGACCAAAAAGAAAACCAGATTGACCTTAATTAAAGACTTAATAGCAAGCTAAACAAGGAGATCAAGAAATAGCAAGCAAAAATCACTTCAAAATAAAACAAAATTCACAATTAAAAAAGCAAAATTTTCCTTATTTTAGAGATCGATCGAAGCAGAATCGAACTAATAAGATCATTAAACAGCTTCAATTAAATCAAACGGATTAAACCAAAAAAAAATTAAGCAAAACGAAGCTACTAACCTCAAATCGCGAGCTGGAATGGAAAAAAAAAAGCGAAACTTTACTTTTTTTTTAATTTTTATCACTTAATTTGAAAAAAAAAAAAAGGGTAGATAGAGAAAGGAAGCAGTTTATATACCTAGCGGGAATGACCGTGACGGAATTACCGGTAGCACCGGTAACTTTGCCCTTTGTCACCTATATATGTCGTTTGAGTTACCGACACGTGTCCAACCCATCGAGTCGGTGTTAGATCTCGCAGTGGAGATGCGAGCTTGTGACTGACGTGGCAAAATCTAATTCGTTTGATAGATCGTGAGGAAGTTGCTATTCTGGGTAACTAGTAAGTAAGTGCCTTTCAGGAAATGATCTGCTGTGGTTTGACGTAGAGTAAGGCATTTTGTTGAATAGGGTAAGTCGCGTTTAGAAACCATGACGTGGGAGGAATTGATTGGATGTTGAAAGTAGGTGTTTTTGAGATTCGAGAATATAGGATTGTGATCTCGGATTTCACATTAGATATTAATTTTAATTAATTAACTATATTATTATACGGTTAAGGATAGGTATAAATCATCAGAGCGCCACGTGTACTGGAAGGATCGTAAATAGAAGCAATACGCTGCGTAGCAGTGTTTAATTTGATATTTATAATCATATTTTAATTTATTAATTGATTTTGACACGTTGGTATTAATTTTATAATCAATTTTTAAAAGGACAATAAACAAATAATATTTCTTGAATTTTTATTTGCTTTGCGTTCGAGGAGGAAAGATAGTATCACCTGTCGGTGTCACAGCAACTGAACAACGACACATTATTATAGATATTACTCACAAATTATACAATTTAAATTAAAATAAATATAGAAATAATTCACAAGTTGAAATATAAAAATCCAAAAAGATTTAGCCTTTCTCAATAGTACTAAATCCTCGGTATCTTTTTTCCTTTCTATTATGGTTTTAAACATTTGACCAACTTAATAAAGTTTTTGTTAATAAATTACGAGAGTTTGGTGAGATGGTAAAAAAATTTTTATCAGTGATTGAAGATTCGATTATCGCCCTAGATATGAAACAATTTTAACTCGCTCCGATGGATACTTTCAAAAGTAAAAAATTAATTGCTTTTTGTGTTTTATTTTGGTAAAATGGCGTATTTGTATTTTTTTTTTCATCTTCATTTTAAGATTTATGTTCAAGATCCATGGTTATTTATTCCGATCAACAATGTCGTCTTCAATGTTCGTATATACATTTTCTTCTTGAGAGGCAATGTACCTTACCACTGCATAAGGTATCTATATTTAACAAAATTTTATATATTTTTATACTAGAAGATAACAGTATTAACATTTTAATGTTTAATTATAATTTTAGGATTGATTCATGATTAAGTCCTTATATTACTATTTTGAAATATTTAACCCATTATATGAATAACTTACCCCAAAAAAAAAGATTATATCGTATTTCATAGTTCCCTTAGCATGGTAAGTAATGACCCTCAATGCTCATCCCAATAAGTCTATCTATAAATCTAATTAATCCACTTTGTTATTGGCTCGGGTAGAAAAAAATGTTTAACTTGCGTACCAAATGATATATTAAAAAAATAAAATAATTTTTTACACAAAACTATATTTAAATATTGAAGATATAAAAAATAGCGCGTGTGCTTACCTTTTATTTAATTGTCATACCTTACAACTCACGTGATTAATTTAATTATACTAATATAACGTAACAAAAGTACCGAAATTTACGAAAAAATAAATTTTATTGGGATTATTTAACTACTGAATTTTGTTTTGATTTATTGGGCTTGGTTTCAAAATAAATAATATTACTGGGCTTGTTTTTGTATCTAGCCCAGCCAACAAAGCTTTAATCATATGCACAAAGCCCTTTCAAATATTGAAGGGATTGTTTACACTGGAATACTGGATGGAGTTTTTTAGCTTAGTTGGGCCTTAATAGTAGTCCCATTTGCTATTTAAAATAATATTTAATATGAAATAGGTTAATTTTAATTAGCATAAACTACATTAGTAGTTACTAATTATTAATAAGTTTTTTTATCATCCAATTATAAAAAGTTACAAAAGAATTACTCAAACGGGGAGATGATATGACGGCTTTTAAAAATTGACCTCAACATTTATATATTGCGTCGATTAAATCTTGATTCTAAAAAAAATTTAACATTCTAACATTTATTAGTTTGATTTTTTTTTTTTGGACTTCTTTTTTCTTATAAATTAAAATCGAAAGGAGTGTTGTTGAATGATTTCTTATATTAACATATTACATACTATGTTTTGTTTTTAAATTTTATTACTTAAAATTTACCTAATTACATATTTAGAATATATATTAACAAACATGGTATAAAAAATTAAAATATAATGAGTAAATTGCATCAAACAATTCTAAACTACGAACTTTATTTTAAATTAGTTCTCAAATTTTAAAATATTTTAATTATATCCTCAAATTATCAATGTTATATCAATAAGGCCCTTCCATTACTAAAATCATCAAATTTAATTTTTAAATATATATTAGATCTTATGTGACATAATTTAAAATTAATTTTTTAAGTGAATAATGTAAAAAACAGATGTTGTACATATCTTTATTTTGAGGTTTTTGAAGCTTTCATACAAACTATTGTCCTCTCCCTCTCTTTTCATTTTTTACTCTTTTTTTTTTTTTTACTTTTCATTTTAAATTAAGTTGCCTAATATTTTATGTATCATTTAATGGTTTCATGAATGGAAGAATATAACATGGATAGTTTAAGATGTAATTGGGACATTTTGAAATTTAGAGACCAGTTTAAAATGAAGATCATAATTTAAATTATTTGATGTAATATAAAATTTCTTATAATTACAAATTTAAGAATTATACTTTATATTTTTTTTGGGAAACATATCTAACATAAAACCTAAAGCACATTTGTATCCAGTGGCGGAGCCATATGGCCCTTAAAATGATAAAATTTTAATTTATACCTTTTATAATTTATAAAATTTTAAATTAGGAATGATAAAATTATATTTTGACATTTAAAAATGATAAAAATTTAATTTAAATCTTTAAAAACTATAAAAATATAGACTATGAAAATGATAAGATTATATTATTACTATTGTAACAATGCATAATTTAATTCTAATCGTCCTTTGATACTGTTTATATGGATATTTAATGTGAAGGATAAAAATATCTTAAACAGTGGTATGAATAAATTTAATTATGGATATTATGAGGTATTACATGGCATGAATAATTGTTAAAAAGAATTGACCCGGTCTCCATGGCATTGGCGACAAAACAAAAGCTGGCCTAATAATGATGAGATAAAACTATTAATTTATAAATTGGAACATGGCATTTAATCGTATAACAAACCAAAAGATTTAGACAAGTCGGGGGGCGACCTCAAAATCAAACCACAAAAAGGTGTCCCAATTTGCACATAAAAAGTGTCACATGATGAGCTGAACTGAGGTTGATTTCTTTCTTCCTTTTTTCTCCCCTTAGACATGTATGTCGCTGAATACCCACCATATTACGTTACTTGTATCTTATTTATTGAATTTCTTTTAAAAATAAATTATTCTTTTAAATTTGAAATTCGATAATTTTTAAAAGAAAATTTGTTGGGTTTGTATATTTTCACGTTATATATGTTATATTTTTTTTTTATATTTTCAAAAGATAATATATGTATATATATGTTTTTCTTTAATGTTCATAAGTTTATGTGCAAAATATAACGTCGGTAATGATAAATATATCGCAAAAAAAAAGAGAAATAAAAATAAACAACACACAGATTTTATGTGGAAACCCTTTTGGGAAAAACCACGGGTAGAGGAGAAGAAAATTCACTATATTGAATTCACTATATTGAGTTCAAATGATTACAAGAGGAGTACATTATGTCTATTTACAGACTTGTAAAACCATATTATAATAGAAGTGTAGTAAAATTGAAACACTTTGTTCTAATCAATATCATATATGGAGTTTAATAAGGTTTAGAAAAACCTTATTCTAAAATAAAATAAAATAAGTGTAGTTCTATAGGGATTTTACTTTTATTCTATTTTATCACTATTTTATTTAAATAAGGATCCGGGTCACTTAATTCTAACAATCTCCACCTTGACACGAATTTTCAATAAACAAATTCTTCATCGCGAACTCTCACCGAACAAGTTCTCCACCTCCTCCATAAAACCCCTTAAGGGTTTAACTTCAACAATGAACACCAACCAAGTCTAAGCAATGTTCAAACTTGGTTATAGAAAGTGACTTAGTCATCATATCTGCAGGACTTTCATGAGTACTAATTTTGTTCACAACAATATCACCACTAGGAATAATATCATGAACAAAATGATACCGAACATCAATGTGTTTTGTTCTCTCATGAAACATTTGATCTTTTGCAAGGAAGACTGCACTCTGACTGTCACAAAATACTGTACTAATTTGAAGGTATTCGTTAAGTTCACTAAAAAGTCCTTTCAACCAAATAGCTTATTTACAAGCCTCAGTAATCGCCATGTACTCAGCTTCAGTGGTAGACAAAATGACTATAGTTTGCAAAGTAGCTTTCCAACTGATTGCACAACCTCCGATTGTAAAGACATAACCAATGAGAGATCTTCTTCTATTAATGTCTCCAGTAAAATTAGCATCAACATACCCAATTACTCCATCTATAGTTCTTCCAAACTGTAAGCAAGCATCAGTAGTACTTTTTAAGTATCTTAAAATCCACTGAACTGCATTCCAATGTTCTTTACCGAGATTCGCCATGTATCTGCTAATTGCGCTGACTGCATAAATCTAGACGTGAATAAACCATAGCATACATGAGAGATCCCACTACACTAGAGTATGGAACATGTGACATGCACTCAATCTCATCATTTAATCGTGGAGACAAAGCCGATGAAAGTTTGAAATAGGCTGAATGAGTACTAACAGGCTTAGCACTCTCCATATTGAACTTGCAATGAACTTTCTCAATATACCCCTTCTGACTTAGGTACAATTTACTTGTTTTTCTATCTTTGAGAATCTCCATACCAAGTATCTTCTTTGCTGGTCCCAAATCATTCATCTTAAATTCTTCGCTTAGTTGGGCTTTAACCTTTCTTATCTCTCATTTATCTTTTGTCACTATCAACATGTCATCAACATAAAGAAGTAGATATACAAAAGAACCATCAATGTTTTTATTAAAGTAAACACAGCTGTCAAAACTACTTATTTTAAAATCATTAGAATTCATAAAGGAATCAAACCTCTTGTACTACTGTCTTGATGAATGTTTTAAACTGTAAAAGGGACTTTTTCAGCAAGCAAACATAGTCCTCTTTTTCTGAGACTGTAAAACCCTCTGGTTGTTGCATGTAAATATCCTCCTCAAGTTCTTCATGCAAAAATGCAGTTTTTACATCTAACTGCTCAAGCTCCAAATCATGCATGGCCACAATACCAAGCAAAGCTCGAATCGAACTATGCTTCACAACTGGAGAGTACACATCTGTGAAGTCCACTCGTAGAATTTGACTGTAACCCTTTGCAACAAGCCTTTCTTTATATCTGGGTTCTTCAACTCCTGGAGTCACTTATTTATTTTTAAACACTCATTTACAACGAACAACCTTTTTACCTTTAAGAAGTTTCATAAGATCCCATTGTGAAGTGATTCCATCTCCTCTTGCATAGCAAACATCCACTTTTCTAAGTCTTCATAGCTAACCGCCTCAGAATAATTAGATGGCTCTTGGTTTGCATCTATATCTTCAACCACATTTAAAGCATAAGCAACTAGATCAGCCTCGGCATACTTTTTTGGAGGTTTAATTTCTCTTCTAGTTTTGTTTTTGTGATAGAGTATTATGGTGAAAAAGCAACTCTATTCTCAATTTTTGTACTGGATTGAGGAGCACGAAACACTTACAGATGATTTAAACCATTTACAGATGATTTAAACCATTTATCGCTCAAATATCAAAATTGATTATAAAACTTCCTTTAACGGACCCTTGAAGTCCAAATCGTGCATTGGGATTGGGTCGGGACTAAATTAGAATCGTATGAAATTTTTCGCAAAATCCCTAAATTTATCTCATTTACAAAGGTCCCACACCCGTGTGGCTCACATAGTCGTGCCTCTAGGTGTATAACTCTCTGACTTGCATCTATGAAGGAAATTGGGTCACACGGCTTTAGTACACGCCCGTGTTGCTAGGCCGTGTGGTAAAGTTAATTTTTCACAAATTAGGCTATTTTCCAAGCGATATTTCTTACTCATTTGATCCTTATTCTTCACCCATATTTAATACATACAAAAACCAATTTAAGATATTCAACTGAGCCTTATACTTAATACCATTTGTTAGTCGTACACTTCATATAAATAACAAGAAACGTATATGAGCTCAATTCTCATTAAATTTCTCTTGTGCTTATACTTTTTCACACTATGTATTCATAAAACATATAACAATCACACCTCTGTATTTCATATACATTTTTATAACAAATTGTCTTAGTTTCAAACTATTTCATATTTGAGTTTTACTTATCAAATCATTTGAAACATCATCTTCACACATATAGTGCATTTGAGATGCACAATTCTATAATTATGAATGAACACATTTATCAAACATATTCCATGTTTTTATATATTATAGTCTCATATTTCCATGTACCAATTACCATCATTTCCTTGTATTTTGACAGATATATGTAATAATTCATAAACATGCAATTCACTAACTCTTCCTACCAATCACAATTTAAGTTGACAAATCACTTATTGAGCCCAATTTCAATGTTCACTAAAATCTGTTAGGATGTACGTATCCACCAATAACTTCCATGTACAGGTATCACCAACTCATATTTTCACATACATTTACTTTCCATATTATGAACTCAAATAACATATACAAGACATACCAATGTATTCCAAGTACGTTTTCATAATATTTCATTTCGAATTTAGATTATGTCATATTAGAACTCTTCTCATTAACTCATTTGGAATACCAATTCATACGGATAATACACTCAAGGGTGTACAAATATATAATCACAAATGAACTCATTCATCAACCAAGTTCTATGTTCATGTCTCATCAACTCATACTTCCTTATATCACATAATTCTATGTAACACTTACCAACTTCGTCAAATTAGTGAACGTCTTACGGAATTGTTCTGTACCAGTATGCATTGAATTTCACTGATAATCACTGATGCCATAACATAGCTATGGTCTTTTCACTAGAATGTCATAGTTCAGTTATGGTCTTACATCTTCACTATCATTATGTCATGGTGAAACCATGAACTTTTCCGTCAATTCATCACTTTTCACTAGAATGCCATAGCTCAGCTATGGTCTTACATCTTAAACACGTATCACACTGATGTCATATCTCAGATATGGTCTTACACGAAAATCACTTGTCACTTGTAGCCGAAGCTACCACTATTCACTTATCAGGTAGCCGGAGCTACCACTTTCCACTTTTCACTGATCAGGTAGCCGGAGCTACCACTTTCCACTTTTCACTGATCAGGTAGCCGGAGCTACCACTTTTCACTTTTCACTGATCAGGTAGCTGGAGCTACCACTTTTCACTTTCACATGTCCTTGATCAGATAAGTGTAGCCGAAGCTATCACTTATCACTTTCACTTGTCCTTGATCAGATAAGTATAGCCGAAGCTATCACGTATCACTTGTTGCCATGGTTCAACCATGGTATTTTCCGTCAATTCATCTTGTCACTGAACTGAAGTGCTCAATTTGATCATTTATTCAATTTTCATGTTTTTACATTACTCACGATTTTATCATCAGTACATATGAAATAACACATCATGAAGTTCATAAGATTAACAAATGATCACTAAAATTTAGCCATATAAACTCACAAGTTTAATTTTTGTATTATAACGATAATCATAATTTCATAATAACTATTCCAAATAAAACATTGTACCATTTCTAATTCAACATTTATCAATTATAATCGAGCATATAATCATTATTTTTCCTCCTCCTCCTCTCCATCCACATTCTTAGTATAAACAACACACTTGTAAGTAACATTACCTATAATTTTCACTATTTGCTTATGTGAATATTCAAGCTGTTCATTCGTATCATAGTTACTAAATTATTTTTATTTTGAGCTACAGATCTCCAAATTAAGCTCCGTTAATTTTATTTAAAACTAGACTCACATATCTTCTTACTATAATTTTTCCAAAATTTTTGGTGTGGCCAATTAGTACAGTTTATTAGTTAAGTTCTCCCCTGTTACACAGTCTGACAGCTCTAACCTCTCTTCACTAAAAATAAATTATCTCATAGTATGATTTTCATATAGTGTTTCCGATTATTTTTAATGAAAATAGGATCACTAAGGAATACAAACATATAAATTATAACTCATAATTATTATTGTACAATTTTTAGTGATTTTCTAAAGTAAGAACAGGGGATCACGAAGTTATTCTAAACCAGTCTTACAAAAATTTAAATATCTCAAAATGTAGACTTACTTTTCTTGCTCTGTTTCTTTTATATGAAAATAGACTCAACAAGCTTTAATACTATATCTCACTCAACTTCTAATTCAATTTATACCATTTTTGGTGATTTTTCAAATTTAGACAACTACTGCTGTCCAAAACTACTTTAGTATAACATGTTGATTTCTATTTTGTCCCAAATTCCACATTTTATACAATTCAATCCTTTCTCAATTAGCCCCTCAATTGAGCTAATTTTCTCATTTAATACTATTCTCTGTCATTTTAAACTACTTCATAACCTCTGAAAATCAGAATTTTAACTCTAGACCTTAATTTCAATTCTTTCACAATTAGGTCCTAAAACCAATTTCCATCAATTTTACTTGAGAAAATCATCATATAACAAATTAAAGCTTCAATTCAGTATTTATTCATCATATTCTTTCAGCACTAATCCACATCAACTTTAAAAATTAGCCATGGAATAAAAAACTAATGAATTAATAAGTTGGACCCAATTGTAAAAGTCCAAAAACATAGAAATTTCAAGGAGAAAGCAAGAATTAAACTTACATGAGGCTTGAGTATGAAAACCAGCTTGAACTCTCTCCCATGGCTGTTTTTCAGCTGAAGAAAAAGAGAAATGAAGAGAATTCTGGATATTCCAATTTGGTCCCATATTTATTTAACTAATTTTGGCAATTTTCCAATTTTACCCTTATTTCACCCATTTCCTGATTTTTCTCAGCCATTGCCACCCAAAATATCTCCTTTGGGCTTATTTACACTTTAGGTCCTTCCTCATTTGATAATTAAGCTATTTAATCCTTCTAGCAACTTTTGTACCTTTTTCAATTTAGTCCTTTTTATTTAATTAACCACCCAAACGTCAAAATTTTCTAACGAAATTTTTATACTACCTTATTGATATTCCGTAAATATTCATAAAAATATTTATGACTCGATTTATAACACCGAGATATCGATACCTCTTTTTCTCGATTTCTTGACCAAATAAATCTTTATAAAGCATAATTTACTATTTTAAAAATATTTTAAAAGCTACATTTGGCTCGTAAATATTAAATAATACAATCTACGAGTTCATTTGTCAGATTTGATGGCCTCGAACCGCTATTTCTAATATCACTGAAATTTGGGTTATTACAACTCTCCCCCTCTTTAAGAAGTTTCGTCCTCGAAAATTCCTTTAGTGGAGAGGTTCAAATATTTTTCACTACTTATACCTTTTCTGATGTCAATTCCTTACACAAAAAATTAGAGAAATTCAGATACCATAATCACCACGTTTATATGATCAAACCAAAAGCATAATCATAACAGACATAGTTATCACAAGCTGAAGAACAAACTTTAAAGATAAGCCATGATTAATAATTTATGAAGTATGAATGATAGGAAAACCAAGATAATGAAATTCAAGATACAATACCATACCGGAAATTCAAGAAAATAACTCATAAAAAAAGTAATAATAAAGATACTGATGATTCCTCAGAGAAGGCCAGAAGAAAAAAAACACTACTTACCGACTCTGGACTTCCATCATGACAGAGATGATATATTTCCAAATATTTATATATAAGACAGAATAATATCCAGTAAAAATGGGAGAATAGTCCAACATAAATTTTTACCATCGACTTTATTCCAACATAATAAAATAGAATTCCGAAGTGATAAAGAAATACCAATCATAAACCGACCCGACCAACAGGGCTTTCGTCTAACATCATAGTTAGCTAGCATTCTCATAACATAAGAACTCTATCAGGGCTGAACAATCACACACATATCCCTGAGGATAAAAGAATATATATAGAATACCAAGAATGATTATCATATTCATCTCAACTATAACTATCACACACAGACACCTTTACTACTCAATTATTATTTCTCTAACTAATTCTGTCATCATGTACCTCGCATCATTCCATTCACCAACGAAAACCAATTCGGGAAGAATCTCAGCAAACACATACTTTAGACTACATACTCAATTGAGTCGAATAGTCGAGACTAGCTTCTTCTTTATCCGTGACATTGCATAATCTGTGTAATCTTTAAAATAATCTGATATTTCTTCTAAAACTGAGTTCATTTGTCGCACTATACTCAACTTTTTCTTTTCCACCACTGAACTTTTTCATTTCCCACTTATGAACTTATTCAACATAATTCTCGCGAAATTTCATCATAAAGCAACACTCGTAAGGGAGTGAGGTCGTAAAGCCTCTAACTTGACTCTCATAAATGCACACATATGACTTAGCATTCATCATCAACGTAATATCATCATAATCATATAATTCACTCTAAGCAAATTTTCATACTTAGTCATGTTACACGAACTTTTCGATTATCTTATTCAAACAAGTGTACTTAAACATACATTCCATAAATTTTGAGTAAATTTACTCATAACACTCACTTAATCAAGCATGTTAGGCACATAACATCATATGAATACCAACATACATGAATGAGCTTATCACAACATAGACTTCCGTTTCATTTCACTTTTTCACATTTCCTAACTTATGGTTATCTCATTAAGCACATTAACACATGCATATCATGAACTTCTATTCATACCTTTCCACATTTCAATACATCGTAAGCATATTTCAATCATCTCAATATCATTTTTAGCATTATCGACAATAGCAATTTCCTCAAAAACAACATCTCTACTAATCACAACTTTTCTATTTTCAAGACACCATAACTTATACCCTTTTACACCAGCTTTATAACCAAGAAAAACACATTTAATGGATCTCGGTTCCAATTTTCCATTATCAACATGAGCATACGCAGGACACCCAAAGATCTTTAAATCAGAATAATTAGCAGGATTACCAAATCATACCTCTTGTGGAGTCTTTTTTCTCAACGGCAACGGATGAAGATCGATTAATCAAAAAACATGCAGTAAAGGCTGCTTCGGCCCAAAACGACTTTTGTAAGTTAGCATTTGACAATATACATCAAACCTTCTCCATGATCGTTCTGTTCATTTGTTCTACAAAGCCGTTTTGCTGTGGAGTATGACGAATTGTTAAGTGTCTCACGCTCCCTTCTGACTTGCACAATTTATTAAATTCATCAGAACAAAACTCTAAGCTGTGCAGAGGTATTTTATTTATTTTCTCGTCTATTTTTCAATCATAGTTTTCCAAGACTTAAATACGGGAAACACATCGCTTTTCTGCTTCAGGAAAAACACCCAAACTTTTCTAGAAAAATCATCAATAAAAGTTAGCATATAATTAGCTCAACCTCTCGAAGGCACTCTTGATGACCCCCATATATCAGAATGAATATACTTCAACGTTCCATTCGTGTTATGGATTTCTCTCGTGAATCGAACTCTCTTTTTCTTCCCAAAAACGCAGTGCTCACAGAACTTTAGTTCACAAATTCTTTACCCATCAAGAAGTCCTCGTTTGCTTAATTCTGCCATGTCATTCTCACTCATATGCCCTAGGTGCATATGCTTATGTTTAGTAATATCATCATCTGAAAAAGAAGAGGAAGTGACAGCTTCATTACCAATAACAGTAGAACCGTACAAAACATATAACTTGGCAGTCTTTCTCTGCCATTTCAACACAACGAGGGAACATTTGAAAATCTTTAAAACCTCACTTTCAGCTATATATTTGTACCTTTTTGAATCAAGAGTACTTAACGAAATTAAATTTCTCTTCAATTCTGGAACATGTCATACGTCACTAAGTATTCTGACAACTCCATCAAACATCTTAACTTTAATTGTTCAAACACCTGCGATTTTACACGATGCATTATTTTCCATCAAAACAACACATTCAGACACTGTTTCGTAAGTTGTAAACCAATCCCGATCGGGACTCATGTGGAAGGTGCAACCCAAATCAAGGATCCACTCATCGCTCACTTTAGAATTGTTGACAGAAGAGGCTAGAAGTTCACCATCGCTGTAGTCTTCTACAACATCAGCTTCACCGAAATTTTCTGGTTGTTTTCCTTTTTGATTTGTAACCTCTCTTTTGATCTTCTTTTGTAGCTTATAGCACTCAGATTTAATGTGCCCTTTCTTCTTGTAGAAGTTACAAGTTTTACCTTTGTTTAAAGACTTCGATCTACCATTAGATTTATCGCGAGGATTCCGTTCCTGTGTCCTTCCACGATCATCATCAGCATTCTGATCTTGTCTCCCATGAATAATGAAACCCTCTCTTTGAGAGTCGATTTTAACCACAAAATGATTTATCTTATCATACAAGGTCAAAGAATTATAAACTTCATCAACTGTGAGAGATTCGCGATTATATAAAATCGTGTCTCTAAAGGTTGAATAAGACGGGAGCAACGAATAAAGTAGAATCAACCCTAGATCTTCTGTAGTGACCCGATAGTCGAATAACCGAAAAATATATTTTCAGTCTCCGTTTTCATAAAAATGAATCGTAAATAATTACTAAAAATATTTACGAAGCTAGTTGTGCGTCTAATTGGGTTTTATTTAGGTGAATTTGACTTAATTAGAAGCATTTGGTGAAAAAGGATTAGATTGTAATAGGTGTGAAAGTTTAATTATAGATTAAAAGAAATTATGAAGGACCAAAATGGCAATTATGCCATTTTTAAATGATTGAGGCGGCATAGTGTAAAAAAATCCTAAGATTTTTGTGTGATAAAATAAAATATTATTTTATGTTAATATAATATAATATATAATAAAGTTAAAAAAAAAAAAAAAAAGAGAGAAAGAAAGAAACAGAGAAGCAAACGAAACAGAGAGCAGGGGAAAGAAAAAGAAAAGAGAGAAAAGAAAGAAGAAAAGGGAAAATTTAGGGTTTGAAGCTTGGAAGTTTAATAGGTATGTTAATTTAGCCCTTTTCTTTTAATTTTGATGTTTAATAAGTTTTAGGATAAAGTTTTGATGAATTTAAATTGAAGTTTTGGAGTTTTAAAGCTTCTAAACATAACATATGATGAAAAAAAGATGAATTAGTGGTTTAATTGAAAGAAATTGAAGTTAGAATTGAGTAAAGGATTTAATTGTAAAATAAGCTATAAGAAAACTGTTTTGGGACAGCAGCAGTAGGGTAACTTTGAAAAGTCACCAAAAATCGTAGAAGAGGAATTAGAAGTCAGATGAGATATGAAATTAAAGCTTATTGAGTCTATTTTCATATGAAAGAAACAGAGAAAGCAAAGGAATTCTGTAATTTTAGATATTTATATTTTTGTAAGACTGGTTTAAAGGGATTTCGGGATCCCCTGTTCTGACTTTGAAAAATCATAAAAATTAGATAAAAATAATTAGGGGCTTAAGTTTATATGTTTAGAATCCTGAATGAGTCTATTTTCAAATGAAATAAATAAGAAGGTCATATGAATTCTGTACAAAGAGTAATTTGATTCGTAGTGAAGAGAGGTCAGAACAGTCATACAGTAAAACAGGGAAAACTTTAAGAATAATCTGGTATTGATTGGCCATACCAAAAATTCTGGAAAAATTATAGTAAAAAGATATATGAGTCTAGTTTCAAGGAAAATTTACGGTTCTTCATTTGGAGTTCTGTAGCTCTGGAAATAAATAATTTTGTGACTATGACACAAAAGGACAGCTTTGAATAAGTTTATAAGTAAAGGATTAAATTGAAATGTGAGCAAAAGTAAGAAAGCATGAAATTATCATAAAATACATGTTTATTTTATTAAATAGTACAGGAAATTATTTGATTATTTTTAACATATAAATGTTATGTATTTATATGAAATTGAAGAAAGAGAAAAGGAAGGAGAGGACCGAATCGAAGGAAAAGGAAAAGAGAAGATTAAGGAGTGAAGGAAGAAAAACTTATATCACGCAACCTTTTATTGTAAGTACTACAAGGAATTCTAAATTATTCTTTATTTATCTTTTTGAAATATTTATGTGAATTCTTTAAATATATGAGATTCAAACTTTAATGCCCAAGTAGGCGGAATTTAGAACTCTCTTTGGGATATTAGTGGCATGCCATTAAGGAACTTTAGCGCGCTCTCTGATATTAGCACGTTGGTGCTCTCTGATATTAGCACGTTGGTGCTCTCTGATATTAGCACGTTGGTGCTCTCTGATATTAGCACATTGGTGCTCTCTGATAATTAGCACGTCGGTGCTCTCGCATTCATTTGTGCATCATAATGCACCTCTGTATATGTTCCGTATATCCGGTGTGTTCTAGGAAGTCTACTTTGGGCTAATATTGTGAACCGAGAATAAAATGAATTATGAAGTGTTAAGGCAAGTTTTATGCCGTCATGTAAGATAAGTTAAATTTATTTAAAGCAATACTTATTTGAAGAGACTTACACGTGAGTAAATATGCGATAATTAATTGAGTTTAAAATATTCTGTTATGATTGTTTAATTAATTATTCTTGTAGTGCTTACTAAGCCTTCACCGCTTAACGCGTTTATTTTAACGCGTGAGGTACAAAGAGTCTAGAAGAGAAGTTCAACTAGAAGATTTCTCATCTCATCACATCTTGAAGGCTACGAAGTAGGTATTGTATTTTGTGTTAAAATGGCATGTACATAGGTGATATTTTGCTCACTTAAAACAACTACATGACTTTTTTGTTGTAGAAAACGATATTTGGTATTTTAATGTTATAAGTAGAATTTAAATATGATCAAATATGAAATTGCATTGGTTAAATTGTTGGATTTTGGAATTGGTTGAATTGGTTATATTTGGAATGAATACGGTTTTAATTGCAGGGGGTTATATGTGAAAATAAGCAGAAATGCTGCCGAAATTTAAATAAAATTTATATTTGCAAATTATCTGATATGTTCGGTAATGCCTCGTAACCCTGTTCCGGTGATGGTTCGGGGTTAGGGGTGTTACATTGATTGGTATCAGAGCCTAGGTTTTCTGAATCCTTGGGTCGAGTATGAGTCATTTGTACATGCCATTTTATAAATTGATGTGATGAGATGAGTTTTAGTTATTTAATTGTGTAATTTATGGATATTGTAGAAACTTAAAGATGTCAAATAGATCTCGTGAAGAGTCAGAAAATGAAGTAGAGAGCAGGGCGCCAAACCTTGATAGGGAAAGAGATCAACACAGAGTCCAAGTTCGAAGTGAATCGGTAAACTTAGGAGATGATAGAGCTCTGAATTGGAAGAAAGAACTCAATCAAACCGAACCAATACTGGCTAGAGAAGAAATTCCGATTGCAACTTTGTTCTGAGACAATGAATCGATTATTATTGACAAGTTGTGCGAACTAATAATGCTCCATCTGTTTCCACCACTATCTTCTCCTATTATTGCTCCACATCCACAACCATTTATAACGATCATCGATCTCCCTTGAGAAAATCAGAAAATATGGAGTGAAGAGTTTAAAGGAAAGAAAGATGATGATCCAAATTGAGGTGAGCAATGGTTTGAGAACAGATCAAAGAATATTTGAAGAATTGCGCATCTGGGGAAGAAAAGTTGAAATGTGCGATATCTTTATTAAAGGGTGAGGCTTATCAATGGTGGACCACATTGTTATGAATATCCATCCTGAGAGAGAAAATTAATTGGGATTTCTTTGTATCCGAATTTAGAAAGAAATATGTGAGTCAACTTTATCTTGAGAAGAAAGAAAAGAGAATTTCTGGATCTCAAGCGAGAACAACATGTCATTCTTTGAATATGAGCGTGAATTTATCAGATTGAGTAAGTATGCAAAGGAACTAATAGCAAATGAAGCAGATATGTGCAGAAGATTTGAGTGGGGATTGAATGAAGAGATTTATGTTCCTCTTATACCATTACATCTACAAGAATTTCCTATTTTGGTTGATAGAGCACAACGACTGGAAGAAGGGTTAGCTCGTTCAAAAGAAAAGAGTTTTGGGAAGAGACTGGCCACTAGTTCAGCACCACCACCATTTTCAAAAAGAGTGAAGGATTTCAGAGATTCTAGATACACTTCTCCTACTGTTGGGCAAAGATCCAGAATTCAGACAAGACCAACTCAACAGACGACCTCTATGGGTAGTACCGGGGTTCTAAAGAAAACCAACACCATCCTCATGTGAGCAGCACTGTGGAAGATATCATTGGGGAGAATGTCGATTGATTTCCCGAAGCTTTGTTTTGATGTGGGTCAAAAGATCACTTAATCGAGATCGTCAGAAGATGTCGGAAAGTGTTCTGAGAACAATCTGTGAGAGGTAGCTCGATTTCACAAAGAGGTAGACAACCTGGAATTTCTGTTGGCACTGGTAGTGGTACGAGATTGGTGAGGGAAACAACTGATAGATCTGAATCCCGAAGGCCTCGAACTTATGCTATCAGAAAACGAGAAGAGGGAGACGCTCCTGATGTGATTACTGGTACATTCTCTTTATTTGATTCTTCTGTAATTGCATTAATTGATCCACGGCTCTACACATTCATATATATGCATTGCATTAGTGAAAGAAAGAGAGTTACAAGTAGAACTTACAGATCACTGAAGTAGTAGTTACTAATCCTTTCGGGCAAAGTGAGAAAGTTAATAAAGTGTGTAGAAGATGTCCCTTAAAAATTCATGATTATGAGTTTCCAGCAGACCTTATGGCACTTACGTTTTATGAGTTCGATGTGATATTGGGTATGGACTGGTTGTCAGAACATGGGGTTATGGTTGATTGCAGAAGAAAAAGAATTTCCTTGAAAACTTCAGATGGAGATGAAGTGATTGTAACTGGTGAAAAATATAGTGCATTGACGAATGTAGTGTCTGCAATGAAAGCTTCTAAGATGATGAGAAGAGGATGTACTGCTTTTCTTGCTTACATTTTAGATACTGCGTACAACGAATTCTGAGATTGAAAAGATACCAGTGGTTCGAGATTTTACTGATGTGTTTCCAGAGGAATTACCGGGTTTACCTCCAGAAAGAGAAGTAGAGTTTGGGATTGAGTTAATTCCAGGCACTGCACCGATATCTATAGCACCTTATCGGATGGCACCCACCGAGTTGAAAGAATTGAAAATGCGATTCTGAGGAGTTATTAGACAAGGGATTAAATGCGTCCCTAGTGTATCACCATGGGGCACCAGATTATTTGTAAAGAAGAAAGATGGGTCTTTGAGGCTTTGTATAGATTACCGTCCGTTGAATAAAGTGACTATAAAGAACAAGTATCCGTTGCCCGAGATTGATGATTTGTTTGATCGATTAAAAGGAGCTAGTGTATTTTCTAAGATTGATCTCGGATCGGGGTATTATCGATTCACGGGTAAAAGAATCGATGTGTCGAAGCGCGCTTCGTAACTCGGTACGGTCATTATGAGTTCTTAGTTATGCCATTTGGATTGACTAATGCTCCGGCTGCTTTCATGGATCTTATGAACAGAATTTTTCAGTCATATTTAGATCAGTTTGTGGTTGTATTTATAGATGACATTCTAGTGTATTCAAAAGGTGAAGAAGAGCATGATAAACATCTCCGAATTGTGCTACAGATTTTGAGAGAAAAACAATTGTATGCTAAATTTAGTAAGTGTGAATTTTGGTTAAAAGAAGTCACTTTTCTGGGACATATAGTATCGCGCAGATGGTATTGGGTAGATCCCAAGAAGGTAGAAGCTATACTTGAATGGAAACCACCAAAGAATGTGATGTATAAAGAGTTTTCTCGGATTGGCTGGATACTATAGAAGATTTGTTGAGGGATTCTCTATGATTGCATCTCCATTAACGAAATTGTTGCAGAAAAATGTAAAATTTGAATGGACAGAAAGGTGTCAGCAAAGTTTTGAAAAATTAAAAGCAGCATTAACAGAAGCTCCTGTGTTAATTCAACCAGAATCTGGTAAGGAGTACGTGATTTTCAGTGATGCTTCGTACAATGGTTTGGGCTGTGTGCTAATGCAAGGAGGAAAGGTAGTAGCATATGCTTCTAGACAATTGAAGCCACACGAAAAGAACTATCCGACGCATGATCTTGAATTGGCTGCAGTGGTGTTTGCGCTAAAAATATGGAGACATTATTTATACGGGAAAAATGTTATATCTACACCGACCATAAGAGTTTGAAGTATTTGTTGACTCGAAGGATTTGAATTTGAGACAGAGAAGATGGGTTGAAGCGATAAAGGACTATGATTTGATTATTGATTACCATCCAAGGTAAGGCAAATGTTGTAGGTGATGCTTTGAGTCGAAAATCTCTGTTTACTTTTACGAGCTATGAATACCCGGTTGTCACCGATCGATAATGGTTCAATCATGGCTGAATTGAGAGCTAAACCGACATTTTTACAGCAGATATGTGAAGCTCGTAAGAAGGATGATGAGAAGCTCTGATTAAATGGGCACAGTGTGAGTCAGTCATCGATTCTGAATTTCAAGTTGGAGTTGATGGTTGTATGTTATTCAAAGGTAGAATATGTGTACCTCGTAATTCGAACTCATCTGAGAAGATTTTATACGAGGCTCACAGCGGTACTATGTCCGTACATCCGGGAGTAATAAAATGTATAATGATCCGAAAAAGATGTATTGGTGGCCGTGAATGAAACAGGATATCTACGAGTTTGTATCGAGATGTTTAATATGTCGACGAAGTTAAAGTTTGAACATCAGTACCTTCGAGGATTACTTGACCAATTACTATACCGGAATGGAAATGGGAAAGAATCACTATGGATTTTGTATCGGGATTACCGTTGTCTCCAGAAGAAAAAGGATGCTATTTGGGTGATTGTTGACCGATTGACAAAATCAGCGCACTTTATTCCGGTACGTATGGATTATTCTTTAGATAAACTGGCTGAATTGTACATATCTGAGATTGTCAGGCTACATGGAGTGCCTGTCTCCATTATATCGAGATAGAGATCCTCGATTTACGTCGCGTTTAGGATAAATTGCAAGAAGCTTTAGGTACTCGATTGTATTTCAAGATCGTGCATTTCATCCTCGCAGATGGATGGCCAATCGGCGTGTAATTCAAGTATTGGAAGATATGCTCGATGTTGTACACTAGAGTTTGAAGGTAATTGGGAGAAGTATCGCCTTTGATTGAATTTGCTTACAATATGATTATCACCCCGGTATTAAAATGGCTCCGTATGAAGCTTTGTATGGCGAAAGTGTAGAACACCGTTATATTGGACAGAGCTTAGTGAAAAGAAGATATATGGGGTTGATTTGATCCAAGAAAGCAGAAGAAAAAGTAAAAGTCATTCGAAATAGTTTGAAAGCGACATTTGATCGTCAAAAATCTTATCTTGATCTTAAAAGAAAAGATATTGAATATAATGTGGGTGAAAAAGTATTTTTGAAAGTGTCGCCATGGAAAAAATTCTCCGATTTGGGAAGAAAGGCAAGCTCAGTCCAAGATTCATTGGGGCGTATGAGATCTTAGAACGGGTTGGTCGATTGCTTATCGGATAGCCTTACCACCGGAATTGGATAGAATTCACAATGTTTTTCATGTCTCAATGTTACGAAGATATCGGTCCGATCCATCTCATGTGGTTACTCCGAAGTAATAGAAATTCAACCGGATTTAACTTATGAAGAGGAGCCAATTAAGATACTTGCTCGAGAGGTAAAGGAATTGAGAAACAAACGGGTTCCGTTGGTAAAAGTGTTGTGGAGACATCATAATTCGGAAGAAGCAACATGGGAAAGAGAGGAAACAATGAGACATCAATATCCGCATGATTGTTTACGTCGAGGTAAATTTCGAGGACGAAATTTATTAAGTGGGGAGAATTGTAGTGACCCGATAGTCGAATAACCGAAAAATATATTTTCAGTCTCCGTTTTCATAAAATGAATCGTAAATAATTACTAAAAATATTTACGAAGCTAGTTGTGCGTCTAATTGGGTTTTATTTAGGTGAATTTGACTTAATTAGAAGCATTTGGTGAAAAAGGATTAGATTGTAATAGGTGTGAAAGTTTAATTATAGATTAAAAGAAATTATGAAGGACCAAAATGGCAATTATGCCATTTTTAAATGATTGAGGCGGCATAGTGTAAAAAAAATCCTAAGATTTTTGTGTGATAAAATAAAATATTATTTTATGTTAATATAATATAATATATAATAAAGTTAAAAAAAAAAAAAAAAAGAAAGAGAGAAAGAAAGAAACAGAGAAGCAAACGAAACAGAGAGCAGGGGAAAGAAAGAAAAGAGAGAAAAGAAAGAAGAAAAGGAAAATTTAGGGTTTGAAGCTTGGAAGTTTAATAGGTATGTTAATTTAGCCCTTTTCTTTTAATTTTGATGTTTAATAAGTTTTAGGATAAAGTTTTGATGAATTTAAATTGAAGTTTTGGAGTTTTAAAGCTTCTAAACATAACATATGATGAAAAAAAAAGATGAATTAGTGGTTTAATTGAAAGAAATTGAAGTTAGAATTGAGTAAAGGATTTAATTGTAAAATAAGCTATAAGAAAACTGTTTTGGGACAGCAGCAGTAGGGTAACTTTGAAAAATCACCAAAAATCGTAGAAGAGGAATTAGAAGTCAGATGAGATATGAAATTAAAGCTTATTGAGTCTATTTTCATATGAAAGAAACAGAGAAAGCAAAGGAATTCTGTAATTTTAGATATTTATATTTTTGTAAGACTGATTTAAAGGGATTTCAGGATCCCCTGTTCTGACTTTGAAAAATCATAAAAATTAGATAAAAATAATTAGGGGCTTAAGTTTATATGTTTAGAATCCTGAATGAGTCTATTTTCAAATGAAATAAATAAGAAGGTCATATGAATTCTGTACAAAGAGTAATTTGATTCGTAGTGAAGAGAGGTCAGAACAGTCATACAGTAAAACAGGGAAAACTTTAAGAATAATCTGGTATTGATTGGCCATACCAAAAATTCTGGAAAAATTATAGTAAAAGATATATGAGTCTAGTTTCAAGGAAAATTTACGGTTCTTCATTTGGAGTTCTGTAGCTCTGGAAATAAATAATTTTGTGACTATGACACAAAAGGACAGCTTTGAATAAGTTTATAAGTAAAGGATTAAATTGAAATGTGAGCAAAAGTAAGAAAGCATGAAATTATCATAAAATACATGTTTATTTTATTAAATAGTACAGGAAATTATTTGATTATTTTTAACATATAAATGTTATGTATTTATATGAAATTGAAGAAAGAGAAAAGGAAGGAGAGGACCGAATCAAGGAAAAGGAAAAGAGAAGATTAAGGAGTGAAGGAAGAAAAACTTATATCACCGCAACCTTTTATTGTAAGTACTACAAGGAATTCTAAATTATTCTTTATTTATCTTTTTTGAAATATTTATGTGAATTCTTTAAATATATGAGATTCAACTTTTAATGCCCAAGTAGACGGAATTTAGAACTCTTTGGGATATTAGTGGCATGCCATTAAGGAACTTTAGCGCTCTCGATATTAGCACGTTGGTGCTCTCTCGATATTAGCACGTTGGTGCTCTCTCGATATTAGCACGTTGGTGCTCTCTCGATATTAGCACATTGGTGCTCTCGATAATTAGCACGTCGGTTGCTCTCATTCATTTGTGCATCATAATGCACCTCTCGTATATGTTCCGTATATCCGGTGTGTTCTAGGAAGTCTACTTTGGGCTAATATTGTGAACTGAGAATAAAATGAATTATGAAGTGTTAAGGCAAGTTTTATGCCGCATGTGAAGATAAGTTAAATTTATTTAAAGCAATACTTATTTGAAAAGACTTACACGTGAGTAAATATGCGATAATTAATTGAGTTTAAAATATTCTGTTATGATTGTTTAATTAATTATTCTTGTAGTGCTTACTAAGCCTTCACCGCTTAACGCGCGTTTATTTTAACAGCGTAGGTACAAAAAGAGTCTAGAAGAGAAGTTCAACTAGAAGATTTCTCATCTCATCACATCTTGAAGGCTACGGAAGTAGGTATTGTATTTTGTGTTAAAATGGCATGTACATAGGTGATATTTTGCTCACTTAAAACAACTACATGACTTTTGTTGTAGAAAACGATATTTGGTATTTTAATGTTATAAGTAGAATTTAAATATGATCAAATATGAAATTGCATTAGTTAAATTGTTGGATTTTGGAATTGGTTGAATTGGTTATATTTGGAATGAATACGGTTTTAATTGCGGGGTTATATGTGAAAATAAGCGAAATGTCACTAAATTTAAATAAAATTTATATTTGCAAATTATCCGATATGTTGGTAATGCCTCGTAACCACATTAGGTGATGGTTCGGGGTTAGGGGTGTTACATCTTCCTTATCATACTGAACCTCCATGGCCTCCAAGTTTGAGAGAATTTCTTTAAACACTGTTAAGTGTTCGTGCACAGACGCATTTTCCTCCAAACAATGAGCATAAAGACGTTGCTTCATATGCAACTTGCTGGTTAGAGTTTTCGACATACATATTTGTTCCAGCCTCTTACATAATGCAGCAGCGGTCTTCTCATTCATCACATCCTGGAAAATTTCGTTAGAAAAATCGAGATGTAGCTATGTTAACGTCTTTCGATCCTTGCGCTTCTTTTCTTCCTCCGTCAATGTTGAAGGCATTTTATCTACCCCTAACAGGGCTTCCACTAAGTCCATCTGTGCAAGAATTGTCTGCATCTTTATCTGCCACAACGCGAATCTGGTGTTGCGATCCAACACCGAAATTTCATACTTCAAAGACGCCATTACCGTGATTGATATGAAAAACCCGGAAGCTCTGATACCAATTTGTGAAAAATATAACATCGATAATGACAAATGTATCGCAAAGAAAAGAGAAATAAAAATAAAGAACACACAGATTTTACGTGGAAACCCTTTCGGGAAAGAAACCACGAACAGATGAGAAGAAAATTCACTATGTCAAATTCGAATGATTACAAGAGGAGTAGACTATGTCTATTTATAGGCTTGTAAAATCATATTTTAATAGAAGTGTAGTAAGATTGAAACATATTATTCTAATTAATATCATAGATGGAGTTTAATAAGATTTTAAAAAAAACTTTATTCTAAAATAAAATAAAAGAAATGTAGTTCTATAGGGATTTTACTTTTATTCTATTTTATCACTATTTTATTTAAATAAGGATTCGGGTCATTTAATTCTAACAATTTCCTTTAATTTTTTTTGTTTTTATGTTTTAAATATCAATTACGAGTTTTTTATTGCTACTTTAAATTAATTAATTAATTAATTAATACTTGTTTGTGTATAAATACCTCTTTTCATATGAATTATTTTTTCAGATAATAATTTTTTTTTCTAATTTCATTTGGGTTACCATGT
The DNA here is from genome assembly GCA_025503065.1 of Gossypium bickii. Taxonomy (NCBI): domain Eukaryota; kingdom Viridiplantae; phylum Streptophyta; class Magnoliopsida; order Malvales; family Malvaceae; genus Gossypium; species Gossypium bickii. Next base: position 116,377,045 of record CP106716.1, read on the forward strand.
AGTATATGTTGTAGTGAGTTTTTATATTTTGTTTTTCATGTTTTAAGTATAATGTTTATTTCGATGGCGTTTTCATTTCTATTGTTTGAATAGATTATATATTTTGAAAAGTTTGTCCCATTATTCTCCAAAATATTTACAATAATATTTATACTTAATATTTGATATTTCTTTTTTTTTTATTAAGAGGTTGTATTGTTTTATTTTAAACTGTGGCATGAGATTTAGGATTTAGGTTTTGTTTTTATTTTACATGATATTTAATTTCAATTTAAGAAATCAAGTTATGATTATTAATTAATTATGCATGAATCTCGATTTTTATTAAAAGCAATTAGATATCACTTTTCCGCTGCTAAATTGTAGTTAAGATTTCGAGTAATAAATAAATTGATAATTAATTAATTCTTCTTCCAAATATGAACAAATGTTTTAAATTGAATGTTTCCAAAACCCCAATAGCCAAAGCTTTAGAATTAAATTTATTAATGGAATACAAATTTTATCTAAATAATTAATTTATTCTTTAAGCATTTGAATCAAATTCAAAATTTAAAATTGGTATTATTGAATGTGCTTTATTTAAATACCACCCTAGTCTAAATAGGAATATGCTTAGATCGTAAAATGGAGAACACCTTTGATGATAAAAAAAAAATCAATTTTTGTATAAAAATATCAGGATTCTATGCTCATTAATTTTTTTAAAAATAATCTACACTCTTTTCAAAAAAAAAAAACACTTAAGTGATTTGTATATTTTTTTATTTAAGATATTTTTAATATTTTTACAACAATTAAAATAATTAACATTTGTATATTTAATGTGAATTATAGTTTTAATTTTGATATTAAACCTGTCTGTGAGTTATTGTAAATTTTCTAATTGAAAGGCAATTACATTTATTAATTACATAAAATTTAAATATAAAACAATGAACAAGTCAAACCTTTCATAATAGACTTAACAAATAAAACTCTTAAGGACCCAGTAACACAACCTTTGAAAGTGAAACTCCATAGCTTTTATATACGCAACTCAGGTTACATTTAACCATAATTGGTTGAATGGTGTTCCAATAATTGGCTGATAATCTCTTCTCTTGGTTTTTCTAATGTTTTTTCCCCGAAATTTGTTGTTAATTTCAAATGTAAAAGTTTGATCCGATTTTTTGTATCGAAAATTAGATTATATTTTACTTCATCTATTTAAAAATGAATAAGTTAATCTCATTAAAGAGTAAACTAATTCTCTTGTTATAAATTACATCTATTTTTACTATTAAAAACTTATTTAGGTGCATCAACATAAAGTACACATGTTACTTTTTAGTTATTCTGTCAGTCACTCCAATTTTTAACAATAAAAATAGATGAAATTTAAACATAAATGATAAATTTACTCCGTGACTAATTTACTTAATTTAATGTATTAAGTATGGTAGTTATTTATTGAAATTCAGATGTTGGCAAAAAATTGAAACAACCAATTGAGTATAAAAATATAAAATAGTATAGATATGAGGTGAAATACCCATTGCATCCAAGGTAGTTACCTAGTTCTCTTTCAATTCCCTACTTTATTTCTTTATCATTTAAATGGTGGTTAGATTTTGATTTTATAGATTAATAAAATTAAGACCTACCACCCCAAACTCTCATTTTCCATTTTAATCAAATTAACCCCTCCATTACTTTAATTGGAATTTGATTAAAGGTTTTGTGAGTTAATTTGGATATTAATTAATCCAATACGTTCAATTTGTTAAAAATTTTAGTATGTAATTACATTATTTCTCATTTAAAAGAGTGTCAACATCTTTTTATTTTATTTTATAATTTTATTATTAAAATTACTTAATATTATATACTAATATATAAAGGGTAGTAATTAATTTAAATTTTTAATTGTAAAATTAAAAGTAATTAATTTTGTTACATTAATAGACTCAGTCTAAAACTCATAGCTACTTCTACAATAAGTAACAAGAAAACCATTTTAAAGAATGTTGGTTGGTTTTCAAGGTTTTAGAAAACCTTTTGTTTATCCCCCAGATGGAAAGAATTGAATGCAAAATTTTAAAATATTAGTATCAACTAAACTGCAATCGAGCCGAATTTGAATAATAATAAGTTCGATATTTGATTCGAGTTTAATCAAATATCAGTTTTTACATTTGAATTTAGTTCAATACTTTATTTATCTACTCGAGCTCAATTAAATTTATTTATTAATTTTTATATTTGATCTTAAATTTGTGTTCAATTAAGCTTCTTTGTATTTATGCCCTTTTTATATAATAAAAGTGAAAAAGTAATTTTATAATATAATTGAAAACTCGACTAAACTTGCAAGTAATTCAAAATTAATTTAAATTTTTTTTTTAGTTAAACTTGAATACCATGTCATATAATTAATTTTTAAAAATAATAAAGTTTTATGATTTTACATATCATACTTTATAGAAAAAAAAAGAATTCGGTATTTAATTATTTTTCATTTAACAATTTTATACATTTTAATTTTATGTTAATTAATAATATATGTAAACATGACTTTTCGGATTAATATAATAGTAATTAAACATATTATCGTAAGAAAACATTTTTTATACGTAAATTATAAATGTAATTATTTTTAGTTACAGTAAAGAAATAAAAAAAAAGCAATTATAATTATAAAGACTTTAAAATATACTCATTGGAGTTAGGACAAAGCAATAAAACAAAAACAACAACAACCGGCTTTCTTGAACTGGTTTTGGTTTGGTCTAAAGTCCAAACCAAGTGAGTTGCACCGTCCCAATCCCAACACCTAAGCTCACGCACGCCACGCAAATATATTTTTGGGAAAATTTCACCCAAAGTTACTAAGCTATTAATAAATTTATATTGGCTACTCAATTTTTAAAAATTATAAAACAGTGATTAAACTATTTGAAATATTTCATTTAAGTCACCTTACTGTTAAAATTGTTGATGTGTACCCTTCTTTGTTCGTACCGCTTGAACCAATTGAAGTTTTTTTTTTTTATAAAACAACTTTGAATGTCATGAATCTACGAACTAAAATTTAAACAACTTTCCTCTCCAATCTCCAACATTGACTGTCAAATCAACTTAGATATAAGGTATGTTATTCTACTTATCTTGGGGTGAATCCAGTAAAATCATATCGAGGGCCAAAAGTAAAAAAACAAAAAAAAAATATTATTTTATTGCCTTGGCCCTAGGCCTTGGCCGCTAGTTACGCCTTTGTGCTCATCGATGGATACTGAACTACTATAATATTTATAGAATAGTTGCTTGGAGTTAATTAACTTTATTTATTTTTAAAAAATAAACTTAACAATTCAGTACCTTAAATAAAAAAAACTTTAAATAGTTCAAGAACTTAAATAGAAACTTTAAATAGTTTAGTGACCTAAAATGTAAATTTATAAATAATTTAGTGCCTTTGAGTGTAATTTACCCTATATCTTATCAGCACTCACGTGGGAACACGTCTTCTTAAAGCGCCACGTGTAAATTTTGGAACAGTAGTGTGTCACACACGTGTGAAGAAGTGTCGGTGGCTGACAACAAAGTCAGACCCCTCATTAAAGAAGAAAAAAACAGTGGCAGTGAGTAAAGTGAAAATTAAAAGCGTAGGAGAAGTCTCTGCAAACTGGCATTTTTATTTGTACGGCCTGTGATTTGACACGTACCATCAGAAAAAATCTTAGAGCATCACGCATTTTTTAATTTTTTTACCGAGGGTGCTTTTTTAAACGTGGTGATTTTGACTGTATTATTATTTTTACCAATGTATACGTAACTGGTATTTGGTAGCTAGTTTACGTGTACTTTTGAAAAAAATGAACAGTTTTAGTTAGAACAACGACGTCGCCTTGATTTGGTAGAGTTCTTTTTTCTGTTGTAAAGCAAGACAGAGATATGTTTTTTCGGTTAAATTTTGCAGTTTCAGTACTAAATAACAACCACAAATCCCCATCTAGAAAGCTATTTTCAATTCTTTTATTATAATCACAGGTATTTTCTTCCGTATGAGGATTTGAATTTACTTTTTCGAACCAAGATGATATTTAAATAAAATTCTTTCGATACTAATAATTTAAATTCAAATTCAGTTTAAATATCTAGAAAAAATTTAATATCGTATTTTCTAATTATTTTTTAACCTTATTTTTTCAGTAAACTACATTTGATATAATTAAACTATTAGTAAATTTACATTTTGGTCTCTAAACTTCAAAAACTTTTGATATAATTAAACTATTAGTAAATTTACATTTTGGTCTCTAAACTTTAAAAACTTATAAAATAGTTATTGAATTATTTGAAAGTTTCCATTTAAGTCACTAGACTATTTGAAAGTTCTTATTTAAGTCATTGAATTGTTAAGTTTCTTATTTTTTAAAGTTCAACTAGCAAGTTTTGTGGCGATTCAACAATTGATCTGGTGGATCAGTACCCATCGACAAGCAACAGAATATACCTTAGATCAAAGTCAATTTGATGATCAGTTTTAGAGATCGAGGAAAAAACTATGTGGATTTTGATCAAAGATTCATGATGTCAAAAATTGTTTCTTGAAAAAAAATTGAATTGTAAGAGAAAAAGAAGGGAGAGCTTTCGTTTAGTGTAAGTGATGTGGATAAAGGTGGTCAAACAACTACAATTTCAATTGTCCAGTGAATAAATTCTATTATAGTGATTAAAATTGCAAATACCAAGGACCTAAAAACAATTTCACCGAATAAAAAGGACCAAAACTTTAACCTGCCCCACCGGTGCCGCCCTGTCGTCAAAGTTTTGTTTGTTTGCTTTGAAGAAAGTTTAAAAAAGGAGGGCCTCCCAAGTCTCGAACTTCTTGATTTTTTATGAACAAATGCAAGTCAAAAAATATTACTAAATTTGAATAATAAACATAAAAATAGGATAATAAAAATGGTAAATTACACCCAAGGTTATTAAATTATTAATATGCATATTTTCTCTCACTCAATTTTGAAAAATTAAAAAATTGTCATTGAATTGTTCGAAAGCTAATATTTAGTAATTGTTTTAAGATTTGGTTTCTAGTAACTTTTCTTGATTGAGATAGTGTCGAGTTGACATGTGTCACTAACTCTTTTAAGGATTTAATTTGAAATGAGAACCCAGTTATGATTTACATGTGATTTCAATTAGGGGTGATAGAAGGGGGTTAGCTGGACCGATCCCCTTAAAATATGGAATTTAATTTTTAGTCTTTTAAATTTTATATTAATTTAAATTATAAGTGGTAAAATTATACTTTGACCCCTAAAATAATAAAATTTTGATCTAGTCTTTTAAAAATTTATAAAGATATGAATTATTAAAATGACAAAATTTCATTTTAGCTCTAATAAAGTTATACAACTTAATTCTGACCCTAGAAAAATTTTCTAATTTCACCCTCGATCTCACCTCGTTTACTTATATTTTGATTTTTTATACTTTTTACTATTTTTTTATTTTAAAACTTATTCAGATTATATTATTAAGTTTGTTATATATATTGAGATATTTTACTCCAACTAGTATTTTATCTATTAAAGTCAATAATTATCACTAACTATATATTATCTCCAAATTAATTATTATAATAGTGTTATTTTCTTAATCCTTACTCCTTTGCCATTTTCTTTTTAAAAAAAAAATACAAGTCAGTTAAAACAAATTTTAACAATTTAATCAAGCTAAAAAGCCTCCTAATAGTAAAAGAAAAAGGGTTAATGTCACACGTGTAGAAAGTTAAGAGGAAAAAAAAAATGCATGTTGCAATATTTGACTGTGAACCATCACCGGTTCCGTTGGCCCATTCTCCTCAAACTTCCATAGCATCATATCCTCCGCTCATCACAGCCGTTCGTTATAATTGTCTGGTTAACGGTTGAACCATTGAATATTCCGAACTCCCCAATATACCCCTCGAGACCATACGTGTCTGACCATCAGCGTTTAGGCTTTGAAGCCCGTACTTTTATTAGTTAAACCATGTCGCAGCAGAGCACCACCCAGAGTTGGTGAAACTCAAAAGACCTATGTTTCGTTTTCTTTTTCCAAAAAAATTTACACGGTTTGGCGGCTTCCTTGTTTTTCTAATTGTTTCCCGTAAAAATTTTCTATTAGTCCTTATGTTATGCACAAATTATGAATTTATTCTCACTAAATGATAATTGTTATGCTCATTAAGTGTTACAATTTTTAAAATTTAATACTACAAATATATTATTATATATGTAATGTCATATTAATTTTTTTATTTTAATATATTACTTACAAAAAATTCAATTAATGAATTTAACAATTATTATTTACTTTAAGACTAGAATTTTAAAATTTGAAAAGTATAAAAACTAAAAATAATCAAATTAAAAAACATAAAACCATAATACATTACTAATAACAAAAATTAACTAAATAAATTTAACTGCTACCATTTAGATTAAAATTGAAATTTTAAAATTAAAAAAAGAAAAAAATAAAATTGACCAAAATAAATAAATAAATTAAATTTACAACATATGCGTAATATAAAGATTCATAGTAAAATTTGACCCATGGTTTCTTTTTTTTTTTTTTTTATGTATTTTGGATTTATAATTATTTAATATTATAATTTTTTTATTTATATAATAATGTTGATTCTTTTAAGTCACCACAGCAGCCGAGTTAGCTGTCCACTCGTTTTTTTATTCATTTTCTCTCATTTTTTTTCCTTCTTCCGCGAGTTTTCCAGAGATTCATCGAAAATTCTGAAAAAAAAAAAAAGAATTCCACTTTTCTTTGAATTATAATTTTTTCGCTGTCCTCAACTCTTTGACATTGTTTTTCTTTTTCCTGGTGATTTCATCGTGAAAAAATCGCAGATTCTTAGTCTCATCATTTTATTTTTTATTTTTAAATTGCGAGATATTTTTGTTTACATTATTATAGTTGGAGAGAGAGATCTGAAGCTTTTAATTTTTTTCCGTCAGCGATCTGAGAATTTTCTGGGAAAGAATCGAAGGTTTTTGCGCTTTGTTTTCCCCCCTTTCTTTTACATTGCCTTTACCAAGACGCCATTGGCTGTTCGCTGAAATAAAGAGATTAAAAAAAAAAGGCTGAAGAAGGTGAAGAGTCTCTGTTTCAGTTTCTTTTTCTGTCTTTGCTTAAAAAAATTCTTTTTTCTTCTTCTTCTTTTTTTGTTGTGTAAATACGCGTAGGCGTAGGAATTGGTCTCCTATAATGCTGGGATCCGATTCTGTTTTTTTTTTTTTATTAACTTTGTCTGAAAAATACGTTTCTTCTCCTTGATTTTTGATACAGATCGTCTCATTTTCACCATTTCCAGAGATCCAAAACAATAATTTTCCTTCTTTTTTAAAAAGATGATGAGGATGAAGACTAAAGCGACAGGGCTGTCACCGGCGGTGACAAATGGAGAATCAGGTTTTGTCGGTGGCGGTGAACCGACTGCTCATGATTGGGAGCTTAGACCCGGTGGCATGTTGGTTCAAAAGCGAGACCTCGACACCGGTCGTCCCCCTATCCCACCGCCGACAATTAGAGTCAGAGTCAAATACAAGTCAATCTATCATGAAATCAGCATCAATTCTCAAGCTACATTCGGTAAATCCCTAACTCTTTTTTTTTTTTTTTTGTTTCCTCTTTAAATCAATTAATTATTACTTAATTAAGCTATTGAATGCCTTTTTGAGGGTTTCAGGTGAGTTGAAGAAGATGTTAACAGGCCCAACAGGGTTACACCATCAAGACCAAAAACTTTTATACAAAGACAAAGAGAGGGATTCCAAGGCGTTTTTAGATACGGCCGGTGTGAAAGACAAATCCAAGCTTGTTTTAATTGAAGACCCGATTAGCCAAGAAAAGAGATTACTGGAAATGAGAAAGAATGCTAAACTGGAAAAAGCTTCTAAATCTATCTCTGAAATCAGCTTGGAGGTTGATAGGCTTGGTAATCAGGTACATATTATTGAGTACTTTTTAACTTATGAGCTTCATAAATTGTACTTAGAAAGTGTTGGATATTGTGTAGGTGTCTACTTTTGAATCTATAATTACTAAAGGTGGGAAAGTAGCAGAGAAAGATGTGCTTAATTTGATTGAACAGTTAATGAATCAATTGCTTAAGTTGGATGGTATTATGGCTGATGGTGATGTCAAATTGCAAAGAAAAATGCAGGTATTGAAACTTCAATTTCTTCTTCATTATATGCTTTGAGTTTGATTGTATAAAGTTTGGGATTTATTTGTTATTGTTTATGAAGGTGAGAAGAGTTCAAAAATATGTTGAAACATTGGATATGTTGAAGATTAAAAACGCCATGCCTAATACCAATGGAGCTCAATCCGAAACACAGAATCGACATAAGCATAGTGTTCGAAAACAAGAGCAGCAATCCAGGCAAAGATTAGCACCAATTCAGGAGCAACAATCGAGCAACTCGGTTTCTCATTTGCCAATCCATCAACAATACCAGCACAAGCACCAGCACCAGCAGGCATCTGGTCTGGTCGTAGTTACCACGAAATGGGAAACATTCGATTCATCCCCGGCAACATTGCCGGTCACCTCGACATCTACATCTTCATCAACCGCTAATAACTCAGCCCCACCGAAGTTCCCTTGGGAATTCTTCGATTAAAGACAGTATGCCACTATGTCCTCTTTGGTTTTTCATTTCATTTTTTATCTGTGTGAATGTGATTTGGGCTTGCTTCTTCTTCTTGTACTTAAGATTTTCTCAAGCAACCCTTTTCTTTTCTTTTTTTTTTTTTTCCCATTTTCATAAAATCTGTCATTAAGTTCATCATAAAAAAAATAAAAAAAAATGGGGCGCTTCCATCATTTAAAAAAAAAAAAAAAAAAAAAAGAAACCCTGTTTTTATTCTCTTTTATATTCCAGTCTGTAATGTCCTTTTGATGGGTGACAAACATTTGTATATTTTGTAGACTTTGCTAAATTAAAAGATACTATTAGCCACTAGGTTTTGCCTAATGAGTAGTAACCTCCATATTTCTATGGTTGCGCTTGGCTGAAATTGGGAAAATCTCAGTTTACTAACTGTTATAATGATGATGATGATAAAATATATTTATTAAATAATCTTTTGAGAACAGAGTTGAGTGGCCAATGAAGTCCTTGATAGTTTCAGTTTATATGCCATTGTTTATAGTGGGGTCTAGTCTACTTGTATTGACAAAAAGGGATTGGTGTAAATTGGAAGAGATTTGGGTAATTTTGTTTCACTAATATGTCCAATGATAGCCTAGTGTGATAAAAAAAAGTGCAAATTAGGGGAATGATGATAGGTGGGTTGATGTATGTTCTAATTTAAGATTACCTTTCCTTATTTGGTCCATGTTCTAAGTATTTTAGGCTATGATATAATAATACCTATAACCGATTAGTGACAAAATTTATATATGTTTTAAATTGATTGCTATCGATTTTAGATAAAATTATTATAAAAGTGATTTATACTAAAATTTTTTTTGACTAAATTAGTTATTATAGATTAAATAAAAAAATTTATTTATTTTTATAGTTAAAAATTGATCATTGTACTTTAAATTCAAGTCATGGTGAACACGTTGATAATCAAATCAAAACACAAAGTTGTCTATAATCTTTTTACTGTGAATATGATTGATTACTTTAGGAAAAAGTAGGTTTCTATTCTTAATTGTTCTAGAATTTTGAGTTTAGAATGGGTTTAATTCAATCATATATACGTGTTTCGAGATATAATTATAAATTTGTACCAAAAAGATAAAAAAGGTGAGAGATTTTATAAAGAGGTCTTGGGGGTTGTTAGTATAATAATTCAAAATGACATTGTCGGCAAGCCCCCTTTTTTTTTTTTTTTTCAAATTTAAAGACTCGAGCGTGGTTGGTTGAGACAAATATATTTAATGTTTTATTTTATATATATATATGAAGCATTTATACTCATACTTTTTTAGACTCGTAAACTTTGATACAAACTTGAAAATTGATAATATTAATTTGAATGTAAATTAAGTTTGACCATTATCGATTTTGAATATAGCTCGAATAAAAAATAATATAAGACTTAATTTCAAGATGATTCAAATTTAAAATTAATTTAATTTTAAATAATTTGAATAAGTAATTAAAAATATTTTGAATCTGAATAATCCGACTAAAAATTATGAATAACACAATCTAAAATTATTCAAACTTGAAACAATTGAACATATAATTACTAGAAGAAATAAACTTAAAATGACCTAAACTTAAGATGAATTATGAAATGACCTGAAAAACTTAAATTACTCAAACCAATAAATTATATAAATACAAAATAACTAGAACATAAAATGATATGAACTCAAGATAACTCGTTTAAAAGAAAAAAACTTGATTGACGATCCTAAATAATCCGAACTCAAAATAAGGTAAATTCAGAAAAAAAGAATTTATTTCCGTCAAAATAACTACTAGACACATTAAAATAATTTACTTTTTTATAAATAATATTCAAAAAAAAAAATAATAATAAAGCAAAAGTTGCTGTCTAGGCAGCTCATCTCCGTAAAACCTAATTTCTCCCAAGGGAAAGCAAGCGAAAACAAAAACAGGCCCCCTTCCAATTCTTGGGTTGCCATTATATGGTCAAAAAAATGAGGTGTCGATCTAAGATCCAATGGAAAATTAGTGATAGGAAAAAGAGTTGGAAAAAAGAGCGTGGGAGTTGAACATAGCTTTTATAAACATGAAACTGACATGAACTTCAATAATTGCAGGAGAAATGTCAATGTAATGTAGCAGAAGACTCCATCATAAAGGGTAGCTTCTCTAACTTTACCCTGTTCAAGCATCAAGGTGGCATAAAATAATGCATGTTTTATATATTTATATATGTATACGTTTGTTTATTCTAAAATTAAAATGGTGATTAAAGTTTAATATATTATTTGGCACTTTGATAATTTTTTTAATAATATTTATGTTATTTTTTGGTCTAATATGATATTTATATTTGACACAAGTTATATATTTTGATGCTTAAAAATTATGCATAAAACAATGCATGTTTAGTTTATTTTAAGACAAATTTATTTTTTTAGAAAGTGAATTATGTATTCTTTATAATTTATTTGTATTTTTTTATATATTATATAATTTTTTAAAATTTTAAAGTGATCACGTGACAGTCTTTGAGAGTATCACATTATCGTACTATAAATAAATTAAAGTTGAAGCACTAAACTAAAAAAAATCATCAAATTTTGAACAATAATCATACCGATTGAACTTTAATTTAGTTTACATGCAGAAAAGTGTAAATTCAAGCATGGAGAGGGTCAAGGTTTTATTATTGCCGACTGAGCAAAGGAGGTCCAACTAATAATGGTCGGCCAGTTCTTTAACTTTTGCTACTTGTATTTTCCTTTTTCAAATATTTGATGAAGGGTGATAACCATTTTAAGTATATATATTTTTAAAAAAATTATTTATGTTACAAATTAACTTAATAATAATTTAATTATAAAATTATTAAAATATATTTTTTAAATAAATATTGTATCGGGTTTTTTTATAGTTTATATAATTTTTTTAAAGATAGAATTACTTTAAAATATTATATTAAGGCTTGAACTTGGAACTTTAAGGTATTAATAATCGAAGAAGAGAATATTAAAGATTATTTTTTGGAATGTATTTGATTTCACTCGCACTGTGGGTGACACATATTTTAATTTTAATTAATTATATTTGGGTATTGTTTGATAAACTAAAAAAATATTAAAAAATTAAATGTTAGAATTTTTTATATTGACATCAATAAGCACACGGAATATTAATATAATGTTTGATAAATGTAAATTTTAAAATTTTAAATATTAAATAATAAATATTTGTAACAATAATAAAGTAGTTGATTTAAATTATTATTATTATTATTATTATTATTATTTATTTTTTCGAAGATTTTGATGGAAAAAATTCAATTAAATGATTTTTAGCATTTGTTACCAAATGGATAAAAAAACAAAATCAAACAACTCAAAATTTTAATTTTCATTGAATAACATTTGCAATGAATTATCAAATAGGCCCTTAACCCATATTCACTAATAAATATCTATTAATAATAAGCCCCTAATTTTTTTTATATCAATAAAAAATTAATATGAACTAAGCTATTAATAACAAAGGACTTATATTTTTTAAACCTTTTAAACGAGTCCTAATTAGGGATTCAAAGCTTAAACAATAATCATGGATTCATGGGCATCATGCAGGGTATTAAAAGGAAGCTAGACCTAGCCTCATTAGCTCTGTTGATTTATTGGTATTATGGGGTTTGGATTTTGGAAGTATTAAATTAATAGTAAGAGTAATATGATAATAAGATTATGGGATAGAATGTGAGGGATGTTACATTAATCTATTTGATTTATTTGGTTGTAATGTAAAATTTGGGTGTTTGGTTAACATAACGTAAGATTATTCCAAAGTTTTTATTGTTAGAAAGGCTTTACTTGCATCCATTCCTGACTCCATCAGAACTAGTCTCAAACTGCAAAACGGATAAGACCAACTGTAATTATTAAAAAGGTAAAAAGACCTCTCCAACTATCTCAAATTTGAAATTGAGCTAATTAATCTCTCTCAAAAAAATAAAAATAAAAATTGAAACAGTTTAATCCTTGTCAATTTTGAAAGTGAGCAACTGGAGACAATAAATCACGGTGTTAATGTCTTTCGTCAATTGTAGATAATTTTGATTAATATAGTAATAAATTTAGCCTTCAATGTTTACATATTTTGTCATTTTGACCTCATTTCTAAAAAATTCAATAAATTTGATCTTAACATTTACATAAATGCTATGGGATAAATATGTTAAATTAGGACCATATTGAAAATTGTGTAAACTTTGAGGGCTAGATTTATTATTATATCAATTAAAATCATGTACAATTGACGAAAAACATTAATGATGTGATTAATTGTCCTTAATTACTCACTTTTGAAATTGATTAAATTATTTTAAAATTTTTTAGAGGGACCAATTTGCTTAAATTCAAAATTGAGAGAAACTAGAGGAATATTTTTTAAATGTCCACTTTCTCTAGAAAATGGAAGGCCACTATTGTTTGTTTCCTACTTTTTTCTAGGGAGCCCGATTGATGTTTTATTTACACTTTAGGAGATTAAGGTTTTGTGGACATGGACTTCATTTCAGGCCCTCTTTTCAGTCAGGCTTACAGGAACATTTATTAGTGCAGATCATTGCAATTAAATCGTTTTATTAGTTAAGTGTTTAACGTTGAATCATATCTTATACTGTGATTGATCAGCTTACTGATCATGTAATTAAATTAATTATATATTTTCTTCGATGGTTAACTTTAGTAGCGTATCCGCGTCAGATTGAAAGTGTTGAAAGTTGTTATATAATTATAATTTGATTCAAAATTCAACCCGATTTAATAAAAATCGATAGACGTCCCAAAGGGGCTCTTTCTACCTCTGATTTGCTTCTAATTCTCTATTTCTAAAGAGTTTAACCACTCAATTCTATCTCTTTCCACAACCGTTGCATCAACATGCTGAATTTCATATATAGTAATATTCCATAGAAATGCATTAGAGCAAAGATCCACCCAAGTGGGTTGCCCAAAAAACTGGCCTATGATTCACCGCAATTCCTTTCATCAATCCTAGCTAATAAGAGGGTGCCACTATCTTTGTTGCTTCCATTATCCCCCTAATATTCCATTATATGCTACTTTTTTCTTGGCTTACGGAGGTGATCCATAATCTGAAAATGACCCTTTGTATATCTATCTTCTATTCTCAGAAATCTAACTTTAAAAAGAAATGTAGAGGTAGCCTAAGTATTTTTCGTACTGTGATATTTTCCAATGTTGTGAGAGAAATGACTCAACATTCAATATATCCAACCAAGGGCGAAGCCAGAAGAAATTTTTATGGGGGGCCAGATAAAATTTTAATTTTTTATAATTTATATCTTTATAATTTGTAAAGGATTAAATTAAATTTTTATAATATTAGGGGGCCAAAGTGCAATTTTACCTTTATTAATTTAAAAAATTTAAAAAATTTAAAAAATTTTAAGGGCCAAAATAAAAATTTTTTATTTTAGGGGGGGGCGGAGCCCATGCCAGCCCCCCCTGGCTACGCCTCTGTATCCAACAATCACAAACATCAAGGATTGCCATGCATGCACGGCTCGTGCTAAATAAGTATAAGTATATATTATATCATAAAAATTAAATTGTATAATTTTATGAGAATTTAAATACAATTTAATCATTTTAATAACTTATATATTTATAATTTTTAAAAGATTAAATTAAAAATTATCAATTTTAAAAGGAACTAAAATACAATTTTAACATATTTGCATGGCCTCCTGGGTAACGTAAATGCATTCGCCATGCAGTGCAACCCACTTTCTGCTAGTCTTCAAAAGTATTCCCTTTTAACCTGTTTTTCTTGATTATTCATTTTAATTTATTTGGATCTGATTGTAAAATAAGCATTGCACATTAATTAATTTAATTTAAAAAAAAATATTTGTTCATAAAAAAAGGCAGAAAAATATAATTATTATTTTTCTACAAACTATGATTCTATGAATCTAGTAACATAATCTTTTAAACCTTTCTAATGCCCTTTCGAATATACGACCTTTCATTTATGTTAAAAAGCTTTGACCAATATCAAAATCGTCCTTTGCCTTCACCAAAAAATAAATTGGCTCATACCATTAAGGGCAATTTGACCTAATTAATAAAACCCCATATCCGTCCAACATATTGATAATGCTATATATAATTTCTCTCATCAGTTTTCTTGGTTCTTTTTCAAAATTATGCAAACTATTTACTTACATTTTTTTCTTAATTTATTTCCTTTGTTTGCATATACATGTAATTTCTCAAAAAAAAAAAAAAAACTCAAATTTTGTATATATATGTAATTTTTCTTATCTCGAGAAAAAATATATATTTGAATGGTTTTGGATTGGTGCAATTTCATGAAAATGATATGTATTGCATGAACAATTCGCAGCGTTTTCGGATTGGCTCTTCTTTGCAACACTAATAATTAGATAAGTTTTTTTTTTTCCCTCCCATCTACTGATCTATTTTTATTCTTTAATTTTTGTTTAGAATCTATGTGGGATTTTATTTCAATTTTTTTCACTACAATTTAACAACATGGTTGGTACTTCCCAATATGTGCCTTGAATTTGATTGCAATTATACATAATAAATCTTTTAAGGTATTTACTTTAATTTTTTTTATATATATTAGAATTTGTATGAATTGTTTCTTGGATACACACATAGGAAGTAATTGTAAATTTAACTAATAAATTAGATAGTTAGGTGGATTGAAAACTTATGTGTTAAAAAAAATTAAATTGTTGAACTTTTAGCGATGAATTTGTCAAGTATTAAATTTGATTAGGTGTTATTTGATAAACTGAAATTTTAAGTGCTAAAAAATTTAAGTATTGAATTTTTTTATAATTGCTAAATATATATTATCTTGTCTGATAAAAGTAAATAATGATTTTAAAAAATTATTTATTTCTTAGTTTTAATCTTATTAATATGATGTTTATATTATTTTGGGTAGTTTTGGGTAAAAGATAAATGTGGTAATTTCAATATCTCATTTCTTTAGAAAACGATAATCTATTTCAATATTTTAATAAAATAAAATCAACTTAACATTTTTCACGTTAAGTGATAAGTAGCTACCTACTTATCTTATTCAACACTTTTTTGTTGTAAATTTTATATTAGGTAAAAAAATTTAAATGATTATCAAACACATTTAAAATATAAAAAATTTCAATGATATATCGTTAAATAAATTATTTAGTATGGTATTAAAAATTGGGTGTTAAATATAAATATGAAGATAAATGTAATATTTCATAAAAAATGTTAAATTATAAAAATCTTACTTTTTGCCATTATTCGTATTCCATCTAGTGTTATTCAAATAAATTCAAATTTTGAATAACATATTTTTATTGAAAATGAGAATGAAATATTTGAAATAATTAAAAAAGTATGTATAAAGTTATATTTTGATATTCCACTCCTTATCTTCTTAATCTTCAATTAATGTTGATGTGTAAATATAATATAAAAAAAAAACATTTTTGTTATTATATTTTTATAATTTGCTAAAACTTGTTGTAAGGGAAGACTTAATTAAGCAAATAAAAATATGGCTTAGTTGAAGGGCATGTGATTATGAACGTCACCTATGATATAAGAACATGTACGATCAATGTTATTATAATAATATACAAGTATATTTCATCAAACATAGGATTTTGTCGAATCATTTTGCTTAATTGTCACATTTGAGATTAGGGTTTATGTTAATAGTGATTGTTTATTCTTTTTTTTTTAAAAAAGAAAAACCCTTTTCTCTTTTGCTATTATAATCATTAGATATTTACATACACTTGGGATTAACAAGCCAGAGATGAAAATTAAATTTAATTATGATATAGTAAATATATATATTTGTTAAAATGATTGATTAATAACAAGTGGGGGAGAAGCAGAGCTAATTTATTAGTAAAAAAAAAAGAAAATAGTTTGCCAGAAATCAAGTAGGATTCTCGAAAATACAATATTTGGCGGAAGATCTCTCACATTATTGATTTTTGAGTCACACAAGTGATCTTATTAATTGTTATATGTGTTCAACACAAGTGATTATATTTTATATATACATATAATATATGCTAGCAAAGGCATGTGATTACCAGTTTATAGGCTGATCAACCCTAAGCCAAGTTGGTTTAGAATGTTGGGTGTACTTGCTAGCTAGCTAATTAATCAAATTAGTACAATACTTATTTATTCATTACCTCATGAAGATTAATATTTTCGGGAATTGTAATTGTTTTTATTGATAATATCAATCATGAATTTTTTTTTTAGTAGTATAATATATCTTATCACTACACTCAATACTTATTAAATTTATATAACTAAATTAAAATTTTAACTTTCTCCCGCTCCAATTCTTTCTCGAGTTCGATTTTATTTAAATCCAACTTGAGAACTTAATACTAATTACCTTTGGTGAGATTGTAGAGTCATAATCTTGATCAAAGATTTGCTTCATCATCATCCTTCATAAACGACCTTAATTATTTATATAAATGTCCCTTCCAAATTCATAAGAGATGACAAATAATCAATGCCTTATAATTTAAGCCAAAAGATATATAATTAAGGAGCCCCAAAATTTAAATTTATTGTACCAAACGTATCACCCTATTGGACTGTGGCTTGTCAGAATCTTATAATATAATTCATTTGCTTATGTATTTTGCAGATTCGAGCCATCTGGAATCTAAGCATGTTTGATGGTGAATCTTGTCTTTTTTATTATATGAAAATTTTATTTGCATTTTATGGACTACATTTCGAGGCTCCCAACAGTTTTCAGCACTATTTTACTTTCCACATTTTGATGCTTCGCAATTCTAAAGAGGTAACTGCATCTGCAAATCATATGTTGTGTTTTAAATGGTAAAACTACCATGGAACCCCTTGTATCAAGAGCTAGATTATATTTTGCCCCACTACTAAAAAAATGAGAAATTAGTCCCTGTACATTATATTAAAGAGCAAATTGGTCCTTTCTGTGAAAAATTCCACCCATTTGTATTGTTAAAAAATTGGCGTGATTGATGGAATAATCAAACAATGACGTGTCATGTGCCATATGTACCTCATGCTGACATACAGGGATAAATTTTTAATAAAAAGACCAGCTTTTTAGTCTGACGTATGAGGACTAATTTGCTATTTTTTTAGTAGAGGGGGCAAAGTGCAATCCAACTCCTAGTATAGGGGTTCCATGTTACTTTTACTGTTTTAAATTGATAATTACAATTTAACTAGGGTTAATATATTATTTGGTACTTTATTTTTAATTTGGTACTTGAGCTATATTTTTATCACAATTAACCACCTATGTACTTTTTACTAGAACACATTGAATTTTTTTTTTTTCGGCTCAGTTGATGTGAATATAGTAATAATAGGAAGTCGTTGGTAAATACCAACCACTTTCCTAGACAAAAATTACAAAACACCCAGATAAACAAGGTATAACAAAACATCCATCACATGTGCAAACTACAAATAGATAAAAAGAAAATAGATCACCACCAAGCTTTAAATAATGCTGATCTTCTCACCCCTGCTATAGCCAAAGTTGCAGCCATACCATTACCTTGCCTATAAACTAATGCAAAGTGAACATTAACCAGATGGTTAATACAACGATCAATACCTATGAGAAGATTCCACATTGAACATTGAAGCTGAACTAAGGTACCAAGTTGAACTTAGATATCAAATGATATATTAACTCTTCCAACTAGGAGTATGCTTGAAGTTATTGCTTATGTTATAACAATTGTGAATAGGGTAATTATCTGATACATCGTCTATGGAGTTTTTTAAACTCCACAAAAAAAATTAAAAGTATGATAAGTGTTACTTTTATTTATATTTATATTTTTTACTATATCTTATAATATATATATTTGTTACACTTTATACTTGACCAATTACTTTGTAAGAACATTTCTATTTATACCAATAATTAGTAAGTCCACTCTTTTTTTTTTTTTTTTCATTTTTAATTAAAATATAGATTCCATCTATTTTTATACAAACAAAAAATTACATTCCTATGGATAAGGAGAAAAAAATCTACCAACACATGGATCCAACCTTAATTCTCGTAAGTATATATTTGTTCATTCACTCTCTATATAGATGATAATTACCAAACAGCTTTTGCAGTATTTATACTATTATTTAAGAGTTTAATTAAATTAGTGTGATTGATAAATCGAATTTTAAATTAGTTAAAAAATTATAAAAAAATATTTTACATATTATTATAAGCTTATTTTTATATTTTTATATAAAATCTAGAAAAATATATATGCTATAATCTTTAATAACTCAATTTTACCATACCAAAACTTCATTTTTTTTTTTATCGATTTTCTGTAAATATATTTGTTACATAGATTGTTTTTCCCTTACACATAATGAATGTGTTATAATCTAAATTAAATAATTTACATCTTGTAACCATTGGATCCATAAAACATTAGATTATAAGCAGGCAGGAGTATGATTTATGGCAGTATATATAGATCACCGCATGTGGAAATATAGTTGTTTTATATTTTTATTATGATAATAGGAGTTATAAGTGTTTATATAAATGTATAATATACATAGTAGCATTTTATTTATTAATAGTAGAAATATGAATGACTTCAACGCAAATAATAAGTCAAAATTATATATGGGGAGTTGTCTGAGGGAGAAAGTCAAAACAATATTGAATTATATAATTTTAAGAGACATCAAAATACAATTTTTATTATCATATAAATTTATAGTTTCATAATTTAAATTAATATTTTATCGAAGAGCTAGAATTTAATTATTGTATTAATTAATAATTTTATAATTATAAAGAAACAACCTCATTAATGAAATAAAAGATGGTCAATGCATCAAATATTAAGGTTTTTAAAAATATACTCTAAAAGCACTTTGTCAATGAAATCCTTAATTTCCGTAATACTGTCCAAAGAAATTAAGGAATAATGGCATATAATCTTTATTCTTTAAGTTCCAAAATCAACTGAGAGATTTTCTAATTCCAAGGTTTTAGATCCCAACTTTAGGATAGGTTATTAAGTGGATTAATATATATATGGGTTAATTTTTAAAGAATAACTATATAAATTTCAATTTTATACATGTGTCGATTTTTATAAATTATAAATTTCATTATTGATATAATTACATTTTATGTTTATATATTTAAATAATTATACTTATAAAATTAATGTGTTTTTAAATGTGTACAGTTAAAGAAAAATCAAAGTTAATACGTATAATTACTCGAAATAAAAGTTCATATATAATTTTGATATTTATCTGTTTTATAAAGTGTATATATATATGTGTATGTTTTTTATATTCTTCATGTCTATTTTATGGTGGAGTTCGTGGCTGTCCCTCCCAACAATATTATCTTCAAGGTTTAAACATGTGTATTCCTCTTGGGAGTGTAATGTGCATTACTATTACACCCAACCACTTGTTGATTTAAAGTATATATAAATTATGATTATTCGAAGTGCATCAAGAGTCCTTATACTTCTATGTAAAAGTAAAAATTGCTTCAAATTAGTTCTTCTACATTAAAAAATTATTCAAATCATGATACTATTACAATTTGACATTAAGTTACTAATAATTTAGACAAAATATATCTAACCCAACTAATTTACTCATGACCCGATTCGACTCATAAAAAAAAAAAAACCTAATCATCCCCCAAAAAATCATGTATTTTTTTTTCAATCATACAATAGTTCAAAAATACATGAATTATTTTCATAGGGATGGTTGGATTTTTTTTTTTTTATGGATTGAGTCATGGGTAAATTAGTTGGAAAAGATATATATTTTGTCTAAATTATTAACAACTTAACGACATATTAGAACAGTGTCATGATTTGGATAAAATTTTTATATATAAAGATTGATTTTGATTTTTTTATATTACATTTAAAAATCTAAAAATTAAATAAATATAATACATATTGTGATTTTAAATACTCACAGTATATACTCAGAAGAATTCATTAAGAT
Organism: Gossypium bickii; assembly: GCA_025503065.1. Taxonomy (NCBI): domain Eukaryota; kingdom Viridiplantae; phylum Streptophyta; class Magnoliopsida; order Malvales; family Malvaceae; genus Gossypium; species Gossypium bickii. The sequence goes on from CP106716.1 coordinate 116,397,824, forward strand.
TTAAGGAAAATAGTACTCGTGAATAGCTTAGGATCACACACGCATTTTAAAATTCGGTTTACTAGAATCAATAAAATCTGGTCCAATAAACATTATTTATTTATAATTAATTATCTTAAATTTTGCTAATAAGTATTCTATTAAAATTAGGGTTCTAACGTGTATTCCAATGATATTACTATTATTAAATTCAAAAGATAAACAATACATAAATTTCCTTTTTCTACAAAAGCCACCTTAACTACTATATAATATCATTAAGTATATGTTGACTAACATCATCCCTTATAAAAATTTATTATTCAAAATTTGAAATTCTGATCCGGTACAAGTTAAAATGTTAAGTTATGCTATTAATCTTGTATTATATTTGACTTGTAAATTTTGTATATCTTTTTTTAATTTCATCAATTTTAATCTCTATACTTTTCAAGGTTTGAATTTTCAGTCTTGATCTAAACAATATCAATTAAGTTCATTAGGTCAAATTTTACTATCAGTCTTGTACTATTCATAATCTGTGAATTTAATCTATGTTATTCAATTTGATCATTTTTTTCTTTTTCTTATACTTTTCAAATTTCAAATTTTCATTTCTCACTTAAAATGGTAGTCGCTAAATCCCTTAATTCAAATAATATGACTTTTTGTGTGAGTATTATTTGTAAATAATAACAAGCCAACATTGCATTAAAAATAGAAAAATATAAGGACTAAAAATAATTAAATTATAATACAAAGACTAAATCCATAATTTACACAAATTTAACTTGGTTATTATGTTAAATTATTTAAAATATGAATTAACTATACCAAACATCTTAAAATTATGACCCTCATTCTAAATCGATCTTTACAATTCAAAATATTAATTCTAATTACACCACTAAACTATCTATATTATATCCATCAAGTCCCTCCGTTGTTAAAACCATTTAGTTTAATTTTACGATTAAATTGATCGATTTTAATGATGGATGACATGATTGATATAGTTTTAATAGTTTCTTAAGGACCAATTTAAAATGAAATTTATAAATGTGAGATGCTTAGTGCAATTAACTCTTAAAACATTGTTTAGTGAAATCAATGTTAAGCACAGAGTGTAACTTATTGACTTTCAAAACTCCAAAATTAAGGTTTAAACATTTAATACAATATCTCTAATAACAACCAATGTAATGAACGCTTTGTCTTACTCTACTTTTGGAGGTTTATACGAGGTTAGGTGTGTTGATGTCACGACAACTTTCGCATGTTTACTGTAATAACACGACACAAATTTTAAGATCTCGTGAAGAATTTTTAAGTTCTAGGCTAAATAACTATATATATATTATCATAAACTTAGTTTTTCATATAAAAATAACATTCAAATATTAGTATTTGTATATAAACTCCAACATTTATTTCTTGGGTACAAATTTTAGGAAAACCGTAAATTATTTTCAACAATCTCATTTCATTATTTTTTACGGTAAATTATTAAAATAGTCACTTTTGTTTGTTTTGGACTACATTTTAGTAACTTATATTTAAAATGTTATGTTTTAGTCACTTATGTTATCGTTTTGTTACGAAAATGATCACTTTGTTAAGATTTGTTAGAATGTGTTTTAAATGCCTACATAGATGTCCAATTAGGATGAGAAAAACATTACTTATTGTCATATATACAGAAAAACATGAAAAGATGGACACCTTTTTGCAAAAAAAAAAAAAAAAAACCTATAATATCTGAACCCAAAATCCAAGTAAAGAATAAAAAAAACCCATTACTTACTGTAATTCATGCTTAGACCCTCCATTGAATCGATAATTTATTCTTTCATTTTGAATAAAAAATCCAACCGATTGATGGAGCATTAAATTTGATTTCTATTGTTTCGATTCAACAAATATTGACTATGAAAATGGATGGTTTTTTCAGTCAAAATGGAAACGAAAGCTAAAAGAAAAAGAGACTAATAGTTCTTTCTTTCTCGTTCAATGATTAATATGATGCATTGGTTCTAATTAATTCGGGAAACCAAATTAACATTTTTCTTTAATTAATTTAAAAAATTCAATTAATTAAATTTATTTAATTAAAAAATCAATTAATTTACTTGGCTGGACATCTACGTTGACATTTAAAACTTATTTTAACTGCCATGTCGGACTGCCATTTGAGAGGTAACAGATATAAATGACTAAAATATAATCGAGATAAACAAAAGTGACTATTTTAATAGTTTACCTTTACTTTTAAGCATTTATTTGTTTGAGAAATTTTTTTCTAAGATAGTTATAGGCTAAGTTCAAGGAAGTAATTAAACCTAAAATTATGCTCTAATTTAGCTATTATTCATTGATTTTTTTTCCAAGAATGTGATTAATTTAAATAAAACATGGACTTTGCACATTAATTCATTACAAGCCTGATTGAGTGGAGTGGACGATTATGGGCTGTTAAAAATAAAATGAACAACTGTCACTTTATATTATGAGTCCTTGTAGTTCTACAAAATTAAAAATTTAGTCCAATCATTATTATTGATAATAGTTTTTGTAAAAAAAAAAAGTCTACTTAGTATATTTATTTTTCATCAAATATGTCACATCAGATGATAATAGTTTAATGAACATTTAATGGTAAATTTCGATAAAAAATAATATCAATGTTGAAGACACAAAATTTTTAAAGAAAAAAAAAAGAAATTTAATTCTTTTAATCTTTTAAATATTAGGTCTGAATCTCAAATTTTATGTAAGTAATATTTTAACCTATAATAAAATTGCCTTTGGAACATTGTTGTACAACTGTTAAAAAAAAAAAAAAAACAAAAAAAAAACAGGGTACGTTACGGAGAACAGGAAATAGCATAGCATAATACTTGAAGTTATATTTTGATAAATTAATCAAAGTATATCGAAAAATCCGAAAATAATTAATTGGACTGAATTTTTTTTTTACCTTAATCTATACAAGGTAAATATATAAAATTTTTTTTAAAAAAAAAGTTAAATTAAACTAAGCAATAATGACCCAAATCCTCTAATAAAGAAATAGAATCCTGCTTGATTTGTGCTTGGTGTGGATTCTCGTGTAATTTGCTGTCATCATCAGCATCATCATCATCATCAACAGCCACTTGAGTTCCGGTCAGTTTCATGGCTCTTTCAGCTTCAAAATCCCAATCTGTTCGAACCAAAACCAGTAACATAGTGGCCATACACGACACTTGAGCTGCCAACATTCCAAGCCATAACCCTTTAAAATCAAAACCAGCAAAAAAAGCTAACCATACAGCAACCGGCATACCAACAAGGTAAAAACAACCCAAGTTTATATTAGCACCGTATTTAGGCCTTGCTGTGCCTCGAAGAACGCCGCACCCGGTTGTTTGTGGGCAGTTGCCGAGTTCACATAACCCGATTATAGGTAAAACAAGTGAAGTTAATGCAATGATATCTTTATCGGCTGTAAACATGGTAGCCCATATGTTTCTCACCAGTACAGCAAAAAGGAGTGCTGATAAGCCCAGAATGAATCCACAGTTTAGGCCTACAAAGGCGGCGAGTTTGGCCTTTTTGGGCTGGTTAGCACCGAGTTCATTGCCGACTCTTGTTGATACACTGAAGCTTAATGAAGATGGGAATATGTATATCAATGCTGTTGTTTGAATCAAAATGCCCATTGAAGCAACTGTTGCTTTGGGGTTTAAAAGTAAACCACATAAAAGGATCATAATCTCGTACCACCACCATTCAAGACAGACCGAAATACAGCTTGGTATGGCTAAATTCAGTAAAGATTTCCATTCTTTAAAACACTCCATTGAAAACCCTCCCCATGTTCTTTTATGGACACCAAAGTAAAGGATATAGATTATCAATGAACCAACTAGGTTGATATTGGTCCAAACCCCACTAAGTGCAACCCCTTTGATGCCTAATTTAAGGTGTGTTACAAGAAAGTAATTGATGGGTACATGTAGAAGAATAGATAAAATGGCACAACATGTTAAAGGGAGAGTTATTGATTGGGTTCTGAGATAAATCCTCAATGGGTGTAAAAGAGATTGAGCTAAAAGATCAGGGACTGAATAAACAAGATACCGTTGTGCTTCATTAGCTATACTTCCATCTTGACCACAGACTATCAATATGTTCTTCATATTCATCCATAAAACAGAAATAGGCAATGATGAAGCAAGCAACAAAAGCACTGTCCTTTGTAAGGTGATACCTAAAAGGGTATATTTTTTAGCACCAAAAGCTTGTCCACAAATGGACTCCATCCCCATAGCAAGACCTGAAAGAATAGAATAACCAGTGATATTGGCAAAACCAATGGCGAGTGAGCCACCAGCCAAGGCAAGTTCACCGAGTCGGCCGAGAAATAACATGGAAATCAATGAACGGGAATATAACATTAGACCGGTTAGGATCATAGGGAAAGCAATATTAGCTATGGAGATGGCTTCTTTCACTGCAAGAGAAACAGAAAAACGACTGTCTAGCTTTTTTTGTGTATGGATTGTTGGGGTTTTTCGGATTAAAGATTCGTAAACATTGAATGACCCTTTAGAGTCGTTGATTGAAAGAAAGGAAGGAATATTTGAATCATCATCATCACATTTGCAGGAAGATGTAAACTGGCACATCTTTTTTGCTATATGTGAAGACGATACGAGAGATAATTAAGGAGGGGATTGTATAAAGAGGGAGTAAAGGGGTTTTATAGTGGGTTTTTGTCACACGCACTGGCACCAATACAAGGGCATATATAAATATATATATATAGATTGTAGGTTCGTAAATGTCGTGTTGCTGATTGGGACCGGCATTGGCAGTAGGGGTTAAAAAGAGAAAGAAAAAAAAGAAGAAAAAGTTTACTACTTTATCAACTGGGATTCTAGATTAATAACTTGGTTTTCTTTTAATGTCTATAATTTTTTCAATTTAATTTTTATATTTTTAGGGTTAAAAAAACATTACGCTGATGTTGGCGTATGACCTTATTTATCTTATATACCGTCAATAAATAATTTAAAATTTATAAAAATATTTAAAAAATTTAAAAAAGTTAATAAGAATTTTTTTTAAAAAAAATAAAGAAACGAAAGAAAGCATATAGTACACATGAATTGCCATGCATATTACCATGAGTTAGTATTTCTGTTAAAAAAATAATTCAACTCTTTTGAAATATTGATAGTCAAATTTGACTCTTTTTAAAAGGTTGAGGGCTAAATTGATAAAAAAATGTAAACATTACAGGCTAAATTTATCATTATGCATTTTTTTCTTTGTTTATGTTTGGCTTAAAGTGTTTCCAACCCAAATCTTCAATCGGTAAAAACACTCTTTCAATTTCTCTCAATTTTGATATTGAGTAAATTGGTCTCTTTAAAAAATTAAAGCAATTTAATATTTATCGATTTCAAAAGTGACCAACTAAAGGCAATTAATCACAACAGTTTCTGTCAATTATACATAATTTTGAATGATAGAACAAATTAAGCCCACGATGTCTACATATTCAGTTAATTATTCTAAAAAATGTATAAATTTAAAAAAAAATCTAAAAAATTCAAACAAGAATATGTATATAAAAACTTTTGCTTCAAATATATATAAAAATGAACAGATTGTATAAACTTCAAAGGCTAAAATTATTATCATACCAATTAAAATTATGTAAAATTGATGAAAAATATTACTGTTGCGATTAATTGTTATTAGATGCTCATTTTTAAAATTAACAAAGATTGACTTACTATAATTTTTTTAAAAGAGATCAATTTGATCAATATCGAAATTGAGGATACCGAAGTGGGTTTTTACCAATATAAGGGGGTTTTGCAAAACAATATACATAAACTGTATGCAAGATGGATTAAAAAAATATAAGGAAAGGAGTAAAGGAGTCAAAAGTGGTATTGTGGACGTTTTCGGGTACAAGATGTTCCTACAAACATAGGACAAAAACAACACATTAGGATTCCATTTCATACATATTTATTTAAGAACAGATTCATATTTTTTAATTAACGGGTAAATTAACACCTAAAGCCATCATTTTAAATATATTACTTGTAACTAGAATGGTAGATTTTCAATTTTAGCCCTATACTACATTCAAATTTTAGATTATATAAAAACGGTCAAATTTCAATTTTGATCATTGTGTTACACTCGAATTTAAGATTCAGTCTTTGTTCTTCAACTTTTTGACATAATTTGATATCTCAATTTTTTTACAATGTCATTGATTAGAGTTAAAATTCTTTTATTAAAACTTTTGGTGTTGAAAATAATTATTATAATTTTTTTTCTAAAAAACTCTCATTCGAAATCGTCACGATAAAATATTCTTTTTCCTACTGGAATAGAGTTCTTGAGAAAATTTGATGTCAACGTTTTGATTGAAATGATTAACAATATTAACTATTTAAACTAACTAATGACATTATAAAAGTAGATAGATAAAATTATGTTAAAAATTAAAATATATAGATTAAATCTCAAGTTTCAAAAAAGTCTAGAGGCCAAAAATATAATTTGGCCGTTGTCTTATAATGTAAAAAGAAAAAAAAAAGCAACGCAAATCTAAAAGAAATGAGAAGTAGCATGTTAGTTTCTAAAGCTCTTAGAGTGTTCAAATTATATATAATTTTAATCGAAGAGTTAACGATATTAATTATTTGAACTAATTAAAAACATTATAAAAATATAGAGATTGTATTATATTAAAAATAAAATATATAGATTAAATCTCAAAATTAAGCATATAAGAAGGATTAAATCAATATATAATCATTTTCGTATAATGGAAAAAAGAAGAAGAAAGCATTGAGATTGCCACGTGGCAGCATTAGGTCCTTCCTTATATATAGTTACGTAGATGTGCCAAAAGAAATCCTTAGTAGGATCATTAATATTGTCTCGACACTAATGGAATTTTTGTTACATTTCTTTAACGTAAGGTTTAATGTATATTATAAAAATAAAACTTTTGCCACCCTTTAAAGAGTTGTTTTTCACACCACATTTACAACAACAATAATAATTATTAGTGGCATTTAGCTGTTTCCATTTTATATATCTGTTTATAAACTATTCATATTTAATATTTGTGATTATTTCATAAAATGATATTCTTTTTTTATTTATGAGTTTAGGAAAAATTAAAAGTAGTTTTAAGTATTATATTAAAAATAATAAATATAATCAAAATCTATAATAAATTTATTAAAAAAAATCGAGAGGGGCCGTAAATAGATTTTGGTTTATATTTTGTTGGTTTATATTTAAAAGGGGGCATGTACTTTGAAACCCCATTTAGGGTTGTTCCTACTATGTTTGGGAAAATACCCAAAGTCAAAATCAGCTTTTTATTTTGTTTTCTTTTGTTTGTCCTTTATAATTGATACAGGTAAAACTATAGTGAAAGTTTTTATAGCATCTGCTAGATTGTATTTTTTTTCTTTTTATTTATAAAAATGACAGTTTAATCTTTATACATTAAATTAAAGAGCATAATAGTTTTTCTGTTAAAAAAATTATTTATTTTTATTGTTAAAAATTAGTCTATTTACATCAGAATTAGTTACACGTGACACACAATGTGTAATTATATGATTTTTTTTTTTGTTAGTTATATCAATTATGATGAAATTTTTAACAGAAAAAATCGATTTACCTTTTGATATAAATATAATGACTAATTTACTTATTTTTTAAGTAGATATACAAAATACTTCCAGAAAGTTTTATAATACTCATATGGATTTATACACTACCGATAATTCCTATTACTAAAACTCGCTACGTGAGTTGTACGGTAAACATCTTCATCCAATGGACGTACAAAGTCAGCTTTATTTGTTTTTAGAGGTCCTAGTTTTGGCACTAAAAAAGAACATTGCCAAGTGGATGGCAGTGATGGTTCCACATATGAGTGGGTTGGTATAAGCCCTCGGTTTAAGGCCCCCCAAAAATAAATGAACGTGGACTAAAATAAAACGTGTGGAAAATTCTTCAAATTGAAAGAATGTTGCATGCTATTGGACCTATTTTTTTTTTTTTATGCCTTGACCATACGAAATTTGAGTTCCCATTTCTTTTGGAAAGTGTTTATATATTATATAAAATCTATTCATTAATTATAAAATTTTAAAAATTATGAAGGAGAGTCAAATAATTAATATAGCCTGTAACTTTTTCATTATTAATTTTTTTAAAAAAATTATTCATTGTGTGAACTAAGTGGCCTTCTATGACGACCAAAGAAAGTAAAACGACGACAAAAGTGGGGACGAAGGGAAAATCAAAATGCATGGCCCGGTCAATGCCTATAGACTATATATAATATAATATAAGATTGTTTTCCTCTTTTTTTTTTTTCTTACGTTTTTCATAATTTTCTAGAATCAGAAAATTGGTAGATTTTAAAACTATTTTATGATTTTGGATTTTTTAATGGGAAATTTAAAATTTTCTAAATTAATTGAAAACAAACTATTCCACAAGAACATAGTAAAACTTGAATAATAAATATAATTATCGCAACTCAAACTTAAGTTACACTTGGGGTGGTGAACAACCTAACTATTATGCATCACATAAGATTCTTAATTATGTGTATTTTTATTTAAAGTATAAACAATTTATTGTTATTTTTGGTATTAAAGGGAATACAATACTAAATAGTAAATTATATGATTGGTCCTTAATTTCAATTTTTTAGTAATTTATTCATAGAAAAGAAGATTATATATGTTTGCAGTCATAGTTAGAGTGGTGAAGTGGACTTGAATTCAATGCCGATGCCAGAGCAAGTACGGAATTGATCCCCATGGGAAAATTTTCCTTTAGCCTCTCCCAAAACTTAAATAATTTATTTTAAGTATATTATGAACAGAAAATTGCATTTTCAGTCCTTCATAAATTAACAAGACAGTTTTATGTTAATCGTCTCTTTCCCGACTTAACTTCTTGTGGTATACACTAAGTTTGTGATAATTGAATATTCAATCTTAATTTTGGTAATTAATCTTAATATTGAAAACATAATAAGATATCAATGGAAGAAGCTGCCCTACAATCATAAGAAAAAGGACATCATTGATTAACGAGTAATGAGGCTTGGATTGTTGAAATTTGATTTAAGAGGTCTTTTTATTTATCCTCCGTTGACCCACACAAGATCTCAAATGTAAATCAAATCTTGATAAATTATGTAAGATAAATAATTAATTGAATTTTTTAAGCAGAATGTTGGGTTTGGAACTTTAATTTATTTTGATATTAAACTTTTTTTTTTTTTTTTTAACTTTGATACTTAAATTATTATTTCATTACCCGATTTAATCACCAACTTATTTATGATGTCAAAAGAATGTGTTACATGACACCTCCACTAATATAGAATGTGCAACACATGGTCTGTATTTATTGAAATTAATATATATACATCAATTCCAAAAAATAATAAATAAGTTAAAAAACTAATTTTTTTTTAAAATATATATACCATTAAAAAACTATTTTTTTAAAAATATATATACCATTGACTTTCACTGGGTGTTTACCATCATTGTCCAAAATTTATTTTAATTTTTAATATTTTTAAAATTTTAATATTTATTTGTAATAGAATTTTTTTTTCATTTTTTCTAGAATGTTTTGTTTTTCGATTTTTGAGTTATACTTTTACAGTTTTGAATTTTTAGAAATTTTGTGGTATTTTCTAGAAAAGTTAAAATTATTACAATTTTTAATAGAATATATGTTTTGAATTTTATTTTTAAAATTTTCTTAATTTTAGCTATTTTTTCAATTTATATATATATTTATATTGTAATTTAAATTTGTGTGGCTGACTTGAGATTAAAAAAAGATTATCCAAACTTAAACCAACCTCTAAGTAATAAAAACTATTCCACTATTATTCAAAGGTATTTTTTTGTATTTAATATATTATTTTACTTAATTAATTACATTTTTAATATTATACTTTAACACTAACATTTCTCTTTTTCTTCAATTTCATAAATGTAATAAATTAAATAAAATAACATTCTCAAAATAAATAATTCTTAATTGACCTACAAACATTTGTTAATCAGACCTTTAATTAATTCTTGTCCATTGCCAATCACTAATTTAGTTTGAGAGCAAAGTCAAAAAGAGGATTCTAAAACATTCTTGGCCACATTTAATAAAATTTATTCTTAAAAAATTGATACAAAGGAATTTATTCGATGGACAGAAAATCATTGAAAGATAAAAGTGATTGAAATGTGAATGTTGAGAGAGGATTAACGAAGAAAAGAGAGAGTTTAGAATACCTCTTACTTTGGTGGCAATAAACCGATAAACTTAGGTTTCGAGTTGGTGATCATTGGTATATAACACAACATATATGATCTCTTTTCAAATTTGATTGATTATAATTGTAATTGTTTAAACTTCATTAAATGTAATTGTAATAAATCTCCATAAAATTTGTTAAATATATATATATATTAAAAAAAGTGTGAATACAAATTAGTATATACATGTAAAAACATCTAAATTCTATGATAAGTGCCTACTTTATTAAAGATTTGATTAGGATCTTTGGTGAGTCATGGACAAAATAAAATATGGTTCAAAAAAAAAAAAAAAAGGGAGAGAATTATATCTACTTAAAAGTCTCAAATTGATTTTTTATTATATAAATTAAGGTGATTGAACTTAGGTTTGAACACTTCTAAGACAAGGTTGCTATTAAGATTGTTTTCACTTTTAGTCATCTTTTGTTAAAGGCCAAAGCATTGTTAGATATTTGCTTTGTTAGCTTAACCTTTTACTTTGCTAAAACCCACATTCTCATTTGACCCGGATTATTCATCTAAGCTTAAAAGATTGTCCGATATTTAAGAAAGTTTAATAAAAACAAATATTAAACTTAAAAATGAGCTTCAACAAAAAAAATGTTTAAAATATAATTCAGACTTAGATTTTAATATATAAAATTTAGGTTCCATCGATTGAATCTATTTATTTAAAATTTAAATATAGCATAAATATTAAAAGATATTTTCAATAATTTATTTTTAGAAATTTAGATATACTATAATGGTAGTAAAATAACATATATTTACTAAATATTGATAAAAATTAAAACATACGAGTCTAAATATGTTCAGATATGTCATTTACAAATATGATCAAACTTGAGAAAATATTAAAGTTCCAATTTGGGTTGAGGTAAACTTGTACAATTATGAATGATATTACTATCATATATGATCCCGGTTGAAATTCGATCTGGTCCAGCTCACACGGCCATCTCTACTACCTACTACCAACATGGAACACCTTTGTTAATTATTATTATTATTTTTAACCATTAGGTTTTAGTTGGTTTCTTGTTTTCCAAAATGTAAAAGTTTGAAAGATTGGAGGAAAGTGAAATAAAGGCGTCTTTGAAACATAGATTTAATATGACTTTCAATCTTAGTATCTTTCTTCCTTTATTTTCGAGCTACAACAATCCTTTGAAAAGATTGAACCCCAAAGAAAAAACGATCCTTTGAAAAGTAATAAAAAGCACTAAGCTCATGGAGATGGTGGTTCATCCTCTGCTCTGATTTTCCAAAAGCAAAAGGCGACATTCATATTTTATTCATCTTTTTTTAGGGAAAGTTTTTGTTTGTTTTTTGTCTTTGGTAGTGCATGAAATATCTCAATTACATACAAATATTAATCAATATTGTGATTTTTTATCTTCACTTTATTATTGTTTTTTCTTGGTCCCTCGATTGCTGGACAAAAAGTTATTTGGATCACCATAAAATTTAGAATATTAATATTTTTAATAAGTTGATACAGTATAAATGGTTGAAAGATAATGGCGGTTCACATGGTATCATGCAGAGAGCTGTTATGACGTTGTCGAAGATTCTAGTTTTAGAAATATAAGCTTGACATCCTTAAGTTCTCTCTAAACTCTAGTAGTTCCTTATGTTGTCCATTGTATTATACGTTCAGTGTTGGGGGAAGTTAGAGAATGAGTTATCTAGATCTCTTGCACGTGTGTTTGGACATGACTAACAAATTACATATGGTCTAATTTGCATGGTAATTAACTCATAAGCTAAACAAGTGGCACCCAATATTTGCTCTCTTCACGGGATCCACTCATTTGGCAAGGTTCCTTTAGCCAGGTGATCATCTTAAACAGAGTTTCCCCAAACATACATATATTAGAATATGACCTGATTTGAGTTAAAAAAATATGTAAAAATTGCATAAAAATAAATAAATATTTGATTGAAATAATAATGTTAAATGCTTGAAATTTATAACATTGACTCGAGTTGAAATTCTATTATTTATTTTGTCCTATTACCTCATGACACACCATCGAAAGAAAGAGAGTAGTTGATTGGATGGAGTGGAAGAAAGGATACCATACTACCATTCATATCGTGACAATCGATTATTTTCTTCAATTTGTTCCCTTTAATGCAGGCACCTTATCAGTATTGTGATTCGCTCCTTACAAAGGGAAAATACATCCTACTCACCACACTATTTTCAGGAGATATGCAGCGCCCAATTGTATTTGCTTTGTCTGCTGTCTGAAAAAGCTTTGTGCACTTCTGTAGAGACGCACTTGGCCAGTGCCACTTGCCATAATTTGTTGCTTTTTCAAATGGTGGCTTTCATTCAGGTTTCAGCCTTACACTTGATTGATGCAAATAAAATATAGACCAACTCAGGATTTACATCCATTAGTCACAGTGGGTCCAAAAATGAAATCCCATTGACATCCACTTCCAAGAAAATTAAAACCCACACAAAAAAAGAAAAAGAAGAAGAAAAAGAGGCACTGATTTCAGCATCAGAAGCGCTCTGTAATCAAATGCTAACAAAGGAAACTCAATGATAAGCAAAGACAGTTGAGAAACAAGTAGGGGTAGCTAATGAAATCAAATCAGACATAAAAAACAAAAAAGTTGGGAAACCGAGTACATAAAACATATTACTTCGAGTTCAAAGTAGACAGGATATATATCCATTGCACCTAACTAGAAATCTAGGCTTTTAAAACTACACGCTACAGCGAAAGGTCAGAATCCAGCTCTAAATGTAATTGCCGAAACAGTTTTCGTCACCAAAGAAAAGCAAATAAAAACACTTCCAACTGAGTTCTGCCGTGAACACGAAGGTTCCTCCTTTAAATGCTTTCTCTAGATCCTAATCATTCCTCTGCTGCAGGAGATTGACTGCAGTTTCAAATAGCAAAATATAAAGTCAAACCATAATAAGGTAAAGCAAAAACTTGTTAGATCATATAACTATACAGACCTTCCATATCTTTCATTCACTGGGCTTTCAGCTTCACCACCATAAGGGCTGGCCCTTCTTTCTGGCATAGAACCAGGGCTGCTACCACGGCCATTCTCTGGGCTAATTCTCTCTCTTCCATATGGGCTATGGCTAAGTGCACGACCATTGTCAGAAGTGGGTCTTTCTCTTCTATATGGGCTGCGACTGGGGCTACGATCATTTTCAGCACTACGCTTCTCTTTCCTATAAGGACTGCGGCTAGAGCCTTGGATATTCTCAGGGCTAGCCCTCTCTTTCCTGTAAGGACTTCGGCTGGAGCCACGAGCATGGTCAGAGCTGGTCCTCTCTCTTCTCTGAGGACTACGGCTGGTGATCTGGCCATACTCAGGGCTACCTCTATCTCTCTTATAAAGACTTGGACCATGGCCACGACCATAATCAGGGCTCCCCCTCTCCTTCCTATAAGGGCTACGACTAGAGCCACGACCATAATCGGGGCTACCCCTCTCTCTTCGGAAGGGACTTGGAGATCGTCTCCTGTCACGACCTCTCTCAGGTGACCTATCACGACCTCTCTCAGGGCTATATCCATTTCGACGATCATCATCATCTCGTACTGCATATTCAACTGAAATAACTCTATCCATCAGCTTGCTGCAAGTAGATCAGGAACCATGGTTCAGAAAACAAATTTACTGAATTATCTTTTAAATTAAGTGGTAATAATTGAAAATTTTTCGTGGGTGGCAAGTTTTCTACCTCATATTTGTGGCCTCCAAAGCTCTGGTGGCATCATCTTGGGAATCATATTGTACAAATGCAAAATTCCTTCTGATCCTTACACTTACTATCTTTCCATATGACTCGAAGTGCCTTTCCAAATCCCTAGTTCGAGTGTGATAAGGATCAAAATTGATGACAAATAAAGTCTTTGAAGGTCTTGTATTTGCTGCAGATCTTCTTGATCCACCGCCTCCACTCTCAGGCCTTCTAATGCCACGCTCATGCTAGAACACAAAGTAAAAAGAAATTTACAGCAATGAGAAAGCAAACAAAAGAGCAATTTAAAGACCTCTAAAAAGTAACAATACCGAAGCATTACCTTTGTCCATTCAACACGAAGCCTACGTCCTTTCTGACCAAATTCTGTTCGATCAAGTGCTCGGATGGCATCTTCAGCATCTCTCTCATCTTCCATATAGATGAAAGCAAATCCTGCACACCAGAAAGGTTGGACTAATTATGACTTTCACTGCCGTGGAAAATGGTAACTAGGTTATGAATCCTCCAACCAAAGGAACCTTCAATCTGTTGGCATTTCCTCTTCGGCAAGAAACAAACCACCTAAAATCCTACCCTAGGACAAAATTTTGGCAAGCTCCTTATAATCTATAAACTAAGACCAGTGAAAGTAGTAACAGACCTTGTGTGATGAACTAAGTGATGTCAAGGGACAAGAATCCAAAATTGGATGTCTCACGTGGGTCAAGGAATTAGTGTGCCTTCTCCATATTTTCTGCAGCCTCTGCCATGAGGTCAGTAATGTTTCTACCTTGAAACATGTCTGAATTTGAGGCTGGGAAAAAGTCATGAGGAATGAAAGGAAAAAATGCCCGAGGAAAATGAGGGATGACGATGCCATTGGGGATTAGAGTGACTCTTCTTGAAAGCAAGAAGAGGAAGCTCGTCACAGGCATGAAACAGAATTCTGAGGAGCTCCTCCATTACATCCCAAGAATATCCTGCGCCAAAGAAAATGTTGAGTATGGGGGCTTATTTTTCAAAAATGCTTTTTCCCTTGAACATCCTGGACCCCCAGTAAAACTCAACAAAGGATGACTGATGCTGCTGAGTCGTGTATTATGAGGTCATACTGCTGCACCGCCAGCATGATAGGGACAAACACCTTAATGGACGAGGAGTAGGAACTTGACATTGTTCATTGCTGCAGGAACTTCTCTCATTGCGATATGTGCATAAAATTGCTCCATATTTTAATTTTTACAGACATATACAATCAAAGAATGTTATACTTGGGGTAAGCGTTCAATGAAAGCTAGTTTTTTAATACAGTATCAAGATTATTATTATTATTTTTTTTTTTTTTTAAGTGAGAGGGAGAAATTGGAAATGAAATCTCATAAAAGCCTGTCTCACTATAGATTGCTTTTAACCTATCATGTTGAATAATGCATAAAACTCAGTATATATTCACACAGATTATATCCTGGACCCCATCTTCATCTGTAGATTCGAAATGACTAAAGTCCCAACAAAGGAAGTTCCTACTTCTAAATAAACAATCGCTCATTTTTTGTAACCTCTGACTTGTATATATAATTATCCATTACTGATATCAGAAACAGACAGTTGCTACTTAAAAAATTCGTCAAACAATTATCTTTTTGAGCAACTCAAGTTCAGAATAAAAAACCCAGCTTGGCCCCATTTGCATAGTGAAGATAAAAACCATGTGGAATAGATTTTTCACTGAGCCATATTCAATAAGAAAACAGCTTTTCAAGCTCAAAATACTCTTTGACACCTTTACAACCAACACGTCCAGCCAAATTGCACCAATAGCATGAAAGAATATACTAAAAGAGGGGGCAGGGGAATGAAGCCCAAATTCTCACATGGAACCAATAATCAATAATGTAGATAGAGAAACAATACTTACCAGACTTCATATCTACTCTTTCGATTCTCCCAAATTTTCTGAAGAGTCGTTCCAAATCAGACTGACGTGCATCATACTCAAAGTTTCCACAGAAAATGGGTCTCATATTGCCTGAGCAGAAGTGACAACTTTCCATCAGTATTTCACACACTCACACACAGACTTATGAAAGAACAAGTCAAAACTAGAGAGTTAACCATCAAGTAATAATGCGTTCTAACGTGAACAAAGTAGGCAACATCATCAACAAATATTCCAAAGCTATTTAGCAAACAAATAGAGACTCCCGAGAATCCAAACTATTTGAAATATAGCATTGTGGTCAATTTCATAAACAGACCACAGAAAGTCTCTCACTGAATTCACATATCTTTCGTTCTTTTCATGTTGATTCATCACACAAGAAATAGAAAAATTGAAAACCATTCTTTTAGAGAAAATAAATAAATAAACAGTCAACCGCAGCCAAATTAACTATTTCATAAAATTCCAGGGTCAAAAGAACTG
The DNA here is from genome assembly GCA_025503065.1 of Gossypium bickii. Taxonomy (NCBI): domain Eukaryota; kingdom Viridiplantae; phylum Streptophyta; class Magnoliopsida; order Malvales; family Malvaceae; genus Gossypium; species Gossypium bickii. Next base: position 116,414,343 of record CP106716.1, read on the forward strand.
CAACATACTGTGGATTAGGAATTTTTCATTTTTCTAAGTTAAATACGCTTAATGGACAATATTTTCCAGGTCTTTGAAAGAAAGGGGAAAAAATGAGCTAAAAGTATAACTATAGCTTCAGGATCTACGTCAAGAAAAAACAAAATCAAACAGCAATCAAATCTACCATAAAAATATATACAAATCATAGATCTGAGCTAAAAATGTCTTCTTAGATACTATCTAAGATAACAAATAGAGTAAAATGAGAGATTGGCACTGAAAAAATTATTTAAAAGAATTATAAAAACCTAATTTCCCTTCCTTTTCACATTTCTTCATGGAAAAAAATTCAACAAGCTCGGGAAAATTAAAATAAAATAAAATTTGAACAAAAAACCGATTAGATAACGGACTTACCTTCGAAAGCAGCGATTTCAGGAAAAAAAAAAAATCAAGGAAAGTTCGAAACCCTAGTGACAGAGCCCTGGGATATTTTCACGAACTGGGTTAAAATGTGAAGCTTGTGAGTCAATATATAATGAGAAAATAACGTTCGTATCTACCAAGCCCCTACTTTTTGAGATATTTGTGAAAATGGCCACAATATATTAATTAAATCCTAATTTGACCCCAATATGTTCCATACATATTATTGCTCATATTAACTAGACAAAGAAAAATCATTATGTAAAAATTTTAATGTGCTTTCCATCAATTTTTTTTGAATTAATAAAAAAATGAAAATTAAATAATAGTAGGAAATAATATATATGTATATATAATAGTAAACACACGTGATTAAATTTAAACTAAAAAAATAGATAAGATTTTATAATTTTTCCTTTTAATACGAATTGCAACGTCTAGTACGTGGGGGTGAGATTTTTATTTGGGAAGTGTAGACAAATAACGAAGAGCTTAGCATAAAAATAAAAATGAATGAGATAGGCAAATAAGAATAAACTAGAATATGAAATTAAAAATTAAAAACGGGTTTTTGAAATTTTATTTATTAATCCATCAATTTAAAAATTCAAAATTGGGGTAGGACCAAATATGCCCAATTTCAAATTTGACAGATACTTAAGAGGTATTTAAGAATTGGATTGTAGGGCTCTAATTGACTAATTCAAAATCGGCAGGGACCAAAAAGGGGTTTAAACCAAAGAAGTGAGGAGGTCAAGACTTTAATTTTATTTAATTCAAAATTAGTAGGGGCCTAAGAAACAGTTGGACCAAAAAAAGTTGGGCGGGGCAAGGCCCCTTCCCACCTTCCATTTTTAGTTCCCAGATTAATATTTACTTAATACAAAATTCTAATTATAATAAATTATCTCTTTAATTTTCTTTTTTTTTAAATTCAACTTATTATAATTAAAATACTCAATATGTAATTATAAAAAAAAAATACCCATGTAAGTATATAAATTGATACAAAATCGTATTATAACATACTATTAAAAAAATGAACAATTAATTTTAAAATTTCTTTAAAATATATAATAATTATTTTTTTCTTATTTTTTCTCATATACCAAAATAAATATTAAAATCAAACACAAATATCCCGTTTTTCTTCAATTTTTTCTAAGATTAATCATTTAAATACAATTCATTTTTGTGAGGGCTAATATATATGGCTTAAACAAAGCTTGCATTAGTAAAAGTCACTTTTATTACTCAATAATGATGAATCATTTTATTCACTCAAACTAAATATTATAGCCATATTCCTACATAAACCAAGAAGAAGCTTGATTGGAGAAGTTGGGGTTGCCAACATTGTTCAACAAACTACTCTCCACAGCTTGGAGATGTCGTGCCCGAAAGGCAATCTCGGCCTGGGTCATAGCCAGTTGCCTCTCGAGATCATGTATTTGTTGCTGCAGTAAAGATATGAGCCCAACGCAACCATACACGGGATCTTCGATTCGATATTGTGCCTCTAAGTATAAAGAATCCGCAGCTTGAGTTCGCAAATGCGACGGAAGTTGCTATGTAATAATCATCACAGACAAATTACTTCAATTCAAGTCGAATCGGAATCAAAATTCATAATATAGGGTGAGGGAGATTTGACCTGAAGTAGTTTTGCGACATTGCTGGCACCATATATTCGGTGTATGGAAACAAATCTTTGAGGATTATTGGGTGGGAAGTAAGGGGAGAAAATGCAATCGGGAGGGCATCTTCTTCTCAAATATCTACAAGCAGCACAACGGCCTGGATTCATGGTGTTAAAATTGTTATGAATATAGGATTTTCAGAATCTACTTTTATTGGAAAATAAATCTAGCAAAGATTGGGATTAATATATAACAAAATTTAGTGAAGTGAGCAATGGAATTAACGGCTATTCTCTTTTCAAATTTTGAAAGATTTAGAGGAGAAAGGTGCTAATGTGTAGGGATATTGCCATAGTTTTTCAGTTTGGGAAGAAAGAAAATATGGAAATTAATTAAGGCTAGAAAAATGGAGTAGAGATTTTTGCTGTCATATTTACTGTAAAAATTTAGTCATATCAAACATGTATAAAGAACGAGCTATTGTTGTATATTTTGACTATAATTGAGAGACCTCGTTAAGTTAATCATCACACACGAAAAGTTTGTTCGGTTAATTTTAGAGATAATTTTATTGACATCTAACCTTTTCAAATGCTATAAAACTAAGAACATGTAAACTTTACAAGATGCTCACGTGACTCCTTTTGTTGACATTTCACCTTATCAAAAGCTATAAAATGTTAGGAATTAGTATGATTAACTATTAATCATGCGGAAAACTAAAAACCATGCCCAAGATCCATTATTTGACATGTAATGAACATAACAAGAAATAGTTAGAAATTATACCTTTGTCACGTGAATCCAATTCCCAAAGGTACACTTTAAGACGAAGGACCGCAAGCGAAGTCCCTCTATTGAAAGTCCACCCCGCAATGATTCACGAACGTCCCGAGTACTAGCTCGTAGTTGTAGGAATGATTCCTAAAACTATCTTGTGTGCACAACCCTTTGTGTTTTTGATCTAAGTGTATGTTTAATACTAATGAGAAAAACTCTTAATAATGAGAAAAATCTTTTTCTTTATCTCTACAAAATAAAAAGAGCAAAAAGTAGAAAAAAAAACTTTTCAGTTATACTAAGCAATCAATGCTAGAGCATTAGTGGGTATAATGACCCATTATTGAGGGAGTTAAAAATCTCCCATAATAGCCCCAATAATAACACTTAAATAACTGAAAATTCTGCCCATATCTTATGTATATTTGACTGAAATTTCAGCTATGATTAAGCCTCATAAACACCACTAATGAGCATTACTAAGGGGTGTTACATAACATTTATATACATCCCTTTTAATACACCATACACTTAGTCTAATTAAACTCTTTTAATTAGATACATACATATTATCTAGTCCAGCCAGACTAATGTACACAATAATTAGTCTTAACTAATTTCATACACAAAATGATATTCATATTGCATTAGGTGTGACCCAATAGGATTAATCGATATTGAGCTCGGACCGTTATCAAATAATGCTCCGGTGACATTTAGAGGTTTCTAGTACAACATAAACATTACCCAAATCGATTAACTTAACGTCTCACAGTACACCTACAAGTAACGTATTATGACTTAGTAAAATATCCACTTGATTATTGAACATTTTTAACAATCTCCCACTTGTTCAAGAAACAAGTATAATAGTGCTATAGGGCGCCTTCCACTAGCTCAACTTGTTTCAACAAGTTGTGAATCTAAAATCCTTGTCAATTACTATCTCATTTAGACATAAGGTAAGAAATTCTGTCATCCTTATATAGTCTAAACATTTCTCGGATTCTAAGATGAACTGGAAAGACAAATGATTATCCCCATAATCCATTTGAGCATGGCCATGCATTTACAGTTCCGACTCTCCGAGTGGCCTGAGATATAAACCCTAAAGAAGATTTGACAATCCCATCTTGTCCCTCCTCTATCTGTCATGTAATTCATAACACTCCCTAGCATACCCTTTATAGTCCCCTTTTACGGCATGACGTTTGACTATGTCAAGGAATATTAATTCTCACTCTGAGTAATCAAGAAGAAACTCAGGTCAAAGGATTCTATTTACTAGTCATTTTGAGTTATTCTTATGACAACATGTTCTTAATGAATACTTAAAACGGGTCATGTCCAAATAAAAATACTCCTATTCCTATCAACGTGATTAACTAGACATCCAATGTCCCTATGATCTATGAACGAGATCATCAGCTAATCAACATTCTAACTATTAAGGGTAATTAGCGTCCATCTCAATTACCTGGTTAGGGACAAAAATGTAATCTAAGTTATCTAGTTCACATTATAGGGTTCAATTACTAGATCAAATCTAATAACCTATATAGAAATGCTAGAATACATTTTGAACATTACTTGACTCTAAACCACAATCAAGTAATAATAAAGTTCTCAACTTTTATAGATAATCATAAAATGTATATTACATTTCAACAAAATAAATTTACAAGTATCCAATATACTAAAACATACAACTTATTTAGCAATAAGTCTAATTCCCATCTCTGCTACGTGCAACTCATGCCTGTGCTGAGACAATGGTTTAGTCAACGGATCTGCTACATTATAATCAGTGTCAATCTCACATACTTTCACGTCACCCCTGCCTATGATCTCTCGTATCAAGTGAAACTTCCGGAGCACATGTTTGGATTTCTGATGCGTCTTAGGCTTCTTTGCTTAGACAATTGTGCCATCATTATCACATAATAACTAAATTGGTCTAGCAACACTGGGGACCACACCAAGCTCAGAAATGAAGTTCCTTATCCAAACTGCTTCCTTTGCTGCTTCAGACGCAGCAATGTACTCCACTTCGGTTGTAGAATCTGCAATTGTGCTTTGCTTGGAACTCTTCCAACTAGCAGCACCTCTATTCAGAGTAAAGATGTAACCCGACTGAGATCGAAAGTCATCTTTATCTGTCTAAAAACTAGCATCTGTGTAACCCTTTACACATAGCTCAGGCATCCCTCCAAAAAACAAGAACTTATCCTTAGTTCTGTTAAGATACTTCAGGATATTCTTGACGGCCTTCCAATGGTCAATACCAGGACAGGACTAGAATCTGCTCGTCATACTCAAAGCACATGAGACATCTAGCCTAGTACAAATCATGGCATACATGATAGAGCCTATAGCTGAAGCATATGGAACTCTACTCATCTTTTCTAGCTCATCAGGAGTCAAGGGACTCTGCTTCTTGCTAAGATAAGTGCCATGTGACATGGGTAGGTAACCTCTCTTAGAGTTTACCATGTTAAACCTTTCAAGAACCTTATCAATATAAGTTCTCTGACTCAGTCCAATCATCCATTTTGATCTATCCCTATAGATACGGATGCCCAAAATGTACTGTGCCTCTCCAGGGTCTTTCATAGAGAAACAACCACTTAGCCAAACCTCTACAGACTCGAGCATCGGCACATTGTTTCTTACGATTAGAATGTCATCCACATACAATACTAGAAAACAAATGGAACTCACACTAACTTTCCTGTATACACAAGACTCCTTGGGGTTCCTGATGAAACCAAACTGTTTGATTGCATCATCAAAACAAATATTCCAACTGCGGGATGCTTGTTTCAGTCCATAAATGGATTTAAGAAGCCTGCATACCTTCCTAGGGCAACTAGGATCCACAAAACTCTCAGGTTGTGTCATATACACCTCCTTTTCTAAATACCCATTTAGAAATGCAGTTTTGACATCCATTTGCCAAATCTCGTAGTCGTAATACGAGGCTATCGCTAGGATAATCCGAATGGATTTAAGCATGGCTACTGGCGAGAAGGTTTCGTCATAGTCAATACCATGAACTTACCTAAAACCTTTTGCAACCAGTCTAGCCTTATAGACAACTGCTTTGCCTTCCATATCAGTCTTTATCTTATAAATCCACTTGCACTCGATAGGTTTAGCACCTTCCGGCAAGTCAACCAAGTTCCAAATTTGATTATCGTACATGGATTCCATTTCAGATTTCATGGCTCCAAGCCATTTTTCGGAATCTGAACTCTCCATAGCTGCCTTGTAGGTAGTAGGTTCCTCTTTATCTAATAAGAGGATTTCATGACCTTCATGAACTAAGTAACCCTCTAAAGGATCTCTCCTAGGAGGTTTACTTACCCTACTACTCCTACGAATAGGGACATCCACAACTGGAGGAGTTACCTCTTCCTCAGCTTCCATTAAAGGAGCGATCTCTACTCCCACTCCTATTGTAGAAGTGCTTTGTGGTTGTTCATCTTGAGGAACAACTTCTTCAAGTTGAATATTTCTCCCACTTGACTTTTCAGAAAGACACTTTCTTTCTAAAAAGACACCTTCGCGAGCCACAAACACTTTCTGCTCGCTAGGGTTGTAGAAGTAATACCCTTTAGTCTCCTTTGGGTAACCCACAAAGAAGACCTTATCGGATCTGGGTTCAAGCTTGTTTGGTTGTAAACGTTTTACATAAGCTTGACAACCCCAAACCTTAAGAAAAGACAACTTAGGAACCTTTCCTATCCATAACTCATATGGAGTCTTCTCGACAGCTTTAGATGGAGTACGGTTAAGAACATGAGCTGCGGTAAGAAGTGTAAAACCTCAGAAGGAAACTAAAAGATCGACTAAACTCATCATAGATCGAACCATATCTAATAAAGTTCGGTTCCTCCTTTCGGACATGCCATTCATCTGAGGCGTTCTTGGAGAAGACCATTGTGAAACTATTCCATAACTCCTAAGATGATCAATAAATTCTTGACTCAGATATTCGCCACATCGATCAGATCTTAGTGCCTTAATCGTCTTGCCAAGCTGATTCTGTACTTCATATTGAAACTCTTTGAACTTTTCAAAAGCTTCAGACTTATGTTTCATTAAGTAGACATAACCATATCTACTTAAATCATCAGTAAAAGTAATGAAGTACGCATACCCTCCCCGAGCCAAGATATTCATTGGGCCACATACATCAGAATGTATGATTCCCAACAAATCTTTAGCCCTTTCACCAGTTCCAGTAAATGGTGACTTAGTCATTTTGCCACTTAAACAAGATTCATAAGTCAAATAAGTCTAATAATCCATCCTTGTGGAGTTTTAGAATGCGTTTCTCGTTTATGTGTCCTAAACGGCAATGCCAAAGGTATGTTTTGTTTGAATCTTTTGATTTTAGTCGTTTCGCATTGTCTATATGATAGTTTGTTTTGTCCAAGTTAAGTAAGTAAAGACCATTCATGCAATGGGCAACTCCATAACAAATGTCACTTTTGTAAATAGAAAAAGAACCATTCTTTATTATAAAAGTAAAACCTTCAGAATCAAGACAAGAAATGGAAATTAAATTTCTATTAATTGAAGGAACATAATAACAATTATTGAGTTCCAAATACAATCCAGAAGGTAAAGACAAAACATAATTTCCTACGGCTAGTGCAGCTATTTTAGCTCCATTTCCAACGCGTAGGTCCACTTCGCCCTTCGCAATGTCCCTCTTATTCTGTAGTCCCTGTACATTTGAACAAATGTGAGAACCACATCCGGTATCTAATACCCATGAATTAGAAGAAGCAAAGTTAATTTCTATCACATAGATACCTGAGGTAGTTGCGACATTTCCCTCCTTCTTGTCCTTTAAGTACTTAGGACAACTCCTTTTCCAATGCCCCTTTTTCTTGCAATAGAAGCATTCTTGGTCCGGAGTGGCTCCAGGCTTAGTCTTAACCTTGGCAATAACCTTGCCCTTGCCTTGACTAATAGAAGGCTTCTTTGCCTTGGCCTTCTTCTTGAAGGCACCCTTCGTCTTCCTCACCATAAGAACATCCTTCTTAGGCTCGGGAGGATGAGTCCGTTCAGCAGTCTGGAGTAATCCATGAAGTTCACCCATGCTCTTATTAAGAGAGTTCATGTAACACCCCTAACCCCGAACCATCGCCGGAACAGGGTTACGAAGCATTACCGGACATATCAGACAATTTGCAAATATAAATTTTGTTTAATATAAATTTCGTGACATTTACGCTTATTAATATATAAAACCCCTCGTAAAATAAATCGTATTCATTTCAATAAACAACCAATTTAACCAATTCATTTGATAAATTCATTTTCTATTCTAAATACCTTCTAATCAAACTCAATCAATATAATATCAACTTAAATTTATCAAAATATTAGTTAGATTAAAATAAATATACTCCTTTCATTATAATTTTTAAACTTGTAATACTAACATTTTTAACCATTTACATTCAAAACATAATAACATTTAAACACAACCTACGTACATGCCACATTATAAAAAGAAATATACATCACCAAAGGTTTTGTGAAGTCGGTCCGGCTTCGGATCTTTGGTTCGAGATTTGACTTCTACAACTGCGCACGGAAGTTAACCGCACAATGACGAGTATACATATACTCGAGTGGTATTACCATAATTCAAATTATAAACATAATAATCATATCATTAAATCATATAACTTTAATTTAACTAACCCAATTCAAACATAAGTTTATCATTCTCAATATATTCATACAATTCAAATTTAGCTATTTAACAATTGAAATAATACACAATCATGTTGAGCCATTATCCATTTCTTGAACCAATGGTTCATACTTTCTTTCTCATGCTCATATTTCAATCACATTTTTCAGTTCATGTTCTATTTTCGCATTTCTTCCAATGGCTCAACCATTTCATTTTATTCAATTTAACCTTTTCTTTATTTACCCCTATTAATGACTCGGACCTTAACGGATACACGGATTCCAACCCAACACTCCAAAGATGCGGCACAATGTGCCTTTACGGTAACAAGATATACGACACACAAAGTGTCGAATCGATGTAATGATAACAATATCGATATTCAACACACAAAGTGTTGAACTCAGAATCGTGCAATAACGAATAAAGATATCGACACACAAAGTGTCGAATCGGTAACGATAAGAATAATGATGAGTCGCACGTAAGTGCTCGATCGTAAGCCGGCAAAATCCCGCACTCTTCCATGTCCTATGGCATGCCAATTATATCCGACTCAGCCCGACTAGTTAATAGGGTATTTCAGATTCTCAATTTCATTTTCATTTTCATAATAAATTCAATTTCAATATTAATTACACTTTTCCATATCAATCCAGATACAATTCAATTTCAATAAAAACACTTACCTTATAATTTACTTACCATATCCATAAATTAATCTAATATTTAATGAATAAATAAATAGCTTGAATTATAGTAATACAAACCCGAATTTGCTTGATTATTCCTCAGTAACCTTCTCCTTTCCTTTATGGGTTGATGCCTCGAGTTCCTTTTTAGCTACGAAAATAATAATTTACATTATTAATTACAACATTAAATTACAATAAATAATTGAATTTTATTCAATTTCTACTCTTCCTCTTCATTCCACATCTTTTATACACAATTCTATTATTTACTTATAAGTTCTTTCTAGGCTGTCTACCTGAGTCATTGTCACTAAATCATCTATATCTGGAGCTACGGAACTCCAAATTAAGATCCGTAAATTTTTTCCGAAACTAGACTCATATATATTTTTACTGTAAATTTTTCAGAATTTTTGGTATGGCCAATCAATACCAGATTATTATTAAAGTTTCCCCTATTTCACTGTTCAACTGCTCTGACCTCTCTTCACTACGAATTAAATTACTCTTTGTACAGAATTTAGATGGCCTCCTTGTTTAGCTCATTTGAAACTAGACTCATTAAGGAATTTAACCATATAAATTATGTTCCAAAATCATTTTTATACAATTTTTAATTATTTTTACAAGTCAGAACAGGGGATCTCTGAAATCACCCTGAACCAGTTTCACTAAAATTTAAATATCTCACAATACAGAACTTATTTGCTATCTCTGTTTCTTTCATATGAAAATAGACTCAATAAGCTTTAATTTCATATCTCACTCAACTTCTAATTCCATTTCTACGATTTTTGGTGAATTTTCAAAGTTACTCTACTGCTGCTGTCTTAAATCTGTTTTCTTATGACTTATTTTGCAATTAAATCCTAGTTAAGTTTACTTATTTTCTTAACTTAATTCATGCTTGATTCTACTTAAATTCCTTCCATATTCAACTTGATTACAAAATTTTCAAAATAAACCCTAATTTATAATTTCTTCCAAATCAATCCCTATAATACAAAACTTATAGCTTACTTTACAATTTAATCCTTTTACTAACTCTAACTTAAATTTCATTCAATTTAACCCCTTGTTCATCTTTTTCTTTAACATAAACTATACTTAAAAACCAATAAACTCTCAAAATATCAACTTAGTTTCATCAAAATCTTGCTTTAAAGCTTCTAAAACATCAAAATTAAAAGAATAGGACTTGATTGACTTACCTTTTAAAGTTTAAAACCTTGAATCTTTAGTTTTTCCTTTTTCCTTCTTTTTCTTCTTTCTTTCCTGCTTGTTTCGTATGCTCTCTGTTCTTTTCTGTTCTTCTTTGTTTCTTTTTTATTATTTCATTTACTATTTACTTTATTATATAATATAATATTATATTAATATAATTATTTAATAATATTAATAATATATTTTAACACATAAAATCTCAGATTTTTTTAAGCTTATGCCGCCTCAACTTATGCTAAATGGCATAATTGCCATTTTAGTCCTTTTTATTTTCTTTTAATCTACAATTAGACTTTTACTCCTTATTCAATTTGATCCTTTTTCCTAATTACTCTCAATTAAGCTAAATTCACTAAATAAAAATCTAATTAAGCACACTACTAGACTCATAATTACTCCTAATGATTATTTACTAACTCGATTTACTAAGGCGGAGGCCCGATAACACTTACTTTTTTTTTTTAGTGTGCCACGAATTTCTGGTCGTTACATTTCTCCCCCTTAATAAATTTCGTCCTCGAAATTTACACGAGAATAGGTGAGGATATCTGCGCTCTCATAGTTTCTTCAGTTCCCAAGTTGCTTCTTCTACATTATGGCTTCTCCACAATACTTTTACCAAAGGGACTCGTTTGTTTCTTAATTCTTTCACTTCTCGAGCTAGTATTTGAACCGGTTCTTCTTCATATGACAAATCCGGTCTAATCTCAATGTCTTGATGAGAAATAATATGAGATGGATCCGATCGATACCTTCGTAGCATGGAAACATGAAAAACATTATGAATTTTACGTAATTAGGAGGTAAAGCTAATCGATAGGCAACCGGTCCGATTCTTTCAATTACTTCATATGGCCCAATGTAACGAGGACTTAATTTTCCCTTGCGACCAAATCTCAAAATTTTCTTCCAAGGTGATACTTTTAAAAACACTTTATCACCCCAGAATACTCTATATCTCGCCGCTTTAGATCTGCATAAGACTTTTTGTCTGTCAAAAGCTACTTTCAACTCGTCTTTGATCTTTTTAACTACTTCTTCGTCTCTGAATTAATTCCGGTCCAACAATCTTTTTCTCATTCAACTCTGTCCAACATACCGGTGATCGACATCTTCGACCATATAATGCTTCATATGGAGCCATTTGAATACTAGATTGATAACTATTATTATAAACAAATTCAGCTAATGGCAAGTATCGTTCCCAACACGATTCAAAGTCAATAATGCAAGCCCGAAGCATGTCTTCTAAAATTTGAATTACCCGTTCGATTGTCCGTCGGTTTGTGGATGAAATGCAAGACTAAAATTAAGCCGAAAGTACCCAAAGAATCATGTAATCGCTTCCAAAATCTCGATGTAAATCGTGGATCTCGATCGGAAATTATAGATTTGGAATGCCATGCGATCTCACAATTTCTCGGATATATACTTCAAAGAAGCTTCAGAAAGACCAATCGGTCCGATCGCTATGAAATGAGCGGACTTAGTAAGTCGATCAACTATCACCCAAATGGCATTCTTTTGCTCTCGATGGTGGCAACCCCGTAACAAAATCCATAGTAATACTATCCCATTTCCATTCAGGAATACTAATAGACTGGAGTACCACAGCCGTTTGCACACGATGTTCTCGCTTTACTGTTGGCAAGTCAAACATTCTTGACATATTCAACTATATCTTTCTTCATTCCTCGCCACCAATAGTGCTCCTTAAATTAGATACATTTTTGTTCCACCGGATGCAACATAAAAAGTACCATCGTGTGCTTCTTGAAGAATCATCTTCTTTAATTCGTAAGTAGTTGGAACACAAATCCGATTTTGAAACCTCAAACAATTATGTTCATCAATACTAAAATTTTCGATTGTACCATTTCGAACCATTTCTCTTTTCTTTAATAATTTGACATCTTCCATCCGAAATTTGCTTTAATCGCTTCTAACATCATTAGCTTAACCTTTAACTCAATTAACAAGTTTCCATCATCATTAACACTAAGCCGAGCAAACATTGCTCGTAATTCAATCGCACTTTCCGCTCAATGCATCGACTACCACATTTGCTTTTCTGGATGATAATCTATAACACAATCATAATCTTTTAGAAGCTCGATCCACCGTCTTTGCCTTAAATTTAAATCTTTTCTGTGATGTGCAGATATTTGAGACTTTTATGATCTGTGTAAATGTAACATTTCTCGCCATAAAGATAATGTCTCCAAATCTTTAAAGCAAAAATTATCGCGACTAGCTCCAAGTCATGTGTCGGGTAATTACGTTCATGCGGCTTCAACTGTCTGCAGAGATGCATATGCAATAACCTTTCCATTTTGCATCAATACACAACCCAAACCACTCAAAGAAGCATCATTGTACACAATAAAATCTTTTTCCGACTCTGTAATGTTAATACCAAGGTGCCTCTGTCAACATTTGCTTCAAAGTCTCAAAACTATTCTCGCAATCGATCATCCCGGATAAAAGGAACATTCTCCTGTAGTAGTTTAGTCATCGGCATTGCTATTTTCGAGAATCCATTTACAAATCTTCGATAATATCCACCAAGCGAGAAAACTACGCACCTCGGACACATTCTTTGGCGCTTTCCATCGAACAATTGCTTCGATCTTCTTCGGGTCAACTCTAATCCCATCACAGATACCACATGTCCTAAAAATACCACTTCGGACAACGAATTCACATTTACTTAATTTCCCATACAACTGCTTTTTCCCGAGAATCTGTAAAACCTTTCGAAGATCTCGATCATCATTCTCGCCTCTGTTTTTGAATATACCAATATATCATCAATAAAAACCACCACAAACCGATCTAGATACGGTACTGGAAAATGCGATTCATCAAATCCATAAAAGCAAATTTGGAGCATTGGTCAATCCAAAGCGGCATCACCAAAAATTCATAATGGCCATAACGAGTACGAAGAAGGCGGTCTTAGGCACATCACTTTCCTTCACCTTGGTGATAATACCGGATCTCAAATCAATTTTAGAAAATCATGAAGCTCCCTTGGTGATCAAACAAGTCGTCTATACGAGGCAAAGGATACCGGTTCTTGATTGTCACTTTGTTCAATCTGTCGATAATCAATGCACAACCGCATAGAACCATCTTTCTTTTTAACAAACAATCTTTGGAGCTCCCCAAGGTGAAATACTCGGTCGGATAAATCCTCGATCTAATAAATCTTGTAATCGCACCTTCAACTCTTTCAATTCGATGGCGACATTCGATGCGGAGGTATAGAAATTGGTCTTTGTGCACTGGATACACATCAATAGCAAATTCAACCTCTCTATCAGGTGGTAAACCCGGTAGTTCTTCTGGAAATACATCTGGAAACTCGCATACAGTCCTAATCTGGCTGCATTGGCTTCCCCACTGAATCAGAATTAATAACATATGCCAAATACATTTGAACAACCCTCGCTATAATAACTTGTTAGCTTTAGTATTTGAAATGATACGTGTCGAACCACCGATACGGATGCCATTCACTTCAATTCTGTCCCATTTTTCGCTGAATACTAAACCTCTTTTATAGCAATCCAAAACTACCCCATGTTGAGATAACCAATCCATACCCAAAATGATATCAAAATCGCCAAAAGGCATGATCGGCAAATCCACGAAACATTTTATCATGTATTATTAACTTGGGCACCTCAGGCATATACTGTCTACTAACACTTGTTTGTCCCAAAGGGCTAGACACCTCTATGAAAACTCTAGACATTTGATTCTAGCTTCCCGATTCAACTAATTTTAAATTAATATATGAATGTGATGAACCCGGTCAATTAAAGCATAAATAGGCTCGAGAATACAAATAAAATATACTGTCACACACATCGTGAGCATTGCCTTCTTCACGGGTCCGAACTACGTATGCTCTGGTGGTGCTCTAGCTCTCATCATTGTGTAGCTATATCACCGCCTCTACTAGCTCCTCCTCTCTCTCGAAACAAAACCTCCTCTAGACATTCCTCTACCTCTGGCAATCGATCATCGATCTCTCGAGATGTGGTAGGTGTACTACTACGAGTTTTGAACAATCTTTAATAAAGTGTTCAAAGAGAGCCACAACGTAAAAACATCCTCCAATTTTCTTCCAAAGATTCACCAAAATGTCTTTTCCACAATAGTTACATTCGGGATATTCATTTTCCGGGGTGGAGCTTTTACACTACCGGTGGAAATAGTAACTGCTTTCCTCTGCTGTTTCCGTCACCTCTATCGGATCGAAAGCTTGATCTCCAACCACCTCTCGAATTCTCTAGATCTTTTTGGTAGTGGATTTGAACTAGTTGCTCCTACTCGTTTCTGGTCAATCCAATCTGTTTCGACTTTTATCAAGTCCCAAGACTTGCTCTATCATTTTGGCCGTTCGATCAAATCAACAAATTCGAAGAATTATTTGGGACACTAATTGTAGTTTTATTTCATCTCTTAATCCCCGTAAAAACCGTTTACAACTATCACCTCTGTTGGAATATATTACAAGCATACCGCTCAATCTAGTAAAACTCGATCATAATCCAATCTTCGACATATTACCTGTTTCAACATTAAAAACTCTTGCTTTTTCTCTTCAATATACATTTCCCCAATATACTTCTTTTGAAATTCTTTTTGAAACAAATCCCGGGTTACGATCATCCAGTAAATGTCTAACAAATGATTCCCACAGAGAGATATGCTTCCACTTGTAACAATGATACAAAGACATATCGATTCTCTCGGGGGTGCAATCTAATTGTTGCAAAACTCTTTTGTTGATTCTATCCAATTCTCAAGCAATAGACGGATCAAGACCTCTTAGTCCCGAAAACTCCGTGGCACCATATTTTCTTAACTCTTTGTCGGGGCCCGTCTAACCGTAGGTATCCGATGTAATGCAAGAGCAGTGATTTCCGCTACATGTTGCAATGCATCGGCTATAGCTCTTATGAGTTGTGAGTTATCTCTTTCTCTTCTTACATTAGGAGGTTGGTTATTTAACGGATTTCTGATGAGGTGTATGATTGATTTCTTCAATTTCTCGATTTCGAGTATGCATTTTCTGTTCAACATCATACATTCTTTAAATCGACATTTTATCTATAAAACAAAATCAAATAAATATATATCAGCATCCAAAAACCCGACTCAGCTTCGACTCAATAGTGGCATGTACTTCTAGACTCACTTTCGAGCCCGATTTAGCCCGAGAATCGACTAAACACGATAGCTCGATACTAATAAATGTAACACCCTAACCAGAACCATCGCGGAACAGGTTACGAAGCATTACAGGACATATCGGACAATTTGCAAATATAAATTTTGTTTAATATAAATTTCGTGACATTTACGCTTATTAATATATAAAACCCCCTGTAAAATAAATCGTATTCATTTCAATAAACAACCAATTTAACCAATTCATTTGATAAATTCATTTTCTATTCTAAATAACTTCTAATCAAACTCAATCAATATAATATCAACTTAAATTTATCAAAATATTAGTTAGATTAAAATAAATATACTCCTTTCATTATAATTTTTAAACTTGTAATACTAACATTTTTAACCATTTACATTCAAAACATAATAACATTTAAACACAACCTACGTACATGCCACATTATAAAAGGAAATATACATCACCAAAGGTTTCTTTGAAGTCGGGTGCGGCCGGATCTTTGGTTCGAGATTTGACTTCTACAACTGCGCGCGCGGAAGTTAACTGAACTGTACTGAGTATACATATACTCGATTGGTATTACCATAATTCAAATTATAAACATAATAATCATATCATTAAATCATATAACTTTAATTTAACTAACCCAATTCAAACATAAGTTTATCATTCTCAATATATTCATACAATTCAAATTTAGCTATTTAACAATTGAAATAATACACAATCATGTTGAGCCATTATCCATTTCTTGAACCAATGGTTCATACTTTCTTTTCTCATGCTCATATTTCAATCACATTTTTTGATTCATGTTCTATTTTCGCATTTCTTCCAATGGCTCAACCATTTCATTTTATTCAATTTAACCTTTTATTTATTTACCCCTATTAATGCACTCGGACCTTAACGGATACACAGATTCCAACCCAACACTCGATGCGGCACAATGTGCCTTTACGATAACGATATCGACACACAAAGTGTCGAATCGATAATGATAACAATATCGATATTCAACACACAAAGTCTTTGAACTCAGAAGCAGTAATGATAATGTGATATCGACACACAAAGTGTCGAATCGGTATGATAGCGAATACTTGATGAGTCGACGCGTAAGTGCTCGATCGATAAGCGGCAAAATCCCGTACTCTTCCATGTCCTATGGCATGCCAATTATATCCGACTCAGCCCGACTAGTTAATAGGGTATTTTAGTTCTCAATTTCATTTTCATTTTCATAATAAATTCAATTTCAATATTAATTACACTTTTCCATATCAATCCGGATACAATTCAATTTCAATAAAAACACTTACCTTATAATTTACTTACCATATCCATAAATTAATCTAATATTTAATGAATAAATAAATAGCTTGAATTATAGTAATACAAACCCGAATTTGCTTGATTATTCCTCGGTAACCTTCTCCTTTCCTTTATGGGTTGATGCCTCGAGTTCCTTTTTAGCTACGAAAATAATAATTTACATTATTAATTACAACATTAAATTACAATAAATAATTGAATTTTATTCAATTTCTACTCTTCCTCTTCATTCCACATCTTTTATACACAATTCTATTATTTACTTATAAGTTCTTTCTAGGCTGTCTACCTGAGTCATTGTCACTAAATCATCTATATCTGGAGCTACGGAACTCCAAATTAAGATCCGTAAATTTTTCCCGAAACTAGACTCATATATATTTTTACTGTAAATTTTTCAGAATTTTTGGTATGGCCAATCAATACCAGATTATTATTAAAGTTTCCCTATTTCACTGTTCAACTGCTCTGACCTCTCTTCACTACGAATTAAATTACTCTTTGTACAGAATTTAGATGGCCTCCTTGTTTAGCTCATTTGAAACTAGACTCATTAAGGAATTTAACCATATAAATTATGTTCCAAAATCATTTTTATACAATTTTTAATTATTTTTACAAGTCAGAACAGGGGATCTCGAAATCACCCTGAACCAGTTTCACTAAAATTTAAATATCTCACAATACAGAACTTATTTGCTATCTCTGTTTCTTTCATATGAAAATAGACTCAATAAGCTTTAATTTCATATCTCACTCAACTTCTAATTCCATTTCTACGATTTTTGGTGAATTTTCAAAGTTACTCTACTGCTGCTGTCTTAAATCTGTTTTCTTATGACTTATTTTGCAATTAAATCCTAGTTAAGTTTACTTATTTTCTTAACTTAATTCATGCTTGATTCTACTTAAATTCCTTCCATATTCAACTTGATTACAAAATTTTCAAAATAAACCCTAATTTATAATTTCTTCCAAATCAATCCCTATAATACAAAACTTATAGCTTACTTTACAATTTAATCCTTTTACTAACTCTAACTTAAATTTCATTCAATTTAACCCCTTGTTCATCTTTTTCTTTAACATAAACTATACTTAAAAACCAATAAACTCTCAAAATATCAACTTAGTTTCATCAAAATCTTGCTTTAAAGCTTCTAAAACATCAAAATTAAAAGAATAGGACTTGATTGACTTACCTTTTAAAGTTTAAAACCTTGAATCTTTAGTTTTTCCTTTTCCTTCTTTTTTTCTTTCTTTCTTTCCTGCTTGTTTCGTATGCTCTCTGTTCTTTTCTGTTCTTCTTTGTTTCTTTTTATTATTTCATTTACTATTTACTTTATTATATAATATAATATTATATTAATATAATTATTTAATAATATTAATAATATATTTTAACACATAAAATCTCAGATTTTTTTAAGCTTATGCCGCCTCAACTTATGCTAAATGGCATAATTGCCATTTTGGTCCTTTTTATTTTCTTTTAATCTACAATTAGACTTTTACTCCTTATTCAATTTGATCCTTTTTCCTAATTACTCTCAATTAAGCTAAATTCACTAAATAAAAATCTAATTAAGCACACTACTAGACTCATAATTACTCCTAATGATTATTTACTAACTCGATTTACTAAGACGGAGGCCCGATAACACTTCTTTTTTTTTTTTCTGGTGCCCACGAATTTCGGGTCGTTACAGTTCATATGGTAATTTTGAATAAAATTACCAAAACCATCATGGAGTGATTGAAGAATCAAGTCAATGGCTAACTCTTCACCAATCTCAACCCCAAGGCGTTGCAAGTTCTCAATATGACTCTTCATTTGAGAACGTGCGGTCCAACTGGATCGCCTTTCTTGAGTTGGCTGGCCAGAGTGGCTTTGAGTTCTTCAAAGCGCTCAACTCTAGCATGTTTCCTAAACATGGCTTGGAGTTGAGCCATAATGTCAAAAGCATCATTGTCCTCGAATTGTTTTTGCAAATCGGGGACCATGGATGCCAACATCAAACATGTGACATCATTAGATTTCTCTAGTGTAGATTCATAATCCGCTTTTGCTTGATCAGACTCGGTAAGGGCGGGCTTTTCGAGAATAAGAATATCAAGCACCTCTAGCTTGTGCTCATGCCTAAGAACTATTCTTAGGTTTCTTGACCAGTCGATAAAGTTCAATCCATTCAATTTGTCCTTTTCTAGTATAGACCTAATGCCGAAACTAGAAACATTGTTTGAAGAGTTGTTTGCCATCTACAAAAGAAGTGATAAAAGCATATGAGATTATATTTATATGATTATCTTGAATAAATCCAATTTATTCCACAAAATTAATATAAAATATCCCTTATTAATCTAGTGACACCAAGATCCACTCCAACTAATTTTAAGCAAGCTTTAGCTTGACACCTAAAACTAGTGATTGTGAGCAAAGAACTCATTCTTAATAATCTAATTATCCTTGGTTTGACTAACTAGATAACCTTTTATCTAAAAGTCACTTGCCTCTAAGTGCCAACCCTTGACCTACTTAGTTGAGTTTATGTAACACCCCCTACCTGTATTCGTTATCAGAATAAGGTACGAGGCATTACCAGAGTTTACAAATTTTTTTTTTTTTAACTGAAACCATTCTAATTCAACATATTTTCAAAATAAAATTCATGCATATTTATAAAATAACTTCAACACATAAGCCATATCAGTGGCTAACCTTATATTCATTTCATATTAACATTTATTTTATTAGCTTATACATGCCATTCATTTCCAAACTAAAATTTCTTTAAATCTTAGAAATCTTTGGGGTTGATAGTGTGATGAGTCTCCCACCGATTCGACCTCAGAGCTCTTAACACTACAAAACAAGGAAAGGAAAGCAGAGTAAGCACTTTGTGCTTAGTAAGCCCATGTAACAAGAATTATACTTACCTAATATTTTCAATACAATGTAATAAGCATTCATATATCCATTCAATGCATTAATACCCTAACATGCACAAGCTCAACATTCAAGTTAGTTCATTAATTTCCATATATCAATAATATACACACCATGATTGATGAGCTCATCAATACTATGATTTTCATTTCCTTGTTATTTTTCCATATTTATCCCGTTGAATTACTCGAAATTTCGATGGATTTTCAGAGGTACACTTTTGTGTACAAATCCGGGTCCGTCAATTCATATTCATGTGCGCACATTTTCATTTCAGAGAGCACACTCCCGCGAACCTCATCTTTACAAGCAGGATTACCAGTCCAGGCTAAATCCCCTGTAATATAAACTCATAGAGTATTGTTGGGATTACAGTCCAGCTAAATCCCGCAGCGACAATTACTCTAATGAGCTTGGATCCGAATTACAGTCCAGGCTAAATTGGACCTAATTCGGATTACCCGTCCGGGCTAAATCCATTTTCCACATATTCTTCGGGAGGGCTATATCAGGATAGGATCACCCGTCCGGGCTAGATCCTTTTTTACCGTCAATTCCTTTTTAGAGATCCATCGAATTTTCCTTTCATTCAACCGGGATTTTTTTTTCCTTTTTATCAAATATACCAATGTTTCATCAAATTTCATACAATGGACATTCAAATTATATTCACATCAATAACATACATTTCAAACATTTAAGAATATAATTCAAGTTACATGAACTTACCTCGATACTAGTTCGTTTATAAAATCTACTAATCCGGGACTTTTTCCTTTCCTCGATCTAGCTTTGTATTTGAGTTTTCCGGATCTAAATAAATAAAGTCAATCATCAATTCAATACATTTCATGTTCACATGTAGCATTTTCTATAATTCTATTATTATTTTTAGCTTATTCAAAGCTGTCTACTTGAGTCGCAGTCACTAAATTATTTATTTCTCGAGCTACAGAGCTCCAAATGAAGAACCGTTAATTTTACCTGAAACTAGACTCACATATCTTCTTCCCATAAAATTTTCAGAATTTTTGGTATGTCCAATCAATACCAGATTATTCTTAAAGTTTCCCCTGTTTTACTGTTTGACTGTTCTGACCTCTCTTCACTACGAATCAAATTACTCTTCGTACAGAATTCATATGAACTTCTTATTTATTTAATTTGAAAATAGACTCATTCAGGATTCTAAAAATATAAAGTTAAGCCCCTAATTATTTTTCTCCAATTTTTATGATTTTTCAAAGTCAGAACAGGGGATCCTGAAATCCCTCTGAACCAGTCTTACAAAAATATAAATATCTCAAATTACAGAATTCCTTTGCTTTCCATGTTTCTTTCATATGAAAATAGAATCAATAAGCTTTAATTTCATATCTCATTCAACTTCTAATTCCACTTCTACGAATTTTAGTGATTTTCAAACTTACTCTACTGCTGCTGTCCAAAACAGTTTTGTTATAGCTTATTTTTTTACAATTAAATCCTTTACCCAATTCTAACTTCAAATTCTTTCAATTAAACCACTAATTCATCATTTTATTCATCATATGCTATATTCAAAAACTCTGAAACTTCAAAAATTTCAACTTAAATTCATCAAAACTTTGTTCTAAAACTTATAAAGCATCAAAATTAAAAGAAAAGGACTAAATTAGCTTACCAAATTAAACTCCAAGCTTCAAACTTTTAATTTTCCCTTTTCTTCTTTCTTTTCTCTTTTTCTTTCTTCTTTCACGTTTGCTCTCTGTTTCTTTTCTGTTTCTATCTCTTTTGTTTCTTTTCTCTTTTCTTTATATATATATTTATAATAATATAATAATATAATAATATAATAATATAATAATAAACTAAAAATCTCAGATTTTTCTTCAATTCACCGCCTCAATCTAGACAAAATGGCTTAATTGCCATTTTGGTCCTTTATACTTTCTTTTAATCTATAATTAAACTTTTACTTTCATTTCAATTTAGTCCTTTTCATTTAATTACCTACCCAAACGTTAAAATTTTCTAACGAAAGTTTAATACCACATCACTAACATTTTGTAAATATTTATAAAAATATTTCCTATCATATAAAGACTCATGCAAACATATTGAAATAAATTTCTATTTAAATCGGATTTATGGTTGCGAAACCATTATTCTGATAATCTCGAATTTAGGCCATTACAGTTTAACCATTTTTTTCACCTACTACTTATTTTAGGATAAAAAGTGGGCACCTCGCTTTGGCGAAACTTACCCAACTAATGATCTTAAGCTTCGTAGTGTTACTAAGTGGAAAGGCAAAATACTCAATATTATTTAGGGACCTAGGTTGTTTTTATAAACTCTAACCATTATGTGAACTATGTGAGTTTGAGTCATAAACTAACAACCTAAACATGCAATCATTCAAATAAACATCCATCCAATGCAAAAAATTAAAGAGTTTGGTTCCTAGTATGGCCCTTACACCTAATAGATCACATCTATTACATAAAATCTTGAGTCATTACATTTCTTGGCTTGACTTGAATCTCCATTCTTGGCCACCATCTCCATGTTTGACCATCACATTTGATGCTTGATCACCATCTCCATGGATTACAATATTTTACATTTTGAAATAAAATAAACTAAATAACTAAATTTATTTAATTATTACATTCAAAATGACGGTATGCAAACCGTAAACCATGGGCCATACTAGTTACCTAAAAAAAAAAATTGCATAACAGTTATACATCCACCCACTTGATATCTTCAAGTGGCCCATACAATTTAAACAATTTAAAATATAAAATTTACATAAACAATATATAAATTAATTACCATGAATAATAATCTAATTTTTTTATATTTTTTAATTTGCATTTAAAAAAAACAATTGAATCAAAATCCAATTGAAATTAAGAGAACTATCTTTTCTCTTGAACTATCTCACGCAAAGACAACAAAGTCCAACTCTTGGCCTTCCTTTTGCTCGCATAGAAACTCCTTTCTAACAAAAGAATACTGTAAATCAACAGAAAAGACATTCTTTTCCTTAACTCACTGTGACATGCCAACCATTTGACACAAGCAACTAACCATTTGACTCTTGCCATCACACGCATGAGTACAACAACAAAATCAACATTAAGAGACTTAATCTTGTTGTCATTGAAGTATCGAAAAGCTAAATAATATCAAATTCTAACAATTTGCTAATTAAATAAAATTTCTAAAATTTGGTTAACTGTTAACCAAAATTCTTAGAAATTTAATTAACCATATTATTTAGACAATATATAGGAAATTACTAAAACGATTCTAAATTACAAAGTTCAAAACTTTGTGATTAAAATCAATTTTAATAACCCCTCCCCAAAATTCTTAACTTTGTTAGCAAATTAAAATAAAACATGGAATTACATTCTTACATATTGGTATGCAAAATAACTAAATTATGTCCAAAACATGCCAAATGATTTAGGACTGATACCACTGTTAGGAATTAGTATGATTAACTATTAATCATGCAGAAAACTAAAAACCATGCCCAAGATCCATTATTTGACATGTAATGAACATAACAAGAAATAGTTAAAAATTATACATTTGTCACGTGAATCCAATTCCCAAAGGTACACTTTAAGACGAAGGACCGCAAGCGAAGTCCCTCTATTGAAAGCCCACCCCGCAACCTTTCACGAACGTCCCGAGTACTAGCTCGTAGTTGTAGGAACGATTCCTAAAACTATCTTGTGTGCACAACCCTTTGTGTTTTTGATCTAAGTGTATGTTTAATACTAATGAGAAAAGCTCTTAATAATGAGAAAAATCTTTCTCTTTATCTCTAAAAAATAAAAAGAGCAAAAAGTAGAAAAAAAACTTTTCAGTTATACTAAGCAATCAATGCTAGAGCATTAGTGGGTATAATGACCCATTATTGAGGGAGTTACAAATCTCCCATAATAGCCCCAATAATAACACTTAAATAACTGAAAATTCTGCCCATATCTTATGTATATTTGACTGAAATTGCAGCTATGATTAAGCCTCGTAAACACCACGAATGAGCATTACTAAGGGGTGTTACATAACATTCATATACATCCCTTTTAATACACCATACACTTAGTCTAATTAAACTCTTTTAATTAGATACATACATATTATCTAGTCCAGCCAGACTAATGTACACAATAATTAGTCTTAACTAATTTCACACATAAAATGATATTCACATTGCATTAGGTGTGACCCAATAGGATTAATCGATATTGAGCTCGGACCGTTATCAAATAACGCTCCGGTGACATTTAGAGGTTTCTAGTACAACATAAACATTACCCAAATCGATTAACTTAACGTCTCATAGTACACCTACAAGTAACGTATTATGACTTAGTAAAATATCCACTTGATTATTGAACATTTTTAACATAAAATTATAAACATATAAACTTTATACGTTGCCCACGTAACTCTTTACACCCAGACATTTGTCCCATGAGACTTGAGGGACCATATAAGCTCCTCCTCATGACCTAAGAAGGGGCATTTATAAGAGAAAATGGCTCTTCTCCCCCTTCTATGAAAAATCACATACGACTTTCTTACCTTGAGAAATCTTCAACCCTTATTCACTTATAAGCCTCTTGGCCTCCAGATGAACCGTTCCCAACCATCAAGCCCAAATCTGTCCACCAATGATTATTTTCGATTCTTATGCATCCAATAAAGCTACTAAATAAAACTAATTTACCCACTTAGATAAAATCACATATATATTTACTATTACAAGGTATGACAAATGGCAACTCTCTCTTCACGAGACATCAACAATTTAAAATATTATATTAGATGTCACTATTAATCATATTATTCAATTATTTTTTTAATATAAAAATTTAAAAAATATTTATGTTTAGTATCAATATAAATATAATATTTATTTTCGGAATCAATATAAATAGTTTTTAAAAAATAAAAGAAATTCTTAAAATCTATAATTGTTTTAAAATTAATTTTAAACTATCAAAAATATTTTTTTCAATTGAAAAGGTTAAAACCTTAATAAAATTTTAAAAATCACTTTAAAAAATTAAAGCAGTTTTAAAGTTAAAACTGTTTAAAAATTATTTTAATTTGTCAATATTTTAAATTATTTTTAATTAAATATGTTTAGAATTATCAAATTGAATTAAATTTAAAATTGTATTTACTTTAAAAAATTTTAAAAAAGTATATCTTTAATTATAATTAAGTTAAAAACATTAAAAAAAACATGTTTTAAGGCAAATCATTTAAAAAAACTTTAACTTTTTTTTAAATTGTTTAAATTTATATAAAATTTTAAAATGTGTTTAAAACTTATTACAATTTATTAATTAAAAATGAATATATTTGTAAGGAAAAATGTATAAAAATTTAAAACTATTAAGAGTTTGCAATCAAAAACATTTTCAAACATTTTTAAAACTATTTATATTAATAAATATTTTTTCAATAAAAAATTCTAAAATTATTTTAAATTGAGAAGCTAAATAAAAAGTATTTAAAACATAAAAATTTCAGAAAAAAATGTTTTAAAATTTAAAAAACTAATAATTATTTAAAAGCAATAATATAAATAAACAAAGAAGTTTGGAATAATATAGAGAGAAAGAGGAAATAGCAAATTTAAAGGTTCCAATTTATTTAAACATAGATAATGCCAAGCATATATAAAGAGAGAAATAGTCACAACATTACATAACCAAATTAAAAACAAACTGTAAGCCCATGTCCAAGCTTCTTATTTAAACCAAACTAAAACTAGATATTATAGATAGGTCCGAAACTTTATAGCTAAAGTTCACTGTTTCATTGAAGCTTGAAGTAAATGATTCAGACAGCTGCAGCTATGGCTATCACTCAAACTCGTCGTTGAAGTTCAGCAAGGAATCCAGGAAATCCTCATCATCCTGCGGTGATATAGAATTTATTTTTATTTAAATGTAAACAATATAAGCCATTATAAGATTGAGTGATGATGATAACAACAATGATATACCTCATAGCTTGATGAATTAGCTCCAACTGGGGCACCATTGTTCGCATTGTTTGCCGAGTTATATACAGCCAGAGCTGGAGCAGGAGCAGGAGGAGGAGCGGGAGCTGGAGCGGGAGCGGGAGCAGGAGCTGGGGCAGTCATCACTTGGAGTACATTGCTGAGTGGGTGAGTGACAGTCACTTGTTCCCCTCCGGTTTGTTGCTATATTACATCACAAAAGATGATATAAATCAGTTGATATAAATCAGTATGTGGTTTTAAGCGTGATCATATATATGTAACAAAACTAGAAATTGAAGTTTGCCTTATTAGTGATTGGGTTGGATTCATTGGAACCATCGCCTGCAGCAGGGTTGGGGTTGTTGATCAGCTCTTCAAGTTCACTTTGAACCTAGGCAAAAACACTCTAACATTGTGAGGATTCATAAGGAAAAATGGTAGCATGCAAAATATGGAGTTAGTGGACTTACCTGTCCAATAGCTTCTTCACTCCAAGGATGGTTATCTTCATCGGACAAGGGATCGGGGAAATCGCAGTTGAGAAGTTCATCCAATGTCGGATAGATTTCCGGGAACAACGAAGGCAAGCAATAGTCGGAATTCTCAACTCTCTGCTCACCAGCTTTCTCCTATAGCGATAACAAAAAAAAAAGCCAACCATTTTGAGAAGAGTATAATACTAATTCACTCAATTACTACAATAGAAATGTATTACCTCATTAGCTAACTTTTTCGACTCAAGCACAAGGTCTTGGAGTAAACCATCACCACCTCGTGGTTCATTGTCGAGATTAGGAACATTGTTCAGCAGCTGGTCAGAATTAATTTCAGTCAATCTTGTATTGCCAGTTCCTAGTCCTTGAATCAATGTCGAACTGTTAACTGGTGGAATGGGAAACTCTCGCATAAAATCCAGACTATATAAAGGTGTAGTCCTCATGGTCGGAACATTAATATTCTCATTGTGAGTTCGATTCATTGAGCCATAGTCACCGGTGGGACGGGTTTGATTCATTAAGCCATAGTCTCCGGTGAGAAGGGGAGCCGACCCATTATGGAGATGTTCATAAAACCTCATCCCACGATAACTATTAGCAGCATTGTTGGTGTAACCAGGATTCAGGCTAGGGTAAGAGCTGTTATTCAGACTAGGGTAAGAGCTACTACTGCTTCCGAAGAGCTCATTACCCAATGTAGCACCCGAAGAGCTGCTATTGAGACTGGGGTGAGACCTGCTACTGCTTCCAAAGAGCCCATTAACCACTGTAGAACCCGAAGAGCTGCTATTCAGACTAGGGTAAGAGCTGCTACTGCTTCCGAAGAGCCCATTACCCAATGTAGAACCCGAAGAATGAAAGCCAGCTGAGCCAAATCGGAACGGTGAAGACGAAGACGGACCAGCATTGTAAAAATCAGGCGTAGCTTGAACCTGGTTTGGGTACGTTAGCGATGAGTTCCCGCCATTCAACAAGCCACTAGAAAACCCACCCCCACCATTCATCGACGAACTCAATCCAATTCCATTTCCATTTCCATTTCCATATCCCAAGTGATTATTCAGATAGGGGTTGTTCAACATGTTGCCACTGCCAGGGAAGAGTGGCTGGTTAGTTTGATTGGACAATAAACGGGATTGTCCATGGCCAAGTGGCTGTTGAGCAGCGTTGCTACTCGAAGCACCAGGATGACCGTAAAACAAGGGTACGTTCCTAGTGGAACTGTGACCCATAAGGCTCTCACGCAAACCAGGATAAGATGCTAATACCCTCAATCGTTCCATGTGTTCCAATCGGGAATACTCTTGAGCAGTTTTCAACAACAAGGGATGACCGGCGGCGAAGTTCGACTTCAGGAACCTGTCGATTACGGCCTTGGATGCAAAACAACCCCTCTCTGCTATACGCTTTAGGAAGATCCGGTACTTCTGCAACATTTACACGAGCCAATGGATGCATTAGGGATATATCAGAAAACATGATCTATAAAACAAATATGGAGAATTAAAAAAAAATTAAAGTAAAATATCTTTCTTGTTGGTTATTACCCAAACTGTTTTTTTTTCTTTTATTTGCATGAAGAATTAATCTTTTATTTTTATTTTTACATTGTTTTTCTTGCATTGCAATTAAGAATCGATGTAATGGAGCTTTATTTTATGCGGTTAATATAAAAGTATGAGTTAAAAAATAATTGTAAAAGAAAATTAATGATATTAAAAATAAATAACATAAAAATATGTGATATGATTATCATTGTATTTGTAAAAAGTTTACAAATATTTATAAAAATATAATACATAATATATTAGAATTAAATAGAAATAGTATTTTTAAGTTTACTTTTTTATTTTTATAATGAAATCATGTATAAAAATAATAAGATTTCGAGGAATTTAAAAATTATATCTGGAATTAGAAGAATGAATTTCTTCATTATTTTTATTATACCAAATAAATAAATTCAATTTTATAATTTTAAAAACCTGATTAAAAGAAAATTTTCTTTCTAAATCTCTGTTCAATTGACCCTTTCCATCACAATCTATTGTTTCTTTTCAATTATATAATGACATATCAGAAAATTTTATATATCGGCTAAAATTTTATCATCTCACTTTTTCTATAATTTTTTTAGGGTATTGAAAAGTTAGTGATAAGATCTATGTTGATATTCTCAAAGTATTTATAAAATTTCATTTTCTAGTTTTCCAAAAATTATAAAGTCGGGAAAAATAACATGTATATTTAAAATTTATTTTTTGGAAGGAAAAAATATATAAAATATAAAATAAGTCTAAGGTTAATTCATTAAAAACTGTGTTAATTTATCAAAAATGATAATAAGTAAATAATCAAACCTGTAAATGACTAGCCACATTTTCCCTGGTTAAGCCTGTCGAATTCATACGCTCAAGGATCTTCTTTGGGACAGCTCCTGCTTGTGTTAAACATGAATAAAAAAAATCATAATATATTAACAAAATCAAAAAATTAACATAAATTATGACCAATATATATATATGTACATACTTTCAAGGCCAATTTGGCGTAGGGCTTCCAAGAACTGGTTATGAAGTGTATTCGTCCAAACAATCTTAGGCTTCTTAGTCTTTTTTGGAGGTGGAGACTTCGATTCATCATCGTTATCCCTACCTTTGCCAGATGCACCTTTTCTTTTTGATCCATTTTTGGGATCGTTCTTTTCGTTATTCACCGATGACACCGACTTCGTGTTGCCACCGAGGGATAGTTTCCCGTCCGCTGGTGACGACGACGAAGATTCCCTGTCCATGTCCTCGATGAGCAAGGATTTACCTTTCTTAGCAGCAACAGCGTATTGCCATACGTTCTTTAACCCAACAGGGTCTACTGGTTTAACTATAAAGAACACAGCACCTCCTGCTAAGCTCTCTAGCATCACATTTTCATCGTCATCCGAGGACATTACTACATAACCAACAAGAACAACATTAGATATGGAATGAAATCATGAAAATAATGAAGAGATAAGATCTACTAACTGATGACAGGCAGTTTAAACTCTTTGTTGATTCGTTTTTGAAGCTCAATCCCATTCATTCCAGGCATATGGAGATCAGTGACCACTAGGTCAATACTTGGATTTGATCGAAGAACAGACAAAGCAGCTGCCGGTGTTTTAACACTCGTAACTGAGAACATACAGACAAGAAACAAGAAAAAATTAGTTCAAAATCACGCACACACACATATATGTATGGATATATGTACGTATGTCTGTATGTACCTTCATATCGGAACTCTCTTAACATGGCAGAAACGATAGCCAATGAAGTAGAATCATCATCAACAACCAAGATAGTGATCTTCATAGCAGGAGAGTTGACACTTCTAGTAGAAACCATTTTTTTTTTTTTTTTCTTTTCTTGTTTGTTTTTTTGGAAGGCTTATAGTATGAGTTTAAGAGTGACAATAGAACAGTTATATATACACTGAGTACCCCATATAAGCAATCCGTGGCTTGATATTTGGTGGTACACGTGGCAGTGACCTGGGTCTACAACCAAACAAAAATTCGACAGTTACTTTTTACATTTTTTGGAACATGAAATTATGTATGTGTGTGTGTGCGTGCGCGTAGGGAGTTTGGAAATTAAAAAAACAACCAGTGATGACAACAAATAGTGGAGTGAGCCCCCAGAAATTTCATACCAATTTATGGCCAAAATCCAGCTCAGAATCTAAATATAAATGAAATTTACCAAATATAAGACGTTCTTACTAGGCAATTTGTTGTGTGAATGCTTTGTGTTCAAACCCTCTTCTTATGGTTCAACATATTTTCCTTTTTTGGAGTGTTTATCCTATTAATTTATAAATATCGAGCTCCAACTTTATAAATAGATAATTCAAAAAATATATATTTTATTAATTTAAATCATACACGTAAATTAAAAATGTTACAATTCTATCACTAAATATATGTAACATATTAATCTAGATTTTCGATTTCTTTAATCCTTATTATATATGCATTTTTTTAAAAGAAATCAAGAAAATATATAAATCGTTTTACTAAATTATATAATAAGTGCATGTATTAATATTGGTAACATGTAAAATAATTATCTTCTAATAATCTTGAATAATAGTATTTAACGATATTATTTTCAAATTCTTTAATCCCTTTTTATATATGCATTTTTTACTAATTGTGTTACAAGTGTATCTATTAATGTTGGTAATATGCATAATAACGATTTTCAACGATATAACAATAGTATCTTATTTGTAATATTATTGACGTGGAATACATAATCTTTCAATAATTTAGAATAACGGTATTTAACGACATAACGGTTTATCTTATGTTTAATATTGTCAACGTGAAACACATTACTTTTTTTTGACAATATCCAAAATAACGGTATTTAACGATATAATGGTAAACTATCATAACTCAACTATAAGATCATTGATGTAGAACTCATTACCTTTTTTAAAATTATCCAAAATGACGATATTTAAGGATATAACAATTATTACTCAACTATAACATCATTAACGTGGAACATGTTTTTTAAATATTACAAAATAACAACAATTAACTGTATAACGACCGTATATTACCTATAATATTTATTGATGTGAAATACGTTGCATTTTAATAAATCAGAATAATGATATTGAATGATATAACAATCATATTTCATACGTAATATTTTAACAACGTAATATTCAAAAACAACAATCGATATAACGATCATACTTTATGTATAATTGTTTTTGTCCTAGATCTAGTGCTAAAAAAGGAATTAGTGTATAAATTTTTATTTATAACTCTTTCCCAATCTTCAAGTCCGAAGAGAAAAGCATTTAAGCGTGTTTTTTTTTTTTGGTGAAAAAACATAAGTAGAAATACAAGTTAAGAGATTCTAAAAGACGCTAAAAACTTTATCTTGCTGAATAGTCGTAACCACCACATTAGGAGGAACTTCAAAAATCTGGAGGGAGGTCTGCCAAGAAAGACTGATCTTTGCCAATTGGTCAGCAATTAAGTTACACTCTCTAGGAACATACTTGATTTCCCACTGATCTTCAGAATGCAAAACTCGTTTAATTCTTCTAAGCAAGGTAATATCGAAGTCCATGTTTTCTTCCATATTCAAGGCCATGACCACTTCTAGATTATCCGTCTATATCCTGCCTCTCTTATACCCTTTATTTAACAAAATGAGAATGCCATCAAGGATACCCTAAAGTTCTGCTTCCAAAGGTGAACATCTATGTGTGAATCTCAGGATCCAATTTCCATCTCGATCCCGAACCACTCCACCCGCTGAGGCATTTTCGGAGGCTCTTGCCACTGCTCTATATGTAAATAAATGCACCTAATCATGTGAAAAGTGATGGTGAATCACCGAAGAGCTTGGTCTATCCTTGTTCCCACGCAGGAAAGGCTCAAAATGTTGGGCCCAACTGAGCGAGGACTTAAGAACATCATTAGCCGTGCAATTAATGTTTTGAAAGATGAACAAATTTCTGTTCTTCCAAATTCTCCAAGCAATTAGACCAAATAGACACGACCAAGTAATTCCCTTATCCTGCATCTTAAGATGACAATAAAGATTAGTAGAAAACCAAATTTGAAAGGGGTTAGAAAAGAACCTAGCTTGCTTCTCTGGAGGAACTACAAGCTTCCAAACTTCCTTGGACGTCGAGCAATCACGGAGCATGTGCAGGATATCTTTAGTATCATGCCAGCATTGTGGGTACTCACTGCTTTGCCCAATGCCTCTCCTGACTCGTTCAGAATTAGTAAAAAGTCTTTGTTTAGCCACAATCCAAAGGAAAAGTCATTGAGGGCCTTGATATTTCCAAATGAGCTTCCAAATATCATCTTTAGGACTCCAAGGATTTTCTTTTAAGGCCCAATAAGCACTTCGAACAAAAAATGAACCTGATCCAGAACGAGCCCAAATGATTCTATCTTCCCCACCAGCCAAATGAGGAGGAGGAATACTTATAATACGTCTAATCATGTCATCAGACAACCAAATACGAAGCATGTCAATATTCCAAGAGCCATCTTAAAGCACCCAATCCTTCAGAGTACTATCTAAATTAAGTCTATCATGAACAGAGACATATGAGAAAAGAGGCCCAACATCAGGTATCCAATTATTTTTCCAGCCACAAATTATAGAACCGTCCCCAACTGACCACATAAGATTCTTGCAAAAGAAGGGCCATATCCTAGAGAGAAATCTCCAAAGATGAGAGCAATTACTTCTATGAATCGAATCAGGAAGCTGACTTTTCTAACCATATTTAGAATGAAGAACTCAAACCCATAAAGCATCCTTACGAGACACAAGGTTAAACCCAATTTTTATAAGAAAAGAGTCATCTTGATCATGAAGATGTCTAAAACCCAATCCTCCACAAGATCTAGGCTAAAAAATGGAGTCCCATCCAACTAAAGCTGTTTTTGAATGACCAACTGAACCTCCTCAAATAAATTGTCTAGTAATCCTTTCAATCTCATCACAGATTCCTTTTGGAACCAACAAGGACTGCATGAAATAGTTAGGAATAGCAAGAAGAGCAAATTGAGCTAGAGTGACCTGTCCTGCAAAAGAAAGTTTCCTAGCTTCCCAATTTTGAAGTTTGCTCCTCACTTTGTCGACCACAAAATTTAAAGTACTCTTAGTGACCCGATCATGGAGAAAAAGTAACCCCAAGTAACTCCCTAGATTATAGACTTTCTGATTCCCAAAGAGCTGACTGATTTGATCACATATGCTGGTATCCACCCCTTTAGAGAAATACATGTTGCTCTTCCTTGTGCTAATCTTATGCCCAGAAAAGGCATAGAAACGATTAAGGATTTCCCTTAGAACAAGGGCTTGATTTATCTCTTCCTTACTAAAAATGATAAGATTATCAACAAAAAAGAGATGATATAAAGACGGCCTCGATCTGGATAACTGAATAAGATACCACCTACCGACTGTGATCTCTAAGCTAATTAGATGACCTAACCATTCTATACAAAGGACAAACGATGAGGCGAAAAAGGACACCCATGTCTAATCCCTCTTTCCGGCTTAAAGGACTTAGATGGAACTTCATTCCAAAGAATCTGCATAGTGGAGGAGGAGATAGCATCCATAATTACCTTCCTAAGAAACTCTGGGATCCCAACAGCAACAAGGGAAGCATCTATAAAATCCCAACTAATTCTATCATATGCTTTCTCCAGGTCCAACTTAATGGCCATCCAGTTCTTACCAGCTTTCCTACTACGCATGGAATGAATGACTTCCTGCGCAATGATGACATTATCAGAGATGCTCCGACCAGCAATAAATCTCGTTTGCTCTAGAGAAGTGAAATTAGGAAACATCACTTTAAATCTATTCGCAATCACCTTCATCACCAACTTATGCATTATAGAGCAGAGACTAAATGGCCGAAATTGGCTAAAATCCTCCGGACAATCCTTCTTCGGAATAAGAATGATAAGGGTGTTATTCAGATCATTCTCAATTCTGTTACCAGTAAAAATACCCTGAACCCACTCACAGACCGCCCCTCCCACTAAGTCTCACTGACTTTGGAAGAAATGTGCATGAAAACCATCACTTCCCGGAGCTTTCAGCGGAGCCATATAAAAAATGACATTCTTAATTTCAACATTCAGCACCGGCTTATTAAGAAAGTCAATATCTTACTCCTTAAGACGTGGGAAGATATTCAAGGAGAGATCAGACATGGGAGTAGGAATTTCGCCATACAAATTTTCAAAAAACCTGGCAGCCTCATCACTAAGGACAAACTGATCCGAACATCACTCTCTATTGCTGGTGCGTAAGGCCATAATGCGATTAAATTTCCTTCTTTGTAAAGTGCGACTATGGAAGAACTGAGTATTGCGATCCCCAAACTGGAGCCAATCACACCTCACATTCTGCCTCCATAAAAGCTCCTCATGATTAAGCATATTCTCCAATTCATCACGAACCTCCATCTTCAAATCAACTAAACTCCTAGAAGTCAACTGATCCATAGCCTTTTGGATACTCCCATGCAATCTCAGAAGCTGTCTTTTCCTTGATCTTATAAAGCCATAGATGGACATGTTCCAATCCTTGACATGTGAGGTAAATTCAGATAAAGAAACAACTATATTACCTGAGAATCTCCACTTTTCCACAATCAATTCTTTAACATTCACGTGCTTCGTCCATCCTGCAAGGAAACGAAAAGGTCTCCCTCTCGGGCCACTAAAATCAGGATTAATATTTAAAAGAATGGGTCTATGATCAGATTTAATGTGTGGGAGATGAAAAACAAGAGTCTGCGGGAAAGCAAAAATCCAAGCATCATTAGCAAGAGCTCGATCAAGATGCTCTTGCGTATTATCTCTTTGCCAGGTAAAGGATGGTCCAATAAAACTAAGATCCTGCAAATTACACGAGTAAACAAAATTACCAAATAATTTACATCTCTTACTAATGGAACTATCACTTTTTTTTTATCCTTATCAGATAGAATAGCATTAAAATCCCCTAAAATCACCTAAGGCAAAAGGTCCTGAGGCAGAACTTCCAATAAATCAGACCAGAGTGTTTTCCTCTTAGCTCTGTCAGGATTACCATACACAACAAAGATAAAAAAAGAATTATAACAATTATTGCCCTGAATATGTAAAAGCATGAATTGGGAAAGATTATGGATAATATTAATGGAAATATAATATTTCCATCTAACCTATATGCCACCTGAAAAACCAACAGACTCAATGTAATGAGAAAAATCAAAACCCAATTTTTCAATGATAAAATAAGATTTTTTACCACTGACTCTAGGCTCCAAAAGACACACAATATCCGATTTATATTCTAAATTACACTCATGAAAGGCATGGAGAAATTTACTACTCATACAACCTTGGCAATTCCAAGAAAATATAGAAAGTTTAGAATCCATAAAAATAGACAATAAAATAGAAAAATAAAAAACCTTAATAAACAATCAAACCATAACAAAACTAGTCAAAATTCAATTCTTTTACCATCACTATTATCACTTGCACCAGGGTCAGTACTTTGTAGGGTGGAAATAGACTGAGCCAACCTGGACATAGAGTCATTCAAAGGAATTTTAGAAGAATTTTTAATTTTAATACCATTCCCTTTCCCATGAGGGATTTTATTAATTTTCCTAGTGGCCCGAAATCCCCATTCTTTACCTCCCATTATTTTTCTCGTATTCCAAATTTTATTAACAACTGAATTCTGCATAGAGGCCTTTTCCAAATTGACATCATCAGCTGATCCTTTTACTTTAAAAGAAACAGTAGTATGCTTAGCAAGACTTAAGCTATCAGGATAATTGACAACCTGAACTTCAATTGGATCTGACACCGAAGAAGCAAGTTTAGAAGTCAAAGCATAATCCCTATTTAAAATTGTCTCCTGTTCAACAAGAATAGGATTAATATGCGAGAAATTAACAGAAGTTGAATTAAAATTAGAAATTTGTGTTTTAAGTAAATCAACACCATTCGAGAGATTAAAATGAGAACCAAAAATAAGCTTGGAAGGACTCCCTGGTTCGATAGAAATAAAGGTTGTGCCTGTGTAGTATGGGCCTTCCTCTTTAATGGCTTGTAACCGATTAACATTAGCTGGGTCGACTGTTTGCTTTCTAGCAGATGGCCTATTAGCTCCAATGCCCGAAACCCCATTTCCTGATTCCCAACCCACTAAACCATTATTAACTAGGTCAGTCAAAACAAAATTAGAAGGCCTAGTATCCAAAATATCCCCCCAGCCGTATACTCCTATTAAAGTTAAGGCTATCCTGAGATTTGTGCTTCTGCTTTCCAACCAAGTCCCTGGCCTTTAAACTCACCTAAAAATTAGCCAACTTTCCCTCTTCTCCTTTAATCTGCTCATTTTCCAAAACTACCAAACCTTCCATATTAGCCAAAGCACTAAATCTAGAACCTGATTCACCTTTCTCTTTAGTATCCGTTTTGATTGGAATAATATTCTGAGAATTTCGCTGATTTTTCCTTTCGACCACCATCCATGGTTCGTAAGCTATAGTTTTACCTCCTTTTCCTGTCTCTATCAGAATACCGTTCACTTGGTCCTTCTCCGAGCCAGAACCCGACTTCCTTGAAACACATAACTCCTTGGTATGGCCATACTTCTCGCATGTAAAGCAAATGGTCGGCAGCGCTTCATATTCGACTCTTTGATTTCTTCCATTAACGAGGACTTGAGCAATCAAAGGTTTGTCCAAGTTAATGTAAACAGTCATCCTAGCAAATCTACCTCTAGTCCTACTATCAGTATTGAAATCCAACCGAACTACTTTTCCAATGGTGCCTCCAATTTCTTCAATAATTTTCCTCTTGTATAAAAAGCCGGGGAGGACTGGTAACCTTATCCATGCCAACACTATGCTTGGGTAAGGTTGTGAGGGACAGAAATCCTTTGTCCAGGGTTGAACTGTCAAATATTGGCCATAGATCATCCAAGGACCTTGCGACAATACTTTAGTATCATCAATAGAATGGAATTTAACCAGATAATATCCATTCTCAATGTCCATAAGATAGAACAGCTTGATAGGATTCCAAAGGCTACTAATACGGTTATTAAGGACCCCATACCCAATGTTTCTTCCAAGTAGTTTTAATACTACCGTGAGTTCCATTTCTTTAAAAAAGATTTTTTAAATCCTTTCAGAGAAATCAATGGCAGAAATACCATTGACTATAGATCTGTGAATATCTCATTCTAAGAACTTAGTAACTTTATCAGCGTCTGCACCAGGAGAACCCAACTTTTCTTTATCGATCACTCCAGGATTGATCCCTAGAAGTTTGTCCTTCCAAGATATCTTTGGACTCAATCTAGAATGAACCATCATATCAGTATCATCCTCACCATTTCCTTCTTTGAATTGAACTTTCTTAGTCGTGCGGTCTGCATCCGACTGAGACTCATCTCCAACATCTATGACCAGATGAGAATGAATGTTACCAGAGTTCAGAGAGAATTCTTCCATTTTCTCGGGATTAACATTTTTTTAAATAAAATTAAACCAAAAGACTTGATTTTAAGTACACCAAGACCAGACCAAAGACAAGACCAACCATTTAAGCGTGTTTGAACTTATATATTTCTAATTTTGTTATAGTAACAATATCAACTGAGTTAAAACTCAATCAACAATGTATTAATTTTAAATATTTTTTAATCGTATAAATATTATACATGAACTCATTTACTATTATTTTTTACCTTATATAATAAATTAAACTCCAATATATATATAATTTTTAATTTGATACAAACTTTGATTTTGACTTAATTTTCGCTTTACTCAATATTAAAATTATTTTAATATGTATATAATTAATTTAAGATTAAAATTTATGTATATACAAGTGCATTAAATCATGTCTAATTTTAGACCAAAAATCTCACACTAAAACCTTACAAACCGGCCAATGAAACATTGGTTGAACGGTATGGTTGAGACTCTAGGAATTTTGATATCTTAAATTTAAGTTTTGTCATGTATAAATGTGTGGATTCTCCATCAAATATATTCTAATTAATTAAATTCGATTTTTTCATTCTATTAATTATTCAATTCAGTACTTATAATATAATTTGCTGTTTTTATTTTTAATTTTTAACTTACAAACCATAGGACTCCACTTGTTGGGCCAGGGTGAAGGACTTTTTTTCTGATTCCCACCCGTGCATGAAGAGTTAAAAAGTGGACTGAAATAAATGTGAAATAATCTCATGTTTATCCAATAATAATGATAAAGTAAAATTAGTCCCATATGAAATCCTTTATATTTACTCCATTCATTAATTCAATTTTGTTTTTATATAAAAGAAAACTTGAATTTAAACTGATTAAAATTAATTATATAAATTAATTAAAATTTTCATATAAATCCCAAAATTTAACACAACGAAACAACAACTGTTAAATTAGAAAAAGACATAAGAGATAGAAGGAAAATAAAAACTATGTTCTGTACCCACTGTTTGTAGTAAAACCATTTCCATATAAAAAAAATTAATTTTTAAAAAAAATAGAAAAAGTTTTATTGTCATTTACTACTAATATCTAATTAATTAAGAGAGAAATTAAGTTTTAACTCGAAATGGAGCAAAATCGAAATGGCAATTTTGTCTTCTCCTAATTAATGATTTAAACTAATTAATTACAATAAGTTTTGTTTCCTTTTATATTTTTTGACGAAATTAAGTCTTGTTTCAATGTCCACTGCTCTACTAAACAAAAACAATACCGATGTTGTTTCATCTAGAGAAATTGAGATGTGTTTGGCTACAAATTTTATATTTTTCGTAGGTTAATATTTGGTTAAATTGCTTGAGAGGTCCCTACATTACAAGGTCTGGATAAAATTAGCCTTTATATTGTTAAAAAGAATCAAATAAGTCTAAATTGCAATAGAATTGACATTCATTGTGCAAAAAATGTCTTGAATTTTTTTAATTGTTGTTAAATTCCAAACAAAATATTTCACTTATAGAAACCATAACAATTTTAAAATATTAACTTTGTCAATCAACAAATGATTTTTTTTATAATAATAATGTTATCTCTAGTCCAATTTGACATTGTTTGATTCTTTTTAATAGTATAAAGACTAAATTAATCCACTTAACAGTAAGGGGCTAATTTAATCATGTCCCTATAATAAAGGGACATCCCAAATCTTCTTTATGTTAACAAGTCTCGAAATATTGTATATAATTGAGAGACTTGTATAGGTTATTGTACGGAGAGTTTGAACAATTAATTTGTTGTAGTGAGGAACTTTATTTTACAAGTGCTCTTTTTTTTTTTTAAAATAGTTAAACCTGTTGTATTGTAGTTTTATTTATTGAATTCACATGGGTGAATCTAATGGTGAGAGTATTAGGCTTTTCCAATTTGTAAAAATTGAACGTTGATAATGGCAATATAGAATGATCACACAAAGCAATGAGAAAGAAAAATAAAACACACACAAATTTTACGTGGAAATCTTTCAGAAAAAAACCATTGGCAGAAGAGAAGAAAATTCATTAACGCTGAAATTCGAATGATACAAGAGAAGTTTCGATTACATCTATTTAAAGGTTGAAAAACCTTATTCTAATCAATGTCAAATTGAAGAAGAGTAGTTATATACGGATTCTACTTGTGCAATCAATGTCAAATAGAAGAAGAGTAGTTCTATATGGATATTACTTGTGTAGCCTGACCCGTACCTTATTCGGCCATCGATCATTCGCCTCCACATATTCCTTTATTTTGCCACTGTATCTTATTTCTTTAACAAAAATTTGGGTCACACAACTCTAACATAAAAGTGTAAAAGTGAGGAAATGGTCACAAATGTGTAATAGATTTAGAATCACTTGTTATAAGTGTTGAAGATGATGAATATTTTTAATTGAGTTAGGCTTCGCAAACGTGGAAAAACTAAATTGCGTAAACAAACCTCGTGTCTCTTGTTTTGATTCTATTTTATTGTAGTGCTTGAAGGAGTGCCCACTCCCTTAACCACTCCTTTCAATCACATAGCTTTATCTCAACAATTGCTTCAAATTTGTAGCTAAGAACTGTTACACAAAATACCATTGTCTGAAAAAAAAAAATCCAATAGAGGAGTAAGACAAACTTATAATAACCACAACACTAAAATGTTAAAAAACTAACCAGAGATGCATTACTTTAATTAACAACTAGTAATTGTATCCTAGCCCTACCACAATGAACTAGGATTAACCAATTAAGCATTGCTAAAGGACTCTAGGATACCTTACCGCATTAATGGTGCATGAAAAACAAAGTGTTAAATGACCAATCCTCATCTTTCTCATCTTATTATGTATTATATTTTTTTTACATATTGTTTTTTTTTTATTATGTATTATATTTTATATTTATTTACAACTTTTTTTATTTAAATTTTATTTCATTGGCTGGATAAGTTGAATTGATGACAAATTTTTTTATCAATTTAAATTAATTAATTGAGTCTTTGGGTTGAGTTATTTAGATATTTAATTATTTGGGTTTAGATTTTATATTTTGGGTTGGGTTGGGTTTTATATGGGTATTGAGTGTTTGGATATGGGTTTGCCATGGATATTTATTATTTAAAAAAGGTAAATATATTTTTGGGTAATTAAGTTTGATTTCAATATATAAACTGGTACTTATGTTTTGTTTTATTTTGTTCCATATTGGTACCTAATTTTGATTTTATCTACACATTGTAGTCCATATTTATAACTCCTTTAAAATTGGTTTACTCTGTTTGCATATCCAAAATTGATAATTAAGTGAATAAACTCTAAATTTGATTAAACTAACCTAATAAACCAAACTTATTTTTGATTAAATCATTTTTATTTTATTAATTCAATTCATCTAACTTTCTACTCACCTTATGGGTGATAATTAATGGTGTGTTTGATAATCTGAAATTTTAAATGCTGAAAAACTAATTTTGCATTTTCACTATTAAATTTTATAAGTGCTGAATTTGTATTAAAAAATTAAGTGGTCAATTAATAAATACAAGTATTGAATGTAATTATGTTGTTCGATAAAGCATTGATTTTAAAATATAATATATTTTTAAATTTTAATCTTATTAATATAATATTTTATATGATTTTAGATAATTTTGGATGAAAGATAAATATATTAATTTTAATAATTTATTTTTCAAAAAAATAAATTTATTTTAAATTTTTAATAAAATAAAATCAACTTAATATTTTCTATATCAAATAAAAAATTAAAATGATTATCAGACACATTTAAAATATTAAATAAAAAAAAAATTGAATTTTGAAAATGAATCAAATACCCAAAATAAAAATTATGTTAAAAAAATAACTAAATAATTTCAAAACCTGAATAACAAAAATTTATTAATATAAAAAACACACTACATGGCGATGACTAGAGTTACTCATGGGTTAAGTCAGATTCGGCCAAGGCCCAATTCTAAAAATTTTCCAAGCTTGGTCCAAGTTCAAATTGGCCCGCCCAAAAACGCATATTACTTTTTAAAAATGATAAAATATATTAGATTTATATTTATATATTTTTAATAATTAAATTTAAATAAAATATAAAGAAATTGTTTTCATTCCAACCGAATTGGGCCATGAACAAAACCCTTTATTTAAGCCCTGCCCAAATTGGACCAGATGGGCCGCCCAGCCCATGGAGAGCTAGGAATTTTCGTTTTAAATCTTATTGGAGGGAGAGGGTGCAGGTGGTGGTCCACACGGTGTAAAGCGGCAATAAACCATGGTAGGAGGTTGGCTTCCACCGCCGCTTTGTATTTTACGGATGAATAGCGGGGAAAGTGACAGTTGAGGGAAGGTTTTAACTGTCAACCGTGCGTCGGAAATCGTGACGTCACTCTGAAAAGTTTCCCTTCACTGTGCCTTGTTTTCTTCCTTACGGTGATGTTGCTTAGAAGCTTTCCATTGAAAAATCTTTCCTGTCTTTTCTATTTCATTGCCCATTCGTTTTTTCTTTTTTTAAATGTAATATTTATTATACATAAAAATTATAAAAGAAACATTTGAGAGATGAAAATAAGAAATTTGGCATTGAAAAGACCAAAATTAAATTATATATATATATATTGAGAAATTTCATTTGAAAAGGATTAAAATGAAACCAAAATTTAATTGAACAGATAAGGTAGAATCTTTATTAAGAAAAAGAAAGTGTATGAAGTGACCAAAGAACGGTAGTGGAAGTAAGTCATTGAATTGGATTATACCGAAGCTGTCCAACTGTGGCTAGGCTTTTTACTTGGCCCAGAATCCATTCCCCAAAATACAGATTAATCCAACTGCCAAACTCGCCACGCTTCCTTCTCTGATTGAACCACAATTTGTCTGAAAATTAGTACACTTGCCTATGAAACCTAGTCTTATGTTTTGTCCCCCAATCTCCAAAACTCCACACCCTGGATTTCCCGTGTTTGCTTAATATCTAAATTTCTTTCATTTCTAAATATATCTATAAATAAGACGCCCTTTCACAGTTGTTTGAAGCAGAAAAAGGAAGTTCATTTAGTTAATATTTTCCTTTGCATTTCCAAATTTGGAATTTCATAAACCAACTGATTTCCTAAAATACTTGGATACTAAGTACGAATATCCTTTTCTTGAAATATACTCTTTTTAAGTCAAAAGCTTTGTTTACTGAAACTTAAACTGATTATTAAATGGATTTTTTATTTCAAGATTATGATATGGTTGATTCTGGGTCGGTTTCTGAAAGTAGAACTGATCGTTCGGTGAATTTTTCCAATGAATATGTGATGTTAGCTTCGAGTTATCCAAAAAGGCGAGATGGGAGGAAGAAGTTCCGGGAGACTCGACACCCGGTGTACCGTGGAGTTCGCCAGAGGAATCCCGGGAAGTGGGTTTCTGAA
Organism: Gossypium bickii; assembly: GCA_025503065.1. Lineage (NCBI taxonomy): Eukaryota > Viridiplantae > Streptophyta > Magnoliopsida > Malvales > Malvaceae > Gossypium > Gossypium bickii. Next base: position 116,457,341 of record CP106716.1, read on the forward strand.
GTGAGGGAGCCTAATAAGAAGTCGAGAATTTGGCTTGGAACTTTCCCGACAGCGGATATGGCGGCGCGTGCTCACGATGTGGCAGCTATAGCACTGAGAGGGAAGTCAGCTTGTTTGAACTTCGCTGACTCAGCTTGGAATCTTCCGGTCCCGGCTTCTTCCGACCCAAAGGATATCCAAAAGACGGCGGCGGAGGTGGCGGAGACTTTCAGAACGGCTGAGCATTTGAGCGAGAATTCTAGAAACGATGCAAAGAGAAGTGAAAACACGGAGATGGAGAAAGGGTTTTATTTGGACGAAGAAGCGTTGTTTGAGACACAAAGATTTTGGGCAAATATGGCTGCCGATATGATGATGTCACCTCCTTGTTCCGGTCATGACGGAGGGTGGGAAGAACATGAAGTCGATGATTATGTACCTTTATGGAGTCATTCTATTTAAAAGTAATTTTTTTCAGACATTTTCAATGGTTTTTTACAAAAAAAAAAAAACAAAAAAAAATTAAAAAAGCACAAAAATGGTAAAGCCAAAAAAATATGTACCAAAATGGTACAAATGGGGTGGTGCCGCCTTAGCCACTGCTACTTTTGGTGCCGCCTATGGCACACCCTCAATCATCCTTTTCTGTTTTTTTTTTCAGTAGTTTTTTTAAAGGATCTATTATGCAATTTTTCTAGTTTTGAGAAAAGGAAGGAAAAGTGTGCCGTCTGTCATACCAAACTTTAAATTTGAATAATTGCCTTTTAAGCTCTCCCTATTTATTATTTTCTTTTTATTCCCTTTTAACTTATTATATTGTGTTTAAACAAACCATTAATCTGTTTTTGTAGTTAAATAAGCCATTTACTTATGATTTTTACTCATAAAATTTAAAAACTTGTTGATTAAATTTTAAAAACACAAAAATGATAATGTGTTACGTAAACATGAGGAAATGGTCACAAATGTGTAATAGATTTAGAATCACTTGTTATAAGTGTTGAAGATGATGAATATTTCTAATTGAGTTAGGCTTCGCAAACGTGGAGAAACTAAATTGCGTAAACAAATCTCGTGTCTCTTGTTTAGGTTCTATTTTATCTTAGTGCTTAAAGGAGTGTCCACTCCCTTAACCACTCATTTCAATCACATAGCTTTATCTCAACAACTGCTTCAGATTTATAACTACGAACTGTTACACAAAATAACATTGTCTGAAAAAAAAAATCTAATAGAGGAGTAAGACAAATTTATAATAACCACAATACCAGAATGTTAAAAAACTAACCAGAGATGGATTACTTTAATTAACTAGTAATTGTATCCTAGCCCGACCACAATGAACTACGATTAACCAATTAAGCATTGTTAAAGGACTCTAGGATACCTTACCGCATTAATGGTGCATGAAAAACAAAGTATTAAATGACCAATCCTCATCTTAAAGTCTAACGATTATCTTTACATATTGTTTTTTTTTTTTTATGTATTATATTTTATATTTGTTTACAACTTTTTTTATTTAAATTTTATTTCATTGGGTGGATAAGTTGATTTGATGACAATTTTTTTTATCAATTTAAAATGAATTAATTGAGTCTTTGGGTTGAGTTATTTAGATATTTAATTATTTAGGTTTAGATTTTATATTTTGGGTTGGGTTGGGTTTTATATGGGTATTGAGTGTTTGGATATGGGTTTGTCATGGATATTTATTATTTAAAAAAGGTAAATATATTTTCGTGTAATTAAGTTTGATTTCAATATATAAATTGGTACTTATGTTTTGTTTTGTTTTGCTCCATATTGGTACTTAATTTTTATTTCATCTACATATCGTAGTCTATATTTATAACTCCTTTAAAATTGGTTTACTCGGTTTGGATATCCAAAATTGATAATTAAGCGAATAAATATATTAATTTGTATTTTAAATTTTTAATAAAATAAAATCAACATAATATTTTTCTATATCAAATAAAAAATTAAAATGATTATCAGACACATTTAAAATATTAAATAGTAAAAAATTTCATATTTGAAAACGAATCAAATACCCCAGAATAAAAATTATATTAAAAAGATAACTAAATAATTTTAAAACCTAAATAACAAAAACTTATTCATTTAAAAAACACACTACATGACGATAACTAGAGTTACTCATGAGTTAAGTCAAATTTAGCCAAGGCCCAATTCTAAAAATTTTCCTAACTTGGTCCGAGTTTGAATTAACCTGCCCAAAAACGCATATTACTTTTTAAAAATAATAAAATATATTAGATTTATATTTATATATTTTTAATAATTAAATTTAAATAAAATATAAAAAAAATTGTTTTCATTCCAACCGAATTGGGCCCTGAACAAAACCCTTTATTTAAGCCCTGCCCAAATTGGACCAGATGGGCCGCCCAGCCCATGGAGAGCTAGGAATTTTCGTTTTAAATCTTATTGGAGGGAGAGGGTGCAGGTGGCGGTCCACACGGTGTAACGCGGCAATAAACTATGGTAGGAGGTTGGCTTCCACCGCCCAGGGACCACCGCCGCTTTGTATTTTAGGGATGAATAGCGGGGAAAGTGGCAGTTGAGTGAGGGTTTTAACTGTCAACCGTGTTTCGGAAATCGTGACGTCACTCTGAAAAGTTTCCCTTCACTGTGCCTTGTTTTCTTCCTTACGGTGATGTTGCTCATAAGCTTTCCATTGAAAAATCTTTCCTGTCTTTTCTATTTCATTGCCCATTCGTTTTTTCTTTTTTTAAATGTAATATTTATAATACATAAAAATTATAAAAGAAACATTTGAGAGATGAAAATAAGAAATTTGGCATTGAAAAGACCAAAATTAAATTATATATATTTTTTGAGAAATTTCATTTGAAAAGGATTAAAATGAAACCAAAATTTAATTGAACAGATAAGATAAATCTTTATTAAGAAAAGAAAGTTTATGAAGTGACCAAAGAACGGTTATGGAAGTAAAGTCATTGAATTGGATTATACCGAAACTGTCCAACTGTGGCTTGGCATTTTCTTGGACCAGAATCCATTCCCCAAAATACAGATTAATCCAACTGCCAAAATCGCCACGTTTCCTTCTCTGATTGAACCACAACTTGTCTGAAAATTAGTACACTTGGCTAAGAAACCTACTCTTATGTTTTGTCCCCCGAATCTCCAAAACTCCACACCCTGGATTTTCCGTGTTTGCTTAATATCTAAATTTCTTTCATTTCTAAATATATCTATAAATAAGACGCCCTTTCACAGTTGTTTGAAGCAGAAAAAGGAAGTTCATTTAGTTAATATTTTCCCTTGCATTTCCAAATTTGGAAGTTCACAGTGATTTCCTAAAATACTTGGATACTAAGTACGAATATCCCTTTCTTGAAATATACTCTTTTTAAGTCAAAAGCTTTGTTTACTGAAACTTAAACTGATTTACTGTTTGGGTTTTTTTTTTTAAATGGATTTTTTAGTTCAAGATTGTGATATGGTTGATTCTGGGTCGGTTTCTGAAAGTGGAACTGATCGTCCGGTGAATTTTTCCGATGAAGATGTGATGTTAGCTTCGAGTTATCCAAAGAGGCGAGCTGGGAGGAAGAAGTTCCGGGAGACTCGACACCCGGTGTACCGTGGAGTTCGCCGGAGGAATCCCGGGAAGTGGGTTTCTGAAGTGAGGGAGCCTAATAAGAAGTCGAGGATTTGGCTTGGAACTTTCCCGACGGCGGATATGGCGGCGCGTGCTCACGATGTGGCAGCTATAGCACTGAGAGGGAAGTCAGCTTGTTTGAACTTCGCTGACTCAGCTTGGAATCTTCCGGTCCCGGCTTCTTCCGACCCAAAGGATATCCAAAAGACGGCGGCGGAGGTGGCGAAGACTTTCAGAACGGCTGAGCATTCGAGCGGGAATCCTAGAAACGATGCAAAGAGAAGTGAAAACACGGAGATGGAGAAAGGGTTTTATTTGGACGAAGAACCGTTGTTTGGGACACAAAGATTTTGGGCAAATATGGCTGCCGGTATGATGATGTCACCTCCTCGTTCCGGTCATGACGGAGGATGGGAAGAACATGAAGTCGATGATTATGTACCTTTATGGAGTTATTCTATTTAAAAGTAATTTTTTTCAGACATTTTCAAGCATTCATTGGAATTTTTAGTTCATAGAAATCGCCACCGGCAATTGCCCTTTATGTTTTGTACGTACAACGATTTTTTTGGATTGTACGGGTAGTGTTCTAAGTAAAAAGGTTAATGTGTATATGTACAATGTATATATACGTCATAGCTTCTCCAAACAATAAATTTATAGCATCATATCTATTTTACCATTGATATTCAAAGTTGGTAAGTATTTGTTCCAATAATAAGTAGAATTATTACATAGGTTTTTATATTAAAAGTTAAATTATATATTATATTTTCTATTCAAAAAAGAAAATATAAGTTAATTTATATATACAAGTTAGATTAAAGAGTAAATTAATTATTTTATAAAAAAATTCATCTAATTCTACTATTAAAAATAAATTATTATAATACATGTAACACGAGACATGTCACTTTTTAATTATTTCTTCAATCATGTCACGGTGTTGTTAAAATTTTACCCTTCACTTGCAATTCACCAAAAAAATACAAAGATTAACTTACTCATTTTTTAAATAAAAAAAATACAATCTAATCTTTAATATATAGACTTATAAAGTATTTTTACGAGGATGGGAAGCTTCAAGAACTTTAAGTTAAAGCTAAGGTTAGCCCAAGTAGTAGTAAGTACTTTTAAATCAAATGGGCTTCTGGGCCAGCCATTGAATAGGCTAAGCTTCGGCTTTTTTGTCCAAAGATGGAAGATTTGAATACAATCCTTTTTATCACTCCACCAATGATTCAGTTGACAACTTCAGTTTATGTTATTATAAGTTAATGCAACAACAGACAACAAATTCGAATGAAAAAGATAAAAAGCTTGCTTACATATTTTTCCATCCTTCATAATCATACAGATGACTGACTAATCAAGCAATGCAAGTAAAAACAAGCTTAGTTTAAAGATTCAACACAAAAAATTTACATTGAAATTGGATAGAAGCCTTTGTGAATATTACCGATCACCTCGGGAAAAACAAAGACCGCAGCCTAAAAAACTTGGAGACTTAGATTACGACACATACCCTTGCATTGCGAAGAAAACACCAACCATATCGGTAAACAAAATGTCAAGCAGTCCGGTGATCGTTGCATCATGCACAAGTGAGTTGGATCGTTTCACCATTCAGTTAGTGCACGAGTGGAATGAAGAAATATCACTTTATTTTCTTGAGGAGAGTTGAGGTCCTGAACTCGGCATCATCCTGGACAAAGCTCCAGCAGAAGTAAGTAAGAGGGATACTGACAGCATGCCACAGAGCGTGTGCATCTACAAACCCTTTATAAGGTGGAAAGTCGTATATTTCCAAGAACACAACAAGGCTTCCCCACACAACAAACAGCCAAACCTTCCAGCGTGATGGATGGCTAGTTATGCCGGCCCAAATTCCCCATATGAGAAGTTGAGCTACACCCATGGCCATACAAACTTTCATATTTAGACCTGCAAAACAAATCCAGCTTGTAACTAGAGTCCAACATGATAGAAAGAAAGTTCAGATGGATTAAAACTAGCAATTATACGAGTGGTTTGGACTGAAAATATCAAACTGCACCGGCGCATTAATGAATGTTGACAATATTGTTTTACGAGGGTAACAAAGAAAAAGAAATACCATAATCAAGTTTGTAGAAGTTCAGATACAAGATGTGTGTTGTTACAAATGCAACCAACGGAGCAGCAACCATGACTCTTGAAGCTTCATCTCTCAAATCGAACACTCGTAATATCGCTAGAATAAGACTATACCCAACTAATGCAACAGCAGACGAATAATCTAGCTTCTCTGTCAACTCAACATCTCTACAAGTAAAAGGAATCAATGATATCATGCAAAGTTATATGAATACTCAGCTCGACATGCTTCAAACTCTTCTTTTTTCTTTTTTTTTTTTTTCTCACCATTACTTGCCAAAGACAAAAAACAAAGGCTTCTATGAGTAAGAACCTCATCTAGGCCTAACAGATTAGGTGCAATGTATAGATCCTTAAAGACTATGGGGTCAAAGTATATCGCTTACCGACTGTGAAAAATGGCACTCCAGAACCAGAAGTTCATAGCCAAGATGGCGTAGATGTGCCACAAGCAAGTATATTCATAGTAAGTCTTTTTATCAGGCCTCAAAGGCAACTTATAGTTAAGAAGGATAAAAAAGGAGAGCCAACCATGAAACTGTACAGCAAGACTTAGTGCAGAGAAAGCTACAGCAACTGGTTCCTAAAAAAAAAAAAAAAAAAAAACACCATGAACAAAAAACAATCACTAACAAGAACAAGAATCTAACAAAAATGACACCAAGGTGATGATATGGTAAGAACCTGTATCCCATAAACACGTTGAAAAGGCCATTTTCCATGATATTTGATGGGTTTATTCCCCAGTTTTTCCCTCTGTTCTTCTCTAGTAATCATACAATGGTACTGACAATCAGTACGACAATCCCATTGCTTCCATTTTTGATATAGGGGTTCTTGTAAATACCATGGACCATCAATGGGTTTCCCATCGGATGAGAATTTACAGTGTTGAAAACACTTTTCCCCTACGCATCCACTCTTCTCACACTCTTCCAAACAAGCCCTAAACCCCCAAATTAATAAACAAGTTAAATTGCCGAGAAAATTAAAAAAAGATAAGGTCTTTAAATTAACCCAATAAAAGAAATATTCTAAATATAGCAAATTTCAACACCATAAAAACTTTAAAAAACGGAAATTAGAATGGGTCTTCTTTTATAAGAATATATTCTTCTTCCAAGTGTTTATTACTAGTAAAATCCAACCCAATTTAGAATTGAATTTAAACAACCTAAAAATGTAGATTTTGCATCATAAAATTATCCAAATTTTCCTTCAAAAAAAGATTATCTTTTTTTTTTCCCTATCAAACATAAAAGAATTAATTTATATTACTGAAGCTGCGATTCAAAATCGAGTCAGAAACTTACTTGTAAATTGGATCAGCATCACCTTCGCTGGCGTTAAGTGACGATACGAGAAAGGAAAGTACAAAAATGAGCAGAACTAAACGGCAAAGAGCCATTTGATTCATAGGCCAAAAGAAAAGTAAACAGAGAAAAGAGAGAAAAAAAAGAGTGATTCGACGTTTTTTTTTTCCTACAGAATAAGCGATTGTTGATTGAGGTTCCAGAGATGACGTGGTGGATTCTGTCCCATAGAATCGAAAAGATAATATAAATATAGAAAGAGAGAGAGAGAGAGAGTTCGTTTCGACGAAACGAGTTGAACTGGTACAACGAACTCAGTATAGAAAGAGGTGAGTCAGAGAATGAACGAGTTATGGATTTCTTTTTCTTTTTTTTGGTTATGGAGAATCGTGACCGTGAACGTGAAGGGCGGGATTGTTTTTTTTTTTTTTTCAGAGACCAGAATCTCGTGATGAGATGACCTCAGTAGGCTAGCCGTCGCAGGAAACGTGGATGTAAATGATTTTTTTTGGGCCAAAAATGACATCGTAATGACGCCTATGCCCTTTTGACAAACTTTTAAACGGCGGCGTTTCTTTGCTGTCTTTCAAAGTAGCTGTTTGGTTACAACTTCCACGTGTGTCATAAATGAAAGTTCAAGAAAAGGGTTATTCTACCATTTGGTACCTAAATTTAGTTTTAATATTTAATTGGTATTTGAGTTTTTTTTTTTTTAATTTGGTGTTGGCTTCAACATTCAAATTGATACTTGAATTTTTTATTATCTCAATTTAGTCTCAAAGTACCTGAATTCTTTTTATCCTGATATGGTTCTTCAATGTTTAAATTCGCATTTGATTTTTTTATCTCAATTAAGCCCCTAAGTTTATGTTAAACAGTAGGGTAAACTAAAGTTTATGTTTTGATTACTCAACTTCAAAAAAATTACAAAATAATTTTTAAGCTATTTGAAAGCCTTCATTTAAGTAATTAGACTGTTAATTTTTGTTTTTTTTTAAAAAAAGAGTTCAGCTAGCGTGCTCCAAATGACGATTTGACAATCGTTATGACGGATCAATGCCAATCAACTAATAAAATAACTTACCTTAGATCCAAATCGATCTGATGGTTAGTGCCAAAGATCAATCAATAAAGATGTTTAGATTTTGGTTCATAGATTCATAGCGTTCAAAATTATTTCATGAAAAAAAAACTTATCTATAGAAAAGAAGTAAAATAAGAGCTTTCAATTAGTGAAGATAGTGCGAATAGAGAAGGTCATACTACTCCAATTTTAACCGTCTAGTACCTTAAATGAAAACTTCAAAATACTTTAATGAACATTTTGTATCTTTTTAAAATTGAGTGACCAAAAAATAAGGTTACTAATAATTCAGTGATCTTATGTGCAATTTATCCTTAAAAAACTCACCCTATTTTCTTCAGTGCCAGCGCCGGCGCCAGTGCCTCCGCCTCTGTAACAGTGCCTCTCCTTAGCTGCAGCAAGTAAGCCCACTCGCTCAAAAGTCTCTCTCAAAACGAAAACAATGGGACATACTTTACGTAAGCTACTGCACCCATGGATGTTTTTTAACGCAGCAAAAAGCTGCAAATGGGTCCATCCATTCTCTTTTTTATTTTTTCGAATAGATACTTTCTCTTTGCCATCTTTGTTTAATCGGCATAAGAATACAAGGGCGGATTTTGCCATTGAATTTTTGGGTTCAATTAAAATTTTTTAAATTTAAAGAGATTATTGAGAAGTTTTAAAATTTTTAGTAGGTCTAATTAAATTTCTTAAAAATTTGGAAGTTTAATGAGAATTTATAAAAATTTTGAGGGATCAAAAATGGATAATCCCAATAACGATTCACCTTTAACAAGATGATTATAAGATTAATTATACTCACAAAATATAATATTTAATATTTAGCTATGTTTGCAATCCAAAAATTATAAAAATAGCTTCATTGATAAACATAGTATAATTTTTTATAAGTTTCGTGAGGATAAAGTTACAAATGTTATGCTTTTGGATAATGTTATAAACTCTTCACCCCAAAAGATGTATATATTTTAGTTTAGTTCCTTTATAAATAATAAATTTACAAATTTATGGTAGAATTACACTTTGCCCATTAAATATAAAAAATTTCTATTTAATCCCTTAAAAATAATGGAATTATACCATACCGCATTTTGGCTCCCCTAAATATGAAAAAAATTATATTTAATGCCTTCAAAATAATAAAATTATATATTAATACATGATAAAATTACATTTGGATTTCTTAAAAAATTTATAATTCGATTCTACTAAGCCCTAAATGTATCAATAACTATGCATAACCAATAGGTTACATAAACATGCATGGTGCTGGTACATATATGTATATGATATACATGTGTCATGTATGGATGTATCTAAAGCATAACCAAGTATGAACTAAGAATTGCTATGCCAGGGCCCTATATGAAACTCCATTAACATTCAGCAACTACAAACATATGGTTTTTCAAGAAGATTTGGACAAGGTGATAACAGCATTCAACTTGGCAAGGCATTCAGTAGGTAAACTAAGGAAAGTATTCATGAAGACATCATCAATAGGTTCAACAAATGCTACCCCAACCAATTTGCAATTCCCCTCTTCATCTAATCTCTCACCTCTTCCACTTCTCATCTTCCCTTTCGATTCATCGGACGTTAAAACCGTCTTCACCACCAACGGCGGGGCTTCGTAAATACTCCCGACCGAAAAGCAAAACTTGGCTAAGAATTCCAAGTCAACCTACAAAAGGCAAAAGCTTCAAATTAACCTCCAATGTAATTTTAAGGCCTTCAACAACAAGCATAGCTAACCTTGCCGGATTCTTGATCGATATTCCCTTGAAACAATTGAGGAACAATGTGGATTTTCAAAAAAGGTGGCAATGGCAATCCAAGGAACTTAGTTGTTGAGCTTGTCAATGGTGGAATATACAGTGTTTTAACGTCGAAACTAACCGAAAGTTCATCGCTATCAGCAACCTTAGAACCGGTTCCAGTCCCTGTACCACCTTGTGCGTTGTATTCAAAATCTGGGTATCTAGAAATCCCAAGCTTACAAGCTCCTAATGTCTTGAAGCTAACACTGTAGACATCATTGGTCTTTGACAGTGGCAACTTGGTGGAAACAGGTTCACCTTTGTTTGGTGCATAAGAAGAGAAAGCAATAGCTTTAGTTCTAAAACATGGCCGTGGAGTTGTTCTTACAGGGATTTGGTATAAGATTGGTGGTTCTAAGGAGATGAATTTGCACCCCATTTTGTGCTGGGAATGGAAAAGCTTGGTCAAGTTTTTGAGTTCTAGAAAGTGAAAAAGATGAGCTGAGCATATAAAAAAATTTGAGGCTGGCATTTGTTGGTGTATTGGGACCTCATGTTTGTTGCATTATAGAAAAATCATCGTGTATGGTGATATTGGCTCTAAATTGAAACGTTTACCACTGGGAACATGAAGAATTAAGCTTAGGTCAATTATGTGTAGAATTTGACTCATCCAAAATGTCGAAAAAGGAGATAAAAAATTTATTTTATTATTGTACTAACATATTATTTCAAAAAAAAATTTAAGGGACGAAAGTAAAAGGCCATTGCCTGCCCCTCTTTGCCTACGTCCCTGATTATTGTCCTTTTTCTTATTCGGAAATACGTATATATGTTAAAACTTTCCACCATGACTGCAGCTAGTGGGTGTTAGCCTGCTTTCTTCGGCTTTCCCTTTTCTCACAGTCGTCCTTTCAGACATTTTTTCTCTACCACCCAACTTTTCGTTTTTCTTTTTATCTCTGTGAGTTCCTTGTCTCTAAACGCCAACAGGGAGTGGGATGGTGCCGGTTGGTCTGTTAGCGTTCGGACGAGGCTGAGCTTGGCCTCCTTTGGAGGTCTCACTAAAGCCTCTCTTTTTTTTTTTTTTTTTTTTTTTTTTTTTTTTTTTTTATAATTATTTCTTTGGGTTTTAACGGAAAAATAAGTAACCACCACCAGTTTAACGGCAGCAGCCTATAGAGTCCTCTTCGGCCTCACCCACCGGTTGTGGGTCGAGAATTGACTTTTGATAGGCAATACTGAACCAACCATGCTTGTTCCTGTTCCATCTGTTTTTGAGCTTAGAACCGCTAGCCTTGGAGGCTTTCACTTGTCTTGTACCGGGATTAAACCTGATCTGCTTGTAATTTCTTTCTTATGAAATGAAATTAATGTTCAAAAATAATTAAAGATTTAACAAATGGAAACTAGAAAACGTAACAGGCATAATATTACAGTTACTGTTTACTTATACAGTGCCAAAATCTGAAACATGGAAAAAACTTTATACACGAATCAAAATCCCAGCAACCACAACTTGTTACTCTCTTCCTACCTATTGGATCTACCCGTTAATAAAAGCTAGAAGCAGCAATCCAACTGACACTAAAGCTGGTGCTACGCACCGGGACGTGGAAATACAGACTTGAAACACCACATGATACAAGAATTAGCTTACATGGAAAATGCAGTTTATGCGAATGTTAACCTCCATTGGGACTATCTTGACTTATACTGACACAGCTCAACACACGAGAGATGACCTAAGGGATGTGGCAGTTGGGAGATTTGTGCATGATGCCCATCGGATAACTGATTCAGACACGATAAAATCAAGTTGTTCTCGCTCACCGTGACCGATGGTGTGGTTTCTCTTGCTGTGGAAGGCCAATAACTTGGAACCGTTCATTCCTCCTGTCCTTCCGAATTCAGCTGTCTTGGTCTCCTTTTCTCTTGCCACAGGTCCACAGGAAAGTGAAGAATCTGGTAGCATGAGCAGTTTATCCAACCCTGTATCTGTAAGGCGGTGCAAGACATAAATTCAGATACTGCATGAATGAGAACGAATCTTAAAGATTTGTTAAGATGATTAATGCAAATTACCTCCAGCAAACCGCTCAACCCGGGCAATGTTCTCTTGTTCTGCAACGGAGCTAGGACTGAAGAATGCAAAGCTTGGCATTGATAGAACAGCAGAAGAAAATTCTAAAGTTTCAGAATTACCACCGTGGAAAGAAAATCCACCCAATGCAAAGCAAGTTGTAGATGGCTCCACGAAGGAAGAAGAAAACGAGGTTCTGCATGTTAATGAGGGTGATTGAACGTCATAAATGATTGGCGATCCAGCACCAAAGCTGATATCCTGATCCCTGGACAATGAAAATGAGCCACTATGAAACTCCAACTCTCCATGACTTTGGTATACAAACTCACTTGATTCTTCATGGCAAGATTCATCGTACTTCATCCATAAATGATCTGAAAAAATAATGATTTGACTTTAAGCTTTACGAGAATTATTTCAATTTAGGAAAGCCAGTAACTAAGAATTACCAGGTTTGGCCCAGTTGCTCATGTCCCCAGTTTTAGGGAGTCGATCCCACGGGACCCTGTTTGAGGGGTTTCCCTTATAATCACAGCATAATAATAATAAAGAAGCTATTGAAATTGCAAAACCTATGGCTATGGTAAGAACGCAATCCCAACACGAATAGCATTGCGAAACTATAAAAGTCCCTTAATGCATCAGCCAGTAAGGGACATATTCGAACAGTCTTTGGGACATGCTCATGATAGTTGGTATTATAAAGCAAGTTAATTACAGTTATTGTCAGCTTACACAGGGAGAGAATTAGCAAATTACGAGATTGGTCTTTCCTTGTAACTACTTCAATTTACTTTAATGGCGACAAACGATAATGATTTTATGCTTCAATAAATTTAAAATAAGTGTTTTTGCGGAGGTTCCAACGTACCTAAAACCTGCAGTGCGGTGAACCTTTGAGAGGGATCTGTATTGAGCATTCCCCTGACTAAATTCTTTGCAGAATCAGAAATCCGATCCCAAGGATCTGACGGGAACTGCAAATCAGCTGCCCTCACAGCATCAAATATCCTCGACTTAGTCTTACCCCAAAACGGTGGTGTCCCGCTAAGAAGTATGTATAGAATCACCCCAGCACTCCAAATATCAGCAGCCTGATTATATCCCCCAGCCAAAACTTCAGGTGCTATGTAAAATGGACTGCCAACCGTCCCGTGCAAACACTTCCCTGTTGGTAACAAATACCAAACTAGTTAAAAACATAAGAATCTCAAAATTTTTGAGGAAGCAAACAAGCACTGTGACAAAAATGTATAACTCTACCGGGCTCGATATATGTTGCAAGACCGAAATCTGCTAGTTTGATTGGCGATGATGAGGCTTTTGTAGCTAAGAGGATATTCTCTGGCTTTAAATCTCGATGTACAATCCCGATTTCATGACAATATAGAACCACTTGCATTAAATGCCTGAAGAGAACTCTAGCATCTGCCTCATAAAAACGACCATACTTCTCTAACCGGTGGAAAAGCTCCCCTCCTGCACAAAGCTCCATAACCAAATGAACATAGTCTTCGTCTTCATAAACAGCCTTGAGATCTACAACATTTGGATGCCCGGATAACCTAGTCATTATTTCGATTTCGAGCTTGACACTCCGTGCATCATCAGAGGTTACCAATCTATCTTTAGATATCGATTTGCATGCCAATACTTCTCTTGTCAACTTATCCGAGCACAACCTAATAACACCAAATTGACCCCAACCCAATTGCTCTCCAAGAATGTATCGATCTTTCAAATTTGCAGTTTGGCCAGTCTCCAATATCGTTTCACTCAAGCTTGCAACTTTGTAGCAATTACATGGCTGCTTTGATGTTTCATTGAAGCTGCTGCTCTTGGCAACAGCCATAACACTTGGAAAAATGTCCGAGTCCAACCGATCAAAAATGGTTTTAGGTTTTTCCCTTTTGGCAGGTTGTAACAACTTAGAAATCTCCCCAAAAAACCAAGTTTTTCAAATTTTAATGTCAAAGTTTTGATTTATATATCTCTCCGTTCACATAGCTCTTACCAAATCCAAATTTAAGATCCAGACCCTTCAAACATAAGACTTTCATGGGTAGTTGTTGAACTTTGACAGCAACACTCGCCTCGAAGATCACGATATCCGAAATCATGACAAGATGATACTAAGGTGTGAAAAGTAACCCCAAAACATCATAATCTTAAATGCACATCAAAGGATTCAGCTTAGTCCTCTTAGATTGCTTGGATCTGTAAAATAATTAGCAACTATCAGATATTAATCAAGCAAATCATTCTTTGTGAACTATATTGGAAACTATAATACCATGAGAGTCCAATTATAGAAAAACCCTACATTATTTTATTAGCTGAACAAAACTTTAATCCAAGCTCAAAAAAGGAAAAACAAAAACGATTCACATTCTAAACATCAAATAAGGAAAGAAACAAACTTTATCATATACCCAAAAACCTCAACAAAACAAAACGATCACCCATTGAAAACCCCAATCACATAATCAGCTCAAAAAAGCATCAATAACCCATCTTCTAAAAAACACAGAAAAATAAAAAAAAAAACAAAAAGCATAGTTCAACAAAACCCATAAAAATCTACCTCAAAACTAGCCATCACCAGATCCAAAATCACACCTTTCCACACACACACAAAAAGGAACCCAGTTTTCAAATTCAAACATCAAACCCCAAAATCATATACAAAGAGAAACAAACCTGGGTAGAGAGCACCACAAAGAAGAAGTCCGTTGGAGCAGTGATAGAAAGCTCTCCCCCAAAACAGACCTCTGTCTTTTTCTCTGCGGGCTCTTCTTCTTTTTGGTCTATCTTTTTGTAAGTTTTTTTTTTTTGCAGAAATTTATATATATATTTTAAATGAAGAGGCTTTGGCTTTGAGTTTTGAGAATGTAGCTGTTGTGTTTACTTTTTCATATTATCATTTTTTCTTAATTTGTCCTTTGTTTGGGGGTTCTGTTTTTTGAAATGGAAAGAAGAGTATCTCCTCGGACTCCACGTTTTAGTTTAAATTCAGTTTAATTATAATTTTTTTGGGTAAACTACACCCAATGTCACTAAATTATTTATTAATTTACATTTTGGTCACTTAACTTCAAAAAGTTACAAAATGGTTACTGAACTATTCGAAAATTTTCATTTAAGTCACTCTGCTATTAAAATCGCTACTTTATGATCTTTTCTGTTCGCAACACCTGCACCAAAATAAAAGTTTTCCTTTCACTTCTCTTCTACAGTTTAATTTTTTTATGAAACAAATTTGAATGTCACAAATCTAGGACCAAAATCCAAACAACTTACTTCTTCAATCTCTGATACTAATCGTCAAATTGACTTGGATCTAAGGTATGTTTTTCTACTCGTTGATGGATATTGATCCACCATACTAATAATTGCTTAGAGCTCACTAGACGAACTATTTTTAGAAAAAAACCTTAATAGTCTAGGGACTTAAATAAATTTTTTAAAAAATAATTCAATGATTTAAAAGAAAACTTTTGAATGATTTAGTGATCAATTTATAAATTTTTTAAAATTAAATGACTAAAACATAAATTTACTAATGATTTAGTCACCTTAATAATTTACTTTTTTTTTTCTTCTACTAGTCATGTCCATGTCACGCTTAGCGGCGCCGGATATAATAAACTAATAGACCAGGTCATCAAGTTTGGATCGGACCCTATTAAAACACGGGTTTTGAGAAAAATAACGATTTCGGGTCGGAGAAATAATTTCGGGTTTTAAACTGCCTATGTTACTCATTGGCTATTCACGTTCCTTCTTTCATAAACAATTATTGGCTTATACCTTACAAAAAGAAAGTATTGCATCTTTTTATAAATTCAAGACGAGATTAAAGTTATGGATAAATTTTGGTTTTAAATATTGGATAAGGTTTGTTTGAATTTTTTTAAATCTCTAATGAATTTCAATTGAGTTAAGTTTTAATATCAACAGTTTAAAATCGACTCAAAATATGAAGTTTAATGTTTAGTTCGAGTTTAATTGAACAATTTTTAAAGTTTGAATTTGGTTCGAGATATATTTGAACTAATCGAATTTGTTTAAAGTTGTTTATCCATTTTCATACTCAACCTGGATTAAGATTGTATGTATTTGAGCTTAAATTTATCTCGAAAATTAAGTTTAGAGTTAATAATATATATATTAAGAGTATAATGTACTTTAACATATTTAAAATAAATACTAAAAATAAAAAAGCTTGATAAAGCTCACAAATTGTTAGACTCAGATTTGGCTCAACTGATAACTTGAACTTAAGCTCATCTTGATGATCACCTGATTGAATTTGAATTTTTTGAGTTGAACTCTAGTAGCTTGTGAACACAGATGTTTTATTTACACACTTATTCAATTGACAAGTCATTTAATATATTTTTGGTTAAAATATGCTACTAGTCTTTGCACTTTTTTGTAATTTTGTAATTTAATTATTTTCAATAATCTAGTCCTAATTTTCATATTTCAATATCCAAGTCCAATTGTCAATACCATTATATTTTTTGGTTAAATTTGTTTTCGTGACGTTTTAAAATTAAAAAAAAAATACTCACTTAATAGTCACGTAATTAAAACAATTATGTTATGATGAACCTAAATTTAACAATAGAGTTTTAACCGTGGTAGCAATTAGACTTATACTTTTAAATCTAAAAAGTAGAGTGATTAAATTCATTAAAATAAAAGTAGACAAATTATGTTTTAAATTTACGAAAAATATAAAAAATTATAACATATTTTAACCTTTTTATATTTGATACACCAAATAATATATCTAAGTCCGATCTATGATAATATTATCTTTAAATTGTTCATCCATATTTATAAAAGTTTAACTAAAATGAGTTTAAATCCAAACTATTTGTTAAAAAAATATTATTTTCTTCTTCAAAAAATTACTTTTTAAAAATTAATATTTTGACAAATCATATAAAATATCAAGTCCATCTTACAAATTTAATAAAACCCGAACCTCAGAATCCAAATCCCAAAAAAATTTATTATTTCAAAAAAATCCAAAAACTTTTAAATTTTTTAATTACAGGACTGGTATCGAAATTATCCAATCTCGTCTAATTACCACCTCTCTCTCCAATAGTTTAGCTATTTCCTCAAACAAGGAAAAAAGGTTCCCAAAAAGAAAAAAACCCGCCGCAAATTGCAGCAATGGAGCTTCTAAATCGTCTGGGTTTCGATTCGTAGGTAAACTCTCTTTAACCATGGCTTAATTAATCATACGAAGACCTTGAAACTTTGAGATTTCTCTCTCACAATCTAAGTTAGTTGCATACGATTAGCAACTTTGTGGAAATGGGGATTCTGTTTTTGTTTTTCTTCCTTTAATTGCTGATTATTTCTGGGTTTCCAGAATAGATTTAAAATTAGCTCAAGTTGGATATTGCAAGGTTCAGTCGAAGTTTAGTATTGGAAACTGCAATTATTGACTTAATTCGCTGATTCGATTAGAAAAAAGCAATTTAAGTATTTGAATTTTACTTCTCAAAAGAAAAAAGAAGAAGTGATTTTAACGTTAATGGAGTGTTTTACATAGTAAATAGTTAATAAAAATAAGCATAAAATCTGTGTTTTATTTTTTTACAGTTTGGTAAGGTTTAGATGTGATTTGGGGAATGGGTTTTGTCATTGAAATTGAATCGTTTTTGTTTACTATTTGTTGGAGAAGAAATTAACTGAATCATTATGCCAATATAGACAGAGTATTTTTGTAGTTAGATGAGTTTCTGTTCACTTATGAGTTGAAAAGTAAAAGAGAGTTGGCTGGATCATGTGATCATATAGGTGAAGGATGATAGTATTTATTATTATTTTTTTGGCCTAGAGGTTAAATTGGATGCTCCTAATGACCTGAAAGGATTTCATAGATGCCTTGTGAAACAGTAAAAGTACCATGGAGGCTGAGTTAGATTGCATTTTCCCCCCTCTGCTAAAAAAGAGGTAAATTAGTCGTTGTACATTAGATCAAAGAGTAAATTGGTCATTTCAATTAAAATTTTATCTATTTGTACGGTTAAAATGAATAACCGGGTAGTGACACGTGGCGTGCCATGTTTATCTCATGCTGACTTACAAGGACCAATTTTTAATAGCAAAAATGAATGAATTTTTTAACAAAATGACCATTTTACTCTTTGATCTAATTTATAAGTCTAATTTGCCCATTTTTTGAGTAGAGGTGGCAAAATGCAATCCGACTTTTAATACAGGGGTTTCCGTAGTACTTTTACCCTTCCGAAACACAATTTGTATTTGAAATGCCATGGATTGTTTCAGCACATTTCTTGGATGCTTGCAGATCACACTCTTCATGGTTGCTTTTGTAACTTTGCTTGCTTTTGTATTTTGTGTCCATAGGTTCGTCTTTGACCTTTTCATCTACCTGTTTTCCAAGAGAGGCATTCTAGCTGACCCTTTTCGAATAGTTTGATGAATAAACCATAAACAGCACTTATGAGTTTCATTTCTGTAAGCTTCAAATTCGGTTTGAGTCCTCAAACTAGACTTCCATGTAGAAAGTCTTTTATTTCACGATCATCACCCAGGTTTCTTAACATCCGAGCCGTGCAAGAGAATGGGGGTCCTCGAAGATTGGTTGACATCATAAGGCTTGTGCCAGATATTTCTAGGAACTACTTTCGAAGTCCTTCTCGAAGGGCACTTTTCGGTGGAATCTCCTTGTTGGGAGGTTTTTATGTTGCACAAACAATCTCTTTGTCCTTTGGAGCTTTAGGAGTAAACGATGTGATCGCAGCAGTAATATGCGTGCTACTGACGGAGTATGTAACAAGGTTTTATTACAGCCGTCCAAAGGTAACATTCCCCATTGCTCTTCTCAACAATTTCAAGATGGGTTTCACCTATGGACTTTTCATTGATGCTTTTAAGCTTGCCAGTTGATTACACCCTGTTTATTTTGACACTTTTCGAGTTTATAAACTTCGCAAATTTCCCATTTTTGCTATATACATTTTGGTCTATTCTTTCCTCAAATGTTGGTGAATCTAACTCGCACACCAAATGATTTGATGTATTATATTACCTTAATTGTTTTGTTGTGAAGCTAGTAACTTTTGATTTCAGACATAGGTCTCTCTTAGTAACTATTGTAGTGAATCGGATGTGGGTTTTTCCCCGTTCCGGGGACTTACCCGGAGAAACTGCAGTTGCTTACTTTGTGTTTGGCATAATTCCACATCCTACTTTTCTTGAAACTGTTAAAGATGAAGCTTATAATTATATAAAGATATGTGCCATAGAGGCAAAAACTGCTTAATAGTTAGTTCCATGGAATATGGTTGGTCTCGTTCATGGTTTTGGCATAAATATCCCAAGTAAGTTTCCATGATTTCTTTAAATTTTCAACACTGTTATGTGCCAATGAACATTATAAGAGTGGTTTTTGATAATTCATGTATGCCAGTTCCCAAAATTTTGATTCTCTGATCTTCATTAGTAATTTATGACATTTTTTCGAGTTGGGTCATATTATTATTTTTAATAGGTGATTAATGACATGTTTTTTTAGCGTCATACACATGTCATACATCATGATTCATGATCCATAAACTATACTCAAGGTTATTAAACTATTAGTAATTAATATTTTGGTCAATCAACTTCAAAACAATTATGAAATAGTTATTGAATTATTTAAAAGTTTTCATTTAAGTCATTGGGATATTAAAATCGTTGCTATATGGGCTTCTCTATTCGCATCGTCTGTACCAATCGAAGGCACTTCTTCCTCTTCTCCTGTACAATCTAGTTTTTTTCATGAAACAGCTTTGTACGTCATGAATTTGCAGATCAACATCTGAACAACTTTCTTCTTCGATTTCCAACACCGATCGTTAGATCGGTTCTAAGGTATGTTTTCTATTTGTTAATAGGTGTTGATCCACTATACTAAATGTCGAATCATCGCTTGGAGCTCTCTAGCTAAATAAAAAAAAAAAAACTTGACGGTCTAGTGACTTAAATAAAAACTTTTAAATAGTTCAATGATCATTTTGTAACCTTTTGAAGTTGATTGACAAAAACTTAAACTTGCTAATAGTTTAATGATGTGTGTAATTTACACTATATATTAAACTATATATGAAAATCAAATAAGCTTTGGTTATGATAAATTTAAAAGGTTATAAAATTCTAACGATTTAAGTTGAAATTTTATTATAAATAAGTTTTTATTAATTTTACATAACATTTTCATAATATTATATAATTTAATAATATTTTTTAATTAAATTGATGCTTGGTATTTTAAACTTTTAATTTTTCCATTCAAATAAAAATTATTTGATTTTTTTTATATAATGTTTAGAATTATTTATTACTCTTTCTAATCTCTTAAATTAATGAATAAATACGTTTCAATGCGCTCGAGCTTCCGTCCTCTTATAATGACAATAATATTTATGTCAACTAAACTAAAAATTAATAGACAACTTTTAATAAATATAATTTTAAATTTTTTCCCACCACGCAAAGTGTGTATCAATCTAATATAAATAGATAGCAACTTTCATTCATTAATTCAAATGAATTATCAAATAGATAATTAATTATATAATTAAGTCAAGAAATAAATAAATTAAGTCAAACCTATATATTAAATATATAATTTTATTTTCAACCTATACATTTATTCTTTTGTTTTTATTTTTTAGTCAATACATCTATAGAGTGTAAATCCTAATCATGAATTAGAAATATATTAATAAGTAATATAGATATTCGAAACGTCTAAATAAAGAATGTGATCAGATAAGCATGGAATAAATATGAACCAAAAAAGAGAGAGATAAGTATGGAATTAATAATTGGTTGTATTTTTTATTTCCCTTGCAATTATAGAAAATAAGAATAATTATTGAACGGGTGATAATTTGATTTTTTTTCATTCCTGTAATTATATAAAACTCGTGGAATTATTTTATCCTATCCACTTAAAAATAGATAAATTAGGTCTTTCTGTTAAAATTTTTATTTATTTATAGTGATAAAAATTGGAATGACTGACAAAATAATTAGATAATTGTCACGTGTACCTCATTCTGACGTATGTGAACTTATTTTTAATAGTAAAAACTAGTGAAATTTTTAATAAAATGATTAATTTGTTATTTGGTCTAATTACAATGATTAATTTATCTATTTTTAATAGAGAAGAAAATATAATCCAACTTCTAATACAAAGATCTCCATAATAATTTTACATTTTCTTTTAGTATATAATTATGTTTTATAAATAACAATAAAGTATATACTAGATGAGATTCTATTCAACATATAGAGAAATTTTTTGAATCAATAATTATATGTAAAAGTAAAGGTAATAAAAAAAGTACGTATCAGTATGTATTAAAATGTAAACTTTGTTTCCATAGATAAATCACGTAACCCCAAAAAAAATAAACACATAATATTTAATAATATATTAATTTTAATGTAAAATAAAAAATACGAAAGCATAAAATTAATTTTATTTATAATAAATTAAGATTTTTACTTTGCATAAATTTCTTAATAACCTATTGATAATTAATTAGAACGGTAAATGAAATCTGCTGCCGTACGGACCCGAAGGCAGCAGCCATATTCCTACTAAAGCATATTCTCTTCGTTTCACCCTCTAAATCGGTGCATCGTCCGCCGTGATCGGACTCCGTTCGGGTTAGGATTCCGGCTATCTCTTTCTCGATCATATTCTCAAACTCAGCTAAAACTGAAGCTTCTTCCATTCAATCCAGTGTTATTTACAGGCGACAATGGATTTAGACGGCGGCACCGGCAATAATAAGCGTGTCTTCAACCGGCTTGGAACAGACTCTTCTAAAAACCAGAAAGTTTGTTTCCATTGGCGGGCCGGTAAGTGTACCCGTTTTCCTTGCTCTTTCTTGCACAGCGAACCGTCTCATCCTTCGGGCTCCGCCGCCGCCTCCTCCACGGCTAACGGATCGGGTGCTCCCAAACGCTTCGCTGATGATCCCGGATTCTCGGGTTCGGCTCAACGACGAGGCCCAAACTTAAAAAATAATCATAATAATAGTTGGGGGAGAATGGGAGCTAATAATAAGGTGGTTAGAAAAACGGAGAAAGTATGTAATTATTGGGTGCAAGGGAACTGTACTTTCGGAGACAAGTGTAGGTTTTTACATTCATGGAGTTTAGGTGAAGGTTTTAGCATGTTGAATCACCTTGATGGGCACCAGAAAGTAAGTTTTTTTCCCCCTTCTTTGGTGTAAATTCTTGGAAGTATCATAGTATGATGATGATGATGGGTTTTATTTCGTGAACAGCTTCTCAGTGGAATTGTGTTGCCAGCAGGTATGGATAAGCTTTTTACAGGGAGTAAAGATGAGACGTTGAGGGCTTGGGATGCCAACTCTGGTCAGGTTGTGATATACTTTGTTTCTTTATTCTATTTTGGCGTTTTAATTTAGATTTTAGTATATTGGGAATAAAAAGAAAAGAAATTTATTTATGTTTTATAACTTGATCAATCTTAAAAATGTTTGGAAATAGTCAATGTTTATGCTGTGTGATCGAGTTATTAGATAACTTAAAGCCTGCTATCTTATGTTTCTATGGAATCACTAAATTTCTGAATACCAAGGGATCATGCAGATTGCCTTACTTGGACTTGTATTTTTACATGTAATTTGATTGTACTGTACTTATAAACTTTCAAAAAATTATGACTTCAAAGTAAATGAAGAGTCACTTACAGATGAAAATTACTTTTGAGTATTGATCATACACTTTTTTCTGTAGTGTACGGGTGTGATTAATCTTGGTGGTGAAGTGGGTTGCATGATCAGTGAAGGTCTTTGGTTGTTTGTTGGCATACCGAACGCTGTCAAGGTATAAGGTTCAGGAACATCTCTACCAGTTGTTTCTTCTTTGTCACATTGTTAACTGGTTTGTACTTAGAAGAACAATGTTTTTCCCCATTGCTGGTCTCAACTCAACAATGATCATATTGCAGGCATGGAACACGCAAACTAACCAAGAGTTCAGTCTTAGTGGACCTGCTGGGCAAGTTTATGCTATGATTGTCGGGAATGGTTTGCTCTTTGCTGGTACACAGGTGATAATTAGAATAGTAGTTTTTGGTCTCGTTTTGTTTATTTCATTTGGAATTTCTTGTTGTTCAATGTGTAGGGTCAGTCACCTTCAATCATCGGTTTTCTGCAGGAAGGTATATTGGCTTGGAAATTTAATGCCGTCACCAATAGCTTTGAACCAGCAGCATCACTCAAAGGTCATACCCTTCCTGTTGTATCATTAATGGTTGGAGCTAACAGACTATATTCAGGTTCCATGGACCATTCTATAAAGGTACAGTTGTTTTAGTTAAAATATTTGATATTCCTGATCAATATTGTAGTTTTAATAGTATGAATTGCTAATGGAGTATCATTTTTACCGACATGATTATCATTATTCTTCTTTCAGGTCTGGAGTTTGGAAACTTTGCAATGCCTACAGACTCTAACAGAGCATACTAATGTTGTTATGTCCTTGCTTTGCTGGGATCAGTTTCTTTTATCTTGTTCATTGGACCAAACAATAAAAGTTAGTGTTTCTTTTTCATTTTGTTATTTTTTCCCTTCCATTAAAGCTAGATTGTTTGGATTTACTTGTTTATTGTTTGCAGGTATGGGTGGCTACTGAGAATGGAAACCTGGAAGTAACATACACTCATAACGAAGAACATGTATGTTGTATTAATATATCATGCATGCCATATTTTGATTTAATGCCAATTAGTTCTAAGAACAAAAGGGTTTTGAGAGAGAGATCTTCATGCTCTGCATTTGAGTTTTCGAAGTTACCCTCATGGGGCAAGGTTTTTGGGAGAACGGTCTGGATGTAAAAGAGGATACCGGTTCCTTGAGCATTTTGATTCTATTTTCTAGAGTCTTGTTAAATGTTCAACACTTGAACCGTTTTTGGCTGCTGTTTCCAGGGCCTGCTTAATCTTCGTGGGATGCACGACTTAGAATCCAAGCCGGTCTTGTTGTGTGCATGCAACGACAATTATGTCCGGCTTTATAATCTGCCCTCGTACGTTCTTAGTGCACATATTGTTTTGCATCTCTTTTTGTCAATTCATACTGCTTATGAAAATACCCTTTTTTCCTTTATGATTGAAGGTTCTCCGAGAGGGGTAAAATTTTTGCTAAGCAGGAGATTCAAGCCATCGAAGTAGGGCCTAGTGGCCTCTTTTTCACCGGCGATGGAACTGGTTTTAAAGTGTGGAAATGGGCAGAGCCAGTTGCTACAACTTGATTGCCTTGCACCATTTCATAACACATTCATCCTCCTGTAATTTTTTGGTGTTAATTATTTTATATTTTTTCATCCTTTCAGGTAAGTCTTTCACAGTGAAAACAATTTTGGGTTCCACCTTTTATAGCATAATAGATCATTTAAGAGTAATTGTATGAATTAGTTACCCTAATTTCTCCAAATGCTTGAATAAGAATACGCATCAAAGTTCAAAACCATCAACTTTATTACATATACAGTCGAGTTTATAACAAGACTCCATCATATAGATAGTTTCCACTATGTTTTTATCTTATTGAAAGTCACAGGTTGAACATGACCTTAATGGCATCGCCACCGCGAGCACTAGTTTCAAAAGCTTCTTCAACCTCTTTCTGGGAAAACCCGAATCTGTGAGTTATCAATGGCTTCACATCGACCTTACCACTTCTTAGAAGCTCAATGCACAAAGGCCAAGTGTTCTTATACCGGAATATCCCAATAATATCAACCTCCCTGCAATCAATCCTGGTTAATTTTCAGGCAACAGTCAAGTAAACGAATCATTGAAATAAGTACCTAGCAGCAGCCGGTGTAAGTGGGACGGTCATCTCGTTATGGCCTAATCCAACAAGACAAACCTTGCCACCGGCTCGAGTGGCACTCAAAGCAGTCGACATTGTTTTGTTAAAGCCTGCACAGTCAAAGGTTACATGCACTCCTACTGCTCCCATCACTTCACATATTCTTTCAACTTCTTCGGGTATGTCCTGAAACCATTTATAAAGTCAGACAATGCTTTAATTATATATATCTCATAAAACTTGATGATATGAACCTGCATATTTGTTGAGACTTTAACAACTCCATTGGCACCGAGGTTATTAGCAACAGATAGTCGATAGTCGTCCACGTCTACAATGACAATTCTAGGTGCCCCAAAAGCACGAGCTGCCAGAAGTGTAACGAGACCTATTGGTCCTGCTCCCATGACCAACACATTGGTTTCTGGACCGATATTAGCTCGGCGACAAGCGTGGACCGCTACACTCAAGGGCTCACACATAGCTCCTTCTTCCAAGCTTAGATTGTCTGGCAGCTTGAAACACAGGTCTGCAGGATGCACTACCTACATTGAAAATAATGATCTTGTACGCTATTAGTCATATGGATAAACAGAGTAGAACCAAGGCTGAAATTGCAGCTTTATAGGTTCACCTGACGGGCAAGAGAACCATGAACCGGTGGAGTGGCGAAAAACTTCATATCAGGGCATATATTGTATCGACCTTCCTTGCAAAGATCACATCGCCAGCAACCAATCCCTGGTTCCAATGCCACTCGGTCACCAGGCACTAAATTCTTGACTTCACTTCCAATCTCCTCTATGATCCCAGCACACTCATGCCCTATCACCATCGGTCCTTTCACCACAAAATCTGCAAGCCTCAGTGTCTACACACACACACACGGGGTTAAACAAGGTCATATATATTTATATACATATGGTTACAAGGATACATGTAGAACATACCTTGAGAAAGTGAACATCACTTCCACAGATGCCAACAGCTTTCATCCTAACTCTCACATCATGGGGTCCTAAATTATATTCACCCACAACAGAAAGAGAAGTGATCAATCAATATATAAGAAACAAAAAAAAAAATAAAAAAAAAATAATGATAATTCATAAACTCCATAAATGGAACAAACTAGAAGAACCCAAAATGAAAAACGAAGGGTTATACCGAGAGGAGGGAGCTTGAATGGTTGAATTTTGAGGGTGTTAAGACCCACAAGCCAAGCAGCCATGTTTTCTTCACCTTCTTGATGAGATTTCCCTCCTTTACCCATTCTTTTGCTTTTCCTTGTGATGGACACTCACAAACTGATGTCTGTTTAGCAAATAATAGATTTTTATGCTTGAATTATATGGAGCAGCCAAGAATAATATCTAATCTTGCAATATGGACCAGGAATTATTAATCACTTGATTTTTTCTATAGGTAATTTGTCTTCAGCTGATCCCTTCTTTTGTAGCTTTTGAAAATGGATAAACATAGATTGAAACTTGGTGATAAGCTGAATATGACGTGGTAAAATTGGTAACATCCGCTTCACATGCACACCATTTTTTTTATAGGAGATATTTTACCATTTAGGAATTAAATTATATTTCATCCTTTTAAAAATTAATAAATTAATCTCTTTAATTAAAATCATAAAATTTTCAAAAAAAATAATTTATTCATTTTTAAATTAATTTTATTTTCTATTTGGACCATATTATTTATTATGTTACATCAATGAGTTGCTTGTTTACAAAGAGGATTGATAATTGACATCATTGACATAATCTGGTCTAATAATTTGCACTGAATTCAAATAGCAATAAGCTCATCTTAGGGTACTCAAACATCAAATTTATTACATATACTGCCAGAGGTTATACATGCCACTGTTTTATTAACCTCTTTAATCTTGTTGAATATCACAGATTGAACATGATCTTAATGGCATTGCCACCACCAGCACTGGTTTCAAAAGCTTCTTCAATCTCTTTCTGAGAAAACCCAAACCTTTGGGTTATCAATGGCTTCACATCGATCTTACCACTTCTTAGAAGCTCAATGCATAAAGGCCAGGTGTTCTTATACCGAAATACCCCAATAACATCAACTTCCCTGCAATAAATCCTGGTTAATTTTCAACACCAGTTAAGTAAATCAATTATTGAAAAAAGTACCTAGCGGCAGCAGGTGTGAGTGGGACAGTCGTCTCGTTATGGCCTAATCCCACAAGGCAAACCTTGCCACCAGCTCGAGTTACACTCAGTGCAGTCGACATGGTTTTGCCAAGGCCTGCACAGTCAAAGCTTACATCCACTTTTGCTCCCATCACATTACATATTGTTTCAACTTCTTTGGGTATGTCCTAAAACAATCTAAAAAGTAAGATAATGATGTGCTAAGATCCATTTGATGTTATATATATATATCATAAAATTTGATGATATGGACCTGCATATTAGTTGAGACTTTTAACAACTCCATCAGCACCTAGTTCTTTAGCGACTGATAGTCGATTGCCGTCCACGTCTACGGTGACGATTCTTGGTGCTCCAAAAGCACGAGCTGCTAGTAGTGTAACGGGAGCTATAGGTCCTGCTCCCATGATCAACACGTTGGTCTCGGGACTGATATTACCTCGGCGACAAGCATGAACCGCTACACTTAAGGGCTCACACAAAGCCCTTTCTTCCAAGCTCACATTGTCTGGCAGTTTGAAACACAGATATGCAGGATGCACTATCTACATTGAAAAAAAAAAAATCAATTTATACACTAGTTAGTCAGTTTTGTACTTAGGTGTTGAGGGTGCCAACCTAGGCAAAGTGCAGTTTTATCATATATTGATTTATAATTTTTTGAATTTTAGAGGGGCTAACATACAAATTCTCTCTTTTAGGTGTCAGACCCCTGCCTGCCCTTAAGTGCTCTTGGGACTACTCCTTTAAGAGAAGTCTTCCAAGTAGTCCACAGGATAACCAGCCAGCTGAACCCCCAATAATGGTCGATATTATCCATGTCAAGATTTTATCTTCCGTTTTCACCGAGAGCCCTTCAGGGAAGAGCGCCACAAATTAGAGATATAATCTGCAAGGCTCACAAGTATAGTGCGGAACATTGATTATGTAAATCAACTACGTACAGGGACTTGAACCACCCGTGAAACTTGTAGGTCGTATTTCAACCAATCGAGCTGCTCCCCTCTATGAACTCTTTAGAGCTCTCAGCGGAGGCGAGAGACAAACTCCTATAGGGGATAATAATGACCATTATAGAAGGTTTGACCAACTGCTTGGACCACACTTTGAAAAACTCAATATAAGCATAAACCTTTGTAAACAGAGTAGATCACCAAGGGTGAAATGAAGGTTTATAGGTTTTACCTGACGAGCAAGAGAACCATGAAATGGTGGAAGGCCAAAAAACTTCATATCAGGGCATATATTGTATCGACCTTCCTTACAAAGATCACATCGCCAGCAACCAATCCCTGGTTCCAATGCCACTCGGTCACCAGGCACTAAATCCTTCACTTCCAGTTTCCTCTATGATCCCAGCACACTCATGCCCTATCACCATTGGTTCTTTCACCACATAATCCGCAAGCCTCAATGCCTAAGATGGGTGCAGTAATTGCAGTAATGGGTAGAATATACAAACAACTAGCTGCTATATATATATATATATATATATATAAAGTATTAATATACATTGAAAAAATGAACATCACTTCCACAGATACCAACAGCTTTCATCCCAACTCTCACATCATGGGGTCCTTAAAACAAATATTTTTACCCACCCCACCACAAAACGAAGGAATCAATCAAATATATAAGAAACTAAAAGGAACCCAGAATGAAAAGAACAAAGGGTTATTATTAAATACCAAGAGGAGGGAGCTTGAATGGTTGAATTTTGAGGGTGTTGAGACCTACAAGCCAAGCAGCCATGTTTTCTTAACCTTCTTCTTGATCAGATTTCCCTATTCTTTACTCATTTTTCTAGCTTTTCCTTGCAATGAACACTCAAACTGGATTTTACTTAGCAACGAGTAGAGATAGAACAAACTAAGAAGAAAGTTAGGTGAATGAAAATGATTTGATCTTTAGAGATAATTGCTTTCAGCTGGTCTTTTTGTAGATTTTTTGTACAAGTGATGTAATAAACATAAAATGAAAATAGGTGATGACACGTGTAGTAATGATACTAGGTTATACTTGTTTGTCGGTGTATTAACATCTTTAATTGACATCTGTTTGACATGCAGCATGGATTCTTTTAAATCTTTTTACGTTGAAGTTATTCACGTCCTTCAGATTTTGATTATTTCTTTCTCTCGCCTATTATTCACGTCCTTCAGGTTTTGATTATTTCTTTCTCTCGCCTATGTCAGATTCTTGATAGTTTTTCTTGCTTGACATGCATCCTTCTTGTTTTAAGAAAATTTTAATACCAAACCATGAAAGCAAATTGAATACGGCCAGCTTTAAAGTTTTGTCGACATTTGTCACTAAAATCGTCTTATAAGACTCGTTACTTTGTTAGTAATTAGAATTCCATCAAAATGAACCAATCAAGATATAAGTAGGCCACGCCGCGAGAGATAAGCTGAGAGCGGTTCACACACAATCTCTCGTGGGACCAATTTAGAGAATAGGATCATTCTGTGCGTCTCGTTTGTGAATGGGTGAGCAAAATTCGATTCGATTCAAAAAATTCAATAAAAAATTCAAATTTTGAATTAAATAGTTCGAGCTATTTGAGTTAATCAAGTTATTCGGATCAACTCAAATAAAAAATTAAGTTTTTTGGTTTAACTTGAATATGAATTACACAATTTGAGTTATTCAAAAATTTGAATAAGAAAAGTCAAAACTACGTCATTTTGATAAATGTTTACCTTTTCTAAAGTTAAAAGACAAATTACATTGTTTTAATAAATATTTACTCATTAAGTTAAAAGGTAAAACAATTATATTGTTGATGTAGTTAAATAATCTTGTACTTCATTTACTAGTTAAATAATCGATCCATGTAAACGTAATATTGAGTACAAATAATATGATTCGTTAGCTCGACTTGACTTAACTCGAAATTTTTTCACTCGATTAAATTCGATTTGAAAAAAAATTCAAATTGAGTTCGGTTGCTAAAATATGATTCATCAACTCGACTAACTCAAATTTTTTTGACTCAATTCGACTCGATTCGATCGAATACTCACCCCTATGTGAGATCATAGGGATGCAATAATTTCGTACTACTTCAAAAATAGAATATAATACATTATATCATAATAACCAACTTGTAATGGTTTTGCCACCGACTTCGAAATGACAAAATTTTAACTCCTTAATAGATTCTAAATCAATTCATTCTATATAGAGAAAAAATTTTCTTTTAAAGAGTGGATATAGGATGAGACGGGGTAGATTTTTATTTTTGATTGTGGGTATAGAACAGTTATGGTAATTCTTGCCCCACCTCGACTCATTCCACCATATGAAATTATCATTTTATCTTTATATATAAAGTATTTAAAAAAAGTAAAAATGTAATGACATAATATAAAAAAATCTATATTTTTTTGAAGAATTATATTTAAATATTTACTCGACTTTAAAAAATTGAAAATATTAAAGATAAGTAGCGAATTTTAAATTGAAGTGGAGCGGGATGAGACAGGGATGGATGCATCCAACATTCATGGAGATGGTAGTGGTTTTCAAAATTATATATCCATAATGGAGGGGAACGGATAGTAGAGCAAAACGTGCCAACTATGGAGCAGTGATAAATTTAGCAATATTTGCCTCTATCACAATCCATTGCCATCCCTACACCTAGTCGATCACACGGTCATGCTTACCCTGTACTATCAACTACGTGGCACTATAGGACGAGGGATGACTCCTCTATATATACCCCAGAGCATGAGAGACTGTGGATACTCCTTTCTCAAGAAAAACCCTAAGTATTAACCTCTTTTTTTTCCTTAAACACTTAAATTTCAATTCTTTGAATCAATATTTTTATCTCCATCACTTAATTCTTCTTATTGAATATCTGTATCAACACAAATGTATTGGTGAACCACCATCGCATTAACAAACCCATAAATGGATAAACAGCGCATGGGCTGCTACTTTGCAATTTACATTGGTGACAATAGGTTAAGGTCCATTAAGGGTCTGTTTGTTTGCCAGTAAAATGTTTTCCGGAAAATGATTTTTGGAAAATGATTTACTGAAAATATTTTCTGGTGTTTGGATGAATCTGTGTAAAATATTTTCTGTTGTTTGGCAGATTTCCTGAAAATATTTTCCGGAAAAGTTGTTTTTACATATATTAATAAATTTTTATATTTTAAATTATTTTTACATATATTGCAATGATTTATTTATAAATAAATAAATCAAATTAAATATATAATAGTACTCAATTATTAAGCTACAATATTAACCGTCATAAATTGAAAACAACCAAAGTAAAATAAATTATTTGTAATTGTGTTAAAAAATAAATAAATAACAAGGATTGAATAATTATAAATTAGCTTCCAAACCACAATTAATACTAGAAATTAATAATATTATCCAAATGCATAATTAGTAGTGCACCACATAATAACACCACACTCTAGCACAAAGATCAATTGATCTATCACTTCTAACACCAACCATTTCACAATCCATAGCAACGGCTTTTTGAGCTTTGCCATTGTGCATTTCATCCATGATTGAACCTGACATAGTGACTTTAGATTCTATACAACGTGATCTTTGTTCCCTGCAACAACAACATAATATTAGGTTATATCAAGTTATAATGTAATATGAATGTGTTCCAGTCCCTACACATAAGGTATTCAACCATCTAGTCTCAATTTTAGCCAAAATTTTCCTTGTTTTCAAGATTATAATAGAACTTACTGTTTAAAATAAGATTGCAAAATGTTACCTTTAATCAACTGATGATGTAGTCCATGTAGGCATGTGTGTACTTCTGATATGAAAGATCATTACGTAAGAATATAAGTCATACAGAATAAGCAAGATAGTTCACATACAAGGTGAATTACTACTGCTGATTCACTAGAATGAAGCATGTGATACATAATCTAGCGTTTATCCCATAGATGAAACCCTTAAGTCACTTAGCTTACAGTTACAAGTACTCACTGTTTCTAGGTATCAATCAAAGAATGCTTTATCTATGAAAAACTAAAGTACTTACACTTGCTCGTATTTTTACGAGTCATATTTATTAATACAACCAGCTTCAAGGTACGACTTTAACCTCTTGGTTTCATTGACTTTAAGAATGTTCTCAATCAACTTGGATGTCTTCTTTATTAGAGGGCGTCGAAGAAACTGTGAAAGATAAACAGTTTCATTCCATAGTTAGAGATGCTAGATTTAACTGAATACAATGGCGAAATCAACAGCTTACAAATGACGGAATTGAATAAACTTGAAAACCAAAAGAAGAGAAATGGTACAATGGGAAAACCAAAAAACAAACTAAAGAAGCCAAAAAAGGCCAGGAGTATATACGGACACAAGATACAGCAACCAGAATAAATGAACAAGTAATTGCAAACTTAAAAGCGAGGAGTAAAACGTAAGTGCATCCGTGTTTACTATCATCTTGCTAAAGAATTGGCTCATTTAACATACCAAAAGCAATCAAAGACCAACGAAAAACTATGGAACAAATGTTTAGAAGTGAGAAGTTTGAACTGAGAACTTCAAGATATGCATATAAGTTACATCTACGGAAAACGAATGCAAAAAGTGTAAGTTGTAGAAATGATCTCAAAAAGTAGGGGCACCAAAATTGATGCAAGGCAAACAGCTACAAATATAAGTACTAGTTCAATTCTCTAACTTCTCCCTTAGTGAAAGCACCTATCAGATCTTTCTATCATAAGGACTAGTTCAAATTAGTCCTTGAATTAATAAAAAGAATCAAATGAAGCAAACTTTTAACAGAGTTAACTCTTACTATTTAAAAGATGACATGAAATTTATTCTTTTCATTTGCAGCTCAACTCCAAACAAAAGATTTCATTTGCAAAACCATAAAAGCTTTAAAAATACTAACTTTGTTAAACAATAAATGTTAACTGTCACAATTTGACCTTACTCGATTCTTTTTAATAGTTCAAGGACTAAATTGATCCATTTAATAATACAATGACTAATTTGAATCAGTCACTATAATAGAGGGACCTCTTGTTACTTTCACCCTTCTTCCTCACTAAGATATCCTACACAAAGTAAAGCTTCATAAACTCAATCTCTAGTTTACTACAAGTATGTAACCTTCAAATGTTTCTTAATTAGCCAAACAGATGAACTTGTTCATAAGATCATCACTTCCATACAAAAGGCAACCAGATATCAACTAAAGCAATAAAGAATAATGAAGGAAAAGCATAAATCTCATCATCCCCCAATCAAAACAAAATCATCAAAGAAATAGAATTGAAACAGATAATCATAAATACCAAATTTTCCATATCAAATGATGCCAACAAAGCAATTTTTCATTGAAAATCAATTCAAACATCCAGTTTTCTCCTATATATCACTACAATATAAAAAAACCCATATCTTCAAATTAAATATTAATAAAAACTCACTAATAAAAAAACGATCTTTTTGATAAGGATCCAAATTTCTCCCATTTATCAAAATTTTCCCAGCAAACAAACAGAGAGAGAGAGAGAGAGTTAATATACCCCACTCATCTTCTTGTTCATGGAGTGAAGAAGTGGTGTGCACTGGAGATGAGTCCATGAGGTGCTGAAGATCATCGATTTCAATGGCGAAAGGGCAACAAAGCCCAGATATCAACGAAAACTCAGCAGCAACGAAACGATCTCATAAATAAACCCATATGTAAGAAGCATCCAAACCCATCTCATAAATAAACAATCAAAAGATTAGAGAGAAATGGGACATTGAGGTTTTGGGCTTTGGAGGATCGGGGTCGGAGGCCATCGGAAGTAGCACCGGTCCCGTAAACAGAGACGTGGGTTTGGGTAAAAAGAAGTTAGCAGTTGAACTCTTCGATGAGTGGGAGAGATGGAGTGGAAAGTGCAACTGAGACGCGAAGAAATTTTTGAAGCTGAGACGATGAGAGTGTAGAGAAGGGAATCGAAAATGTCTTACAGATTCCAAATGGGTAAGACGTCTTCCAGAACCAAGGAAGCGATTTTACCCGTGTTTGGAAAATGTTTTCCTTTAGGAATTCATTTTCCACCAAACAAACGCTGGAAAATCAGGAAAATACTTTTCACTAAACAAACATACCCTAAGTCTTTTCAGCACTGCTGCATGTATTCCATTTCTTCAACTTTATGTGCTATAATATAGGTAAATTTTTTAGTACATCATTCGAATTGAGATTATTTTTTGAGAAAGGTAAGTATCAAATTAATATACCATAATTTGAAGGTTAGGTCAAATTATGTTATTAGTTCATGTATTACGTGTAAATTGTGAATTTAGTTTCTTTGCTCTAATTTGATCAATTTTAATATTATATTTTCTAATTTTAAAATTTTAGTCTTAACAAAAATAATAACAGTTAAATTTGTCTTATTAAATTATGCTATTAGTCCTGAACTATGCGTAAAGCTAGAGGTACAGTCCACGTTCTCCAATATGATCATTCTTAATCCTTATACTTTTTGAATTTTGAAATTTTAATCTTGACACAAACAACAATTGTTAAATCTATTAATTGGCTTTTTTTGTGAGTAATATGCGAAAAGAGCAAGTTGATATGACATTACATGTATAATAATACGTTTTTCACGTAAGACTTTTGAAAATAGCAAAACTTAATGCAATTAATAACTATCATTTGGTTAGCACTAAAATTTCAAAATTTTTAAAAAGTAAAAAAGAGAGAGAGAGAGAGAGAGACTAAAATAGCTAAATTAAAGTACAATGACTAAATCCATAAGTTGCGATAGTACACGTACTAATAACAAAATTTAATCACTTTAAAATGAAAATTAATAGTGAAATGGTGGAATGGGAAGTTTGGCAATTGTTGATTGTATAAGATTAGAGGAATAGTATAGTTCCTCTTAAGTTATTAACAAGGGATTGATTGCGAAGCATTTATATCCCTTAAATGTCCTTAAATGTAAGTTTTAATAATATGAGGGGCTTGCTTAAAAAAAATTAAAGACAACTACCATAGGATAGTTTAAAAAATTCGGTTGCTATTGGTCATTTAAGCTGACAAATTAAATAAGAAATGGAGTTGATTGTCATACTTTCAATTGATACAGTTTTCCAAGCACAAAAAAATGTGGTTGAAAAGCTTTGAATATGAGGATTAAGCCTAAAATTAGTGTTGCTTTTTGCATTTCAATTTATTCTATCAATGCTGATGCATATGGCTGTACTTATTGATCCTTATGTCATATTGAATTTCGAATATTGTTTGAAATTAATTTTGATATTTTTAGTGATGTTTAAGCTTTTTTTTTATTGGTTTTAGTAATGTTTAACTCGTTGTTGTCTTGTCAATTGACTATTAATTTAATTAGCATCGTTGTTGTGACAATAATAAAGAAGATGTGAATTTGAGTACGTTTAAGTGCATATTATTTTTCAATTTATAAATCTAACGTAGAGGTATAATCAAGGGAAAGATAAGGGTTTTCGCCCTTGACTCAATGATGTAACTATAATTTAATGCCTCTCATATGTCAATTATTTAATTTAATCCCTTTTTAAAAGTTTTAAATTTTTAAACCATTTTAATATGTTTAGTTTTTAGTTTTATCTCCCCAACACAAATCATGGCTGGGAGGGGATTGTAGGCAACAAGAATTGTATAAAAAAAATAAAATCTTTGTTGACTCCAATTATTAAGTTCAAATCTGGACAACTATCTTTCTTTTATCTCATCTCTTATCAAGATTCTTAAAATTTCAAAAACAAATTTAATTTTTAAATCTAAATTATTTTTTAAAAAATTTAAAAGGAATTTCAAGTAATTCAAATTCTTCATTCAAACTCCAATTAAGATTTCATTTAATACATGTGGTCCTACAATAACATAAAAAGCATGAACTTTAAAATGTTACTTTTATTTAATTTCAATATGTTTTCATTAAAAATATTTATGTATTTTTACAAATATAATAATATTTATATTGCATATTCTTATATTATTTATTTTTAATATCATTATTTTTATTTTATAATTATTCTTTATACTTATTAAAATTCATCAACCTAAATTATTCTTAAAAAAATCATTTATACTACCCTTTTAAAATGTCCTCAAAATCTTTTCAAATACACCTTAAAAAAACCCTTCTACTTATGTTGCCTAATTTTTTAAA
This sequence comes from Gossypium bickii, assembly GCA_025503065.1. Classification (NCBI taxonomy): domain Eukaryota; kingdom Viridiplantae; phylum Streptophyta; class Magnoliopsida; order Malvales; family Malvaceae; genus Gossypium; species Gossypium bickii. Next base: position 116,493,624 of record CP106716.1, read on the forward strand.
CAAGGTTAACTATAGTTAACCTAAAAACTAGAGGCGAATTTGGGAACGGGAAGGCTTCGGTCTCCCCTAAAATAGAAAATTTCTATTTAAGTTCGTTAAAAATTTTAAAATTTTAAATTAATAAAGTTAAAATTACACTTTAACCTCTAAAATTATAAAAATTTGATTTAATCATTTAAAAATTATAAATATATAGACTATTAAAAATTAAAATTTCATTCAACCCCTTAAAAAAATTTCTGACTTCACCCCTATTATAAACAAATATTGATTGGAAAAAACATAAGGTTGTATTAGTTCAATTTTCAAATATAAAATTGTATTAGTTCAAACTAGCTAGTTAAAGTAAGATAACTAACACTTCTTTTTTTTTTTTTAACCCTTCATTTGATTCAAGTCAAAAAGTTGATTTGACTTAATTCAAGCCAAAAAGTTTAATCACCATCATATATTTAATCCATAGGGCTAAAATTAATGCAAAAGGTATAGTTTTGCTATTAAAATTAATGGGTTTTCACATACTATTATTTTCACCCATGTTATACACCAAAAGAAAAAAAAAATTAAAAGTATTTTATTTTTTATCGGTATGATAATAAATTTAATTCTTAAATTTTATATATTTTTAATTTGATCTTGATTCAAAAAAAATCAAGACAAAGTGTTAAATTTTCTTTTTGTAACTTTTAGATTTTTAAAAAATTGTTGAGTTTTTTTAGAATTCAGATCAAATTTATAGAATGTATAACATTAAGGACTAAATTTATTATTATACCAATAAAAAAAAGAATGAAATGACAACAAAAGTGAACATCATTATTAATTTTCTTTAATTACTCACTTTCAAAATTGTCAAAAATAAAATTGTTTTAATTTTTTTCGAGAGCAATTAAATTACTTAATATTGAATTTGAGAAGTTCATACAGAGTAGTGACAGAGCCAAGGGGGTAAACAGAGGCCCTGACCCCTCCTAAAATGAATTTTTTTTTAATTTAGACCCTTTATAATTTATAAAATTTTAAATTAATAATGGTAAAATTGCACTTTATCCTCCCAAAACTAAGTTCACATGGGTTAAAAATTAAAGTAAAATTTTAATTTGTCTTATTTTTTATTGGTATGATAATAAATTGAACTCTTAAAATTTATATTTTTTAATTTGATCTTTATTTAAAAAAATCAGGATAAAGTGTTAAATTTTATTTTTATAATTTATTAGATTTTTAAAAAAAGGGTCAAGTTTTTTAGAATTAGGATTAACTTTATAGAATGTATAACTATTAAAGGCTAAATTTATTATTAAACCAATTAAAAGTAGAATAAATTGACAAAAAAAATAAACGTTATTATTAATTTTCTTTAATTACTCAATTTCAAAATTATCAAAAACTAAATTATTTTAATTCTTTTCGGATTACTTAATATCAAATTTGAGAAGTCCTTTTCAAGATCCTACAGAGCTTGTATGAAATATATGATGTAATGCTATTTATATAAAAATTCATTAGATATGTCAACGTGACATAATTTTAACTGTTTTCATTCAATTGAAAGTTTGAAACCCAAACTTATTTGGGGGCAAAAGAAGAGCCCTTGGGAAGGAAAGTTTTGCAGTAAAGTACCCTAAATGTCTCTGTATTAAATAAGTAAATTTATTACTTGTTTGATTATTCCGTTAAGTGTATCAAATTTTAACAATACAAAATAAATAAAAATTTTAATAAAAAATTAATTTTATTCTTTAATTTAATATATAAAAATTAAATTATTTAATTTTTAAATAAAAATAAAATATAATTTAACTCTTATTATGCTTTTACTGAAGTTTTGCCAATGAAGCCACACACAATCAGCCTAAATGAAGCAACACCAATTGGGATGTTTCTAGTTATGATTTTTCCTGCCACCTTCGTTTGTCAACTTGGACCGACCAATAATACCCCCAACATTACTTTTACTGAAGAGTCCTCCCAAATCCGAAAGACATTCATCAATAGAAAATAAATCATAGCCGCAAAGTCCAAATCATAATATAGTGAATTTGAGAATGATGGGTTTTTGGACTTACAAAAGTCATTGAACCGTTCCAAATGGGTGAAAGACTCAATCGGTCACTTTTGGCAAATTTTTTTGCACGTCAAGAGTCAATCAAAAATTACAAGTTTGATCCCATAACTTCTTCAACTACTCGTACACAAGTTGGAATATTAATTTTAAAGTGTAAAATTCGTACACAATATTTAAAATATTAGTAAATTTATATTTTGATAATTTAATTTTAAAAATTACAAAATTATAATTGAATCATTTGAAATTTTTTATTTAAGTCATTAATTTTATCGAATTTTTTTATTTAAGTCACTAAATTATTTTTAAATAATTAAATAAAGATTAATAAAAATAAAAATTATTAAAAACCATAAACTAGTTCAACAATCATTTTTTTTCTCGGTTTTTTTATTGATTTTGAGAGGTTCATTTAGATATAGATTTAATTTTTTTATTAATTTCTTTTTCAATTGGTTCCATTGATTAGTACAATTCCAACAATACTATTTGTTATTTGTATTCTGTTTTATAATTTACCCGAATTTGTAGTTGTAAATATAGATATATTAAGTGAAACTAGACTTGGTCAAATATTTTTTAAATAGTGTGTGTATGAACTAAGTGATCTACCCCCTTAAGTGGGAAACTTAGGGATAGGTTAGTTGGTCGGTTTGGGCATTTTATTTTGTCAAAGGTGGTGGAGACTGGGACGGCCACAATTGCTTAACTTTATTGGCCACGCCCACGCACATAATTTGCACCACAATTTCTTCCAAATTTTGAATTAATCAACGTTTTTATTTTTATACACTAGAGAAAATTTTACAGGATAATATAATTTTTGGCCCCTAAACTTAGTAATTAGATTTACTTTGATATATGAACTTCACATTTAGATTTAATTTGGTTCATAAATTTGAATTCCGTCAATATATGATGATATAACCAGTGTTCTTTAAACATGACTGGATTGGTCAATTGGACTGAAAAACGACTGGTATATTAGTCAAAACAAAGGGGTTGAATTAGTTGAATTGAGAATTGCTCAAAACCAATATAAATAAAAAATCGGGACAAAAGCTAGTAGTTGAATAAGTTGAATCAGTTTAATAATTTTATTTTAAAATTTTTTTAAAATTTAATTAATTAATTAATTATTATTGGTGTAGTAGTTGAAGTAACCAAACCATTTGAAACAAAAATTAATGGTCTAACCGGTTCAACCACTAGTCCAATTATTAGAACACTGTATGTGACACTCTAAGATTGTACCACTTTATCATCTGAAAATTCATATAAATTTTTTAATTTTCAAGCTATGATGTGACACAATTTTAGAGTGTCATATCATCAAACTTTTTATATATTTTGAATTTAAAAACTAAAATGAATCTAGTTATCAAATTTAAAAAATAAAATAAATAAAATAAAGATTAAAAATTATATTTTTCTTTATACTTTAAACAAAAATTCAAATTCGAATCCTAAAATTAATTACGACATAAACCATAAAACCTACAAAAACAAATATTTTTACTATATTTGACACATTCCTTAATAATTTCTTTTAGATGATCGGTTGCATAAAATAGTAAAAATAAATAAATATGAAAAAGAAAAAAAAGAAAAATTGAAATAAAACAAATCATTTTTGTAGTGCGTGATATTGCTGGTTTTTGACAAAGATGTTTCAATTATCATGATTGGAAAGATAGTTATACTTCAACTGACAACCATTAAAAATATTAAAATAAATCGCAATACCTTAACTGATAACCATTAAAAAGATTATAATAAATAATAAATATGGGGAAAATATTAGTTTATTTTTACAGGTACCTAATCTCGTATGTACTGTGTACTAAAAAAGTCTTCTCATCTTATTATAAATACATTGTGATTTAAATAATTATAATTACCAAGCATTAAAATATGATTCAACCCATAATTGAAATATATCATAATACACAACTATAACGGAAACCTAAATTAAAATAAAATCTAGAAGGAATTCACGTAAATGATTTACACATATTAAGATTCGAATATGATCAACCAAAAAAAGACTCGGATATGAAATTTCAAATTTTCTTGAAACTCGTTATTATCATTAAAAATAAAACAATTGTTTTATAGTCCTTTTAAAAATTATAAAATTATAAATTAGTATGGTCTAAATATTTATAATTTACTTATTAACCCTAATTGGGATTTGGATAAGATATATATTGTTTGTGATCTAAGTCTGTGAATTTGCCATCCCCAACACGTCAACGATTTTAATTCTAATGCTAACCAATGGCATAAGTAATTTCTAAAATAAATTATCAGCAAAGGAATTAAATATTGCACTTATATTACCATCAAGTCCTTTTGGCAAGTTGCTAACCTAAGAAAAAGGAAGGTGACCTATCCATGACAAAAACAGCAATTACTTTTGCTCCTTATACTTCTAATTTATATGTATGCATTTATAATTATAATTATAATTACTCAAAAAATCTAGTATCATTAAATCACCTTCTTTAATAGATTAATTTCTTAAAAAACAACAATAAAAAAGTTCATATGAAAAAATATATATCTTAATTGAATTTGATCAATTTCCTCGTATAAAAAATTATTAATTTTCTTTATCTTTTACATATGATATATATGTGTTTATAAATAAATAAAATGGTTAATATACCATTTGGTATTTGAGTTTAGCTTTAATATTCAAATTGGTACCTAGACCAAATAGCATTATGTGGCCTAATGAATACTTGACATGTGTACTCCAATAAAAAAAATTGAGACAAAAGAAAATAAAGCTCAAGTATCATATTGAACATTGAAGCCAAATACAAGTACTTAATTAAAATAAAAGAAAACTCAAGCACCAAATTAGGACAAAAATAATTTCAAGTACCAAATTGAACATTAAAACTAAACTCATGTATCAAATAATATATTAACTTTAAATAAAATAATAATGCAAACAGTGGGCAGAGTTAGATTATATTTTGCTCTATTTACTCAAAAAAATAAATAAATTAGACAATTGTATACCGAATCAAAGAGCAAATTAATCTTTTCTATTAAAATTTTTATCCAATTTTATGGTTAAAAACTAGCGTAAACGAAATAATCAGACAATTACACCTATTATGCTACATATAACTCATACCAACATCTACAAACCCATTTTCAACAATAAAAATAGATAAAATTTTAAAAAAAAAAAATTCTAAAATGTATCCTTTCATTGTACTTCTACCTGCAAATGCCGCATGTAATAAGAAACTATTAATAAATGCAAAATATTCAAATAACCTTCTGTTTATAACTTCCTACTAACGCCAAAAAGTGTATAAAATCCTCCTTATCGTATAATTTTCCATTATTTCCTCTGTTCATCAAATTTCAAAACACCCCCCAAATCTCTTTTTTTTTTTTTTTTTTTTTTTGTACCATGGTTTCCTCTTCTTCTTCTTTCTCGAGCAAAACCATGAAGAAAAAACCTACGGGGCTAGTCGATACGGCGTCGTGGTACTGTTCCGTAACCTTATTGGCCTTAATATTGATAGGGTCAATCAGGGCAAACTCCGTATCAGATGAACCAGTGAGAGGTAGCCAGCTCCGGAACCGACCCTGCGATGAAATCTATGTCGTTGGCGAAGGTGAAACCCTTCACTCCATCAGCGACAAGTGTGGCGATCCGTTTATCGTCGAACGGAACCCGCATATCCATGACCCTGACGATGTTTTCCCTGGCCTTGTTATCAAGATCATCGCTTCAACTGATAGGAAATTATAGAGGTAGCTGCTTATACACATGATACACAGAAAATTTTAATACTGTATACTGGGTTTTGGTCTTCTTTTGTTTCTTAGTGAAAAGTCTTTGTAATAAGTTGAAGCCTGTCCTGTATATTGGGGCCTTTGATATAGGATCATATCATATCATATCATATATATACATGGAGATTGGTTTCTTCTCCAGAGAGATTTCAGCTCTTCTGTGAATAGCTCTTTTATCAGTATATGGCATAATGCTAGTTTGGGTTCACACCGGTAAATAAACTGGTTAAACTATCCGTTTTCATTTCAGCCGATGGATAAAAACATAAAAACAAATTTATAATTCCGGATCACTTAATTTTTTATCCCGATTTAACCTGTTCTGAAATGTTCATTTAGAAATTAGTTTTGATCTTTGTCCTTCATGACTAATTAAGAAAAAAACTATTGAGAATGGAGAAAATTATTATGATATATCGAAATCCTAATAGATCAAGCAAAAGTATCATGAAGGTCATTATATTAGGAGTTAGATTGTATTTTATCTTCTTTACTCAAAAAATGGATGAACTATTCATTATAAATTAGATCAAAGAGTAAACTAGCTTATTTATTAAAAAAATTATCCATTTTTACTATAAAAAACTTGTTTTAGTACATCAGCATGAAGTACATGTAGCACACCATGTGCAAGAAGTTGGTTCTTCCATTAGCCACACTAGTTTTTAATTGTAGAGATGGGTGAAATTTTAATTGAAATGATCAATTTACTCTTTAATTTAATGTATAGAGACTAATTTATCTATTTTTTTTAGTGAAAGAGACAAAACGTAATATTAACTCCTAATATAAAGACCTCTATAATACTTTTACACTCTTTATCATTATATGGCGTAATACTAATTCAGGTTCTCTTATTTTTAAAAAATTAAATTAATAATTAAACTAATTATATTTCGATTTTTATTTCAATCGGTTCACCGTTAATTTAACAAAAATTAAAAATTTATAAAATCAGATTAATCAAATTTTTAATCCAATTCAATCATCCAGGTCCAAACAGACACTGTCTTGTTGCGATGATTAATTAAGAGGAAAGGTCGTTTGAGAATGGAGAAAATTATTATAATATATCTCTGACCTTAGGCTAAATTTGTTTGTAGGTGATAAAATGTAGAGTTTGGGCTGCGAATTCAAACTTCCTATATGCTTTTTAAAGTACACGTGGTTTCATTCTTCTCATCCATACGAGAGTTGTTGGTGTCACTTTTATATATCAATTTAGTTCTTAAATTATAAAAAAGAAAATATTATTTAAAAAATTTATCTTTTATATTAATTAAATATTTAAATTGAATCCAATTTTGTAGATACTGTTCACATATGATTCAAATCTTTAAAACAAGTATTCAATAATTTTAAAAGTGCGTATATTAAGTTTTAAATTATATTTTTATTATTGTTTTTCAAACAATATCTAATTCAATTGTTACATGTTTTATTCTAAATACATAATAATTTATCTAAATTTTACTATAATTTGAGTTGAAATTCGAAAAAAATTATTATTTAAATACTTTTGTAAATATTAAGCACTTATATGATCATTTTGAAAGATTTGACTTTTATATAAATAATTTTTAAAGGTTGGATCATATTTGAATCTGAAATACGAAGATATTCGCTTTTTTGATTTAAAGCATATCTGATTTTTTATATAATTTTTGTAGGTACGTAATTTAATTTTTTAAGTGATTTGTAATAGAGTGATGTTGCATAATGCATACATATTTAAAAAGGGAGACGAATTTTGGATTACACTGTTTTTAATTTTTAATATTTAAAAAAGACTAATGATCTTCTTCGAACAAGTGTGGAATTGTGTTGAAAAACAGAAGAAGTGTGGAATCGAGACATTTTAAGACTTTTTTATGTGTGAGATAAATATAAAATATTTAAAATAAATGGATAATTGATGTGAAAAAAAAAAGGTTAGTAAATTAATTCCTCAATGATATGGGCAAGTATTATTTATCAATTCAAGTTCTTGCATGCCATCTATTAAAAAATAATTCTTTTTAGGTGTAATTTTACTATTAATTTTTTAGGTTTAGTAAATGTTCAGATTGGGACTAAAATTTCAAATTTTGAAAAAGTGTAATGACTAAAATTGACTATTCCGAAAAGTATAGAAACTAAAATTAATCAAAATTAAACTATAAGACTAAATTCACAACTTTCATAAAACATAAAGGTTAATAGCAGAATTTAACCTTCTTTTTTTTGACAATGTTTCGAAAATTTAATTTTTAATTGAGTAAGAATAGCAAAAATATTATTTATAAGTCAAATATTCTTTTTGAGGAAAGTCAAATATCAATATAATAAATAGGTTATCACATTCGAATTATATCCTCAAACTATTAATAGTATATTAATAAGATTCTTTCATTCTAAAATCTCAGATTTTATGTGGCATAATTTAAAATAAAAATAATTTTACATAAGATTTAAAATTATGTCACATAAAATCTAGCATCTTATTTAACAATTAAATTAACAATTTTAAAAACAACACTTTATTAATATAATAATGATAATTTGAAGATAAAATTAAAATATTTTAAAGTTTAAGAACTAATTTAGAATAAGAGGCATGCTTTGGGGATGTATGTTTAATGTTTGACACATGTGACACACGGCGCAAATGAATTAGGAACCAGTAATCACCATGTGTCAAATGTTTTTCTCAATCATTGAGTTTTAGAGAAGATGATTGGTTTGACTCAAACATATCTTCTCACAATTCCATTTTAAAATTTCATTTATTTATTTAGAATAAATTACGCTGAATGTCACTAAATTATTAGTAAGTTTATATTTTGATTACTTAACTTTAAAAAATAAAAAGTTACAAAATGGTCACTGAATTATTTGAAAGCTTTATTTTTTTGTACAAATTTAAAAGTTTTTATTTAAGTCATTAGGCTGTTAAAATAGTTGCTATATGACATTTTCAGTTTGCAATGCCTACACCAATCAAAAACTTTTTTCCCCATTCTCTTTTACAATTCAATTTTTATTTTATGAAACAATTTTGAATGTCACGAATTTGTGAACCAAAATCTAAATAGTTTTCTTCCTCGATCTCCGACACTGACCATTAAATCGGCTTGAATGTAATGTATGTTTTCATACTCATTGATGGGTATTGATTCACCATACCCATCGTTGAATCGTCATTTAGAGCTCGCTAGCTATACTTAAAAAACAAATTAACAATCCAGTAATTTAAATAAAAACTTTTAAATAGTTTAATAACTTAAATGAAAACAGTCGAATAGTTCAAAGACCCATTTATTTATCCAAATATATTCTCAACAAATACTCTACTTTTATATTGTCTTTTTCTCAGCAAAAACGTGAAGGATCGTGTGTATAATTTTAGAATATTGATAGAGTTTGTTGGCCGATTTTATTTTTCTTTCTTATCCATTTTAAATGAATAAAGCATTTTTTATAACAAACATAGCAATTCAGAGAATGGGCAAAAGGATTACAAGTAAAATGGGCCAAAACTTTCTAGAAGATAATATCTAGAAAGGGTCAAAAATTCATAAAAAATGTTTATTAAATTGAATAATAAATTCCTTAGAACATCATGTTGATAATGTGAAAGATAATGTTTTATTTGAGTGCCTTATTTTCAAAGTTTTGTCTTTTGATATGTAAAGAATAACAAGATGTCTATTAATGTTTGAACAAACGAAATAATGATTGTTGAAGAACTTTATATATAAAGATATTTGAACCCTTGATCTCTAATATATAAAGATAATGAGTGCAAAGATAGTATGTTAGTCCAACTGGTATCATTTTTGAAATGTATACAATTCTTTGATTCCCATGATTTTGTCTATTTAGGCATCGAGAGGTATTTTTTTATTTTCTTCAGAGTAAATGATAAAACCTTGAAAATGTGTTACTCACTGTATTTAAAGAAGATTATAAATATAAAATGAATTATTAATATAAAAAATTTATATAATTTATATAATATTTTATACAAAGTAATAATTTGATCTCCTAATAAATTTTTATTACCAAAAAATCAAAATAATTTAATAAACCATCAAAAAATTCCTTTTTATTGCTTAATTGTCCCTTAAAATGACGTAATTAACCCTCCAAATTCTTCCATTTGTTTTAATTGAAGCCTCACATTAATTTGGGGTTTAGGGGGACGACTTTTATCAAGGGTTATAGATGCATGCATATATAGAGCCATGCCCATATCTAGCCTGCCAAAGTCATATAATTTATTAATTTTGACATAAATTAAGATTCTAAAATAAAATAATCAATTAAATAAATTTCTTGTAAGTAGACCTGAGCATGGGTCAGGCAACCTGTCTAAATTTAAAGGTCTGTCCGAAAAATAAGAAAGTTTAGGTAAAAATATAGGCTTGAAAAATAAGTTTGGATAAAATATAAAACCAATTTTCTAAATAAGTTGGGCCTCAAGTAGGATTTTTTCGGCCTGACCTGACCCAACTTGAATAAGTTATTTTGCTTATTTTCACTGCTATTTTGTTATTGTTTTACTATTATTTTACTACCATTTCGTTATTATATTGTTACTATTTTGTTGTTATTGTTTGAATATTATATAATTATTGTTTTATTATTAAATCTGCTACATTTTAGAGGCATTTGCTTGCTCAGTTGCAATTATCTTAGTATTAGTTAAGTATAAAGACTTTTTTTAATGTATTTTCAATTTATTGGAAAACATTTATTTTAATATTTTTAGTGCATTTGATGTATTATATTTTTTAAATTTATTTTTATATAAAAACTTTAATACGGTATTAGTTAAGTATAAAGTTTCATTAAACATGAATAGCATCTTAATTAAAAAAAATCATTAATAGCAATTTGGTATATTTATACTATAATTAATAATTTAATTGAATTTGTAGATAATAATTTAATTGAATTTGTAGAACCAGTTAATCGAATTTCAATTCAACTGTGAAATTATAAAAATAACTTATTAATTTTATAAAATAAAAAAATATTATTTTAAGATTATTTATATATTTATATATTTTAAAAAAATCTAGAAAAAAATACATATTCAAAATTAAAATCATAATATTTTAACCAAAACATCATAAAATTTAATATATCAATTTTACCATTCCAATCAAAATCACATTACATATTTATATCAATTTCTTTTATAAATTTATTATATAAAATTTTTCATCCACATTCTAAATGTGTTATAATAGTCCTCCACACAGTACATAGTCGTAATACAATTTAGGCATAATTACTTATAATTTTTAGCCTTCGAACTTGCATTGTTTGTCAATTCACCCAAAATGAATGAAAAAAATTAAAGTTTGTTAACTTTGCTAACATGACATCCATGTGACAGTCTACGAGTATGCCACATAAGTAATTAATTTTTAAAAATTTAAAAATTATTTTTTACAATTTTTATATAATTTTATAATTTTTCGATTTCTTTTTAAAATTTTAAAATAAATTAATTCTTAACGTGGCATCTACATGCACGTGGCAACCCATGTGTATATCATATCAACTAAGTTAACTAACATTAACTTTTCCATTCATTGATAGATAATTTAAGTTAACTAACATTAACTTTTCCATTCATTGATAGATAATTTAACAAACAATGCAAATTTAAGGATTAAAAGAAAAGATAAAATTAAATAAAAAATTAAAATATATTTTTTAAGTTTGTAAAACCAAATGAGTAATAATGCATATAACATATACCTAAATTTAGGTAAGCACTTTACAACTTCATTATCACTTGCTTACATGATTCACTTTGCGGTAAGTCTATTACCAGCCCTATAAGCACTATACGCATCGAAATTCTTCCCTCATCTATTACCAGCCCTATAGAAGATAAGTCTTTTATATATATATATATACATATATATTTCGCTTTGAAATACCCACAATAATTATCTCTCAACTTTCAAAGACGAAAAACTTTTTATATCTACTACTGTAAGAGCATTAATCATACTATTTCATTGCCATTTAGCAATTATGAAATAAACTCAACACAGTTGATCAATATCACAGTCAATACTAATGACTAGATTCTGCAACATTTATGTCCATACGTCTATAATTTTATTTTCTTTATAGAATTAAAATTAATTTTTATATTCATTTTATAAAGGTTATTCTTTTTAGGTTTCTTCTCAACAATGAAATCAATATTCAAATTTAAATTTTTTCTCTAAAAATATAATATACATTATCACCGCAGATATCATATTTTAATGAGGAGGAGGTTGATTCACTTTAAAGTTTCTTGGCCCATTCTATTAGCTGGCTACATTAATGGTCCCAGAGCATGGCAGCTGCACCCCCAGCCCCCCAAATTATTCAACCATTAATTAACTAACCCCATATGAAACAGGTGGTTTGAGTTTGATTTATGTCATATGTACAAGTATTGTTTGTATTTTTATTTTCAATAAATCTCAAGTTTGTATTAGAAAATTTATATTTTCATCATGTTTTAATTAAATATTTTATGTTGTATTCTTGTAGATATTTAAGAGGGATTTCCAAGTCACCCCTGAGCCAATATTGGAGGTAAAGCTAAATTAGGAAATGCAGTATGGATTTGGGATGGATGAGGTTTCTCAAAGCTTTGCTTCTCGCTGTTTTTGCTTTGCAACCCAACTGTTGTCTTGCTGAGACAGGTAAACTTTAACACAATTCTTTTTTTTTTTTGTTTTTTATGTTATATAACTTACATTGTATGATTCATTATTTTGCAGCTCCAAATTATAGTTTCGTTCACGAATCAACAACAGCACCTCCGGTCTCATACCACGACTATATTGTGGTCGGGGGAGGAGCCGCCGGCTGCCCCTTGGCCGCAACTCTATCAGAAACCGCCAACGTTTTAGTCCTCGAAAGAGGAGGGTCTCCCTACCGCAACCCTGGTAAGACAGACAAAGGCAATTTCTTGCTCACTCTTTTAGATCCCTCCCCTGATTCATATGCTCAAACATTCATTACTGAGGACGGAGTATACAACCACCGAGCACGTGTACTCGGCGGCGGCACTGTCATCAACGTGGGTTTTTACTCACGCGCAGAAACCGAGTTCGTAAAGAAATCTGGTTTGGATGAAGCTTTGGTGAATGATGCATATCAGTGGGTTGAAAACAAGGTGGTTTTCAAGGCACCATTGTTGCAATGGCAAACCGCAGTGAGGGATGGGTTGCTTGAAGCTGGGGTTTTACCATACAACGGATTTACAAATGAACACATCAATGGGACGAAAATTGGTTCAACCATTTTCGACATGAATGATCATAGACATAGTGCAGCTGACTTGCTTGAATATGCTGACCCAAAGAATATCATAGTTTACTTGCATGCCACGGTAACCAAGATCCTTTTTACAACACAAAGTAAGTTGCATGATCTTACAGCTTAATATGTAGCTTACTTGCTCTTAATGATCTTACAACTTAATATGTAACTTTTAGCTGTTGGATCACGACCTAGAGCTACAGGGGTAATATATGAGGATGCATTGGGACTAAAGCACACGGCATATTTAACAAATGATTCCAAGAGCGAAATAATCGTATCAGCAGGTGCCATTGGAAGCTCACAATTGTTGATGTTGAGCGGCATTGGGTCACGTTCTCAACTTGAGCCACTTGGTATCAAGCTGGTGATGGACCAACCCATGGTTGGCCAAGGCATGGCCGACAATACATTGAATGGTCTTTTTATTCCATCCCCTAATCCCGTTGAGCTCTCACTCGTTTCAGCTGTGGGCATATCCCAGCTTGTTAACTATATTGAAGCTGGAAGTGGATTGAATTTGGCTCCTTCTTTTGGGTGGATTTCCAAGTTTTTGCTCTCCATTTTGGACCAGGTTTTTACATGCAATTTCATACCTCTTCATATCTGTTTTTTTGGTAAACTATATTGTTAGATCTAACTTGTATAAATCTTCGTTTTGATCATCGAAAATAAAAAATAAAAAATAAAAAATATAGCACCGTCATTAGTTGGTTTTTTTTTTTTTTGAATTTCAATCATTTCACATTAGATAGTTTTCTTATTTTAATCACGTGGGTTAATTTAATTAATGATTTATTGTACACTCATTTTTGTCAACCATTTTACTTTTTGAAGTAAAGAAAATATAAATTTTTATAGGGAATTGTCGGGTTTTACAAGATAAAATAATTTGTTTTTGAATTTATTTTTTTTTCTAGTAAAAAGGGAAACACTTGGGCTTTTACATAAAAAAATCATTTTTTTTTCTTTTCCCTTTTTTTAGAATTAATTTTAGATATTTTTCAAAAAGAAAAAACATGGGTTTTATAGGTAAATATTTGGGTTTTTATGAAACGAAATTGGTTTTTATAAGGAAAACCTGGGTTTTATCGAGAAAATTTGAGTTTCATTTTCACAGTTGAAGAATTTAATTCATTGTAAAAATTTAGTTTTTTTATTATTTTTTTCAAAAAAATTAAAATAATTCTAAAAAACACAATGACAAAAATGAAAATTTACTAAGTTGAATTACTAAAGTAGGAGTATTGTAACATAGACGTTAACTAAATTAAAAATAATATCTAGCGGAAGTATCAAACGGAAAACTTACAAAAATGGGATGTAGTTTACCATTTTCCTTTATGTTTATGATCACACAATTCACTCTAGTTTTTTAACAATGGCAATGGTTGTCGCATGCAAAGACCGCTATTGGGTCCTTCTTCGATACAAGACTTAACGGTGGCATCATCATTCAAAAGGTTGCTCGTCCACTCGCAACAGGCCACCTTGAGCTTCGTAGCACCGATCCACACGAGACCCCCAAGGTGAGGTTCAATTACTTTCAAGAACCAGAAGACTTGAGAAACTGTGTAAAAGGCATGAAAACCATAATCAACGTTGTGAACTCCAAAGCCTTCTCGAGATTTCGTTACCGAACCATCTCGACTCAACAGCTTCTGACTGTGGTGGCAGCACTTCCCTTGAACCAGAGACCGAGACACTTTGATACTGCTTCTTCTTTGGAACAATTCTGCAATGACACTGTGATGACATTTTGGCATCATCATGGAGGATGCCAAGTTGGGAAGGTTGTGGATAAAGATCACAGGGTCATTGGCGTGGATGGCCTTAGGGTTATCGATGCTTCTACCTTTAGTTTCACACCCGGAACTAATCCTCAAGCTACTGTCATGATGCTTGGAAGGTATAATTACAACTATAAATATGACTGTAATGTATGTGGGGTGTTGACTTGGTCCATTATACCTTGATTTGAATTATTCTTTTATTAACTTTTGATGCAGAGCCATGGGAGTAAGAATTGAGAAAGATAGACGTTCCTAAAGAAGATTTGAGAATCATATAAATGGGGGAGGGAGCTCATTGAAGGGTTGGTTGGGTATTGGCTCGTATGTATAATAAAAGTATCTAAATTTATGTTACACTCACGATGTGAACAAAAAAAATATTATGTAACAAATATAAAAATAATCGCATAAGAATCAATTAATGATTTGGATACAATTGTAAAGTTAAATGTTTATTATACATTATGTTTCAAGTTTAAATCACATTATGATCAATTTTTATTAATTTATTATATTGAAAAAGATAAAAATACCTTTATTCTTCCATTGAGTGCATTCAAATTTGATATGATCCAGCTTTTTAGACTCATAGCAAAATAATGGGATCCTTTTAAGCTTGATTCCCCGTTGATAATGTCTTTCCTTGGAGGTCTTTTGAGTTTGTTGAACTTCATGAATTTCTTTATTATTATTATTATTATTTTGCAAACATTGTAATCTCCTCTTACTCCTCCTCCCCCTCATTACTAGAGTCATCCTCCTCTTGAATGATAGACTCGAAAGTAACCCTACTTTCTTTGGAGTTTCATTGGTCTCTTGAGCATTGTGATTTATCATTATTCCATAAGTGAATAGAGGCCCAATGAACTCATCAAGAGAAAGTGTCTCAAAGTCCTTTGACCCCTCTATGGCCATGACTTTAGCTTCATGATTTTGGGAGGATATTCAATATCTTTCTCACCAACTCAAGTACCTTGAGACCGTTAATGATATCGATGAAGTGGTTGGATATCTCCTTGATTCCTTTAACCGGTTTTGTTTTAAAAGGCTTATAATCAAGGGTGAGAAGGTTACTCTTGGATTCCTTAATTCTAATTGTACCTTCATTAGTAATTTCAAGTTTATTCCATTTCTGTTTGGTATTATCACATAAGGAGACTCTATTATATTCATTGGGACCAAGGACACAAAATAGGGCGTGCATAGCTTTAGCATTTAATTACACCATCTTAATATAAACTTCATCCTATTCATCTTCCTCTTTGGGATCTATGACACGATCAACTCTTTTCTTGGGTTTGGATGATCCATTGGTGATCACCCACAATACTTCATAGTCATTTGCTTGGATGGACAACTTCATTGGTGTCCTCCAATAAGAGTAGTTAGTGTCATTGAATAGAGGATGTCTTATGGCGGAATGTCATTTTCCTAACATTGTTGAATTTTGCTTTAAGACCATGAGACGAGTTTCATGATTCGTTGCTTCCATCTTGAGTTTCTTGAGGATCATTTCTCTATGTAGTAATCTTGTCTTTAGAGTTCTGGCTATGTGATTGTGCCACAGATATGAATACTAAGCAGAGAACTAGCAAAAAAAACATCAAAAATTAAAGTGGTTTGACGGCAAATGTGATAGATCAATTATAATATTTTAAGTGTTACAATAGCATACTTGTAACAACCCAATAGTCATAGGTGTCGGAAATGTATTTTCGAGACTCCGTTTTCGTAAATTATACTCGTAAATATTTCTAATAAATATTTTAGAAATATTTACGAAGTTAGTTGTGTGGTTAATTAGGTTTTGGTTCGGTGAATTTGCATAAATTAAGAGTAATTAGAGAAAATGACTTAATTGTATAAAGGGCGAAAGTTAAATTATAGATTACAGAAAAACTAAGAGGACTAAAGAAGAATTATGCCATTGCTCATAAATGAGGCGGCATAAATATATTATTATAAAATTTAAAATTTTAAAATTTTAAAAATATATATTATAATATTATAATATTAAATTAAGTATATATATTATATTATAATAAATAAAAAAAGAAAAAGAAATAGAAAGAAACAAAAGTAAAACCGAAACAGAAAGGGAAAGAAAGAAAAAAAAAAAAGAAAGAAAGAAGGAGACGAAGGCTTAGGGGTTTTCAATTGTTCAAAGCTCAATTAGTTAGTCAATTTAGTCTCTTTTCTTGTAATTTTTATGTTTTTGGAATCTCGGTATTAAGTACTACCTGACCCATGTCCAAATTTTAGAAATTTTTGAGTTTTTAAGTGTTGTTTATGTTGAATAATTTTAGTATTAGGGATTAAATTGATAGATTTTTAAGTTAGAAATGAAAAAGGATTGAATTGTAGAATAAATTGTAAAATTTGAGTAATAGGGATTAAATTGTGAAAATTTGAAATTTAGGGATTTAAGTAAAATTAGGGAGTTAAATTTAGTTTAAAGTGGAATTTGTATGAAAATATATGATTAATTGTAGAGAAATAAAGTTAGTCTCGGTTTAAGGACTAAATTGGAATTTAAGTAAATATCGAGTAAAAATTTAAAATATTAAATATGAGATTGAATTGTGTTGTATTGATGAATTTTAATTGTTTTAATTCCGTAGCTAACGTCGTACCGGAACCCTCGACTAACAAGGGAAAAGATAAAGTAGACAAGGAATAGCTCGGAATTTTCGGTTTGTATTTCTATAATCCAAATTTAGTTGTTAATTATTATAATTCAATTTAATGTATATGGTAAGTGTTGATGTGAGAATTATTGTATTTTGCAATTGAAATGATTGATTTAGTATGTGATGAATTTATTGAATTTATATTGATTGAATTGGTATATATATATTGAATATATTGATTATTTGAATTGAAATGAATATTGGTTATATTTGAAAAGTGAATTGGAACTCTATTAACTGTATCGGGTTGAGTCGGATATAGATGGCATGCCATAAGATTGGAAGAGTTCAGGGATTTCTTCGACTTCGAGTCATGACACTAGGTGCCAATTTACTTCGGTTTAGCCGATGAGACATTGGGTGTCAAATTATTACTTCGAATTATCCGATGGGGCACTGGGTGCCAAACTGGTGTGTTTTGGTTGGATCCATGTATCCGTCCGAATCCGAGTCGTGTTAATAGGGGTAAATGAACAATAAAGCCTTATAATTGATATTGAAATGGAATGATATGAGAATGAAGTGGAATAATGAATTGAATATGGTATGGATATAACAACTGCATAAATGAAATGTTATTTAAATTGTGAAAAGCTATTTCTATAGCTAGTGATTGAAAATTGAATATTGTATGGTTTTAAAATGTTCAATTGTGCTTAAAATTTTATTATACATATTATATTGTTTTTAAATGCATTTGAGTTAGGTACTAAATTTTGATCGCTGATTCAGCATCCAATAACGGTCCTGAACTCAAATGTGGTGATGTTTTATCCTTTTGTGTCGGCATGTACCTAGGGTGTCTAAATAATAATTATTTTGTGGTTTGATTGTAAATTAAATGGGATTATAAGTTTAATATTGATTGGTTATATACATATAATATGTGTTTATGTTTGAGGTCATATTATGGCATATTTTAAGTTAATGCTAAAATGAATATGATTTAGGTAGAATAGATTAAATTTGACATGTTTACAAGTTGGACTTAAATGACGTTCTATTGATATATTTTATTGATATAAGTGTGGTACCTATGAGGGTACATTGGTTAGGCACCTAAGATAATTGTTATGACATGTTTTGGATGCGTTTGATTAGTTTTGACTTGAATATTATATGATATGAAATGTTCTGAAATTATGTCTGTTTGGTAGATAATGCTCCGAAACCATATTTCGGCGACGGATGTAGGTTAGGGGTGTTACAATACTTAAAGCATTCCAATGATCAAACCCAAGAGAGATCTAGTGATAAGATGAATAGCAATGATATTGCATGCAATTAATAAGTATAACTAACTATAATTAATTAATAAGTATACTTTAATTAGTGGTCAATGGTTTGATCCTTGCTCTGGTATGGATCAACTTTAAAATTTGTGGCCAGCATCTACTCCCTTAATGGACCTATAGAATGTGGAGAATTAATTATTGGACTCATTTCGATAGATACTTTAAGAAATTAAAAAAAAAACATAACTAACAAATGACTAAGTATTATACCATAACAAATCATTAAATTGGTATTTGGATAACATGATTGAGTTTAGTTGGGTGTATAACACAGTGACATTGTAACTTCCTATTCAACTCTTTACATTTTTCATTTTCAATTAAAAAAAATTCATTTGTGTATTTTAAAATATATTTTATTATTTATGTTTAATTAATTATAAATAATATTAGAAAAAGGAAATGAAAAAATATAAAGGAAACCAAACATGATCTATAGTTTCATTAAAGCATTTTTTTTTTATAATGACTTATTTACCTTCCAACTTTTACTAAAGATAATTATTTTAAATATTTATTTAAATTTTCATCTCTTTTAATCTTTAAATATTTATTGTTTGTCAAATCACTCCAAAATAGATAGATAATGTGGCATACCATAGATTGTCACGTGTATGTCACATTAATAATTAATTTTTTAAAATAAAAATAGTAAAAAAAATATATTTTTTAATTTTTATGATATATTTTAATTTTTAAAAAATAATTTTATATTTATTTTATTTTTTAAAAATTTAAAAAATAATTAATTGTTGCCATAGAATGCATGTAGAAATCTTCTATAATTAATAATTTGAGACTCTTCCGCCATATAATTATTAAGCCATTGATTAACTAACATGTGGTTTGAGTTTGGTTTACATCATATGCACATTGTTTGTACTTTTTTTCAATAAAATTTTAATATTTGACATAAATTTTAATTTTGTACATTTATAAAAATTATAAAAATTAAATAAATCCAATAATAAATTTGATACTCTTCCCCCAACACATTATTAAACCATTTATCAATTAACATGTGGTTTGGTTAACGTTATATGCAAATGTCTTGTTTATACGTTTTTAAATAAATTCAAATATTTTACATAAATTTTAATTTTTGTGTAATAATTTTATATCTAATTTTTTTATAATTAATTTTTAAAAATAAAAAATAGTAAAAAATATTTTTTTATTTTTTAAAAATTTAAAAAATAATTAATTGTTGCCATAGAATGCTCGTAGAAATATTCTATAATTAATAATTTGATACGCTTCAGCCACATAATAATTAAGCCATTGATTAATTAACATGTGGTTTGAGTTTAGTTTACCTTATATGCACATTTTTGTACTTTTTTTTCAATAAAATTTTAATATTTGATATAAATTTTAAATTTTTTTACATTTATAAAAATTATAAAAATTAAATAAATCCAATAATAAATTTGATACTCTCCCCCCAACACATTATTAAACCATTTATCAATTAACATGTGGTTTGGTTAATGTTATATGCAAATGTCTTGTTTATACTTTTTAAAATAAATTTCAATATTTCACATAAATTTTAATTTTTGTGTAATAATTTTATATCTAAATTTTTTATTTTGATCTAATTGAGTGCATTTATAAAAATTAAAAAAATTAGATAAATCTAATAATTTTTTTTTCAAAAGATTCTATGTTAGTATATACAAGAAGATAGTATCACATGGTTTATAGTGTTGATATTTTTAAAAAATTACATTAAAATAAAAATTGATGCATATAATTGTAAAATTGATAAATAGTTTTAATATTTATTTTCTTACGATGATTGTTAAGTTGATGTATAAATCCTAAAGGTCTGCAGATATATATTTAAGAGGGAGTCCCTAGTCATCCCCTGTGCCCATATTGAAAGTAAAGCTAAATTTGGAAATATAGGATGGATTTGGGATCAATGGGGTTCCTCAAAGCTTTGCTTGTCGCTATTTATGCTTTGCACCCCTGCTTTTCCCATGCTGAGACAGGTAAAGATTTGAAAATTAATAGAAACAAACACTAGACTAATGACTAACATATATCTCTTATATATATATATATGATCCATTATTTTGCAGCTCCAAATTACAGTTTCGTTCACGAATCAACAAAAGCACCTCCGGTCTCATACCACGACTATATTGTGGTCGGTGGAGGAGCCGCTGGTTGTCCCTTGGCCGCAACTCTATCAGAAACCGCCAACGTTTTAGTCCTCGAAAGAGGAGGGTCTCCCTACCGCAACCCTGGTAAGACAGACAAAGGCAACTTCTTGCTCCCTCTTTTAGATCCCTCCCCCGATTCATATGCTCAAATATTTATTACCGAGGACGGAGTATATAACCACCGAGCACGTGTACTTTCGGTGGTGGCACAAATCATCAACGCGGGTTTTACTCACACGCCAAACCGAGTTCGTAAAGGAATCGGGTTTGGATGAAGCTTTAGTGAATGATGCATATCGGTGGGTTGAAAACAAGGTGGTTTTCAAGGCACCATTGTTGCAATGGCAAACCGCAATGAGGATGGGTTGCTTGAAGTCGGGTTTTACCATACAATGGATTTACAAATGAACACATCAATGGGACTAAAATTGGTTCAACCATTTTCGACATGAATGATCGAGACACATAGTGCGGTGACTTGCTTGAATATGCTGACCCAAAGAATATCATAGTGTACTTGCATGCCACGGTAACCAAGATCCTTTTTACAACACAAAGTAAGTTGCATGATCTTGCAGCTTAATATGTAAATTACTTGCTCTTAATGATCTTACAACTTAATATGTAACTTTTAGCTGTTGGATCACGACCTAGAGCTATAGGGGTGACATATGAGGATGCATTGGGAGTAAAGCACACGGCATATTTAACAAATGATTCCAAGAGTGAAATAATCGTATCAGCAGGTGCCATTGGAAGCTCGCAATTGTTGATGTTGAGTGGCATTGGGCCACGTTCTCAACTTGAGCCACTTGGTATCAAGCTGGTGATGGACCAACCTATGGTTGGCCAAGGCTTGGCTGACAATACATTGAATGGTCTTTTTATTCCATCCCCTAATCCCGTTGAGCTCTCACTCCTTTCAACTGTGGGCATATCCCTGCTTCTTAACTATATTGAAGCCGGAAGTGGATTGAATTTGGCTCCTTCTTTTGGGTGGATTTCCAAGTTTTTGCTCTCCATCTTGGACCAGGTTTTTACATGCAATTCCATAACTCTTCATATGTGTTTTTTTGGTAAACTATATTGTTAGTCATCTAACTTGTGTAAATCTTCGTTTTGGTCGTCGAAAATAAAAAATAAAAAATATAGCACCGTCATTAGTTGGTTTTTTTTTTTGGGGGGGGTTTAGTCATTTCACATTAGATAGTTTTCTTATTTTAATCACTTGTGTTAATTTAACCAATGAGTTATTGTACACCCATTTTTGTCAACCATTTTACTTTTTGAAGAAAAGAAATATAAATTTTTATAGGGAATCGTCGGGTTTTTACAAGATAAAATAATTTTTTTGAATTAATTTTATTTTTTTTCTAGTAAAAAATGAAACACTTGGGCTTTTACATAAAAAAATATTTTTCTTTTCAATTTATTTTATTTTTCCTTTTTTTAGAATTAATTTTAGATATTTTTCAAAAAGAAAAAACATGGGTTTTATAGGTAAATATCTGGGTTTTTATGAAAAGAAGTTGGTTTTTATAAGGAAAACCTGAGCTTTATCGGAAAAATTTGGGTTTCATTGTTCACAGTTGAAGAATTTAATTCATTGTAAAAATTTAGTTTTTTATTATTTTTTTTGAAAAAAGTAAAATAATTCTAAAAAACACAATGACAAAAATGAAAATTTACTAAGTTGAATTACTAAAGTAGGAGTATTGTAACATAGACGTTAACTAAATTAAAAATAATATCTAGCGGAAGTATCAAAAGGAAAACTTACAAAAATGGGATGTAGTTTACCATTTTCCTTTTTGTTTATGATCACACAATTCACTCTAGTTTTTTAACAATGGCAATGGTTGTCGCATGCAAAGACCGCTATTGGGTCCTTCTTCGATACAAGACTTAACGGTGGCATCATCATTCAAAAGGTTGCTCGTCCACTCTCAACAGGCCACCTTGAGCTTCGTAGCACCGATCCACACGAGACCCCCAAGGTGAGGTTCAATTACTTTCAAGAACCAGAAGACTTGAGAAACTGTGTAAAAGGCATGAAAACCATAATCAACGTTGTGAACTCCAAAGCCTTCTCGAGATTTCGTTACCGAACCATCTCGACTCAACAGCTTCTGACTGTGGTGGCAGCACTTCCCTTGAACCAGAGACCGAGACACTTTGATACTGCTTCTTCTTTGGAACAATTCTGCAATGACACTGTGATGACATTTTGGCATCATCATGGAGGATGCCAAGTTGGGAAGGTTGTGGATAAAGATCACAGGGTTATTGGCGTGGATGGCCTTAGGGTTATCGATGCTTCTACCTTTAGTTTCACACCTGGAACTAATCCTCAAGCTACTGTCATGATGCTTGGAAGGTATAATTACAACTATAAATATGACTGTAATGTATGTGGAGTGTTGACTTGGTCCATTATACCTTGATTTGAATTATTCTTTTATTAACTTTTGATGCGGAGCCATGGGAGTAAAAATTGAGAAAGATAGACGTTCCTAAAGAAGATTTGAGAATCATATAAATGGGGGAGGGAGCTCATTGAAGGGTTGGTTGGGTATTGGCTCGTATGTATAATAAAAGTATCTAAATTTATGTTACACTCACGATGTGAACAAAAAAAATATTATGTAACAAATATAAAAATAATCGCATAAGAATCAATTAATGATTTGGATACAATTGTAAAGTTAAATGTTTATTATACATTATGTTTCAAGTTTAAATCACATTATGATCAATTTTTATTAATTTATTATATTGAAAAAGATAAAAATACCTTTATTCTTCCATTGAGTGCATTCAAATTTGATATGATCCAGCTTTAAGCTTGATTCTCCGTTGATAATGTCTTTCCTTGGAGGTCTTTTGAGTTTGTTGAACTTCATGAATTTCTTTATTATTATTATTATTATTTTGCAAACATTGTAATCTCCTCTTACTCCTCCTCCCCCTCATTACTAGAGTCATCCTCCTCCTGAATGATAGACTCGAAAGTAACCCTACTTTCTTTGGAGTTTCATTGGTCTCTTGAGCATTGTGATTTATCATTATTCCATAAGTGAATAGAGGCCCAATGAACTCATCAAGAGAAAGTGTCTCAAAGTCCTTTGACCCCTCTATGGCCATGACTTTAGCTTCATGATTTTGGGAGGATATTCAATATCTTTCTCACCAACTCAAGTACCTTGAGACCGTTAATGATATCGATGAAGTGGTTGGATATCTCCTTGATTCCTTTAACCGGTTTTGTTTTAAAAGGCTTATAATCAAGGGTGAGAAGGTTACTCTTGGATTCCTTAATTCTAATTGTACCTTCATTAGTAATTTCAAGTTTATTCCATTTCTGTTTGGTATTATCACATAAGGAGACTCTATTATATTCATTGGGACCAAGGACACAAAATAGGGCGTGCATAGCTTTAGCATTTAATTACACCATCTTAATATAAACTTCATCCTATTCATCTTCCTCTTTGGGATCTATGACACGATCAACTCTTTTCTTGGGTTTGGATGATCCATTGGTGATCACCCACCATACTTCATAGTCATTTGCTTGGATGGACAACTTCATTGGTGTCCTCCAATAAGAGTAGTTAGTGTCATTGAATAGAGGATGTCTTATATGGAATGTCATTTTCCTAACATTGTTGAATTTTGCTTTAAGACCATGAGACGAGTTTCATGATTCGTTGCTTCCATCTTAAGGTTCTTGAGGATCATTTCTCTATGTAGTAATCTTGTCTTTAGAGTTCTGGCTATGTGATTGTGCCACAGATATGAATACTAAGCAGAGAATTAGCAAAAAAAAAAAAAATCAAAAATTAAAGTGGTTTGACGGCAAATGTGATAGATCAATTATAATATTTTAAGTGTTACAATAGAATACTTGTAACAACCCAATAGTCAAAGGTGTCGGAAAATGTATTTTCGAGACTCTGTTTTCGTAAATTATACTCGTAAATATTTCTAATAAATATTTTAGAAATATTTACGAAGTTAGTTGTGTGGTTAATTAGGTTTTGGTTCGGTGAATTTGCATAAATTAAGAGTAATTAGAGAAAATGACTTAATTGTATAAAGGGGGAAAGTTAAATTATAGATTACAGAAAAACTAAGAGAACTAAAGAAGAATTATGCCATTGCTCATAAATGAGGCGGCATAAATATATTATTATAAAATTTAAAATTTTAAAAATATATTTTATAATATTATAATATTAAATTAAGTATATATATTATATTATAATAAATAAATAAAGAAAAAGAAATAGAAAGAAATAAAAGTAAAACCGAAACAGAAAGGGAAAGAAAGAAAAAAAAAGAAAGAAAGAAGGAGACGAAGGCTTAGGGGTTTTCAATTGTTCAAAGCTAAATTAGTTAGTCAATTTAGTCTCTTTTCTTGTAATTTTTATGTTTTTGGAATCTCGGTATTAAGTACTACCATGTCAAAATTTTAGAAATTTTTGAGTTTTTAAGTGTTGTTTATGTTGAATAATTTTAATACTAGGGATTAAATTGATAGATTTTTAAATTAGAATTGAAAAAGGATTGAATTGTAGAAGAAATTGTAAAATTTGAGTAATAGGGACTAAATTGTGAAATTTTGAAATTTAGGGATTTAAGTAAAATTACGGAGTTAAATTTAGTTTAAAGTGGAATTTGTATGAAAATATATGATTAATTGTAAAGAAATAAAGTTAGTCTCGGTTTAGGGACTAAATTGGAATTTAAGTAAATATTGAGTAAAAATTTAAAATATTAAATATGAGATTGAATTGTGTTGTATTGATGAATTTTAATTGTTTTTATTCTGTAGCTAACGTCGTACCGGAACCCTCGGCTAACAAGGGAAAAGATAAAGTAGACAAGGAATAGCTCGGAATTTTCGGTTTGTATTTCTATAATCCAAATTTAGTTGTTAATTATTATAATTCAATTTAATGTATATGGTAAGTGTTGATGTGAGAATTATTGTATTTTGCAATTGAAATGGATTGATTTAGTATGTGATGAATTTATTGAATTTATATTGATTGAATTGGTGTATATATATATTGAATATAATGATTATTTGAATTGAAATGAATATTGGTTATATTTGAAAAGTGAATTGGAACTCTATTAACTGTATCGGGTTGAGTCGGATATAGATGGCATGCCATAAGATTGGAAGAGTTCAGGGATTTCTTCGACTTCGAGTCAATGAGACACTAGGTGCCAATTTACTTCGGTTTAGCCGATGAGATATTGGGTGTCAAATTATTACTTCGAATTATCCGATGAGGCACTGGGTGCCAAACTGGTGTGTTTTGGTTGGATCCATGTATCCGTCCGAGTCCGAGTCGTGTAAATAGGGGGTAAATGAACAATAAAGCCTTATAATTGATATTGAAATGGAATGATATGAGAATGAAGTGGAATAATGAATTGAATATGGTATGGATATAACAACTGCATAAATGAAATGTTATTTAAATTGTGAAAAGCTATTTCTATAGCTAGTGATTGAAAATTGAATATTGTATGGTTTTAAAATGTTCAATTGTGCTTAAAATTTTATTATACATATTATATTGTTTTTCATATGCAGGTTAGGTACTAAATTTTGATCGCTGATTCAGCATCCAATAACGGTCATGAACTCAAATGTGGTGATGTTTTATCCTTTTGTGTCGGCATGTACCTAGGGTGTCTAAATAATAATTATTGTAACATCCTGAATAATTGGGTCTGTGCATTTTATGTGTTTGAATGCTTAAAATATTAATTTGAGAATTTGAGGTACAATTGGGGCTCAAATCGGGCTGAGGCCTTGTTTTAAATATTTTGTTTAGACACTCTAAGGGCTTAAATTGAAGTTTTAGTAGTTTAATTGGCATATTGGGCTTGTGTCCCAGAGAAAATGGTGCCACTAGGAGGAAGAGGAGTTGGCGTCACTTGTGCATGATGAAGGCCCAAATTTTGGCAGCTTGAAGCCCAAGTTTTAGGGCTAAATTTCGGCATTTAAATGGGACAATAGGGGGGACGGCACAAGGCTATTTTTTAGTAATTTTAATGTTTATTTTATGTGAATAATTAGGTAGATAATGAAGAGAGGAATTAGGGCTATTTTTGAGGAGATAATAGATCAAAGATAGGAGTCATCTTTAAGTGTTTAATGCTAGCCGAAACTTTGAAGAATTTGAAAGGAAAGGGGCATTCGGTTTAGGCTAAGTGTGTGCCAAAATTGCTATCAAAGTTCTCATCTTTCTTTTCTTTTCTCTGCCGAAATTCCTACTTTATTCTCCCATTCTTTTCTCTTTTCTTTTCCTTCAAGTTGGCCGAATCCACTGTCAGGTGTTTTTCTCATCCCTTTCAGACACTTTAGCCGAATCTTCAAGCCACTCTTTGCTTTCTTCTCACTTCTCTCTTTAGCCGAAACCACATTAGTTTATCTTTTCGGGATTTCTTTTTCCTAGAAGCAGAAACTCATAGATCTCTAATCTTCTACGATTGCCGAATCTTTTACAAGGGATAGCCGAAACCTTCAGTAGAGGTAAGTACCGATTTGGGGTATCCTTTGATCTTTTTCCGGCTTTTTGGAGGCCATAGCCGAATGGTCATATGGTATTAATCTTGTGTTTTTCTTTCTTTTTCGGCATTCTGGGATTTGAAGGGAGAGTCAATCGCCTAGATCTCTAAGTCAAGGATCAGTAACATCTGAATCGTGTTACTTTCGGGATTTCAAGGTAAGGGATCTATTAGTTTTAACGTGTAATTTGGGATTTATTAACCTTGGCCGATTGTTGAAGGGGCTAAATCTTTGTGTGTTTTTCTGGATTTTGCGCAAGGCTTTACACTGAGGGTAGGAGATTCGGATAATAAGGATATCGACTAAGGATATTGAATTTCGTGATATCAGGTGTGTAACTCTCCACACCATCTAGATCTGTTTGTTAAATATATGATTATAATTCTTATATGTTCTGTTAAATGCTGAAATCCCGGCACAACGTTTGAAACCCAAAGATGGTAAAGCAAATCACCAGGTTAGTGATCCCTGTCGTTCTAAATGAATGTTCTGGTTAAATGATATGAGTGTGCCGATTTTCTATAATTGCATGGGTTGGGTTTGATGAAAGGAGGAAGTTATACGTTGTAGCGATTTTTACCGTGATCTATTGTAGCGGTTCCTTACCGTGATCTGTTGTAGCGGCTTTTGCCGTGATCTGTTGTAGTGGCTACGGCCATGATCTGATGATGAGCAGCACGACTGCCATCAAGGCGTGTAGCGGTGTGGGTTGATTGTAGAAATCCCCAATGGTGTGTATGGCTGGTATGGGTGGCGTGTAGCGGATGGATACCTAGGAAATGGGTTGTGCTTTGCATATCATTTGTCATATACATGAATTTATTATTCTCGTTGCTCAGGGTTAAGGCCCAAATCTAATGGTGCATGAGTGTTGCACATCGAGTCTCGCGACTCACCCTTTTAATTTAACAATTTCAGGTGACACCTAGTGCATCGGATCAGAAATTTGAGAGGAACGCGAGGTGGCCATGCAAAAGAACATTTGGATTCAGCAAAAAGGCTTTCAGTTTATTATTTTTATAACTTTAATTTAATAGGTTTTAAATTTTCTTGTAATAAGGCCATAGGCCACTAGACTATTAATTATGCTTTGGTTTTATGTTAGGCTTTTATTACTGGGCTTTTAAGTTTTTATGTTTAAATTACGTTAAGTCATGGATAAATATTGGGCTTTTATTTTAAAATTCACTAATGCATTCTATCACTTTATATTTTATATTTTAATGAATTAGTAAGCTTTTGGTATTAGTATTTAAACCTGATAATTGTTTTCTAAAACGCTACATATTTAGTAAAATCACTCAAGTGATATACTAGATCCGGTTGTAGTGTTTGGGCCGGGTTTGAGGTTTTACAATTATTTTGTGGTTTGATTGTAAAGTAAATGGGTTTATAAGTTTAATATTGATTGGTTATATACATATAATATGTGTTTATGATTGAGGTCATATTATGGCATATTTTAAGTTAATGCTAAAATGAATATGATTTAGGTCTGCAGATATATATTGAAGAGGGAGTCTCTAGTCATCCCTTGTGCCCATATTGAAAGTAAAGCTAAATTTGGAAATACAGGATGGATTTGGGATCAATGGGGTTCCTCAAAGCTTTGCTTGTCGCTATTTATGCTTTGCACCCCTGCTTTTCCAATGCTGAGACAGGTAAAGATTTGAAAATTAATAGAAACAAACACTAGACTAATGACTAAGATATATCTCTTATATATATATAGATATATATATATATGATCCATTATTTTGCAGCTCCAAATTACTGTTTCGTTCACGAATCAACAACAGCATCTCCGGTCTCATACCACGACTATATTGTGGTCGGTGGAGGAGCCGCTGGTTGTCCCTGGCCGCAACTCTATCGAAAAACCGCCAACGTTTTAGTCCTCGAAAGAGGAGGGTCTCCTACCGCAACCCCGGTAAGACGAGAAAAAGGCAACTTCTTGCTCCCTCTTTTAGATCCCTCCCCCGATTCATATGCTCAAATATTTATTACCGAGGACGGAGTATATAACCACCGAGCACGTGTACTCGGTGGTGGCACCGTCATCAACGCCGGGTTTTACTCACACGCCGAAACTGAGTTCGTAAAGGAATCTGGTTTGGATGAAGCTTTGGTGAATGATGCATATCAGTGGGTTGAAAACAAGGTGGTTTTCAAGGCACCATTGTTGCAATGGCAAACCGCAATGAGGGATGGGTTGCTTGAAGCTGGGGTTTTACCATACAATGGATTTACAAATGAACACATCAATGGGACTAAAATTGGTTCAACCATTTTCAACATGAATGATCGTAGACATAGTGCAGCTGACTTGCTTGAATATGCTGACCCAAAGAATATCATAGTGTACTTGCATGCCACGGTAACCAAGATCCTTTTTACAACACAAAGTAAGTTGCATGATCTTGCAGCTTAATATGTAAATTACTTGCTCTTAATGATCTTACAACTTAATATGTAACTTTTAGCTGTTGGATCACAACCTAGAGCTATAGGGGTGACATATGAGGATGCATTGGGAGTAAAGCACACGGCATATTTAACAAATGATTCCAAGAGTGAAATAATCGTATCAGCAGGTGCCATTGGAAGCTCGCAATTGTTGATGTTGAGCGGCATTGGGCCACGTTCTCAACTTGAGCCACTTGGTATCAAGCTGGTGATGGACCAACCTATGGTTGGCCAAGGCTTGGCTGACAATACATTGAATGGTCTTTTTATTCCATCCCCTAATCCCGTTGAGCTCTCACTCCTTTCAACTGTGGGCATATCCCTGCTTCTTAACTATATTGAAGCCGGAAGTGGATTGAATTTGGCTCCTTCTTTTGGGTGGATTTCCAAGTTTTTGCTCTCCATCTTGGACTAGGTTTTTACATGCAATTCCATAACTCTTCATATGTGTTTTTTTGGTAAACTATATTGTTAGTCATCTAACTTGTGTAAATCTTCGTTTTGGTCATCGAAAATAAAAATAAAAAATATAGCACCGTCATTAGTTGGTTTTTTTTGGGGGGGGGTTTTAGTCATTTCACATTAGATAGTTTTCTTATTTTAATCACTTGTGTTAATTTAACCAATGAGTTATTGTACACCCATTTTTGTCAACCATTTTACTTTTTGAAGAAAAGAAAATATAAATTTTTATAGGGAATCGTCGGGTTTTTACAAGATAAAATAATTTTTTTGAATTAATTTTATTTTTTTTCTAGTAAAAAATGAAACACTTGGGCTTTTACATAAAAAAATATTTTTCTTTTCAATTTATTTTATTTTTCCTTTTTTTTAGAATTAATTTTAGATATTTTTCAAAAAGAAAAAACATGAGTTTTATAGGTAAATATCTGGGTTTTTATGAAAAGAAGTTGGTTTTTATAAGGAAAACCTGAGTTTTATCGGAAAAATTTGGGTTTCATTTTCACAGCTGAAGAATTTAATTCATTGTAAAAATTTAGTTTTTTATTATTTTTTTTGAAAAAAGTAAAATAATTCTAAAAAACACAATGACAAAAATGAAAATTTACTAAGTTGAATTACTAAAGTAGGAGTATTGTAACATAGACGTTAACTAAATTAAAAATAATATCTAGCGGAAGTATCAAAAAGAAAACTTACAAAAATGGGATGTAGTTTACCATTTTCCTTTTTGTTTATGATCACACAATTCACTCTAGTTTTTTAACAATGGCAATGGTTGTCGCATGCAAAGACCGCTATTGGGTCCTTCTTCGATACAAGACTTAACGGTGGCATCATCATTCAAAAGGTTGCTCGTCCACTCTCAACAGGCCACCTTGAGCTTCGTAGCACCGATCCACACGAGACCCCCAAGGTGAGGTTCAATTACTTTCAAGAACCAGAAGACTTGAGAAACTGTGTAAAAGGCATGAAAACCATAATCAACGTTGTGAACTCCAAAGCCTTCTCGAGATTTCGTTACCGAACCATCTCGACTCAACAACTTTCTCGATCGTGGTGGCAAAGACTTCCCTTGAACGCAGACCGAGACACTTTGATACTGCTTCTTCTTTGGAACAATTCTGCAGTGACACTGTGATGACATTTTGGCATCATCATGGAGGATGCCAAGTTGGGAAGGTTGTGGATAAAGATCACAGGGTCATTGGCGTGGATGGCCTTAGGGTTATCGATGCTTCTACCTTTAGTTTCACACTTAACTAATCCTCAAGCTCTTTGTCATGATGCTTGGAAGGTATAATTACAACTATAAATATGACTGTAATTTATGTGGGGTGTTGACTTGGTCCATTATACCTTGATTTGAATTATTCTTTTATTAACTTTTGATGCAGAGCCATGGGAGTAAGAATTGAGAAAGATAGACGTTCCTAAAGAAGACTTGAGAATCATATAAATGGGGGAGGGAGCTCATTGAAGGGTGGGTTGGCTATTGGCTCGTATGTATAATAAAAGTATCTAAATTTATGTTACACTCACGATGTGAACAAAAAAAATATTATGTAACAAATATAAAAATAATCGCATAAGAATCAATTAATGATTTGGATACAATTGTAAAGTTAAATGTTTATTATACATTATGTTTCAAGTTTAAATCACATTATGATACATTTTTATTAATTTATTATATTGAAAAAGATAAAAATACCTTTATTCTTCCATTGAGTGCATTCAAATTTGATATGATCCAGCTTTTTAGACTCATAGCAAAATAATGGGATCCTTTTGAGCTTGATTCCTCGTTGATAATGTCTTTCCTTGGAGGTCTTTTGAGTTTGTTGAACTTCATGAATTTCTTTATTATTATTATTATTATTATTTTGCAAACATTGTAATCTCCTCTTACTCCTCCTCCCCCTCATTACTAGAGTCATCCTCCTCTTGAATGATAGACTCGAAAGTAACCCTACTTTCTTTGGAGTTTCATTGGTCTCTTGAGCATTGTGATTTATCTTTTTTCCATAAGTGAATAGAGGCCCAATAAACTCATCAAGAGAAAGTGTCTCAAAGTCCTTTGACTCCTCTATGGACATGACATTAGCTTCATGATTTTGGGAGGATATTCAATATCTTTCTCACCAACTCAAGTACCTTGAGACCGTTAATGATATCGATGAAGTGGTTGGATATCTCCTTGATTCCTTTAACCGGTTTTGTTTTAAAAGGCTTATAATCAAGGGTGAGAAGGTTACTCTTGGATTCCTTAATTCTAATTGTACCTTCATGAGTAATTTCAAGTTTATTCCATTTCTCTTTGGTATTATCACATAAGGAGACTCTATTATATTCATTGGGACCAAGGACACAAAATAGGGCGTGCATAGCTTTAGCATTTAATTACACCATCTTAATATAAACTTCATCCTATTCATCTTCCTCTTTGGGATCTATGACATGATCAACTCTTTTCTTGGGTTTGGATGATCCATTGGTGATCACCCACCATACTTCATCGTCATTTGCTTGGATGGACAACTTCATTGGTGTCCTCCAATAAGAGTAGTTAGTGTCATTGAATAGAGGATGTCTTATGGCGGAATGTCATTTTCCTAACATTGTTGAATTTTGCTTTAAGACCATGAGACGAGTTTCATGATTCGTTGCTTCCATCTTGAGGTTCTTGAGGATCATTTCTCTATGCAGTAATCTTGTCTTTAGTGTTCTGGCTATGTGATTGTGCCACAGATATGAATACTAAGCAGAGAATTAGCAAAAAAAAAAAATCAAAAATTAAAGTGGTTTGACGGCAAATGTGATAGATCAATTATAATATTTTAAGTGTTACAATAGAATACTTGTAACAACCCAATAGTCACAGGTGTCGGAAAATGTATTTTCGAGACTCCGTTTTCGTAAATTATACTCGTAAATATTTCTAATAAATATTTTAGAAATATTTACGAAGTTAGTTGTGTGGTTAATTAGGTTTTGGTTCGGTGAATTTGCATAAATTAAGAGTAATTAGAGAAATTGATAGATTTTTAAGTTAGAAATGAAAAAGGATTGAATTGTAGAATAAATTGTAAAATTTGAGTAATAGGGATTAAATTGTGAAAATTTGAAATTTAGGGATTTAAGTAAAATTAGGGAGTTAAATTTAGTTTAAAGTGGAATTTGTATGAAAATATATGATTAATTGTAAAGAAATAAAGTTAGTCTCGGTTTAGGGACTAAATTGGAATTTAAGTAAATATTGAGTAAAAATTTAAAATATTAAATATGAGATTGAATTGTGTTGTATTGATGAATTTTAATTGTTTTAATTCCGTAGCTAACATCGTACCGGAACCCTCGACTAACAAGGGAAAAGATAAAGTAGACAAGGAATAGCTCGGAATTTTCGGTTTGTATTTCTATAATCCAAATTTAGTTGTTAATTATTATAATTCAATTTAATGTATATGGTAAGTGTTGATGTGAGAATTATTGTATTTTGCAATTGAAATGGATTGATTTAGTATGTGATGAATTTATTGAATTTATATTGATTGAATTGGTGTATATATATATTGAATATAATGATTATTTGAATTGAAATGAATATTGGTTATATTTGAAAAGTGAATTGGAACTCTATTAACTGTATCGGGTTGAGTCGGATATAGATGGCATGCCATAAGATTGGAAGAGTTCAGGGATTTCTTCGACTTCGAGTCAATGAGACACTAGGTGCCAATTTACTTCGGTTTAGCCGATGAGATATTGGGTGTCAAATTATTACTTCGAATTATCCGATGAGGCACTGGGTGACAAACTGATGTGTTTTGGTTGGATCCATGTCTCCGTCCGAGTCCGAGTCGTGTTAATAGGGGTAAATGAACAATAAAGCCTTATAATTGATATTGAAATGGAATGATATGAGAAATGAAGTGGAATAATGAATTAAATATGGTATGGATATAACAACTGCATAAATAAAATGTTATTTAAATTGTAAAAAGCTATTTCTATAGCTAGTGATTGAAAATTGAATATTGTATGGTTTTAAAATGTTCAATTGTGCTTAAAATTTTATTATATATATTATATTGTTTTTCGTACGCAGGTTAGGTACTAAATTTTGATCGCTGATTCAGCATCCAATAACGGTCCTGAACTAAAATGTGGTGATGTTTTATCCTTTTGTGTTGGCATGTACCTAGGGTGTCTAAATAATAGTTATTGTAACATCCTGAATAATTGGGCCTGTGCATTTTATGTGTTTGAATGCTTAAAATATTAATTTGAGAATTTGAGGTACAATTGGGGCTCAAATCGGGCTGGGGCCTTGTTTTAAATATTTTGTTTAGACACTCTAAGGGCTTAAATTGAAGTTTTAGTAGTTTAATTGGCATATTGGGCTTGTGTCCCAGAGAAAATGGTGCCACTAGGAGGAAGAGGAGTTGGCGTCACTTGTGCATGATGAAGGCCCAAATTTTGGCAGCTTGAAGCCCAAGTTTTAGGGCTAAATTTCGGCATTTAAAGGGGACAATAGGGGGGACGGCACAAGGCTATTTTTTAGGAATTTTAATGTTTGTTTTATGTGGATAATTAGGTAGATAATGAAGAGAGGAATTAGGGCTATTTTTGAGGAGATAATAGATCAAAGATAGGAGTCATCTTTAAGTGTTTAATACTAGCCGAAACTTTGAAGAATTTGAAAGGAAAGGGGCATTCGGTTTAGGCTAAGTGTGTGCCAAAATTGCTATCAAAGTTCTCATCTTTCTTTTCTTTTCTCTGCCGAAATTCCTACTCTATTCTCCCCCTCTTTTCTCTTTTCTTTTCCTTCAAGTTGGCCGAATCCACTGTCAGGTGCTTTTCTCATCCCTTTCAGACACTTTAGCCGAATCTTCAAGCCACTCTTTGCTTTCTTCTCACTTCTCTCTTTAGCCGAAACCACATTAGTTTATCTTTTCAGGATTTCTTTTTCCTAGAAGCCGAAACTCATAGATCTCTAATCTTCTACGATTGCCGAATCTTTTACAAGGGATAGCCGAAACCTTCAGTAAAGGTAAGTACCGATTTGGGGTATCCTTTGATCTTTTTCCGACTTTTTGGAGGCCATAGGCGAATGGTCATATGGTATTAATCTTGTGTTTTTCTTTCTTTTTCGGCATTCCGGGATTTGAAGGGAGAGTCAATCGCCTAGATCTCTAAGTCAAGGATCAGTAACATCTATATCGTGTTACTTTCGGGTTTTCAAGATAAGGGATCTATTAGTTTTAACGTGTAATTTGGGATTTATTAACCTTGGCCGATTGTTGAAGGGGCTAAATCTTTGTGTGTTTTTTCGGATTTTGAGCAAGGCTTTACAATGAGGGTAGGAGATTCGGATAATAAAGATATCGACTAAGGATATTGGATTTCGTGATATCAGGTGTGTAACTCTCCACACCATCTATATCTGTTTGTTAAATATATGATTGTAACACCCCAAACCCGGCCCACAAGCCTTGACCGGATCTGGTGCGTCACTGAGTAAAAACGCTTTGAGAGGTTTTCGAATTTACAATTTGTTGGGGTAATAAAATGGTATTTGCTAAAACTTAGATGGGTTGGTTTGGTAAATACGATTGAGTTGAAAACTTTTCCTTTTTCCTTTGAAACCAGGTTGACCATTTTGATTTTTAAAACATTAGAGTAATTGATAACTTAGAAAATTTTGGTTACCCGATGGTAACATTTTTTTTTTTTTTTGAAAAACGCGATACGAGTACTTATTTTGAAAACGTTACCTCTAACCGATTTGCTTAATAGTTCATAAGTTCATCGGTTATATAATAGAGTAAAAACAACTACCTAAACAACCAAAATAATAATAAGCGGCTATATTACAACCCAATCAAATTTTAGTGAGTAATAAACTTAAAGCGGGGCAAAATAAAATTTGAAGTCCACAAAACAAACATGGTCGCCTCGAGCTCCCTGGTTCGTGCATCTGCTTCTACTCACTGAAAAAGATAGGAAAGGGGTGAGTCACTAAGACTCGGTGTAAATCCCCAACCCGAAAATAACACTCATACACAAGATATTAGTATGACATGCAATTATGCAACCCAACCTAGCCATCCATGCTCCTTTTTCTACCCCGTGTGGTACCAAACCACTGGTGGTTCCAAACCACTGGTGACTTATAGTCACGATTCCGTCAATACGTGTGGTGCCAAACCACTGGTGGTGCCAAACCACTGGTGACTCGAAGTCACAATCAAATGATGGGGCCAACCCATCGTGTGATACCAAATCACTGGCGTCGATCCCGTATCTCAAATGTGGGGCCAACCCACGGTGGTACTAAGCCACAGGGACGAGACGCTATGAGGTGCCAAACCTCTGGAGGTACCAAACCTCTGGTGACCGTAGTCACAATGTGTTACCAAAACACTGGTGTCCGTCGACACGATTATTACTCCCCCTCATCAATCCTACCATCATCATGCTCACATAACAAGTATCATGATCCCATATATCATGCATTTATATATAGCATAGCATTTAACAGCATATGATGGCATACACAACATATATCGTAGATCGAGTAATAGGGGACTTACCCGAAAACCAAGCTTATGCCCACTAGGCAAAGTTACCACATGAGAGGTTATAAATATCATTAAATAACAATTTATACTAATAAAGTGTGTAAGAGCTTACACACCTATTTAATTGAAGGTCTAAATAGAAATCCCGGATCTACGTGATATTATAAAAGTCCCGAACTTGTCCTCGTATAGCTCCTATTATTCGGCCATCACGGGTTAGTATTTAGGGGTCTTATTGATTAACTAACAATTCCAGAGTTATTGGTCGTATCATAACAAAATAGGGCCCTAGGCCGAACCTTTATCAACACAAAGCAAAGTGATCGAAAAACTCAAACTTCTGATTTCTTGGCCGATTTGCCTCCTAAAATCATAGTACAAAATTCGGTTATCACTCAAGAATACCAAGAATGGCCTTTGGCCGAAAATGATTAATCACCTCCATGCTTACCGAAAACCCGAAGTTGGCACTTGTCTTTATCGAGCTTCCTATCAAAAATACTTGTTAGAAACGACATGCGCACCATAATCATAAATAAGGCCTTGGCCGAATCTCCATGTCTCCTTACCTCTAAGAAATGAAGCCCGAAAGACACCTTCCAAGCTTCTGAGTATCGGTTACCTACAAAGGATACGCCATTAATATGGCCTATACCCATTCGGCCTATCCTTACAAGGGCCTTAACTCGTGCTTTCGACATGTATAAGGAGATGGGTTAAAACCGAAAGTTGAGAGAGCTCACCTACAAATAGATTCGACTAGGCCCTTCAACAACAATGCTCGACTCCCTATAGGTGTCCATGAGTTTCGGCTACCACATAACACGAGAGTAAGGCTTAAAACCCGAGTAATATTGGTTGAAGAAAGTATTGACAGAGAAACAAAAGAGATTCGGCATAGTCAAATCAAGTAGAGGAAGGATCTATTCTTACCAAAATATTCGACCATTCCTCAAGAATAAATCTTGATTTTTAGAGATCAAGAAAATGAAGAGTTGATGCACAAAGAGAGGTCTTGAGAACAAGGTATTCGGCTAAACAATGTGGCAAGAAGAAAGTGAACTACAAGCTTTTCTCTACTTATTCTAGGCCGACTAAGCTCCCTTAGCCAAGCTTCAATCGGCCAAGCAATGAAATTGGAAAGAAGAGGAAACAAAACTCCTTGCAAAACTCCATGGCCGGCCAACAACTCTACCTTTTCTAAATTTCAATCCCCCAAAAAAATAAGCATTAATTCCCATAATATTCTCTCAATTTCCAACAAATAAATTAAAGGGAGAAAACTAACCCATGCATCTAATATATAAAATAATTAATAATATATATAATAATAACTAATGGTAAGTGCCCATAAATTCAGCACACTCACTGCAGCATGCCTTGTGCATGCGTGCGCCCCTTGCAGGATGCCACTTGCATTCTGCCGGCCAAAAACAAAACAAAAATTTAAAATCCTTTGTGCTGCTGCCAGGTCTCGAACCGAGACCTGGGGAAGTCTTCCCATACCTCTGACCATTCGGCTACTGCGCCATTTCTGTTATAAATGCGTCGAAATTTTCTTTTTAAGCTTCCATCTCTTGGCTCCCCCACGCATTTAATACCAGAGGCCAAAAACAAAGTACTCAACTGCTGCCCAGAGGTTTCGAACCCGAGACCTGGAGCAATATCGCGCCCCAGCCACTCGGCCAATTGGAATTCCGTGACAAAAATGCGTTGCATAATTCTTTTAACCTATGCTTTGCTGGTCCCTTAATAAAACAAAAGAAAAATCAAAGCACACCGTCATGTTGATCAGACTCGAACGCCCGACCTCGAGAACTCCCCGCTAAAAGCGCCTAGCCACCTCTCCCACCTGGACTTTCATGTCCAAACATGCACACAAAAACCCTTTAAAGCCTCTTTGCCTTGCCCCCACTAACGCCAAAAATAAATCCTTCAAAAGTAGTCCCAACTGCTCGAACCTCCTCCTTCCAACCTCTCCCCCCACGCTAATATGCCACTGAGCCAGCTTGACTTTCATGTCAAGGTCGCGTCTCATTTTTCTTTTAAGCTTTCCTCCCCTAGCCCCATGTTTCCACGCAAAACAAAATAAAAACGCACACACGCGCTACTGTTGGGACTCGAACACGAGTCCCGCAGGAATAACCTCAAGCCTTTAGCCACTCAACCAAATTATTTCCCCTATGCCAAGGTTCACACCAAAATAAAAATAAGGTTTCCCTCAGGCAATCAGTAAAATAAAAATACAAGCAACCCTAGTTGTGGGATGTTACAATGATTATAAGTCTTATATGTTTTGTTAAATGCTGAAATCCCGGCACAACGTTTGAAACCCAAAGATGGTAAAGCAAATCACCAGGTTAGTGATCCCTGTCGTTCTAAATGAATGTTCTGATTAAATGATACGAGTGTGCCGATTTTCTATAATTGCATGGGTTGGGTTTGATGAAAGGAGGAAGTTTTACGTTGTAGCGGTTTTTACCGTGATATATTGTAGCGGTTCCTTACCGTGACCTGTTGTAGTGGCTTTTTCCGTGATCTGTTGTAGTGGCTACGGCCATGATCTGATGATGAGCAGCACGACTGCCATCAAGGCGTGTAGCAGTGTGGGTTGGTTGTAGAAATCCCCAATGGTGTGTATGACTGGTACGGGTGGCGTGTAGCGGATGGATACCTAGGAAATGTGTTGGGCTTTGCATATCATTTGTTATATACATGAATTTATTATTCTGTTCTATAGGGTTAAGGCCCAAATCTAATGGTGCATGAGTGTTGCACACTGAGTCTCGCGACTCACCCTTTTAATTTAACAATTTCAGGTGACACCTAGTGCATCGGACCGGGCTGGAGAGGAACGCGAGGTGGCCATGCAAAAGAACATTTGGATTCAGCAAAAAGGCTTTTAGTTTATTATTTTTATAACTTTAATTTAATGGGTTTTAAATTTCCTTGTAATAAGGCCATGGGCCACTAGACTATTAATTATGCTTTGGTTTTATGTTAGGCTTTTATTACTTGGCTTTTAAGTTTTTATGTTTAAATTACGTTAAGTCATGGATAAATATTGGGCTTTTATTTTAAAATTCACCAATGCATTCTATCACTTTATATTTTATATTTTAATGAATTAGTAAGCTTTTGGTATTAGTATTTAAACCTGATAATTGTTTTCCAAAATGCTACATATTTAGTAAAATCACTCAAGTGACATACCAGATCCGGTTGAAGTGTTTGGGCCGGGTTTGGGGTGTTACAATTATTTTGTGGTTTGATTGTAAAGTAAATGGGTTTATAATTTTAATATTGATTGGTTATATACATATAATATCTGTTTATGTTTGAGATCATATTATGGCATATTTTAAGTTAATGCTAAAATGAATATGATTTAGGTAAAATAGATTAAATTTGACATGTTATATCCATTGGCGTGGATGGCCTTAGGGTTATTGATGCTTCTACCTTTAGTTTCACACCTGGAACTAATCCTCAAGCTACTGTCATGATGCTTGGAAGGTATAATTACAACTATAAATATGACTGTAATGTATGTGGGGTGTTGACTTGGTCCATTATACCTTGATTTGAATTATTCTTTTATTAACTTTTGATGCAGAGCCATGGGAGTAAGAATTGAGAAAGATAGACGTTCCTAAAGAAGATTTGAGAATCATATAAATAGGGGAGGGAGCTCATTGAAGGGTTGGTTGGCTATTGGCTCGTATGAATAATAAAAGTATCTAAATTTATGTTACACTCACGATGTGAACAAAAAAAATATTATGTAACAAATATAAAAATTCAGGGACTATTCAGCTACTTTTTCTTTTCCTCGACTTGCTTCGGGTTCTCGATTTGCAGTAAAAATATGAAAAACCAGCTTAGGGAAAACCCTTCTATGGTGTTTTGCTGATGAGAATGCAGAAAAATAAAGAGAAATCTAGATAATTCCACTTTAGTCCTAGCTTTATTAAGTAAATTTTGTAATATTCCAATCTTGCCCTTAATTCTCCTTATTTTCTTTCTAATTTCATGCCCTTGCCGTCCAGCCCAAATAGACCTTGGGTCTATTTGCCTTTTAAGCCCTCTTTCTTTTATCATTTAAGCTATTTAATCATTTCTCATAACTTTGCATTTGTTACAACTTAGTCCTTTTTGTTCAATTAACTATCGGAACTTTAAAATTTCTTGATGAAACTTTAATACTAACTTATTAACACTCCATAAATATTTATAAAATACCTATGGCTAGATTAAAAATCTCCGAGGTCTCGATACCTCGTTTTCGATGCTAATTATTTTTTTCTAATACACTATTTACTATTTCAATTTTCAATTTTTTTCCAACTTCACATTTAACTTATACTCACTAAATTAATAATATTTTCTACTCACTTGTCGAATTTAGTGACCTCGAATCACCGTTCCGACACCACTGAAAATTCAGGCTATTACATGAGGTAAGTTCGTATTTTAATAAAAATTACAAATTTATGTTATAAATGCATATTATTTGTATGATTGAATTCAATGACGAATGGTAATGCAAATGTATGTATTTTAAATAAGTTATATATATGTTATTATGATATTGATTTATTCGAGAAGCAGGATATATGAATACGAGAAAGTTCAGATAACGTGACGACGTCCGAAAAGCCCGGTTTGAACCCTAGGAATAGTAGAGGATACATGTGTCATGACATAGGATTCCGAGATATGATTACGTGTAAGACCACGTCTGGGATGCTGGCAACGATTTGTGATATCGTGTAAGACCGTGTCTGGGACACTGGCATCGATCAGAGATTACGTGTAAGACCATGTCTGGGACATCGGCATCGTATACGATTTCGTGTAAGACCCTGTCTAGGACAATGGCATCGATATTTAATTACATGTAAGACCACGTTTGGGACGTTGGCATTGTATGAGTTTTTCAAGCTATCCGAGTATCCTTATTTATTTCGAACGGTTCAACAAGCATTCTAAGAAATAAATGGTTAAGTGAATGAAATTCCGATTCAGGTACGTTGAAAATATATAATATGTTTGAAAATGAAAGGTAAATATATGTGCAAAGAATGTTATGTGATGTATACAGAAAAGAAATGTGAATATGTGCATTTGAAACATGAACAAATGAATAAGATGTGATTTAATAAGTTGCATATGTGAAATTGTTGGATGCTATATGAATGAAATGTGAATTTGAGTATAAATAATGATATGAGATTCATATGAAAAAGATATATGATTAAATACGTTATTTCCCAAAATGTACTCATTTGGCTATAAGAAAGTGGGAATTGAATGTTATATGAGAATCGAATTGAATAAGCTTGTGAAAGCTAAAGTTAGTAAGTAGGTAAATATATTATCGAATAGTGATGATTTGATATGAAATCATACTATAAACTTGAGATAAGTTGTGTTTTAGCATGAGATAGCATATTATGCTTATGACATTGAATTGAAATTATTTTGTTATGTTAAGTTTATTAAGATACAAGCTTACTAAGCTTTTAAAGCTTACTCTGTGCGTTTTTCCTATGTTTATAGATTTTTGGAGATTTGCTCTGGTTGGAAGTCGCAGGAGGCCTTGTCACACTATCCAGTTATCGTTTCGATAAACAAAAGCTTTGAGTTTTGGTTATGTGGCATGTATAGGCTAGTTTTAATATGGTTTATTCTGATTTGCGTATGTATAACCATGCGAAAATGGCTTGATTAATGTAATGTTAATGTTGGTATATTTTCAGTTTTGCTATAAGTCTATTTTGGAAGTATGTCTTTATGGTATTTAAACATGTGGTGTTTGGTTATATAAATTCGGCATTGAGTAGTGATATGTATGGCTTATAATTGGCTCATTTTGGTAAGATTGATACATGCTACATTTTGTATTTGTGAATTGGTATTTTTCGGCTTAGATAATAAAGTAAATGATGGATGCATGTTTAAGTTATGGTATATGATATTTTGATTAAGTAATATTCAGGTCATATGTGTGTGTATTTGTTTTGATCATTTTGTGAGATAAAAATTAGGCTATACAGAGCATAATTATATTTGACTGAACTTAGTTAAAATACGTATATGTTTATTAGATAATCATTTGTGGGT
This sequence comes from Gossypium bickii, assembly GCA_025503065.1. Classification (NCBI taxonomy): domain Eukaryota; kingdom Viridiplantae; phylum Streptophyta; class Magnoliopsida; order Malvales; family Malvaceae; genus Gossypium; species Gossypium bickii. Next base: position 116,537,025 of record CP106716.1, read on the forward strand.
TGGCTTTTTAAATTCGGTTTGTGATGGCAAGTATGTATATATATAGTATGTTTAAATTATTGGTATTTAGGTCGGCTTTATATGACTTATTTGATGTTGTAAGAGCGATGTTTAGACATGATTATAGTATGCGAAATAGACATGATATATTATAGTTTGGATGTTCGAAAAGAAGTGGTTTAAATTGTTATGTCATATGCGCATAAATTCGTAATATGAGTAGAGATATATTTGGTCTTAAAATGATGTTAGTTATTATCTTTTATGTTATTGAAAATTAAGCGTAGGTGCTAGCCGAATATCGTGGCCGAATATTGTGGCCGATGCTATGTCCCAGACATGGTCTTACACTAGCACACATATTAATACCGATGCCATGTCCCAGACATGGTCTTACACTAGCACACATATTGACATGGTCCAACCATGGTCTTTACCGTCAATTCATCACATGTCGAAATTCAATCATACTCCGCCCTGCATTTCTCTTAATTTGATCTTTCAATACAATCTCGTAATTTTTATATTATTCATGATCCAATAATAACATACGAAATAACACATGATATCGGTTAAACATTTAAACATATCAAATTTAATGCTTATTAACATACGAACTTACCCCGGTATGAAACAACGAAATAAGTCAATTACTCGATTATCTTGCTTTTCCCCCAATCTAATTCTGAATCTCATCTTCCTTGATCTATAACAACACATTTAATTTAATTATTCATCATGCTACTCAAATTAGCCCAATTTCACATTTTTGGTAAAATTACATTTTTACCCCTAAACTTTATCATATTTACACTTTTTCTCCTGGGCTCGTAAAATGAAATTCATTCAATTTCTTTGCTACCCATGCCTAGTCGAATATTTATCATACTTATAGCAACCCACATTTTTCACATATTCACACTTTTACGACACAATTTATCACATTTCTCAATTAGTCCCTAATCGACATTTCTATCAAAAATCACTTTACAAATGTTGTTTATCTAACAACAATGATGTATTTTCTATCATCAATTATCAAAATACAAACTTTATCAACAATGGCGAAATTCACAAACTTTAACAGTTTTGAAAACGAAGGTACGTGATAGCTAAATCGAGTTTCCACGACTCTAAAAACACAGAAATCATTAAAAACAGGGCAAAAACCACTCACCTATCAAGCTCCGAAGCTTGGCCGAATGAAACCCATTCCATGGCTGCCAGTTTTTTCTCTATTATGGTTGAAGAAGAAGAAAAATAAAGATGACAGCTTTTGCTATTTTGTCTTATTATATCTATTAACTTATTTACCAATTTAACCTTTTAATAACTTCACCAAATCCACCTACTACATGTCCATCTATATCTCCTCACTTTTCTATTGGTATAACTACCATGCAAGTGCTCATACTTTTCAATTTTATAGCTATTTAGTGCCTTTATCAATTAGACCTCAAGTTTTGCACCTTACGCAATTTAGTCCGTTTTATCAAATTAAGCACTCAAATGATGTTACATGTAAATTATGTTATGTTAATTGTATGATGTTCATGATTATGTTGCTATTTATTTGCATGTGAACTTACTAAGCTAAATAGCTTACTCCCCTTCATTTCCTATGCCTCATAGTGTCACCAAACTAGCTCGGGTTGGAGATCGCCGGAGATACTATCACACTATCAAGCTATCATGTTGGGTAAATGAACGCAAACCTTTGAGTCTATGGCATGTATAGGGACTTAGTCATTTTGTGTATGTGTCATTATGATATGGCCAAATGTATTGGCTTGTAATGATTAAGGATTTGATTTGGTATGTAGCCATATAAATTGGCTTATATTGGCTAATGGGTTGCAAGCATATTAATTACTCATATGCCTATGCTAATGTCATTGTGTACTGTGGTTTATAATGGTATGTTAATGAAATTAGACTAGATGATACATGTGGGAAGTTTTTATGTTGAATGTGATTGGGTATGTGTGGACTTGATAAAGTATGATGTTATGAGCATGTATATAAAGGTAAGGAAATGATATGTTTAAGTCTTTATTGTTGATGTATAGGTTAATTTGGCCAATGAATGGCATGTAAGTATTTGATAATGACTACCTATTGGGATGGCTAGTTATGGATATGCTTCGGTGTTATGTATGTCTAAATGAAAGTTAATACAAAGAAATCATGAAAGAGTAAAATTAGCATTGAAATAGTTTTGGACGGCAGCAGTAGTATAACTTTGAAAAATCACTAAAAATTGTGGAAATAGAATTAGAGGTTGAATAAAATATGAAATTAAATCCTATTGAGTCTAGTTTTACATAGAAGAAACAGTGTAAGCAAAAGAATTTCATTTTATGAGATATTTGAATTTTTGTGAGACAAGGTCAGAATGATTTTGGGTTCCCCTATTCTGACTTTGGAAAATCATTAAAAATTGTATAAAAATAATTTAGGGTTTAAATTTATATTTTTAATTTCTTAATGAGTCTAATTTCAAGAGAAACAAACGAGAACATCATCCGAATCCTGTACTAAGAGATAATTAACTTTTAGTGAAGAAAGGTCCAAACTATCAAACAGCAGAACATGGATGAATTTGAAGAATTAACTGTACTTATTGGCTAAACCATAAATTCCGAAAAGATATTTGAGTCTGGTTTCAGAAAAAATCAAGCGGATCTTAATTTAGAATTCTGTAGCTCAAGATATAAATAATTTAGTGACTATGACTCAAGTGGACAGTTTTTTATGAACAGTAAATATCACAATTATCTGTGATTGTTTTGAACTCTCCGGTAATGATCTGTAACCCTGTTCCGACGACGGATATGGGTTAGGAATGTTACATTAATTAGGTTTTGGTTAGGTGAATTTGCATGAATTAAGAGTAATTAGGTAAAATGACTAAATTGTATAAAGGGTGAAAGTTGAATTATAGATTATAGAAAAACTAAAAGGACTAAAGAAGAATTATGTCATTTCTCATAAATGAGGCAGCATAAATATATTATTATAAAATTTAAAATTTTAAAAATATATATTATAATATTATAATATTATAATATTATAACTTAAATGTTAATTATATATATTAAATAAAGAAAAAGAAATAGAAAGAAACAAAAGTAAAATTGAAACAGAAACGGAAAGGGAAAGAAAGATAGAAAAAGAATGAATGAATGAGACGAAGGCTTAGGGTTTTCAATTGTTCAAAGCTCAATCAGTTAGTCAATTTAGTCTATTATTTTGTAATTTTTATGTTTTTGGAATCCCAGTATTAAATACTACCCGACCCATGTCAAAATTTTATAAATTTTTGAGTTTTTAAGTGTTGCTTATGTTGAATAATTTTAGTACTAGGGATTAAATTGATAGATTTTTAAGTTAGAAATGAAAAAGGATTGAATTGTAGAATAAGTTGTAAAATTTGAGTAATAGGGACTAAATTGTGAAAATATGAAATTTAGGGGATTTAAGTGAAATTAGAGATTTAAATTTAGTTTAAAGTGAAATTTGTATGAAAATATAGGACTAATTGTAAAGAAATAAAGTTAGTCTCGGTTTAGGGACTAAATTGGAATTTAAGTAAACATTGAGTAAAAATTTAAAATATTAAATATGAGATTAAATTGTGTTGTATTGATGAATTTTAATTGTTTTAATTCTGTTGATGGGCTAAAAACTAACTAGTATTTCGACAAAAGGCAAGCGTAACTATCAAACAGTAGTATAGCTGTGATGAGTCCGGAATATCGTATCCTCAAGGACTAAAATTACTAGTAATAGCTATCTTTTTATTATCTGGCCTAATAATTAATGGGATTTATTTTAATCTAAAATTTAACTTACTAATTAACTATAAACGTGACAGAGAGTGAAGAAAGTAATCGAATAAACCAATGATAAAGACAATACCCAAGGAAGAATCCACCTAGACTTCACTTATTATTCTGACTTTGAATTAAACGATTTATTCACTTGCCTTGATCCTTAGAAATCCCTAAATTATGTTAATATCTCTTTTGAGACTAAAAACAACTGACTCTAGGTTGATTAATTGAAATCTCTTTCTAATTAAAACCTCTATCGTCGCATTAACTCGATTTATGGATTCCCTTATTAGATTTGACTCTAATCCGACAGATTTATGTCATCTTATTTCTAGGGTTGCAATCAACTCCGCTTAATTATGCTAGATCTTCTCTTAAACATGGACTTTTGCTCCATTGAATAAGCACATCAATCTTGAATTAATATCCTGAAAATATTAAAGCAAGGGTTAAGAACACATAATTAAGAATAAGAACAAGTATTTATCATGTAATTCAGATAATTAAATAATAAGATTCATTATAGGTTTCATCCTCCCTAGGTATTTAGGGAGTTTAATTCATAACGTATGAGGAAAACATCTTAGAATTAAGAAAACAACAAGACATAAAGAACCCAAAAACTTCTAAAGAACTTGATGGAGATCTTCAATCTTAGAGTGAATCCGCTTTCAAGATGATTCTGACAGCTTCCTTCGAGTAATTTCTTCAATCTACTCTGCGTGCTCTCCCCATTAGATCTTCCTCTGGCTCGTATTTATAGACTTTAGAAGGCTCAGAAACCCTAAAATTTGACTTTTTCCGCGTGGAAACAAAGCAGGGTGCGGCAGGGACACGAGTGTGTGCTCAGCCCGTGAGAGAGTGCGCAGGCCATGTGGGAATTTGAGTGAATCGCGATCGACACGGTTTGGCACACAGGCGTCTGTCTAGCCTGTGTGAGTCACACGAGCATGTGCCCTACCCGTGTGGTTCTGTTCTTGGTCGTGTGGATCCTTAAGGTGGCCCGTTTTGTGCGGTTTAGGCTCGTTTTCCACTCCTTTTGCTTCCCTATGCTCACCTAAGTATAGAAATACAAATTCAAAGGATTAGGAGCATCAAGTTCACCAAATTATATAAATAAACATCCAAAACCACGCTAGGTGTGGGATTAAAATATGCTACTTTTATGATTTATCATCCATAGCTAACGTCGTACTGGAACCCTTGACTAAAAAAGGAAAAGATAAAGTCGACAATGAATAGCTCAGAATTTTCGGTTTGTATTTCTATAATCCGAATTTAGTTGTTAATTATTATAATTCAATTTAATATATATGGTAAGTGTTGAGGTGAGAATTATTGTGTTTTGCAATTGAAATGGTTTGATTTAGTATGTGATGAATTTATTGAACTTATATTGATTCAATTGGTATATATATTGAATATATTGATTGTTTGAATTGAAAAAAATATTGGTTGTATTTGAAAAGTGAATTGGAACTCTATTAACTGTATCGGGCTGAGTCGGATATAGATGACATGCTATAAGATTGGAAGAGTTCAGGGATTTCTTCGACTTTGAGTCAATGAGATACTGGGTGTCAATTTACTACTTCGGATTAATTCGATGAGACACTGGGTGCCAATTTACTTTAGTTTAGCCGATGAGACACTAGGTGTCAAATTATTATTTCAAATCATCCGATGAGGCACTGGGTGCCAAACTGGTGTGTTTTGGTTGGATCCTGTATCCGTCCAAGTCCAAGTCGTGTTAATAGGGGTAAATGAACAATAAAGCCTTATAATTGATATTGAAATGGAATGATATGAGAACTGAAGTGGAATAATGAATTGAATATGGTATGGATATAACAATTGCATGAATGAAATGTTATTTAAATTGTGAAAAGTTATTTCTATAGCTAGTGATTGAAAATTGAATATTGTATGGTTTTAAAATGTTCAATTGTGCTTAAAATTTTATTATACATATTATATTGATTTTCGTACGAGGTTAGGTACTAAATTTTGATCACTGATTTAGCATCCAAAAACGATCCTGAACTCAAACATGGTGATGTTTCATCCTTTGGTGTCGGCATGTACCTAGGGTGTCTATATAATAATTATTTTGTGGTTTGATTGTAAAGTAAATGGGATTATAAGTTTAACATTGGTTGGTTATACACATTTAATATGTGTTTATGTTTGAGGTCATATGATGACATATTTTAAGTTAATGCTAAAATGAATATGATTTAGGTAAAATAGATTAAATTTGGCATGTTTACAAGTTGGATTTGAATGACGTTCTATTGATATATTTTATTAATATAATTGTGGTACCTATGAGGGTACATTGGTTAGGCACCTAAGATAATTTTTATGACATGTTTTGGATGCGTTTGATTAGTTTTGACTTAAATATTATATGATATGAAATGTTCTGAAATTATGTATGTTTGGTAGATAATGCTCTGAAACCCTATTCCAGCGACAGATGTAGGTTAGGGGTGTTACAATACTTAAAGCATTCCAATGATCAAACCCAAGACAGATCTGGTGATAAGATGAATAACAATGATACTGCATGCAATTAATAAGTATAACTAACTATAATTAATTAATTAATAAATATACTTTAATTAGTAGTTAAGGGTTTGATCATTGCTCTGGGTATAGATCAACTTTAAAATTTGTGGCCAGTATCTACTTCCTTAATGGACCTATAAAATGTGGAGAATTAATTATTGGACTCGTTTCGATAAATGCTTTGAGAAATTAAAAAAAAAAAACATAACTAACTAATGACTAAGTATTATACCATGACAAATCATAAAATTGGTATTTGGATAACATGATTGAGTTTAGTTGGGTGTAAAACGCAGTGACATTGTAACTTCCTATTCAACTCTTTGCATTTTTCATTTTCAATTAAAAAAAATTCATTTGCGTATTTTAAAATATATTTTATTATTTATGTTTAATTAATTATAAATAATATTAGAAAAAGGAAATGAAAAACCAAAAAGGAAACCAAACATGATCTATAGTTTCATTAAAGCATTAAATTTTTTTTTTATAATGACTTATTTACCTTCCAACTTTTACTAAAGATAATTATTTTAATTATTTATTTAATTTTTAATCTCTTTTAATCTTTAAATATTTATTGTTTGTCAAATCACTTCAAAATAGATAGATGATGTGGTATACCATAGATTATCACGTGTATGTCATATTAATAATTAATTTTTTAAAATAAAAAATAGTAAAAATATATTTTTTAATTTTTATGATATATTTTAATTTTTAAAAAAATAATTTTATATTTATTTTATTTTTTAAAAATTTAAAAAATAATTAATTGTTGCCATAGAATGCACGTAGAAATCTCCTATAATTAATAATTTGAGACTCTTCCGCCATATAATTATTAAGCCATTGATTAACTAACATGTGGTTTGAGTTTGGCTTACGTCATATGCAGATTATTTGTACTTTTTTCAATAAAATTTTAATATTTGACATCAATTTTAATTTTGTACATTTATAAAAATTATAAAAATTAAATAAATCCAATAATAAATTTGATACTCTTCCCCCAACACATTATTAAACCATTTATCAATTAACATATGATTTGGTTAACGTCATATGCAAATGTCTTGTTTATACATTTTTAAATAAATTTAAACATTTCACATAAATTTTAATTTTTGTGTACTAATTTTATATCTAAATTTTTTATAATTAATTTTTAAAAATAAAAAATAGTAAAAATATTTTTTTATTTTTTAAAAATTTAAAAAAAATTAATTGTTGCCATAGAATGCACGTAGAAATATTCTATAATTAATAATTTGATATGCTTCCGCCACATAATTATTAAGCCATTATTTAACTAACATGTGGTTTGAGTTTAGTTTACGTCATATGCACATTTTTGTACTTTTTTTCATTAAAATTTTAATATTTGACATAAATTTTAATTTTGTACATTTATAAAAATTATAAAAGTTAAATAATTCCAATAATAAATTTGATACTTTTCCCCAACACATTATTAAACCATTTATCAATTAACATGTGGTTTGGTTAACATCATATGCAAATGTCTTGTTTATACTTTTTTAAATAAATTTAAATATTTCACATAAATTTTAATTTTTGTGTAATAATTTTATATCTAAATTTTTTATTTTGATCTAATTGAATGCATTTATAAAAATTAAAAAAATAAATATATCCAATAATTCTTTTTTTTTCCCAAAAGATCCAATGTTAGTATATATAAAAAGATAGTATCACATGGTTTATAGTGTTGATATTTTTAAAAAAATTACATTAAAAAAAATTGATGCGTATAATTGTAAAATTGATAAATAGTTTTAATATTTATTTTCTTACGATGATTGTTAAGTTGATGTATAAATCTTGAAGGTCTGTGGACATATATTTGAGAGGGAATCCCTAGTCATCCCTTGTGCGCATATTGAAAGTAAAGCTAAATTTGGAAATACAGGATGGATTTGGGATCAATGGGGTTCCTCAACAAGGGCGAAGCCAGAACAAATTTTTAGGGGGGCCGGATAAAATTTTAATTTTTTATAGTTTATATCTTTATAATCTGTAAAGGATTAAATTAAATTTTTATAAATTTAGGGGGGTTTTACCTTTACTAATTTAAAATTTTTAAAAAAATTAAGGGCCTAAATAGTAATTTTACATTTTAGGGGGCAGGGCCCATGCCAGCCCCCCTGCCTTCACCCCTGTTCCTCAAAGCTTTGCTTGTCACTATTTATGCTTTGCACCCCTACTTTTCCCATGCTGAGACTGGTAAAGATTTGAAAATTAATAGAAACAAACACTTGACTAATGACTAATATATATCTTATATATATATATATGATCCATTATTTTGCAGCTCCAAATTACAGTTTTGTTCACGAATCAACAATAGCACCTCCGGTCTCATACCACGGTTATATTGTGGTCGATAGAGGAGCCGCTGGCTGTCCCTTGGCCGCAACTCTATCAGAAACCGCCAACGTTTTAGTCCTCGAAAGAGGAGAGAGTCTCAAAGGCAACTTCTTGCTCACTCTTTTAGATCCCTCCCCCGATTCATATGCTCAGATATTCATTACTGAGGACGGAGTATACAACCATCGAGCATGTGTACTCGGTGGTGGCACCGTCATCAACGTCGGGTTTACTCACGAGCCGAAATTGAGTTCGTAAAGGAATTTGGTTTGCATGAAGTTTTGGTGACTGATGCATATCAGTGGGCTGAAAACAAGGTGGTTTTCAATGCACCATTGTTGCAATGGCAAACCACAATGAGGGATAGGTTGCTTGAAGCTGGGGTTTTACCATACAAATGAACACATCAACGGGACTAAAATTGGTTCAACCATTTTTGACATGAATGATCGTAGACATAGTACAGCTGACTTGCTTGAATATGCTGACCCAAAGAATGTCATAGTTTACTTGCATGCCACGGTAACCAAGATCCTTTTTACAGCACAAAGTAAGTTGCATGATCTTACAGCTTGATATGTAAATTACTTGCTTGTAACACCCCAAACCCAGGCTAGGAGTCTAGATCGAATTCGGAATGTTACATTGATCACGGAAGTGATCGTGAGAAAATTTTACAAATCAAGTCGTTTAAAAATTTAATTCTGAAAACATTTATCCCGAATCAATTCAAACACATTTAATTATTTAAATTCCCCAGTAAGTTCAATAGTATAACACTTACGAATGAAAACTTAAAACAAAAGTTGTACCACAGTATTATGAAACTTTACAGTTCAACTTAAACGAATAACAATTAAACCTGAATATAAAAGCTTATAACTCATTTCCACCAAGACTTTCCGAGTCCTTTGCGTACTAGTCCAACATCCAGAAACCAAAACTGTACCTAAAAAGGGGAAACAAAAGAGGGGGTGAGGTACTTGAGCTCAGTGTGAGATCAAGATCAATTAAACTACAAAAACAGAAATAGAGAACTAGAAGTAGTTCAGAAGAAGAACACACTTACAGATAGATAACAGTTAAGCGGGTTCGCCCAACATTAAACACACACCATATGTACCTTACAGTCATATAGAACAAACAAACACACCTAACCTCACGTGCTATTCAAATACAATAGCAACCGTTCACAAGTCAGTCACACTATCACAATAACTCTTCAATCAGACATTTATAGAGAAAGTCTACAGAAATTGTTTAGGCACACGTGCCTTTCAGTCGATCAGTAACACATTCAGTCATATTATCACATTCAGTCATAGTATCACATTCAGCCAAACTGATCAATCAGACATTTCAGTCGAATAGTACAATCACATTCAGTTACATAGATTTATTCAGATGCATATGAGTGCAAATGATTTATAAAATAGCCCACCCATCCATCCAACAGACCATCTCCGTCCAACCTTACACTTACTGTGGGGATTTAATCAACCAACCCATCCCTGCACACCGAGTAGGACCTCGAAAAGCCCATCCAACCTTATACTCTATAGGATGTCATCCTGAGTTGCCCGGCAACGATGATCATCAGCATTGTCCTCGAGCCTCAAGAAATTGGGACCGCCCTCGACCCTCTGAGAATTGGGGCTAACAGTGTGCAGATAAACTGCCAATCTTATATATTATGCAGCAAAGCTAGCGTATAAGCTGTACTGTGTAATACGGTAAACCACAGTACAGACATGCAGTATGAATTGCTAGATCAGATAATAGTGCGTAGCATAGCTAACGTACATGCAGTACAGTGTATTGTGGTAATCCGCTATATCGTTGAGTTGCAGTAAAACTGCCAGATCAGTCACTGATACGCAGTGATGCTGACGTAGGTGCTATACAGTGTAGTGCAAAAATCTGCAATACAGTCAAATCGTCCACAACCTTTAGGGTATTGGGACTACCCTTGACCCTCTGGGTATTAGGGGCTTCAATATGCAGTTAAACTGCCAAATCGTAAATCTTCCTTCTCTTCAAAATCCGAACCCAAAATATTTTATATGCAGATGTATGTATGCAAATATATGTATACAGATGTACGAATGCAGATGCACCAATTCGGAATACAATTTCAGCGATCATTGAAGCGATCACTTACGATCGATCAATCGATTCTAAACGTGCACACTTATGCACTCAGATTTAGTACCTAGCATAGCACACATTCACTTACAAACAGTACATAATTCGAAGTCAAAACGGAATCGTATTCACCCTCAGTAAGTGATTTGGATGATTTATCCCTTGATTTATGTAAAAAGGTGCTCTTAGTCCTTTTTTTTTCATGTCTTATACCCAGGAAAGCACCCGAGGATGAAAAAAAATAAAACGGGCCCAAAACGGAGTAAATGGGCCATATCACGAAATCGACACGGCCTGGCCCAAAGATCACACGGCCGTGCCTCATCAATCATCTAGAACACGGCCTATTCCCTACTTGCACGGTCGTGTCTCATTAAAGAAGTCCAAACACGGCCTGAAGACTTATCACACGGGCGTGTGATATGGCTGTGTCCCTGTCGTGGCATAGAGCAATTTCATTCGAATTTGGATACTTTGGGGCAAATAAATCTATTTTGAAAGCCTATATAAACCCCCTAAGTACCACACTTGAGGGGGCGTCCAGCTAGGCCAAGGAGCCAAGCTGAAAAGGCCAGAATTGTGGGAATCACTTGAAGATAGCCAGTTGATCCGTCTCAAGAAGCCGAAGTTCTACTCAAGACGTCGGATTTCTCCTTCAATTTCTTCAGGGAGTTTTAGGGATTTCTTATGTTTTGTTTTATCTTTTCTCTTGAGATGTTTTGTTTTAGAGTCATGAACTAAACCCTTCATATACCCGAAGGGGATGAAACCTATAATGGATATTGTTATTATTTTCTGAATTATATGATAAATACTTAGTTTGTTCTTAATTATGCATGCTTAATCTAAACTTGATGTGCTTAGGTGGAGGAGGAATAGACCCTACCTAAGAGTAGATCTAGCACAATTAAGCAAAGTTGATCGCACGCCTAGAGATAGGGTGACGAGATTTTGCCGAATTAGGGTGAAACCTAATATGGGAGTCCATAGATCGATTTACTGCTATTCTAGGGGGTTATTATAAGAGAACGAGAGTTCCACTAATTAACCTAGAGTTAGACGTTATTCGCCTCGAGAGAGGGTTTAATATATGTTAGGGAGTCTTACGGATCAAACTAAGTAAATAAATCATATAGTCCAGGGCTTAATAACGAGTGAAGTCTAGGTGGATTCTTTCTGAGGGTATCGTCTTGATCAACTGAGTTTTCCTAAAGTTATTTTCCCAATTCGTTCTTTTTGACTTTGTGTCTTTAGCTTAGCAGTTCGTAAAATTTAGATTAGATAACAACTTCATTTATTTTAGGCTAAATAATAAAAAGAAAGTTAGTATTAGTACTTTTAGTTCCTGTGGGTTCGACAATCCGGTCTTGCCTAAGCTATACTACTGTTCGATAGGTACACTTGCTTTTAATCGTTGTCACAGTTAGTTTCTAGGTTCGATCATTCTTTTATAAATTTTAAAGCTCTGATTTCAGCGATCAAGTTTTTGGCGCCGTTGCCGGGGAACTTTAGCCATTATTTTTTATTTTTCACAATTAATTTTTGTTTTTAGGTTAAATTTTAATTTTGCTAATTTTTCGTTCTTTCTTTTCTTTTCAGGTACCTCTAGTTTATGACTAGAAGGAACCCGAGATGACCTTTAGTATACGATAGTGATATTGAAGCTACCGCTCGAAAGAATCACTGAGAAATCAGGCGAGCCCTAAACTATACAGAAAGAGAGGAAGAAGACAGATCCGATCCTACTGAAGGGATAGACTAGATTAATCCACCACCACATGATGTAGCAGAAAATAATGCTCCACGCACCATGTTTGATTATGCTAAACCACATTTAACAGGAGCAAAGTTAAGTATTGTTATACCCGCTATAGCTGCTAATAATTTTGAATTAAAGCCTAATACAATACAAATGATTCAACAGTTTGTTCAATTTGATGGTTTGCAGGACGAAGACCCAAACACTCATATAGCTAATTTCTTAGAGTTCTGTGATACCTTCAAAATAAATGGCATTTCTGATGATGCCATACGTCTTCAGTTATTTCCCTTTTCATTAAGGAATAAAGCCAAACAGTGGTTAAACTCGTTACCACGAGGGTCAATCACTACATGGGATCAAATGACCGAGAAGTTTTTATTAAAATATTTCCCACTGGCCAAAACGGCCAAATTACAGAATGATATCTCTTCTTTTGTGCAGATGGATTTAGAAACATTATACGATGCATGGGAGAGATACAAGGATCTCTTGAGGAGATGTCCACACCATGGCTTACCTTTGTGGCTTCAAGTCCAAATGTTTTACAACAGTGTGAACCCTTCAACGAGACAACTAATCGACTCAGCCATCGGTGGATCTTTGAATAATAAAACTCCTGAAGCAGCCTACGAGTTCATTGAAAAGATGCCACTAAATAATTATCAGTGGCAGGTTACAAGGACGAAACCGACAAATCAGCCGGAGTCTACAACCTCGATGCAGTAGCAATGCTATCAAACCAGTAGAATTGATGAATAAAAAAATTGATAATTTGTGTTCTTCGCAGGTTCATCCAGTAATGCAGTGTGATGCAAGTTGAACTGTGGCGAATCTTGAGTGCCCACCCTACCAACCGGGAGCAGAGAGCGAACAGATGAACTATATAGGTAATAATTTTAGATCCAATAATAATCCTTATAGTAATACTTACAATCCAGGTTGGAGGAACCACCCAAATTTCTCATGGGGAGGTCAAGGAAATTAAAGACAACAACCTCCTCAAAACTTCCAAAATTAACCATATCCGCAAGAGAAGAAGCCAAACCTCGAAGAGATGCTGACAAAATTCATGGAAAACACAGAAAACCGTTTCCAAGATACTAAGGGAACCCTTAAAGATCAACAAGCGTCAGTTGAAAAACTTACTGAGTCATTCAGGGAGCTTACCAAGTCAGTTGGACTACTTACTGAGATGATTTGTGAAATATGGGTAGAATTTTTTTCTAAAGGAATAGAACAGGTAAAAGCAGTTACATTACAAAGTGGAAAGGAATTAATCGAACCAAAGAAACAAATCCCACACGAAGATAACAAAGCAAGAGATGAGGGAGTTGAGGATGTAAGTCCAGTACGCAAAGAAAGTAAACCACCAATCCTATATCTAGTAAAATTAAAGAAGGAACGATTAGATGCCCAATACGGTAAGTTTCTTGAACTTTTTAATCAAATACATATTAACTTACCTTTTGTTGAAGCCATTTCACAGATACCGAAATACGCAAAATTCTTAAAAGAATTCCTGACGAATAAAAGGAAGCTTGAAGAGGTATCGACAGTGGAACTTAATAAAGAATGCTCAGCCATCCTCCAAAACAAGTTACCAACCAAATTAAAAGACCCAGGAAGTTTTACTATCCCTTGTTTAATTGGTAGCTTAAATATTAAGAAAGCATTAGCTGATCTAGGTATCAGTATTAATTTAATGCCTTACAAAATGTTTAAACAACTGGATCTTGGGGAACCAAAACCCACTAGGATGAGTATTCAGTTAGCCGATAGATCTATTAAATATCTTAGAGGAGTTATCGCAGATGTCTTGGTGAAAATTGATAAATTTATTTTCCCTGTTGACTTTGTTGTGTTAGACATGGATGAAGACATTAATGTTCCCTTAATTTTAAGAAGCCCTTTTTTAGCTACTGCTAGAGCTATTATTGATGTAGGTGACGATAAACTTGCATTAAAGATAGGTGATGGAGAGATTATTTTTCAAATTTATGATGCCATGCGATATTCTAAAGAGCAAGATGATTCCTGTTATTTTGTTAATACTACAGATAATATCATTCAAAATTCATTACAGGAAATCATACATAACGACACGATGGAACTATGCCTGACTCAAGAAGAGGGGGAAGAAGATGAAAGCGATGAGATGAATTTGAATACATCGTCATTCAGAAAAATGAAAGACGAAAGCATTGAAAACAATGACGAAATAAAACAGAAATCCTCTATCGATGAGCCACCCAAGTTGGAATTAAAGCAATTGCCAAAACACTTAGTGTAACATCCTGAAAAGGGCCTATGCATTTTCAGTTTAATTGTATGGAATGACAAGTTTAAGCACTATGAATAAATTTTTGATATTTTTGGAAACCTGGAAATGCATAAAAATGGAAACTTGAACATTTTGGAAACCTGAACATTTTTGGAAACCTGAACATTTTGGAAACCTGAACATTTTGGAAACCTGAACATTTTTGGTAACCTGAACATTTCTGGAAACTTGGAAATGTAAGAAAAATGGCAAGTTACAGAGCCGATCGAAAATTTTAGGAAACTTAGAAATGATCGAGAAATGTCAAATTTTAAAGTTTAAAATAGGAAATAAGGGCAAGGTGGCCTTAAAAGAAAAAGTTGGAAAAATTTGACACACAAACAGGCTTGGAAAAGTGGCCTGAAGATGTCACTTAGGGCTTAAGGAAATGGCGCCATATGCAAGAGGAATGAGCCTGAGTTCGAGTCACTTGAGAAGCAAATAATGAAGGTTTTAATTTTGCTTCCAGAAGGCTGAGGTGGATGGCACATGTGTTTAAAAAGAGAGGTGTTTTATTTTCATAAATATGTGAACAATAAGTGATAATAAAGGATTTTCTTTAATTGGATTATTTGAGGAGATAATTGATGGATTAAATGCTTTTATTTTAAATAAAGGAGATAATATTATCATAAGGAAAAGTGGTGGCCAAGGCAAGGACTCTTGGCCTAGTAATTTCGGCTAAAGGAGGAGAATTAAGGCTATTCTCTCATCTTTTCCTAAGTGTGCCGAAATTTTCCTAGCTCTCTTCCCCTCTCTGCCGAATTTTTCTTTAAGCAAAATCCATCTTTTCTTCTTCTATTTTCTTCTCTGTTTCTACTGTCAAAGTCGAATCTTTGTTGATTCTAAGTAAATGAGCAATCAACTACAACATCAAAAGGGTAAGATCTGTGGTCAATCAATTTCTATTCCTTTTCTTTTTACCAAAATCGTGGTACTAATCCTATTAGCAATTTTGGCCGAATCTGCAAAGGGTCTCTCGTGTTTCTACACTTGTTGAAAACAAGGATCAAGGATCTAAGGTAAGATAAATATATATTTGGTCGAAGGTTATGTTTTATATGTTAGATTAAATCGACATGGAATTATAGGGTTTTAAATGGACATACAAACAAGGAATATTTTCGGGACTTGGAAATTTTAAGGTAAGTACATAGATCCAATCGGTCAAGGCTTATTTTGGTATTATTTCTCATTTATTCAAAAGTCAGAAATTGATATAATTACGATTTTAGTGCTAGCCGATTTCAAGGAAAAGGGATACTATCAATTTTGGGATTTTCAATCATTCCATACGGCAACAAGGTAAGTAATACAAATCCTAGTTGTATTTGGAAAAGTGGCCGAATGGTCTTTTAAAGTGATTAACTTATGTAGGATTTGAGATCTAAATCGTGGTCGATTCTCTTCTGGATTTCAAGGAACCTATTAAGCGAATCGGTGTGTACCCATACTAACCTTCAATACGTTATATGGCAATTATTAATTATATGAATATGCATAAGAATGTGAATGTGGCTATGTGCCCTAATGTGGTACAAAAGGTACTGCACGCGTTTCCTACTTACGATAGGATTATGAATATGTTATATTCTTAACATGTGAATAGTAATATGAATGAGAAAAATAAGTATGTTGTGCATGATAAATATGTGGGGCATTTGAGCTATATGTGAAAGGGAAGAAGGTGTTGACTTGGTCTCACTAACGGAATATGGTGACTACGGTCACATAATTTGAACATGGTAACTTCGGTTACACTATCTCGAATTTGGTAACCGGTTACATTATCGAACATGGTGTCTATTGACACAATTATCCGTGGCTATACCACAATATTATATGGGCGATGAGCACGTCAACCGCAATGATCGCCTTCGATGGTGTGTAGCGGATGAAGGTTGACTTAGTAGTCCCTGTGGGTGTGATTGGCAGGTACGGATGGTGTGTAGCGGATGTACAAATAGGCTTGGGTCTGGGTTGCATCATCATTTATTTGTATATGAATATGAATTTGATATGAACTTGTATGCCTGATTTGTTGAGTGTTAGTATTGTGTGCACATTGAGTCTGTTGACTCATCCCTTTGTGGGACCATTTTTTCGTAATGAGCAATAATGGACCGGCCGGCAGGAGCTAAAGGTGGCCATGCATAGCAAGGAAAAACTTTTATTATTTGGGACTGTTATTTTTATTAAGTAATTCAATTTTATTTTTTTGGTTTTTGATTGATGTAATAAGGCCATAAGGCCCAAGTTGAATTTCTTTACTTCTGTTTATTCTTACTTTATAATGTTACGCATTATTTTTAATTAAGTTCAATTATATTTATTTTAATAATAATAAGCCTTAAATTGTTTTTTTTTTTTCATAGCTAAATGATTTCTAAGTAAAATAAATGGGTTTTTAATCTAAGCCCAACCCAAAACGAGATTTTCCTGAAAATACACAAATTTTCTCTAAGAGACAAAGAATTTTGCAACCGGTTTACTTAAGGAACATACCAGATCCGGTTCAGGCTCGTGGGCTGGGTTTGGGGTGTTTCACTTAGAATATGAATTCCTCGAGGACGATTCTACGCTATCGGTAATTATCTCTTCAGAACTAGAACCCAAGGAAAAAGAGGAGTTGATACAGGTACTAAGAGAACATAAAAGGGCCATAGCTTGGAAAATTTCTGACATCAAGGGTATAAGCCCCTCGTTCTGTACCCACAAAATTCTAATGGAAGAAGAATACAAGCTGTATGTGCAACCCTAGAGACGGCTAAACCCCAACATGAAAGAAATGGTTAAATCCGAGGTAATTAAACTTCTAGATGCAGGAATAATTTATCCTATTTCTGACAGCACTTGGGTAAGTTCTATACAGGTAGTTCCAAAGAAAGGAGGTATGACGGTGGTGCCCAATGAAAGGAATAAGTTAATTCCCACCAGAACAGTTACAGGTTGGAGAGTCTGTATAGACTATAGGAAGTTGAATGATACTACTAGAAAAGATCACTTCCCTCTACCTTTCATAGATCAAATGTTAGAAAGACTATCTGGGCATATGTACTACTGCTTCTTGGACGGACTCTCTGGCTACTTCCAAATCTCCATAGCTCCTAAAGACCAAGAGAAGACAACATTTACATGCCCATACAGTGCGTTTGCTTATCGTAGAATGCCTTTTGGATTATGTAATGCTCCTGCTACTTTTCAGCGTTGTATGTTAGCAATCTTTGACGAACTCGTGGAATACATCATTGAGGTATTTATGGATGATTTCTCAGTATTCGGTAATTTTTTCCATCTTTGCCTTAAAAATCTAAAACGAGTTCTAATGAGATGTGAGGAAACAAACCTTGTTTTAAATTGGGAAAAATGTCACTTTACGGTTAGAGAAGGAATTGTGTTAGGACACAAGATCTCTAGTAAAGGGATTGAGGTAGATAAAGCAAAGGTTTAAACCATAGAAAAATTACCTCCCTCTAGTTCAGTTAAGGCTATTAGAAGTTTTTTAAGACATGCAGGGTTCTATAGAAGATTTATTAATGATTTTTCTAAAATAGCTAAACCTTTAACAAAATTACTAGAAAAAGATGTTCCTTTCAACTTCAATCAGGAATGTTTAGATACGTTTAATGTCCTTAAGGATAAATTAATAAATGTTCCGATTATAATTGCACCTGATTGAAACTTACCCTTTGAACTAATGTGTGATGCAAGTGATTTTGCAGTAGGTGCAGTTCTGGGACAACAAAGAGACAAGCATTTTCAGCCAATTTACTACGCTAGCAGAACATTAACACCCGCGCAAGAAAACTACACCACCACAGAGAAAGAATTGCTAGCTGTAGTTTTTACTTTTGACAAATTTAGGCAGTATCTAATATTGTCCAAAGTTGTCGTTTACACTGACCATTCAGCTCTCCGTTATCTTTTAAATAAACCCGATGCAAAACCTCGACTCATACGATGGATTTTACTCTTACAGGAATTTGAATTAGAGATACAAGATAAGAAGGGAGCTGAGAATCTTACAGTGGATCACCTCTCTCGACTGGAAAATCCACATACCAAAGAGCTCGATGAAAATGAGATAAACGGCTCGTTTTCCAAAGAACAACTCTTTTCTATAACACATTCTGAGGAGCCATGGTTTGTAAATATTGCGAATTATTTAGCCGCTAACATCTTGCCGAAAAGACTAAACATCACCAAAAGAAGCGATTCTTTGCTGATGCTAAAAATTATTTTTGGGAAGATCCCTTTCTTTTTCTCATATGTGCAGATCAGGTAATTCGAAGATGCGTTACAAAGGCAAAAGAAAGCAAAATCCTGGAACATTGCCATGCAGGACCTTCAGGAGGACACTACAGTGGCATTAAGACAGCACACAAAATACTCGAATCAGGTTTCTATTGGCCCACTCTATTTAAAGATGCCAACAGGTATGTTACCTCGTGTGATAAATGCCAAAGAACATGTAATATTTTTAAACGTGATGAAATGCCTCAAACATATATATTGTCATGTGAAATATTTGATATATGGCGTATTAATTTTATGGGACCATTTCCGAGTTCATTTGGAAATAAATACATCTTGGTGGTAGTTGATTACATGTCAAAATAGGTAGAAGCGGAAGCTTTGCCTACCAATGATGCTAGGGTAGTAGTTAAAATTCTCAAGAAATTGTTTTCTCGATTTGAGACACCTAGAGCCATCATTAGTGATAGGGGTACTCATTTTTGTAATACTCAATTTGAAAAAGTTCTAAAGAAATATGGAGTTTACCACAGGACAGCTACCCCATATCACCCTCAAACCAGTGGGCAAGTTGAAGTAGCAAATCGAGAACTTAAGCGCATCCTAGAAAAAACAGTTGAATCGAATAGAAAAGATTGGGCATTAAAAGTAGATGATGATTTATGGGCCTATAGAACAACATTTAAAACACCTCTAGGGACATCCCCATACAAACTTGTATACGGGAAAAGCTGTCATCTACCATTCGAATTAGAACACAAAGCTTTTTGGGCAATAAAGTTTTTAAATTTTGATCTTAAAGTTGCAGGAAAGAAAAGAATGATGCAGATGAACGAGTTAGACGAATGGAGAGCTGAGGCCTGCGAAAACTCGAAGCTTTACAAGGAAGCAACAAAGCTACGCCATGATGCTGGTCTCAAGAGATCAAAACAATTCAAAGTAGGAGACTTGGTGTAACAGCCCAATTTTAATAGTGTCGGAACAGTGATTCGAGATCACTAAATTTGGCGAAAAGTTAGAAAATTTTGTTAATCGATAATTATAAGTTAAGTGTGATTTTAGAAATATTTTAAAATTAGTGAATTTTGTGAACTGAAAGAATTAATTAGAAAAATTAGGCCAAAAACGAGGTATTGAGACCTCGAATTTATAAAGTGAGCCATAAATATTTCCAAAAATATTTATGGAATGTCATTAAGTTATTATTAAACTTTCGTTAGAAAATTTTAACGTTTGGGTAGGAAATTAAATGAAAAGGACTAAACTGAAATGAAAGTAAAAGTTAAATTATAGATTAAAAGAAATTATGAAGGATCAAAATGGAAATTATACTATTTTGTATAGTTGAGGTGACATAACAAAGAAAAATCTGAGATTTTTAAGGTATATTATTATAATATTATATTATTATATTTTTTTATTATTTTATATATACAAAAAAATTAAAAAAAAAAAGGGAAGAGAATAGAGAACAGAAACCCAAACGAAGAAGCAGAGAGCAGGAAAGAAAGAAGAAGAGAAGAGAAAGAAGAAAAAGGGGGGAAAATTGGAAAATTTTCCAAATTAGCTAAATAAAAAGGGGATCAAATTGAAATATATGGAGAATTCTCTTCATTTCTCTTTATTTTCTTCAGCTGAAAAATAGCCATGGGAGAGAGTTCAAGCTAGTTTTTATACTCAAGCATCATGTAAGTTTAATTCTTGCTTTCTCCTTGAAATTTCTATGTTTTGGACTTTTACAATTGGGTCCAATTTATTAATTCATTAGTTTTTGATTCTATGGCTAAATTTTTAAAGTTTATGTGGATTAGTGTTGGAAGAATATGATGAATAAATATTGAATTGAAGCTTTAATTTTGTTATATGATGATTTAATCAAGTGAAATTGATGGAAATTGGTTTTAGGACCTAATTGTGAAATAGCTGAAATTAAGGCCTAGTGTTAAAATTCTAATTTCAAAAGGTTATGAAGGAGTTTTAAAATGATAGATAAAAGTATTAAATGAGAAAATTAACTCAATTGAGGGGTTAATTCAGCAAGGACTGAATTGTATGAATTGTGGAATTAGGGACAAAATAGAAATCAACATGTTACACTAAAGCAGTTTTAGACAGCAGCAGTTGTCTAACTTTGAAAAATCACCAAAAATTGTATAAATAGAATTAGAAGTCAAGTGAGATATGGAATTAAAGCCTATTGAGTCTATTTTCATATAAAAGAAACAGAGAAAGCAAAGGAATTCTGTAATTTGAGATATTTGTATTTTTGTAAGACTGGTTTAGAACAACTTCGTGATCCCCTGTTCTTACTTTAGAAATTCACTAAAATTTGTATAAAAATAATTTGGGAACATAATTTATATGGTTAGATTCCTTAATGAGTCTAGTTTTATAAGAAATAAACCATAACATCATATGAATTCTATATAAAAGATAATTAATTTTTAGTGAAGAAGGGTCGGAACTGCCAGACAGCAGAACAGGGGTGACTTTAAAGAATAAACTGTACTAATTGGCTAAACCAAAAATTCTGAAAATTTTATGGCAAGAATATATGTGAGTCTAGTTTTAGGAAAAATTCACGGTTCTTCATTTGGAGTTCTGTAGCTCTGGAAATAAATAATTTAGTGACTATGACTCAAATGGGCAGTTTTGAATATACTTATGAGTAAATAATGAACTTATTTACAATGTTACTTATAGCATGTTATATACATTAAGGATGTGGAATGGAGAGGAGGAGGAGGAAAAATATGTATGAATATTCAGCTAGCATGGCTAATTTGTAATGTTTTAGGCCCAGGGACTAAATTGAATAAAAGTAAAAGTTTATGATTAGTTTTGTATAAATGTTGGAGATGACCAATTTACATGGAATGGATTATTTTATTATTTAAAATTGCAAAATTGAATGAAATTATTAATTAGATTAAGATCGGTTGAAAAATCGATGAAAATGGGAAATTACCAAAATGCCCTTGAATCTTGGTATTTCGCAAATTTAGCTGTGTAAGTTCGTGTAACTTTAAATATGTGATATAAGGAAATATAAGTTGATAGCACGTGAAATATTGATATAATGAATTAACTAATATATGTTTATGAATAAACGGCAAGAGAATGATATTTATCATGACATGTCAATATGTGATTATCTGTAATATGTAAATAAAAGGTAATTAAATATGTTGAGACGAGAAATAAATTCAAGTAAGTCATGAAATAAGAAAAATAAATATGTTTTAAGGGATAATATGTTTGATTTTTGATTGGTTTCAAAAATAAATGTTAAATGATATAAAATTTTTGATAAATAAATTTGTAATTCCAGTAATGCCTCGCACCTATTTTTCGGTGTCGAATACGGGTAAGGGGTGTTACATTTAGTGGTATCAGAGCTTAGGTTTAGTCGGTTCTCGGACCAAATGTAGTATATGTGAAGTCTAGAAATATATGCCATTATTAATATATAACTTAAGATAATGTGATATGTTCCGACTTTGATGATATTTGTATCACTATAATTTAAACTTTATCATTATTATGTGTAATTTATTAATTATGTGTGGTAAGTATTTTAAGGTAAGTATTTAGTAAAATGATAAATTTAAGATTGAGTACTGAAGTTGAGATTGATAATGAATCGAATTATGGAATCTTGAATATTATTTTTGTGTCTTGAATTGAATCATGAAGTTATTGAATATTGTTATGTGTATTGCATTAAACTATGAAGAATTATCGCAATCTTGTGAAACTAGTTGAAATAAGAAGTGAAAGTAGAATGAACTGGAAATTAGAAAGTTATTTAAATTACATGAATCGAATTATGAATTATTTGAATATTTGAAGGCAAATTAAATTAAATAAAGAAAATATGTGAGTAATTGAAATGTATATTGATTGAAAAGTAATTAGTGATTTTAAATTTGATTAGACAATAAATTAAAAATACGAATTGAATAAAAATATATTATACATGCTTATTTTGTTAAATAATATAGAAAGTTTATTTGATTACTTTTTACATATAAATGTTATATGTTTATATGAAATCAATTTGAGAAAGAAAGGAGAAGACCGAATTGAAGGAAAAGGAAAAGAGAAGGTTAAGGAGTGAAGGAAGAATAACATATATCATTTCAACCTTTTTGTTGTAAGTACTACAAGAATTTTAAATTATTGTTATTTATCCTTTTGAAATATTTATGTGAATTATTTAAATATATGAGATTCAATTTTAATGCCCAAGTAGACGAAATTTAGAACTATGGGATATTAAGGAACATTAGCACGTTAGTGCTCTCGATATTAGCACATTGGTGCTCTCCGATATTAGCACGTCGGTGTTTCTCTCGATATTAGCACATTGGTGCTCTCCGATATTAGCACGCCGTTGTTTCTCGATATTAGCACATTGGTGCTCTCCGATATTAGCACATTGGTGCTCTCCGATATTAGCACGCCGCTGTTTGCTCTCTCGATATTAGCACATTGGTGCTCTCCGATATTAGCACGTCGCTGTTCTCTCGATATTAGCACATTGGTGCTCTCCGATATTAGCACGTCGCTGTTTCTCGATTATTAGCACGTTGGTGCTCTCGATTATTAGCACATTGGTGCTCTCTGCTCACTTGTGCATCATAATGCACCTCAGTATCTGTTCGTATATCCGGTGTGTTCTATAAAGTCTACTTTGGGCTAAGAAAGTGAAATGAGAACAAAGTGAATCATTGAATTATATACTGATTAGGAAATGGAAAAGTGAATTTGAAATAGAAAAAAAAAAAAAAATGAAATGATGATTTGAATACCCTATTAACTTATCGGGCTAGATTGGATATAAATGGCATGCCATAGGATTGGAAGTGTTCAGGGATTCTTCGACCTTGAGTCGATGAGGCACTGGGTGCCAATCTGGTGTGTTTGGTTGGATCCGCGTATCCGCCAAAGTCCGAGTCTTGTTAATAGGGGTAGATATGAATATTAAGTGAAATTAAAATGAGAATTGATCTCCCTATTAACTTGTCGGACTAGTCGGATATAATTGGCATGCTATAGGATATGGAAGAGTGCAGGTTTTTGCCGGCTTACTGATCAGGCACTTACATGCCGACTACTGTTACTGTTACTGTTACCGATTCGACACTTTGTGTGTCGTATATTGTGTACCGTTAAGGCACAATGTGCCGCATCTTGGTGTGTTTGGGTTGGAACTGTGTATCTGTCAAAGTCCGGATTGTTAATAGGTGAATAACTAAAATGAGAAAAACTAAATAAATTTGATCGATTGAACTATTGAAAATATGAGTAAGAAATTATGAGTTGAATTGTGAATCGAATTGAAATGTGAGAATTGAAGTATGAACTTAAGGTTCATAAATTTGTTAAAATATCAAATTATTATTATTGAAATCTGTTGAATAAACGAAATGAGAAAAATCGATTGAATTTGATCGGTTAAACTATTGAAAGTATGGAAAAGTGGAATTAGGAATTGAAATGTAAATTGAAATTGAGATATGAGATTGAAAACTTGAACCAAAGGTTTATGAATTGATTAAAAATAATATAGATGATATATGATGCTATTTGATGAAATGCTATTGTTGAGGTATGAAATTAAAGTATAAATTAACACATATGACTTATATTGTTGCATGCTTGATGTTTACTATTTAATATTAAATGTTAAATTTAAATTATGCGTATAGTAAGTGAAGTATGAGGTAAGCGTTATTGATGAATTAAATGGAAACCGAATTAATCGATGGATAAATATTAGTATTGAATTGTATATTGAAGAGGAAGTGAAATTAAATTTATTTGTGAATACATTTAAGTGAAATTGGAAAAAAAAAAAAAAAAAAAATGATATGTAAAAGCATTATGTTAAAATTGTAAAAGTGACATGCGTGTATAATGTAATTTTCCCAAGTAAATGAGATTAAATCTACTAAGATATTAGTGGTATACCATTAAGGAACTTTAGCGCATTCTCTGATAATAACACTTTGGTTCTCATCAAGTGCTATCTGACTAATAGTAAATAATAATACACTTCTATATTTGTTTCATATATCTTAAGTATTCTATTGAATCTATTGGGCCTCTTATAAAAAGGTAAGTAATTTTCGCTATAAGGTATATTCGCAATATTGAATTAAAAATAAATTGCAAGCCTGAAAGGATATGGAATGGATATAAATGATAAATCAGATAAATATGTGCACAAAGGAGCTATAGAATTATAGAAATAACGAAGTTCATGATCAAAATAATAAGGAAATTTCGAGGACGAAATTTTTTTTTAGGGGGGAAGAATTGTAACAGCCCAATTTTAATAGTGTCGGAACAGTGATTCGAGATCACTAAATTTGGCGAAAAGTTAGAAAATTTTGTTAATCGATAATTATAAGTTAAGTGTGATTTTAGAAATATTTTAAAATTAGTGAATTTTGTGAATCAAAGAATTAATTAGAAAAATTAGGCCAAAAACGAGGTATTGAGACCTCGAATTTATAAAGTGAGCCATAAATATTTCCAAAAATATTTATGGAATGTCATTAAGTTATTATTAAACTTTCGTTAGAAAATTTTAACGTTTGGGTAGGAAATTAAATGAAAAGGACTAAACCTGAAATGAAAGTAAAAGTTAAATTATAGATTAAAAGAAATTATGAAGGATCAAAATGGAAATTATACTATTTTGTATAGTTGAGGCGGCATAACAAAGAAAAATCTGAGATTTTTAAGGTATATTATTATAATATTATATTATTATATTATTATATTATTATATATATACAAACAAAAAAAAAAAAAGGGAAGAGAATAGAGAACAGAAACCCAAACGAAGAAGCAGAGAGCAGGAAAGAAAGAAGAAGAGAAGAGAGAAAAAAAAAGGGGGAAAATTGGAAAATTTTCCAAATTTAGCTAAATAAAAAGGGGATCAAATTGAAATATATGGAGAATTCTCTTCATTTCTCTTTATTTTCTTCAGCTGAAAAATAGCCATGGGAGAGAGTTCAAGCTAGTTTTTATACTCAAGCATCATGTAAGTTTAATTCTTGCTTTCTCCTTGAAATTTCTATGTTTTGGACTTTTACAATTGGGTCCAATTTATTAATTCATTAGTTTTTGATTCTATGGCTAAATTTTTAAAGTTTATGTGGATTAGTGTTGGAAGAATATGATGAATAAATATTGAATTGAAGCTTTAATTTTGTTATATGATGATTTAATCAAGTGAAATTGATGGAAATTGGTTTTAGGACCTAATTGTGAAATAGCTGAAATTAAGGCCTAGTGTTAAAATTCTAATTTCAAAAGGTTATGAAGGAGTTTTAAAATGATAGATAAAAGTATTAAATGAGAAAATTAACTCAATTGAGGGGTTAATTCAGCAAGGACTGAATTGTATGAATTGTGGAATTAGGGACAAAATAGAAATCAACATGTTACACTAAAGCAGTTTTAGACAGCAGCAGTTGTCTAACTTTGAAAAATCACCAAAAATTGTATAAATAGAATTAGAAGTCAAGTGAGATATGGAATTAAAGCCTATTGAGTCTATTTTCATATAAAAGAAACAGAGAAAGCAAAGGAATTCTGTAATTTGAGATATTTGTATTTTTGTAAGACTGGTTTAGAACAACTTCGTGATCCCCTGTTCTTACTTTAGAAATTCACTAAAATTTGTATAAAAATAATTTGGGAACATAATTTATATGGTTAGATTCCTTAATGAGTCTAGTTTTATAAGAAATAAACCATAACATCATATGAATTCTATATAAAAAGATAATTAATTTTTAGTGAAGAAGGGTCGGAACTGCCAGACAGCAGAACAGGGGTGACTTTAAAGAATAAACTGTACTAATTGGCTAAACCAAAAATTCTGAAAATTTTATGGCAAGAATATATGTGAGTCTAGTTTTAGGAAAAATTCACGGTTCTTCATTTGGAGTTCTGTAGCTCTGGAAATAAATAATTTAGTGACTATGACTCAAATGGGCAGTTTTGAATATACTTATGAGTAAATAATGAACTTATTTACAATGTTACTTATAGCATGTTATATACATTAAGGATGTGGAATGGAGAGGAGGAGGAGGAAAAATATGTATGAATATTCAGCTAGCATGGCTAATTTGTAATGTTTTAGGCCCGTGGACTAAATTGAATAAAAGTAAAAGTTTATGATTAGTTTTGTATAAATGTTGGAGATGACCAATTTACATGGAATGGATTATTTTATTATTTAAAATTGCAAAATTGAATGAAATTATTAATTAGATTAAGATCGGTTGAAAAATCGATGAAAATGGGAAATTACCAAAATGCCCTTGAATCTTGGTATTTCGCAAATTTAGCTGTAAGTTAGTGTAACTTTAAATATGTGATATAAGGAAATATAAGTTGATAGCACGTGAAATATTGATATAATGAATTAACTAATATATGTTTATGAATAAACGGCAAGAGAATGATATTTATCATGACATGTCAATATGTGATTATCTGTAATATGTAAATAAAAGGTAATTAAATATGTTGAGACGAGAAATAAATTCAAGTAAGTCATGAAATAAGAAAAATAAATATGTTTTAAGGGATAATATGTTTGATTTTTGATTGGTTTCAAAAATAAATGTTAAATGATATAAAATTTTTGATAAATAAATTTGTAATTCCGGTAATGCCTCGTACCCTATTTCGGTGTCGAATACGGGTAAGGGGTGTTACACTTGGTCCTATTATACAACTCAAGGCTTAAACTATTCCCAGAAAAGCTGAAATCAAGACGGTCAGGCCTATTTATGATCAAAACAATTTTCCCATATGGCACAATCGAGGTAACTCATCCCACTAAGGGCACATTCAAGGTAAATGGTCACCGACTCAAAATTTATAATGGTACAGATTTAGGAGATATGAGAGAGGAGCTTCTGCTCCATGAACCTTCTTTTAGAACCGAAA
Organism: Gossypium bickii; assembly: GCA_025503065.1. Taxonomy (NCBI): domain Eukaryota; kingdom Viridiplantae; phylum Streptophyta; class Magnoliopsida; order Malvales; family Malvaceae; genus Gossypium; species Gossypium bickii. The sequence goes on from CP106716.1 coordinate 116,565,286, forward strand.
ACAGGGAAAGTCTAGCTTAAGACTATAAACAAGCGCTTCTCGAGAGGCAACCCGAGCACTAATTCACTAACATTTTATTCTCATTTTTATTTTTACTTTTATTTTTATTCAGCATCTAACTCCATACTAAATCAGTCTAATAAAAGCGCAGGTTTTAAAACCACATGGCTTTGAACACGGGTGTGCCCATGGCCGTGTGCAAGACAGGGGACGAACCACGGGCATGCCAGTAACCGTGCACAAACAGGGAAGAATTTCTTTTCCCAACACGGGCTGCGAGACTAGACCACGCCCATGCTAACTACCCGTGCGCAGATATTGACTTACCAAACACGGGCTAAACATGCCTGTGCCTCATGACCGTGTGAAGCTACTGACTTACACACCACCGGCGGAACACGCCCATGTCTTACAACCGTGCGAGGTTACTGACTTGTCAAGCACGGGCGTGTCATATGCAACACGGCCGTGGAAAATCCACATGAACGCGCCTAAAATTTGAAATCGCAGAAAACACGGGCACTTTAAAACAGAGCACGGGCGTGGCACTCGCCCGTGCCACCTTCCCTATTTAAACAAATTTAACCGCTCACCCCCCTCACATCAACCCTAAATCAGATTTCTCAACCTCCCTACTCCCAAATCCAGCCACACCCACATCCTCAACCCCTCCCAAAACTCCTCCCCTTGCCCTTCTCTCCAAAAACATTACAAAAACCACCCGCGCGCCCTTTCCACCTCCGTGCTGCACCAGACCACGCCTGTTCCATAGCCGTGCACTTGCAGAAATTGCCATAGCACCACCGTGCGCCGTCTGTGCTCGATCTATTTACACCATCAAAATCACTGGTTCCCTTTTTCTTGACTCAAAGCTTGATAAACATTCTGTTACTTTGCTTTATTTTCACCTTTTTTGTATAGTTTTAATATTAAAATATGAATTACATTTAGGAACTTGTCTCAAAAATTCATTCCCCTTGAATATGTAGTAAAAATTGTGATGGATTGGTTGCTATTTATCGATTGATTTCATGTTGATATTTAGGAATAAATTCTTGCATTTTTGATGCATTTCGTTGTTTGAAATAATCACTGCCGTCAAATAATTTTTGATGAATTACATGCTTAAGATTTTAACTCTTCAAATAGTGTGTGTAATAACCATTTTTTGCCCGGGCCCATCAGAAATAACCAAGGCCCATTAAAAACCCAATAAAAAATAATAAAAAAAGTCCAAAATAATAGTCCATTTACAAAATAGACCCGGAGCCCGACTACCCCTAACTAACCCAAACCCAAATGGCCCATTTTTACAAACAGCTCAAACCCAATAACTAAACCAAGGCCTAACTACCAGCCCATTGCAAAGGAAGAGAAAACAGCACGAAATCTTAGCCGCCTCTGCCACTACGCCCATGCTAGGCGTGCCACTGCCCATGCGCCTCTGCCACTACCATGACCTGCAAACACAGCAGAAGAGGCCGACAAGCAGAGAAACAGAGGCAACAATTGCAGAGAAATATGGAACAAATAGTAGAGTAATAACCTTTCGGCTATAAAGCCATTCAAAATCAATGTAAAAAGGATGGGCATTCGAAAAATCAAAAGAGAACTATCAACAATCAATAAAAAGTAACAAAAAAAGGTTGATTTCCCTTTTCATTCATTATCTCTGTCGATCTATTTTGATTTTTTATTTTATTTTCGAATTCTTTAAAAAACAAAAATCAAAGAGAAAAGGAGAAGACTTACCGAAACCTTAACGGCCGCAGCGTCGGAGGGCTTTCTCCTCGTTGTCAGAACTTGGCCAGAAAAAAGGGTGCCAAAGGCCTTCCCTCCTTTCGCTTTCGGGGCACCAAAGCTCAGTCTCCGAAACGAGGTCCTCGGATGAAGCTGAAAGCCCGTCCCCGTGAGTCGTGGCCATCGGAGACGATGACGATGTGACGATCGGTAACAGACGTCCAATCGTCGGACAAAAGCAGAGAGAGGCCCTTTTTTGGTTTTTGAAAGAAATGGGGGCTTGATTTTTTTTTTTTTGTTCTAGAACATAAAGAATAAAATGAAATGTTTTTTGGTTTAAAAGAATAATGCAAAACGGCGCCGTTTCATTTTTGGGAAAACCCGCGCATTGACCCGAATCCGCCCCAGGGTCATCGCTTTTTTAAATTGGGGTATTTGTACAATTGGTCCCCCTTGTTTCGTCGTCATTTGATTGAACCGTTTTGTCATTTCTCTTGTTGTTTTCCTTTTTTAAATCTTCCCCTAGAATTTGAGCGCTATTTCAATTTGGGACCGTACCTAAGCACTGCGTTTTGACGGGATTTGAGGATATTTTCATTATTAATCCTTCTTTGATTGTACGCATTTTATTTTGATCCATGGTTCTGTTTTAATAGTTTTATTTTTTTTATAGATCGTCCCTTTAATTCTAGCTTTATTCCGATTCAATCCGTGGACAGTAGGATTTTAATTTTTTTTTCTTCTTTTTAATTTAGCATTTATTTATTCATTTTGAATATTATATACATTATTACATATACGTATTTTATATTATTATCTTAAAACCAACCTATCGTGTTTTAAATTATTTTACATATTATTAGTTTCATATTATTTTATACATGTATCTTCTTTTAAATCTATTTATGTATATAGATATATTTTAAATTTATCAATTAATATAATCTATTTTCTCTTAAGCCCATATTTCACCATGTGTTTTTTGTTTATTTCGAAAAGCCTTATATATTATTATCTTTATATATAAATTACTAATATTAAGTTTCATTTCACATATTATAGATTAACATGTTATTTGTACATTATTTGTTTTGATTTTTCTGTGTGTATAATAGTTATTGATAATCTATTGGCATTTAAATTTTTATGTTTACGCATCTTATCCTTGTATTGCATTTCAAACTTCAACATATTCATACCTTTTCCAAATATTTTACTACGTTAAAAATGAATATTGAGCCAATTTTAAGATTTCATATTTGAAAAGCAAGGCAATATTTGTGTGTTTAGAAGTACGGAAAATTACATCCTAATGTGCTGGGTGTTGATTTTTCGTTCAACTAAATAACCAAATACCCTTTTCATATGTTTTGAAAATCAAAGATGATCTGGGTATAAAGGTGTTATATCCTAACGTGCTGGGTATGATCCTTTTATTCTTCTGAAACGAGTTAATCTTGAAATTCAATTCAGATTTAATAATTTTTTTTGTCTACCTTAGATATTTTCAAGTTTTCGACATTAGGACAACATTCATCAATTTGGTACCAAATTTGGGCGTTGCAAGGGTGCTAACCCTTCCTTGCACGTAACCGACTCCCAAACCTATTTTCTCGAATTTCGTAGACCAAAATATTTTTATAGGTGACCCGATCACACCTAAAAAAAAAGATCGGTGACGACTCCCTATTTTTTTAAAAAAAGTCGATCCCCATTTTTCCAAACTCTTTAAAATAAAAAAAATAGTTTCGACAGTGTGAAATATTCTGGCTATACTATTGTTGAGGATTGATCAAAAGAACTTGCTTTATATTTGATTAATTTTCTCAGGTACCATGTCATCATCATGATCAAAACGATCCACAGCCGCCCCAAGTAAGAAAAGAAAGGGGCCCGGATCATCCACAGCAAGTGTTTCTTCCGAGCTACGACACCAATTTCTTCAATTTTCTCAAGCAACTCAAGAAGAGCGTTACAAGATAATCCGGGATAGACCCCTTGGCATCGGTAGGTGCATCGATTGGAACGCACTGGAACAAATAGGCTCGCAAGCGATGTTCGAGCCCTCATCTCAACTGACCCGTAGGAGCAGTTTTTCTCAATCATCAAGCCCACATACCTGGAGCTCACACTAGAGTTCTGCACAACTTTCACATTGCAGATAGTGATGGCACAGTTCGACGACCCGGGTATCATCCAGTTCCTTTTAGGGGTCACGGTACATTGATTGAGTGTACCGCAATTCAGCTCGGCACTGGGACTTTATACACCGGAATTTATAGAAGCAAACCCACTCTCCGAGTTAAACCGACAACTCCACTGCACTCCCCTTACCTGCTGGCGCAACTTAGCACCCACCACGAATGTATACGACTCTAGTCGCTCAAAGGCGACAGCACTTGGCCCACCCTTATGGTATATTCACGCTATTCCAACTCACACCATCACAGGACGACGTGAAAGCACCGGCATAGTCAACAAGCACTATGTCTACTACTTATCGTGCATGTCAGAAGGGCATGTCTTCGACCTATCATACTTCATTGCCTATGCCATTCAGCACCAAACGGAGCCGCATAGGAAGGGAATCTTATCGATGGGGCCATACATTACACGATTAGCTCGGCATTTCAACCTCCTCGACACTGAAGCTCAGACCACCTCCCTCACACTGATCGGTAACATGGTACCTCAGGGCATCCAGGCGATGCTACACATGAGGATGATTAAACATCGTCAAGGGACCGACCCCCTCAATACCGATTAGTGACCGCCATAGACTAGGGGGAACCTGGGGACATTACTGATGATGTCCCACCACCATCACAAGAGGCACCTATTCCAAGCCAGCGACCATTCCATGCGGCAACCTCACTGGCAGATATCTCTGCACGACTCGACCAGTTTCGAGCAATATTTCGTCGACAACGCTCGATGCTTTGATGGGATAGAGGCTACCCTTCAACAGATATGTCAGCACCTCCATATCTCATCAACAGAACCACTGTAGGACCCGGTCGATGATGAGGACCTTTGAGTCTTTTTATCTAGATTTTTTATTATTTTTTTTAAGTTTTTCTTTTTCTTTATTTTCTCATTATTTTAATTTCAATTTGTCTTAAGTTTGAACATTTTCATCATACATTGACAACTTTTATCATGATTATCACCAACATCTAACCTTCGAGTATTCCTAACATTTATTTAGTTACGCCCCAAAAGATTTCTGACTGATGACTTAGCAGTTTCAAAAACATCACTAGGAGCAATTCACTACTACACAAGTCATTAGACAACACGACCTCTACCATCTCCAAGGAAATCATCCATTAATTCAGGGAGTGTCACTTTCTCCCCTCTCTTTTGATTTTGCATATTAACTATCATTATCTATCTTTGTACATTGAGGGCAATGTACATCTTAAGTATGGGGGGTAAAAGTGTCTAACTTTTTGCATGATTCTCAAATCCCTGAATTTAGTCTTGTTTTTAAGTAAATTTTTCATATTACTAATTAAGATGAAATTTCTAATGATTTATGATTTTTATTGATATGTTTTAGAGTAAGTCATTGATAATTGTGCATTGATGATTAAATTTGAAGGATACTAGAGAATCAAGCATAATAAGTCTAATTTTCAAAATTAAAATTTTAGGTTGTTAACCTGAATTTGAATGTTGTCTTGAAAATTTGAAATTTACGAGGTTGATGTCAAAAACACCCATAATTTTTGTGAGATTTTGAGCCATAGAGAGCATACATTCTTTTTCATGCTCACTTTATTGATTATGAGTGTGTCAACATTGAGCTGTTATTCTAGAACTTGCCTAGTTTATACATGTTGATACCACACTTTTGATTTGATAATACGGGAATGATAAAGGCACCTAGGTTTTTAACCCACTCACTTCACTAAAAAGCCTACCTTCACAATTAACCCCTAGTGAACCCCGTTGATCCTAACAACCCTTTTCATTGACTCACCTACTATTAACCTAAAACCCTTTGTATTTGTTATCACCATTCCTTTTTGACTACCCTATTATCGAGATTTGATTTGATTAGCTATCTAATTATATTATTTCAGTAGGTAAATTTAGCTTTTATTACTTAGTTTGTTCTAATTAGAAAAAATTCAGTATTAGTAGTACGACAGTGAGCTTATACAATCAAGTTTATTTTCAAAAGAAAAAGCTCGTATTAGTAGGTTTATTATTATTTTCAGATGATGTAATTACTATCTCAGTAATTTTTAGGTAGGTACTTGACAATTCAATCTCGATTCTAACCTTCTAATTTCAGCCTTTATCCACACCTCTAACCCTATCCACGTTACAACCCTAACAAAGACCTTTTGATCTGTTTATCATCTCATTTTACAATGGTGGAGATTTGATTTTCAGGCAAGCCTATGGGATTAACTTTTCATGTTCAACTTAATGAATGCTTAATTTTGATCCTTAAACACTTTGAGTGATTTGAGTGAACCTTTTGTGAGGATGTCAATCCTTGTAGGTTTTGAATTAAAGGTAATTATTTAGATGAAGGGAAACACCTATGTTTTCGTGCTACAAATGTATGACTTATCTTGTTTGAATCTTTAGGACTCTTTGAATTAAATTATCCATGTATAAATTATCTATGAATTAGGATAAGGCATTGTTGATAAAAGTTATGAATCATGGAAAGTTCGTTTTAATTGTAAGCTGAGAATTTTGCTTGAGGACAAGCAAAAGCTTAAGTGTGGGGGTATTTGATAAACCGTAATTATAACATATTTTAATCCCACATTTAGTATGCTTTTGGATGATTTATCCCTTGATTTATGTAAAAAGGTGCTCTTAATCCTTTCTTTTCATGTCTTATATCCAAGAAAGCACCCGAGGATGAAAAGAACATAAAACGGGCCCAAACAGAGTAAATGGGCCATATCACGAAATCGACATGGCATGGCCCAAAAATCACACGGTCGTGCCTCATCAATTATCTAGAACACGGCCTATTCCTGACTTGCACGGCCGTGTCTCATTAAAGAAGTCCAAACACGGCCTGAAGACTAGTAACACGGCGTCTGATATGGCCGTGTCCCTGTCGTGGCATAGAGCAATTTCATTCGAATTTGGATACTTTGGGGCAAAGAAACCTATTTTGAAAGCCTATATAAACCCCCTAAGTACCACACTTGAGGGGGCATCCAGCTAGGCCAAGGAGACAAGCCGAAAAGGCCAGAATTGTGGGAATCACTCGAAAATAGCCAGTTGATCCATCTCAAGAAGCCGGAGTTCTACTCAAGACGACGAATTTCTCCTTCAATTCCTTCAGGGAGTTTTAGGGATTTCTTATGTTTTGTTTTATCTTTTCTCTTAAGATACTTTATTTTAGAGTCACGAACTAAACCCTTCAGATACCCGAAGGGGATGAAACCTATGATGGATATTGTTATTATTTTCTGAATTACATGATAAATACTTAGTTTGTTCTTAATTATGCATGCTTAATCTAAACTTGATGTGCTTAGGTGGAGGAGGAATATACCTGCCTAAGAGTAGATCTAGCATAATTAAACGAAGTTGATCGCACGCCTAGAGATAGGGTGACGAGATTTTGCTGGATTAGGGTGAAACCTAATATGGGAGTCCATAGATCGATTTACTGCTATTCTAGGGGGTTATTATAAAAGAACGAGAGTTCCACTAATTAACCTAGGGTTAGACGTTATTCGCCTCGAGAGAAGGTTTAATATACGTTAAGGAGTCTTATGGATCAAACTAAGCAAATAAATTATATAGTCCAGGGCTTAATAACGAGTGAAGTCTAGGTGGATTCTTCCTGAGGGTATCGTCTTGATCAACTGAGTTTTCCTAAAGTTATTTTCCCAATTCGTTCTTTTTGTCTTTGTGTCTTTAGCTTAGCAGTTCATTAAATTTAGATTAGATAACAACTTCATTTATTTTAGGCTAAATAATAAAAAGAAAGTTAGTATTAGTACTTTTAGTTCCTGTGGGTTCGACAATCCGGTATTGCCTAAGCTATACTACTGTTCAATAGGTACACTTACCTTTAATCGTTGTCAGAGTTAGTTTTTAGATTCGATCATTCTTTTATAAATTTTAAAGCTCTATTTCAGCGATCAGTAAGCTTAGTTGAGGGTTTGAAACACTTAAAATCACAATGGAATTCGATTTGCCCTAAAATTAGAATTTGGCGAGTTAGGGCCACACGCCTTTATGCTCCAGCCGTGTGGAGCAATCCAAGCCGTGTGGGGATCCAAACGCCCGTGTGAGGGGTGGCACATAGCCGTGTGACAGAGGCATACTCCCGTGTGGCGCAGGGACACGGCCGTTTGAACAAGCCGTGTAACTCACTATCCAATTTCCTTAATATTAAGTGTAGGGCAGACACGGCCGTTTGAAGGTGTCACACGCCCATGTGGCCATCACACACGACTGTGTGTCCCATAACACACGCCCGTGTGGAATCCCTAGGCCTAAACTCACACGCCCGTGTGCTTAGAAGACACGACCGTGTGGATTTCGACATAAATTCCCAAATCGGCCACACGCCTGTGTGGCCAGGCCGTGTGGCACCCAAAATCAGTCGGAAACCCTAATTCACAAATCCACACGACCGTGTGCCTCGACACACACCCGTGTGGCTGTCATGGAGGCTACGAAACCACCCCAATTCAGCCCCGAAAACACCGTTTTGGCCACCGCAACAATCCCTAACCTTTACCCTATCAACATATATTAGAAAACAACGATGTCCCTTCACTTCTATCGGATAAAAACTCTAAAACGAAGGGGTAATGCATAACTACGAAAAGCCGAAGGAAAATGATTCTTAAAACAAGATAGCAATTGATTTAAAAACAGAAAGTAGTAACCAGATTCGAATCCCACACCTGATTTGATGATGAAGAGAACGGCAGAGAAGCGACAATCCTCAAACTGCAGTTAAAAACGTTTGAGCAATAAGAAAAAAACAAAAGAAAGAAGAATAGAGAGGAGAAGAGAGAAAAAACGTCCAAATAGAAAATTAAAATAATAATAATTTTTAACATAAAAAATAAAAATAATTATTATAATAAAATAATATCTAAATGAAAAAAAAATGCACAAAATATCTCCCTAGCTCACGCAAGGATTTGAACATAGGACTTCAAGCCGATCCTTGTCACTAAATTGCACAACTCACTACATAGGACTTATCCACCGGACTAGCAAGTCGATTCTTGTCACTAAATTGCACAACTCACTACATATGTGCGACTCGTCACTGCCCCTGTAACACCCCGTACCCGAGACCTATGCTAGGACTGGACACGAGTCATTACCATGCTTGAACTCACTTAAACATACACTTACGGGCTGTAAAATTTTGTTCTGACTTAAAAACTTTTCTTTCTTAGTCTAATCATACACTTCATGTGCCTACGAGGCCTTAAGCACCTATCCAAAAACTTTCGAAACTTAATCGGAAACTCTTCTTTGAAGCAGATTTCACACGCCCATGTGACTTGGAACACGCTCGTGTACCCTTAGACATGCCCATGTCTTCAAACCTTGGGGAGTTACTGACTATATTCACACGGCCTTGACACGCCCGTGGGCCTAGACCGTGTGTTGATCCTTGGTATACTGACTTGATCACACGGTCTGGGGCACACGCCCATGTCCAAACCGTGTGTCCTAAACCACTCATACAAACGGCCGTGGCGTTTGACCGTGGCCTATCCTGACTTAAAACTACACGGCCTAGAAACATGCCCGTGTGTCTAACCGTATAGGTACTTAGAGGCTATTTACCAAGCCAATTGCCACCCTGAAATCAAGATCAAACTCATGCTCAATTCAATACATTTCATACCTCATCACATGACTACACATAGCATCGATATTACTCTTGAATTAAAGACATTTAATCATAAAAGAAATAAAGTCTTTATCTATGGCTATATAATGACAAAACATAAGCTCTCTTAGGCCAACACAATTTGGCTACATCAACAATGACTTAATCAACCTTAAGTACTAGCCCTATACATGCCATAACTCATGGGAACTTTATACCTCATACCGAGTGTCTGCCTGATAGTGTGAAAATATCTCCGGCGGTCTCTAACCCGAGCTAGCTAAATTAACCTATAAGAGATGAGAAAAATAAAAGGAGTAAGCAAAAATGCTTAGTAAGTTCATCTGCATATAGCGGATAAACACTGATATTCATTGAACATACATGACTGCAAGTTATCATGATAAGCTTTTCTCATGAACTCATGGTTACTTACTCAATCATCCTTAAGCTTACTCATTCTACCTCTTACCATATTCTTACCATGCCACAAGCCAAATGCTTGTTTAATTAGCATATATTCCCGCACTGATCATCACAAGATAATATAAAAACAACACATCAAGCATTTTCAATAAGTCACTCATACTACAAATCTCTCGGTGGTTACGCACTTAGCCCACCATTGAATCTCTTACAGGGTGGTATCGCACACAGCCCACCAATCATTTATACCCATGGTGATTTCGCACTTAGATCACCAATCATTTATAAGCGATGGTATCGCACACAGCCCATCGATTACTAATTTATCAGATGGTAACGCACACAGCCCACCGATAGTAATATAGTTGATGGTATCGCACACAGCCCATCAATTAATAATATATCAGGTGGTAACGCACACATTCTACCGATATTATACTTTCACAAATATTTATCCACATACATTTCTCTAATTCAACTGTTCATCCATGAACATCCTCACTCACTATCATTCTTGCTTAACTTTCTACGATTCACATTCACATTCACACAATGCATTAACAAATCTCTCTCATACACTAAGGAGTATTGATTACACTCATCCCACTAAGGTTCATCATACACTAAATTCATCTCAACTATTAAATAACACTATTAAGTCTCATATACATATTGTCACATTGACACCATACCCCTGATAGGGTTATACATGAATTATCATATCGATGCCGTGTCCCCGATAAGGTCTTATACGAAATATCACATCGTTGCCATGTCCTTAACATGGTCTTATACGAAATATCACATCGTTGTCATGTCCTTGACATGGTCTTATTTAATATCTCTCACCGAAGCCATATTCCAATATGGTCTTACACGAAACCTTAACTATCATCATTTCATACTATTTACGTTTCTTACCATTCTTAGGTTCAATTCTCTTAACAATTCGTCGACATGTATTTAATACATTCATTACGTAATTATACATTCTATACAACATTAGAATATTAAAATAACTCATATTTAATTACAACATTTGCACATGAACTTACCTCGATGACGAAAAGGCCGAAAAGGACTTTTTGCCCACATTTCTCTTTTCACCCGTTCTAGGTCTAAAACTCATTTTCTTTGATCTAAAACAATGGAATTTAGTGATTTAATCACTTATAAATCATAATATATCATAATCTACACTCTAGGCAAAAATGACTATTTTGCCCCTACACTTGGGCAAAATTACGATTTTGCCCCTAGACTCGGAAATAAATTTTTATCACATTTTCTTATTAAACAAGCCTAGCTGAACATTTAATCCTCTTACAACTATCCAGAATGCCCACTATTTCATGCCTTAATGAACAAATTACAACTTTTGCATTTTAGTCCCAAATAACACCTTTCACAAAAGTTGTTTCTCATCATCCTATCATTCATTTTCTTCCATAAGAATTCAGAAACCAGCATAAAATCTCTCATGGAAAGTCCCTAGACTCTCAACCATGTTACAAATTAGTCCCCCCATTAGCTAGCTTAAGCTTTGGGGACTTCAAAAGTACAAAAATTATTGACTAAAGCCATCAAAATCACTTACTTGAAGAGAAAATGAGTTGCTGAAATTTTCAAGCTTTCAAAGCCCTCCCATGGCTGATATTTTCGGTTGGAGAAGAAGAATAAAAGAAAAGATGATAACTTTTTACCTATTTCATCTTATTTTATTCATTTATTCGACAAAAGTCACCAACCCTTGTCAAATTTTCAATTCCTTGTCCCCTTGACCATCCATCTCTCTTAGGTAGGTGAAATTGCACTTTAAAGACCTCCAATTTATACTTCATGGCTATTTAATACCTTTAGCCTATAGAATGCAACTTTCGCACTTTATGCAATCTAGTCTTTTTTCACAATTTAGCTAGAAAATGCTAAAATTAAGGCACCAAAATTTTCATGCATCCTTATAAACATGTGATAACACATAACATAACATGAAAATAATTTTATCAAACCTCGAATTAGTGGTTCCAAGATCACTGTTCCAACTAGCCCCTAAATCGGGTTGTTATAGCCCCTATGCCCAAGACCCCATACCTCCAGGCCCAAAATTCGGGGCGTTACATTGATCTTAATGATCTTTCAACTTAATATGTAACTTTTAGCTGTTGGATCACGACCTAGAGTTATAGGGGTGATATATGAGGATGCATTGGGAGTAAAGTACACGGCATATTTAACAAATGATTCCAAAAGTGAAATCGTATCAGCAAGTGCCATTGGAAGCTCACAATTGTTGATGTTGAGCGGCATTGGGCCACGTTCTCAACTTGAGCCACTTGGTATCAAGTTGATGGACCAACCTATGGTTGGCCAAGGCATGGCCGACAATACATTGAATAGTCTTTTTATTCCATCCTCGAATCCCGTTGAGCTCTCACTCCTTTCAACTATGGGCATATCCCTTCTTCGTAACTATATTGAAGCCGGAAGTCGATTGAATTTGACTCCTTCTTTTGGGTGGATTTCCAAGTTTTTGCTCTCCATCTTGGACCAGGTTTTTACCTGCAATTTTATACCTCTTCATATGTGTTTTTTTGGGTAAACTATATTGTTGGTCATCTAACTTTTGTAAATTTTCTTTTTGGTCATCGAAAATATAAAATATAAAATATAGCACCGTCATTAGTTTTTTTGGGGGGGTTTAGTCACTTCAAGTTAGATAGTTTTCTTATTTTAATCACTTGTGTTAATTTAACTAATGATTTATTGTATACTCATTTTTGCCAACCATTTTACTTTTTGAAGAAATGAAAATATAAAATTTTTATAGGGAATTGTTGAGTTTTTACAAGATAAAATAATTTGTTTTTGAATTAATTTTATTTTTTTTCCTAGTAAAAAAGGAAACAGTTGGGCTTTTACATAAAAAAATCATTTTTCTCTTCAATTTATTTTATTTTCCCCTTTTTTAGAATTAATTCTAGATATTTTTCAAAAGGGAAAAACATGGGTTTTATAGGTAAAAATCTAGGTTTTTATGAAAGCAAATTGGTTTTTATAAGAGAAAACCTGAGTTTTATTTGAAAAAATTGAGTAGTTGAAGAACTTAATTCCTTATATATAATTTTTTTTCTTTTTTTTCTTTTTTGGAAAAAGTAAAATAATTTTAAAAGCAGAATGACAAAAATGAAAATTTACTAAGTTGAATTACTAAAGTAAGAGTAGTGTAACATAGACGTTAACTAAATTAAAAATAATATCTAGAGAAAGTATCAAAAGGAAAACTTACAAAAATGGGATGTAGTAATTACCATTTTCCTTTTTGGTTATGATCATACAATTCACTATAGTTTTTTAATAATGGCAATGGTTGTCGCATGCAAAGACCACTATTGGGTCCTTCTTCAATACAAGACTTAACGGTGGCATCATTCTTCAAAAAGTTGCTCGTCAACTCTCAACAAGCCACCTTGAGCTTCGTAGCACCGATCCAAACGACACCCCCAAGGTGAGGTTCAATTACTTTCAAGAACTAGAAGACTTGAGAAATTGTGTACAAGGCATGGAAACCATAATCAACGTTGTGAACTCCAAAGCCTTCTCGAAATTTCGTTACCGAACCATCTCGACTCAACAGCTTCTGAATGTGGTGGCAGCACTTCCCTTGAACCAGAGACCGAGACACTTTGATACTATTTCGTCTTTGGAACAATTCTGCAATGACACTGTGATGACATTTTGGCATCATCATGGAGGATGCCAAGTTGGGAAGGTTGTGGATGAAGATTACAAGGTCATTGGCGTGGTTGGCCTTAAGGTTATCGATGCTTCTACCTTTAGTTTCACACCTGGAACTAATCCTCAGGCTACTGTCATAATGCTTGGAAGGTATAAATACAAATTAATTTAAAATATAACGTAATGTAACTTAGTATGTTTATTCCATTTATTATAGTTTAACTTGAATTATTTTTTATATTAACTTTTGATGTAGAGCTATGGGAGTGCGAATTCAGAAGGATAGACTTTCTTTAAGAAGGAATTAAGATTCGTACCATTAGGGAACTCATCAAATGGATAGTTGTATGTTAACCTGTATGTCTAATAATTTAAAAGTTAATCATTTATGTGACGCCAATGATTTGAGTGAAAAATATTATGTTTTAAATATATTTATTAAATTTCCCATATAGTTATAATAGTAAAGTTAGTAGTTTATTATGTACGATATTTCAAGTTTAAATCACCTTTAATAAAATATAATTTAATCTATAAATTGCAAGGTATTTTAATAATTTTATAACTGATTTAATTACTGATTGACTCTTGATATCTGTAATACCCCGAAAGTTATTACAGTAAGAAAGTGAAATATTGCCCTTGATATAATAAAATAAAGAAATAAAGTGGCAAAAAGGGGAATTTTGAGTTGTTAACAAAATCTATTTGGGAAGTATATTATGATAAATTAATTCAAGAAAGAACTAAATTGCAAAAGTGAGAAAAGTTTTGTGGCTTGAGAGTAAATACTCAAAATTTGAGGGTTAAAGTGTAAATATGAAAAAGTTGAAGGACCAATAGTGCAAATATTTTAAGTGTGGAATGATCTAGAAACTAAGGAAAATGGATGAATTAGGACCAAATTGAATAAGTTGAAAAAAGTATGAGGCGTTAAATCAAAATTTTACCAAAATGAGTGATAAGTCAATGGAGGAATTTTGAAGAATCATAGGGGCAAAATGGTCATTTAGCAAGGAAGATAATTTTGAAGAGTAATGATGTTGTTGGTGATATTTTAGATTAATTAAATAAATAAATATTAGTTTATTAATATTTTGATTTGACTTTTATTATTATTTTATTTAGTATATAAGGAAGGAAAGATGAAGAATTCTTTCCATGCTATTAACGAGAGAAGAGAAAAGAAAGAAAGAAATTTTCTTTTCTTTACAATTTGGTCCTTTCACCAAAAATTCATCATTTTCACTTAGAACTCAAAAGAATTTCTATAGCTATCAAAAGAAAAAAATAATAAGGAGACTATGAGGAGCTAGAATATCAAGTTAGATTCAAGAAATAGAAGCTGGAGGAGAGAGAAAGTTAAGTTAAAGTTTGGTTTTAAGAGAATAAGGTATGGATGTTAAGGCTTTATGTTATTTTTAAGTTTAGTAGTGATAGAAAAGCATGATAATGGGCTGTTTTGAATGCCATGAATATTAATCTAGCATGAGTTTACATTAAAAATGGCTAATTTGCATGTTTTAGGCTCAGGGACTAAATTGAATAAAAGTAAAATTTTAAGGGTAATTTTATAAAAATGTCAAAAATGACCAAATTGCATGAAATGAATTGTTTTATTGTCTAAATTAATATATTGAAAGAAATTATTAACATCAAGTGGGTTTAGAGCTTCAATTTATTGTATAATGATATTATAAAGTGATTTTGTTAAATATTGATGTTAGGATCAAATTGTGAAAATGATTAAAATATTAGGGTTTGGTATTAAATTTATATTTTATTAAGGTCTGTATGATAGCCTAGAATATTTGGATAAATTATTAATTGAGAAAAAATTAGTTGATTTGATAGATTAACTAGTTAAGGGACTAAATTGTAAAAGTTGTAAAAAATAGGGTAATTGTGTAAATTTAAAAAATTTGAAGGGTATAAATTGTGAAATAAATTGGAACTGAAATATATACTAATGAATGAGTAATTTTTATATTTTAAATTAAGATTCCGTAGATACTTGTGAAAAAAAAGAAGAAGGAAAAATAGCGGAATAGTCCTTGAACTCCTGCAATTATTACAATTCAATTCAGGTAAGTTCGTATGATTTAAGTTTAATAATTATATTGAAATGATGAATGATATTATGTATTTAGTATATTGTTGAAAAATAGAATATTGTTCAATTATGAATTTGAAGTGAATATTCAGTCTAAACGGAACGCGGGATTGAGTACAATCGTTGAGTGGCAAAAGACAGCAAAGGAAGAATTGACAGAAAATTACCCAAGTAAACCGAGGTTCAGCATTTGTTGTGACCTTTCGTGTTTACTTTCTGTTTAGCTCTTACGAGCTTCTGTTTAACTCATATGAGTTTTCGTTCAACCCTAATGGGTTTCTGTTCAGCTCTATTGAGCTTCTGTTTAAACCTTATGGGTTTCTGTTTAGTCTTACGAGATTCCTTCAACCCTTATTGGTTTCTGTTCAGCCTTCAGGCTTCTGAAAACGATGTACTCATATCCGTAAGTCGTTCTTCGAATGGTAAGTTATCGGAAGTTGTCTTGGATGATATATGTATATGAAGAAACAGTAAAAGAATAATGTGTATCATAAAATATATATATCAATATCTTGATATGTACGTTGGTTCATGGAAATTATGTAAGTTGAGACGAATAATAAATTCAAGTGTGACATATTGAGATAATAAGGTTATTGATGTTGAAATTATATGAAATATGTTCAAGTACGCTAACAAATGTTGTTGTTTGATGCTTAGGCAAGTGTCAAACTACTGGTTGAATGGTAATATGTTTAATTATAAGATGCATTGAAATGGTAGGTGCTCAAATGAAAATATGTTTGTGCTCATGAAAGAGTGGTAAGGTTTAAGTTATGCAATTTCTTATGAAATAATTTATCATGTGATTAATTCGAAAAAGGTCTATGTTTAAATGCACTAGCTTGTAGCTATGGTTGAATGATATGCTTATAACTGGTGTGTTATGCATATGAAATGAGTGTGGAAAGTAAAGAAACACAAATGAAAATAAAGAAATTTTGGAAGAGTTAAAGTTGTTTAAAATCCTACTATGCTAAGAATAATATGCATAAGTGATACTATAGATTTATTCACATAGTGAGTTGTTAAATATAACTTCATGAGTATTGTGGTATTAATATTGGATTATTCTTGATATGTATAAATTTCATATTTGAAAAGAAGTATTATGATTAAAGTTTATATGAGCTTATTAAGCCTTTATTGCTTATGTATTTATTTTCCTTTACTTTTCATATTATCGGAAGCTCGATTGGGTTGGAAGTTTGTTGAAGTTGTATCACACTATCCATCGGTTCTATCGGTACTTTCAAATATTTTAATTTTGGTTATAATAACTTGTATAGGTATTTTGTTTAGTGATGGCTTATATGTAATTTGTTGAGTTTAGCCACTTATTTTGGCTTGTTTTGGATGTCTAATTATGGCTTGTTGATATGTGTAATGTTGATTGTAGATTGGCACAGAATTGGGTGAGAAATATGGCTTGTAAAATGGCATATTTTGGTCAATACGGGCAGAGACACGGACATTTGTCTCAACCGTGTGTGACACACGGCCAGGTGACACGGCCATGTGTCCCCTGTATCTTAAATTTGCACAAAACAGAATGCTCACACGGCCTAGCACATGGGCGTGTGACCCAAGTCAGCATACTCACACGGGCACAGACACAGATTGAGACACGGCCGTGTGTCCCTATTTCGAATGCCCACACAGCCTAAGACACGAGCGTGCCTCCAAACCGTGAGTCACATGGTTGTGTGACCCCCTGCAAGTGTTAAAAATTTTAAATGTTTTCAGAATTTTTTTTTTGAGTTTTCGACTTAGTCCCTATTTGTTTCTAATGCATAATTTGGGCCTCGAGGGCTCGTTTAAGGAACAATATGTATGATTTTGATTGGTTTCTGATATGAATGCTAGATGAAATGAAATGTCTGATAATTAATTTTTAAACTCCGGTATTACTCCGTAACCCTATTTCGGCGACGAATTCGAGTTAGGGGTACTGTTACAATATCAACTCATATAAGTTCAGATAAATGCATATACATATATGAATAATATTACAAAATAGTTGTATATGATGCTGGTTGAGTTTATTATCTAATACTAAACTAACTAAAACTGATATTACATATATCAAAAGTGAAAAAAGGTAAAAAGAATATGAAGATTTTAGAGAGCACTTTAACTCATCATTCACTATGATTTTTGTTGGTGGAGAATCTCTGCAAATCTACTGCTTTTTTCCTCTTCTCACCATAAAAGTAAAAGCCATGCATGGAATTTAATCTATCCAAAGGTTCTTTTAAAGGAGTCAAAAAGTATATCCACAGCATAACCCATTGGCATATGCCATTTTCATCCACGGTTTATTCTGTACCTTCCTCGTAAAATGCTTATAAAAGAAGTTTAAGCATCAGCTGCAGAAACCTAGCGGAGCTGTACCATAGTCCAAAACCAGAGGGAGCTGGAAGTAATAAGCAAACCAGTCTTAGGGCACCTCTCACTTAGGCAGGTAATGGTGCATATTATGGCATTTGTTCCCATGACTTGCCAAAGGAGAGTTGCCCTGTGACTGCTTCAGCTTAGCATCCTCATCGTCAGTGCCACGATGGTTTAACATGACATGAATGAGATGGATTTTTTTTTTTTTTTGTGCTGAAAAGGAAAAAAAAAAACTTAAAAGCATAATGGAGTTTTTTATACTAGGAATTGGATTGCATTTTCCTCCCTTTAATTGGTCTTTCTGTTAAAATTTTCATATATTTCTACGGTTAAAAATTAGTTCATACATATTAGCATGAAATACATATAGCACATCACATTTGCCTCGTTAGTCTTGCGTTAATTTTTAATAACAGAAATAAATAAATTTTAAAAAAAATCATATAATTAATGTACCTATTTTTAAATAAAAAAATTAAAATATAATATCACTCCTAATTTACTGTCCCATCATACTTTTATAAAAAAATAAGCCAATAAGACTCTAAATTAACCTAAAAGACTACCAGCTTCTAACACTCTAATCTATGGTCAATAAAAGAGGGGTTGAAAGGGCAAATGATGGACATCAAATGAAAATCTGAATGAATAAATCAAAGTAAATAACCGTGGCACCATGGGTCATTTACAGAGAAGAAACGGAGTAAACAACCACTGGTTTCAGACAGTATTTGTGGACAATTTACCACCGCGTTTACATTGGAAGGGTTTTATGGCATATATTTCAGAATCATGGTAGGATTGTTGACGCATTCATCCCACATAAAAAAGGTAAATACGATCGAGGATTTGGATTTATACTTTATGCATATTGTGTTGATGCAAACAAGGCGATTGAGCGATTACATTACTTGGGTTTAGTTTATACGGCTATAGAGCTGAAGTTAGAATGACAAGATCTGGAGTAAGAAATTCTTTTTGGAGAAAAGTCTGAGTGGAAGCCAAAATGGTTCGGGCAGGTAATGTTGAACTTGTAGAGAATGAGGCAACTAATAACTTATGCCCAGAGCTTTCGATTGATAAGAGTCCTTCGAGTAGTGAAAGGGTACACAAGACTAATAAAGGTGCAATAGTGCAAAACTTTAGTACATTGTTGACTACCTTTGATGGTGTGAAAAAGAAGTTGAGATCAATGGCAGAGATTGAAGATAAATTGAATATATTAGTTGAAAAAAAAAGAAGCAAAAGCCCAGAGGTAGAAAATCCAAAGTTAAGAGGGTGGCGAAGAAGTTGCAGTCACATGATGATCGTATTGTTAATGCTCCCTTACTGACTCTGACATATGGAATCGTAAGAAGATTATATTGAAAGAAGCGGAGGAGACTTTTTTCGATTTGCAAAGTTAGGTTGAATGCAGGCGACACAAGGTAGAGTTTGTGTTTCCTTTATAGATTGCGTTTGAATCCTTTCTTGAGGTAATTGTGTAGCTCCTTGGAATTCTAATGATGTTGGTCACATCAAATATGTTCTACCTTTATCGATTTTGAATGCAAAAATAATAAGAATTACCACGTTATTACCAACAGTCTTTGTCTTCTAAAAATCGAAAGAGAAAAAGAATAGATCAGAAGAAATCGACATCTACCTTTACAAAGAATTCGGCAACTCCTAGAAGATTTCGGCTTTTGAGAAGATCAAAAAGAGAAGATGATAGGAGGAAATCTATATAGATTCGGCTTTTAGTGAAGAGATCGGAAAAAGGGAATAGGAAGTATTCGGCTATGGAGATGAGAAGAAAGTTTAGAGTTTCAGCTTTTGAAGGGAAAGATGCTGAGAAGAATTGGGTGGTTTCGGCTTTGTAGAAGAAAACAGAAAAAGAATAATTGACTTTCGGCTTTTGCGTAGAAGTGAAAATGAGAGAATAGAAAAAGAAAATAGGATCCAAATGCCAGAACTGAAGAGTTATCCCCCTTATTTAATCAAAATTTTGGCAATTACCTCTCAAAAACCGAAAATGCCCCTTTTGATAACTTAAAATTGATCAACTAATAAGGGAAATTACGGCCGCCCCCATATTATAACAAAACCGATTTCTCCCCCTCCAAGAGATGAAAATTCGGCCACCACTGCTAATCAGTAAATAACTCCTAAATTTTCTCCCTTATCTCCAAGAGATGAAAATTCGGCCGTTAACTAATTTTATTAAAAAGAAAAAGCCAGTTGAACTACAAGAATTAAGTGAGATAGCATGATTCTTTTCTACCTTAACCCATGATCAAAAGTTTAACCTTTGTCATGAGTATGAACTGTTTTAAAATTTGCTCTAAGAAAAATTAATCATTAACCTTAAAAATAAAAAAGGAAAAGACAGTTGTACCTTTGTTATGTCCAGTAGTTTTCAGTTTGGAACCTAATTAGGGAAAGGCCCTAAATTGTCTATTGATCAATGTCAGATCAAGTGACCATTTATTCAACTAATTGTTCTCTGTTTCATCTCTTTTAGCAAAAAGTCCACACTTTTTCTTCGCTTAAACTTTAGTAGAGGTCCTAGATTGAATACTAAATATGTCTAGAAAATTGCAGTTCAATTTTAAAAAATAAATTATAAAAATCTTAAGAATATTAGCTTTGTTAAATAGTAAATGATATTTTTTTTAAACAATAAATATTAAATATATTCTAAATTGATTTTATTTTTTTAATAATACAGAAATTAAATTAATCTATTTAATAATAAAAAGATTAATTTAATCAAACCTCTATAATATAGCAACTTCTCGGATACATTCTAACTCTTTTATTTTT
The DNA here is from genome assembly GCA_025503065.1 of Gossypium bickii. Lineage (NCBI taxonomy): Eukaryota > Viridiplantae > Streptophyta > Magnoliopsida > Malvales > Malvaceae > Gossypium > Gossypium bickii. The sequence continues at coordinate 116,586,354 of CP106716.1, forward strand.
TCTCTAGGAGCCATTTCCTACTTGGGAATATAAAAGAGGAAATTCCCTTTTGGTCTATTGAACTCAACCAAAACATTATAATGACCATAAATAAAGCAAAAGAAAAAGGGGAAATAAAATTAAAAAGGGGTGTGAGGATGATATGTCTTCCCTTAAAAACTCTGCCTTTTTTTTACTCCGTCCTCTAACCTACCATGGACGGACTATATGTAAAGAGTAAAACATATATTCTCATACCCTTATATTGAACCTTTAAGAGGCCCCTAAGGTCAAAGAAGCAAAAAGAGGATATCCGATAGCATAACCCCTCCAACATATGCTATTCATGGATAGGGTTATTCCCTCTAATACACCATTGGAAATGCTTATAAAATCAGCTGTGATTTCAAGCAAAGATTGCAGTGCAAGAACTGGCATATACATGGTGATGGGAATTAGTGAATAAGCAAACCAGTATGGGAAGTAGTGAATAAGCAAACCAGTCAAAGGGCGCCTCTTACTTGGCAGGTAAGTACAGTATTTTGTGCTGTAATTAAGTATATTCAAGGGCTGGTTTCCCAACACTTGGTTTACACTGACTTGCCAAAGGAGAGTTGCCCTGTGACTGATTCAGCTTAATATCGTAAGATGATTACCCCCACACAGGTCATTTCAACAGGTATGTCTTTTCAATAGATTTGATGTAGTAGCATGATGAAAATTCTGGCATGGTGATTGGAAATTTAGCTGTAGCCTGTCCTAGAAGCAATGATATATATAAACCATGCAGCTAGCTCTTTAGATCTTAATCTTGGCCTGTTTTGCCTTGAATTATAGTTGAGATAGGAGCATAGTTTATTTCTTTGAGCATTGTGAAATGAGGGCTTGTTGCTTTTTGTAAAATGGCAAGAACTATAGCTAGATATGGAAAAAAAAAATTGTCAAAAAATTTTGTAACCTTAGCAAGGCTAAGAATTTAACAATAAGTCCTTTCAGAAAATGGTGGGTTCTTGGGCAGATATAGAACAGTATGGTTTGTTTTATGTATCCTCAATTTTTTTTTAAATTAATTTTCAGTTTGGTTAAATCACTATTAGGATTTAAGCTAAGCTAACTATTCTCGTATTCAAAACTTGAACTAGGTAATTATTTATATATTGAGGCTTGAAATTTTTTATCTAAGTTAGTCCCTGAACTTGACAATTATTCTCATATTGAGGCCTAAATTTGACAAATTTTTCCATATTAGGCTTGAACTTTAGGTGTTTTAACAAATATCAAAGGCTAACTTAGATAATAATAAAAATTTTAATTCCAATGTAGAAACAATTACTAAATTTAAGGCTTAACTTTAAAAAAAATTTAATCTCGAATATAAAAAATTACTAAATTCAATTCCAGTTCATACCCAAAAAATTATTTAACCTTTTACAGTTAACTCACAAGAATAATTCACTGACAATTAAGGATGTGCCTATGATCTTAACCTGCTAAATAGGTTTTAAGGTGAATATCTAATGCAATTGAACCAAAAGCTGGATTCATATCTTCTCAAACTTAGATATTGGTTTCCGAAAATGCCCTTCCTTGCCTTTGGATTTTCTTTATTGAACAAAGATTTGGTATAAAGCTGCTTTATTTAGTATATAAAATTGCATATTCTTTTGAGTTTTTCACTTTTAATCATTTACATTTATCTAAAGAAATGATGGATAATGCCAGTTATTGGGTCGACACAAACCCAACTATGTTAGGACCCTCCAGTATCTCTCAACACTCGGACAAAATTCGAACCATTAAAAATTTCGAAATAGTTGTGGATTGTCTTTCAATTGACACGAATATTATGGTTAATAGAAGATTACGTGGTTTTGCATACGCTGAAGTGCATTATTCTCTTATTTATGGATTGGGGAGGTATTACTGATAGTTCTAGATATTATCATAAAAAGAGCAAATATGATCCGAATCTATAATGAAATTTAAAAAACAAATTAAGAAATAGTTTATTTTGAATAGGTTTAATATATTATTTGATATTTGAGTATAATATTTTTCTCTAGTGATATTTATGTTATTTTTTTGTTTAATTATGATACTTGTATTTAACAAAATTAATATATTTTGACACCTAAAGGTAATGATGTTAATTTTTTTAGTATTTAATTTAGATTTTAGGGTTGATTTGAGTTAATGTTGTTATCTTCGGACACCAAAATATTTAGCTTTTGTCAAATGCAGATATCATATTAAAATTACTTGTCAAATTCAAATCCAAAACTATGCATTAAGTCTTTTGAATAAAATGGACATTATCTTAATAAATAAATGGACATAATTTTTTGAAAAGTTAGGATAAGGAGAGGTGAATTTTTTAATGGATATAGAATAATTATGATAATTATTTGAGGTGTGTCATTTCACCTAATTATATGAAATTAAAATTTAGTGACAAAAATATTATATTATGAGGCATAAGAGTTTGGATTTAATTTCAAACGATATTTTATAAATATATATATATTAAACAAAAAATGAGAGGGTTTGGGCAAAAAATATAGGCTTGAAAAATGAGTTTAAATAATAAAAATAAAAAAAACAAGGCTTGTTTCCTAAACAAATCGAGCCTTAGGTAAGATTTTTTTGGTTTGAGCCTAGCCCGAATTTGCCTTTTTTTTCAGTATTGTTTTGTTATTACTTTATGACATTTTGATGTTGTTTTGCTGTCATTTTGTTATTATTACTTAGATATTGTATAACTCTTATTTTATTATTAAATTTACTACTATTTTATAAACATTTGCTTGCTAAGTTGTAACTATCTTAATCTTATTCTCAATTTGTTAGAAAATATTTATTTTAACATTTTTAATATATTTGATGTATTTTATTTTTAGAATTTATTTTTATATAAAAATAATAATCTATATAGACCGAGTCAAACTTGAACGGCCGAATAAACCAGAACCAAAAATCAAATATTTACCCAATCCGATTATGATAAGTTGTAATTCACAATAAAACAAGAGAAATAATGAAGCACAACATATGTAACTATAAAGTCAATAATAAATTTCAGGATATCCGCTAACTTTGCTCGATGGTGATCACTACATTGAACATGTACCTGTTTTCTGCTTTTTGGTAAAATATACTTACAATGACCACACAGACACGAAATCTACAGATCAGAAGTGAGGATACGTGGCAACTCTCAAAACATTAAACCTATTTATAAAACAATAAAAAAATACTATAATAAGGGCTTTTCCATCAGTTTTTATCAGGTTTATTTATCTTCTCATTAGGTGTCAACTACAGTGAAAAGTATTACAACGCAATGAGTACATTTACGTCAACAATTTTACCAAAAATAAAGAAGCAAATGATAGTTTTACGTAAAGCGAAGTGTAATAAAGTTGGCAGAATTTCCAATATGGCTCCAAAATATTTTTCATGTCGATTATTACGTAAAATTACAGTAAATTTTATTTCTTCTGCTACATAATACACCAATCATTATGTACCTTGAAGTACAAGAAACTTATTAATCACAACATGAATTCACACAACGAAACAAATAAAAAAGAAAGCAGTCTTTTATTGCCGCTCAATCTCTGTTATTCTCTCTCATTCTCTCTCTTTTTCTCAAGGCCTCAATTTACCACTCTGCAATTCAATCTCACTTCTCCCTTTTCCATCACCCCTACATTCCCAAGCTTCACCATCGATATGGCAAATTCTTTGAAGAAAAAACTTTGATCATTAGCAAATGATTCAACAATCCATTTAGTCCTATAATCACCATACAGTGCTTGATCGGATCCGAACACACCTTTCCCTGCCAACAGTTGTTTGTAATAATTATTATCGAAAGTTGATGCCGTGGAGTCCAAGAACTGTCCTGCATTGCCATTTTTATTTGGTTTCGGGCATTTCTTCTTCAGTGTTTCTGCGAATTCAGGATTCATTGTAGGGTCGATTTCATGAACCGAGCTGAAATTATGGAGCCGAGCTTGGAATGAAGAACAGTGTGAGAATCCTAGGGTGTGACCTCCGGATAGGGCTACTAAGTCCTTGACCCCTAAACCTCGCTTGGTGAAGCTTTGAATGAGTGTTGAAACGTTGAAAGTTGGGGCTGGTAAGTTGATGGTTTCGGAAGCCTTGGAGATTCTGCCATCTTTTCTGCCTTTAAGTACGTTCCAAAAAGGCCCTCCTGACTGTAAGAAACGCAAAGAAATGTTCAGTTTTGTGCGTTTGTGTTGAGGGGAGGGGAGAGGTGTGGAGGCTAACTCTTTCTCAAGAAGTGTCATGCATCTAAAACTAAATGATACTTTAACGGGTCAGTATTATCTCCGAGTTAAATTGGGATTTTAATATCTCAACTCTGTAAAAAGCTGGAATGCTTTAAAAGACTACCTGAAGGGAGGGCGTATTCAAAAGACAAGAGTGACTAGTAGAATTAAACACCTACCAAAATGTGATCATTAATTGTATGGTTTGAACCCGCAACTCATAGGATATAGATCCCCTCAAGTGACTTATAAGTTGGGGATTCAAATCCTATCAATGATAAATTGTCACTATTTTATTGTGAGGCGATAATGCCCCACATACTGTTCAATCCAACAAGATGTTCTTATTTTGTGAATCTATCATCTCTTGAAGTAGATTGTCAAGGCACTCGAACCCTTTAGAGATTTGGGAGACAAAACTTCGGTTGGACCCATGAAAATAATGTCGACCCTTTGAGGGATTTGTCAACTTTAAACAATAACATTTCAAAACTTTACCAAAAAGAGTTAACTTCCCTTCAACATTTTGCAAGGTTAATTCTAGAAACTTCGTTTTAAAAGGGTTTTTCAATGTTTACCATTGCTACTACATCTCTTGCTGCAATGGCGACTATATCAGCACAAGAGACCGTCTTCGGACACGCCGATTCAAGCTTAGTTTTCGCGTCATCAATCACATAGAATGCTCGAAGAGAGATATTAGGAGGACCATCTTTCTCCGCTTGATTTTGCGGAATCGAGTCCAACAACACCGATGCATCGCATCCCTGTCACCACCCCAAGAAAAATCATTTCAACCTAAAAATGGCTACACATTTTGACACTAAAAAGACGTAAACAACAACATACGTACCCTTATGAAACAGTCATGAAAGAACATCCTAAGAATCCGAGCAGGAACTTTAGCATCATGCATGGAGGCATTCAATACAGTGTATCTTATAATTTTCTCAGCTTCAGGACATGTCCGATCATAATAATGAACATCTAATTCCGCCTGTGACCGTAGAACCGTCATCAGCCCAAGGAAAATAATCGAAAAAGAGAGTTTTCTCGGTGAAAAAACAGCCATTTTGGTTTATCAAAATTTAAAAGTAAATAAGGAATATAAGAACAGAAAAATGTGAAAACGATGAGGGTATGAAAAGATTCATGGGAGTATATATATAGTAGCCATCGCAACGTAAATGTTGAGCATATAATATACATATTCGCTATGCTTTTAAGTCACTCAAATTGTGAACAAAATTGTGGAAAATGGATGCGGTACTGGTGTTGGTGTACTTTTAGACCAAGTTTATATATTTCCACCAACTCTTTTAAGTATTCTTTTTATTTCACATACTAAGTTTTACATGTGTTTTTATATGATTTTTAAATTTAAATCATTGTTTCGAGTTTCATGTGGTATTATTATTATAAGCTCTGCGATTGTTGGGTTATATCTATCAGGTTGGTTAATGAAATGGATTAAAGCAGTACATAAGTTTTGTACTTTTTGAGTTTTTTGTTAAAATATGTTTTTAGTCCTTAGACTTTCATAGATTTTGAGATTTAGTCCCTATTATTTTTATTTTTTCAATTTAAAAATTCTAACCCAATCATTATTACCATGTTTTCGTTAAAACTTATCAGCTTAACATATTTATTTTTTATCTGTCAAATGCTTCTTTACATAAGAGAAGTGCCTAATCAACATGTCAAATTTATATTTTTTTAATGAGAAAATTTAATATTTTAATAATTTAACTGAGATTTTTAAATTAAAAAAGTAAAAAGACTTTATTTTTTAAAATTTAAGAATATAGACTAAATCTTAAATTTTGTCAAATTATAATCACTAACAACGTATTTTAACTTTGGGATGAGAGTTTGTTGTACTGTTTGGCTTCTACGAAAAATGAAATGGGAAAAAGGAATCCAGAAAGTTTGACCATAAAAAAAGTTGGGAAATTGATTGCTTTTGCCCTTAATGCAAGCCAAGTTAAGTATCATGTCATTGTTCTCCAAGATTCCAAAGAAAAATATGGAGGACTTGTTGTGAAAAAGTACTTATAAAATGGCCCATTAAAGATTTTGGGCTCCAAACTTAAACCCTAGTTTAGATGTGGGCTTTTAGCAAGTTGAAGATAAATTTAGGAAGGGTAAGTAACAAAAGCATTTTTATTGGCAATAGTTCTTGTAGAAAAGTGCAAAATCTTCACACTACCCTTTACATGTAACTCAATTAGGTTTATGGGTTCGTTTAATTATAAAAAGATTATGAACAGTTTAGGATCAAAAATATTACATTAAATATTTTTTATATGTTAATTATTTTTATTATTCAAAGAAATTTGTGAAATAGAAACTATAATAATTATGATTATTTTTAGATTTGTATTCACAAACATAATTTACAATATTGAAAATTGAAAACAAAGTTATTATAAGATTTTATATATTACTGGTAATAAAAATATAATAATTTTCTTAATTAAAATTAAATAAAAATACATTTAAATTAAAAATAAATTCAAGTTTATCTAAATTTTAAAAATAATTTTGTTCCCAGCTATTGAATTAAACAAATATTCTAGATTAACAATTTTTTTTAAATCATTATATATAATCTATACATATCATCCTACAATCGTCTTTAACTTCACTATTAGTTTGCCCCTAAATCGATGGTCGAGGATTTAATTTTCACCTTGAATATAGAGCAACTTTAAAATTCGTGGTCAACGTCTACTCTCTTAATAAATCTACAAACTACGGATGATTAATTACTAACCTTACTTCGATAAATACTTTAAGAAACAAAATAAAATTGCTATTAGTTTGGCCCTAAACTCTAAAGTCCATTTATTTGATTTGCTTTTGGAAGAGATCTATTTTGGGCCGATAATCCAGTTAGCTTGGAAAGAACGAGCTCGACCAATAATTGGGTTAGCAAGTATTTACGGCCTACCCATATGTGCATATTATAAACACATCCCAAATGAAAGACTTGTTAATAGGGTGGAATGTATTTCAAGATCTTATTATCGTGAGATTTTTTTTAAACTATTTGTTTAAAATAAAATGGAGAAAATAACACCAATTTACTGTTGATAATGTGAGGTAAGATTTGTAATAACAAACATGAATTTATCTTTTCATCAATTCAATTGGTTTCAACACTAAAAAAAGGAAAGAAACTATTTTTTAGAGAAAAACAACGAATTTGGTCATCTATTTAACAAGTTTCAAATTACCCGTACAATTTTATAGATTTTGACATGGCTTGATCAAACGGCTACAACCTCCTCGTTTTTATCTTTTACTCACAACTAGAGGTGATCATGGGCCGGGCCGATCCCAGACAAAATTTTAGGCCTGTTTTCTAGGCACCAAGCCTGACCCGGCCCGAAATATGGGCCTAAAAATTTGCCCAAGCCCAGCCCAAAAGAAAATTGATAAACCCGAGCCCGGCCCGGCCCATATTAATTTTTTTTTTAGCTTTTTTCATTAAATAAAAATTTTTAAAACAAATATTAAAATAAAAAAACAAATAAAAATATGTAAATTTAAAAAGTATATTTGATTAAAAATAAAATATATATTTAATATATAATTCGGGCCGGGGCCAAAAAAGTTTTACTCGAGGCCCGGCCTATTTTCTAAACGGGCCTCTTTTTTTGCCCAAACTCATATTTCGGGCCTATATTTTTACCCGAATCCTCTCATTTTTCGGGCAGGCTGTGGGGCCGAGCCGAGTAGCCCAACCCATGATTACCTCTACTCACAACCATTGATTTAAAAAAAAGTCCCATGGATCCTGCTATAATAAAATCTCATATTAGATGTTACATATTGCCGGACATGATGAAAGTTTAAGAAATTTATCATTCGAGAGTTTCACTCAATATGTAAACTCATTTTATTTAGAGTAGATCGATTTCTCTAGGAAAAATCTGTGAGGTCTCGTTTGCATAGAGCCAATAGATCTTTAAACAGGCTTGGTATTGTCTCTAGTGGGTTCACAATCACAAAATTGGAACATCTCTTCAGCTACTTAAACAAATAAATCATACGTGTTCCACACAACCTACTAGCTCAAATGGTAACATGTTCACTAACCCGTTGATCTAACAACACTTTACAGACTTGTCCGAAATACAAATTCGTTGTGAATTGGAAACCAAATTCTCCCTCTCTCACCAACCCTTCAATTTCTTCCAGTCTCTTATCTTTAACTCTAGCACACACTGAGTGAGTCTCAGGGTATAACACTGTAGAGTATATAGAGCAATGATCATTTGATTGATTTTATTATAGCCTATACACAAATGGGTCCACTGCCCTCACTTTCATTTTCATCCTTCCTTTTTCCAACCTCCAATAATATCCTCACACACTCCTTCTTTAGTCTATAACACCAAAACCCTAAATCATACAAAACCAAACATGGAGACAAGTGGAATAGGGGGTATGTCCCATGGCCAGGCTGCTATTAACCCCACACACACACACACACAAAAAAAAAAACATCCCAATCTCTGTCTTCTCCCCTCCACCGCCCATTCTCACATTTTGATATTTCAAAACATGTACACACATGCATGAAAGAAACTGACACAGTCACCACCACCAAATAATACTACCCCCACCCAACAACAGATAAGAAAGAGAGAGAAAACAAAAAAAAAAAAAAAAAAAACCTTGTTTAATTATTACTATTATAAATTTTACAACATGTAGTACGATGATCGATGCATAAACTCATGATGTTTTGTCCAAATATTGCAGATAAAAATGTATGGTTTAATTAATTAAATTTATAGTATATGGGTAAACCTGATCTGATGCATATGCTGCTGCTGCTGGCATTGCCTCATCAACGGTCTAATCCCACTGAATAATTTTTATTTTATATTGTTCATACCCCCGCGAAATAGGACCACTTTGAATTTGAAATATAAATCAGTAAACTATGATTCAATAACAATATTGAAATTTAAGATAGGGTTTCAAAAGAGTTAGTGAAAATGTAGTCAGAACTCAGGAATATTGTGTAGTCGGAATCTGCCAAGTTTTGCGTAATAACTGAATCTCCCATGCATTTTATATTTTTTTATTCTCATCTGCCCCTACTCTACCCTACATATATATCTTCATTTTTTTTTCTAACGTTCAACTACATTGATCTGTAAATTATTTAAAGGAATCATAAATTTTAGTACATTAAAAATAAAGATTCAAAAAGAATTCAACCGTTAATAGAGATACAAGTCATCTACATGTTTGTGGATACAAAAAGGGGTGAATTTTTTTTTTGGGGTTGAAATTAAATTATAAACTTTTAAAGAGGTTAAAATATAATTTTTAATTTCACTAATTTTAAAGAGATTAAATAAATTTTTTTTTTTCATTTTTTTGAGGGACTGTTTATAAAAGGATTAAATTGCATGATTTGCGATTTGGGGGGAGACAAGATTATTACCTGCCCTTCCCCTTAAAATATCCCTGAGACATAGGTCATTATATGCGTTTAATCTTAGGAAAATAAATTTGAAAATAATACAATCGTTATGGATACAAATCATTTACATTATAAGCATAATGATAAGTGACGTCATGTGATATAATAATATTGAGATAATTATAAATGATTTGTATCAATAAGTGTTGGATGTAATAATAAAGTACATTAAAGTTTAAGTAGAGAATACGAAATCTAATCTTAAAAATAATGTTGTTGGGAGAAGCAATCAAAATCTTTATAATATAATTGTTATTAACCATAAAACCAACATAAATAATACGCTAAATATAACCTCAATCATCATCATAAACAACCCTAACGAATTATTGAAAACAACGTTCATCTCAATAAAATACATGTATTAGTTGTGATTAAAAAAAAGAAAAGACTTGTATTAATGTTACCATTTGACTTTTTCTTTTGTGTATATATATATAGCTACAATTAATTTGATTTGCATTTTGAATTTCCCGCTCACTGTTTAACACTTAATACATTTATTACATCCCTTTGAGAGTATTTAAATTTGTATATATTTATCTTGCGTGACGTTGGTAGATTTTTAAGTATTTAGTTTCAAGTTTTACAATATATAAATTTCTAGTTTCATGATATTTGTACGTTATATATGAGTTTTATTTGATTCTTTATTTGTTATACTTTATTTTAATTTAATCTTACATTATAATTACTCGAAAATATATTTGTAGTACTCGTAATTTTTTTACAATTTAAAATATTGTAAAGTATTTTAAAACATCTCGTGGTAGCATTGCTTGATTCATGAAGAATCCAACAACGAATAAAGAAATTACTTAGAATAGGAGCTTAGGGTTTGAACTTTGAAGAAGTTCATATTTTAATTATTTTTCTGTGTGTTCCTATGGTAATTCAAATTCACAAAAATCTAATTTATATTATGTAAAATATGCAAGGAGTAAGGCTTCCCTGCCCTATTAAATTTATTTTAGTGGTGGAGCCAAAGGGCAGTCAGGGGTCTCGGTCCCCTTAAAATGAAAATTTTTTTATTTATACCTTTTATAATTTATAAAATTTTAAATTAGTAACGGTAAAATTATACTTTGACCCCTAAAAATAATAAAAAATTTTGATTTAATATTTTAAAAATTATAAAGATTATATTAAAATTATGAAATTATATTTTTATTATCGTAAAAATATACAATTTAATTTCGATTCCCTTAAAATTTTTTTTTTTCTCCACCACTGATTCATTCCTCTCAATTGATGTGACACCTCTAATCAATTGGGGGTATGTTTCACAACTCGCTTTAATTTATTTTCGAAATTTGTCTTGGCATATTTATTTATTCTCTTGTATTGTATTTTTCATATTTATTGTATTTATTAAATTATTTTTGTTTTATAATTCAGATGATGGGAGAGAGCCGACCACACCATTACCGTTCTTGTTCTCTTTTCTGACCACTTTATAATTGTATATAACAAAAGTTCAATTATACTATAGTGATGAAAATTTCTTATAAATTTACATTTATATTAACAATTTCTTTTAAAAATAAATATCAAAACTATACAATATTGTATAAGAACTTTAATTTTATATAATTTTTTACATAAAATTTTAATTTGATTTTTTACAATAATACTATCGACATAGTACTATTTTATGTTTATATATTCTATACGCAAATAATTATAGTAATCCAATGTATAATGCTTTTGAAATTTTAATTAGCCCTACTCAAAATTTTTAAACTTTTAAATTCTTTAATTAGATTTTTTTTTGTAAAATCTAATTAATCCTTTTTAAAATTAAAAAAACTAATTAAACCCTTAATTTTTAAAAAAATTCTTATTAAATCTCTAAAATTTAAAAAATTAATTAAAACCCTTAATTTTAAAAAATTAAGTAGGTTCTTCAAACACAATGACACATTACATCACCATTCGTCATGTTTTACGTGATAAATGTTTACTGGTTAAATTTATACAACTAAGCTATGAAGCATCTATGAGAGAGTGCTATTTCAAGAAAAGTTAGACGGGGCCTTAGTTCCCTTTGGTTTCTTCAAAGTTCAAACACTAGTAAATGATATATATCGTGAAAAAAAATTGTAATTTAAATTTTAAAAGAATTATAATAATTTCATAATATTTTTTTTCCTAATTTTGACACGTATCAAAGATTACTTATTCATCACAAAAGTTTGCACTTTCAGCTTCTTCTTTTTAAATTTTTTTTTATATCACAGATTCTTTTAAATTGTTGTTTATGTTGTATAAAGTTAAAGCCAAAACTAAAGTTAAAGTAGCAAAATTTTAGATGCATGCATGCTTTAGTTTGGCCCTAAAAATAGCAAAATCAAACGTACGTAACATGAACTTTCTCATAAAATCCATGCACCACCAGCTTTTTACCACCTCGCTTTTTCCTTTTTCTTTTAGCTTTTTTTTTTTTTTTTGGTTTCATCTATCTCTTCTACAAGCTCAAGTTTCCATGAATGGGGAACCAAACTTAATAATAATTATAACGATTTTATTCATTACTTTAAAGTTATGTACAAATTTGTTTGTTAACAAAAAAAAAAACATTTCACTAAAATATGAGTTTATAAACTTGAATAAAAAAAATATTGATCGTTATTTACTTATAAGATTTTTTTATTGGATGTAGATTATGTCTTTATTAAAGTTACAAATAATTAATTAAACTAATTAATAATTCAAAGTAAAAATGCAATAATTGACCAATGGTTGTGCAACTCTTTTGGGCGGTCAACGGTCAAATGGTGCATTTTGAAACTAGAGAAATCACAAAAGTATATTTTAAGGAACCTTTGAATAGGCTTTTGGATTTTAACCCCATATATATAACATGTAACATGTTTAAATAACTAGTACATTCTTGAGTTTATTTCAATATTTGTGCCTTTGGCAGGGCAGGATAACAAATTTATTGAAACAAGAGTTTTATTATTATTATTATTATTATTATTATATAAATATAGATTTATGTTAGATTTCGTCCTTTCATCATTAAAAGTAAAAATCTAGCTTTCATGCATAGTATAATGCTAATTACTTCATTAATAAGTTACATATGAATAATATAGAACATAATGATTAGATATTCTAAGTACTAACAAACACATATTATTAAGAGAAAAACAAGGGATAATCTTAAATATTGATTTTATGTGACCCAAAATTACTACATATAAAAGCATCATTGTACTAAGCATATTCATCGAAACGTGACTCCAACTTTGAAGTACTTAAATTTTTTTTAAAACCCCAAAATGAATATATATTTTTTAATATTAGGTTTCAACTACATACAGAATGGAACCGAGTTAGATTTTTAATGGGAAGCAAAGTTTTTAATAATCAAAATTTAAAACTCGAAATCTTATTTAAATAATATCGAGTTTTTTTACTAATTAACCCGAAAAGATTTCGGAAAATACATTATTACAATTTATACATACAAAATATATATATATAAAAAAAAAGGGTCAAACAGCTATAGTTATCCACGTGTACAGTCCTACAAAGACCCCAACGAATAGCATCTCATCACGTGAATCACCCATGTGATATGTTCTCATTCACCACCATTCAAACACTAAACGGCACCGTTTAGTTCTAAAAGACGAGACTTTTGAAAATTGAAACCAGCAAAACAAAATTCGAAATCAGCTGCCGTTTCATGTACCAACGCCTCTAATATGCTGTTTCCGATCTCCGACACAATCCCTTCCCCTTCTTCTTCATACGCCAACACACACCGGAGTTTCATCTGCGGCAAATCTTTGTCGATCAATGCATCAATGTCTTCAAGCACACGACAATCAGCTCGAGGAAACCGACCAATCTTCGAACACAATGTGTTTATTAACTGAGACCCGACCATATTACTAAAACGTTCACGTCCAACAAATTTAACCCAAGGTTTCATATTGAAGAAAGGGTTTAAAATTTCAGTCAAAAGTTCATCGACTAGATGGAACAGTAATTTTCTATTGCATCGTAGGTTCAGTTGACTGGTTTTATTATTATTAGTGGTGAAATGTTCGAGGTAGTAAAAAATGGAAGGGTTAATAGGATGAGAAGGAGAAAACCAAGAAGCTAAGGACAGTGGGGTATGTTTATCTAACCCAGTACGTCTTAGTATTCTTGCAATGTACTCATGATATTCTGCTTCTTCACCGGTGGTGGTAGTAGTAACATTGTTACATCTGTCGCCGATGTTGTCGTGTCGGGAACTGTGTAAGTACGTCGCTTCTTGTTTGTTGTTGTACGTTTGGCTCGAACAACTAGATAACTGTGAGCTATTACTACGTTTTGGTCTTGTGGCATCTAAGACCTGTATAACGAATCCAAAAACAATAAGCTAATGATGATAAAGTTAAAAAGAAAATTGAAAGAAGTGATGATTTGATTTTGAATATACCTGTTTTTGAGGGATTTTAGTAGCTGGAGGTGAAGGGTCTTTTTTGACTGGAAAAAGGGAAGAGACTGTAATGTTGAGGAGATCATTTGATAATGGTGTTTTCTTACATTTCTTGTCTGGAATGTTAGCTCTGTTGGCTGTTGAAGGACGAACGAAGGGCTCTTCTTGCTTGTTTCGGATTATGTCCGATGTTCGTTGTGGCTTTTTCAGCTTTGTCACTTTCTTGCATTTGCTTGTGCTTCTCTGTGTCTGTTGGTCATCTTGTTCCTCTGCAACTGTCTGCAACTTGGGCTTTTGTAAAACCCTGATCGGCTGTGGCTGTATACTAATCTCTGATGGTTTTGGAGGTTGAGGGTTTTGATCTTTGGTTTTAGGTTCCAAGAACCTAAGCCTCGGAGAACACGAAGGTGTCGTCGAGTGCTTGCCATTGCCATTACTGGTCGAGTCCTCGGCTAGTTTACTCATCGCCTTTGAAATCTTCTTGTACTTGAATTGATTAACAAGCTCCTCTCTAGCTTGTTCCCTGTTCCGAACAGTATTAGTAATATCCATCCCAACTTTTCTTCCCACACTTTCTTTAACCTGTTTCATTATCTGCCGAGCATAATGACCCGGACTCTTATTCTCGTCTTCGCTTCTTTTCGAGAACCGAGTAACCATTACCTCTTCGGTCGTACTCATGTTCTCCTTATTAATCTGAAGCGAAAACCGATGGTGATAGTCCACATCCGACCTCCTAGCAGACGATAACCTCGGAGTTTCCGGTAACGACCGAGTACCCCTAAAATCACCACCGTCTACTGATCTCCTACGACCCTTTAAATGTGAAGAAGAAGACTTAGGTTGTGAAAAAGATGGTGAATGAGTTTCAGGTAAAAGGTCAAGACCCATTAGCCTAGCAACCAAAGTAGGTGTCTTGGTCCCTGGTGAGCTGCTAATCTCTGAAAATGTGTCATTATTTGAAGCTCCAACTTTTGACCTTATGTCCCCACTTGTTTTAATTTGAATTCCCATCTAGATTTTCATAAAAAAAAATCATCATTATCATCACTCACCTTTAAAAAAAACAAAAACAAAGGACTAGTTAGCAAACTTACAGGGATATTTAAACTTTCATCTTCTTTACTGGTTGATGTTGTTAAAGAAGCTGAAACTGAAGCTGAAACTGAAGTTGAACTTTCATCCTCTGATTCTAAACTATTCCTTGGTGCTTCAGTACCTGCATTTACATTGGAACTCGATAATGTACTGCAAAAAGAGGGGGAGAGAGAGAGAGAAGAGCGTATGAAAGAAAGAACCTTTAAGTGCAGTGGGGACGAAGTTACTATGGGGAGAAATAAAAGAGTGGGGTTGTTTAAAACAACCACAACTGCTACTGCTATTGCTGCTACTATTTGTTTGATGGTTTAAAGGGAACTGGAAATGATGGAAATCAAAGAACTGGAAGACAGCACTTATACAACCAGTGGGAGTGGTGGTGGTTTCAGCTTTCGCTGGTGGTGGTCTTTTGGTGGATGTTTTAGCTCCGGTAGCCCAATACGGCCAATCTCTTCCCATTTCTGATCAAAAAGAAAATGGGGATTTAATAAATGGATAGAAATGAGAGAGAGAGAGAGAGAAAGAAAGGAGAAAAGTGCAAAAGAGGTTTGTTAGTTTGAAAGTTGATGATGATGAGAAAAAAGGGTTATTATAAGATGGTGAAGGAGGAGCGAGAAAAGCGGATCCATGAAGCATGTTAAATAAATCAGTAGCAAGCAGCCCACATTTTTTTTTTTATAATTTCAGGGACTTCAGAAAGTACAACAAAAATATGGTTTGTGGGCGCGTGGCAATACGGATAACACCAAACAAACATCTCCATATTCTTACATGATTTTAAATTACTCCATAAAACTTCGAAATATTTCAATTGAATTTTTATATTATCATTATTCTTAAGATTAAATGTTCAATTTAGATATTTTAAATCATGTAAATCAAATAATACTCATCCCATACATGTTAAATAAAAGGTATGCGTTAATAAATTTTAAAAAAATATTATTTATTTTATTTAACACATTATATCTAAATTATTCATATAATAGATAGGTATTCGCAATCCGATTAACATGTATTACATAAACTTTGAGCTAATATTTAATATATATACTAATGGTTAAACTTAAAAAAAAAACCTTTATTAATATTCTAATTTTAAAAATTCAATTAGAACATTTTAAAATTCGAAATAAAATTTAAATTTTACTTTATAATCTAAATACGCTCAATACAAATTAATCATATAACATTAGTAAAAGTTATTTTTCTTTTTCTAAAAATTTATAACTATAAATACAAATCACATATTTAATCGCTAAAACTTAAATTAAAAAAAATGTTAGAATAAAAACTCAACCGTAGCGTTTGAGTACGGTGAAACTTTTAACATGGACCACATCATTTGCCAAATAAAAATTAAATATAAACAAATATTTTACGATAAATTACACCGAAGATCACAAAGTTTTAGTAAATTTTTATTTTGGTCATTCAACTTTAAAAAATTACAAAATAGTCATTAAATTATTTAAAAGTTTTTATTTAAGTCATCAAGCTACTAAAATCTCTGTTGTATGACTTTTTTTATTTGCACCATTTGCACTAATTGAAAGCTCTTATTCCCTTTCTCTTTTATAATTTTTTTTATGAAATATCATGAATTTGCTAACCAAAATCTAAACAATTTTTTTCTTCGATCTCTAAACTAACCATCAAATTAACCTGGACTTATCCACTATACCGATTGTCCCGATTGTCGAATCGACACTTGGAACTCGCTAATCAAACTTAAAAATAGCCCAATAACTTAAATAAAAACTTTTAAATAATTAAGTGACCATTTTGTAACATTTTAAAGTTGAATAACTAAAAAGTAAATTTACTAAAAATTTAATGATCTTGAATGTAATTTATCCAATATTTATCAATATTATATATCCAATTTCCATAGATATGAAAAGGGGGTAGACTAGGGTGAGTGTGGTCGTCTTTTTTCTGTTTTTATTGGGAAATGGAATTGGTAAAAAGATAAAAAAGTAGTGGGGAGTGGGGACTGAAGTCAGTGGGGAGGGTATAAAAATGTTGGAAAGGTATTGATGACGCACCCTTTTAATTTCACACCCATCTGTTGGACACATTTACAAATAGCTCTCACTCTCTCAAGCTCGATTTACAATGTGATTCCTCCCTTTGTAGTTTTAAATACGAGGTGGGTTTTTATATTTTATTTCCTAGGGTGGGGATCTGCAGGTGTAATTTGAACTTGTCTATGGATTGTGATAGCCATGACCGTATGGTCTCAGGTTATGTTTGTTATTATTATTATTATCCCTTTACCATTTCCCTTTTTCTATTCTGCTTGATATACCCAGGGTTAGATTAGAGCTTTATCTAACTCACATTACTTCTCTCAAACAATATTCTAAAAACTAAATCAGTTATATATTTTTTTATTAAATTTTAACCGATTCAATCCTTTTTCCGATTTTATGGTATAAGGTTTGATTCAGATAATCATGTTTCAAACGTAATGTTTACATTTAGAGAGAGTACAAGCTTCTACAACATCTAGATTACTACACAACATAAATTCCAACCCAATTACCACTCCGACAGCTAATGGATTTGAAATTCACACAAATCATTATCACTCTAGACCAACCGCTTGTTGTGATCATGAGCATTACTTTTGAAACAAATCCTAATAATAAAAAAAAAGAAGAGATTATTTACCTTCCTTTTAAACAAGTTATAATATACAACACCTAAAATAACATCATCATTATTAAGAAAAAGCAACAATGTCAGTTTTGTAACATATTCATCTGTAATGATCACTTGAACTGTGTTGTCTAAAGGTGAACATGAAATTTACCTTCCTTTAAACAAGGTATAATATGTATAACACCTAAAATAAACATCATTATTAAAAGAAAGCAACAATGTCAGTTTCGTAATACTAAGTTGTTAACATATTCATATGCAATGGTCACTTGAATTGTCTTGTCTAAAGATGGCTAAAATATGAAATTTCCTCATAAAAATAAATAATAAAAAAGTAAATATATGAAAACGTATTTTAATAAGGTGAATTTGCCTCAAAAAGAATTTTGAATATCTCTCCTCACTCTATAATAAAACCTCGTCACTATTCTAAATTCTAAATGATTTGGTCAGTCTCAGTTATCTAATACAATGATCTCATCATGGTGATTTGAGATCTTCTTTGATATCTTTGATTTTAACATATCAAAACACCAGAAGAGAGTTCTGCAAGAGAGTTTATTATGCTTTCACTGAAATGGAAGAGCACAGAAAAGGGCAGAAGAAAAAACAGCCATTTTCCATTTCAGAAAAGAGTAATAATAAATAAATTAATAAAACCAGCAAACAGCAAGAGGGTAAAGAAAAGGAAAATGAAAATCACCGTTACTTACAGTTAAAAGTGCAGCTTCCCGTGGAATATAGCAAATTCTCAATGGTAGAAGATGCTTCCAAGAGACAAATAATAATAAATGGCAAAAGTGATACTTCAGAGACCAGGGTTGACCCACACCCACTTTCCAAAAAAATTACCAATACAGTTCTAAAGTCTATGTACCAATGTACCACCATTGTTCTCCTACTCTTCTTCTCAAGTCTTTCGATGAATAAATTGGCCATTGATTTTCCTAACCTACCCACTTTGAGCAGAGTCCTCACAGTGAAATCACTAGCTACAGTCTTTCAATCAGTTTAGATCCATTTTAGATCATAAATACATTCAACAACCTTATTAGTACGTCTCATAGCTCTCATCTGATACCTACAAAGGTCTATTTAAGTGAAAGATTTTAATCGCAAAATCAGAATAGCCTGCATCCAAAGATACTACTAATATTTCAACATGTTCTTGTTCTTTAAGACTAGTTTTTAAAATATTCTGATGTTAACCCAGAACCTAATGCCAATCAAAATTCGGCTTAGATGACTTGTCACAACAACTATTAGTGTACAGCATATTAGTTAATGTTTCACAAGATCATACCAGTCCATGTTATGAAATTATTTTCTAAAACTTATGTTGAAGGATCAAAGCATCAAAACATTTACTATCCCTGGCCCCATAAACCAAACCTAATGCATAGGGACATAATTCTCATAAAAGATCAGCAGAAAGAATTCAAGGAAAGAAAATTTCCTAATAAAAATTCTCCAAATTATCGATGAAAGGAAACTGCAGCATACCAACATTTTACTGCTATCATCATTAGCACACTTTCAAAAATTCATTCGGTCGACAACATGATTACATGTTAACCAGAGCATTCAAATTTTGAACTTTTAAACAGTAGGTGCTTAAAAATTCTCGGTCATGTAAAATTGCCACAAGCAGTGGAGAAATGAGATGCGGGTTCGTATAACATGACGGCATGAAAAGGATGAATGTATAGATCAAGGCTCATGCGGTACAAACATATGTAATTGCAATCATCTAATGCAGCTGCAGACACAATGATGCTATGCGTGGTAGATTTCAATATCTAATGGAGGCCAATCAAAGAACCTCGAGCAGAAGTGGGGCTTAACTGTACGTTTCCAAATAATTTTATCAATTGGTACCTTGAAAAGAGTTGAGTAATGCCTAAACTACATGACACCTAAGTAAATAATAAGAGCAGTACATAAATGATTTAACAGACTGTTAAGAGCATGGTGTAGAATGTCTTGAGATACGAACAAGGAAAACCACAAGTATTGGCATATATTACATACAAGTTTGACACTAATAGATGAAAGATGATTCTTCCTTCTTTCTTATATTCTCACTAGCAAATAATAGGAATCTCTGCTCACTTTGATTAGCCCTTATTAGTTCTTTGCAAAAGCCAGAGGTTAAACATTTACCAAAAACCCCAACAGTAGTATCATCTCATGGCAGAAAGTTCACACAAGAGGTTTTCTTTTCTATTATTTTTTTGAAGATATGAGTTTCTAATTCTATATCTGTTTCTAAATAATTTCCTACTTGAAGACAATACTAATGACATGAAGTCAAATGCCACATTCATATCAACAAGCTATAAGCAATTGAAAGAATACAAGGTAAAGATCAAAAAAACAAAGGGGAAGAAAGACTGGTGATACCCCACAACATGAGAAAACACTGATTGTTGCCTTGATCCTTCAGCAAAGAAAAGAGAAAATTCAGAAAAATGCTTCTAAGTTCTAGCATCCACATCAAACCCAGCTCCTGTCCAACCAGGTGCTGCAGATCCTCTACTCTTGGGCACCGCACCAATCCCCTTTCCTCTTCCTTGAAAAGTGTTTTTCTTCTTTCCTTTTACTTCTCCATCATTAGTAGCAAGTTGATTCTGCCCATTCATAACTTGAACATTCCCACCATTGCCTTGATGAGGTACCCTTGTGGAAACAGTAGAGCCCGATTCTGTTGTTGGTGGAACTGAGGACACGCCTATGGTTGCAGCATGTTGTGTCAATCCAATTGCTTTCATGTCCTAAACATGATCCAAGTCAAACTTTCAACAATCTTTCTATTATTTAAGGCAGTGAATAAATAACCAAAGAAGAGATCAAATTGATCAAATCTCCAATTTTTGGTTCAACTAGTTGAACATGCTGATTCAACTATAACATTTTTAAAAGAATCATATAATTAATTTCAATTTTTTTTATCAAATGCTACTTTCAACAATTAATTTTTCATGATAAAAGGTAAATTTGTAATGCATGCTCAACTCATCAATCAAACGCTAGACCACTGTTTTCCTCACTTACCCCCCTGAAAACCAAGTCAAACGCACCACACCACCGAAAAAGAGTGGGAATGAATTCCACATCAGTTAACATGTAGAAGTTTTTTCAACACGTAGAAGCAGACAATTACTTAACTTCCCATTTTCAAAACCATTTTAGATTCTTCAATGCCCAAAAAGAGAGGGAATGAATTCCACATTAGCAGGAAGATAGGAGTAATGGAAAACCATCTCAACCCGGATCACCTTCGGACAAGATTGGCACAACTTGGGAAGGTAATCGAGTGGGAGTTAAAGGTGATAGATTTGGGTGAAAAAACCGGTCTAAATTGGTTAAAAAGCCCAAAGATATTTAAAGAAATTGTCATGCCTGATTTTTCCCTTTACTGATTCCAAGTATTTTACAGGTTCTCTCCAGTCCAATTTCCCCATTATAAGTATGATGTTGAGCTGCTGAACCGGCTGATCTTATCCCTTCTTTTTTATCACTGATTTACATGCATATACCACCAGTGCTTATGACAACATTCACAAGCCTGACAATATTAATGATATACAAAAAGTGTTTCAAAAGAATGAGCCCTTCAGTTAAGCACTCTGGCATTTTAGTTTGGCTTGTTGAACCAATTTCCATAGTTTAGTATATTAAACATAAACTCAGAAAGATCAGCTACTTAATATTTCTTCCTCTTTATCATGGGTGAGCAGTTTGAATTGATTAAAAAACAACTACCTAGAGGGAGCCAAACATTCACAAATAATCAGCAAGGCCTAAACCAGATCATCTGGAACAGTTCTCAAGAGTTTGTAGACATGTACAACAGACATAAATGTATTTTTTTTTTTTTTTTAACAAGACACCTTATTATCAATCCAGTTTATGACAGTGGCATTTACTGCAAAAAAAATGGATAGCAATAGAAAATCACAAGAACAAATTACACTAAAAGTGCACAATTTTACATCAGCTAATATGTCTATTCTAGTGAGCATTGTAAAACAGTTATCTTCTCCACATAGAGGACCGTTTGAGTATTGGATACTAGGAGAAATAGAAAGAAAGCTTACATGATCAGAAAAAGTGGATTTTTTACTTGGGTTCAGAGCTTCCAATCGCCTTTTCAACTCCTCAAGCCTAGCAAATTGAGAGTTACTGCTTTCTTGAACCTACTAACGAAAAGCATCATGTTATAACACAGCTGATTAATGCCTGCTTGTCCATCTATAGCAAAGAAGTATACCAGATTGTTCAAGTCCTCACATAGCTTCTGCTTAATTGCTTCCTCATCATGCAGAGCCTTTGACGCTGATTCCCAAGCCTGAAATTCATATAAAGGGAAAAAAACAGCTATCAAATTTAAGATAGGAGGCAATTTACTTTCCAATAAAATGGATTTTTTTTAATATAAAAAACGATTCAATAGCCTCTCACAGTCCAGTTTCGGCCTTAGTTAATTGAAATACAACCAGAATCAATCTCAATCTGCAACTTCACGCAGGAAGACTAATGTGCTATAGCTGCAAATTTCCTCTCTTCAGATAAAATTGTTTTACATAGATACACTGCCATTTGAACATTTCCATTTATATTTTGGTCCATCAGGCCCTAATCAACCTAGTATTATTGTCCGTTCAAAGCAAGCAAAAGTGTAAGGAAATAATGAGGACAGTACTTCGGTTAAGAAAATAAGAGATATAAAGGCCATGATTCAAGCTCAAATATACTTGACGGAGACAGAATTTGGCAAACCTTCCGTGCTTGTTCTTCCTTGTCCTTGGCAATGCGTATTCTCTCAGTTGACATTTCAATTTTCTTTCTCATATGCTCGAGGGCTGAAGATACGCACCACACATTATACAATGGAGGAGTAAGTCCAGAACAGAAAAATATACATAAATGAAGAAATATCCCATACAATGGCAAGTTCAAGCAAACCTGCTTTTTTCGGCCCAGCAGTGAGTTTCATCTCCATTGTAAGATTTGCTAGTTCTCTTTCAATATCATGAATTTTAGAATAATTTTCGGCTATATATCTGAAAGCATGCATATGTGATTAGACAAGACCCCACCAACAAATGCAATCATGAGAAACAAACTCAAAGAACATTAAAAAGACGAGAAATAATAACTATACAAGGCGTATACCTCTCTCAACCTTTTGTACAAGTGCTACACACAGGAAATTTAATTCTTAAATCCAAACAAAATTTTAACAACCAAATTGAAATGAGAAAAAGAACTACATTTTTGGCTTGATTAATTGAGCTAGTAAACAACGAACTGAAGTTTTTAATATTTAGTAAAAGCAACTCATGGAACTCAAAGGAAAAAAAATAAAAATGCCAGAGTTCATCACCAAGCTCAAATAGAATAGATTCCGGATTCAAATGGTAAGAACTTAATTAGAGCAACAAACATCAAAATCATTTGAGATTTAAGGTTCAAATCCCGTTTCAAGCAGTATCAAACTCTAACGAAAACTTCATGCGATGGCCCTAATCACATCCTATCTCTTTAGATCTGAATTACAGTGTAACGCTTTAAGCTAATTCTTCAACGCTATCGATTTCTCCTCTTTTTTTCTACATAAGGCCCACAGATTAGAAGAAGGCTTTCCTCATTACAACAGAACTAAATTCCAGCATTGAAACAGAATCAACTCAGGTGAGTTAAAGTTAAAAACAAAAGACGAAATAAGTAACAACATGAACATACTTCGTGAGTTGAAGCCGCTCCTCCTCGATTATCTGCCGCCACATATATAAACACAAATTCGGAATCACATTTTCGTCAAAGCAATCAAACGAAACTCATAAAAGAGAAAAAAGAAGAAAAGTAAACTGACCTTCTCAGTGTAGGCAATGACAGAAGGTTCCCTAGCGAGTCCATCGGGTCCGATCTCGGGCAAAAGCGTTGGATTCGAGGTCATATTTTCTTCTTCCTATTATTTTCTCTGTTGTTAGAAATTGAGATCGGAACTGGAAATCGAAATGCAAAACAGTCTTCTAATTTATCTGATCTGATTTTACACAAAAGAAGTGGACTTCTTTCATTTCTTGAAGCATTGCGTTTTTATTTTAACTTTTAAAAATCATTTTGGGTTTCATTTTCTTCAATTGACAGCAAAAGGAAACACGTGAGGGCTTATCGTTAATCGCCGCTATCCTCGTTCCCGATCGCGAGCGTTACCCGCGTTTTTTAATAATAATAATAATAATTTTATTATTAATATTATTATTTTCATACTTTTCTTTTCGATAAAATTTTAGCTTTAAATTTTAGTGTTAATATTTGATACATTGTAGTATATATTTTTTATTTTATAAATTAATTTAAAAATTGACATGTATCTTTATTTTTTAATATATATTTTTAATATTTTATTATATTTTTAACCTTTTTTGTGAAATTTAAAAATTTATTGACAATTTACTAAATATTCTTTACTAATGTAAGTATATATTAAATATAATAATTTTCAAGTTAATAAATATAATTTTATATTTAATAGAATGCTATGCATATAATTGTGTTTTTTTATTTATTTTTACTTATTTTCATGCAATTGTATGTTAAATATATTATTTTAATTTTAATTTTAATTTTAATTATAAAAGAGATTTTTTTTCTTTATTTAGCTACTCATATATTTTACTAGTGGATTTATTTTCTACTTAAATCATTCAATAATGATAATTGATCTATTTTAAATAAAAATAATTTAATAACTTCAAAAAAAAATTATACTATTTTTTAAGAAAAATATTTAGAAAACTTATTCCTTAATAATTAGTTAAAAAATTAATTGATGCGTATTTAAATATATTTTTAGTTTTGGAAGTTAAGAGTTTGAATTTTTTAAATTTTATAATTAAAAAAATAAAATAAATAAATTATTCGTGAATACTTTATGAATAATAATTTAATTATTTGATATTTTTGAAGAGTAATTAGATGTTTTAGTAAAAAAAAATATATAATAAATGTAGTAAAAAAAATTAAAAATTGGAAAAGAACATGTTAATTTTTTAGATTCCATTTAAAAAAGACGAATTTAATATGATAAAAAATAGTCACTTGTTTAATTGTTACATCAATCTTCTACAACACTTTTCGAGTAACCCAAAATTGGCTTGAAATCAGAGTGTAAAAAATTTGAACTAAAACAGCTTTAATGGCCAACAAAGTATACCAATCAGGATCTCCTTTCATTTCTATGATGCATTATATTTGGTCAAGGCATCAACAACTGCCTGTTTTGTTGGAAGTGCCGGAATTGCCCCTCTCCCCGTTACCGTCAACGCTCCGCAAGCATTTGCAAATGCCAAGACTTCTCTTAATCCCTTCTCATCCTGTCGGAAAAGATAAAAGTTTCATTTACATGTTAAACTATTGTATTAAAGATTAGGACAACGAGTTATGTAAGAACTAAGGGTACCTGAAATAGATTTAAATCGGAAGCTAGGCTGCTTAGTAAGCCGCCAACGAAAGCATCACCAGCACCCGTAGTGTCAACAGCTTTAACTTTAATCCCGGGAACCCTCCCCTTGAAAGCCTGTATATATAGGTCGATTGTTTATTTCCATGTAGTAAACTTAATAATTAGACAAGCTCGAGCTTACCTTGGTGTAATATCTACAACCAGCTGACCCCTCGGTTACGATCAAAAGCTTAAGATTAGGATGAAAAAGCTTGTTCATCACCACATTATCATCATAAGGGTCACCACCTTCGGTTAAGAATGTAATCTCGTCCTCGCTTACCTGCATTTTTCATGGATTAGCTGCAAATGAATCGAAGTAGCAAGACCCCATTTTATGAGTTTCGTATTCGAATTTGTACCTTGATAAGGTCTGCTTGTTCCCATATGCTCATTATGCCTTCCCGAGCAGCTTCTGCTGATGGCCACAGTGGCAATCTTAAATTCGGATCATAAGAGAGGATACTGCCAGATTTCTTGGCGATGTTCATTGCTGCAAGTTGAGCTGACTTGCATGGTTCTTCGATCAAACTAATTGAACCATAATGAAATATCTTCGCCTGTAATGAAAATATTATACAGAGATCAGAAAAAATCCAACCACTCTTTTGATTAACCAGAACAAAAATGAGAAATGCGGAAAAAACAAAAAACCTTGTTAATGAGGTTTATATCGAGCTCTGACTCATGGAGACGCATATCAGCACTTGGATGACGGAAAAACAAGAATTCCCGTTCACCATCAGCTCTGAGCGTAACAAATGCTAATGCCGTTCTTGCACTTTGATCAAATCGCATGCCGGTATTGTCCACGTAGTTTTCTTTTAAAATGTTAGCTAACATATGCCCAAATTCATCATCCCCTACCTGGTATCAAATTGCAAGGCATCATGTACATTGATATTCTCATGATCCAAATAAAAAGCACGAGATTGCAATTTGCAACAAAAAGCAAGTAGTGGAACTACAAAGAGACTTCTTATTCATATCATTCTAAGGTATCGTAAGTTAGTTCCGAACACAAAGATTAAAGCAATTCGATTTCAACGAATAAACATCATATGATTCCAGCGAATTATTCTAGTAACTGGTACAGAGTAAAAGCTAGATGTTCTGAATTTACCTTGCCTATGAAAGCCGATGATCCTCCTAATCTAGATACACAAACAGCCACATTAGCCGGAGCGCCACCGGGAGCCTTCTTGAAAGCAGGTGCTTCGGCCAAAGAAACCCCTCCGACTGTTGGTACAAAGTCGATCAAAAATTCACCAAAGCAAACAACTAGTGAGTCCGTATTTGCGGACTTCCTGTTCATATCACCGGGAAGATCTTTGCCACCACCTACAATTCGTAGTTTTATCGGTATCATAGATGTTTTTCTAACATGTTGCTCAAAGTGACAACTCCTAGCCCTAAGCCAATTTGTTCAGACATTGCCTAGTCCATTTCGAGTTACAAAATCAATGATTTTTCGAAACAAATTGAATAATTTGGCATTCAGATTCGCAATTCATCTATATTTAAAAGGTAATCCAACACAGATCCAGCACACAATTAGTGTTAAAACATAGCATGTAATTTAACCAACATGTAAGTATAAAAATAAAAAACCAAAATTTTCCAGACCAACCAGGATTCAAATCACTTAGAAAAACAATCAAACACCATCAGATCAAACAATTTCATTAGAAGTGAAGGAAACCCAAACTCTAAAGCAAGAATTATAAGATTACATGTTCATAACAGATGACAAATAAAGCAAAAAAAAAAAAAAAAAACTCTTGAACATGAAAGAAAAAATATTTATGAATTCAAAACACTATAAACAGCAAGGAACCAAATGATTTGAAACATGGTACGAGAATGATCTAGTTTCTCAAGCTAGAGATTGAACTTGAATTCCATAACCAAATAGATTATTATCATTTTTGAAAGCCAATTCTGAAACATGTTTCTATTAAGACTGAAGTTAGTAAATTTAATTAGCAGTTTAGCACATTACAATTAATAAAAAAAATTGTAATCTTTATGCAGAAAACCGACTCAAAACCCAGAAATGGCACAACATGTAAAGTTAAGCTCAAAGATGATATTTTTGAATCTCAAGAAAATGAAATATTAAAAAGATTTTAAAAAAATGAAAAAGAATCAAGAAAAAAGAGAGAGAGAGAAGAACCTGTAGTTAAATTCCCAGCCATTTTTCTTTTTTTGAGAATTACAGAGATTGAATTTGAAGGAGCAAAACAATGGCCGCTAAAGCCGGTACTGGTTTTCTTGTCCCTGTATTTGAAACTTGGAAGACGAAGAAGAAAGCAGAAACGTATAGAATAGGAGCGTGGCCGTCGCCAATCTTGAATTGGATTCTTCTTTAGAAGATAAGTTGACAAATTTATTAAGATCACCGTCACATGAATCACTTAATTTTAAAAAGGTTTAATCCTGACCCACACCCCTTCTACTCTTTGGATTTTGAAATTTAGTCCCTCTATTATTTGGTTAAAATATCTTCCTAGTTCTATATTTTTTATACATTTAGGATTTAGTCTCTCTACTTTTATTTTAAGAAACTTAGTCCATTTACTTTTTGGATTTAAAAATGCAAGTCCAATTATTAATACTGTTAAAATGTTTCTCTTAAATTCATTTCATTACAACATTTTTTTGTGTTAAAGGCTAGTAAGTGATTTTTTTTTTATTTCAACATGTCATACTAGCTATTTAATGGTAAAATTTTAACGACGATAAAAATTAAATTTGAATTTTGATATGTAAAAAATATAAGAATTAAATTCCTGAAAATAAAAGTATAACGATTAAATTTCCAATATACGAAGAGTATAAAGACTTGGAGCATATTTTATAAAGTACAAAATAAAACCTGCTTAGAGATTGAATAAGAGATCCTGTTAACTAAAAACTTGAGTAATGTGCTTTTATCACTCCACATCTGTTTAAATTTTAAATATATAAAGAATATTGGGACTTTGATCAAAACATGTCTCAAACTCCTATTATCGATCATAATTAAAAGTATCCTACAACCATCAATTAAAGTAGATAAAATCGTATCAGAGTAAACACATGTTTGAAATAAAGTTAGATAGTTGAGGGACTAAATGCTGAGAATTAAAATAGAGGATTAAAATTTAAGAATACGAAGAAAATAGGGACTCAGAACAAATTAAGCTATTTAAAAATTCAAATGAATTAAAAATATTTTAAAAATACAAAAATTGCCTTTTATTAAAGACCGATATATTAGATATTTGCTGTATTCGGACAAAAGCTTGGGTGTGTCCCATGTGGGGCCATAATTTTCAAGTGAAACAACGTAAGTACAACTATTAGATTCATTGAACGTGAATTTAATATCTCTTTTTCAGTCTTTTGGTAAATATTAATTTATTGTAACAAATAATTTTATACGTTAGTGGTCGATTTCAAAGGTCATAGTTGGGCTTTGTTGGAACCTCGCATACCTGAAATTTTGTTGGCAGGAGAGGCTCTAGCTTGGTTAAAAGCTTTCATTTTGATAAAGTTAGTTCAATCGAATTGCCTTTTGGTCGTAAATGTTTTGGTCAAGTTTACTATAGACTGAGGAATATTTTTTCTTGTCTTTTTTGGTTTCTACTCGACGGAAGACCAATCGGGCTGTTTACTAATGTTTGGAACTGCTTTGTTATATGTATATCATCAAGAGTGGGTCGATAATGATGCTACAATGTTGAATATTAATATTGATTCTAAAAGATCTAAGAGAAGTGTATTAAGTAAGCCTCATGATTTTAGTTTTAGTTGTTTGTCCTTTATGATTTTTGGTTTCTCTCTTCGATTTTTTCTCTATTTAATTGAATAGTTAGTTTAAGCTTAAAAAAAAAAAACCTTTTGATAAAAAATTAAGGGTATAATACATTTAATGTCACTAAACTATTAGTAAGTTTATGTTTTAGTCACTTAATTTTAAAAATTTAAGTCATTAGATTATTAAAATCGTTGTTGTATACCTTTCTTTGTTCACATCATCTACACCAATTGAAAACTCTCATTTCTTTTCTCTTCTACAACTTAGTTCTTTTTTTATAAAATAACTTTAAATATTATGAATCTCCGAACCAAAATCCAAACAGCTTTCGTCTTTGATCTCCAACATTGACTGTTAAATCGATTTGTATCTAAGATATGTTAAACTCATCGATGGGTATTGATCTACCATACAAATTGTCAAATCAAAGCTTAAAATTAACCAGTTGAACTTTTTTTATATATAAAATAAAACTTAACAACCCAGTTACTTAAAAACTTTTGAATAATTCAATGATTTAAATGAAAACTTTCGAATAATTGAATGATCAATTTATAATTTTTTGAAGTAAAACAAAACGTAAACTTACTAGAATGCAAAGAAAGGATTGTTTATTTGTTTTTCTATTACATTATGCTTTATACTTTTTAAATAAGTTATAATTTTGTTTTCAATAAAATTACTCCGATGGAGTTTATTCAAGATCTATTTCTTATGGTCTTTTTAATAGTGATTTCAATTCAATCGTTGTTAAAATATAACTTCAATTTGTTTAGTAACTTGATTAGAGGGTTGATTAAAGGTTGCTTGAAGTCCTTAATTGGTGTTTAAACTCAAATATTAAAGAGGGATCAGGTCATTTATCTAGTACTCAACCATCACCACTGGTCCACCTTCTTCGAATATGGTTTCATCCTTCCATAAATTCATCTTATTTTTGTTTCTTGTTTCATCTCAGCAATATCTACAACTTATTACTTTCATTCTTAATTTTCGAATTTTACTTAAAAGAGAAGTCATCTTTACCTCAAGCTACTTAGCAACCAAGAAAGATCGAATTCTTCAATTAAACCTATGTATCTCTCTTCTTTTTTCTCTAATTTTGTTTCTTGATTATTTTTCATTTTCTAATTCTAATTGCCTTCTTGTCGTTGGAATTTCACAAAATTATCTTACCTGCACAGTAAGAAAAGCTTCAAAAAGCTTTTCTGTTGAGCCGCTCTAAGTTGTTTGTTTAGATTCGTTATTGATCCTCGATTTTCTGCATTACTGATGATGGAATTTTTGTTTCCTAAAAGAAGAAGTATTCAATAAATTTTGGATAGTTCAAGATAAATAATTGCAAACCTACAAACACTTTAATTGAGTTTGGCTTGAATCTAAGTAAAGTTGGAAGAGGGAAAAAGTGGAAAATACACCTTAGGAGCAAATTGCAGGCAATTTGATGTATACAACTGCTACAATATCAAACGTTAAGTATTTTGTAAGTGTCATAAGCAAATATATGGAGAGTCCAGCTGGACTACACCTGCTAATTGTCAAGAGAATCCTTTGTTACTTGCCAAAGACTAAAAATTTTGAATTGTTTTACAAAATGGGTTATACATCACCCACCAAAGTCCATGAGCAATAGCTTTAATCACTCTAGGCGATAATAGGGCAACCCCATTAACACCTCCACTTTTCCCCAATTATCATCTTCTCCACATGCCGTTATCTCTCCTTTATGAACATTCATTATTGACATTCGTAAAATCAGCTTACCATTTCTTCAAATGATTAATTGTAAAAGAAATTATTATTTGACATAATATCGTTAAGTTATTTCAAATTATTTCATTCTTTGCCCACTAGATAAAAAAAAAGTAATTATGACAATATATAATGATAGCAAAAGATATCTATAATTGAAAAATATTAAATAAAGATATTAAGTTTGGAAAAGTAATATATATGTATACATATGTGAATTTAAATGGATTTAGATTAACTATTTACAAATATAGTTAAGTTTAGATAACATTTGAGATTTATGGCTTAAATTGGACTTGGGCAATTATGTATGGTATTGATATTATACATAAGCTCGACCTAAACTTCATCCTTGGTCTAAAGTTGCCTAGAGTCTATTTGGAAAAGAGAAACCTTTATAGATAATGAAGTAGCACTAGTAAGACAATGGAAAGCCTTGTCAAGATGTGATTTGATAATAGCATGTATACTTAATAATAAAATTATGGAGACCTGAATGTGAACAAAGCGACCTCCAAGTAAGGGGTGAAACTAGAAAAAAAATTTTAGGGGTTCGAAATTAAATTGTAATTTTTACGATAGTAAAAATATAATTTCATAATTTTAATAGTCTGTATCATTATAATTTTTAAATGATTAAATTAATTTATTTGTCATTTTTAGTAGAGCCAAAAATGTAAATTTATTTTTACTAATTTAAAATTTTAAAATGATTAAATAGAAAATTTTCTATTTTAGAAAAGTCGCGTCATTGTCAGCCACTGCTCCAAATGAGTTCTAATGGGACTCAATGGAAGTTTACTCAAGTATAACAAGTAAATTTTAATATAAAGTTTTTATTAAATATAAATATCAAATTAAAGTGAATGGTTTTGTTAATATTAACATTTAATAACGATGATAATAGAATAATTGGAGGAACTTTATTTTCTGAACGTTGTATTGTTGATGTCACAGTGTCGCACATGCAATTGATGCATACCCACATTCCATACAAAATCTCGTGTTCCCTTTATTTCCTAACGTAATTAAATATACACAATGCCATCTTCTTTTTTGACAAGTAAATCATACCACGATACCTTATATCGTGAAGATTCCAGTTCGGCTTTTCTTTTCTTTTCTTAAAATTCATTAATTTAACTTAAATGTTGGAATATCATATATTATTTTTTCTAGAAAATAAAATTATAATAGACAATTATTTTTTTACAAAACATTCCACTATAAAAATATTTGTTCTCGTTGTCGGTTTAATTGCACAAAGGAAGCTTATATGGTCGATAATTTAATATAATAATAACTTCAATTTTTAATATTTATATATCACATTCATTTAATCTTAATTTTAGAAAATTACTACGTGTACAATTTGATATTTTCTCAAATTTTGATTTTCTTTAAAAATAAAAAGTGAAAAGTTAGAGGAATATATTCATTTATTTCATTTTGCAGGAGTAGAGCAACGTATTTATGGTAAAAGTGAGGGCAAAGGAATTAGCTTAAACCAAACCCCAAGGCTAGATCTAAGAATTTGAATATTTATATAAACTAAGGTCAAGGATGGAGAGTAGTACGTTCCCTTACATATGGACATGAAATTGGTAAATATATTTTTTATATCTGAATGGAAAAAGATTGACGGTCCATATATTTAGAGCTATTATTAATTATTGACGAAGTTATAAACGTTAATCAATTTATAAACCATCACATGGAAGTAAGTGGGAAGACATTGATGGCAGAAGTGAAATGAGACAGGTTTTAGGATGTGCAGAAGATAAAGCATTGTCCAACGTACACGTGGCAGTGCTACAGGCAGTAGCAGTGGCAATTCGTTTGTTTCTTTCCTAAATTAATTTATAGCCAAAGAAAGTAAAAGAAGCAGCTGCTTACTCTCTCAAACTCACTCTCAAAGATCCCTCTTCCTATTTTCTCTCCTCTCCTTTGCTCTCTTCTGCTCCACTCAATGTATAAATAAAAACCCAAACTCAAAATATCAAAAACCCCATTTTTCCTCCATTGATTCATCCATCTTTGAAGGAAAAAAAGAAAAAAGAAAAAAAGAGAGAGCTTTTGAAGTAACATATATCCATGGCTTCTTGTTGCAATTCTTTGAGACTTGAAGGTTTCTTCTCTTCTGCTTTTAAATCATCTAAACGATCATCCAATGCCATTCCCATCCCTTCCTCTTCTTTTTCTCATCTCTGTAACCATCGCTTCCCTCTTAAAAGCATTTCCTTTTCAGTATCACGCTCCCCTTCTTTTACCATCAAAGCTTCCTCCTCCTCCTCTTCTTCCTCCACCACCATTGCCGAGCCTGAAGGCATCAAGGTTGTATTTTTTTTCCATTGGTTTTCATTCTTCTCTTATTTAATTTATTTTTAAAATTACCTTAAATAATGATTCTGGGTTTTCTTTATTTGAATCTTACAGATAACTTCAGTTCCCACTAAACCGATTGAAGGGCAGAAGACCGGGACAAGTGGGCTTCGGAAAAAGGTAAATTTTTTTCACTGTTATTCATATCACTTTGCTTTTGAATTGTTTTTTCCTTCCTCAAGGGATAGCTAAGAACAGAGAGTAATCTGTTGTTGAATTTTTTAAATTGGGTTGGGATTCAATTACTCATTAGAAAATTCGTTTTTTTTTTTCAAATTTAATATAATTTCATTTGCTTCAGGTTAAGGTTTTTATGGAAGAGAATTACCTTTCAAATTGGATCCAGGTTTGGAATTTTTCTTTTTCTTGGCATTAATTTTTATTGGTGAATGTACCTAAGAGATCCCCTTACTATAGTCCCTCTACTATTAAATGAATCAATTTAGGTATTATTGAAAAGAATATTTTTAATAGGGTAAATGTTAACTCTATTACAATTTGGACTTATTTGATTCTTTTTAATAGTAGAGGGACTAAATTGATTCATTTAATAATAGAAGGACTAATTTGATCTAGTCCCTATAATACAGGGACCTCCCATTTACTTTATCCCATTTTCATTAGTTTCAATGTTTTATGATGGGTTGGAACTCTGTGTGTCTGCAGTCGTTGTTTAATTCATTACCGCCTGAGGATTACAAGGATGGGGTGTTGGTATTAGGAGGCGATGGTCGGTACTTTAACCGGGAAGCTTCACAGGTCATTTTCTGAACCGGTACTCTTTAACAGTTCATTGTGCTTGGATTTGGATTAAGAGGACTAGGAACAAAAAAGGAACACAAACAAAATGATTCCCGCTCGTAAATTATATAAGTAGTATGTACTTAAAATGCATTTGTCTTATTCGAATGTTTGAATTCAAAATGCAGATAATTATCAAAATTGCTGCTGGAAATGGAGTTGGAAAAATCTTGGTTGGCAAGTGAGTGTTCTTTCACTAGCATCGCCATTGCTTCAGCTTTCGAGTTTAAACCGCTTTAAACAATAATGCACTAGTGTCACCATTGTTCCGGGGAAGAGCTATGAAACTTGAAATGTCTCATTTGTCTTCCCAGCTGTTGTATAATATCTACTGTGCCTCCTGCCAATATGCTGTATTTTATAATCTGTCTAATTTTGATCATATGATGTTGCAGGGAAGGTATTCTGTCTACACCAGCTGTTTCTGCTGTCATTCGAAAGAGGAAGGCAAGCATGTCTCTTTTCATTTTAAACGGTATCAATATTTACCTATTTACATATTTTATCACTAGGTTAAACAATATTTTCACCCTCTTTTAGGCCAATGGTGGATTTATTATGAGTGCAAGCCATAATCCAGGAGGCCCCGAATACGACTGGGGTATCAAGGTTTATTCCTTATGCACCTGTGGAATTGTGCTTCATTGCTTCAACTCCAGTCTTTGTCTCTGACTTTAAATGCCATTGTGTTCATCTACTTGTTTTCTAGTTTAATTACAACAGTGGCCAACCTGCACCTGAATCCATCACTGACAAGATATATGGGAATACTCTTTCTGTAAGTATTGGATGTCGCTGTTATATATTATATATTTTTCTGTTCTTGTCATTTTTCTTTGTCTGTTATTTCATCTGTTTGTGTGTGTATTTTTTGTTTTTCTAACGTGCAAGTGAATACGTCCTGCTTGATATTTGAAAATGGAACTTCTGTGCAGATTTCCGAGATTAAAATGGCTGAGATTCCTGATGTTGACCTTTCTCGCCTTGGAGTTACCAAGTACGGAAACTTCACTGTCGAGGTTATAGACCCGGTTTCCGACTATTTGGAATTAATGGAGGTGAGGGGAAAAAAAACAGCTACTCATCCTATAATTCCGAATGAAACTTCACTTGTTTGTATCACTTATACTGTTAGATTATATGCAGAGTGTGTTCGATTTCCAGATGATCAAAAATCTTCTCTCAAGATCAGACTTCAGGTAAACAGTATGCCCTTGATTAATCCCGAACGGGTATCATTAGGTTGCTTGCTACAATTCTGGTAACTAATTTTTACTGTATTGGCTGTTAACTTTTTTAGTTTTGCATTTGATGCCATGCATGCTGTTACTGGTGCTTATGCAAAACCCATCTTCGTGGACAAGCTTGGGGCTTGCCCGGTATGTCATGTGTACAAAAAATATGAAATATACTATTGACCTAAATTTTAATAAAGTTCCTGACTTTAAATGTTAGATGTGTCATGTAGGATTCTGTATCAAATGGAGTGCCTCTTGAGGATTTTGGACATGGTCATCCTGATCCTAATCTTACGTAAGATAGTCACTATACGTTTTTCGACGATTTAAAATCGTACCACTTTCTAACCTCTATGGCAAAACAGGTATGCAAAGGATTTGGTCAATACCATGTATAGTGAGAATGGACCTGATTTTGGAGCAGCAAGTGATGGTAAAGAAATTATATATATGAAATAAATTTCTCGTATTGTAAGATTTCTCCATTATGCATGTATAATAGGATTCACTGACTAACAAATGTATCACAATCATGCTTCCTCAGGAGACGGCGACAGAAACATGATTCTAGGTAAAAAGTTTTTTGTTACCCCTTCGGACTCCGTCGCAATTATTGCTGCGAATGCACAAGCAGCAATACCATATTTCCGGAGTGGCCCTAAGGTACAAAATTCTAGTAGCTTTGCTTTCCATGATCTTTAAACCGAAGATGCTTACGTCTTGCATTTTCAGGGTTTAGCTCGATCCATGCCAACTAGTGGTGCTCTTGATAGAGTTGCTGAAAAGTTGGGTCTTACCTTTTTTGAGGTAAGCACTATTTCGACTTAAGTGTTCTAATAATCTGTGAAAAAAGGAAATTATATTCTAAAGGTACATACTTTGAACTTTGCGGTTTTTTTTTTTTTTTTTTTTTTTTTTTTTTTTTTCAGGTTCCTACTGGCTGGAAATTTTTTGGGAATCTTATGGATGCTGGAAAGTTGTCAATTTGTGGGGAAGAAAGTTTTGGTACGGGTTCAGATCACATTCGTGAGAAGGATGGCATATGGTAATTTCTTGTTATGGACTGTTTTAACAAATTTTGAGTACATGGGACCAAAGTAAAATGGTTTCTATTTTTGTCAATGGCAGGGCTGTTTTAGCATGGCTCTCGATTATTGCATATCGAAACAAAGACAAGAAACCAGGGGAAAAATTGGTATCTATCTCTGATGTTGTCAAAGAACACTGGGCAACTTATGGAAGAAATTTCTTTTCTAGATATGATTACGAAGTAAGCACGATAGCTCCCTCTCAAAACAACACGAGTTTATAGTTTCATATTCGGTTCAGCTCGAAAATTCCTTGTTTTAATTAGTTTTTCTGTTCAGGAATGTGAATCTGAAGGTGCCAATAAAATGATCGAATACCTTAGAGGTCTAATCTCAAAGAGTAAGGCAGGTGAAAAGTACGGTAAGTTTGCAACCGACCCTTTTAACCCCGGCACCAGCTACTGTACTATACAAATTTTACATCTGTTTGATTGTTCAAAAAAATTTTCCATTGTAGGAAATTATGTCCTTCAATTTGCTGATGACTTTTCATATACCGATCCCGTAAGTATTAGCTCTCTACAATTTTCGTACTACTGATCTCCTTCAACAAATTGCTATATATTATCTGTCTGTTTTCTTAGGTGGATGGAAGTGTGGCCTCAAAGCAGGGTGTTCGATTTGTTTTCACAGATGGTTCAAGGATTATATTCCGTTTATCTGTACGTTCTGGGCTTTTGTTTCCCGTGATCTTTAAAGGCCTATACAGTCTTCCTCTTTTCTGATATGATTAACTTCATAAAGGCCTATATAGTCTTCCTCTTTTCTGATATGATTAACTTCATATACATGCAGGGAACTGGCTCAGCTGGTGCAACGGTTCGAATCTACATCGAGCAATTTGAACCAGATGCTTCTAAACATGACATGGACGCCCAAGTGGCATTAAAACCATTAATAGGTATGCTCGCGACCGTGATCGTTTTTCTATCTCTTTCTTTCAACAAACTTATGAATTGTACGGTTGAAATTTTCAGATTTGGCATTGTCTGTATCGAAGCTGAAGGACTTCACAGGCAGGGAGAAACCTACAGTCATCACATAAAAAAGCGACACTCATATTGAGCCCCTCCCCTATGAATTCCCAATTTTACTGAGTCACCTTTCAGTTTTGTTTTTAATGCTATAGTTAGCTTGGCATTATGTAAATTTATGTAAAATACTTGGAAGAAATAAATTAAAAGCATCTAGATTCTAGTGCTATAATAATCTGGTGAAATAAAAATATTTCAAAGTTTACTTTTTTAGTACCACTAGTAAGATAATCCACTGCTCTATACATACATTCCATTATTGCATGATAAAGATAGCTAGAAATTCATTCAGCATTTGCATTTATTCAAAGTGTAACTGAGGTTGCAGATGCAATAAAATCCTTCAAGACCAAAAACAGTGCGTTGGCCTTATCAGGCTGCATAAAATCCACTCCATGATGATCCCCCATACGAAAATGGCTCACTACCTTTACACCCTTTTCTTCCATTGATTTTACGAGCTCCACCTGACGGTCGATTAAAGGGTCGCCGTCACAGCCGGTCACCAACACTTTCCATCCTACTGCAGCGAGCTTCTCCATAAGGTTTGTCCCATTGGTGGTTGTTGGATTACAGTACTCGTGGTCACGGTCAGCTCCGATTGGCAACGCCAGTTCCCACATCAGGTCCCCCACACCAGGAGGCAATACGGGATCATTAACCAATCTTAACTCTGACTCAACCTTTACGG
Organism: Gossypium bickii; assembly: GCA_025503065.1. Classification (NCBI taxonomy): domain Eukaryota; kingdom Viridiplantae; phylum Streptophyta; class Magnoliopsida; order Malvales; family Malvaceae; genus Gossypium; species Gossypium bickii. Next base: position 116,624,641 of record CP106716.1, read on the forward strand.
ACCCGCCGAAGAGTGGTTGGTGCAATATTAGCCCTCGGATCTTCCAGGGTGGAAGACCGTCGGCTTCTTCCGCCAGACGTATTCCTGCATGGTAGGCTATGTTACCACCTGAACTCGACCCCATAACGAAACAAGTGGTTAAATTTGCGTATTGTGTCAACCACTCTTCTTGGGTGGTTTTTATCCAGACCAACGCTTCAATAGCGTCGTCGTAAGCAGCAGGAAGCCTATGCTCAGGAGCAAGACGATAGTCGACGGACACGACGATTGCTTGGAGTTCCAACGCCATGTTTGAGCAAAAAACATGGTAGATCGTGGATGCCGCACTGCAGTGGATGAATCCTCCTGCATGGTAATAAACTATGAGAGGGAACTTGTTCGTACCAAGCGGTTTCTGCCTGGGGAGGAACACACGAGCCCATGTGTATGTCGTTTGGTTGATAGTGACATCTTTGGAGAGAACCCGGACAGTTGGGTCCGGATCAGGTGTGGCTGAAGTGTTGGGAAACCTATTAGGGTTGCGCGCAAGCGAGCCATTGGGGTTAAGAGTGATTTCGAGGCGCTTGTAAGGATCATCAACGACAGTGGGACTGGAAGAAGGGGCTGCTTTTGTTTGATCCGACATCACCGGAGCCCTCGGATGAGATCTTTTGTTCTGGTTTTTTCAACTTTGGGTTTCCTATGAAGATAAATATAGAGAGAGATTTATTGGGTAAGCAGTAAGCAATTACTCGATAGTTTCCATGATGCTGCCGGGTTATCAGTAGACTTGGCTTTGTTTGTCAAACAAGTTACCTATTTTAAAACTAGAAATTCATTGGGATGAATTGACGTTTAAGGAGAACGAATGGCTAATTTTGAAAGTTTCAATGAAGCTTCATTTATGTTCCTTTTCATTGTTACTATCTCTCAAAAAGTCGTAATAATCGAAAGTGAAGTTAGAATTTTTTAAAAATGATATTTTATGTTAAAAAAGTTTATGGATGAAGTGCATTTAGTTCTTTATATTGGTTTTTTTTTTAATTTGGTCATCAAATTTAGATTCGACACTCTAATATTGTAATACATCATGAATAAAATTATTTTTAATTGTCTTTTGTTAGTTTGTACATATTTAAAAACATTTATGATGATATGACAATTTCAGAATATTACATCATCACACCTTAACAAAATCGAAATTCAGGATTAAATAGAAAAGAGTTGTCACATTACAAGACTAATACGTTGAAAATCTAAATACCAAATTAGGAAAAGCTGTGAAGCTCAAGGACTAAATGTTATTTTATCCTAAAGATCTAACAGACGGTCCAATTGACTGAATTGGCTTTTGATTTGGGTTGTGGAAAACCCAAATGGACAGTGTAAAAACTTATTGTAAAGTTGAATATGTGTATATTAATTAAAATGGTACCAATATGTATAAAGAGAGTAGCATAAAAAAAGCTGTATCAGAATATCAAACAATGGGCTAATGAGAATCTACCATATTGTAAAAAAAAAAATTACAATATTACTTTTTTTTTGAACCATTTATATTTTGTTTGGGGCCTAGACAATTTATTCAAAGATACCTGCCCAACAAAGTTGCTACAATAACAATGTTGTTTAGGACAACATTTTCCAACTTAGGTAAATTCATGTATGTATATATTTATTTGCAAAATTTATAAATTTTGTTGAAGTTTAGCGTGATTAATAAAGATTAAATTGATACATTTAATCTCCAAAGTATGTGAAGGTATTTTGCTATTTGGAACTTAATCAAATATGTTTGTTAATGACTATATATGTGGCAAGTTGCATGCGAACGTAACATCAATGGAGAAAAATAACGGTACTTGTAAGAGAGACATGATGTAAAATCATTCTTACTAGACTTCAAAATTGGTTTTAAATTTCACTTTCAGTATCAAGATATGAAAACATAGAAGTGTGAGTCGTTTGCATTAGGAGTTAGATTACATTTTGCTATTATTATTCAAAAATAGTAAATTACTTCATATATGTTAGATCAAAGAGTAAATTCTCATTCTATTAAAAATTCTATTAATTTCTAGTGTTAAGTAATGATGAGTCGATTGTCTGGTTACTTGAATTAACTCCCCCACGTAAAAAAATTTTAATTCATCTCACTGACTGTTAAAATTTTCATATATTCCTTGTGTTGTAACTTTCATCCATTTTGCTTGAATTAATCCCTCAACATCAGTATAGGATGCATGTAGTATGTCACTTGTTACTCTATGATTGCTCTGCCAGCTATGTCAATACTTATTAATAAAAATGAGAATAATTTTAACAGAATGACAAATTTACTACAATAAGTAATTAATCCATTTTTGAAGTAAAAATACTCTTAACACAAAGATATCCATTCATGATGCATATTGAGTTAGACGATATTGTATTAATTAAAGTGCATAAGATAATGATGTCATTTAGAAAATTAATTTTTATTTTCTTATAAATCTAATAAATTTAGGACTTTTTGGATGAACGTTTATTTTTAGTGCAGTATATATATATATTTTTTTGCCTCAGCCACAGTATCTAATCTTATTGTTGCTATTATTTTTAAACTAACTATAAATAAAAGTACCATCCATTTAAAGAACACTCGGTGATTTAAATATACTTTTTAATGAGTGTCTTGTTATAAGTATTGATTATACCTTAAAATATTGAATAATATTTTACAAATTTAATAATATTTGTACAGAAAAGAATATTATAAATGCATTATGCGCACACAACACACGATCTAAATAATGAAAATATAAACCATGATGTTGAAAAAAAAGAACATAACCCATGATGGTAAAGTACATTCAAAACTTTAATTTTGATTTGATAAGAAAAGACTGTTGAATAGCTTACAGCCGCCATTTCTCTCCCAAAATCCCAGACAATATCACAATTTGAGCAGTGACAGAACCTCTCTCGGAAAGACCAAAACTCATTCAATTTTTTAAGGTACTATTACACCCTAAAACACCCCTGCCAAAAGAATTAATGTTATATAGCATATTATCCCAATAACCTAATAAACCGTACACCGTAAACTAATTACATTGTTGATGAATATGTAATATGGTGTTGCTCACTTCAATATGTTGCAGTAGATGAAGCTGACAGCAAATGGTGGTAACAATCGGCTGCGCTTGGCCTGTGGTCAGGGTTCTGATCCAAGCACCTGCTTTGTAACTCTCTCAGCATTTTTGGCAAGTTCGTTAACCCACAGGTCTTGACCAAGTGACCTACACCCCACACATCCACTTTCACCCCATGTAAACCCCTTACCATCTCTGGTGCATGGGTTCCGCGCGCCTCCGTGCTTGCAACCGGGTGTGGGTATATTTGTGGTGCGCCCACAGCTTCATCGAACCCTGTGAGGAACCATTCGTTTTCACCGTCGCACCTTCTTAAAACTTTGTCCCAGCTTAAGTCCCTATGCATGAAGCTTAGGTCATGTAAGGCTACTAATGCTTTTGTCACGTATTTGAGAGCTTCTACGAGTTGGTCATAGTTAAGTGGCTTGAATTTGCACCCTCTAGGCTTGAATACCAACGTGCTGTCTATCTCGGATGCTCGATAAATGAATTCGGCATGCGGGATTCGTTGATCTAACATGTCGTATATTTCTTTCACCATTGCCCACTTTTTCTTGCTCGAGAACGATCTCGTTACTGTGTTTGGTGTCATTTCGATTATATCTCCGCTGCCAAAATTGATCCTTTCAAAATCGCTGAATGGGAATTGCATGTCCAAGACGCTATTTAAGCATCGATCAGCTAGCAAAGGCAACAGGCCAGCTATTCTATAACAAGGCACTAGTGCTTTTAGTCTCTCTGAGGGGAACGACAAATCAACCGAATATAAATCGGTCATTATAACACGGTCTTCCGATCGGCTTAGCGCACAAAATGTTACCATATACCCAACAGCATAATACCCTAAAATGTAAGGAAGATCCATGAAACTCCATAGCAACTTCTCCACTATAGTTGATGATGGATCAAGCTGACCTTCCCTCGATCGATCAGTTTCCTCTCCCCTCCACAAGCAGAAATTTTTAACAAAACCCGTCACGTTTGGCCATCGGTCCTGCAATGGCTGATCAATCGACGGTGAAGACGGTTTTCGGATAATAACCATTTCGACCGAACAAAATTTCGAGACTACCCTATTGATGCAATCATCCCAAAGTCCAATAAACGAGTCTCGGCTCGTGGCACTAGCAGCACTAAGACTAGTGTTTGTGCGGATCATCGGTCCCAACATATCATAAACCATAGCTCTACAATCTAACAGTTCACTAGAAGCAGTAAACATAACTTCTTTACCAGGTGGTAAATCTCGGTAAACATCTCGCCTTAACGGAAACCTATAATCCTCCGGTGGTGGCTCTTGTAAATGCCATGAAAGCTCGAACAAGCTCGGTAATGCCGTCGGTGGAACCCGAAGACACGCCATGTAGAAATCCGTAGGGTCTTGGAACTCTATTGGAGGCATTGCTGTAACAAAACAAAAAATGAATTTCAGCCATGAAAATGGATCATAGAAGAGGTTTAATTGGACTTACATCTAATAGAAGGGTCTACAAATGGATGCTGAGCTGACTTTCTCCGGCCAAAGACTTTAACTTGTTGTCCATTAACGAATGTATCAACGGAGAAACCTTTTGATGGGGTATCTTCAAAAGCTTCCATTGTTGAACCAACCATGGCATCATCAAAGAATATGAGTTCATCTGCGTTTAAAAAGCTTGAACATTGAAGTTTAACCCTTCCTCTATGGTGTTCACCTTCTTCTGCCCATAAAGTCACTGATTCTTCCCATGTCATTCTTATTTTCCCTATCCTACGAAGCTCTTTTGAAGATGATGAAGAATGAAGGCCAAGTAGACCACCGTCTAGTGCAGTGTCGAAACCTAAAAGACTTGTCGTCATCACAGGAGGGGGCATAGGCAGAGCTCTGGAGCCAACTGTGCGGCCATAACGAGGAACCATGAACTGAGCCAATTCCTCGAAGACTTCTTCATCAAATGAAGCTGGTAATCTATGGAGTTTCCTTTCATATGGTGAAAGCCTAAAATAACTCTTACCAACTCGTTCTTTTTCACCTCTTTCCCATTCATATACTTTTCGAAATTCACCCAACATGTTATCCCATTTAGTACCAGCAGTCTTTGCATCTCGATTAATCCCATGTTTGTTTAAAAACTCTGCTACTTCTTTATCTTTATCAGCCCTAGTTTTACCTCTAGATGGTTGAACTTGAACCCCAACACCACCAAGATACTGAATCCTCCAAGCCCGAGCTAACCACAACATTTCATTAGGTTTCCAAACGGGACTCACATATTTTCCTTTCCTTAACTGATGTTGAAACTGATCTCCTTCTGGTTTTATGATGTTTGGAGAATGAGGCGGAGACGAATAAGTATCCGAGGAAGAACCAGCAGCGACACGAGCATGAGTTGACTCAGCCATTGGAGCTTGTTTCCATTTATCACTACCGTTATATCGAGGTTTTTTGGGGTTCACACACTCTAGGGGCTCTAGAGGAGATGAAGCCGAGAAGTGTTGTTGAGTTTGTTGGGGTACTGTTTGCTTTTGGGTACCATCCCCAATGGTGTTATCGCCCATTTCAAATGAAGCTCATACAGAAGAGAGCTGAAAGAGAAATCAGATAAAAACAAGATCAGAAAGGACAAACACCATTACATAACATTATTGAGAAACTAAGTGAGGTACAAAGATAATAGTGGTGGTGTCTTTCATTGAAGTATTGTTGTGGGTTGTGTGTGTGTGCGCGAGTATGATTATGATTGCCAGGCGTATCTCCGAAAGGGAAAGTAAAGCAATTATAGAGTCCAAGAAAGAAGTAAATAGAAAAAAAGAAGACTGTGGAACTGTTTTGATTGTGACCCTTCGGTAAAATAAATTTATTACAATATTGAATTTTAACTTTTATGTTTACCACTATAAATGAAGTGGTTTTTATTGAGAAAATATCTAGAATTAATTATAATTTATTTTTTTAATACATAAATAAAAAGTATATGTATTTTATTATAAATTTTTTTATATTAATAAAAATGACTATGTAAATTGAGATAAGACTTAATTAATTTTAATAAACAAGTATTGAAGAGACAACGATATTATTTGGAGATGTAACTGGTCGGTTTGATTGAATAAATTAAAAATTGATTAAAAAAATTTCATTGTGAGGTTTAGCTAATTGGTTTGAGAATGTCTTCTTTTATATTATTTTTTTATAAATAAAAGATTTAACCATTGATTTGATCTTAAAAATTTTGGTCGACATTAATTTTAAAAGAATTAGCCTTTTATAAATGATAAAATAAACTTAAAAATATGTATAAATAGAATAGATAGACAACAAACATTAAAATATATATATATGATGTGATTAAGAACATCCTTATAAAGATAGACTCCAGATTCTTTTGCCCTTGTACGGGTTTGAGGCATTATTCCACTTACCCTTCTATCTCAGGTTTGCTACTCTTCTGAATGACTTTGAGGGGGGAGAAACTTGATGACCTTGTTGGTAACCCTCTAGTTCCAATTAGCGAGGTCATTAAACCCAAGGTTCATCGGGTTGATGACATGAAGATCCGATAACAGGAAGGGTATTATCTTATGGGGTTCATCTCCAACTAAATCATAATAAATCTAAGTAAAATGTACCCAATTTAAAGTTTAAATCATAATAAATTTAAAAAGAAAATCTATTCACATAATGTACATAAACACAAACACCGAGGTTAAAAGAGGGATGCCAATTGTCGTGCATGAATTTATACAGCAACTGCAAAACGCTGCTCCCAAACAAAAGTATTTTAACGTTGTTTTCTGAGACAATTTAATGCTTTTCTAAAAAGAAAAGAAGGAACAAAGGGTTGGACACCCCCGCGTTGATTGAGAGCGCCCGACCGGAAACTCCCAGTTTGCGGCGGCGCATGGTATTTTGGTTGCTGAGTTATCCCTGTTTGCGGCGGCGCATGGTATTCCCTTTTTTATTGATTCATTAAAAATGTATGTAAAACAAACATCCCCATAAATTGTCTCAAACCGTTGGTTGCATGTAAAAGAAAAACACAGAACGACAAGTAAAATGGCATCCGAGGCTGTCTGAGTCTGAGCCTAGCTCTACTCGAAAATCCTAGTGTGTTATATATAGGTCGGCTCATCTCTATTTTTCAACCCTATAGCTTCTCCAGCTATGTCCATTGTTGTCTTCTTTTGGTTACCTCTTTTTCTCTGTCGTGTTTTTAATTTGTCCCTGTCGTCCAAGCATGCTTTCTCAAACACTATTATTATATCAGTAGCTCTCTTTATCTATATTATAATTGCAGATTTTTACAGTTTCTTGCATGCATGTATAATAATAATTATATACTTACGTATTAAAGTCCCGTATTATAGATTCTAGGATTTTTTAGATAATTTACATAGTGAATTTGTTTTACCACTGCCACCAACAAGCTCTACACCCATGTTCGCATGAAGAAACTATTGGACTAGCCTATGTGCTACCCCATTAGCCGACCGACCTATGAAGAAAAAACAAACAACCTATGAGCCTCCTTAATGATTCAGACATATAAAGATAAATTCAATGTTCGACTATTAAGCTTATTCACAATAGCAAAACAATCAGACTCAAAAATGATGAGATGAAAGCGGTGCTTCTTAGCATCCTAAAGGCTTCGATTATGGCAAAGCCCTTGACTAAGAGTGCATCAAAGGAACCATCTAAACATCGAGCACAACTAGCTTGAACCATGTCATCCAAGTCCCGCAGTATCGCTACATAAGCTGCCTGACGCTCGCATCGTCTTAGTAATTTTCAAGGCAAATCCGTGGAAGGCAGATAGGCCCTTGGCTTCCCAAGGAATTTTAATTAATATACCCTAAACCAACTTATATATTGGTATCATTAATTGGGTAAAAGTATCATAGCTCTGGCCTTCAATTAGCATTTTCCTTTTTTTGAACTTGTTGCTTTCACTTGGATAGGAAAATTTGGCACTTCCTTTTCTTTTTCCTAAAAAGAATGTATTAATTAGTATTAGTACTGGTTTCTGAAATTAGATTATTAGGGCACCCTCCTGAAATATAACAAGGCCTCTGGGACTGTGTCCCAATGTTGTCAACGATTGCAGGGGCTAGAAAACTGGTCACTGACTTATAGGGATGGCTAGCCCAGCTGATGATCCCTAACCAACTGACTCGACTTACAAAGTTTATGGTATGAATGGGGATCAATGAAATGTTACAATAAAAATTAAAATCACACCAATTAAATTTAATTGAGCTGCTTTGAATACATTTATTACACTTCCTTCTCGTATCAAAAAATTTTTTAAAATTGTTTTTTATACCGATTTTTATAATTTTTTATTTCTTGATTGTTAATTAAAAAATTCCAACAAAAAAGAAAGTGGGTATAACAAACAAGCCCAAAAATAGCCCAACAAGTAAAAGTGTGAAAGTACAATGGGCCTTAATGAACACAGGCTCAACTCTTGAAAGAAACTTAGCTGCTAAGACACCGCCAACAGGAGAAGTCCGAATCAGCCGGACAACACTACCGGCATGCACACCTCCGGCGAAAGAGATCATACTGTTAAATTTACATATTCAACTATTACTTTAAAATATCGAAACAATTAATATATATTTTTCTTACAAAATATAACAAATTTTTTATATACTATGTACAATTAATTTGTGTATCGTATAAACCAAACCCTAGTACAAATTAGATGTTACGAATATTCTGATCTCTAATTTTTTTTGAAAAATACTCTAATTCATTTTATCAATTATGATTATAGAGTTACCTATGCAATGTAACATTGCATGTTCCGTATGGAGGAGCAAGCAGTAATTGCAAATTATACAAGAAATTAGATAAAGCAACGTGATTGAGATTGTGCTAAGGGGTTCCAATTTTAACTTTTCAGATTCCCTTTTCTAAAATATTATTGTGATTAGCCCCCCAAAGTAGTTATATTTTATAAAATTAAAAAATTATAAATATGATGATTGAGTGTTAGTTCGGTTTATATTATTATTGTTGTTACAGTTTTTTTTTTTTTAAGTTGAGGGCTCGAATGATGTAATATTTTTCTATATGTCAATTTGGTAATCATTGAGAATTGGTGGATATCATTGAGAATGTGTACCTCATACTGATGTACAGGGACCAGTTTTTAACAGTAGAAATGAACAAAAAAATTTAACAAAAACACCAATTTACTCTTTGATCTAAAATATAATAACTAATTTGATCATTTTTTAAGTAGAGAATGCAAAATGCAGTTTAACTCCCAATATCAGGACATTCATGATATTTTTACCGAATGGATGCCATTTTTTTCTATCATTGCTAAGTTTTGATATTGTCAAGAGACATGCTTGTTGCCCGGTTATCAAATATTCATCATCCATGATATTTGCATATGTTATATGCTAATTGAGATTGGTAAGTAAATTAATAAGGGTGCGCCTAGAAAGTGACTTAATAATTGTATTTGTGTAATAGCCCAAATTTCAGCGATGTCGGAAATAGTGGTTCGAGACCACCAAATCCCGACAAATGAATTTGTAGCTTATATTATTTAATATTTACGAGTCAAATATAGCTTTTAAAAGATTTTTGAAATAGTAAATTGTATTTTGTAAAGATTTATTTGGTCAAGAAATTGAGAAAAAGAGGTATCAAGATCTCGGTGTTATAAACCGAGTCATAAATATTTTTATAAATATTTACGGAATGTCAATAAAGTAGTATTAAAATTTCGTTAGAAAATTTTGACGTTTGGGTGGTTAATTAAATAAAAAGTACTAAATTGAAAAAAATGTAAAAGTTGCTAGAAGGATTAAATAGCTTAATTTTCAATGAGGAAGGACCTAAAGTGCAAATAAGCCCAAAGGAGATATTTTGGGCGGCAATAGCTGAGAAAAAAATGAGAAAATGGGTGAAATAAGGGCAAAATTGAAAAATTGCCAAAATCAGCTAAATAAAAAAGGGACCAAATTGGAATATCTAGAATTCTCTTCATTTTCTCTTCATTTTCTTTAGCTAAAAAAAGAGCCATGAAGAGAGCTCAAGCTGGTTTTCATACTCAAGCTTCATGTAAGTTTAATTCTTGCTTTCTCCTTGAAATTTCTATGTTTTTGGACTTTTACAATTGGGTCCAACTTATTAATTCATTAGTTTTTTATTCTATGGCTAATTTTTAAAGTTGATGTGGATTAGTGCTGGAAGAATATGATGAATAAATATTGAATTGAAGCTTTAATTTTGTTATATGATGATTTTATCAAGTGAAATTGATGGAAATTGGTTTTAGGACCTAATTGTGAAAGAGTTGAAATTAAGGCCTAGTGTTAAAATTCTGGTTTTCAAAGGTTATGAAGTAGTTTAAAATGATATATAAAAGTATTAAATGAGAAAATTAGCTCAATTGAGGGGTTAATTGAGCAAGGACTGAATTGTATGAATTGTGGAATTTGGGACAAAATAGAAATCAACATGTTACACTAAAGCAGTTTTGGACAGCAGCAGTTGTCTAACTTTGAAAATTCACCAAAAATGGTAGAAATTGAATTAGAAGTTGAGTAAGATATAGAATTAAATCTTGTTGAGTCTATTTTCATATAAAAGAAAGAGAGCAAGCAAAGGAAGTCTACGTATTGAGATATTTAAATTTTTGTAAGACTGGTTTAGAATAACTTCGTGATCCCCTGTTCTTACTTTAGAAATTCACTAAAAATTGTAAAAATATAATTATGAGTTATAACTTATATGTTTGTATTCCTTAGTGAGCCTATTTTCATTATAAATAATCGAAAACACTATATGAAAATCGTACTATGAGATAATAGATTTTTAGTAAAGAGAGATCAAAGCTGTCGGAATGTGTAACAGGGGAGAACTTAACTAATAAACTATACTAATTGGTCACACCAAAAATTCTGAAAAAATAAAAGTAAGAAGGTATGTTAGTCTAGTTTCAAAGAAAATTAATGGATCTTAATTTCGAGTTTTGTAGCTCAAGATAAAAATAATTTAGTGACTATGACACAGATGGACAGTTTGAATATTCACATAAGTGAATAGTGAAAATTATAGAAAATGTTACTTACAAGTGTGTTCTTTATACTAAGGATGTGGATGGAGAGGAGGAGGAGGAAAAATAATATATGAACGACTTGTGTATAAATTGATCACATGCTCGATTATAATTGATAAATGTTGAATTAGAAATGATATAATGTTTCATTTGGAATATTTATTATGAAATTATGATTATCATTATAATACAAAAATTGAACTTGTGAGTTTAAATGGATAAATTTTAGTGATCATTTGTTAATTTTATGAACTTCATGATGTGTTATTTCATATGTATTGATGATAAAATCGTGAATAATGTAAAAGCATGAAAATTGAATAAATGATCAAAATTGAGCACTTCAGTTCAGTGACAAGATGAATTGACGGAAAAGACCATGGTTGTACCATGGCAACAAGTGATAAGTGATAGCTTCGACTATACTTATCTGATCAAGGACAAGAGAAAGTGATAAGTGATAGCTTCGGCTACACTTATCTAATCAGAGACAAGTGAAAAATGGTAGCTCTGGCTATCTGATCAAGTGAAAAATGGTAGCTCCGGCTACGTGATCAAGTGAAAAGTGGTAGCTTCGGCTACTTGATCAGTGAAAAGTGGTAGCTCCGGCTACCTGATCAGTGAATAGTGGTAGCTTCAGCTACAAGTGATAAGTGATTTCCGTGTAAGACCATATCTGGGATATGGCATCGGTGTGATACGTGTTTAAGATGTAAGACCATATCTAGTGAAAAGTGATGAATTGACGGATAAGTCCATGGTTTCACCATGGCATAGTGATAGTGAAGATGTAAGACCATGGCTGAGCTCTGGCATTCTAGCGAAAAAACCATAGCTATGTTATGGCATCAGTGATCATCAGTGAAATTCAATGCATACCGGTGCAGACCAATTCTGTAAGACGTTTATTAATTTGACGAAGTTTGGTAAGTGTTACATAGAATTATGTGATATAAGGAAATACGAGTTGATGAGACATGAATATAGAAGTTGGTTGATGAATGAGTTCATTTGTGATTATATATTTGTACACCCTTGAGTGTATTATCCGTATGAATTGGTATTCCAAATGAGTTAATGAGTAAAATTCTAATATGAAATAATCTGAAATTTGAAATGACATATTATGAAACCGTACTTGAAATACATTGGTATATCTTGTATATGTTATTTGAGTTCATAATGTGGAAAGTAAATGTATGTGGAAATTTGAGATGATGATATCGGTATATGGAATCTATTGGTGGATACGCACATCAAAATTTATATGATAGATTTTAGTAAACATTGAAATTAGACTCAATAAGTAATTTGTCAATTTAAATTGTGATTGGCAGGAAGAGTTAGTGAGTTGTATGTCTATGAATTGTTACATGTTTTTGTCTGAAATACGAAGAAATGATGGTACTTGATACATGGAAATATGAGATTGTGATATATATATATAAAAAACATGGAATATGTTTGATAAATGTGTTTATTCATAATTATAGAACTGTACATCTCAAGTGTATTATTTGTGTAAAGATAATGATTTCAAATTATTTGAAAGTGTTCTGTATTCTTTGATAATGCCTCGTAACCCTGTTTCAGCAACGGATACAGGTTGGGGGTGTTACAATTTGAATGTAAGTGATTATAATTATATATGTGGCATGTTTAGCTAATAATTACAATTAGTGAGTTTTCTTTAATTGGGGGTAATTGGAACACCTCAATTACATACTCTAATTATTAGGAGAAAGTTAGAATAAGAGTAATTGTAACACCCCTTACCCGTATTCGTCGCCGAAATAGGGTACGAGGCATTACCGGAACACATACACTTGTAAACGCATTAAATCGAGTCATAAAATTTCATCCAAATTAACACTTTTCAATTTTCATCGTAAAGTCCCTATTATGGACCTACGAGGCCCAAAATAAACTTTGGAAGCGGTTCGGGACTAAACTGAGAATTTTGGAAAACATAAAAAAATTTCTCGAAAAATAGGGGCACACGCCCGTGTCTAAAGTCATGTCCTTCTCACAATCATTCACATGCCACACTTTTTTCTTATTTAATCATCATACACTCATTTCCCCAAATTATGCATCTCATAAATTTCATCATCACAACATATAACTTGAATAATACTAGCCAACATCAATGGCCTTATACAAAATGAACTACTAAATATTAAAGGCCAACATTTTAGGTCAAACCAATTATGACACATACAAATGACTATGTAACGTCCTAACCCGAATCCGTCACCGGAATAGAGTAACGGAGCATTACCGGAGTTACAAAGTTATTTATCAGACATTTTATTTCATCTAGCATTCATATTTGGAACCAATCAAAATCAAAAATATTGCCCGTTAAACATATTTATTTTTCTCGACATGTCTTACTTGAATTTATTACTCGTTTCAACGTACTTGATTTCCTTGTATCAACGTATCAAAGATAATCACATATTTACATGTCATTATAAATATCATTCTCTTGCCGTTTCTTCATAAACATAAATCAGTTAATTCATTATATCAATATTTCATGTACCATCAATTCGTATTTCCTTATATCACATAATTAGGTTACACGAACTTACCTGGCTAAATTGCAGAGATACCAAGATTCAGGGGTATTTTAGTAATTTTTTATTTTCATCAATTTTTCAACCGATCTTAATCTAAATTAATAATTTCATTTGAATTATTAATTTAGATAATAAAATAATTCATTTCATTCAATTTGGCCCTTTTTATATTTTTACAAAATTGCCCCTAAAGTTTTACTTTTATTCAATTTAGTCCCCGAGTCTAAAACATGCAAATAATCCATTTAACATAAATCCATGCTAACTGATTATTATATACATATTTTTCCTCCTCCTCCTCTTCATACCACATCCTTAATATAAATAACACACTTGTAAGTAACAGTATCTATAATTTTCATTATTTACTTATATGGATATTCAAGTTGTCCATTCGTGTCACAGTCGCTAAATTATTTTTATCTTGAGATACAAAACTTCAAATTAAGATCCGCTAATTTTTCCTAAAACTAAACTCACATATCTTCTTACCATAAAATTTTCAGAATTTTTGGTTTAGGCAATAAGTACAGTTTATTCTTTAAAGTCACCCATGTTCTGCTGTATGACAGTTCTGACCCTTCTTCACTAAAAATTAATTATCTCCTCATATGGGATTCTAATGATGTTTATGTTTATTTATCTTGAAAATAAACTCATTCAAGATTTTAAAAATATAAATTTAAGCCCCTAATTTTTTTTCTCAAATTTTTTATGATTTTCCAAAGTCAGAACAGGGGAACCCAAAATCATTCTGACCTTGTCTCACAAAACCTGTTATATCTCATGATTTACAATTCCATTACTTACACCGTTTCTTCTATAAAAAAGCTACACTCAATAAGATTTAATTACATATTTTATTCATCCTATAATTAAATTTCTACAAATTTTGGTGATTTTTCAAAGTTAGCCTACTACTATTGTCCAAAACTGTTTTAGTGCAAAGTATTGATTACCAAGTTTATAACACCCTTATTTCTTTTCTCTACAATAGTTCCCTTCACTTTATCTTATGTTCCTTCATTAACATATCAAGAACACAAAACCTTATATAAGAAAACTCTACATTAACATCATTTCCATGCTTTTTTTTTTCAACAATATCAAACTTAGAAATATATTAAAATCTTAATATTCTTACCTTGTCTTATTGATTTTAATCTTTAACTTATTTTTCTCTCTCCTCCAGCTTCTATTTCTTGAATCTAACTTGATATTCTTGCACCCCATAATCTCTTTGTCATCTTCCTCTCTTGATGGCTATGGAAATTCTTTTAAATTTTAAGTGAAAATGGTGAATTTTTTATGAAAGGACTAAATTGTAAAAAAAGCAAAACTTTATTTCTTTCTCTCTTCTTCTCGTGTTGGTGCATGGGAAAGAAGATGGATGGTGTGTTGTTGTTGTTTTTTCTTTCCCCAACACACACATATATATATACTAAATAAAATAATAAAATAATAAAAATATCTTATTAAAATATTAATAAAGTAATATTTATCAAATTAATTAATTTAAAATATCATCAACATAATCATTACATTCTAGAACTCTCTCTCTTACTAATTGACCATTTTGCCCTTCATGATCTTTTAAAATTCCATCATTGAGTCATGACTTAATTTAGAAAAATTACAATTTAGTCCCTCGTAATTCTTCACCTATTCGATTTGGTCCTAATTCATCCATTTTCCTTAGTTTGTAGATTATTACACCCCTAAAATATTTACACTATTGGTCCTTCAACTTTTTCATATTTACACTTTAACCCCTCAAATTTTTAGTATTTACTCTTGGATAACAAAACTTTTTTCACTTTTACAATTTAGTCCTTTATTGAATTAATAATATAATATATCATAATATGCTTCCCAATATTGACATAATCCAAAATTTTCCCTTTTTGTCACTTTATTTCCTTACTTAACTATATCAAAGATAATATCTTACTTTCTTACTGTAGTAATTTTCGGGGTATTACAGCAATAATGCAAGTAATTACAAGCCATTACTCTTAAACCTAATTACCTTGTAGTTTTCCAAATTCACTCGTACACAATTTAAGTCCAGAAGTCATTTTACACAATAATAATAATATTTTAATTTAATTTTTTATTGACAAGAGATAAAATTCCCATGCAATTTATCTATTAAATATTTAACTAAGTTACATAATATTTATTATAAATGGCTTATACTAAATTTAACTAAATTACATAGCATATACTATTAGGGATGGCAATGTAATGGCGCAAAGGAGAATGTTGCTAAATTCACCACCACTCAATAGTTGGCACACTCCGCTCCACCTCCCACCTTTGCTCCACTATGGATGTATAATATTGAAAACTACTACCACCTTCATAGAAGTTGAATGCATCCATCCCCACCCCACATTACTCGGTTTCAATTCAATTTCTTATACTTATCTTTAATATTCCCAATCTTTTATAATTATAATTCTTTATAAAAAATTTAAACATAAACTATATGGGTTTTTCTTTCTATAATACGTTGTTGCATTTTTATCCTTTAATAGTTATATATACACAGATACAATAATAATTTCATATAGTGGAGCGAGACAAGCAATTGCTATAACCGTTTCATACTTATTGTTCCAAAAAAATTCACCTTACCCCGTCCCGCATCTACTTTAAAAAAAAAATGATCCAAATGGAGTGGATTGGTTTGAATCCATCGGACGGTTCGGGTTTTGTCATCCCTATATACCATCCAATGATGACAAGAAGTATATGTTTAATATTAGAGAAGGAATAGCCCAACAAATATGAAAGATAAGAGTGTTAGATAAAATTGTTTAGTATATTTATTTTTCTTATTAATTTTATCAATAATCATACTATTGGATATTTTCTTGAACTACATATTATATACGATAATTTGATTTTAAGTTTTTTTCCTTATTCAGAGAAAAAAATTCAAATATTATTGATATTTTTTGTAATAATTAAAATTTAAAATTGTGTAATTATGTTAATTGAATTGAGGCTAATAAATTAGCATTTTCTATTCAATTGTAATGCGCCCAATAATCATGCATGTGATTATAATGACAAACGCTTCAAAAGCACATATAAATGTTGTATCAAGTAAAGATGATTAACTAAAGATATAATAATCAGCAAATCAATTATTTAACTAACCTGAAAATTAAAAAGAGAATTTATTGAAAAAAATAAAGCATACGAAAGAGGAAAAAAAGAGAGGAAAGAATTGTATTAGCATGAAAATGTTAAATAATAAATTATTATCAGTGGATCACGATGGATAAAATAAATTATAGAAAATTTACTTGAAAATTTTATTTATATAGAAATCGGACCTAGAAAAATCATACCAAGAGGAATGTTAAAATATGTTCTAAATATTTATACTTTTCGTATATTCAGAATTTAGTCTTTCTATTTTTATTTTTACAAATGTTGTCTATCTACTTTTCGAATTTAGAAATTCAAATATTAAAATTATTCTATTAAATTTACTAATTTAACATTTTAAATTAAAAAAAAACTTACTTAAAATAAAAATAATATAATAAACTTAAATGTAAAAGTTTTGGCTTAACAATGAAATTAATCTGGTTGAATAACATGCAATGAATGTAAAAAAAAAATCCTAAATTAATGAAATGGAGCGTATCAGATTCACATATAATAATAAGAATAATAATAATAATAATAATAATATACTATATGGTTCATATACTGAGTGGAAAAAGACCAAACCTTACCCAAATACTAATAATGAGCAACAGCATACATGGATTACTAGCTAAGAAATTCGATTCAAGGATGAAATTTCTTCACTCAGTTTCTGTTCCAACCTAGGTACATCCACCAATGTCAGATCAGTGACCTATATAAAAGCTTGCACTTCATTAGCAACCTCAGAAACCATGAAAGAAAGGTTAAAATTTGCTATTAGTCCCTCTAATTTGCAAAAGTTATGGATTTTATCTTTATATTTTAATTTGATCAATTTTAATCCCTATTTTGACCCAAACAATAACATTTAAGTCTGTTTGGTTGAATTCATTACCAATAGTGTACTATGTGTACAATTATATATTTAGTTCATATTCTCTAAGTGCATCATTCTAAGTATTTATATTGTTCGAATTTTGAAATTTTAGTTTTAACACAAATGACAGTTGTTAATCTATTAACTGAATTATTAATTATTAACTAGAAATAACAAGCTAATATAGCATTATACATATAATATGTTTATCGCATTAGATTTTGAAAATAACAAAATTTAATGAATTTAATAGTTATTGTTTGATGAGAATCAGAATTCTAGATGATCAAATTAAAATATAAGGATTAAATCCATAATTTTAGCAAAGCATACAGTGACTAATACCATAATTTAACCTAAAAGAAAAGCCATAAACCCTAAAGAGTCAATGAACAATTTATACCTCAGATTGGATAGTGTGAGCCAGTCCTCCATTGATTCTAGTAGAAACACAGCTCACAACATCAAGTCCTTCCTGTACCAATAGTTCCAACACCCTCGATAGGGTCAAAGCTCGAGCACCAAAACCAGTGCTGATCACCACTTCAACACCACCATCCAAAGACTGGTGAACCACAGCAGTACTTAAAACAGCTCCAACAGAGCTCATCCCATGGTCAAAACCAGTCGAATTCAACACCTTTTTTAGCTCATCTCTTTTGTAACTCAGTTCACTAATCCTCTTCTGCAAATATTTTATGTACACCACTGCCCCGTTCATATGATCTGATATTGCACGCTTTCCCTAAAACCCCAAAAAGAAAAGGGTAAACCCCTAAACTCACAATCCAAAACCATTAATTTCATAAAAGATTTAAGCAAATTGATCACCTTGATGTACTCAAGGGGGAGAAGGTTTCTAAGAGAAGCATAAAGGGTAGCCATTTCTTGCCTCCTTTGTCTTTCAACATCTTTATGCATCAACTTCTTCTTTTCACCATTATCATCATCATTATTGCCTGCTGCTCCACTTCCCATGCTGCTATACAGATGAGTATTGCCACTGCCATCCATGGGAACAACATAATCCAACACCTTATCTTGTGGGGTTTCATTTTGAGGGTTGGGAATGGAAGGAAATTGGAACAAGAACAACTCATCCATGGCTTTGGTGTAAAGGTGTAAACACAGTTATGGACTTGGTGGAGCATTCATTTTCCCTTCTTTTTTCTTTTTTTAATTCCCTTGTGTTTGATTGTTTCAACTTTTTTTCAGATATTTGGGGTTTGGGGATTTGAGATTTGGGGACAAGTTTTATGGGGGGTTAGGGTGTGAGATCTTTGAATGGGGCCTAAGATTTGAAGATTCCTTACAATATAATCCTCATTCAAGTATATAAGATCGAACAGGAATAACTTATCCCTATATTATATCTAAAAAGATAAGTGGTGAAGTAATAAAAATTTCTTATATAAATTTTATTAACACATTTTTAATTATTTTAACTAAAAATAAATAAAACTATCATTATAATAATAGTATTTACATATACTCAATTAATTCATAATACTAATTTAATTAGAGGTATTTATTTTATGTGTAAAGGTGATAAGTAAGCCACCTAACCTGAATTAAAGAAAAAAGAAAACAAAATATATAATGTGGATTTTGCCTTAGTTTTATAAGCCTTGTATTTGAAGAAATAAAATAATATTATTGTTCTTCGTATTGAAAGCATGAAAGAAAAAGTCAAGGATCCCTAAATATTGATTATGATTCTTCCTAATTTTTTATGTAAATAAAATCAATATATGATTACATATGGTTTTTATTTTGTATAGTAAATTTTTTAATTCAATTTTTTATAAATTAATATATAATAATATTTTAGCCTCCATAAAAATGAAATATTTTCTTTTTAGTCCTTTTGAATATGATAAAATTATAAATTAATACACAATTAACTTATATTTTGATCTATCCAAAATATATAATTAAATTTTAGCCCTCCTAAAAAATTACAATTATTATTTATTTATATATGTACTTGTAATTGTGCTAATAAACTAATTAAAAAGACGTTTCTTTCAATTGGAACTTAAAAAAAAAAAAAAAAAAAAAACTATCGCTGGGAAATCGAAAGGTTACAATTGAATTCTACTCAATTCGTGACCGCAGCTTTTCACAATACGCTATCAATTACAATAATAAAAAAATATACGCCATCAATTAAAATGTATAATAACTTATTTAACCTTTTAATTTTAAAAAAAATCATTTTAGTCCTTCATTTAATTAACCTTTAAACTTATATTTTTTTGTTGAATCACCCAAAATGGATGAAAAAGTTAACGCTTTTTAACTTTGTTGACATAACATACACATGAATAACCACGTGAATGACATGTCAACATTTAATTAATTTTTTAAAATTTTAAAAATTTATCAAAAACATATATAAAAAATTAAAAATACTAAATAATTATAAAAAATATATCTTTTAAATATTTTTTAAATTAAAAATTTAATTAAATATTATTGTGTCATCCATGTGACAATCCACGTGTATGTCACATTAATAAAGTTAAAAAAAAGATAAACTTTTCTATCCATTTTAGGTGATTTGACAAAAAATTCAAGTTTAATGGCTAAAATAAGCAAAAATTAAATGGAGAACTAAAATGATGTTTTTTGTTTGTAAAATTGGGATTTTTATATGATTTTATATAAAAAAATAAAAATATAATACATCTAAAATACTAAAAACTTTAAAATAAATATTTTTCAACAAATTAGAAATAAACTAAAAAAATTATATAATAGTAACAAAATTAACAATAAAATAATAGTTATATAATATTCAAATAATAACAATAAAATAGTAACAACATAATAATGAAGTGATAGTAAAATAATGAAAAAATAATTTTTTTTGTCTTTTTGTTAATTTGGGTCGAGCCAGACCTAGGCAAAAAAGTCTTACTCAAGGCCTAGTCCATTTTTTAAACAAACATTATTTTTTTTCCAAACCTATTTTTTGGGTCTATATTTTCAAATCATCCAACTTTTCATGTGGATCCTGATCCGTTCCATGGACAAGAATATCTTCATGTGATGTATTTTTTATTCTTTTGGTTTAATTTGTATATAGTTGAAATTCATTTTTTTAAAAAAATTATATAAATTAGTTTAAATTAGTTATGAAATTAATTTAAAATGATTTTGACTGATGATAATTTCAGGACATTTTATTTGTCTAGTTTAATTTTTTTTCTAGACTTCCAAAAAGATTTATGTTAACCTTGTAAAATTAAAACTTGAAATATATTTTGATTTTATATTTTAAAATTTATTTTTTTATTTTTGAAATTTAAAATTTAAAATTTTTACTCCATTTATTAATATCACTATTTTTTTATTAAATTCACTAACATCATTTTTTAAATTAAAAAAATACTCAACATTATCAAATTATTATTGATTCTTTTTTCTTCTTTACAGTCACTTTTATCCTGGTTTGATTATAGATAGAGACGTGTTGATATTTAGAAGATGCATGATTAGAAAAGGACTCAAAGCTGCTCTAACCTTTTTTTTTTCTTGGAAAATTAAAAATCTATACTATTATTTTATTAGTTAAGTGTTTTATTGAGTTGTTATTACTCTAAATTAAATCATTAACTCAATTATTAAATTACGAAAATATTTTTTCGTATACGTATGATGGTAACCCAAATTAATTACATTAATAAAAGTTTTAACTTACCACATAGTTAAATCTTTATTTTAATATATTTATACATTTTAATTTTAATTATGTACACTTTATTACTTCCATTAGTTGTTAGTATTAATAATGTATTTGATTGACTTGATGTCACAAGTTAACTTGACATTAACTCAAAATTGATAACAACACAATAATAAGCAATTAAATTTAGCTTTTTTTTAATTTTAATTATTATACATATTTCATGTGCATTATTTATCATATGTTATTTATAAATACATATTTATGTGATAATATTTTAGTAATTATAAATACATGTTCGGACTTTTATAATAAAAAATTAAATTAATACAGAGTATAGTAAATAAAAAAGAGATAGAATTTATTTATATTATACATACGCATTCACACATCATAATCATGATTATAGCTGATAAAATTTGAACTGATTACTTAAAAAGAACCAAAACTTTGGCCATAACTAATAATGGTAAAGTTTCATGGACAAGGCACCCATTCCTTTAAGCATGATGTGAAAGGTGGACTCAACTTTTTCAAGCTTTGGAAAATATATATAATATTAATTGTGGAAACTAATTTTTTATCAAGTTTTGAAAAACGAGAATCGACTTTAAAAAAAATATGCAGCCGTCACCAATTCTTTTTTGTTTAGGTGTGATCGGATCACCTATATAATATTTTGGTCTGCGAAATTCGAGACAATGGGTTCGAGAGTCGGTTATGTGCGAGGAAGGGTTAGCACCCTCGCAACGCCCAAAATTGGTACCAAATTGATTAATTGATGTCCTAATGTCGAAAAGTTTGAAACAATTTTGAAATTTCGTTTTTTTAATTTTAAATAACTCGAGTTGGATATTGAGATTCCCTTGTTCCGAAGGAATAAAATATCACATCCAGCATGATTGGATACGACAATCTGAGTCCTCGAATTCAAGATCATCCCTAAAATTCTCCAAGCACATGTATTGAAATTTTGAAAGGGTATTTGGTTATTTGGACAAACAAAAAACCACAACCCAAAGACGATTAGAGCACGATTTCTTGAATTTCCAAGCGCACAAATATTACCTTCTTTTGAAAATATGGACAAAATTTGAAAGGATATTTGTTTATTTGGTCAAACAAAAAACCACAACCCAGCACGATTGTGCACGATTTCTTTGAATTTCCAAACGCACAAATATTACCTTACTTCGAAAATAAGGATAAAATTTGAAAGGATATTCGTTTATTTGGTCAAACAAAAAACCACAACCCAGCACGATTGGGCACGATTTCTTCGAATTTCCAAACGCACAGATATTACCTTACTTCGAAAATATGGATAAAATTTGAAAGGATATTCGTTTATTTGGTCAAACAAAAAACCACACCCAGCACGATTGGGCACGATTTCTTCAAATTTCCAAACGCACAAATATTACCTTATTTTGAAAATATGGACAAAATTTGAAAGGATATTCGTTTATTTGGTCAAACAAAAAACCACCCAGCACAATTGAGCACGATTTCTTCGAATTTCCAAACGCACGAATATTACCTTGTTTTGAAACTTTTAAGTAAAAATGATTTTAGAGCTCCAATAGTGTTAAAATATGACATTTTTTAGTGAATATAATGCTATGGCATAATAACATACAATATGGAGCAATTATTTACAAATGAAATATAATGCTATTGAATCTCAAGCAACAAATAAATATAAAACGAGAATTAAAACATACATAATGGCAATAATTATCAAACATTAGATCAGTGATAAGAAAAATAATAAGAATAATAAAATACATACATCAACAATATTACGAAATCAATAAAATAATTTTAATACTAATCATGCAATTCTTTAAAACAAGAAACATAAAAATATTTGAAGTTAAACATTTATATAATAAAAAATATATACAAATGATATATAAAAGTAATTGGAATAAATAAATACATAATTTTAAAATAAGATCTTTAAATGAGCAATTATATTTATATAAAATAAAATATATACATAGATGGATTTAAAAGAAAATACATGCATAAATAATATGAAATTAATGATAAATACAATTATAACAATAATAATATCACAAGTGGTAATAATAATTATAATAATAACAATAATAATAATAATAATAATAATAATAATAATCACAAAAGGGATAAAAAGGACGAAATTTGAATTAAAACAGAATCAAAAGGTTAATTTAGAAATAAATGAAATATTGAAATAGAAATAAGGACCAAAATATGACGCGCGCAAACCAAGGAGGATTAAAAATGGAAATATTCCAGATTGCGAAAACGCTGCGTTCGAATAGGACTAAATTGTAAAAGAATCAGGGAGTGGAGGGATCGATTGCGTAAATATTCCTTTTAAGGCGGAAAGGCGCGAATCCGGGTCACAAATCTGGTCGACGCGCAGATCTTACACCCTCCCAAACGGCGCCATTTGATCAATAAACTAAACCAGTTTTAAAAAAAAAAATTAAATCACATTTAGAATTAAACCCTAGCCCTCTATATTTTCATCCTCAGCCGCAAAGAAAAAAAAGGAATCCAGCCACTTTAACGCCATTGTAATCGGCGATCAGTGGCCGATTCAGTCACGACGACTGCCCCCTCTCAGGCCCGACTCGAATACTAACCTCGACGACCACCTTCGTTCCGATTTCGACGAAGAAGGTCGACCGTCGATTCGACTTTCGAAGGTAAGTTCCCCCCTTTTTTTTATTTCATGTGTAGAAAATAGAAAAGAAAAAATGCTATTAAAATAGATAAAAAAAACAACCAAGAGATGAAATCGGACAGGGACTTTTTTGAATCTCTGTTTCTTTGTATTCGCGTATTCGTGAAAATTGTCCAGAAAATTACAGGGGTTGGTCTCAATCCTTTTAAAGGCCGAAATTGAAAATAAAATGAAAATAAAAATAAAAATACATTGTTTATTTTTTTGTTTTTTCTGCTGCTGTTCTTTTGTCCTTGTTTTTGCAGGTTCGGTGGCCAGTTGTGGCTGTACGGAGGTGTGGACGTGGCGCGTCACTGAGAGGTGTCTTATTTGGAGGTTCTGGCGTGCGTGGGGAGAAAGGTCGCTTGGCCATCTTTGGGAACCCTAGGGTTTTTCTCGGGTTGCTTTTTTGCTTTGGGCTTAGTGGGTTGTGATTGTTTGGGCTGTTTGGGCCGATTTCATAATCGGGTTTTTAAATGTAAATGGGTTGTTTATTTTGTAATGGAATTTTATAATAATAATTTGTTTTTTGGGTTTTTAATTAGTTTTAGTTTTTTGGTTTGAATATGGTTAATTGGTAGGCTAATGGGCCCAGGCAAATTTTGAGCCCTACAGCTGCCCCTCTTTGCTCATTGTCGTGTAACGGGAATGAAGCAAAGACTTTAAAGAGGGCCAAATTTACCTGGTCTTGTAAGATCTTGACTTCTTGGCACTTCTCTTCTTCAAGTAGCTTCATTCTATCCTACTGCATCTTCAAGGGCATAGGAACTAGCGCTTCGATATGCTCCAATGTAATTTCAGGGAGAAAAGATTTGTAACTTTGATTTACTCTACTGGAACTTCGAAGAGATGAGTATTCAGATAGAAGAGATTCGTAGCTTCGATTTTCCTACTGAAACTTTTCAAAAATGAAAGTTGATCCTCAATACACTCAGGGAGGAGGGATTTGTAGCTTCGACCTGCTCCACTGGGACTTTGAGGTGATAAGAATCTAGAGAGAAGAGATTTGTAGTTTTGATCTTCTCACTGAAACTTCTCGGAAACAAAGGTTGATCTTCAATACACTCAGGGAGGATGGATTTGTAGCTTCGACCTGCTCCACTGGGACTTCGAGGTGATAAGACTCCAGAGAGAAGAGATTTGTAGCTTCGATCTTCTTACTGAAACTTCTCAGAAATAATTTAATCCTCAATAACCTCAGGGAGAAGGAATTTGTAGCCTCCATCTAATCCACTGGGACTTCGAGGTGATAGGAATTCAGAGAGAAGAGATTTGTAGCTTCGATCTTCTTACTGAAACTTCTCGGAAATATAGGTTAATCCTCAATAACCTCAGGGAGAAGGGATTTGTAGCCTCCATCTACTCTACGGGGACTTCGGGGTGATAGGAATTCAGAAAGAAGGGATTCGTAACTTTGATCTTCTTACTGAAACTTCTCGGAAATAGTTTGATCCTCAATAACCTCAGGGAGAAGGGATTTGTAGCCTCTATCTACTCCACTGGGACTTCGGGTGATAGGAATTCAGAGAGAAGAGATTTGTAGCTTCGATCTTCTTACTGAAACTTATCGGAAATAGTTTGATCCTCAATAACCTCAGAGAGAAGGGATTTGTAGCCTTCATCTACTCCACTGGGACTTCGAGGTGATAAGATTTGTATCTTTAATCCGCTTCATTAAGAAAGGTAAGATCTTCGAATTCACCGATGTTGCAACAACGTCCTGTAGGGGACCTGTTTTGTAAAATCAATTTTGTGCTTATGCCTATGCAAAATGGTTAGGATGCAATAATTAGAATGAATCAAATGCTCCTAACGAAATGTATTATGGACAACATTTGTATGACTGCAGAATGTCATGGTCTTTTTACAAAGATTAGGATGCAATGATCGGAATAAATCAAATGCCCCTAAATAGATGTGTCGTATGGATGACATTTGTATGAATACAAAATGTCATGATCATGATTTCTTACAATGATTAGGATGCAATGATCGGAATGAATCAAATGCTCCTAACTAAATGTGTTTTGCATGAATGCAGAATTTCATGAGAACAATCCCTGCTTAAGGTGCCATCGTTCATTGTTCATCAGGGTAATATGCTGCCCTCTTGTTCAGCTGGTATTATTGACAGAAAACCCTAGAAAATAAATATCTTGCTCAATAGACTTGCCTCGCTGTAACTTCAGGGTTCATCTCATTATGACTTAGGGGTATAAGATCTGAATCTTTTCCCACCCATCCCACTGTGATTTCAGAATATGGGATTTGTTTCTTCTTCAATCCATCACATTGCTATTCAAAGGTATAAGATTTATACCGGCTTCCATTTATCCCACCATAACTCGGGGGTATGGGGTCCGTGGCTTGTTCTATCAACTGATCACTCATTGGGTGACCCAACCAAATGTGTATGCATGATATTCGCATAATATCATTTTTCTTGTGAATGATTCCCCTTTTACACTTGGGTTAACATTGCCCATTTTCCGTTAAGGTTGTATCACCAATCATTTTTGACAGAAAATCCAAGGAGAGATTGTCTCAGTTTAGACTCTTCTTCCACCAATATTTCCATCCCTCACACTTGGTGAGTTTTAAACAATAGTTCTGTTTCAGTTTCTTGTATTATTTAGAAGCTTCCAGAGTAATATGCGAAACCCCTTTTATGAAAGTATTATTAGTCCACTAATCGTTATTTCAATGCGAAATGCTTGAAAAAGATCATAACTATGGATAAGAATGAAATTGATTGGGAGCATAGCTTGAAACAAACAATTTAATCAAAGTTAGAAAATGTAATTAAGCAGGGAATTTATTAAAGGCATATCTTGGAAAGAATAAGGTAATCAAAGATGGCAAATTCAAAAATGGATAAGATGGAAAACTAGGTGCCTCAGATATCGCAGCCTGAGCTTCTCCGTTCAAACTTTTTGAGGACCATTTTAAGCTCAATATGTGTTTAAGGGATTCGGAGTACTTTGTCGATGCCCCAAGACGTAGCATACTTCTTCATTGTTAATTTAGGCATAGCAAGACTGCTATATGCCCCCCTTTGATCAAAATTTGAGCCGCCTTTTTCGAGTTTTCAACTCAAATACCTTTTGGTCTCAAAGCGCCCTTTGCGGGTTTTCGCCTTAGCCTTTCCTTCTTCTTTCTTTTGACTGAAGTTTTTTTTTAAGTGAAATACTTCTTGACTGAATTCACTGGATTGGGCATATCCCTACCATCTATTTTGTTCAATGCTTCCAGAATAGACTTTTTTCTACTACATAAAGTCTTTTCTAGTTTGGCCTCCATTTTTCTATGAAATCCTTTTGTATATGAAGGATCTTCTTCAATGTCAGGTCCCCTTTTGGGAATTTTCTAAAATAAACCTCTTTGTCGCAAACCCGCATCATCTGACTGTAACAGATAGCTATTAACTTTTCCTCACAAATTTGATTGACCACATCGGAATTGGATCCATTCTGCCTCATACAACTTTAGTTCTGATAAAACTCATAAAAAGGAATTTCGACTTCAATGAGCGAAACCAATGAGAAATGTGTTGCCCCGATGACAGTCCTAGCTAATGTTTGATAAGCATAGAGGGTATATAGTAACTTCTGTATGCCAATCCTTACAAGTCTCGGTCTTTTTATGATCTTTTGTTTTTCTTTTTGGTTGCTTTTACTGCACTGATATGTGGCCCTGATCTTTGCACAGACCGCAGACTTTTGACATTGTGCGGTTAAAATGTGATCTTTTTGACATTTTGTTGTGTCGGTATTCTTTCTTTTCTTTTCTTCTTTTTTTTTTTTTGAATTTTTTTTGTTCTAATGACTATTGGCTTTGTAATATTAGCATATGAAGCGACTTTTACCATAACCTCTATGCCCCACATGTAGAAAAAATGGAGGAGGCACATAAGTCCTGTCTTCCTCGATTTGACGTTTGATGCAATTTCCCTTTCTGGGTAGACCAGTAGTGCCTAAACCTCATGATTAGCCTGACTATTATAGAACCATTGGCATGGGTTCTTTAAACACCAATATTAACAGTATACCCACGTTTCAGTAGCCTAACGTGCGAAAACATTTCGAATTCTTGAAAATAGCTCAATGATATCTCGCATTGTGGTGAATTAAGCTTCGATATTTGCCCTTTCTTAATCTCACAATGTCCACTGACCTTTTGCAAGGTAGAGTCTGTTCTCATCTTGTTCTACCATTCTTAACAAATTAAAAGATAGGCTATGATCTCTGTCATCCTCAAAGTCCTTTGATCCCTTAGGCCCATGTCTCATTCAAAAAGGGAATCAGTAACAACGTCGCTCATGTCATTGATATTTGGGTACCTATTGCAGGTACAGAGGCAAATTCCAAAGAATAAATGATTCTAAGGATGATTATTTTTATGGTATGGCCATGAATAAAGAATGAAAGAATATTCTAAATCACAAAAATGTACAGTATAAGATGTAAAGAAAAATATTTACTTAAAAAGATGCATTTTATTGAAATAAAAATTCTGGACACAAGCCTATTTCACAAAAATATTCTTGTTGCTTCTAGGCTTAAAGCAACAAGCATGTTTTGAATATTGCTCTAGATTAGCTCTAAAAATACAAGGATCTTTTCCACAGTATTGTTCAAAACATCCCAAGTACGTAAAGGCAAAAGCTTGGAAAAGTCTACTCCCCGGCTCACTCTTCAGATATGTCATTAATGTTCGAATTCACCAGTATCAGGTTTTGCACTAGAGCCTGAACTTGACATACTCCTGATCTCATGTCCCCATTCATCATAGTGCTCACAATAGTTATCCTTTTAATAGCATGGTTGAGTAATGGATTTTCCGCACCAGAGGGATTATCAAATCTTATAACTCCTATTTTGATGAATCTCTAGACTAATTTTTTGAAAGCGGTGCAGTTTTCTATCGAGTGCCCCGTAATTCCTGTATGGTATTCGCATTGGGCATTCACATCGTACCATTTGGGGTACGGGGGCTGCAATGGTGTCAGGTAATGAGGAGCTACAACATGTATTTCAAATAAGCTCTGGTATAACTCCCTGTACGTCGTTGGAATAGGTGTGAACTGGGGTTTCTCTGAGTTCGGTCTTGAATTGGGTTTTTCTCTTGGGGAGACCAAATAACCGGTAACTGCCTTCCTTGGCTGGTTTACTATAAACGGCTTCAAATTGCCCTTTTTATACCCACTCGTATTATTCACATCCGTGTCCTTCCTTTTCGGAGCCTTTGAAGTCCATTCTCTCATTTTTTTTTTGTTTCTGTCAGTATAATCGATTTGGCTCGATCATTCTCCGGGTTAAAACCTGAACCTATCGGGAAGTTGAATAGGGCTGAAGCATCAGTCTGACATTGGGGTCTAATAATGACGAGTACCCCATGTGAATGCATGTCTGATTGAGTCGGGATACTTATTGGGGAATAAACGATGTCTTCATCATCATCCACACTGCCAACCACTGGGCAACTCTTTTTTTCAAACCCCCTGACTAGTAATTAGGTTAACTGGCGCATCATATTAATCTGATCTCGCATATCTCGTTGAATTTTGGCCAACTGCTCTTGCATCAGTAATTACGTTTGCTCTAATTTCTCCAACTTTTGTTCCATGTCTTCTAGGTTAACTGAAAATATTTCACCTAATCAGGGTCATTTTGTAAAAACTAATGTAAATGATGCAATGTAATGAAAATAGTGTAATACCAATGATGTAATGCACATGCATGCAATGCAATGCAAACATAAACAACACAAAACACGTTAGCACAAGAAACATAAACAACCAAAATAAATTACCTAAATGAGTGACCAATAGGGTTTAGCGCAGCTCTACTTAAGGTGGGCTCCTAGGTCTCTCTATATGTGGTTTGGTTTTAAAGAGGGAGTACCTGAACCAGCAAATTCCTCAATCCTCACCCATTATAGGCTCATATGGATCAAGTTCGGTTCAGGGGAATACATTTCCCTATGGCCATGCGGAGATGAAAATATCACGAAGCACATAGGTACAAATGTACCCCGGAAGCAATCCACTAGCCCATGCGGAGGTGAAAACCTCACGAAAGCATAATTTCTCACTCTCACTTAAAGGTGTAACCACAACGATTATGCAATGTAATGTAAGAGTATTCTACGAAACTGAACATTAATTATAGCACAAATGCATAAAAAGAAACGTTATTTTTCAAAACAATTTTCCAAATTTTGAATCAAAGGACAAGTATTAATCAATCTATGGCCTGGCTCTCAACAAGTCCCTAGTGGAGTCGCCAAGCTGTCGAAACCATTTTTTATCGAGTTTTGAAAAATAGGAATCAACTTTAAAAAAAATATGGAGTCGCCACCAATCCTTTTTTGTTTAGGTGTGATCGGATCACCTATAAAATATTTTGATCTGCGAAATTCGAGACAATGGGTTCAGGAGTCGGTTACGTGCGAGGAAGGGTTAGCACCCTCGCAACGCCCAAAATTAGTACCAAATTGATTAATTGATGTCCTAATATCGAAAAGTTTGAAACAATTTTGAAATTTCGTTTTTTTTAAATTTTAAATAACTCGAGTTGGATACTGAAATTCTCTTGTTCCGAAGGAATAAAATATCACATCCAGCACGATTGGATACGACAATCTAAGTCCTCGAATTCAAGATCATCCCCAAAATTCTCCAAGCACATGTATTGAAATTTTGAAAGGGTATTTGGTTATTTGGACAAACAAAAAACCACAACCCACACGGTTGGGCACGATTTCTTCGAATTTCCAAACGCACAAATATTACCTTCTTTTGAAAATATGGACAAAATTTGAAAGAATATTTGTTTATTTGGTCAAACAAAAAACCACAACCCAGCACGATTGTGCACGATTTCTTTGAATTTCCAAACGCACAAATATTACCTTACTTCAAAAATATGGATAAAATTTGAAAGGATATTCGTTTATTTGGTCAAACAAAAAACCACAATCCAGCACGATTGGGCACGATTTCTTCGAATTTCCAAACGCACAGATATTACCTTACTTCGAAAATATGGATAAAATTTGAAAGGATATTCGTTTATTTGGTCAAACAAAAAACCACACCCAGCACGATTGGGCACGATTTCTTCAAATTTCCAAACGCACAAATTACCTTATTTTGAAAATATGGACAAAATTTGAAAGGATATTCGTTTATTTGGTCAAACAAAAAACCACCCAGCACAATTGGGCACGATTTCTTCGAATTTCCAAACACACGAATATTACCTTGTTTTGAAACTTTTAAGTAAAAATGATTTTAGAGCTCCAATAGTGTTAAAACATGACATTTTTTAGTGAATATAATGCTATGGCATAATAACATACAATATGAGCAATTATTTACAAATGAAATATAATGCTATTGAATCTCAAGCAACAAATAAATATAAAACGAGAATTAAAACATACATAATGGCAATAATTATCAAACATTAGATCAGTGATACATACATCAACAATATTACGAAATCAATAAAATAATTTTAATACTAATCATGCAATTCTTTAAAACAAGAAACATAAAAATATTTGAAGTTAAACATTTATATAATAAAAAATATATACAAATGATATATAAAAGTAATTGGAATAAATAAATACATAATTTTAAAATAAGATCTTTAAATGAGCAATTATATTTATATAAAATAAAATATATACATAGATGGATTTAAAAGAAAATACATGTATAAATAATATGAAATTAATGATAAATACAATTATAGCAATAATAATATCACAAGTGGTAATAATAATTATAATAATAACAATAATAATAATAATCACAAAAGGGATAAAAAGGACGAAATTTGAATTAAAACAGAATCAAAGGGTTAATTTACAAATAAATGAAATATTGAAATAAAAATAAGGACCAAAATATGACGCGCGCAAACCAAGGAGGATTAAAAATGGAAATATTCCAGATTGCGAAAATGCTGCGTTCGAATAGGACTAAATTGCAAAAGAATCAGGGAGTGGAGGGATCGATTACGTAAATAATCCTTTTAAGGCGGAAAGGTGCGGATCCGGGTCACAAATCGGGTCGACGCGCAGATCTTACACCCTCCCAAACGGCGCCGTTTGATCAATAAACTAAACTAGTTTTAAAAAGCAAATTAAATCACATTTAGAACTAAACCCTAGCCCTCTGTATTTTCATCCTCAGCCGCAACAGAGAAAAAGGAATCCAGCCACTTCAACACCATTGTAATCGGCGATCAGTGGCAGATTCAGTCACGACGACTGCCTCCTCTCAGGCCCGACTCGAATACTAACCTCGACGACCACCTTCGTTCTGATTTCGACGAAGAAGGCCGATCGTCGATTCGACTTTCGAAGGTAAGTTCCCCCCCTTTTTTTTTATTTCGTGTGTAGAAAATAGAAAAGAAAAAATGCTATTGAAATAGATAAAAAAAACAACCAAGAGATGAAATCGGACAGGGACTTTTTTGAATCTCTATTTCTTTGTATTCGCGTATTCGTGAAAATTGTCCAGAAAATTACAGGGGTTGGTCTCAATCCTTTTAAAGGCCGAAATCAAAAATAAAATAAAAATAAAAATACACTGTTTCTTTTTTTTTGTTTTTTCTGCTGCTGTTCGTTTGCCCTTGTTTTTGCAGGTTCGGTGGCCAGTTGTGGCTGTACGGAGGCGTGGACGTGTGCGCTAAAGGTTGCGGCGCTCGTGGGGAGAAAGTCGCTTAACGCTCTTTGGGAACCCCTAGGTTTTCTATTTGGTCGTTTTTGCTTTGAGCTTAGTGGGTTGTGATTGTTTGGGCTGTTTGGGCCGATTTCATAATCGGCTTTTAAAATGTAAATGGACTGTTTATTTTGTAATGGACTTTTATAATAATAATTTGTTTTTTGGGTTTTTAATTGGTTTTAGTTTTTTGGTTTGAATCTGGTTAATTGGTAGGCTAATGGGCCCGGGCAAATTTTGGGCCCTACATTAATTCTGGAAAATACACGTGGTTTTAGTTTGATTTTTAAACTTGTAAAAGAATTTAAATAACAGTGATAATATAAATAATATTTATTGGTATTTTTTTAATGTAATATATGTGTTAATTTTTTTAATTCAGTATTTGTATTTAATAAAAATTATATATTTTGGTACTAAAAAATAACAATTAATTTTTTAGTATTCAATTCGGGTTTTAGAGTTGATTTGGTGAAAATTAATTGTGAGCTAAATGATGAGGTAGATGATCGTATAGTGTGGATTCACGACAAGGGAGGGGTATTCTCAGTTAAAAAGTTATCGCTGGCTTATGATGGAATGAAAGCTGTTGAATTCCTGTTTGATAGAATTTGGAATCGAAAGTTCCTCCAAGGGTGCGTAACTTCTTGTGGATGTTGCCGATTAATCGTATTCCAACAAAAGATTTTTTGATAAGCCATACAAATTGATTCATCAAACAGGGGCTGCCCATGGTGTGATAGAGTTTCCGAAAATACTAACCATTTGTTTTTTGAATGTTCGTTTATCAAAAGCTTCTGGTCTTGCATTTTTAGCTGGTGGGATTTAGTATGGAAGGGTGTGGCAAATGTTGATGAATTCTATTATGTGTGTTGGAGTATGAAGTTAACAGGTATTCAAAAGAGTTTATGGTTATTAGTAATTGCGGCTTCGTGTTGGACAGTATGGCTAGTTCGAAACAAGGTGTCTGAAAGGTTTGTGGCTACAATTGATTCTTTAATCTTTCAATAAAAAAATGAGATCGTTGATGTGGGCTAGATCGGTACATGATGATTGTATATTTTCGGAGGTTGATTAGTGGGGAAGGCCTAAGGATTGCAGGTCGGGTAGAAAATTGGGGAGGGATAGGGATTGTGTTTGGGATCCTCCTCCTACGGGCTGGTTGAAATTTAACGTTGCTGTAGTTGTTGTGGAGGAGGTTGCGGGCTGTGGAGGGGTGTTGAGGGATGAAAAGGGAGTGGTCTCGACTCTTTTTTTTTTTTTGGTAAATGTGGTGCTTGTGGAGTGGAGCAAGCGGTAATAATGGCTATTAAAGTTGCAACGGAGATTTTTATTAATTTGATGCGGAAGGTAAATGTTCCTTTGACTGTAGAGTTTGAATTGCGTAGTGTTTCTGATTGGCTGAAGTATAGACGTTTACGACCATGGTCGGTAAGAAAATTATTTGCAGATATTGAAGGAGGATTACGACATTTGGTGGAGATAAAGTTTGAGGTTACAAATAGTCAGAAGAATGGTATGGCTAATTCATTGGCAAACATTGGACTGTCCAAGAATCACTTTTTTAAAGCTTATTGGTAATCTGTTGTTTCTTGGTGATTTGTATTAGAGCAATCTACTTGCTGTTATATTTCTTTGTAGGTTGTACTGATGTTTTTTGCAGCTCTGTCGATCAGACATGAACTGGGAGTTTTTTATTACACCATTTTGCTTGTAATCAATTGATTGAGCTAAAAAAATATTATTAGATTAGATTTGTTAATGATTTTGTTAATAGAATAAATTTAGTGTTAATTGTGAATTCTCATCAAACCAACTTTAAAACTTGAATTAAACATTAAAAATTTAACATTGTTATCTTCAGGTACTAATGTATAACTTTTATCCAATATAAGTATTGCATTAGACCAAAAAATAACATATAAACTTAGTACCAAATTATATTCATTAATCCTGTAATTTTTATATATTTTTTTATAATTTTACTTTGGTTGTTGAAAATATTTATAACTTATGTTAATCTATTGTAATTTCAGTCTCTACAGTGAGGTCCTAAGACTTTAAATATGATGTGTAATTTAAATTATATTCTAGTTTAAATTTAATCATGTTTGAATTTTGTCCAAATATATTTTGATTAATAGTCCGTTTATTATAAAATTATATTGATTATAATTTTGTTTATGCACTATATTTTTATTCTATTTAAAATATACAAATATTATTATAATTTGATAGAATGACAGCAAAATCATTTTAGCTCCAAAAAAAAAATAGAAAATCCCCATTTTTTTTTCTATATTTTCTATTTTTTGAAAAAAAAATGATAAATTTCTAATTTCATCTGTGGAGTTAATGAATAAATTCTACGCTATCAGATTTACTATTTATTTTTAAAAGAACTTTAAAGAATACAACCATAAAAAAAAATGTGCACACCTGAGTCAAAATGAAATCAAGAACCAAGAGCAAAGCAGATGGAGGCATTAAACTATATATAGTGAAATACAATTCATAGAACAATGATTGACGTATATACATGCATGCATGAATGAATCCATCCATCCATCCATCCAAGTGCTATATATAAGGCTGAAAAAGTTTGAATGCTTCTAAGCATGTATATATGCAGTAATGCATGTAAAGTAATTCATTATTATAACAACAATGAATACTGAAATAGCTTTTCTGATTTGATTTTGTTCCCTATAAATCGAGCTGTCAGATCTTTCAACAAAAATAAAAATTAAGAAGGTGGAGATTATGGGTGAGCTGGCCAAGATTATGGGTGAGATTATAACAACAATGCATGTACTTGGAACCTTCTTTTCATTTTCATGAATAAACAGATCATAGATGAGGAATATCAAAACAACACAAGATCCTTATGGCTCTTATACATATCCTATATATTTATATATACGTACGTATGTACAGTAAGTGCGTATTCAATTAATTAGCTTGGCTGGCGGCACCACACATTACCCCATTATTCAAGTTACTGATGAAATATATATATATATATACACACACATGCATATACATAATTACTATAATGTAAGTGATGGTCTATAAGTTCATACAATATTAATTAATGGAGCATATATATTATGAACATACTATAAAAAAACAAATATAACAGCTATAATTTTAACAAATAACATCTTGTAACTCACTGAATAACCTTTCATGATGGAGTAAAATGTGACATGTCGCCAGTAAAGTTAAATTAATTGAAAACATACATATAAAACTAGCAGGAGCACTAAAACACTATCAACAAAAGTTCACAGCTCATATTTCTATTAAGTTTCTATAGAAGCTTCTAAGTATTGCTCCAAATCAAGAGAAACTTTTTCGGGACAACCACAAAGTATCTCCTATAACCGTTTTACGCTCTATTAGGGATTAATCCTTTCGAGGTTCAAATCAACTAAAGAGAAACTTTTTGGTGTAATTACAAGTTATCTTCCATGACCACTATACGATCCATGGGTACTAATCTTTTCACTCCCAGCAATATTATTATCAAAAACCAACAAACAGAAACTTTTGTGCATGTATACTTTTAAACAAAATAATGCAGTATCTATATGTTAACTTACCGTTGACCTTACCAACCAAGTTGCTACCTTTGGCACTTTCATTTTGGGTCTTATAAGATGAAGCAGTACAATGATGCAAAGAAGCTTAGTTATAAAAAAAAAATTATTAGACACATATTGTCCAAATAAAAACATTTTCTCCTTCCAGTGATGTTCATTAAAACTCCAACACTGCAGTAAGTCAATATATATATAAGCCAATGGTGAAAAGATCAAATCCCTACGAAACCTAAATAATACATAAATGGTTAATTTTTAGTTACTTCACTAGATTGGGGTAATTTCTGTTGCAGCCTTGATATGTTAACACTTGTCGGATCATTAACCTGTATGAAATGAAATTCCATGAGTAAAACAAAACCCTAACATTATTTTCTACAAAAAAACAAAACAAAACCCACCTCGGTTTGGATGGTATGAAACAAAAATTCTTCTGATTTGGTAGAAAAACAACTAACAACATGAAGTCCTTCATCAACAAGAACAGCCAACACTCTTGATAAAGACAAATCTTGGTCTTCAACGCCACAACGGAACATGATCTCAATACCTATCAAACATGGTCGGATTATGAAACAATGATTTGAAATTGAAGCAGCAGCTGGTTTGGTTCTTGAACCAACACTTGCTAAGTCAGACACTTTCTTCAGTTCATGTCTTTTAGCATCAAGGTCCTTGACTTTCTTCTCCAAATGTTTTATATAATTCACTGCTTCGTTCATTTGATCCGACATCGACCGCTTTCCCTAAAAATTTCAACTATTCACAAAGTGGCAAAACCCCAGGAAACTTAACATAGTTATGAGAAAGGTTTTTTTTTTTTTTTTGTTTACCTTGATGTATTCACCAGGGAGAAGGGATCGAAGTGAAGCATAAAGGGAAGCCATATCTTGTCTCCTTTGCCGTTCAATCTCTCTATGTAGCTTTTGTTTCTTGTATTTATCACTACCGGCGCCGCCCTCCATATGACAGATTTTCCGGCCGCGGTTTTTCACCGTGGGATTTGATATTATAGGGTTGGATTCTACCAATACGGTGTGACGAGTGATCGGATCTTGTGGGATTTTGTGTTGTTTGGTATGGGAGAAAATCTGGTACACCAGGTCATCGCTTTGGTGTAAAGGAAGCATATTGTTCAATGATAATTATTCAAGAACTAAAGCTTTTTTTTTTTAGTTTTGTCTGTTGATCACCAAAAATAATGGAAGAAAAGAAAGAGATATTGATCATTCTTCAATGGGAAAAAAAAAGAATCTTTTCTGCAAATTCTTTTTTTCCCCCTTAGAATAAACTAAAGAAATTATGGAAAATGACCTCACCGGCCACTCTTAATCAAATGAAGAAATTATGTTGTTACTCTATGTGTAAGTTGTGTGTTTATTCTTTATACTCTAATTTGTGAATTTTAATATTTGTATTTTTTGAATTTTCAAAATTCAATACATGACCCAAATTATCATTGTTAAAGTTGTTAGGTGAAATTATTCTATTAGTCTCATACTTTGTGTAAGCTATGAATTCAATTGTCTACAACCACTTTTTCCAACCATTTGTTGGTCAATTTTATAATTTTAATTGTGACTTAAATTGTTAAATTCATTAACTAAAAATGACTTATCTTTTTATAAGTATTGTGCAAAAATAGCAAGCTCATATGACACTACATAGAGAATTTCACTTTAACTAAAATTTAGGGTAAACTACACCCAAGGTCACTAAATTATTAGTAAGTTTACGTATTAATTACTCAACTTCAAAAAGTTACAAAATAGTCACAAAACTATTTGAAGGTTTTCATTTAAGTCACTGGAATGCTAAAATCATTGTTGTGTGGCCTCTTCTGTTTGCACCGCTTGTACCAATCGAAAGCTTTCATTCCCTTTTTCTTCTGTAGTTTAGTTTTTTTTTTTTAATGAAACTTTGAATGTTACGAATCTACGAACCAAAATCCAAACAATTTTTTTCTTCGATCTCCGACACTTACTATTAGATTAACTTGGATCTAAGGTATGTTCTTCTACTTGTCGATGGGTATTAATCCGTTATACCAATCGCCGAATCATCACTTGGAGTTAAAGGTGCCCATGAGTTGAGTTGAAGCTCGCTTCCAAAATATTTTTCATGCCCAAACCCATTTTCAGACCTGCCCTCCGTTCCCAAAAAGCCAATTTTACTATTAAAAATTAATAAAATATAAAAACATATTTTCTAGTTGCTATTTGATATATTTTTATAATTAATTTTTAACTTTAAAAATACTTTTTTATTATTTAAATTGAACTCAGGTCCGCTTGACCCGCCCCGAAGTGCAAAATTCTGTGTCCAAGTATTGGGTCGAGAGAGCTACCCAACCATTGGACAAGTCTACTTGGAGCTCACTAACCGAACTTTAAAAAGAAAAAGAATTTAACAACTCAATGACTTAAATAAATACATTCGAATAGTTTGTTCACTTAAATAAAACCTTTTAAATAGTTCAATAACTATTTTATAATTTTTTGAAATTAAGTGACCAAAACGTAAAGTTTTTAATTAAAAATTAGGGTTGAAAGGTACTGTAGTTCTGTATTTTGTAACCCCACTAATTTGCATTCACACAATGAAGACCTATCTTTACCGTAGGATATTATGACCGGATATAATATTCTAAAATATTTAGAACTTGAATGGAGTGCCCCATGAGAAAGATGTAATTAAATAATTAATAAATTACTTTTAGTTAGACTTTATATGGTTTCTAGAGGGCAAATTTTATTTAAAATTAGTATAAATGTAAGTATACTTTGTGAATTTACGCTACTACAACCATATTCATGTATAATCAAAATATATAACACGTGACTCGATCAATATGATAAAAAATTGAAGTATGTAATGAATGTAGGGTTAGATATATATATATGATCTTGACCTTTTTACATATTTATCTTTTTATCCTAATCTCAATGGTGGAAGCGATTATAATTATTTAATTCAATTTTATATACCCTAATCTTAAAAGAAGCAAGAAATTATAATTAAATAATAATAATAAATTTAATATTTCTTTATTTTGTATTTTAGTTCTAGTTTTTTTTTTATTATCATTTTGACCCTTGATTCTTAATTTTTAATTAAATTATATTTTTTTGGAATTAAAATTTGATTGGGATGTTAAAATTTTAATAACGAAAATGTGGTAGCTCATAAACAATTTATACGTACTTCATAAAAATTTAGAAAGATAATAAAATTTATTTATGTATACAATGAAATATGCATTGACAATCGCATAGACTACTATATTAATGTCATTAAAATTTTATTAATTCGAACAAATTTTTCGTAAAAATAATAATTTAACTAAAATTTGATGGCTAAGGACAAAAAAATAATTAAAATCAAAGTGATAAAAGAAATCAATATTATAGGCAAATTTTATAATTATGTAATTCAATAAATTGCTTGCGCCTTTGAGATTAGGGGGAAGAAATTTTGAATGAAAAATGCAGAATAATATATAATTTTTGCGAGGATATAAAATAAAAATGATGGTTAAAAAATTAAATTAAATTATTAATTTTTGAAAAAAAAATAGTATAGAATTTCCACCTGTATTTGAAACATCAACAGCCAGTTGTTAATTATGGAAAAAAAGGAATTAAACAAAAGAATTAATCATTGAAGTGAAAGTGGAGGCACCAATTAAATGGTCGGACAAAGGAGGAAAGGTTCCTAAACACCCACCTACTGTATCAAGACCCAAGGGGCAAAAGATCTTCAGAATATTTGAAGTAAGCTCCCTTCTTTCTTATTCTTACTTTATTAATTCTATAATTATAAATATTATTAAGCTTTGCATGCATGAGCTGTACAAGAAAGTTGTTAATTTTTAAACTAATAATACCTCAGCTTAATCCTTTAAAAATTATAAAGATATAGACTATTAAAATAATAAAATTATATTTTTATTATTATAAAAATATATAATTTAATTTTGACCTCCAGAAAAAAATTTTCTGATTCCATCACTGGACATAATATTTGTGTTTGTGGCATGAGTATATCCTTATTTTGTGTGTTAATACTAACTCTCTAATCTTACAATACCCAAAATAAATAAGTAAATAAATCGAATATTTAAATGATGAAGTTTTAT
This sequence comes from Gossypium bickii, assembly GCA_025503065.1. NCBI lineage: Eukaryota > Viridiplantae > Streptophyta > Magnoliopsida > Malvales > Malvaceae > Gossypium > Gossypium bickii. Next base: position 116,665,340 of record CP106716.1, read on the forward strand.
TATCAAAGTTGATTTAGCTTAGTTTCTTTATTATTTTTTTAAAATGTTGTTATGCATGGATTAATCCATAGAATTTGATGTAATCATAAAGTACTTGTGTGGTAATTAAGTCCTCATTTGCCATCTTGTCGTGGATTAAAAGTTGGTGTTATAGGTTTAGTCTTTGTACTTTAATTTAATCAATTTTAGTACATGTATTTCTCGAATTTTGAAATTTTTGTCCTGATCCAAATAGTAACAATTGAATTTGTGTAGTTAAATTCAATTACTAGTGTTGTATTGTGCAATTATGTCATTCTAAGTCCTTATACTTTTCAAATTTTAAAATTTTAATATTAATGCAAATGACAATTATTAATTCATTAATTGAATTATTAACGAGTAATATTTGAAAAGAACAAGCTGACATGGCATATACATATGATAATATATTTGTTACATTAAATTTTAAAAATAATAAAATTTAATAAATTTAACAGTTATAAGTTGATGATAATTAAAAATAAAAAAGAATGATAAGTGGATAACTTGTAGTCTCACACCAACAAACAATTATTACATAGGTTTTTGAAGATTAATTAAAAAACAATTAGATCCCACGTTGATATTAATTTTATAAAACATTATATCATGAGGGACTGAGTACAGATAAGATGGGAGGTTGCGTCGATCCTTCGAAATCTTTTATATTCAAATACTTTAATGGGAGGGCATATCATTCCCGGATCTCTTTAACTAACCCCAAGAATTATTGTCTTCAAACCTGGAGGACAAAGGCTGACCCCTACAAACAACAATTCCACTCTAATCTACTTCCAAGTCTTCTTCATTGCTAGAGATGGAGGAATGGGTGGGTTTTTTGGTCGCCCCACCTCAAAAATCAAAGCTACATCCACCTTTCATCCAACATAATATGCCATCATTTTTATTTTTTATATTTAAAAAAAAAAGGTAAGAACAATGATTAATAAAATAGAGGGTTTCTTAATTCAAACAGGCAACTTTATCCATTATACTCGAACCTATATTATACTATTTCGTTAGTATTGAGATTGATATTAAAATTACCATTTCTTAAAACATCGACAATGTAAGCCACCTTATTAATTAACTTTCCTACTAGTCCACTGGAAGCACAACGCCAAAAAATGCAAACTCTGAGTTGCTAAGTACATAATAATTCAAAACTTTAACGAGTCGTTTCCATAATAAATTTTAACTATTTTATTAATTGTTTTCTAAGTATAATTATATTAATATAAATTTTATCATCATATATTTAAGCTAAAGAGCATTTTGGTAAATATGCCGAGGCAAATTATTCCAGAACCATTTCCAACTTAACTAATTGAAGAATTAAACCATCCCAAAATCCGATATTAAGAAGAAGAAAAAATCCAACTCAATCGAATTGGGTCAGGTGAGATTTTTATTGGCTATCCATAAGTTTGCCAAAGTGTATTGAAATTTATTTACATTATTTAAGACGTTTTTATATTGATATTTATAAATTTATAATTAATTTTTAAATAAAAATAAAATTCAATAGATTTAATATTTATTATTTAAAAATAACATTAAAACTATTTCTTTAATTTGTGATTCAACTCTAAACAAAAGAGTTCTATAATTATTGATATTGTTATTGACAAAAAAATATATTATTTTTATTCGAGATAAATTTCAAAACTATACATAAATATTGGTTTGATGTGTAATTATATACATGATATTTTGATGTGATCTAATTCTTACAAATTATTGACACAATTATTGGTATAACATCATTTTATGTTTATATATTACATACAGAAATAATTATATTTATCTAATATAAAAAAATTAATGTATTTATTTCTTTATATGTGTATGATTGGATCAAAATTAAAGTTTCATGTATACATTTGAACCACAATCAAAGTTTCATATATATAATTGTACCAAATTAAAGTTCATGTATCAAATTGCATATTAAATCAAAGTTCATGTATAAACTTGAGATTTATCCCTTTTTATTTTAATAGTTTATTCTTTTATCAATTACTTAATTGAATTTGCATTATGAGTCCAAATCACAATTTGGGACGGTAAATTTTCCACATTGGGGTATGATTTTTTTTTGTCCAAGTTAGGTCCTAAAATTAGCAATTGTTTGCATATTGGAACTTGGACTTGACAACTTTTCCCACATTGAGGCCTAAACTTTTTTCGATCCAAGTTAGACCCTAAATTTAGCAATTATTCTTACATTGGGGCCTGGACTTGGCAATTATTCTAACATTAAGGCTTGAACTTTATGGTTTTCAAAAATTACCTTGAGTAAAACAAAATTGAAGTCCCAATGTGGGAATAATTACCTAGTTTATGGCTTAACTTAGACAAAAAACGGTTCAAACCCCAATGTGTTCAAATCTCAAATTGTTATTTAACCTTTGTATTATTTGACACTTGGCCCCGAACAAATCATAAATTTCATAATGCGTATGAATATCGATAAACTTAATTTTTATATATACATAATGTTTAAGCTATTCGTAAGCCCGATTCTTAAAATAAATAAAAGTAATATGCTTAAATGTGTTTGAATTCAGTTGATCCAAATAGTCACGACAACAATAACATCAAACCAATTAATTCTCAATTATTAAATTTAATTTGTGCAGTTGGAATACATTTGTTAAGAAATAGAAAGGTTAGGAAAGGATTTCATATATTGTATTAGATACGGGTTAAGTATTGATGCAAAAAATCCATGCGTGACATACTACAAGAGTTTGGTGGTCAAAGGGCAATAAAAGAAAAAAACAAAATAGAAATTAATGATGAAACAATTGTGACAGACAGACAGACAGACAGATCTTAAGACATAATGCAGCTAAGATTGGTGTTGATTTTATGAAAAAAAAGGATTCCATAGTAAACTGTTGGCCTACGAAATGCGAGTCAGCATATCCTAAACCACAGTATTCGTAATCAGTTGGTGATTCTATTACATCATTAACACAATCTCTTTGCCTTAATCCCATAAATATACATCAAAACTAAACAACCAATCTTTTTTCATAAACTAGTTTCTATATATTTTTCTAATATATTTTAGATTAGATGCTTTTATAATTATTTTTATTTATTATTTTAATACAGTTAATTTATATCTCGCGACTAATCACAAATAATTGAAAGAAGTAAAAGTGGATTTTTTTTTTCAAATATTTATATTAAATTTAAATTTTAGAATCAAACATTAGAAGAGTTTTACCTAAATAACACATTGATTTGAATAAGATTATATTTTAACCGTAAAATGGATAACCTCACACGTGGTTATAAAAAAAAATATGTACCCTAATTAATAGCTTATTTCCAATGCAAGAGAGAGACTTATATTAAGATGTTAATGGGCCTTCATTTAAGGGTAAGGGAGATTTTTATATGCTAATGGGCTTTTGATTAATGGTTAACAATAATACTAAATGTGATCAATGAACAAAGTTAGACTAAGCTTGGATCCTTTTAAGTTTTATCGTATTGTTGGTTTGGGCCCATTCTAGAATGTCGCCCATAGTTTTCAACAGCATTAACTCATTAATTGTTTAAATAAAATAATTAAAAATCAAATATTTAGAGATTAAACTTGAATTAAAAGCAGTTAGATCTAGAATTTATTGGGTACTAATTTGGAATATGGAACTGGATCGGTTAATACGTGAACTAGTTGAATCGGATTAAAAAATTCATTGAACTAATGATTGAACCAATTTTCTCTATTATTTTCTTTAAAGTTATACTAGTTAGAGTGAAATTTATTTTTTAAATTTATTAAATTTTTTATATAATTTTTTATGAACTAGAACTATTATTTATTACGATGGTCAATTTGTGAAACCGATGTTGGAGTCGTTTTTGTATCAGTTCAATCTATAGAATTGACTCAACCGGAGCATTAAATTGAACAAGCCAGCCAAGAATTAGAGGGAAAGTCTATACTTCAAGCTAGAGGAGAATTTTGAGCTTGAAATATAAATATCTAACGTTAATAAACATTGTTAAATATAATATATTTGAGTTCAAAGGAAACATGTATGTCGAGGCAATGCTCAATACGAATTGCTATATAAAAATATAGTTTTCTCAATATTTTATATTCGAAATTTATTTAATCTCATTTATTATATATATTAAATATATTTTAAAAAATATAAATAAATCCACTGTTATAAGAAAAAAAAGTGATACCAATACATTTTTAGTTAAAAAAAGTTAAAATATACTATTAATCTTTGTACTATTCACAAATTTATAATTTAATCCATGTCATTTTATTTTTAAAAATTTAGTTCTCTTACTTTTCAGATTTCACAAAACAATTCTAATTAGTTGAAATTGAATTTTGAAATTTGAAAAAAAAAATATAACGACTAAGTATAACTAAATAAAAAATCTAAAAACTAATTATAAATTTATAAAAAGTATAACAACTAATGACATATTTTACAAATTTATAAATTTGTAATTATCCAGTTCTTAAAATTTGAACCCATATCCTACGCTTTAAAATTTATCATTGCATCCAACATTTACAGGAAAAACTTCAAATTAATTGATTGCCTTAAAGCAACTACAATGCTTTTAATGAACAGAAGGAGAAAACAGTTGCAATTAATATGCAATTTGCAGCTTTTTATCTCTTTTGGTCATAGCAACACTGCTCGCAATGAGTTGGAACCATGAATGAAAGGGCAGGGTAGGGGGCTAGATCCCTTTTATTTTCCCTACCAATTAGCGCCTTCAATACAACTATTACAACTCTTCAATGATGTTGAACCAAATCGAAATGGTTACTGAAATCAGTTAAATTAAGAATCAGTCGGTACATCAATTTAGGAAAAAAAAATTGAATTAGTTAATCTATAAACTAGTACAAATCAATTAAATTGAAAAAAAAAAACCGATTAAATAGATGGTTGAACTAGTTAAACTAAATTTTTTTATCAATAGGTTAGATCAGTTGAACCAATCAAAACAAAAAACAATGGACTAATTGTTCCAACCATCTATCTAGTTAAAGAAACATTAATTCTAAGGAATCATTCCATGGATGATTGGTCCCTGCTCAGCTTGGTCTTAATTATGCATTTGAGGCTTATTAATGGGAGCAGTAAGAAATTTCAATGCCAAAAATGTTGATGTGAGGATGAAATTGACAAAAAGTGCAAATATGTTGTCATATAATTATCAAAATGAATTTGTAGGCCATTTTAGTAACATCAACAAAAATGCAAGTGACTTGTAAACCATTGAATTTTAAATGCCCCCCCCCAAAAAAAAAGAGAGAATAAAAAATGACTGTTTTATTTACAATGATGCTAAAAGCAATAAACTACTGTGAAAAAGCCTCACCGGACCTTCTTACGAGACTTGAATGGATACCGTGACGGAGGTGAAGGGGAAAATTCCGTCGGTAATTGAGGCGGCTCTGCCTCACCGGTGAGCATGCTGACAACTTCCTTCATGGAAGGTCGACGAGCCGGTAATTTTTGCAAACAAAGCAAAGCAACTGTGGTACACAAAAGAGCTTGTTCCCTATTCAAAAACTGTACATTTTGGTCTACCAAATCGGTAAGTTTCCCGGTTCGGGCGAGACGTCGAACCCAAGAAATCAAATTCGCACGTTGAAACTCGGATAACGGAGACTCGGTGACCTGCAATGGTCGCCGACCCGCTATCAAAACCAAAAGCAGAACACCGAAGCTATAAACATCGCACTTCTCCGATACGTCCCCACCGCCACCGTATTCGGGTGCGACATAGCAAACAGTTCCTCGCATACTCGGTGTACTACTAGCACCACCACTCTTCGGTATTTCCCCACTGAATGAATCGTGCCAAGCTCTTCGTAATTCGCCGCTAAGTCCTTCCCATAACCAATCCACACTGCCAACACTACCTTTACTCCTACTTCGTTTACTCTTTTTCTTCTTTTCCGTGTACAATTCGTCGTCAACTGGCCACCAATTCTCCGCATCATCGCTATTGTACGTCCCTTGTCTCTTTTTCTTCTTCATCTTCTTCTTTTTCGCGAGTTCTTCACAATACTCTTCTTTCCACCATTCCCTCGCCGGCCTTCGCTTCTCTTTCTTTACGTTCTTTTCCTTGTCGTCCTCCATCGACACCCACCATTCCAATCGTCTCTTACTCTTATTCTTCTTCTTCTCCGATTTCGCATTCGTTTTACTACTCGAAGAAGCCGCTACGGAAGCGATCCAATCACTAGTCGGTCTCTCCTTGATCTCAGTCCCAATCCATTCCATCACATAATCTTTCACTTCATCACTCTCCTCCGCTGCCGCCGCATTATTGTGCTTCCCGGCATTCGTCAATTCTATACCGCTCTCGACACTCGCCTTATCGAAAATCCCCTCCGAAACACTTCCTATATCAGGGGAGGCCGCAACCGGCTCCGGTGAAACTACGGCCATAACAACCTCCGCATTCAGCGGAGACCCAGTAACCGAAACCGGCGATTGATCAACCGGAAAATTGAACTCCTCGATTCCGGTAGCTATACTCTCTGTTTCTGCTACCGATCCATAATCCTCTGCTATTTCCACTTTAATTTCCTCCGATTTCAAACGTGCTAATCCAAAATCCGCAATTTTGGCCGAGAAATTCTGATCCAACAAAATGTTACTGGGCTTAATATCGCCGTGAATGATCGGAGGGTCCAATCCGTGAAGGTAATCGAGTCCCTTGGCGATATCAACTGCGATCGAAAACCTCTGTTTCCAGTTCATTAATTCAGGGCATTTCCGATGAAGCAACGCGTCTTGCAAGTTGCCGTTAGGCATGAGCTCGTACACCAGGAGCATCCGGCGTCGTTTGCGGTCGTAAGAGAAGCCGTGGACCGACACGACCAAGGAAGAGTCGAGTTTAGAAGCGAAGAAGAGCTCGTTTTGGAACTCACGTTCTCCTTGGAGCGAACCGGCGTCCATCACCTTAACGGCAACGGTTCGATTGCCGTTACTGTTGTTAATAGTAGCACGGTAGACAGAGCCAAATCCCCCTTGACCAAGGCGGCGAGAGTCTGAAAACGACGAGGTGGCACGACGGAGGACGGAATAAGAGTACCGATGCGGCGGTTTAGAGTCGGCGGGATTAGTACGTTGCCGTCGGATTTTACGAAGACACAAAGATAGAACCAATAAGATTGAAAAGGAAGCGGAAACAGCTGCGACAGGTGGGAAAACGAGTCGTGCAGGTGAAGGACTCTGGTGGTATATCAAAGGCGGTTGCTGCAACGGCGTCGCCGGCAACGGAGGGATCGACCGTCCCATACTATAACAACAACAACAACAACAACAACAAAATTAAAAAAAAAAAAATCCCAAAGAAGAGGGTGATTTTACGAGGATAAAAGGGGAAAAAAGTGGGGTTGTTTTAGTATCTGAATGTAATGATTTTTCCACTTGTTTTGGTTTCCTGTAATGAAAATGAACAGACAAGAAGAAAAAGGGAGATGATTAGAGCTCCAAAAGGAACATCAGCTCCTCTCTTTTTGACTTGTAAAATTGTAGTCATCTACTTTGACCTTTGCCTACTTTCACCCCTTGAGTTCATGGAGCAGCTATATCATTTGTTTTTTTTTAATAAAAACTATTAAAATATATTATTCCCGATCCGTAAGGAGTTAATTATCTTTTAAATTTAAATTTAAATTTAAGTCTAATTTTATTTTTAGGATTTCATATAATTTGATTTTAATTTTAATCTAAGTTAATATAACTACGTTTTATCCATGTCAAGTATGTAAAATGGTTCAAACTTGTATGGGGCTTGAACTCGCGAATGTCTCAGCGTGCAAACTAAATCCTCTTTAGTTAAAAATGTCGAGGTACGCATCTCTAATATAATTATCGAATATCGAAAAATTTGGAGGTAAAAGATAAGATATAAAAGACAGTGCTATTCCCTCCAAAATAATCCAAGCCAAGCTACGTACAAAGCTAGAACTTTAAATTGAAATCTTTCCTTTTTGTTTAATTTTTTTTTAAGTAGCTTTTAGATTTGATATGAAAAAAAATTAATTTTTAACAGCTCGAGTTATTTCCTAATAAATAAGATTAAGAGCATTAAAGTTTGATTTTTTGTCAATTAATGCACCAAAATTATAACATGAGAACAATCAGAAATTTTCCCATTTTTGAAAAAAAAAAAAAAGTAACTTGGCATATTAAAAGGGAGTACAATTGGGCGAATTAATGCAAGTGCAAAAAAATAGAAATCAATTTTAATTTAACTAATCATTAAAAATTTTAATCAAGTTTAAATATTTGTAATATTTTTAATATTATAATGCATTTAGTTTATAAAAAAATTACAATAAATTAAATGGGTACTTTGTTAAAAAATAAATAAATCTATATAATAATAAAATTATATTTTGACCCATCAAAATTTATAACTCAATTTTAATTTTTAAAATAAAAATTATTATTTAATACTTTAAAATTTTGTAGTTAATATAATTTATATTCAATTCTCAAAAAAAAAAAAACAAATTTGTCTCTGAAATTAAATCTAGTTTGTTATAAAAATAAGTGCATTAGGTATCAATTTCTTGTTTGTTTCTTCCCAATTTTCAAAGCTTGAACCATTTTTATTTCTTGTTACTATTTGATTTGACTTTTTTTCGCATTTCTTTTTATATTTTCAAATTTTGAATTTGATGGGTAAAAGGGAATATTAACTATTTTATTCATTAAAAAATTAAAACCTAATGCAATTCATATATTTGGTAGTTGGTACATTAATTTGTATTTTTTTTTCAAAAGTCCAAAGTGGCTGCTGTCAAACGTCTTTTCCTCCTTTGGCTACATGAATATTTTCCCTTGGTATAAGATTTTCTAATTTTTACTCACATAAATTATACGAGGTATTATCATAATCAAATTGGACCTTTCATTAAATTAAATTAAAAATTAGTTAAATTAATGTTATAGAATTGAAGTATATAAACTTCACTTAAACATTATTAGAGTTATTATTATTTTCTAATTTTTCCATGTATTCAACAAGTTCAGTTATTAATTATTTATATTTTATAAATATATTAAAGAGGTAGATATTGATCGTAAATCTTAAATTTGTTTCATAAAACAACAGTAATATAATCTTTTTGTTATTATTACTTCAAAATTTTAGATGAATTTTTTAAAATAAGTTTAAATTTCATTATTTATGTTCAATTCTTTTTATAAATTAAAAAGATAAAATTAAATAAATAGTTTAATATTTTAATTCGATTCATTCGAGATCAAATTTAGTTTTTTTAAAAGACAATTAATTTTAGAAACATGTATATCTCATTTGTATTTAATTTTAAAAAATTGAAATACAAAAAAGAAATGGTAAATTGTCACGTCTCACGTGCGGACTGTCTGTCTGATGACATTGATTTTCGTATACACGTATTAGACAGAACACAATTCTGGAAAGTGAATCCAATCCATTACAAACAATCGAAAAGAAGAGGAAAAACATTGAAACTGAGGGTGGTGAAGTCAAAGTATACATATATGAAATTGCACGTGGGTGACCTACCCAACCCACCCCCCAACCAACTGCTTTCACATGCCATGCCATGCACCAATTGTGGTATTAAATGGTCACTTAAACCCCTAACGGTAGAAGTACAATTATTACTAATATATATCAGAATTAGAACTCTTCGTGGCCTGTCCGAACGCCATGAAAAAATTGAAAGGTTTTGGGTAAAATTATAAATTTGAAAATAGGTTTAGGTAAATATATATATACTTAAAAAATGATTTTGGTCTATTATCTTGTTTTTTTCACTATTTTGTTGTTATTTTTTCACTAATTTGTTATAATTTCATTATTATATTATTATTGTTTGGATATTGCATAACTCTTATTTTATCGTTAATTTTGTTACTATTTTAGAGACATTTATTTGTTAAGTTGTACTTATCTTAATATTATTTAAGTATACGCATTTTTTAAATTTAGTTTTAATTTATTAAAAAATATTTATTTTAATTTTTTTAATATTTTTAATGTAGTATATATTTTTAAAGTTATATAAAAAAATTAATACGGGCGGGTCGGGCCAGACTTGGGTAAAATTGTAAGCTTATTTGTCGGGTCGGGCTCAAGCCTAACAAATAGGTCTAAGATTTTAGTTGGACCCGACCTAACCCATAAACACCTTTAATCCAAATGAGTAACGAGATTAATATTCAAAATATATTTGAAACAAAATTAAAATAGTTTTAGAAATTATTTATATAAGATCAAATTTAAGTTAGAACAAAGGTTGAAATATGTTACAAATTTTTATACTTTTCTAAATATGAAAAAAACATCATACAAAAAATTAACAATATTAACATTTGAACTTGAATTTTAAATTTTGAAAAATAAAGAGACTAAGTTCTAGATTAATATATATAGAGTATAGAGACTTATATTATACTTTTATTTAGAATAAATCTAGTGGTTTACATAAGAGATGAGTCGAACTTAAGGCATTTACCAATAATACCAAAGTACCATTGACATAACTTGTCTTAAACCTGCAGCTATCGAACCTCAACATTTGACCTAGTGATCAAAAGTGTTGACCATATTTTTAAGATTGTGAGATTGGTATATAGGTTGTCTGTGTGATAATTTAAATGATATGTGTGTGAGTTTAAAGATTTTATTGTATAAAAAAGAGAGAAAAAGAACATCAAATGAACTACTGTTGGATATGACAGACTAGTTTTGGGTTGCATAGTTGAAACGATTTAGACAGTATATGCAAAACCACCACGATATCAAAGGGGGGCCATCACCTTATGAAAAGGAACTGTCACTGAACTTATTTATGGCAGTTCCCATTTTTGTAGGATCATCACATTTGGAAGGTACACCACCTTTCATCACATCCCTTTCGACATATTTTGGCAACGACACTTTTCACCGGGGCTAATTGCTATGAAGAGAAGATCACCAATTACTGTTGTCACAAAATTTGAAAAAAAAAAAATTAGCTGTAATTTGTGATCACTTCTACCCAAAGACAAAGCTGAATGTAAATTATTCTACATTAATAAATCTTTTATAAATTTGAAGATGTAAGTCATCAACATTAGGTGTTGTTGGGACTTAAATGACCAGAATTCAAAAATTTCCATTCAAATTGTAACTTGACTTGGTATATATGTATCATCTTCCATCAATATTTGGGTAACTTAACTAATTTAACTAATAAGTAAATTTGTCTGCAACATAATTTTTAAAAAAAATGTCAATTGAATCAATTTTTTTTCATTAGTCCATTAATTAAATTTTATGATGTGATCAGTGTTATTAAAATATTATTGAATTTATCAGTTAGATCGATTGAACCGAGAATGAATCAATATACTAACCCAAACAAAATAGTTAAACTGATTGAATTGAAATTTGAAGATAAAAAGTTGTGACAAAAATCAATAGTTGAACCGGTTTAATAAATTTTTAATTATTTATTTAATTCTTGTTGTATAGCAATTAAACCAATCAAGTTAACTGAATTAGAAATCAATAATTTGACTAATTCAACTAACTGATCCAATTACTAAATGATAAGTACACATATATCATATATTTCGAACCCTTCTTACTTTACTTTTTATTGTTCCATGATCGAAATATTGTATTTTATCTCCGTTTATGCATTTAGTGTTGTTTATGCATGATTTGCTACTTTTCTCTATTTTTACTTGATTTTATGTTTGTTAGTTACGAGCGATTGTTTCGCATGTTTGTATGACTTAAATTTAGTGGATACAAGCTAGGAAGATAATGTCGCGAGTCATAAAGGATAGAAGGAGCATTTCCAAATAAGACCTAAAGAAAGATGAGCAGGCTACGGCTTCACAACCCAGCGCCGTGGTGCTGACCCAAAACAGCAAGTGGTGCCCCAACCCAACAACCAACACCTCAAGCCCCGTGTCGCAATGCCATTTCACCAAGTTGCGATGTCGTTGTTCGTGTATTGTGAGTTCGTTTATTGTTTTAAAACTGAGATACAAGGCTACTTCCGTCCTTTTCGAGTATTTAAGTTTAAATTAAGTTTGTAATCCTAGTTGAAAGTCAACTAAAATTTTATAACTCTATAAATAGGATATTAGAAAAAAGACGAATCATCTACGCCCTCAATTTTAATTCAATTTATGTTTTATTTTTCATGAATTATTGACCTCCTTTTTTTTAATTGAAGTAATACTCGAAATTTGATTCTATAAGCTTGTAAGATCAAATTACTCTTAATCTTTCTTTGTTCTTTAGTATTTGTGTATTCTTTGGTTTAATTATAATCGATCAGGTTTGTTAAATTTTCAATTGGTATTTGATAACTTAGAATGATTGCTTTATCAATTAGATAATTAATCAATTGATTAATTTCTAATATTTCTTACGGATGCATGATTATTTATGTAGTGTGGGCATGCGATCTAACTTAAATAAATCTTAATTATGCGTTTGCTGGTTAGATTTACGTTTCTTTCGTTCTTAAGGCCATTGATAAATTAAGTTCCTGAGCAATTGTTGTAGGATTGTTTTACAATAAGAAAAGCAATTAATCAGGGGCGAAGTCAGAACAATTTTTTAGTAGGGCCGGATAAAATTTTAATTTTTTATAGTTTATATCTTTATAATTTGTAAAGGATTAAATTAAATTTTTATAATTTTAGGGGGGTCAAAATGTAATTTTACCTTTACTAATTTAAAATTTTTAAAAAATTCTAAAAGGCTAAATAACAATTTTACATTTTAAGGGGCCGGAACCCATGCCAACCCCATGGCTTCGCCCCTGCAATTAGTGTTGATTGTCTTGATTATTGAGAAGGTAAGAGATTATGTTACCATGTGATCGTTAGTAACTATAATTGATTTATTAAAAAAAATATTGAAATTTATCTTTACATCAATGATCAAATCCTTAAATCAAACGGAGAATTTACTTTGACTAAAGTTTTCCCTCATTTTATTACTTTGTTTTACTTCTAATTTTAGTTTTTTTAATTCTAAACCCATTATTTATTTTAATTTTACTTTGTTAAATAAATAAAATCATCATTGATCTATATGAATACGACCCAGTGTGTCGTTTTCTACTAATTCATCTTTTTCAAGTAGGTTTTATTTTTAACGACTTCAACAATCGTACATTAAAACACTATATGTAACACACTCTAAGATTATATCATGTCTTCAACTAAAATAAAAAAATTTATATAAATTTTTAAGTGAATAAAATAAAATGAATTAATTTGTCAAGTGTCAACGTAAATAAAAAACATACAAGTATCAAATTAGACCTAGTTAATAAATTCAAGACCGAAAATCATATTATCCCTTAAAATAAATTTAATTTCAAATAAAAAATTATGTTAAAATTTATTTTACTACGAATTAAAAACTAAAAGCTTATTTAAACAGGTTAAAAAGAATAACATTTTTTTATTTTTTTTTGCTTAAATATGCTCAATTATAATCACTCATCGGGCATCCAGACATCAAGGCTCGCAAGTCAACAGAACCCGAACAAAGACCATTGTCAACCGAGTCCGCGGTTTAATGGAAGGAGATAGAGGTCCTGGTACTCTCAGAGAGTGCCAATCCCACCTCAAATCTCCCCCATTTAATAATCTTATCATAAAATCCGAGTCAATTTAATTCAATTCTAAGTCAGCAACTGCAAGTATCTCTGCATGTTTTCTTTTTACCATCATGATTCATGCATGAGTCATTTTACATGCAAGGTTCATATAAAACATCTAGGTTTTTACCTCTGGTTTTGGTTGTTGTCAACTTTTCTTTAGATCAACAACTATGACACTGATGTTATCCAAGCTTTTTCGTCCAAGAGCCAACCGAGTAAGCAGTGCAGCGGCGAGTACACTGCGAGAAGGGTATAATGCTTCAGTCCCATCGTCTTTTTGGTTCGATCGTCCTGCGTTGAATACGCTGTTGTTTCCTTCTTTAAGACATTCATGTGCAACCTCGCAAGCCAAGTCGCTAGATAGAACATCCCATAAACCATCACTTGCAAGGATTAAGCACTCGTCTTCTGGTTGTCTCTTTGTGAATGTTATCTCGGGTTCTGATGATACAACCGGTTTTAGGTATTTGTCACCTGCTCGGAATCATAAAAGGTCAAAAAGAGTAAGCATCCATGGCATCACTATTTGATGCCAGAGCACGGGCAAATAAAATCCAATGGTGCTTTCGTCTTTTGTGTTAAACAAATAGTCTTGAACTTTGGGATCGAAAAATTAGCCACCTCCAACATGGTTATAGCTACGACCTAATGTGTTTCTTATGGAAGTACGAGGACATTATCATCATCAACTCTCAACAACAACGCATTACAGAATCAAATTTGAATGCAAATCCAGTAATGACTCCACAATTGTAAGATCATTAAAAAGATCTTTTATTTGAAAATGGAACCTAAATCGTAAGCTTCGGTTGGTTTTAAGGTATATAACAAGTTTGACACTCTCCAGCACTGAGAACAGAGAAAAAGTGAAGCAAATACATGACAAAAGAAAACAACACTGCAATGCCTTCCATAACAATTAATGGTGATAGAATGTACCCGGATGAGGAAGAAATCCAATTACACATAAAGATATATTGCAATGCAATACCCCATTTTTATAGAAGCCATAACTTCCGCAACAATTAATGTTAATACGAGTAAAGCATAAATCAGAATGATAATAAATGGTGAATACACTTGGCAGGTACTTATATTATAGAGACTGGATCAAGTCAGTCCCTCGATGATTAAATGGATAAATTTAATCATTATACTATTAAAAAGAATCAACTAAGACCAAGTTTCAATATTGTTAACAATTACTGTTCAAAGATATGGATTATTGTTTAAGAGAGGTAGTATTTTGAAAGCCATTTATGATTCTACAAATTGATTCTTTTGTTTGGAATTGAATGGTAAATGAAGAAATAAATTTCATGCCATTTTTTAAACCATAAATGTTAGCCTTTATTAGATTGTTTTTAATAGTATTAAATTAGGGATTAATTTGATATAATCTGTATAACATAGATTTCAAGGATAATAAACTGTTAAATCTAGAGAGAAAAAAAGCTTACCTATTGCCCTGGACATCGCAAGAATGCCTTCAACTCGTGCTCCATTAACAAAGATAACCCGACCTCCAGCAGCTTCAATCCGTGCAAGTTCATCTGGTCTGTCAGGCTGAAAAAGCGAAACCAATGTAGAAAATATGATCAAATAGTACTTTATTTTATTGGAAGAGAAAAAAAAAGAACACGAAAACAATAGTTTTATGTTTAAAAATGTCAATAAAGAATTTCATCAATTGAAAAGACAAACACCTGTTCAGAGAATATCTTATTAATTAGTATTATCGACTACAGCTAGTTAATATCTTTTAGTTATACTTTTATAAAAGAATCAATAAACTAAAGATTTCTTAATATAAATCACAAATTTAAAAAAGTTAAAGAGTAAATATGACATTCCAATCAGATTATAGAAAAAGGTCAAAAGTGATAACTTATTTGGCAGTTTATAATATTTGATTATTTTTCTAAGTACCAGATGTCAGCGAAATGTTGGGGATTGCCCACACACCATCAAACCTCGAAGACAATGGTAAAAAAACAAAAAGCGAACCTTATGATCGAAACTTAGGGGTATTGCCTTCCCGCCGCGATAGAGGACGGCACGTGAATCACCGCAATTGGCGACGACAATGTGCTCCGGCGTTAACAAGGCTACCACGGCGGTTGATCCACCGAGGGCCACCTCCATCGAGTGGCATCCACAATGGTGTCCCACGCTCCCGCACGCGCACGTGTTTGTCGCCACCGCATCCATTCTCTCAAAGCTCCTTTTCATCGCGCTTCGCCACCTCTTTTCACGCTCCTCCTCCTCCTCCGCCGCCGCCGCCTCTTGTGAGCTGCCATCTCTCCCTCGCTCGCTCTCTCTCGTGCAACCCACGCGCATCAATTCTTCCTCTACGAACACGTGCATCTTTTCCCTGCACAGTGCTGCCACCTGCAGAGGGAAAAAAAGATCTTAGAAAGCTATATCCAGAAATCAGATTGTAAAATGACAAATTTACCCCTACGATAAACCTGCCCATCTCTGCTGCTATTGACAAAAAAGAGCAAGCGAGCGTCATTTTTTAATCTGGAACCTTCTGTTTATTTTCAAAATTCTTTAATTTAAAAAATTAAATATTAATACATTAAACTTTACATGAGGGCCACCATGACCGTCATAAACAGCGAAGAAATGAACAGGTCTCCTATGGTTAATATCAGGCCGGCAGAGTTCAGTCCGAACAGAAATAGCATCCTCCATCTCACGTGATCTCCCGGAAATCGACATAGTTCCATAAACAGGCCCGTTATTCAATTCCGCTCTCGGCTTCCCGGCCATAGATTCCTCCTCGCCAGAAGAACTATGCGTACTGTTAGTCACTAACAGATCGCCGGCTTCCAGCACATGTAGCCGCTTCCCTTCACGATCGCAATCTGAACTCTCCGCAGGATCCTCCGTTTGGCCCAGACTCCGTAACGCTCCCGATGCCGAGACAGCAGCATGCCTCCTCATCTCAATCCTTCTTCGCCGTCGTTGCCGGCACTTCGCCGGCGTATCTTCATCTTCATCACTCAGCATTCTCCTATAAACCTCCGTCATTGAAAATCTCCTCCGCCTAACATTATTCAATAAAAATCCCCCCTTAATTTCTCAATCATCACAAAACCAAAAAAAAAAATATTTACAAAGGAAACGAGAAGAACAACAAAGTGTATATTTTCATTTGCTCAAAACTTATTTGAAACGTATAATAAAAAAAAGGGCAACGTGTAACGTTACGTTCAATTTCTCGTGTAACTTGTAAGCCTTCTACTGGGTAAAGCCAGCTTCATGCGATGCTGCCCTTGTTGCCCGAAACACTACCCGTTACCAACCACTATTTGTTTCCCTCATGACACGTGCATAACCCAGAAGCACTTTATCTTCCCGTTGAAACGTTAGTTTCATGTCTAGTCAATTTCGCGTATCGCGATATATTTGGGGGGGAAAAAACGTTTGCTTGGATACTGGAGAGGGTGACACGTATAGGGGAAGCTCCTATAAGTGGCGGCCCCGACCTGTTCGAAATGAAGCAAGTAGGGATGCTGAAAATTTGACACGTGTATATTAATAAAAGTTGGCGGGATGGGCCCTCATGGAATACGTTTTCACTTTCAAATGTTCTTTTCTTTTTTCTCTCTCCTGAAATTGCGGGACCTCGATACACGTGGCGGAATGTGAAGAAACCAGCGCCGCGCAGGTGGCCTGGTGTGGTCCATCCTTGACAGGTTGAGAAAAAAGGAAGTGTTGTCCCTTAAACAAAGCTAAGCGTCACAGGCAACTGCAGTCGGCAAAGCTATTTCCGTCAAGGGATTTTTTTTTCGTTTATATTTGTTTATCGAATTTAAGATATTAAGAAATTATATGATTCAACCTTCCGACTAAGCGAATTTTTGTACTTATATTTTTTATTCATTTTAACAATTAAATTTAATAATTAAGTTAATGTTGATGTTTAAGCTTGAAAAATATAAAAGTTAACATTATAAAATCGTGCAATAACATTATTTAAAAATAAAATTATATAAATTTTTAAGTAATAATATGATACAATATTAAAATATCATATTTATTGTTTTAATAATTAGATTGTTGGTTGAACACGCATTTGACTCTTATCACGTGCATTGCCATATTTAGGGTATAATTCAGTTTGTTAACTTTAGTCTAGATTGTTGTAGTTCTCAATTCATTTATGCTATAATAATTTAATATTTATGATTGCTTTCACATATATTTGTACTTTAATTACAGGATACTTGTAACACCTTAAACATCATATAAAATCTATTTATTTATTTTTTTTTAAAAAGTTTGTTTATTATCTAATTGTTATATAATTATTTTTTGAGAAATTTTATATAATTATAATATTGATACTGTTTGTGTGTTTATTTTATCTACAATATAATAATTAATATCTATTTTACTTACTTTGTATTTAAAAATATGTTTTTATTTTGTTATTAATAACTAAATTTGTAATTATTTTTTACTATGTAGAAATAATAGAATTATACCTACACAATATGGTCAATTATATTTTTATAAATATGCTTAAAAATATTGTTTAATGTTTGTGAATAAATTCATGAAACATTTAGGAATAAGTTAATTTAATTCAAAAATAATTCTAATACACTTAAAGTTTTCGTAATTTTCATTCTTCAATATTTATTTCAAAAAATTTAATTTATATATTATTCGAATTTAAAAAGACGATTTTAAGGGTTAATATTTTAAAAAGTTAAAAAAAGTTAATATTTTAAATGCCAAATTTAATCAAATAATTTAAATAATTTAATAAAAGAAGGGAAAATCTCAACATAGACACCCCATTCAACCAGAAATTGCATGTGACTTTTCCCCTATACGGTTTGCAAGATTTTCAACATTGTCAAGACGCTCGCAGTTGGAAGTACATAAAAACCGGGGCGGGATTGGGGACACGTGTTAACCATGTGAGAGTGCTGTCATACATAAATCGGAGACCAAAGGGTCCACTGATTATGTCGTTAGCGCCTTTTTTCTTACCCATTCGATGAAAGCATGAGCTGTAAATTGGACACGTGGTAGCGTGACGTAGTGTGAAATTGGTCAATAAAATTTGGCATGTGGGGATACGTCATACGTCCCTTTTTCATTTCAAATCAATTCAACATGATCGATTTATCTAAAATTTAAGAAATTTAATTTTAACGTTTTTTAATTAAAATATGATTTAATCCAAAATTAAAACAACATTTATTTTTAAGTAAGCTCTAAATTAGTGGTAAATTTATATTTTAATTTAAAAAGTTATAAAATATTATTCAACTACTTAAAATTTTTTATTTAAGTCATTTGACTGTTAAGGTTTTTTTTTTTTAAGTTTAATTAGTAACCTGATGATTTGAAAATCAATCTAGGAGATTAGTACTTATCGACAAGTAAGAGATTATTATTTAGATTCAAGTTGATTTAATGGTTAGTGTTGAAGATTTGAGAAGAATGTTGTTTGGATTTTGATTCGCAGATTCGTAACGTTCAAAACTATTTTATGAAAAAAAAAAGAATCAAATTGTAGAAGAGAAGAGAAAAAGAGTTTTTCGATTGGTGTAGACGGTATAAACAAAAAAAAAAATCATATAACAACTATTTTAACCGTCCAATAATTTAAATAAACTAATACTTGAAATTCGAGAATAATCTTAATCATTAAACACATTAATTAAAATATATGCAATGGAATTTAAATTAAAAATATTTACTTGCTAATAAGATTTTAGCACGATTTAGCAAATTTTAATTTTAGTATTAAAGTTTTAACATCATTGTTTTTAGTATTTAAAATTTTATTTTTTTTCGAAATTTAAAATAAATTTTAATAGAAATGAAGTAAATAAACCTAAACAATCAAGTTTTATTATAAAAATATAGCAAATTAAATAATTATTTAAAAGAATAACGTGATTTTTAGATTTTTAAAAACTTATGGTGTTGTTTTCTCTTAAAAGAGTGATATCACCATGTCAGATAAACAATTTTTGTCACACTTTAAATTAAAAAATTTTGAATTAACTCATATAAAACTTATAATAAATATGTTATAATGATAGAATCTCAATAAAATCTATTTATTTTTATAATCTAAAAATCACAATTTTTTAATAATTATTTAATTTAATATTAGTTTATTAATAAAAACCAAACAATCAAACTTTTTTATTGAAAAATATTAGAAAAAAGAAATGTCACAACAATCATAATTCTGTGGTTCTTGTTCTTGCTTTTTCGCCAATGGGATTTCTTGAATGTTAATGTCACAACGATCATAATTCAAATCAATGAATCTAAAAAAAAAAAAAAAAAAAGAATACTCAAATTTGGATTGAGTGGTCCGAACGATTGAGTTGAGGTTTTAATGTATTATTCATTGGTCCAATAAAATATTATTGAATTAGATTTTCAATACACCAATCGAAAATCAACTAAACTGAGACAAAAAAAACCCCAATAATTCAACTTGTGGCCATTCATGTTATCTTGTATGGTATGAATAAGATCAATAATTGATGTGTCGTTGAAAACACTAAAAATATTCTATTATTTACAAAATAATGAAAAAGAACAGTAAAGGGGAAGTAAGGTCGAATCCTCAAGGACCGGATTATACGAATATTTGTTTCTCGAAATCCTGGGCTGAATCGTGCCCAAGAAAACCTGCGTTCCTAAAAAAATAAAAATAATAGAATTAAAAGTTTTGATATGGAAACGAAAATAAAATAAAAACAGAATTGATAAGTCGAATTGGAATTGCGAAAATTAAAAATAGGAAATAAAGTTGAGATAAGGAAATTCTTATGGAGAGATTCCAACCTCCAGTTGCCTCGATCCGCCCTGGGTTCAATCATTGGCTTTTAGATTGTCCTTCTCAAACCAAATAAGCCAATTATAGTGGAAAAGGACGCCTACGACCACAAGCTCTAAGGATTTAGACTTCGATTTAGTGGAACCTGCTCTAGCCAACAATCGCTCTTGTGGGATCATCTTATGCTAGATCAACGTTTCTCAATGGCGAATCTCACGCCATTTTGTCTTTTGGGCTCGCCAACCTCTGACGCAGTAAGCTAACG
This sequence comes from Gossypium bickii, assembly GCA_025503065.1. Taxonomy (NCBI): domain Eukaryota; kingdom Viridiplantae; phylum Streptophyta; class Magnoliopsida; order Malvales; family Malvaceae; genus Gossypium; species Gossypium bickii. Next base: position 116,686,151 of record CP106716.1, read on the forward strand.
AACCGACTGTGCAACCTTCTCAAAATATACAAAGCGGTCGTTCCTTGCATGCACTGAAAAGATCACTTTTTTAAGGAACATGGACGGAAGCATCAACCCCGTAATGCGAAGAAACGATGAATACCCTATTGAGAAGGCTAAGTACAGATTCTAAACCTCAAGAACCCTTTTTGGAGATTTTCGACCACCTTTGGCTATATGGGTTTTAGTGGCTCATGGTTGTGGCGGAAAAGATATAATAAAAATGGAGATTTTTTTTAAAATGAAATATGGAAAGAACAAAAGATTTTTGGGGAGAATGTGTATTTCAGAATAAGAAGAAGACTAAATTTGAGTCACCTCACCCCCTATTTATAGTGCTAGGGGAGATAGTCTAATCCTACTTAAACTCCCAAAACATAAATACATTTAATTGAAAATAAATAAAGATAAAATCCTAAAATTAAATAATCCCTAATAATTATCTTAATATTAATTATCCTAATATAATCAAAATAGAGTCTAATAAAATAAAATCTCTTCTTTTTGCATTTCAACCCTTGTGTCCTCCATACTTGTACTTTTGGCACCAACTTTTTTCTGTGTTGCACATTGACCCATTTTATGTAACACCCCCTAACCCTAAACCGTCGCCGGAACAGGGTTACAAGGTATTACTGGACATATCAAACAATTTACTAATTATTCACAAATAAAATAGCATTCATAGTATAATTTAATAATTAAATACCTATATTGGACTTTCAATGCCTAAGCATATATTAATAGTAGAAAGAAACTTGTTCGATCATTCTAGAAAATTCTTCGTAAGTTTTTCTTTTAACTATAAAAAAATTTCGGCAATATTTCTGCTTATTTTCACCTAAATCCCCCTGCAATTTCAGACCAAAACAACCAATACTAATTTATCATTTTATAACTTTATATCATTTTCCTCATCCAAAATATTATAATCATTAAATACAACTAAAGCATTTAACTTAAGTATATATATATATGTTCATAATTCATATAACTATCTAGTACATGCCACTTAACTAAGGAAGAATTTCATCACCAAAATCCTCTTGTTGGAGTCGGATTGGATTTGGATGCTGGACCGGTCGAAACTCTACTAACTGCATACGGAAAACAAACCGTCTCACTGAGTATTGGAATTACTCGATTGGTATTATCATAATTCAATTTATAACAATGATCAAATATCGTAAACATACTTAGTTAAATAACACATTATACATATAATTATACTAAGTTGTTATATTTCCAATGTAACAATTTTAATATTTGAATTAATATCTCATTCATAGAATTCCAATTGTTCATGAACCTCTGGTTCATCTCTCAATCACATATATTTTCGTATCACAATATCTCTTTCATTCAGAGGTTCAAATAATCAAATTCATGTAATTTTCTTATTTCACATAGTTACCCCTATTAACATGACTCGGACTTTGGCGGATACTCGGATCCAACCAAACACACCATACGGCACTTGATTGCCTAATCGGATAGTTCGAAGCAATATAGTGACACCCGGTGTCTCATCGCCCAAATTAAGTAAAGAGGTACCCAGTACCTTATTGAATCTATCCGAAGTAAATAATATGACACCCAGTGTCTCATCGACTCAAGGTCGAAGAATCCTGAACACTTCCAATCCTATGGCATGCCAATTATATCCGACTCACCCGACTAGTTAATAGGGTATTTAAATCACATATTTATATCACTTTCACTTTCAACTGATCATAATCATTTGATTCAATTCAAGCATCAATACTTACCTCAATTTCACTTTTCATACACATACATTGAAAATTAACATATAATTATAAATAACTTGAATTATGATAATACAAACCGATATTTTCTCGAGCTACTCCTCGATCACTTTTTCCTTCCCCTTCGTATTAGACGCGTCTCGATTTCCTTGTTTGCTACAATAATAATAACAATTTACATTATTAAATATAGCATTAAGTTATAATAAATAATTGAATTTTATTCAATTCCTAACCTTGTTCTTCATTCCACATTCTTTGTACACAATTCTATTATTTACTTATAAGTTCTTTCTAGGCTGTCTACCTGAGTCATTGTCACTAAATCATCTATATCTGGAGCTACGGAACTTCAAATTAAGATCCGTAAATTTTCCCTGAAACTAGACTCATATATCTTTTTACTGTAAATTTTTCAGAATTTTGGTATGGCCAATCAATACCAGATTATTATTAAAGTTTCCCCTATTTCACTGTTCAACTGCTCTGACCTCTCTTCACTACGAATTAAATTACTCTTTGTACAGAATTTAGATGGCCTCTTTGTTTAGCTCATTTGAAACTAGACTCATTCAGGATTTCATACATATAAATTTTAATCCACAATTATTTTTGTGCAATTTCTAATGATTTTTCTAATGCAGAACAGGGGATCTCGAAATCACCCTGAACCAGTTTCACTAAAATTTAAGTATCTCATAATACAGAACTTATTTGCTTTCTCTGTTTCTTTCATATGAAAATAGACTCAATAAGCTTTAATTTTATATCTCACTCAACTTCTAATTCCACTTCTACGATTTTTGGTGAATTTTCAAATTTACTCTACTGCTGCTGTCCTAAAACTGTTTTCTTGTAACTTATTTTGCAATTAAATCCTAATTAAGTTTACTTGTTTCTTAACTTAATTCATGCTTTGATTCTACTTAAATCCCTTCCATATTCAACTTGATTATATAATTTTCATAATAAAACCCTAATTTAGAATTTCTTCCAAATTGATCCCTATAGTAGAAAACTTATAGCTTACCTTACAATTTAATCCTTTTTCTAATTCTAACTTAGATTTCATTCAATTTAATCCATAATTCATCTTTTCTTCAACATAAACTATATTTAAAAACCTAAAAACTCTCAAAATATCAACTTAGTTTCATCAAAATTTTGGTTTAAAGCTTCTAAAACATCAAAATTAAGAGAATAGGACTTGATTGACTTACCAATTTAAACTTCAAGCTTTAAATCCTCAGTTTTCCCTTTTTCTTTTCTTTCCTTCCTTTCCCCTGTTTCGTATGCTCTCTGTTTCTTTTTTTTTTTTTTTCTGTTCTTTGCTTTGTTTCTTTTCTTATCTCTTTTATTCTATTACTTTATGTTATAATAATATAATATAATATATAATAATTACTTTAAATTAATTTAATATTATTTATTACTAATATATATATATTTTATAATTAAAATCTAAGTAAAAATCTTAGATTTTTACTCATATGCGCCTCAACTTATGCTAAATGGCATATTTTCCATTTTGATCCTTTTTATTTTCTTTTAATCTACAATTTAACTTTTACCCTTTATTCACTTTAGTCCTATTCCTAATTACTTTAAATTAAACTAAATTCACTTATCAAAAATCTAATTCAACCTATACTAACTTCGTAAATATTTTTAATAAATATTTACGGACTCGTTTTCCTAGGACGGGGGCCCTAAACTCACCTTTTCGGTGCCCGTAGAATTTGGGTTATTACAATTCTTCCTCTTAATAAATTTTAGTCCTCAAATTTACACCGAAAAATAGATAGGTACTTGTGCTCTCATAGTTTCTTCAGTTCCCATGTTGCTTCTTCCACACTATGACTTCTCCATAACACTTTCACTAGAGGAACCTTTTTATTTCTTAATTCTTTTATTTCTCGTGCTAGAATCTCAACTGGTTCTTCTTCATAAGACAAATCTGGTCGAATCTCAATAGTTTCAGTAGAGATAACATGAGAAGGATCTGATCTATATCTTCGAAGCATCGAAACATGAAAAACATCATGAATCTTCTGTAATTTACGGAGGTAAAGCGGACGATAAGCTACTTGGTCCAACTCGCTTCTACTATTTCATATGGCCCGATATAACGAGGACTTAACTTCCCTTTCCGGCCAAATCTCAATACTTTCTTCCAAGGAGAGACTTTAAGAAATACCTTGTCACCAACCGAATATTCAATATCTCGTTGTTTCAAATCAAGATAAGACTTCGTCTATCAAAAGCTACTTTTAATTTCTCTTGTATCTTTTTTACTATTCCTTCATTTCTTGGATCAACTCTCAGCCCGATTATTTTTCTTTCATTTAATTCGGTCCAACACACATGTGTGATCTACATCTCCGCCATACAATGCTTCATACGGAGCCATCCGAATACTTGATTGAAAACTATTATTATACACAAATTCAGCTAAGGGTAGATAACGTTCCCAACCCGATTCAAAATCAACAATGCAAGCTCAAGCATATCTTCTAATATTTGAATTACTCGTTCAGATTGCCCGTCGGTTTGCGGATGAAATGCGATCTTTGAAATTAAGTCCGGTACCTAGAGAACCGTGTAATCTGTCTCCAAAACCTTGATGTAAATCGCGGATCCGATGCGAAATAATAGATCTGAGAATACCATGCATCTCACTATTTCCTAATATAGATCTCACCAACTTCGCAGAGACCAATCGATTCTGATCGCTATAAAGTGAGCAGACTTAGTAAGCCGATCAACTATCACCCGGATAGCATTCTTTTGTTTGTTGACAACGGTAATCCCGTAACAAAATCCATTGTGATTCGATCCCATTTCCATTCGGAATATTAATAGGTGAAGTAAACTGTTGGTACACGATGTTCCGCTTTTACCGTGACATGTCAAACATTTACCAACATACTCAACTATATCTCTTTTCATTCCAGCCACCAAGATAGCTCTCGTAAATCTCGATACATCTTCGTACTTCCAGTGGTGCAAAGCAAATGAACTATCATGAGCTTCTCGAAGAATCAACTCTTTAAGTTTCAAGTAAGCTGGAATCTGATTCGATTACGGAATCTCAAACAACCTTGATCATCAATACTGAAATTTTCTCTTTGGGCTACTCAACACCATCTCTCTCTTCTTCAACAACTTATCATCTTTCAATTGTCTTTGATTTGATCGATCAAACATTACCGCTTAATTCTCAACTCGGCTAAAAGACTCCATCATCATCGACATCTTGGCGTGCAAACATTGCTCTTAACTCTATTGCAGACTTTTCTACTTAGTGCATCGGCTACTACGTTTGCCTTTCCGGATGATAATCTATGACACAATCATAATATTTCAAAAGCTCGATCCACCGTCTCTGTCTCAAATTCAACTCCTTTTGTGATAGAAGATATTTGAGACTTTTATGATCGGTATATATATAACATTTTTCACCAAAAAGATAATGCCTCCAAATCTTTAATGCAAAAATTATAGCGGCCAACTCCAAATCATGAGTCGGATAATTACGCTCGTGTGGTTTCAACTGTCTAGATGCATAGGCTATTACCTTTCCATCCCGCATCAAAACACAACCTGGACCATTCAAAGAAGCATCATCAGTATAATACAAAATCCTTACCCGATTCTCGTAATGTCAAAGCGGTGCCTCGGTTAACATTTGCTTCAACATATCAAAGCTCTTCCGACAATCGATCATCCCATATAAAAGGAACATTCTTACGTAGTAACTTAGTCATTGGCAAAGCTATCTTTGAAAATCCATTAACAAATCTTACGTAATACCCGGCTAAACCAAGAAAACTACGCACCTCGGACACATTCTTTGGTACTTTCCATTGAACAATTGCTTCAATTTTTCTCGAGATCAACTCTAATTCCATCTCTGCGATACCATATGCCCCAAAAATACAACCTCGATAACCAAAACTCACATTTACTAAGCTTTCCATACAACCGCTTCTCTCGTAATATCTCGTAGTACAATTCTAAGATGTTGATCATGTTCGACTACGATTTAGAATAGACCAAGTATATCATCAATAAAAACTACCACAACCGATCCAAATATGGCTGAAAAATACGGTTCATCAAATCCATAAAAGCGGTGGGGTGTTAGTCAACCCGAATGGCATTACTAAAAATTCATAGTGACCATATCTCAAATGCGGAAGGTTGTTTTTGATACATCACATTCTTTTACCCGAATCGATAATAGCTCGATCGGAGATCAATCTTTGAAAATACCGTAGCTCCTTTCAACCGATCAAATAAATCATCAATACGGGAAGTGGATACTTATTCTTGATTGTTACCTTGTTTAATCGTCTATAATCAATACAAAGTCGCATCGAGCCATCTTTCTTTTTAACAAATAGCACTTTGGAGCTCCCCATGGTGAAATACTCGGTTTAATAAATCCACGGTCTAACAAATCTTGTAATCGTATCTTTAACTCTTTCAGTTCAATGGGCGACATACGGTATGAAGGCATAGAAATTGGACTCGTGCCGGATACACTTCAATAGCAAATTCAACTTCTCTGCATGCGGTGGCAAGCCCGGTAACTCTTGAAATACGTCCGAAACTCACAAACTGTTTTAATTTTATTGCATTGGCTACTAGCGAATCGAATTAATAACATAAGCTAAATATCTTTGTACAACCCTCTTTGTAAGAACTTATTAGCCTTCATTCTTTGAGATAATACGTGTTGGCCCACTGTTCGAATCCCTTGATCTCAATATTGTTACCATCATTAGTCCGAATGCTGAATTTCTTCTTATAACGATCCAATATCACACCATATTCGGACAACCAATCCATACCCAATATTATATCAAAATCTCCAAATGGCATAATCAACAAATCAATCGGAAAAGTTTCATTCGAATTTTCAACGGACACCTCGGGCATACTTGATTTACTATTATTTGTTTATTCTAATGGACTTGACACTTCTATTGTTACACTAGACATTTTGATTCAAATTTTCCCAATTCAACCAACTTCAAATTTATATATGAATGTGAAGATCCAGTGGTCAATCAAAGCATAAACAGCTCGAATATAGTAAGAATATACATTATAACATCATGTGCATCGCCATCTTCCCGGGCTCTAACTACATAAGCTCGGCGGTACTCTAGCTTTGCATCTTTGGTCACTATATCACTCTCCTCTTCTCGCACTGCTCCTCTAGATATCTTTGGTCTACCTCTGGTCGATCCTCTCGCCTCTAGGCTGTAGATACCGATCTCTCGTGATATAACAGGTGTAGCACTATTAGTCTCCTGGACAGTCTCTCGATGAAATGATCTTTAGAACCACATCGAAAAATGACCTCTAGCTAATTTCCAACATTCTCCTCTATGTTTCTTCCCACAAAGGTCTTGATAACTGGAATTTTTATTTCCGAGATGGACCTCTTACACTACCGGTAGACAATCGTTGTTTGTTTTTCCCAATTTTTGTCTCCTCTATCACATTCGGAAATTAGATCTCCATCCACCTCTAGAATCTCGAGATCTTTTAAATGAAGGATTCAAACTCATAGTTCTGACGTTTCCCAACCGATTTTAAAGCTTCACCTTTTTGTCTAGTCCCAAGACTTGCTCTACCTTCTTGGTCTGTTCGATCAAATCAACAAATTCGGTGATTTCTTTGGGACACCAATTGCGATTTTATTTCATCCCTTAATCCACGTAGGAATCTTTTACAACTATCGGCTTGGGTTGGTACAAACTCGATGCATATCTACCAAGTCTTGAGAATTCCGTTCATAATCCACTCATGTCATTTCACCTTGTTTAAGCGTCAAAAATTCTTGTTTCTTGTCTTCCATATACATATCCCCAATATACTTCTTTTGAAATTCTTTTTGGAACAGATCCCACGTTACGATCGGTCGGTAAATGCACGACACTGATTCCCACCATAGATATGCCTCCCCTGTAATAAAGATACAGCACATAACAAGCTTTCTCGTGACGTACATTCTAATCTTTGTAAAATTCTTTTCGTTGCTTCCATCCGTTTTTTCAGCTACAGACGGATCAACTCCTTTCGGATTCGAAAATTCTGCGTGGCACCGTATTTTCTTAGTTCCTTAATAGGGGCCCGTCTAGGAACAATTGCAGCGTGGTGGTAGCGGTATAGACTCCGCTATTTTGAAGAGCATCGATTAAAACCCTTACTAAATCATAGTCATTTCTACCTTTTTCATCTCTCTCCCTAATGTTCTCTCTTTCTACATTGGGAGGCTGATTTGATCGGATTTACACTAGGTGTAAATGACTCGGTTTCATTTAAATCATATGATTCTTCATCTCAAAGTGAACATTTCTTCATTTATATCATCAATGTGTTTATCAGACATCTTTAATCTATAAAACAAAAATAAATAAATAGGTCAGCATCCAAAATTCCCGACTCAATTTTTAATTCAAAAGTGGCATGTACTACTAAACTCACTTCCGAGCTCAAATTGGCCCGAGAATCGACTAAACTCGATAAGCTCTCGATACCAATAAAAATGTAACACCCCTAACCCTAAACCGTCGCCGGAACAGGGTTACAAGGTATTACTGGACATATCAAACAATTTACTAATTATTCACAAATAAATTAGCATTCATAGTATAATTTCATAATTAAATACTTATATTGGACTTTCAATGCCTAAGCATATATTAATAGTAGAAAGAAACTTGTTCGATCATTCTAGAAAATTCTTCGTAAGTTTTTCTTTTAACTATAAAAAATTTCGGCAATATTTCTCGCTTATTTTCACCTAAATCCCTGCAATTTTCAGACCAAAACAACCAATACTAATTTATCATTTTATAACTTTATATCATTTTCCTCATCCAAAATATTATAATCATTAAATACAACTAAAGCATTTAACTTAAGTATATATATATATGTTCATAATTCATATAACTATCTAGTACATGCCACTTAACTAAGGAAGAATTTCATCACCAAAATCCTCTTGTTGGAGTCGGATTGGATTTGGATCTTTTGGACCGGTCGAAACTCTACTAACTCGCGCACGGAAAACAAACCGCATTACCGAGTATTGGAATTACTCAGGTGGTATTATCATAATTCAATTTATAACAATGATCAAATATCGTAAACATACTTAGTTAAATAACACATTATACATATAATTATACTAAGTTGTTATATTTCCAATGTAACAATTTTAATATTTGAATTAATATCTCATTCATAGAATTCCAATTGTTCATGAACCTCTGGTTCATCTCTCAATCACATATATTTTTAGTATCACAATATCTCTTTCATTCAGAGGTTCAAATAATCAAATTCATGTAATTTTCTTATTTCACATAGTTACCCCTATTAACATGACTCGGACTTTGGCGGATACTCGGATCCAACCAAACACACCATATCGGCACCCAAAGATTGCCTAATCGGATAGTTCAAGCAATATAGTGACACCGGTGTCTCATCGGCCCACCAGAAGTAAAGAGGTACCAGTACCTTATTGAATCTATCCAAGTAAATAATATGACACCCAGTGTCTCATCGACTCAAGGTCGAAGAATCCTGAACACTTCCAATCCTATGGTATGCCAATTATATCCGACTCTCACCCGACTAGTTAATAGGGTATTTAAATCACATATTTATATCACTTTCACTTTCAACCGATCATAATCATTCGGATTCAATTCAAGCATCAATACTTACCTCAATTTCACTTTTCATACACATACATTGAAAATTAACATATAATTATAAATAACTTGAATTATGATAATACAAACCGATATTTTCTCGAGCTACTCCTCGATCACTTTTTCCTTCCCCTTCAGTATTAGACGTCTCGATTTCCTTGTTTGCTACAATAATAATAACAATTTACATTATTAAATATAGCATTAAATTATAATAAATAATTGAATTTTATTCAATTCCTAACCTTGTTCTTCATTCCACATTCTTTGTACACAATTCTATTATTTACTTATAAGTTCTTTCTAGGCTGTCTACCTGAGTCATTGTCACTAAATCATCTATATCTGGAGCTACGGAACTTCAAATTAAGATCCGTAAATTTTCCCCGAAACTAGACTCATATATCTTTTTACTGTAAATTTTTCAGAATTTTTGGTATGGCCAATCAATACCAGATTATTATTAAAGTTTCCCCTATTTCACTGTTCAACTGCTCTGACCTCTCTTCACTACGAATTAAATTACTCTTTGTACAGAATTTAGATGGCCTCTTTGTTTAGCTCATTTGAAACTAGACTCATTCAGGATTTCATACATATAAATTTTAATCCACAATTATTTTTGTGCAATTTCTAATGATTTTTCTAATGCAGAACAGGGGATCTCGAAATCACCCTGAACCAGTTTCACTAAAATTTAAGTATCTCATAATACAGAACTTATTTGCTTTCTCTGTTTCTTTCATATGAAAATAGACTCAATAAGCTTTAATTTTATATCTCACTCAACTTCTAATTCCACTTCTACGATTTTTGGTGAATTTTCAAATTTACTCTACTGCTGCTGTCCTAAAACTGTTTTCTTGTAACTTATTTTGCAATTAAATCCTAATTAAGTTTACTTGTTTCTTAACTTAATTCATGCTTTGATTCTACTTAAATCCCTTCCATATTCAACTTGATTATATAATTTTCATAATAAAACCCTAATTTAGAATTTCTTCCAAATTGATCCCTATAGTAGAAAACTTATAGCTTACCTTACAATTTAATCCTTTTTCTAATTCTAACTTAGATTTCATTCAATTTAATCCATAATTCATCTTTTTCTTCAACATAAACTATATTTAAAAACCTAAAAACTCTCAAAATATCAACTTAGTTTCATCAAAATTTTGGTTTAAAGCTTCTAAAACATCAAAATTAAGAGAATAGGACTTGATTGACTTACCAATTTAAACTTCAAGCTTTAAATCCTCAGTTTTCCCTTTTTCTTTTCTTTCCTTCCTTTCCCCTGTTTCGTATGCTCTCTGTTTCTTTTTTTTTTTTTTTTTTTCTGTTCTTTGCTTTGTTTCTTTTCTTATCTCTTTTATTCTATTACTTTATGTTATAATAATATAATATAATATATAATAATTACTTTAAATTAATTTAATATTATTTATTACTAATATATATATATATTTTATAATTAAAATCTAAGTAAAAATCTTAGATTTTTACTCATATGCCGCCTCAACTTATGCTAAATGGCATATTTTCCATTTTGATCCTTTTTATTTTCTTTTAATCTACAATTTAACTTTTACCCTTTATTCACTTTAGTCCTATTCCCTAATTACTTTAAATTAAACTAAATTCACTTATCAAAAATCTAATTCAACCTATACTAACTTCGTAAATATTTTTAATAAATATTTACGGACTCGTTTTCCTAGGACGGAGGCCCTAAACTCACTTTTTCGGTGCCCGTAGAATTTGGGTTATTACATTTTATCTTTAATTTCATGCTTTTAGCCCTTAATTTCGCTTTTGCCTCCAATTTAGTCCTTATAAGTTAAAATATCATAAATAGCTTAAATTAGCAGGATCATACTCAGAATAAATACATAAAAATACGTTATTCTAGAGTATTATCAATAATATGCCTCAAAAAGAAAAATCAATAATAATGTTAATGGAAAGTGGTCTAAATACATATACTTTTGTGATTAAAGTATAGCACGAGTTGGAATGTAATAAGAAAATTTTGCTCATAAATAATAGATATGAAAAGTTCTAATTAAAATTTAATTAGAATTTTATGAGCTATTTGCTTACTTTTCTTTATTTTATTTTGTGATATTTTCCGACTTTAGATTAGTCATTACTCGTCTTTTTCTCTCTCATTAATCTTTTCATTATTTTTTCTTCTCACTAACTCATTGTGCCTTCTCACTTTTCAATTACAAATCTATTTTGTGATATCTGTATTGTATTCACAAGTTGTGATGGATAGATGGATGTACTTGTTGTTGCTGAACCTCCATTAGCCACCAATAGTTTCTTTCGGAAAGTGGGTTGGTTGTAGATATTCAAATGGTGGCTCTTCATCGACTTCTTAACTTGTTTCTGTTTTGAGAGTATTTTGGAATAATAAATACTTTCACGAGCCGGTTTGGACCCGTGTTATCTTATGTTTTATATTGTTTTTTTGTTTGTTTTTTATTGTTTAACAAACTTGTGTTGTAAAAGTTTTTTAGTTTCGCTTTTGCAAATGATTTGAGGGATGGTTTTATTATTGTCCTCTCCTATTTGGTTGATCTTTGGTTCTTTTGTCGATTATGTCCGCCGCTTTGAACCATCTGAGGTCAAATTTTTTATCTTCATAGGTGTTTGCAATCACTCCAGATATGTCGTTCTTGAGTTGTGGCAAAGTCTATTGTCAATGTGCCGTAATATTCTATTGAGCTAAGGCCGAAGCCTTTGTCATGTTGATAGAGCTTGTCCTTCATCGCCAACAATAGGATCTAAAATTGGAAAAATATATGAATTTAAATTTAAATACAACACTAGAGCAATGAATTATTAAAGAGTAATCACTTTCACTAATTTTTATAGAGTTAATTTCATCAAACATTCCTAAATTAAGATTTTCGTTTTTGTTTGGTTCTCAAATTTCAAAATATTCTAATTACATCTTTAAACTATCAATGTTATATCAATTTGGTCTTTCTATTGTTGAAATCGTTAGTTTAACCATTAAATATGATATAACTTAAAATGAAAATTTTAAAGAAATGTAAAATGTTATCGCGTAACTTTTAAAATTAAAAAGTAAAAATAAAATAAAATCGAAAAAAAACAAAAACAAAGATTGAACAATAGTTTATGTAAATGCTTCGAAAACTTCAAAATCAAGAATTTTACAATATTTATTTTTTAAAAAAAATTTCATATTAAGTTATGTCACGTAAAATCTGATATCTCATTTAAGATTAATTTAACAATTTTAGTAACAAAATGACCTTATTGATATAACATTGATAGTTTAAGGACCAAATTAAAATGAAAATTATAATTTGGAGATGTTTAGTGCAATTAATTCATTTTCATAATAGCTTATTTTGTTAAACAAATTAATTTTAATATTTTTCAGCTCATAAAAAAATAATAATAATAATAAAAGAACACGCGCACTGGAGTTCACTACAACTTTCTAGGGGGAGTGGCATAACCAGGCTTCTAAGTAATGCGAGACCGAATCCTTTATGAGGCCCAAAATATTATGCCTATAGAAAAATAACCCAACAGCCTCTCCTTTATGCACATACTCGTGCTTGAAGGTTGATAACAAATTTTAAAGAGTTTAGGCAAAATTAGGTTTTCACATTCTATTTAAAATATGAGACAAGTTAGAGTTTAAACCTTCAATGTCTAAGTTCGACTTCATCCAACTCATTTCTAAATTTGTAATATTTTATGTTATTATCTTTGTGTTAGTATTTTGTCTCTTTTTTCTACCAAAAGAGCCGTACAAGAACCAAACTTGAGTAAACAAGCCTTTGTTCATGTTGATCATTTGTTTATTTTTAATTTTATTTGTGTTCGTTAAAAATTTCAAAATATTTATCCGTTTTCATCTATTTAAAATTATGCGTGTTTATGTTCGTTTATTTAATACTCATGAACATGTTCATTTAAACAATGTTCAAGAACAATATTCATGAACGATAACAAACAAATAATAAATAAACATATATATTTAGATATAAAATAGTCAGATATAAATATTAACAATCATATTATAAATAAAAAAAATATACAAACCAAAATTATTTTATTGATATATGCTAATGGAACAATAAATATGATTTAAACGAACATAAACGAACTTGTTCATGAACATAAGTGAACTAAACAAGTTTTATTCATGTTCATGTTCATGTAGCCTCAAAACATTGTTCATGTTCATTTATTTAACTTAATGAATAAACAAAAATCGAACTATTAATGAACTGTTCATCGAACCCTTTGTTCATTTACAACCCTATCTGTTGAGAGCCATGTTTGGTTCACATAGGAGGTGCCTCGATTGGTTCAAGTGATTCAAATCTCCCTGTACGTAAGATAGGTTATCTACATAATTGTTATTAAGCCTTACACTGACACCTCTCCCGTAAGTCTTGCAGTTCAAATCTCCGTAGCTCCACCAACCAAGATGGTCCTCCATTGTGAACTATACATAGATCTCAACATTGTTGAGACTCAACTAACAGCCCAGTAGATTAGTAGATAACAAATCAAAGATTTCTCTCTTTAAACCTCTCAATAAATATATTAATATCATAAATAAACCCCACCCGAATTTAACTTAATCCAACTCATGACTACGCGTGGATTACTATGGAATAAAACGGGCTGCCCACCCCTCCACCAGCAAGGCCCCGTCTCCGCTCATTCTCTAATATTCCCTAATTAGGTCAAGATGACACATAAGCTAACATAATTTTAAAGAAGATCTCATTATTATGGTATAAAATATTATGAATTACACGTGCCTTGTTCAACTTCATACAAATTGAGAAGGACAATGCAACCCGTGAATGCTGTCACTAAATTCTGTAAAGAAAAAGAACAAAAGCTTTCTTCTTTCTTTCATGCTTCACTTTTTTGCTTGTCATCGAATCTGCCATACCCTCTTTTTCTTTGGTCCCATTACCGTCTTATCATCTTATGCTTTTTCTTTTTTCACCACTTCATTATTAGCAAACAACCAAGACCATAAACTTTATGGCTAAGTTTTGGTATTTTGTATGCATGATCACATTCCTCGAGCTGTCAAAATTGGCTATTTCCCGGCCTGAACAAGTTCCAACACCACCACTACCAGTGCTACCACTTCCAACATTTTCACAACTCAAATGGCAACAAAGAGAACTCATAATGTTCCTTCATTTCGGTGTCAACACATTCACAGACTCCGAATGGGGCACCGGCAAAGAAAACCCATCAATATTCAACCCCGTCGGTCTCGATACCAAACAATGGGTCACCGTAGCTGCCGAGGCAGGGATTTCACTAATGATCCTCACCGCAAAACACCACGATGGCTTCTGCTTATGGCCTTCTAAATATACCGACCACTCCGTTATATCGTCTCCTTGGAGAAACGGCCACGGCGACGTTGTACAAGAGTTCATCGACGCTGTCAAGACCCATGGCGGCGGCGGCATCGATGCTGGGCTTTACCTTTCGCCATGGGATCGTCATGATAAAAGATACGGCCATGATTTGCAGTACAACGAGTATTATTTAGCTCAGTTACAAGAACTGCTTACTAAGTAAGATTCAAAAACCAACACCCAATTTTTTTTTCTTTAAATTATATTGATCTTTCTATATATTCTGATCATTGAAACATTTGACATACATTTCGCAGATATGGGAGTGTGAAGGAGATATGGTTTGATGGAGCCAAGGGTAACGATGCTAAGAACATTTCTTACTACTTCTCTGATTGGTTTGCAATGGTGAGAGAGTTGCAGAGTTCGATCAACATATTTTCCGATGCCGGTCCTGATGTACGGTGGGTCGGGAACGAAAAAGGATTCGCCGGAAACACGAGCTGGTCTACCATAAATAGTACCTTGCTGTCGATTGGAAACGCAAGCATTGGCGAGTAATTTTCTAAACTTGGAAAAAAATTTATCTTGTATAGATAGAGTAATGGTAACATGGTAAGTTATTTTTTATTCGTTTAGTTAAAATAATCATTAATTTTGTTTAGTTATTTTTTAGGAGATAATTACAACTTTTAAAATTGACAAAATTGTAATATTAACCTTTAAAAATTATATATTTTGTTTATTTAATTTTGATTCTAAAAAATAACCCTCAACATTTATGTATTGTGTAATTTAGTCTCTTTTTTTTGTAACATTTTCACTTAAAAAGCAAAAAAAATTATCAATCAAAATTGAACGAAAATAAACCATATATGGAAACACCAAAAAATTCAAGATAATAATTTTTATATTTTCTCATTCTTTTAAAATTTTAAAAATTATAACTTAAATTATAGTATAAAACTAGTAGTAAATTTACCCAAATAAATTTCTACTAGACTAAAATTTTACAATCCAAAAAATACATAGAGTATAATGTATAATAACTAAACTCACGAGTTACATATAAAAAAGGGACTAATAGGAAAATTTGACCAATCTAAAATACGGGTGTTAATTTTAATGTAGGTTAAGTGTATATAATACTCATGAACGAAAGACCCTTTCCTTTTTCCCTTATCCCAATCACATTTTTAGCTTTTCTTGATTAATTTAGACTTTCCACCTCTAATTAAACTGGAAGTTTAATTTAGTTGATTTATAAAATTATATTTAAAATTATGTGAGTTTAATTTTTTTTGTCCTCGTAACTTATTTGATTAATAGTTGTATCCCATTATATTGCACTACTTTATTAACATTAAATCTATTTAAATGTGAATTTTTGGAATACCAAAATCTACAATTATTTTTATGCTCGCAATTTATTTGATTAGTAGTTGGCACTACTTTATTAACATTAAATCCATCCATGTGTGAAATGTGTGATTAAAAGTTCCCCAACTGACCACCTCTTTTTGTATTTCAATAATGCAAGCTATCTCAATACGGGAGATCCAAAAGGAACCAATTGGTTGCCGGCAGAGTGTGATGTTTCAATCCGAGAAGGATGGTTTTGGCATAAATCGCAATCACCAAAGAGGTTAAGCCAGCTTCTAGACATCTACTACAACTCGGTCGGTAGGAACTGCGTCATGTTACTCAATGTACCGCCCAATTCAACCGGACTTATATCAGAATTTGATTTTTATAGATTAAAAGAATTTCGAACCGCGATCGATACGATATTCTCCACCAATTTAGCTGAAAAAGGTATCGTTAAAGTTAGCGGCCAGAGAGGAGGAAAGGGTGGTGGGTTTGGTCCAGAGAACGTGTTGGATAATGACCATGTATGGACGTATTGGTCCCCGAAGGAAAATAAAAACGAGCATTGGATCGAAATAAAGGTACCCAATGCTGAAGAAGGAATGAAATTCAATGTGGTGAGGATTCAAGAACCAATTGGACTAGGACAAAGGATCATAAAGCATGAAATATATGTGGATGGTAAGAAAGTGGTGCAAGGGACCACAGTGGGATATAAAAGGCTGCATAGACTTGAAAAGGTACTTCATTGTAGGGCTGTGAGGATTATTGTAAAGGAATCAAAGGGATTGCCTTTGATATCTTCAATTGGTTTGCATTTAGATCCTTATTGGAAACCCTAGAAGCAATTGGGTTTTCAACATTAATATGGTTTAGTTTTTTTTATTGGAATAAAGAAATGGTTTAATTGTGCTTTAAGTTCTTGTATTTTTCATACATTTCAAATTTAGTTTTTTTTTTTTTGAGAAATGTAATCCTATTAAAATTCTCAATAATTCATTCCCATTACAATGTTTGTTGTTTTATTACATGACTATTAAGTATTTTTACCATTTCAAAATATCACACCAATAAATTTACGTATTAATAATTAGATCTCAATTTTTAAAACAAAAAATATAGAAAAAAAATAAGAATATTTAAAATAATTTTAACCAAATAAATGCAGTATCAATATTTTTTTCGTACGGGAAATACAGTTCCAATTATTCTGCAATATAATTTTTGACTCCTTTATCACACTATCAAATAACAAAACTTGCTTAATAACGCTTTAAGTTAAAACCTATTTGGTAAGCCCCAAATTACACACACTTCATTAATGTTAGATTGTCTGGGAAGAGTCATTTTATAACTCTTCTTCGACCGGGTGGAAGAAAAATTATTATATAATTATAATTAAAATGACCTGACTCGTGATTCAACCTGGAATCTAACTTGATAATAAAAGACAACAGACATCCTAAAGGGAGTTTATTCTTCTTCTTTGGCCAGAACACCATCCTCTCTCATTATGAACGTGACTTTGGTTAACAATTTTAAATCTCTTTTTTGAAATAATATGAAAGAGAAGATGATATTAATACCAATATTAAATTAGATTTGACAATTATAGTTGTTGTGCAATTTTAGTTGCCGGTTTTTTAAGTTTGTGATCTTTAAGGATGATTGGGATGTTGGTGGATTTGTCCATAAAAATGGCTTAAAAATAACTTAAAAAAATCAGAAATAATGATTCTGCTACATAAAAATATTATCTTTCTTAAAGAAATCTGAAATATTCTTTGTAAAATCTGAAAATATTCTGCGTATCGAATGAAATGAAGGTGGCTGTCAATTTATTATTTATTTAATAATAAAGTATGGGGGTCCATTTGAAAGTTTTGTTAATGTCAAAAAAATACGTGTCACAAATATATATATTATATTTAAGTCACTACACGTGTCACAATGTAAAATTGGGTGTTGAAACCTTCACTTCAAAGGTTGACTTGCTTATGTAATAGTCATGGATTGTTAAATAAATATGAAAGATATATTGATTATATATATTAATGAAAAAACTCTTAAGATTATTAAGGTGTTTCATATTATAGCATTATGAATTTATAATTACTCTTATACTACTTAATGAGATTCTAAGTCAATAAAAACTTTGAGAATTTTAAGATTTGATTTTTATATTTCATCATATGAAAAAAAAAAGTGTGAATTTTCTTTTAATTTTTCTTAGTTAATTAAATATTGAATTAATTACTTAATTTAATATTTATATTGATTGATTTTTCTCTGAGTTATTTTAATACCATTTTGTTTCACAACTATATAGCAATTCCAAGCAAGGAATTGTTATAGATTTATATATATATATATATACAATGTCCCCTTTTATTTGTAATCTTATTTTAATCTTCAAACTAAGATAAAAATATATTTAAACGTACTTAAATCTCTTTATTGTTACAACAATGACATGGTATCAATTAAATTAAAACTCGAACCACATTATTATAAATGTTCTATAATTCTCATTTCATCAAAACTTAATGTATAAAATAATGTGAAGTCAAATTTGATAAATATATTCCGTCAGAAAATTGAGTGTATCTTAAAGTTTATTATTATGAAAATTTGAATTTCATTTTAAATTTTACAAATATTATAATTGTATAATAAAATGTACAAATATAACCTTTGTAACATTTAATCGATGATATTTTTGAATATTTGAATATTTAAGTTCAAATTTTATATTTTAATTCGTTGTTTGTTTATATTTTATTATGCATATTGATTTGATTCTATTTTTTACGGTAAATTCTCAAAAAGTTTGTACATATATTTCGTCCGTTTATATTTCCAAAAGTATTTACTTTTTTTCCTTATGGTTTGTAGGCAAAGAATAAGTACATATTTAGATGCAAATTTTTTACATCTTCACCAACATGGGACTATGAAAAATAAAACCCCTTTGTGGAACACTGAATAATCAGATAAATAAAAAAAATCCGAGGCTCATTAAGAACATTTTCTTCATCTTCAGAAATAATTTTGCTTACAAAAAGCTTAAGTAAGCTATTTCCCTTTAATTTGATGACTGAAATCAAATCTCAGATATATACATATATATATATTTATATATATTTAGTGACCTCTCACCATTTCCTGCTATTGTAGCGGCCTCGCCCACCACCCGAAAACCGATCGTTTACTCTATCAGAAAATCCGCCTCGGCCACCTCTGCATCCAGAGAACTTACCACCACCACCACTTCCGCCGCCGCCGCTTCTATCACCTCTTCCACCACCACCACCACCACCGAATCTCCCTCTTGACTGGTCTCTTTCTTGTAAACGTGGCAATTTTTTCTTCAACGTCTCTAATCTAACATTATTTGCATTTTCAGCACCTGAAACCAGAAGGCAAACGTGTAATACCTAGACAGTAAAGTGTAGTCTACTAACCATGAGCAATGAATACCCACAATACCTTACAGGACATAGACCGAACCTCATGAAGCACAAGTATGAGTTCTCTTAGTGGGTGATTATGTGCAACGCGCATCATTCGACATCTCAAGCACCTCAACAAGGCACTCTTGTTTTGTAAATCTATTGCCTCTTTAGGCAGTCAAGCTCTCAACAGAATTGAGAGGTAAAATTTTCGAACATGTTGGGATCTACTGACTCTAAGACAGATGACATGTTGTACGTTTCTCTGAAAAGAATCAGAAATCCTAACAACTAGCCGGTAAATAAAGGAAAACTAAAATGAAAAAAGAACTTGAACCAACACCAATCACATAACTTGAGGGAAACATATACACATTTTTATATACTGAAATGAGTGCGCAGGTCAGGCAACAACAAAGAAGCAGCAT
The DNA here is from genome assembly GCA_025503065.1 of Gossypium bickii. Lineage (NCBI taxonomy): Eukaryota > Viridiplantae > Streptophyta > Magnoliopsida > Malvales > Malvaceae > Gossypium > Gossypium bickii. The sequence goes on from CP106716.1 coordinate 116,706,312, forward strand.
ATCATATAATCACAAATTCAATCATGAAAAGAAAAAATACCAGCCAGAAATGTTTCGACATCATCTTCTGCAACATCAAATACTGCACCCATTCCATCAGCAGTAAGGGTCAGTCCCTGAACTGACTGAACCTTTTCCTCAGGCAAGAATCTTTTCAACACACCAAAAACAAATCTAAACATCAAAAAAGAAAAAAAGAATCAAATTAGGAGAGTTCATCAACAAAAAAGAAAAAAAAAAAAAAAGACGTGCTTGAAGAATTTCATCAATTACAAAAATACACAACTGAAAAAGGTTTCATGAACTTACGATGGTGTGTAAATAGGTTTTCCAGCTTCAAGAAGTAATGTAACATGGTTCTCCATAGATGTTAGAAGGGATCTACTCTTTATTTCAGAATAACCCTGAAAAAATCATGCAATGGTTAGGTCCTTTCAACCAAATTGGAAAGTAAACCAGGGTTAAATTATCACTTAAATAATGCAGACACTAGAAAATATGATTTCATAATATGAAGAGAATCAAAAGGTCCGGTACGGATGAGGAAGAGAACTCACTGCAGCCTTGGCAAGTGCTTTGGCAAGTAGATCTTCTGCTGATAAACCAGAAGTCTCTAATAGCTCCTGAGCAATGGACTTGAAGGCAGGAATTACACTGTAATCTCATATAGGGTAAGATTTGAGTTTACAAGTTACAAAGAAGAGATAAAATAACATCATTAGCTAGTGTATACCTGTCAGAGACTTCGGCTATTATTTTGGCCGCTTCTACACCAGCAGATTTAGCTACATCAACTGGCTGAGGAGCAGATATGTGCTCAAATTTCACTCCAGATTCTCTTTCTATCTTAGATATGCTCGACCTTTTAGGATCATAAAGCATGACAGCAACTCCAGTATTGCCTGAAATTTTAGTTACTTTCTTCGTATCACTTCAAATTTCAATAACAAAAAATATAAATAAATAGATAAAAAAATCTCTCTAGTCTCTCTCAATTTTGAAATTGAGCAAATTGAATCCTCTCAAAAGAAATCAAAATAATTTAATCACTGTCAATTTTGAAAGTGAACAACTAAGTAAAGAAATCAAAATAATTTAATCACTGTCAATTTTGAAAGTGAACAACTAAGTACAATTAATCACAAAATTAATGTTTTTCATCAATTGTACATGATTTTGATTGGTATAATAATAAATTTAGCCTTCAAAGTTTACATATTCTGTCAATTTGGTCCTAATTTAGAAAATTTATCCCGCAATATTTGTATAAATGTGTAAATGTTGAGGTTAAATTTATTAGAATTAAGGTCAAAATGACAAAATATGTGAACACGAAAGTTAAATTTGTTACTATACTAATAAAAAAATATATACAATTGATGGAAGCCATTAACTCCATGCTTAATTATCCTTAGTTGCTCACTTTCGAAATTGATAAGGATTAAATTGTTTTGATTTTTTTAGAGTGACCAATCTGTTCAATTTCAAAACTAAGAGGGACTAGAGAGGTCTTTTTACCAAATAAATAAATATGAGCGGACTTATAAATTATAATGTACCTGCTCTCCCTGTTCGTCCAGACCGATGAATATATGCTTCTACATCACGCGGTGGCTCACACTGCAACAGAATTTAATGCTATATAAACATAAAGGAATTGATAACACATTACGAGCTTTTGTAAAACATGTGTATCCAAATATACCTGGATAATTAATTGCACATCATTGATATCTAATCCCCTTGCCGCCACATTTGTAGCCACTAATGTCATGAACTTGCCTGACCGAAACCCATTTAGGGTGACCTGCAAGCATATATAAATGAGAATGGTAAAACAAAAGAATTCGTTTTGCAAGGAAAGCATGAAAAATGATATATTCTACGTAACACTTCACCTCACGTTGCGCTTGCTGTATGTCCCCATGCAAAGCTCGGGATCCAGGCAATAAGCCAGCCAGCTCCGAAGCAGAATCTTTTGTCTCAGTGAATATAATAGTACGTCCACTGCTGAATTATAGCCAAATCATCAACCGGAATCTAAGTTTTCAATGTAAATTATTTTAAAACTACGAACTGACCTGCTATAACAACGAATAATATCTGGGATCAACTGTGATCTTGCACAATTAGAACAGGGTAAGACAATATGCTTAACACTGGTACTAGCCATCATCTTCTCTTTACCAACAAGATCAACAGTCTTCTTACTTGTTTTAAGAAATCTTGCTGCAATCTGGCAATGAAAAAGAACAAAATTCATGACAAAAAATGAAGAGGAAGAAATCCAAGTTAACATTTTTTATTTCGGATAATAAAATACTACAACACATGAACAGTTAAGAAACATACACCCTTCACCCAGTCTGGCAAGGTGGCACTAAAAAGAAGTGTCTGAACCTTACTTGCATCCTTTACCTTGCCTGGAAAATTAAATCATTGCCATAAGTAAATCACAGTACAGTGATGCGCTCTGGGATAAGTGGTATCAATAATTGGAATAAAGGTACAAGCCTGTGAAAAATGTAAAACATCATTCACTAAAATGCATACCTAATATAAGTTCGACGTCATCAACAAATCCCATTCTCAGCATTTCATCCGCCTCATCAAGAACTCGAAATTTCAATGAACCTAAGTGAATATTCCCCCTCTCTATGTGATCCTGCAACACTTGCACTAGGACATTTAACATCCTCAAATAGTAAAAATATTTCAATAAAATAGATATAAAATTTAATGACATCTCTAAACTAACAAAACCTCTTGAACAAGTTACCTTTATGCGGCCGGGTGTCCCGATAACTATATCAACTCCTTTCTTCATTTTCATCTCTTGGGTGTGGTAGGGAGCTCCTCCATATAAACAACATGATGTCAACCCCACCACCTCGCCATAAACTTCAAAGTCCTCGAAAACCTATAAATGAAGGGGCTAGTTTAACATAAACTTCACAAACAAAAAGGCACCATTGAAGAAATAGATTAGTAGCACTATACCTGTTTAGCCAGTTCCCTAGTTGGTAAAAGTACCAGAACACTTGGTGCCCTGCCATATCCATTCTTCCTTGATGCTTTTACAGTCCCGTTGGTTAAAGACTCCAATATTGGCAACACAAAGGCCAGTGTCTTACCCTGCATAATAGCAAACAACCATAAACCAGGCCAACAAAGCTTAACAGCCATAGTGCATCAATCACAGTTAAACATATAAAGTAAGCAAATAGAGAACACAATTTAAACCATACATTTCATATGATATTTCTCTAAGAAAAGGTTCCTTCATAATTCGAATCAACAGTTCAAACAAGTACATGCATTTTTCAAAAAACGAAGATTAATACCTGACCGGTACGAGCACGGCCAACCAAATCAGTGCCATCAAGAATAACATCAAAAGTCAAGGCCTGAATAGGAAACAAAGATTCAATCCCCTTCGATTTAAGTTTCTTCCTAACTGCTTCCGAGATCCGAAATCTCGATACCAAATTCGGATCCTCATTTTTACCTTCATCCTCGTCATCCTTCTCCAATTTCTCTTTGTTTTTCTTTTTCTTCTTCTCTGTCACTTTCACTTTTACCTTCACCTTCACATCTACCGGCTCGACGATCTCCGAGCTCGTCTCGCTCCTTTCGTCCTCTTCTAACTGAAGCTCCGATGCTTTCCGTTTCTTCTTACTCTTCTTGACCTCCAAATCGTTTTTATCTTCTTTAACCTTCGGATCCTTCAGTTTCTTCACTTTCTTATCGGTTTCTGGATTTTTTAAAGCGAATTTATTCTTCATCTTTTTATATTCTTTCTTTTGTTTATGATCGGATAAAGCTAATGAAGGCATTTTAGATTGTTAACAACTGAAAATAAAAAAAAAAATGAAAAAAAGACATTGAAGATCTGTGTAGAAAACAAAAGAAATGCGAGAATGTCTCAGCCAAGGGAGTTTCTTTCTTACTGCAATAGTTTATGTGGCAGGTAAGCGCGGGAAGGAAACCGGAAGAGCAAATAACAATATTAATGCGGTGGATTGGATCTGGACCGTTGGATTTTGAGACTCTGCAGTTTTGGATGCTCGCCGTTAGATCTGGGTTGTTAGTTTTGACCGCCTTGAGTAGAATATGCTTTTTCTGTTATTCTAGTGTAAATATTTACGTAATCCTATGGATAAAGGCCACGTCATCTCAAAAAAACCATGTCATCTCTTTCGTTAAAAATTTAATAGAAAATTTTTATAATTGAATGGTTAAAACTGAAATATACTAATAATCAGACCATCGTTTGTATAATTTACCTATATATTATCATGATTGTAACCCCGCATGATGCACACTAATTCCAAATTGATGAAAGCATCTCCTCCACAAAACTTTGTGGAATAATATCTGATTTTAAGCTGTTTCGTTTTATTTATCTTATACTAGGGTAACTATTAAAATAATTACTTTTGTTTATTTCAAATTACATTTTAGTTATTTATGTTTGAAATGTTACGTTTTAATCTCTTACGTTATCACATTATAACATTTTAGTCACTAAGCTATTAATTATCGTTAGTGAACTATTAAATTATCATTTCAAACAAAAAGTTTAAATTAATTTATGCAATCGATCCCTATATTTTTTTCATTTTGAACAATTTAATTTTCTTCTTTTATGTTTTTTTTAACTTTTTTTCATTCTTTTATGCTTCTCCCTCCATTTTCCTCCCTTCTTCATTTCTTTTGACATAGTGTTTTATGTTTTTCATTTATTAAAACTAGTCCCTATACTTTTATTTTTTTGAAAAATTTAATTTTTTTCTAGAGATACGAACTTGTGGACTAGTTTTAACAAATGAAAAACATAGAAAAATTACATTAAAAAAATAAAGAGAGAAAAACAAAGTGAGAAATAGAAGAGAATGGGAAAAAAACTAAAAATGACTAAACTACAACCTGTGATAATTAAAAATAGCTATTTTGATAATTTACTCATTTATTATTCATTTTGAAATCGTCACATAATAACTCTTTTATCATATAACATCTTCATTAAACCCAAACTTAATATTAATTTTTAATTCATGAAAGAGATATTTTTACAAAAAAATTAAATAAAAATAAAATATTAATTATGCTGAGGTGGTTAATGCAATGATGTAAATGAAATATTTGTCCTATTAAGTTTATTCAACTCCAACGTTCAAAAAAAATTAAATTTGATTCAGTCATTATTGAATTTTTAACTCCAAACGAGCAAAACTCACACAAATTGAATAAATAATTGAGTTTAATTAAACTTTTTTTTTAAAAAATTTTGGCCAAAAAACACTCTTTATTTTAATTAGTATTGATAATTTATTTGTACTCGGATCATTCTTGAATTGCACTCCAAAATTTGAACCAAATTCGCACTTAAAACCTAACTCCAAAATTTTATAAGCTTAATTAAGCGTTTTAAATTTAATTAATAATTATCTCAAATCCAACTTGAACTAAAAAAAAAAGCTAGCAATGGCAGTTATGGATACCAATGTCCGCAACCTGCTTTGGTCACCATCTTACTACTACTGAGTAGGAGCAAAAAATTGTTTTAAGAGGCCAAAAATGAATAAAAATAATTTGAAAGGCCAAAATGCATTTTTACTATTACACTAACTTGTGATTTCCTAAAAACTAAAGGAACCATATAAGCAATTTTCCATTTTGAGGCCAAAGTTATTGCCTACCCCTCCCTCCACAATCCACCCCTGCTATTGGCACCGATATATAGGTTCTGCAACGGTGATAAAAAAAATTGATTTCAAGTCTTTAGTTGACATCAATCCTGATTTTGATCTGTAAAAAACTACGACCCCTTCCATTTTCTCTAAAAAGAAAATATATTGATTCTACAACATTCAAAATATACACACAGAATTTACTCTAAAGCTCTCGTTACAACTGAACCGCGTGAAGTGATAAAAGACTTGATTTTAAGTTTTCAATTGACATCAATCACGAGTTTGATCCCTAAACAACACCAGCACTTTTCATTTTTCAAGAAAAGAAAATATATATATATACATAGGTTCTACAACATTCAAAACATGCATGGAGAATGTACCCTAAAGCTCTCGTTACGACTGAATCACGGTGAAGAGATAAAGGACACATTTTCTAGAATTCAGTTGACCTCAATCCCGAGTTTGACCCCTAAATAACCCTTAACCTTTTCCCTTTTCAAAATAGAATATATGTAGATAGATTCTACAACAATCAAAATATGCATGGAGAATCAGAGTGAAGTAGTAAAGGACTTGATTTCTAGTATTCAGTTGACCTCAATCCCGAGTTTGATCCATATATAGGTAGATAAGTAGATAGATACTACAACGTTCATAATATGCATGGAGAACGGACTCTAAAGCCACACGGCTTATAGGCAAACTAAGTTGAATACTATACTCTCTAACATGCTCCTTCACAAGAAGTTTGGGACTCCCATTACGACAAAGAGAAGATGTGCCACTATCCTACAGAAATCGCAATGAAACATAAAGATATGCAGTTCAACTACCAATATGCAACGGTCTGGAATTCTTAACAGGCATTAATTATGGTGTAAGTAGCTAGAACCGAGAGAAGAACAATGTTGATGCCAGCATGTACTTCATAGTTCATATCACATTCTACAAATCTTTTCGGATATAGGTATAAGGGATACTTGGACAAGCCATGGTTATATGAGAGCGTAGAGTACAAACCAAAGAACAACAAATAAGAACGATGTCTGGCCAATCCATCTATGCGAAGAAGAAGCGCTATTGCAATAATTAAATCCATACCAAGTGTCACCAGGAATGAAGGTGTCGTAGTAAAATGTAACAGCCCTTGAATTATAGCCATAAATCTTCACCGTCTCCGGCTTCCAACCATCTGGTCCAGTTCGGTAGAGATAAACATAGCAGATCTGATACGCACATGGTCCTTTAATCTCAAAGGTATCTGAAGAACATCGTTCAAATGCCCTAGACGTTGGATCATCCAACCTCGGCGCAAATATCTGATTATCAAAGAATAAAATCAATATCCTTAAGCCAACATATTTTCCCTTACAATAAATCAACCTTGAGCCATAGAAAAATTCACCAGAAATATATATTATGATATTTGATACACAAAGTTTTCCCCCTTTTTTTCATCGAAATTTGAAAGTGAGGTACAAATCAGCTTAAAACATAGACTAAGCAGCCATCATCATCACAAGAAGCTAATATCTAGTTCAGTAGGAAAAAAAAACAAATTTCAAGGAAATTTATCATCTTTAAACCACTTGAAGTAATCCCTCAGGGATTTTACCATTAAATATACCATTTGATACCTAAGTTTAACTTTAATGTTCAATTTGGTACCGAGACGTTTGGTCTATGTGGCTCATTAAATGTTTGACATGTGTGCTATAGAGGGAAAAAAAAAAATCTTATGCGATAAATTAAACATTAAAGCCAAACACAGCCAAAAAAATAACTCAAGTATCATATTAAAAAATTGTACCAAAGTGAACATCAAGCAAAAAACTCAAATACCAAATTAAACATCGAAGCCAAATTCAAGTATCAAACCCTAGTTTTATAGTTCCAAACATTAATCAAACTCTAATTTCTCTCCTCAAGTAATTAAACTCTAACCCTATAATTGTAATAACTAAAATTTCCTATGGAGTTGAAACTAAACCCAGAGAAAAGGGGCAGGGCGCGCGGAAAGCATCTTAATTCACAGTAACATTGAAAACCACTAGCTGGTCAATTAACAGATTATTCTTAACCAATAAGCAACCATGGTAATGAAAAAATCAAATTGGGGAAAAGGGAAAAAATTAGAACCTGATTACCATAGGCATCACCGAAAGCAATACTGATTTGATCTCGAGTGTAACTAGTTGATGAACAGCTAGTTGTAAAAACCACCGAGTAAGAACAGCTCCCTAAATTCTGTTCTCAAATTTTTTTTGTAGTTGCAATAAAAAAATTGGGAAATTTATTTTCATTCATAAGAATTTAAAACACACACGCAGACATAAATTACGAGAATTTCATTTACATGTAAAGATACCTGTATGTAACTGACATTGAAGGACTCAAAAGCTTGAGGCTTTTCTCTGATCGACTTAGCATCACAATGGATGAATATGAAGCCAAAATAGAGTAAACCAATTGCTGCTTTACTCATTTTTATCGAAAAATAAAACCCACTTTTTCTTTTTCCTGCACAAAAGGAAGAAGAAAGGTTGATAATGATAACCAAAAATAAACCAGCACATTTATGAGGGTAAAAACAAAGGAAAGGGTAAAGCGGAATGTACACTTGTCAGCTTAAAATTAAATTTGAATAAATTATTATTGATAAATAAATAATAAATCAATTCACAAAGAGAAGGATAGCGCTCGGTGAGGGTAAATTTGTCCTTTAGTTTGATCGTTTCGATACTTTCTTTGAAGTTGAAAATTGGGGATTTGCTTCCCTTTGTGGTGTCTATCAAAATAGGCCTAAATCCAATCCAATCGAGTTTTTTTTTTTTTTTAATATTAATCGGCTGATCTTTTTATTATCAAAGGAAAAGAGAAAATAATTTTTTGGTCTTTTGTTTTTTGTGTAACCGGAACGTAAAGACCTGCTAGGAGCATTTAGTTAGGCAAAAACTAAAACCAAATAATCAAACCATATGTCAGCTACCTAGGGAAATTAAAACAATTAAGACTAAAGCAGAAAAAAGGAAACCTAAAAATTAAAAGGAGATACAGCCGATTCTCGAAAGCTAGGCACCGCTTCGTGTTGTCGTTTCAACTTCGTCCCGTCCCATCCTTCAAAACAGTCGGTAGCAGATTCAAATCTTCCATTTCGCTACCAGGTACTCATTTACGCCCTTTGCATCGTTTCAATCTGGAGATCTCCTCCATCGGCCTTCTGGAGCATCGTGTGGATTGTGCGAAATCTCTCCTCCCAGGTACACTGTTCCTCCTCTTCGTAACACTTCCTCTGCAATTCTGTGCGCCATCTGGTTTTTATCTCTGGTGATGAACTGGAACTCGATCTTTAGAAACTGCTTTGATGACTCTTGTATGTCCACGATTATGGCGATTGACATCGACTTTGTCATCTTGTTCGCTTGGTATTTTTTGATGATCGTCGCGAATCCCCTTTATTATTCGATTGTTTGAAAACCCATCGATCTTCTGAGTTTAACTGCACGATACCCCGCGTATGCTTCTGCTGTGAAAGAAGTTGGAACGTTTGAGTTAGGGATGTTCATTGTTTTGACGATACCTCCTGTTCAATCTGTAACCACTAGACCCACCATCGACGTTTTGCTTCGTGCATTGAAGGCAGCATCAAAGAATATAGTAGTCTCTGAAGGTAACTCTTCCTGATTTCTGATTTCTATTCTGTTTGTGGAAAGTTTCTCTGCCTGTATGCCATCAATCTCTGCCATGTAACGTTTTACACCTACTGATATTGCCTCTGCTGATTCTTTCTTCTTTTCATGAACGAGCCTATTCCTTTCCCCCCATAACAGCCAGATGGTACTACAAAAAAGACGAGTTTGCTTATAACTACTTCTATCAGCCACCCAGGTAATCCATTCCCAGAAACTCTGAATATTGGGGTTGTTGATCCATCCCAGTTCTAATAGTTGCCATATCTCCTTTGTTGCAGGGCAAAATCTGAAAACATGACCAATGTCCTCTTCCCCAGATCCGCATCTAGGATAGACCAAACTAGTAGCAATCCTCTTTGTTCTGAGATTAACAAGTGTAGGAAGATAGTTCCACGAAGCTCTCCATACTGTAATTAAAAGCTTAGATGGTAGCTTTAGATTCCATAGCTTCTTGTAGAATTTTTGTATATCCGTCTATAATAATAGATCACTAGGGTCCATTCTAGCATTCTGTAAGATTTTGTAAGCACTTCTGACTGAGAAATCACCAGAAAGTTTCCCTCTCCATATCTGCATATCTGCTCCCGGATTCTTTGCTAAAGGAATTTGCAGAACCTTTTCAGCAATGTCTGCTGTGAAGGTACGTTCAACTAGCTTTGTTTTCCACTCACTATTTTCAGCATCAATTAAATCTGCAACTAATTTCACTTCATTTCTGTTTGATGCTCCAAACCTTTAATCTCCTTGCCTGGTATCCAGTGATCATCCCAGACCCAAATTTCAGTTCCCCGCCCTACTCTCCACCCCATTCCACTCCGCAGCAACCCCTTAGCGGCCCATATGCTTCTACAGGTAAGGGAAGGTAAGTTACCTAATGACGCATTCAAAAAGTCTGAATTTGGGAAATATTTTGCTTTAAGCACTCTCGCTAATAATGAATCCAGATAAACAATTAAACGCCACCCTTGTTTAGCAAGTAAAACAGTATTAAACTGACACATATTACGAAATCCAAAACCACCATTCTCCTTTAATTCGCATAATTTCTTCCATTCACACCAGTAAATACCCTTTCTCCCAATCCCCTTTTGCCACCAGAATTTAGCCATAATGCTCTCAATCTCAACACATAGCGTTTTATGTAAAAGGGAACATGCCATCATATAAGTCGGGATAGCTTGCAAGATTGACTTGATAAATACTTCCTTCCCTCTCGTACTCCAATAATCAATGCATTGTTTCATTTTATCCTTTAGTATCTGAAAAGATTCCTTCTTCTTCCTTCCCACCATATTCGGCAACCCTAGATATCGCTCAGGATTATTCGAACTTCTTACTTCTAAAATGTTGATCACCAAGTTTCTTTCTATTTTTGGAGTATTTTTACTGAAAAAAACAGTTGACTTATCAAAATTAACACATTGTCCAGAACTATTTCTATACTTCCTGAGAATTTTCTTGAGCACAGTAGCCCCCCTTTTTGATGCTTCACTGAAAAGAATGCAATCGTCTGTGAATAGTAAATGTGAAATCTTCGACCCACTTCTGCTAGCCTTTACCCCTTTCAAACTGCCTTCATTCATTGCCAATCGCATTAAGCTCGATAACCCTTCTCCGCACATAAGAAACAAGAATGGGCTAAGTGGATCTCCTTGACGCAAACCCCTAGATGGCCAAAAATTCTCCCCTTTGTAACCATTAATAACCACCGAGTAAGAGACTGATGTAATGCATTCCATGATTGTTTCTATCCACCCATTTGCGAAACCCATCCGAATCATAATTTCTTTCACAAAATTTCATTCTACTCTATCGTAAGCTTTGCTCATGTCAAGTTTAACAGCCATAAAACATTTCCTCCCCATTCTCTTCTGTTTAAGTGTATGAAGAACTTCATAAGCAAGAAGAATATTGTCTGTTATCAACCTTCCCGGTACAAAAGCACTCTGAGCAGCATCTATACATTTCTCAATCACTCCTCTTAGTTTATTCGCAATGGCTTTTGCCATGATTTTGTAAATTACGTTACATAGACTAATTGGTCTAAACTGCTTCATATTCATTGGATTCGCGATTTTAGGAATAAGGACTACATGTGTGGAATTTACATGTTTAAAATCTCTGCCTTCATTCAGAACTGGCAAACAGAAACTGTTAACCTCATCTTTAACAATATGCCAACATTGTTGATAAAAAATCGCAGGAAATCCATCCTTCCCTAGGGCTTTTGTAGGTCCCATCCCAAATGTTGCCTCCTTTATTTCTTCCTTCGTGTAAGGGGCCATGAGAATTTGATTGTCCTCGTCGGTAATGCATCTTTGAAATTCTGACAGCAAATAATTACAGCATTCCCTTTCTTCTGTTCCGAATAGATTCTGAAAATAGGTTCTTGCAATGTTCTCTATGCCTTGAATGTTCTCTGCCACCTCTCCATTGTCACTCTGCATTTTTTGAATCATATTTTTCCTTCTACGGGAAGATGCTTGACTGTGGAAAAAAGTAGTGTTTTTATCGCCATATCTCAACCAGTTTATCCGCTCTCGTTACTCCCAATACCGCTCATCTTTGTCAATTTCCAAATTTAGCTAAACTTTAGTATCAATTAACTCATCCATATTCTGTTCATCTCTATCTTCTGTTAGAATTTCTGATAGTCTATTGTTGAGAAACGTCTTCTTTCTCTTCCGATCTCCTTGAATTTTACTAGCCCACCTTCGTAAACCAAACTGTAATTTATCTAATTTTGCTAGTAAATTACCAGATGATGATTCCCAAATATTTCTAACTTCACTGTCAAAAGTTTCCTCCAATAGCCACCAAGCCTCGAATTTAAAAGATGACGTTGTAGCCCCATATTCCTCCCTTCTTGTTTTCACTAAAATGGGACAATGATCAAAAATAGAGTGAGTTAAATGTTGAATGGAACCGTCAGGAAACATATTCTACCAATCTTCATTTGCGACTCCTCTATCAAGCCTTTCTCGAATATTATTCTCAGGTAAATTTCCCCCCTCCCATGTAAACCATCTCCCCGAAAATCCCACGTCCATCAACCCACAATCAGCTAGTACTTCTCTGAATACCTCCATTCTTCTTTCATCCCTAGGTACCCCTCCCTTTTTTTCGAATCCGTACATAATCTCATTGAAATCCCCACAAACGAACCAAGGAAATCTCTCTCCTGTATATAAACTCCTTAACATCTCCCATGAATTATTTCTGTCTCGCTCATATGGAGATCTATAAAAACCAGTAAACCTCCATTTACTTTTCGCCTCATCATCATCAATCACCACATCTATATGTCTTTTAAAAAATTGGCGAAGTGTAACGTTTACCCCCAGTTTCCGTGCCAAACACAACCCTCCCCTAGTAACCTCCGGATCAACTTCAATTCCATTAACGTACCCACACCGATGCCGAATTCTTTTCATTCTACCTTTACAAATTTTCGTCTCCATAAAGAAGACCATTTGGGGATTTTGTAACCTCAGCATATACAGAAGTCTTCTAATTGCCCGTAGACTCCCCAATCCACGAACATTCCAACTTAGGAGTTTCATAGTGCCCGGTCGGCTTGCCTCTTGGCAGCCACCGATATAAATTGGTTATCTTCCAACACTCTCCCCCTCCACCCTACAGATGCTTTCTCACTTCCTTCCCCTATCAGACTATTCATCTCCCCTCTAGCACGTTTCTTCTCTTATTCTTAAATTGAAAACCCTTCCTCCTTATCCTGCTCCATATCAACTATCGAATGGTCAATTTTTTGATTAACCTCTAGCTGTTTCTCCCCAGCCTTCCTACCTTCCAGATTAAAACCTAAAACTGGATCAATGAGTTCTCCATATTTTGCCATCTGACTATTCCCAGCTCTAGCGTCAGCTTCTACTGTAATCTTCTCTTCAGTATTGACTCTCGTTTGTCCAATTTCTTCCTCCCTCAGCCGCACACTGCTTGGTGGTACTGCTCTTCTTGATTGAGCCCTTAATGATAAATCCCATCCCATTTCCGCCACTTCCATTCCTAACATCATCTTTGCATCACAGAATGAGTCATTATGCCCTAGTCTCCCACAAAAGAAGTAAAAAAGTGAAAGTCTCTCATATCTGAACTTTACGTATGAAAGTCGCCCATAACATAATATTTGTTTCCTCCTCTTCAAAGGACGTCTAACATCAATCTTAACTCTTATTCTCGTATAGTTCCTATTCTCCTTACCCAGGCTAGAGCCATCATATTCCATAAATTCCCCTAAGAAGTTACCTAGTTGGATCGCCAAATTTTCAGAATAAAACAAGTTACCTAGTTGGATCGCCAAATTTTCAGAATAAAACCAGTAGGGATGTCGTGAATTTGAATCCAAAAGGGAGCCTTAATTAAAGGAATTCTAAGAGGATCTTCACCCCATTGAATCACATGAAGCACTAATAGATGATTATTAAAAGTCCACGGGCACCCTTTTAACACTCTCTCCAGATCCATTTTATGATAAAATTGGAACAAATATCTCTTTTCCCCCAGATCCCTAATATTCACTCCCCTTACAGAATGCCACAAATTCGCCATAGTATTCTTCATTGCAGCAAAATTAATAACACTAGCGGTCAAAAAACATCCCACTAACCTGAAAGTTTCTTCTCTGTTTTCTTCAACTTGTTCTGATTGAATCTGTAGAACTGCATCTTCCTCTTCATCTAATGATAATCCTGCTAACCCGTTCTCCATCTTTTGCAGATGATTCCTTGCATACGGCTACAATATGACCACTGAAAGGCAGGACTGTTGACTGTGTTTCAACTTTTTCACCGGAAAACAATTAAGAGAATAAAAAAACACAAAAACCCTAGACAAGAAACGTGCCACTGCGGCATTCTAGAGACGTGCCAGAGGAGGCAGACTGTTTTTTTAATCCAATCGAGTTTTATTTTTATTTAATTTATTTATATTTATATTTCGTAATTACGCATCATATATATTAGTTATTTATATCTGGCATCGATAAATTAACTCAATTTTAATGAATTTAAAACTAATACATAGATAACACATGACACTTTACGAATAATTAAAAATATTTCTTTAAATTCCTACAAACATCAAGATATAAAGATATACACTTCTTCTTCTCGAGTATTCTCTACTCTCTCTAGTCTCTCATTCTCTTTGATCCTCTTCACTAACCCACCTTCCAATCATTTTAGAATCTTATAGTTAAGGTTGTTTGAATTAGGTAGGATTAGTCAGTTTTTTTTTTGGAGGGACAGGATTAGTCAGTTAAACCAATTGAATGGGGAATCAGTCACAGTATTAATTCTAATAAGGACATTAAATCAGTCGATTTGAGAATTGGTATGGGCAAGTTGAATCGAATATTTTATAAATTTTTAATAGTTTATTTAATTAAATCTGGAATGATCAATTTGACCGACGAACTGATGACCTAACCAGTTCAATTTTAATAATATTGTCTCTAAATTTTCACCCTTTAAATGAACTATCGCGAACCACCACAATCTCCTTCTTGTATTAACAAATTTACAAATAATTTAAATTATTAAGAGATAAAAATATTTAATATATGTTCCAATTCTTTAATACATAGAGAGTTTAATTTAATTAATACTATATTAACAAATCTTTCAATCTTTAGTTTTTAATATATATAGATTAATTATATTAGCAAATCTTGAATTATTAATTTTTTGGTTTAGGATTTTATTTTCATATATGCATGGAATATACATTAGTTGCCAATTATTTAGCGAAATAATTGCATATCTATAATATTAGACTTGTAGGTATCGGTTTAGGGTGGCTTTGAATGAATGGTGGGGTGTGGTGTAATACGTTTAGCTTATTTTTTGTCTTACAATATAGTATTTAATCTTACCGCTACCGTTGTTTTTACTCTAACAGCAGATAAAAGCACCACCCATCCAAACCCACCCTTAAAAGTTGAATCCTTCAAGCTTCAACTTTAAACCCGACACTATAGAAATACATTTATTTTATTAAATAATTAACAACTACATTTGGTAAAAACAAAAAAAAAATTGGAGTATTTTAATTCATGTTAATTTTGAAAGTGAGCAATCAAAGATAATTAATCACAATATCAATGTATTCCGTCAATTATATATAATTTTAATTAGTATAATAACAAATTTAACTTTCAATGTTTACATGCGGTCATTTTAACATTAGTTCTAAAAAATCAACAAATTCTCCCTCAACATCTACACAAATATTGTAGGATAAATTATTAAATTACAATTAAATTGACAAAATGTATAAATTTTAAAAATTAAATTACTTTGATTTTTTTAAAAGGATGATTTTATTTAATTTTAAAATTGAGAAAAAAACTGGAAAAAATTATTTTTCCCAATTATTTTCTAGATTTCATATATGGAAAAACGAAAACCTTCATTTTATATGCATAATTTAGATCTAATAATGTACCATTCTGTGGAGAGAAACCCAACAAAAGCATTTGAGTGGGTCAGTCTCAGCTCAGGTTACTGTATCTTGAACAAAAATTTCCCATGCCATTATTTAATTGTTGCTGTCTATTTCAACTTAAAGACAAAATTTTATCAACACTATTTTTATATAGTGCAACATAAGTTTATAAAACAATTTATTTTACTACTTTATTTAATTTTTCTCATTTAATCTATAAATTTATATTATTTATCAAATCATTTTAAAAAAATTAACGCTTATCAGCATTGTTGATGTTACATACATATTTTTTAAAATTAAAAAAATAAATTTATATGTATGTCACACCAATAAAGTTAAAAAACATTAATTTTTTTATTTATTTTAAGTGATTTAACAAACAATATAAATTTAAAAGCTAAAAAATATTTTAAAAAATTATATAAGAAACTAAAATCACATTTTATAAAATTAAAAGGCCAAATAAATTATTATTCCTTTTAAAAAAGTAAACATAAAACATATGTTTTTTTTTTCTATAACACATTTTTACCTTTTAATTATACATATTCGGTAAAGTAATAAATTTATATAATGGAACATGGTAACACAAACAATTATCATAGCTCCTTACTCAGTATTAAAAAAAAAAAGGAGAGTAAACTACATTCAATATTATTAAACTGTTAGTAATTTTATGTTTTGGTCACTCAACTTCAAATGGTTACAAAATAGTCATTGAATTATTCGAAAGTTTTTATTTAAGTCACTAAAATATTCAAAAGTTTTTATTTAAGTAATTGAGATTTTAACTTTTTTTTTCTTTTAAGATTCAACTAGTAAGCTCAGTGACAATTAGACAATCAAGAAGGTGGATCAATACTCATCAACGAGTAGAAGATCATATCTTAAATCTAAGTTGATTTGACGATCCAAGTTGTTTCATGAAAAAATATTAAACTGTAGAAGAGAAGGAAAATAAAAGCTTTCGATTGTTGCAGTAAGTACGAATGAAGAAGGTCATATGGTAGTAACTTTAACTCTCTAATGACTTAAAATAAAAAAAATTAAATAATTTAATTACCATTTTATAGTTTTTAAAATTAAATAAAATATCAATTTATTAATAATATAATCACATTGGTTTTTTTTTTTTGGGCGGGGGGGGGTTGTTAATTTAGGATATATTATTGATTACCCTGCCAAGTAAAGAGGAACTTGTTCAAGAAGAATGATTCCTCCAGTTGTTTAATGTTCTCTTTTTCCTTTTGGGTGGGTGTGTGTAGTAACTAGGTTTAATGTATTTAAATCAAATAGAAAAGTAAATGTAATTCTATTGTTCCCCCTCTTATCCAAAGGCATTCAACAATTTTTTACTATATAAAATAAGTGGATTGCTGCGAAGCTAAAAAGTAACCAAAGGTTGAGTTTCCTTTATCATTTTAAAGCCTTTTCTTTTTAATGAGAAGCTAAGGCCATCATCACCTACCAAACACCATTTTATTTCTCTTTATTTTTACTCTCAAAAAATGCTTTTAGAAATCAATGGCGCTGATAGAAGGTTTAACACTCGTGTTAAGTACGTAGTAAATTTAAAATTTGTGATCAATATTTATTTTTTTAATAAATTTATAGAATAAAAAAAATTAATTACTAAGCTCACTCCAGTAAATATTTCGAAAAAAGAAAATTAAAGATACTAAAGTTAAAAAAAAATCGAAAAAAACAGAATACTCTTCCCTTAATAGGGGTTGATACTGAAGTTATATTTTCTTTATTTTGAGAATGTAAATTTTAACCTGTCTAACCTTAGATTCTATAAAAGTGCAATGATGCAATATTAACTTAACCACTATATTTATTTTGTTTTCTTTTTATAATTTAGAGAGATAATAAAATTGCCAAAAATCAAACACAGGCTCGGGTCTATAAAATAATATTTTTGTCACTAAAATAAGAGGTTATCAACAACTATAAAAATTATTACCTAAACTTGAATTCCACTATATCACATAATCACATAAAATTTTAATTATTAAATTCAGATCTTCATAGTAATGGCTGAATACATGTCACAATCCAATATGAAGATCCAGGTGACCACAACAAATAAATATTTATTATGACTTATTTTGGGTTATGTCATATATTTTTATTTCTTTATCATCTCTAAAATTTCAAATCCAATCCTAAGCCAAATTGGGAAAAACAATACCATTTTTCCAAAATCAACTACTTGGCTTTCATTGTTGCCACTAAAACTGCAGACAAATAATGTCATCTGAACAAATACACACAGCCCTGAAACCCAATCCACCATTTTTTTCAAGGAAAAAAACATATGTTTGATGAAATTTTTTTACCTGCTCTGCAACTCTGATACATTATCTTCCCCAACAAAAACTTTACATCTGTGTAATATATATTATTACTTGTAAATAACCATATACCATGTTATATATTATTATCGAATATAGAGAAATACAAATACAGTCATGTCTTCCCCTGCTCTGTTCTTCAAAAAATTAAAATGAAAAAGAAAGAATCTACGTACGTATGTATATAATCATTTCCATTTGAATCCAGGCTGCTCCTGTTCTTTAATTCTCTTCAAAACTCCATCAATGGCGATATCGAATGCATCCTTTATATTGTTTAAACCCTTTTCGGGTTTTGCATAAACTAATTTGGGAATGTATTGAATCACTTTCTCCCTCATTTTGTTTATCTCTTGTTTGCTGTAACTCTGAAGAACGGTTTTAATGGAGGAGGTACCGTTTTTGACTAAGTCACGGTGGATGAAAACAGAGTATGATTTGGGGTCATTGGGTAAGAACCATTGGTATTGAAGGTAAGCTGTTCGATGCCAGAAAAAGACCGGGATCGAACCGGCGATCATACAATCGAAGACGGACCGGCGGGTGAAGCTGTCGCCTCTGGGTTGGAGACAAAAATCGGAATCTAAAAATGTCTGCAGGATGACGGAGGTGCCGTTGGAACAACGGCTGCCGGTGCAATCCACGGCTTTACATGAACCCGAAGCGTTGTTGCAATGGTTGAGGAGTAAGCCTCTGAAATCGTTCTTGATGGCGGCGCGGGGAGCTCCGGCGAAGCAAAAGAGGGTTTTACGGCGGCGGTTACGGACGAAGTTTTGCCATTCGACGATATCGGAATCGGATCTTGGGTGGAATCCGGTTGGGTAAGGGACGCCTACGTCGAAATAGTCCCAAGGGTTCCGTTCAATTAAAAGCCGTGTGATGTTCCTTAAACCTGGCATGTAAATACAGCTGGAACCCCAATCTTCGTTTTTAGACCGGCGGAAATCCCACGTGATACGACCCATCGTCATGAAATGATCCCAGCCGTCGGAACGGTTCCAGTAAGGTTGATCCTTTATCCATTCCAACATCATCTCACAGTACCGATCACGATCTTTCGAACTATACCCAAGCCACAAGTATTTTCCGACAGCGAGTCCGGCATAAAACGGGATGTAAAACGCCGTTGCGGAATCCGGCTCCGTCGTCCGGCACTCGTGGCTCAAGACGCGGTTGTGGTAAATAACTTCCATGGCAAACTGGTCAGTCCAGTACCAAGCTGGAACCAAACCCTCTGGTAAGACGCCGGATAATCCGGCGGCTTCCCTCCCGAACCCACCGTTTGACAAAGCCTCACAACGCGAGTGCCATGGGTCTAAATCCGCACAATTATCCAACAACTCCCTGTTGAAAACAGCCGGCAAGTCGTAAACAAATATCCGACCCGACGAACATCGGTCGGGTGGAGAAGAAACGGTGGAGGAAATCGAAATGTCGGCGGATTTTAAACGATGTGTCGAAAAGTTAGCCGGATTTTGAACGGGTTTATGGTCGTAAGACAAAGGGGAAGGAAAATGGGTACGGCGGTGAGAAAGAGGGAGGCCACGAGCCATAAGGATGACGATTATTTGTAACGACACAATGACGAGAAGAAGCCATAAGCGATTACTGTTGGAGAAAACGAAAGAATTTTGTGACTGGAAAGAACTCGACGAGTTTTTGCGTTCGATTGAGTTCAATTCAGGTGTTGTTGTGGCTTTCGTCGGAGAAGAAGAGGGTTTTGGGGAGTGTATCGGAAGCATGAAGATCACTTATCGGAGCAGCCGTTTTGCAAAAGTTCCGGTGGAGGTAAGTGACCGAAAAAAGGTGATAGTGAGCTGAGTAGCGGGATTTGCGGCGGGGATGGCGGTTGTAAAAGTGGCTAAATGAAGTCTCCACAGTCGAGACCTTGGAGGAAGTTCGTATTTGTCTTTGTATAGGCAGTAGCCACAATGTTAATGGCACGTGGCTTGGGTTACTCGCTGTGAGGGCAACCGACAATGTGTGATCCTTTCACTGATTTACATAAACCATTTAATTATTAGGGTAAATTCATAATGGGTTAATATAGTAATTAGTACTTAAGTTTTACTCTAATACTTAATTTGGTATTATTGAGAGAGATTGAGCCGCCATATCTTGAAGTCTGAGATTTAAATCCTATCACTTACAGTTATGATGAGTGGTTTTTTTTTCTATATGTGCATATGTCGTGTGCGTTTAATCTGATTTCTTTTTAAACTTATTTTTTATCCCATTTTTTTTATCTATTCTACATTGTATTCACTAATTCTACGTTACAGTCAGTTCATCATGTATTTATCCTTACCATATCCATATCAAGTTTATTTTCGACAATTGTCGGTGGTTCCACTATTCTCTCTTCAATCCCTCTTTAATTTTACCCCTCGTGATTAAGCTAAATCCACCTGATAATTCAATTTCTAATTAAACATAAAATTAATTTCTATTTCGAATCTTTGTTTGATATTTTGGGGATGGGTATAAATACAATTATATTGACTAATAATAATAATAAAGATATTACAACAAAATTTTTACCAACTAGAATTAAATATTACAAAGTATAAATCCAACATAATTTACCTAATATTAAAATAATTCTGAATAGGATCCACATGTGGTTAGAGGTATAAATGAGACACTGATGCTTGTAAATTATTCGAGTTCGATAAAAAAATTTTGATTTTGATTTGATAATTATCGAACTAAGCTTGAGCTATCGATCGAGCGAAATTTGAGCTTAGTGATACTTGACTTGAATAAGCAGTAAGACTTTTCGAGCTTTTTATATGTTTATATTATAAAATTATGTCATTGCCTTTAGGTATGTTATTAACCCAAAGTTTAATCATCAAGTCAAGCTTGAGCTTGAATATAAAAATTTGATGAATAAATTTAATCGAGCGCAAGCTCAAGCAACTCTATTATTTATTATATTTTTTAAATATTTATTTATTATTATTATTTTATTAAAATATTTACACAATTATCGAATTTATCATTGTCAAAATAATAAATTACTTTTTAATCAATTACAAGTTTTTCTATTATTTGACTATCAAAACTAAATCAACCATTTTAGAGGATTGTTTTTTAAAAAAAAGTTTACCAATTTAAAGCAATTTATTTGAAGGAATTTTTTTTTTATTTTTACAATTTGCATTGAAATATGAAAAATTATTTGAAAAGCAATTCTTTTAGAAAATAATCTCTTGTAAAATAATTAAGATTTATAAAATAAATTAGTTTTAAGAAGAATAAATTTCAAAATTTTTAAATCAAACACATTGATAAGTTTTGTTCAAATATATTGATCAGATAATAACTTATCCATAAATATATAGTTCAAAATTTTTATTACATATTGATTCCACGAAATTTTCTTTGTATTTTATATTAAAATTAATTTTATTTTATAAAAATAGTTTAGCTTACGATAATTATATACATGAAAAGAAAATTTTAAATAATAAAAAGGGATAAAAATTAAACTTATATATATACACATCAGTATTGGTCCAATATGTAATATTATATATGAATTTTAATTTTATATAATTTTATAAAAGAAATATTGATTTCATTCAATCACAGTAAAGTCATTTTATATTTATGTATGCGTATGCAAATATTTATTCTTATATAATATAAAAATAATTTGATTTATTTATTTATTTAAACATGTATAATAACATATACCATAATTAATTTTTATGTATATAATTATATTGTACCAAATTAAAATTCATACATTAAATTAAATTTCATATATAACTTTAATAATTATCTTATATAATTAGGTTTTTAAAGTGTGTTTTAAGAATAATAATAAAAAATTTTTAAAGTGGTAACACGTAAATATAATTTTTAAATGGCACAAAATTTTTTTTAAAGTGTGATAAGTACAATTAAAATATAAATATAAATATATGACGAAATAGCCACAAGTACTAAATTATTTGATCAGACTAAATAATTAAATTAAACTCACACATAAACTTCAAAACCCACATATAAAATTATAAATAATAAATATTAGAACTCAATATTTAAAATTAAAGGCCAAAACCACTTTCACAAACCATTCTTGTATATATTTTCGGCACTGATTTAGAATAATTTTAAAGTAGAAAAGTCAATGGATCAAAGCCGTTGACTCATGACGCAAGCTACGCCACGTGACAAGCAGTGGCTCTAATGAAATAGACACCTGTTAGGTTCAATCGTTTACTACACGATAAAACCGAACGGCCTTCAAATTATTTATTTTATTTTATTTTATAGATAAATTTCAAAATTATATATAAATTTTAGTTTAATATTTAATTTTATATATAAATTTTAATTTTGACACAATTATTAACATAGCACCATCTTAGATTTATATATTACATACACAAATAATTATATTTATCCAAAATAAAATAAATTGATGTATTTATTTATTTAAATATGCATGACTGAATTAAAATTAAAATTTCATGGGTATAATTATACTAAATTTAAAGTTCATTTATCAAATTACACTTTAAATTAAAGTGCATGTATAATTTAAAATTTTATCCACAACTTTTTTAAAACTCATTACATGATAATGGATTAAAATATGCTCTAAATTTTTATTTTTTTTTTGTTTTTTAATTTGTAAAAATAAAGTATAATGTTTAAGACCATTAAAATTGTTATTGGTATCATATTTTGAAATAATAATTATTTAATAATCATATTATAAAAAATATGTTACAATCAACTTTTAAAAAAGAACTGTACCTTAAAATAAAAATATATAAACATGTATTTTGTACGTGGGAAGAGCATAGATAGTTTGATAATTGATTCTTGATACTCTAGCTTTATAAAAAAAATCATTTTAAATTATTATTGAATTTTTTTTATTTTTTTAACTTTTAAAATTTCTTTGTTTGTAAAATCATCTCAAAATAAAATGCGATAATCGTAATAAAATCATAAACTTTTTCATCCGTTTCGAGGTGATATAATAAACAACGCAAATTTAAAAATTAAAAAATTAAAAATTTAAATAAAAAATAAAATAAAATTTTTTTAATTTGATACCTTATTACAAAAACGAAGAATTGGCATTGAAATTTGATCTACCGACAAAAGTGAGACATGAGCCGGCATATGGACGGTGGACGAAGTTCCCAATATCAGAAATTTTTCCTTAGAAGTTTTATAGCCCAAGAAAATTGTTTTGCATAAATTATAGTATCATATCTTAAAATTTTAACTAGTGCAAGACCAAGTTGAAAATGTTCACTAGATGTTATGTAAAAATGAAAATATCCAAAATTAAGTATATTTAGGTGATAGAAATAGCGAAATTAAATAGGTGGAGGATTATTTTATAATTTTTTATCATTAAGTGAATAAAAATATCATAAGTAAATAATTATTAACGTAATTTACTTTTAAAAATATAAAATTCAAATATTAAATAATATAATAAATCGCTTTTATAAATAAAGTTGTGACTTTTGGATGAACTCACATAAATGAACTCTTTTAACTTTTAAAAGGAATTTTTTATCAAAATAATATAAAATTATTTTTTTAAAGAAGTTGATGTGATTGGTGGTTAGGGAGATGGATTGGTCAAGTGGCACCTATTTTTTACTGTAACTCTTATCTAGATTCGTAAATATTATTGCTTTTATCTCATTTCAATATTTATTTAATTATTTTATATTATTTAGATAAAAAGCCCTTTAAAAGTTTTTTAAAATAACCTTTTGACGTTGTATTTTAAAAATTATAAGATAAAAGTTTTTATGGGTGATATTAAAAAAAAATAACAAATGAAGGGCAAAATTTATTGGTAAAAAATTCACAAACTTTTATTAGTTAAAAACAATAAAATAACATTTTTTTATTTGACCAATTCAAAATTAT
This sequence comes from Gossypium bickii, assembly GCA_025503065.1. Taxonomy (NCBI): domain Eukaryota; kingdom Viridiplantae; phylum Streptophyta; class Magnoliopsida; order Malvales; family Malvaceae; genus Gossypium; species Gossypium bickii. The sequence goes on from CP106716.1 coordinate 116,730,444, forward strand.
TGCTGATAATTTGTATTTATAATATTATGTTTTCAAACATTTTATCTTTTAAAAAAAACTTTTTAATTATAATAATAAAAATTAAAATTTTAAAACAAATTATTTTCACAAAATTTTTAACAAAAAATTTAAAATTTTCATTTTTTTTCAAAAGCAATATTAATTTAGCCCCTGAGTTTAAGATTTTATTTATTTATTCGTGGTGAGGTCTTAAAAGAAAATTATTATTAGTGCTAACTAGCTTTCCTTTATCGCTTTATTATTATTATTATTATTATTATTATTATTTTATTTTCATTTTAATTTAAGATTACACACTAATGGCTTGCTAAGGATACTGGTAGGTGCCTCGATCCCTTTAAAATAAATTTTTTTATTTAAGTTCTTTTATAATTTATAAAATTTTAAATTAGTAATGATAAAATTATACTTGTACTCCTAAAATTGATAATAATTTGATTTAATCTTTTAAAAAATATAAATATAAAAGCTATTAAAATGGTAAAATTACTTTTTTATTATCATAAAAATATACAATTTATTTTCGTCCTCAAAAAGTTTCTGATTTCACCCCTACATGCGTATATTTTATTTGATTATATTTTGAATATTGATTTTTCGAACTTTGTATGACTTTCATTCTAGTTCATAACTGAAGTTGTGAAGTTAAGAATAATTCAAAGTTGATTGTTCTTTTTCTTCTTTAATTTGGTGGAAATTTGAAAGGTGTCGTCGGTGGCTTAATGTAAGGAAAAGAATAATTAAAAAGTGATACCGTTGTATCCATCTCTCTTTTTGTTTACTCTATAATTAATTAACCCTGACGTGAATTGCATTAATTCAAAATAAACAAATACTCAATATTTTTAATATTTTTAATAATTTTATTATAAATTCTAATTAGATCTGTTCTTCTTGACTCAATATCTAGAATTATCCATAGTTTCTCTTCAATCCATAAATAGAAGAATAATGCGTTTCAACACACTCAAACTTATGTTCTTCTACATTAACAACAATGCCTATATCAATCGAGTTAAATCTAAATCGAGTATTATAATTTAGAAAACAAAGAGTAAAATTAGTTAATGCTATGTTGGTAATAATTGAAAGTGAACTAAAATCAATATAATATATGCCCATGGATTTCTCCGATGCCACGTGCACTTGGTGAAATATTAATATTACAACCCAACATGTCTATATATTCAATGTGGTACTGCCACAACATAAGTTTCTTTTCTCGTTTTAAATTAAAATAATAATAATAATGAAAGTCAAATACTTGAAATGTGCAGGCCTCCCATTTAAACATGTATGTATGCTATAAATTTTACCCCCAATTTATATCTTTCTGTAAATTTAGTTTTTATTCTAATTAAATTCGACTTTAAATCTTTAAAAAGAATTGAATTTAATCATTAACTTTTTTTAAAAAGTAAAATTTTTATTTTTTAAATAAAAATACAGACTAAAAAATTAAAATTTCAAATATAACAGCCTATACAGTAATCTACATGTACTTCATGTTTTTTAAAAATAATTTTCTACTGTCACGTGAATTTTTATGTCAAAATCATTAAAAATTTAATGTTTTAATCAATATTCTATTAAAAAAATACTTTCATGTATTAATATTGGGCTTTGTGGTGGTGGCGATTTTAGGCTTAGCGAGACCCATTGAGATGTCAACTTTTGGGCCGATAATTGGGCCGAACTCTTTCGTCGATGTTATTCTTGTACGTCGGGTGAAATCACTTCCTTTGATGGAGGATAATTGATACCCATAAATAAATCTCAGTGAAAACCATTGAGATGTTTCATCAAACTACCCAGATAAATTTCACCTCCTTCCTCCGCATAATATATATTTACAAAATTAAACATAATATTTTTAAATATCTAAATTTGGTACTTATTTATACTATATATTAATTCATCGTTTGAGTTTGACATCAAGTTAATTGATGAAAATACAAAAATCCTAATTCATTAAAATAAAATAAAAATATAATGATAATTATGTATTTTAATTTTTTTATAAAAAATATTTATTTTTAATTTATCCAATTATCAAACTTAAAAAAAAAACTATTTTCTAAAAAAAACTATTTTAAAATCAAATTATTAAGGGTAAATTACATAGACAGTCACTCAATTATATATATATATTTTTTATTTTAGGCACTCAAAAAAATTTACAATTTAGACACTCACGTTACATAATTTAGTCATTTTGATCACTCCTATTAAAATCACAAATGGCAAGTTAATATGAATTTTTCTTTTAAATTTTGATTTTCCACGTAATTAAAGTAAAACCAATGTCATTGTTATTCATTAAAAAATTATCATTTTAGTCCCCCAAACTTTTAGTTTAATTTAAATGAGGTATAACCCTAAAAAAATAACATTGTTAACAATTGGACTTGAATTTTGAAATCTAAAAAGTAGAAGGACTAAATTTCTAAAAATTAAAGTACAAGGACTAAATTTTAAATTTTCAAAAAATATACGGGCTTATGACATATTTTAACCCAAACGAAAAGTATTTATATAGGGTAAACTACACCATTAGCCACTAAACTATGGGTAAGTTTTTGTTTTGGTCACTTAACTAAAAAATGTTACAATTTGGTCATTGAGCTATTCAAAAAAATAATAATTTAAGTCCAGGTTGTTAAGTTTATTTTTAAAAAAAATTCCACCAACGAACTCCAAGCGACAATTCGAAAAATAAATACGGTGGATCAGTATCCATTGATGAGTAAAAGAGCATACCTTAGATCCAAATTGATTTGAAAGTCAGAGTTGGAGATCGGATAAAAAAGCTTTTTGAATTTTGGTTCGTAGATTCGTGACGTCAAAATTTGTTTCATAAAAATAAACTAAACTACAGAATGCAAGGAGAATGAGAGCTTTTGATTGGTGTAGGCAGTGTGAACAGAAAAAAACCATATAGCATCGATTTTAACAGCTAGTAACTTAAAACAACTTTTAAATAGTTAAATGATCAAAACAAGAATATACACCTAATTTAGTGAGGAATTTACCCCTAATTAGATAAGGGAATACAGTTTTGTGATTAACAAATATTAAAATGAAATAGCTGTTGTACACGTAAACCAAACCAAAAAAATCACAATGTAAAAACAGCTAGCAAATACCAAATATAACGGCAAACCGTCAATTAATTATATTAACATCTTTTTAAATTTCTCTTCGAATAATTTTTTTTCTAGGGCAGCTCGTTAGCTGCTGAATTTTTATTTTTGCATCGTCGCCGGCGTCAACACCATGAACGCCTCCGACGATCACTACATCATAAAGAAAACAGATGATATCATCGAAGCATGTTATTACATAAAAAAGAACGGCCATGATCCTTTATGGCGAGATCATAGCTCTCTCAATACTTCCCTTCCTTTCTTGTTAACCCAACTTTTTGTCGTCCTTTTTGTTGATCGGATTCTCTTGCTCATCCTCAAATCCTTACGCCAGCCTCCGATCGTGGCTCACATCCTCGTAAGTATAATATATATCAAATCCGGTTGAAATTGAATTATAATTTTTTTTAGGTTAAAGTGTAATTTTATTTTATGTTAGATTTATGATTTTCATAGTTGTTAAAGGGATTAAATTGAAATCTTCTCATTTTTGAAGGGTTTAAAATTATGATTTTTCCGTATATTAATTTTTAATTCTATTATATATAAGAGGACTAAAATGTAATTTTTTTTTTAATTTGAAGTGCCCGTCGCCTTGTGATTTGTTTCTTGATATAGGGGCGAAGACCAACCTCCCAAATGGAAAATTATCTACATAATCCCTTCAACTTTTATGAAACCATAAGTTAGTATAATGTTATATAGAAATCTTTTCATTTGAAGCGGGTTAAAGTGTAATTTTGCTAAATTAATTTTGAATTTTATCATGTATTAGGAGATCAAAGGGTAATTTTTCTATATAACCCCTTTCAAATGAAAATTTCTCTTTACCCCTCTGGATTCCCTATACAAGGGCCAAGACAGGGGCCTTTACCCTCTCGGAAACTGGAAATTTCTCTTCGTGATCCATTCATTTTTTATGAGATTACATGTTAGTATACAGGGCAGAACTTGGGGCTCGTAGGTCATCCCTAAAATAGAAAATTTTCTATTTTAATTTCTTTATAATTTATAAAATTTTAAATTAATAATAACAAAATTACACTTTACACCAAAAAAGGTAAAATTTTAATTTAATCCTTTTAAAAATTATAAAAATATAAATTATTAAAGGTAAATTTTTTTATTTAATCCTTTTAAAAATTATAAAAATATAAATTATTAAAATGGTGAAATTATATTTTTACTATTGTAAAGATATATAACTTAATTATAACCTCTCAAATAAAATTTTCTTACTTTACCCCTGTTTACCCATTTAAAAATTAGCATTATTTCTCACCCTTAAAACAATTTTCTGGCTTTCCTCCTGTCAGTATATACATAATTATGCATGCATGCATCTATGTATGAATGTACTAATTATGGTGGTTTCCATGCAGTGTGGGGTGTTGTTAGGCCCCACGATGCTTGCCGAGACCTCATTCTCGAGAAAGTACATCTTCCCTCACAAAACAACATTGGTGTTAGAGACATTTGCCAACTTGGCTTTGACATATTACATGTTTTTGGTTGGGTTAGAGATGGAATTTACGCTTATCATGCAAGCCGGATCTCAAGTAATAAGTATCGCCGCCGCCGGGATTATTTTCCCACTTCTTTTCGGTTTCGGCTTATATTTTATGGCCGTACCAAAATCCGACCATTTCGACAGTAGGGGTTCAATGTTTTGGGCCATCGCGTTAACATCAACCAACTTCCCGGACCTAACAAAAATCCTCGCCGATCTCAAGCTCCTCCGTACAAACATAGGCAAAATGGCCATGTGTTCCGCCATTATCAGCGATTTATTCACATGGTTCCTCCTTATAATGGCATTATCAATCTTCAACGGCCAAAAATACAACGCTGTACTCTCTACAGGCATTTTCATCCTCATATCTATATTCGCTCTCCGTCCCACCGTCGCTTGGCTAATCGATCGTACCTCGAGAGGCGAAATCATTAGTGACACCCATGTTTGGTTCATTATGGCCGGGATTTTGCTCTGTGGGTTGGCAACCGATGCTTGTGGCTCGCATTCTATAGTGGGTGCTTTCATGTTTGGAGCTATTTTGCCACACGATGACACTGTTAGAACCAAGATTTTAGAGAGGCTTCAGGATGTCGTCGCCGGCATATTGATGCCTTTGTTCTTTTTGATCAGTGGATTACGGTCTGACTTGAGGCATATGTTTCAAAATACACCGTGGGAGATGGTATTGATTGTTGTTGTCATGTCTTGGGTTGCAAAGGTTGCTAGTGTGTTCTTTATTTCGTTGCATTACAAGATGTCGACAATGGACAGTCTGGTTCTGGGTTTGCTTATGAATACTAAAGGTGTGTTGGCTCTCATCATCCTCAATACTGGTCGAGACATAAAGGTACTCTCTTCTTTTTCATCGCCAATAGTTTCTGGATTGGTGAAATTATAGTTTTGATCCCCTATTAAATTTAAATCTAGACTTTAGTCCTTATATATATTTTCGATAAGGGTTAGGGGTGAGTGCTCGATCAAATCGAATGAAAAAATTTCAAGATAATCGAGTTTACAAATCCTATTTTATCATCCTAACTCAATTTGAAATTTTCTCGAATCGAGTTGAGTGAAATAGAATTGGAATTACATCGAATATATTTATTCGAGTTAAATTATAAAATGGTTTCGGTGTTTTTTATTTTTACGTAATTTTTTAAAAATATTTTTCTTTAAAGTTTTTAAAAATAATCATATGAAGAAAGATTGAAGTGAACAAATAAAAACAACTAATTAAAAAAGAATAAGAGGATTTTGATTTTTGGAGTAAAGGGGGAGAAATAAAAGATTCTTGGAGGATTTTCGAGTTGACTGAATTAACTCAATTCGAATAATTCAAAAATTGATTTTTTATTGATATTTTCGAATTGAATCGAATTTTGCTCATCCCTACTAAGGGGGTTTTCCGGGTTTGAACCTTGGCATAAGTATTCTAGCTAAAATCAGTTTTTTTTTGGAGTTATTGTTGTTGGAAGTATGCCCATTCTTGACATTTTTGGGGTTCTTGGCGAAATAATAAATTGGGTACTTTTTAAAAAAAATTATAAATTGTAATACAATAAAAGTTGAAAATTTGTTGGGGCCACAGGAAATGAAGCATTTATGGTACAATTTGAAAACCCTAGGTATTTAATTAATTTTTTTTAGTCTGAAATTTCTTTTACATTAAAAGCTGAAAAAATATTTTTTGAGGGCCTATTTCAACCTTGATCGGCTGGACTCTTAAACAACCCCCAAAGCTAAGCTTGATTGGGAGGGCTTTATTTTAATATCATTTTAGCTTAAACACGATTAGATTCAGATCATAAAATAGATGAGGGCTTTTATGACTATAAAAAAAAGCCCGACTTTTTCTTCAAACCACTACTCCTAACAAAAAAAAAAAAAATCTATATCGTATTATGAGTTAGAAAGGGTGTTTTTAAGTAAAATCCGTAATAACATTTTAATAAAATATTTAGAAATATTTAACCATTTGGAATTACTAATAACATTATAAAATTAGAGGAATCAAATTACTTACCTTCTTCGTATTTTTGAAATTTAATACCCTACTTCTATTATGAAAATTTAGTCCTTCTACTTTCTATACCCTACTCTTAAATTTAAGTCTATGGCAACATAATTTTTTATTACATGACTATTAAATGAGTGTCATATCAACAAATTTAGTAGAAAAATTTTAACTATGCTAACAATTAAACCTGAATTTTTAGATGAAAGTATAAGGACTAAATCCATAATGTAATTGTATTAGACGGATCACGACCGTAATTTAACCTTATTGAACAAAAACAAATATTTACATTTGTGACTTCATCTTTCTTACCAGGCTCTAAACAACCAGTCATTTCCATTGATGGTTCTTGCGCTACTGGTAATGTCATGTTTAATAGAACCCATAATCGCATTAGCCAACAAGTCGACGAAGAAAATCACGAGACACATAAATCGGAGCATCAAAGGATCGGAACCAGACACGGAGATACGTATCCTTGCATGTGTCCATTCCATGCGTAATGTAATGGGAACCATTAGTGTCCTTCACCTTTCTAATGGCACCAATGATTCACCACTCTCCGTCTTTGCTATCCATCTAATTGAACTATCGAAACGATCCACAACCACGATGCTCATCGTGCACGACGATAATAAGAATGACGAAGGTCGGTATAATAACCAGTCGAAAAACGAAACGGCTAATATCATCCGTGCGTTCGAGAATTTGGAGAAAACCAACAACGCGGTGGCGGTCCAAACGATGTCGGTTATATCGCCTTACGCTACCATGCATGTTGATGTATGTAGCTTAGCTGAGGATAAAAGTGTTAACCTTATAATATTACCGTTCCATAAGGAAGTGAAAGGTGATGGCAGGATGGGGAATGGGAACTCGAATTTCGCTAATGTTAACATGAACGTGTTGACGAACGCGCCATGTTCGGTGGCGATGATAGTCGACCGTGGCATAGGGTCGAAAATGTTCGACTCACAAGAGAAATTCCCCGGCAACTTTGCTCGACAAATCGCGATGTTATTTATCGGTGGACCTGACGACCGAGAGGCATTGGCTTACGCATGGAGGATGGCTGGTCACCCTGATGTTTGTTTAACGGTGGCTAGGTTTGTCCCGGGTGAACAAGCAATGGATATAAGCCATGCCGTTAGTGTCAACCGTGAACGACGGATCGACGATGAACATATAGAAGATTTCAAAGACAAGTTGATGAGCAATATCGGTATAAATTATACAGAAATGGTCGTTCACAATGGAGAAGAAATAATAGCAGCTATCAGATCATTGGGTGAAGACTTTTTTGATTTGTACATAATAGGAAGACGACAAGGGGAAATATCTCCGGTGACTGAAGGACTGTCGGACTGGGGAAGTTGCCCGGAATTAGGGGCAATCGGTGATACTTTAGTATCGTCGAACTTTGCGTTACATTCATCGGTGTTGGTGGTGCAACACTACGCCTCTACAGATGCGATTCAAGAGATGGCCGATTGTTCTTCGACTTGTTCTTTAGGGGTGGGGACGAAGCATGATGTTCAAAGATATGATTTTTAAAGTCAACGATATATATTTTCTTTATTTATTTGCTTCTAATGAAATGAACTGCCAAAGTTTTCATTAACATTGTTTTATAGTTGCATTTATGGATTTAGAGTTGCTCATCTATTTGGGTTGATTTAAATATGTATTTTTATTTATATTATTTTATATCTATTCATATTTCTTTTCCAAATTTTTTGAAAATTTTTGTATTATTTTTAATTTAATATTTAATAATTTTATATATTTTTCATTTATTAAAATTTTAGCTAATTTAACTTTTTTTTAATGTTCATTTTATAATATTATATATTATTGTAGACTTAATTTTATGTGTTATCAATTTCATAATATATAATAGTATTAACTTTTTATATGTTATCAATTTCACAATTTATTTACTTTAGTCTTTATATACAAAAATTAACAATTAAATATTACAATCTTATTTTTTTCACATCTAAATTTAAAATTTATCAATTTAACACCAATTTCTTCAATAAATTAACAATGACAACTTTTAAAAAATTTAACAGTTTTATAAATTGATACATGGACTAAATAATCAAGCTCTCATAACTTTAAAAACATAAAAATTACAAGAAAATAACTTGAATTACCTTGAGGACAGAAAGTTTTGAAGCTTCAAAAATGGTTTCTTAGGTTTTCCCATGCTAGTTCAATGGAGGAAGAAAGAAAGAGATGACAATATTGCATTAACACACCTTTATATATTTAATTTAAAATTTAATTAATCAAAACTTAATCATACAAATCAAAGTCAATGGATGATACATCATCCTCCAATATTGGATGAGATAAAATGGTCTAATTACTATTTTGAACCATTAACAAATTAAAAATTTATAAATATAAATTTTTACAATTAATTCCTGTACTCTAATTAATCAATTAATAGGTAAAATTGATGGATTAAACTTTCATATTCCTCTAATTAATCAATTAATAGGTAAAATCGATGGATTAAACTTTCATATTCTTTTATACTAACTTAAATATTTTAATTTAATATTTATAGATCCGATTTATAGAAAGGGGGATTTGAAACTGTATTTTCCGGCACAATTGAAAATCGGGTTGTTACGCTTTTGATAATACATGTGTATTTCATGCTATTTTTTTTATAATTTTTCTTTTTTTTTAAACATTTTTATAATTTATAACGTGACATATGAGGTAAATAGTGACATATCAACATAAAGTATGCATGGATTATCATTCGGCTTGCTACGTTAGTGTTGTTAGAAATTAATGTTTTAGTCAATATTTTCATTAAAAAAAGTGACTGATTCTTTTTTAAAATATTATTGGTTAAATTTAACTAAAAAAGAACCAAATTGATAAAAAAATGTAAATGTTGATGGCTAAATTTAATATTATGCTTATTATATTTATATATTAATTAGATATTATGTTGGAATGTGCCACTTAATTTTATGAATTAAGTTAGTTTTTGGTCTGTTAATTTAGATATAAGATTAATTTGAGTTTGGATTGTGAGTTTGAGATTATCTAAAGTTGTCTCTTGGATAAATTTGAATTTAATTAGTTAACTTTTAAAATCGAATTAAATTGAATATATTTGATTTTCAATGATATTGATCACATTTTTAAATTTTGGCAGTTAAGTCAAACAAAAAAAGATAAGCACTAAAATAGTTCTAGTAGTAAAGTTCAGGGGTCAAAAATTATATTATAGAAAAACTAGAACTCACTTTTAATAAGACAGAAAAAAGCGGTCATGGAGCTATAGATAAGGACATAATTGTAAACTCGTATCACCTTAACAATTTTAACCACCAACTCGGCGCAAATCTTCTTTCACTCTTTCATATCTTCTCAAAATATCATATGTCCAAAGACACACTTGTCCTTCCCGCTGGGTCATGACCCTGCCCCGCTCGTCGTTCAAACCAGAAAGCCAGTTAGAGCCGCCGCCGCCGCCGCCATGCGCCTCATCGTACCTCTCCAAGGCGTTGTCCAAGGCAGAGGAGGCCTAATCTTCGGCTCTCTTATTCCATGCGCTTTATTCTACTTCCTCCAACTCTACCTCAAACGACATCGTTCCCCCAAACCTCAGTCCAATCCTCCTTCTCCCACCACCTCGTCACCGAAGCTGGCGGAGATGACGAGAACCTCTTCCCGCTCTAATTTGTTCTCTCGCTCGATCGGACAGGTTCGTATATCTTCCCGAGCAATTTCCATTGCCAAGCCGAACGAATCGCCGTATTATATCGGGTTGGATAAGGCCTCGGAGGATCCGTACGATAGATTAAGTAACCCGGATGGAGTTATCCAGCTCGGTTTGTCAGAGAATAGGGTAAGCATTGCTTTTTAAACATGGTTTCATTGCATTGTCGTTTCTTAATCCTAGCCGTTAATTTTTATTAAAAAATTTCTCCAGTTGTGTTTTGATTTGATTGAGAAATGGATGTCGGAGAACCTGGGCGACTCGATTACCGGAAGAGATAATGGTGAATTGAATATTAACGGGATTGCCACTTACCAGCCTTTTGATGGAACAATGGAACTCAAGCTAGTAAATTCAAATCTCTCCTATTCTTTAACATTTTTATTGCTTTTATTGGATGTTTAATAAGCTTATGGAAGTACTTTTGCATTGAACTTCTATAAGTTTGTATACTTATTCTATTTTAATCTTATGTTGGAACCTCTGTTAATATTACTTTACAAGTAAATTATAAATGCATAAGTTTTGCTATGCAGAATTATTATGAAATCCTAACTTTTAATCTTCTTTCTGAATAATCACCTGAATGAGAATGGATTTGATTTGTGATACTGTGATATTTGTTGTTAGTCTGTAGGAGAAAATATACATTATCAATAAGAAGTCGAAATATTCTTAGATTTTATTTTTTTTATTTAATTTTTGTGTGTGTATCAGCGTAGGTGGAACAGTGAGGTTAAACTATTCAGTGGTATAGAAATTTGGATATTTTTGTGTGTGATTACAATCATATAAGAGCGTGAATGGAAATGAATAAGTTTAATTGGTTTAGAAGCTTAAGAATCAGATAAATGGTAGCAAACTGAATATTTGCGTTTATATTTGCACACCGCATTCACTGTTGAGATTTTTTATAGTGGAGCTTTCATACCTTTTTCTGCACATTCATTCATAGTGGTAGTAGAGATTAAGAGACGTGAAGCTATAATGGAAGCGTTATGCTTTTGTAGTTTATCCTTTCGATGGTTACATTTAACAACGATCATCTTATGTTATAAAGAATTAGACAGTAATGCAAATTGTGATGCTTTTTGAGACCGTTTGGTGTTGTTTCTATTTATTCATTTGTTTGGTACTTTTGAAGGCTATGGCAGGTTTTATGTCTCATATTATGGGAGGAGCTGTCACGTTTGAACCATCGCAGATGGTTTTAACTGCTGGTGCGACTCCAGCAATCGAGACCTTATGCTTCTGCTTGGCAGATCAGGGGAATGCATTTCTAGTTCCTACACCTTATTATCCTGGGTAACTATTTGTCCCTTTTTTCAGAAAAACACTCTCCCCAAATCACACACAAAAGGGTAAATGGCTCTATTGGATTAATTAGAAAATCTGTCTGCAGATTTGACAGGGACGTGAAATTTCGAACTGGAGTGGAGCTAATACCCGTCCATTGTCGCAGCACTGACAACTTCGCGTTAAGTATCACAGCACTCGATCAAGCATTCAACCAGACAAGAAAACATGGAACAAAAATTCGGGGAATTCTCCTTTCGAACCCTGCAAATCCTGTTGGCAATCTACTTTCTCGGGAGATGCTTTATGCTATTTTGGACTTTGCTCGAGAAAAGAACATCCATGTCATATCGGATGAAATATTTGCAGGGTCTATGTATGGGAATGAAGAGTTTGTTAGCATGGCTGAAGTTCTTGATTCAGAGGATTTTGATAAAAACAGGGTTCATATAGTTTATGGGCTATCAAAGGACCTTTCTCTTCCAGGATTTAGGGTTGGAGTGATCATTTCATTTAATGAGAATGTTTTGGCTGCTGCTAGAAAGTTAACTAGGTTTTCTTCCGTTTCTGCTCCAACTCAAAGGTTACTAGTTTCAATGCTTTCGGATGCGAGATTCATCGAGGAATACATTAAGACCAATAAAAGGAGGCTACAAAATATGCATGCTTTATTTGTAGCTGGTCTGAAAGGATTAAATATTAGATGTGCAGATAGTAGTGCCGGCTTGTATTGTTGGGCTGATATGAGCAAATTAATCTCCTCTTACAGTGAGAAAGGAGAACTTGAGCTATGGGATAAGCTATTAAATGTGGGTAAGATCAATGTAACTCCTGGTTCAGCTTGCCATTGCATTGAACCGGGATGGTTCCGTTGTTGTTTTACAACCTTAGCCGAGGAGGATATTCCTGTAGTTCTGGAAAGAATTCGAAAAGCAGTTGAAAACACTACAGATCTCTTAAATTCAAGTTAATTGCATCAATCACTAGTAGGATTTTACTGTCGTAGATATTCCTCTTATAGCTAAACAAGAGGATGTGGGTAATGCACAATATCTAAGTCGGACACAGATGACTTCTTCAAGTAACTGCAGCTTAATTATAACATTTTACATTCCAGGCCTGTAAAATCATCTAGATCCTAATTTTCTGAAGCTTCTTGATGAACGGTGAAGCAGTCCTAGAAGAACTTCAGTCTTTTTTGGAACTTCTTCAATTGTGATCCTTCAATAATTTTGATGCCAGTTCCAAAGATGCAGCATCCAGGAGCTCTTCTTTCCTTCAGAAATTCCTGTCATAGTGTTTCATTCAGGCAAGAGTAGAATGTCAATTTGCAGATCTTTAGCAAGTTAGCAGCTAGTTAGAATTACAACTTCTTTATTTCTAAACTATTGACAAAAAGTGATTATGTGGTATTTAGACAAAAGAAATGCATAAATTTTGCTCCTTTTTTCCTTTAATGAAAGAACAGTTCTGTTTTAGAGTTTTAGACTATTAATTAATGGCTAGAATTACCATAGATATATTCTTCTCTCTTATTTGAGCAGCTTTTCTTTGATAACTTCTCCTCCTGCTCATCATTATCAACTCTCCAAGTGTTGGTGGCTTCCTTATGATTACGGTGTTATTACTCTCACGATCAAAATTGTTTTGAGCTGTTTGAGACTCCTCGTCAGGGTACCTGACCTTTTCAAGGAATCCAGCATTAGGTGGAAGCAGTGGAAAAAGGCATTCCAAGAAAGAAGCCCCTACAAGGCTTGAAGCACCGGTTGCATAGCTGCTTGTACTATCAGTTTCCGAAGCTGGTGAGGAAGGTATTTCTGGATGGTCACTATCGTTGTCTATCCGGTAAGTTTTCTGCTCTGGAACATTAGTGGAAACCACTGTTGATGCTGCCAGGCTGCTATTTTCCAAGATCGATGAAGCTGAGCTAAAGGAATCATCTGTTTCAAAACCAAATGCTTCAATATCGTCACCTTGGTCATCATTGCTGTTGCAGCCATTAAAATAGGCTGGAGAGTACACTGGTGGTGGAGGCAGAGTTATGAGCGTTGCTGACAGTTGCACACCCATCGGTTCCACTGCAGGCTGGAGAAAGCTAGGTAATGGTGTACCTGGCTTTTCCTCCCAATTAAAAGGAATCGAGGCTATAAACTTGATCGGAGTTGGAGGTGGTAACACCCTACTAATCACAGAAGCCTCCGGTTTCCAATCTTTCTTTGCTATTCCAGGCCTCACCTCCCATAGGAACGGGACCGAGGGTGGCAGCCTGATTGTCCTTTTATTCGCATGTCCTTCGGCTTTCATCTCTGCCATCCCAAAACAGCTCCAAAGGTCAGTTCTTCGTTCTGTCTTTGAATGTAATATTTTTCCTATATATTGATAGTGCTAAGTGGGTTAGAAGAGTTGCTAAATTACCAAATCTCCCAACTGCATCATTTCTGAGCTTCAATAAGGTAGGCTCACCTTTGAACAACAAAGATTAATTATAGGAAAAAACGGTAGGCTGACCTGCACTTAAATAGGGGAATTTATCACTTTGGTTTTGGATTTGGTAGGTCAAACCACCTTTAAAGTGGTCGTGTGACCAACTCTATTAGGCATTATTGCGACTAAATTGTCATTAGCAATCAGTTTCAGTTTCGTGGATTATCGATAGGATATAGGAACATTAAACGTAAACAAAACGGATATTATAACTTTTGGCCCCTGAACTAGGCAAATTGGTCTACTTTTGTACATGTATTTTTCTTTTGTTCAGTTTGGTACTTGAACTTGGCAATTAGATTCATTTTGGTCCATGATTTGATGATGTGGCTGGTATTCTTGGAACATGATTGGATTGACTGGTTGGACCGAGAATCGATCGGTATACTGATCCAAGCAAAGGGTTGAACCGGTTGAACTGGTTTAATGAATTTTTTATTTTTTTTAAATTTTTATGAATTTTTAATTAATTAATTAGTTATTATTGGTATCAAATTGATTGTATAGGGAACCAGTAGTCTAATCGGTTCAACCATTGATTTAGTTATTAGAATACTATATGTGACACTTTAATATTGTTGTCAAATTTAGATACTAAAGTAAAAAAAAAAAAAAAAGTATAGTTATTAAAGTATATTTAGTTGCAAAATTCAAGGGTTAAAAATTATATTATGAAAAGGAACGGTTAATTGTAGCTAATATTTTCAAAACTATGATCTAGATTTTAAATTAATTTTCGAACCTCAGAATATTCTAACCGAGTTTTCATTAGTATCAATCTTTTCTCTTTTTGTTTTTTGTGAGCTTGAGAGTTAAATGCTAGCTCAATTTAGATATTAGCTTCATCTAATGAACATTTTGGATTTGATGTGTTAAAAAATATAATTTTCTTAAATTGTATTAAAATCGTTTTTTTTTTTTTAACACATCATATTCAGGCTGTTTATTAGTTAATACACACGTTTACAATCTAATGCACTTGCTTTAAATGTGTACTGCATCAAATTAAATCTGTCAATTTAACACCTACATTACTAGTTTCATCAATGAAAAAAAATGTGATTAATATAATATTAGTATTTTAAAAACTCAATTAAAATTTTGAAATTAAAAATCGAAATAAAATCTGAATAAAGTGAGTTTCGAGAAATGGGCTATTTACAATGAATAAACCCGGTGTTTTACAAGTTATTTTAGTTTTATTATTATTATTATAACATAATGATTATAAGTACAAAATTAATAATTAAATGATTAATTCAAATCAAGCTATCTAATTAAAATAAAATTTAAAAAAAAATTTAAGTTAAGACTTGAATTTCAATTTTACCAAATTAAAATTTTAGTCCCCATCTAATCAAAACAACATTTTGTAAAATTCATTAATGAAATAATTAAACTACTCTATAAACTAATGAGTCTGGATCCAGCATTTTTGTTCTAATAACAACAAAAGCAGATAATATGTCCATTGTTCAAAATCAAAACAAAAGGAATATTTTCACATGACTATATACATAATTCATGTAATTTACACAAAACTTGGTTCAAGTCTAAAATTACGAAAATTGGCAGAAAATCAAAATCAAAACCCCAAAAAAACAACAGCACAATACCATTAAACCCCCATTAAACTATTTTGCTACATTCAAACAAGGCCTTGGCCGTCATTTCTCTTTCAAATCTCCAAATATAATTCAAACCCACCAATAGTTCGGTAATGGCAGCTTCAGCTTTCTCTTTATTTGCAAAGAAAAGGGTTTCTAAAAGAAGAATATTTGTTTTAGGCAACAAATTGAAATCCCAATGCTCAAAGCTCCTTTCATTTTGCCATTTGATCATATTATGTGCCAATGGTGATAACCAGCTCAATATCTTCCCCATAGCTGATCTCCATTCAACAGCAAGCAATGGGTCATTTGCTATGAACCCTAATATTCCTTTTAATCTACCCCTTAATGATGACCTAATGGTGCTTGGTAATATTGAATAAAGCTCATCCCTTGTATCCAAGCCTATTAAATGTGGTGATCTTATCATTTTCTCTAATGTAATGATTAGATTTGCATAATGTAAAGCTAAAGCTGAAGCACCTAACGTATCCAGAGGGGGTTTTAAGAAATTTGAGTTTGATTTGAAAAAACCGAGCCTGAAAACTAGCTTGAACCTTGCTAAAATGGTGAAAACCGATCTTACAAGGATGGAAACAACGTTGTCAAATGTTGTGCTCCATAAGGATTTTTGTTTCAAATGCTTAACCTCTTGTCTTTGACGGTAAAGCCTTTGCTGGTCTTTCATGGAGAAACAGTTACACTTTCTCAAATTGTTCTCCATTGTGGATAATTCTTCCATTTCTTTATATAAAGTTGCTGTAATGGCTATCAACGTTGCCATCTTCTTGTTTTTAGCTTCCATGTCATTGGAACTCAAGGCCCAGAGATGAAAATCGTGACCTGAATTGGCGAATGAATCGAAACATTGGTCGAAACACCGAAGCTTGGCGTCTTGGCATCGGCTGCTTAGCCTTGAAATGGACTTGGCTACCAGCTTGATATTTTCGGCTAGTTCGGCACACGCTAGCTTCAAAAGGAAAAGCTCATTGTTGGAGACGAGCTTCGTGACACCTTCGAAGGGTATCGATTCATTACGAAGTCGGATTATGGCCTTGTCTGAAAGTGAGTTCCAAAGATGGAGGAGCTTTGTCATAAGGCTAGCAATCTCAAAGGATAATACCCCAACGTTGGATTTATGGTTTGGATGTTTGGATATAGTTCTTTTCACTTTGATCAACCAAGTTTCAAGAGCCATTTCAAAGGGGAAAAAAAAGATCAAATTAAAAGAAATGAAAAAGCAAAGGGACCCCTTTTGAAGGAAAATGGTTCAAAAGAGAAAATGGAGGTTTGCAGAGAAAAAGGGTAAGTGAAAGCTTTGGAAGGGTTAATGGTGGTGGTGTGGTTCATTGGATGCTGCTGAGGCCATTATACAAATAGCACTACCATTTATATAAAGGAACAGTTTTTTTTTTTTAATTAAATTATTTAAAAATGAATGAATAGAATAAGAAGAGTTTAGAGACTAGAAAGCAGTTCAATTATTAAAATTTTATGTTAAAAATATTGTTTTATTGAGTTTAAATATGTTTTTAAATAAATAACATGTTACTCAACATTATTAGAGTTTTTTTAAATGTCAATAATCTAATTAAATTAAATTTTTTATCATTTATAAATATTATTTTTCTTAAAAATGCTTTGTCAGCGGCATCCTAAGAGAAAAAACATTTTTAAAGAAAAAGAAATGATTGAGCAAAGAAGGAAAAAATAATTGTATACATATATTCTGCTAGGGTCAAATTTTTGGTTTATCTTTAGATTTTGTTGAGATTTTAAATGAGTTCACAGAGTGACTCTGTCGAGCAAGAGCGGCATTACAGGGGTAGGCAAGCGACCTGGCCCCTTCAATTGAAAATTTTGTGTTTTAATCCCTTTGATATTTAAAAATGGTAAATTAATATATTGCAAAATCACATTTTGATCTTTCTAAAATGATAAAATTATAATTTAATCTTTCTAAAAATTACATAAATTTAAACTCACAATGAAGAAATTTACATTTTGGCTATCACAAAAAAAATTTAATTAAATTTCAATCCCTCCAAAAAGAATTTTCAACTTCTCCCTTGCTGCCAAGAGTTAAAATACTTGAAAAAGCAAATAATTCACAAAGTGAATGCCTAAAAGCATAAATTATACGTATTGTGTATAATTAAAGTCGAACCTATTCCTTATAGGTATAGTTTATAATCAATTGAAATTTTGATTAATATCTAACCAAATGTAAATTCAATAAAACAATTGTAATCATATTCAGTCAAACATTATTTACAATTTTCAATCACATTAAAACTAACCATGAATTGGTTTTTGACCCATTTCTCTTATAATTTATTCATTTATTCATTCATTATTTTTAATGATTGCCTCTTAGGCCATGAGTTTAAGGATAAGTGCCATATGACAAAGAAATTAGAAAAAAATAATAGTAATTTAAAAAGATTTAATGAAGAAAATCTAACTTAAAGAGTTGACTAATTGGAAGAAGAGTGGATGATGATCATGATGAATATGGATTAAACTTATATTAAATTATATGCATAAAGTTAAATGAAATTTAATAAGATAGAGGGTTATATAGTACCAAAACAGGACAAAGTAACTTTTAGTCCCTAATTTTATATTTTTTTTTCAATTTGATTCCAAATTATTTTATCTATATTAGTTTTGGAACTTGACAAAAAAAAAATTCAATTTAATCCTTAAATTTGGATTCAATTAAGATATGATGATGTCATAATTTGAGATTTTACCATGTAATCACTTGAATTTTTTTCAAAAAAAATTATATAATATCTAAAAAAAACCCCAAAAAATTAAAATTTAAGTAATGACATGACACAACACAATCTCAAAGTGTCACATCATCATACTTAAATGTAATCTAAATTCAAGGACCAAATTAAAAAATTATCAAATTTTGATACTAATATAAATAAAAAGAATTCAAGGACCAAGATGAAAATTTTTACCAAATTCAAAAAATTAAATATTTTTTTATCTCTATCAAAATTAACATTTAATTTTGGGTTGTCCAAATTATATATATATTAAAAAGAAAACCCCACTTACTCATTTCAGCTCACATGGGTAGAGGGAATATTTTTTGGGGTTGGTTAATTTTTATTTTTATTTTTTACCTTTTTACCTTTTTTATTTTTATTTTTTTGTGGTGGACATCACTCAACTCACTTAATCATCATATACCATATTAACATAGTCTAAATATTCGGTGTTATTGTTTAAAAAAATAAAAAATTTGTATTAAAAAAGTATATATATATTAAAATTAAACAAATATGATTTAAAATATTTAAATTATGGAACTTTTAATTTCAAAATTTGACATTTCTAAAAAATTTTAATTTACAAAGTTTTGTTCTGTTGTTCTTTAAAACATTAAAGGTTGATGCTTTCTTTCTTTATTCTTTTTTTTTTTTTTTTACCTTTATTTTTTTGCCTGGCAATTGCATGGCAAACAAGACAATCCCTGGTTTACTTGTCTGTAAATAAATAGGCAAACCCGCCTACATATATGATTACTTTTTTTCAAATATTAATAATTATTTATTTTTATTGAGTAATTAACAATTGAGAAGAAGATATATATGATCTTATGCTGGCTTGTTTTGTTTGTTTCTTTCAATGGATTGTTGGGAAGAGCAGCCTCCCCATAAAATCCTATTACATTTTTATTTTAAAGTCCAAAATTTTACATCTATTAAAATTAATTACAACGTATCGGGTGCAATGATAAGTTTATTGCATTTATAGATGAAGAGTTTAGGTTCGACCTTAGAGGCAAAGAAGGGTAGGTGGGTGCTTGATCTCCTTAAAATGAAAATTTTTAGTTTTAATCCTTTTAAATTTTATAAAATTTTAAATAAATAATGGTAAAATAATAGTTTAATTCTAAAAATGATGTTCTTTTGATTTAGTCTTTCTAAAAACTATATATGTGTGTGTATATATCAATAAAATGGTGAAATTTTATTCTAAGTCTCATAAAAATATATAACTTAATCTCCCCCTCCTCGGAAAAATTTCCAGCTTCACCCTAACTCTGAAAATAACATTATTAGTAGGGATTCATAAATTTGAAAAGGATATCTTCATAAACTATAAAACATATATGAATAATGCTTTAGTAAAATTTTGAGTTCAAATCATATAGACAATAAAAATAACACTAGAAAAATTTTACTTTCTATTTAATTCAATCCAATTTAACTTCAAATTTAATCGGAATTCAATGTAATTAGTGTAAACCAATAAAAATAGTTAGATTTAAGTGTAGATTATAAAATAGTAAAAAGAAATTGAAAGTGAAACACCTTATAGGATGAATGCAATGAACCAAATATTTAGATATACGAAGTGTGGGAATATTTTAGATCCCATAAGATAATAAGACAAAATGTATCATATATTAATAGACCAAGATCTAGCACCTCAAAATCCATGCCTTTAATCTATTCAATCCCTTTGACTTTCTACTATATACATTTATGTGGTCTAACTCTATTTTTTTTCTTCTAAATGAAGGATTAGCCACATTATCTTTAAAGCCTATTCTATATAAAATTATATACAAAAACTCATATATTATGCTTTTTTTTCAAGCTATTTATTAGAGTAAATTCAGTAATTAATCCTCCGCATTCTGTAGGTTTTTTAAGGAAGTAAATGCTTGCCGCGAGTTTTAAAACTGCTCCATACTCAGGGCGAGGATCAAACCCTCAACCACTGGTTAAGGTAGGAGAGACTCTTGTCATCTTATCTAACTCCCGTGGTTCATATATTTTGCATTTTTAATTGTGTTTTTATAAAGTGAGATTGTTGGTTCGAATCTTATAGATGATATTATTGAGAAATATTATGAACTCTAAACATAGATCGTAAATCAGATATGTGTAATACTAAAATATGTTGTAAACCAAAATATAAAAGTTGTAAATACATGCAAATATTTAAATCTCATATCTATTGAATGTTAAAAAGCAATAGAAAATGAAAGTGATCCGACACAAAGTTAAGATTTATAGATAAATTTAAAATTTTAGAGTTGAGTGTCTTATGATATAGTGTTTAAGGTTTAGAATTAAGATTTAAGGGGTAAGGTTTTAGAATTTTATAAAATTAGGTTTAATACAATATTTCGTAATTGAATTTGACAATTTTTTCTAATTTGGTATCTAAGTTTTTTTTTGTCCAACTTAGTACTTGAATTTGACACTTTTTCCTAATTTGGTACTCAAACTTATTAAAAAAAAATTTGTGTTATGCTACAAAATATCATCAATATTAAAGAAAATTCGTATTAAAAAATTATGCATTGAGCTATACTTAACAAATTACTATTGAATAAGAAAAGAGTTCTAAAAACTCAAAATAAAATAAATTCATTATTTTAAATTAATAAAACTAACTAAATAAATAAAACAAAAATTAATTGAATATTTAAATACAAAAAAGAAATATCATGTCGTTTGCCACTTGTCGATCATACATTAATTATTTTTTTCTACATCGTAAAAAATAACATTATTAATATATATGAGTAATTTATATGTAAATTCAATGCAATAACTTACATTTCAATGACATCGAATCGAATTAATATCATAAATAACAATATCTAGGCTATCAAATCGATTCACCGTCGATAATTGAATAGTATAACATAGGAAGATCTTTTATCCACACTGAATACAAAAAATGATGCCTGGTCCAATCAAAAGAATTCCTTTCCTTTATTTATATATATTCTTTTCCACCCTTTCTTTTCGATAATCTATCGCCTTCCTTGTACAATCATCTGATGATGTATCATCTGACTGCTTTTCTACTTTCACCGTTTACAAATAGTTTCCCATTTGGCAAATTTAGGAACAAAATTGGACCCAACAAAATTAAGTACCAAATTAAGGTAAAGTGTCAAGTCCAAGTACCAAATTTGGAAAAAAACAATAAGTTCAAATACCAAATGTTATATTAAGCTTAAAAAATATTAAATTAATTTTTAGGAATTATATTAATAATAATAAACAAATTATAACTAAATAATACTAATATTAAATCTTAAAAAAAACCCCAAATCAATGGCTTGGATTTGGCATGGTATCATTGCCCAAAAATAATTATATGAAGTAATTAAAATACATCCAAATTATTTTTAAGTATATCTTCTTAAGTATACTTTAGCTATGCTAAGACTTAAAAAAATAAACAATGAAAAGGAATGTATTGGCCAAAAAATATCTTGAAATCACACTTTAATCTAGCGTCTATTTTTTTTTTCAATGCTTTGTGATGAGATTGTGGGCTAAAAGCCTTGAGAACCCCATGCGTAAGCCAACGTGCAGAATAGGATGCTATTTGTATGGCATGGGCGCAGCACGCTGGCTAGGTCGAGTGCAGCCACGCGGTCCGGCGGTGACTCCACATGAAATCATGAAATAAGGCCTGTATATGCTCACGAACTAATCAAAACTGGCCAAGTCTGTGTGTGTGAATGTGATGCTAAAAATCAACAAATTTATAGTGCCAAAGGTGATGATGCCACTTGCATCCATATAGAAGAAGTTTGGGTGATTACTATTCCACTTTCTTCCCCAAACCATTATTATATATGCACTTCTTACCAATAGATGGGATTTGGGTTTGGAATCATTGATTTAGATAGGAGATATTTAGGTTTTAAAAATTTTGAGTTATTGAAATTTGGGTTTTAAGTAATTTTAGATTTAGAGTTGTATATTTGGATCATTTTTTATTAGGTTATTTTTTATTTCGAGGCACGAGATTTTTGGAGTCGATTTTGATTTCAAGTCATTACAGGTTTAGATCATTTTGCATTATTCTTTCAAATTATTTCAAGTTTGTATGACTTTAATTTTGAATCAATTTATATTCGGATCAATTTAAGTTCGAATTAAATAAGTTTGTGTTCACATCAAACTCTTCAAGTAGGCAGATGCCTTGTCCCACTCAAAAATGATAGATTTTTTATGTAACTCCTTAAATGTTTACGAAATTACATGTTTGTATAATAGTAAAATTGTACTTTGACTCAGTAATTTACAAGTCATCTTTAACCCCTAAAGTAATTTTCTAATTTCGTCCTCGTCTATATTGCACAATTGTTTTCCAATAATTTTGATAAACATAGAACGAGAATGAAGGGGAACTGTCTTTAATTCTCCATATATTAACTACAAAAAGGAAAATGTTGAAGAATAATGATCTTAATGGGCAATGAAGGGAAGAACAGACACAAGGAAGTCTCTGGTTGAAGGAACAGTTGTTTCACTTTGGCTGGACATTCCTACAAGAAAAAAATGGTCCCATAACCAAACACACTTTTAGAAACATCTGTTAAAGAATATAAGATGATGCTCTCTTTTCTGTTTATTTCTCTCATTTCCCCTTTTGGTTTTTGCTTTGCCTTTAATCCAAGAACTACGTGCACGTGTGATCATCATCATTCTACGTACCTTCATGAGGCCTAGCTAACATGCTTTATAATTTGCTGCATGCATTGAATTTGCTCAATAAAATGTTAAAAGTAAATTAGTAAAGAGTGGACTGACTGTGTCTGCCCTTTTAATAAAACCTGTCAATTATATTATTGGATTGGTTTTAATTTGGGTAAATTTGGATTAAGTTAATATCGAGTAAGTGTTGTTTGGGTTTGAGTCTTTCAAGTTAAGCCATTTCAAGTTCTTTGTTTACGTTTATTTTCAATTTGATAGGATTGAATTTTCATGTGTAAGTTAGAAGGGTATTTTTTGTTTCAGGAAGGAAAGAATCGGTAAAAGTATCATGGAGGCCCAAGTATTGGGAGTCAAATTGCATTTTATCTCTTCTACTAAAAAAAATAGACAAATTAGTCTCTATATGTTTGATCAAAGAGAAAAATAGTCATTTTGTTAAAAATTTCATCTATTTCTATTGTTAAAATTTGATCCATGTATATCAGCATGAAGTACATGTGACACGTCATTGAAAAATCGGTCATTGAATTATTGGTAAATCGGTTATTATCTATAATTTATCCATAATAATTAGTCATTGAACAATTCAAAAGTTTTCATCTAAGTCATTTTAATATGTTATTAGAACACTATATATGACTCTCTAAAACTGTATCACATCATCACCTAAAAATTTGTATATATTTTTAATTTTCAAGTAATGATGTGGTACAATGTCAGAGTGTTATGTCATTAAACTTTTAAAATTTTGAAGCCCATGGATCAAAATGAATCTAGTTGCCAAGTTCCGATACCAAAATGAATCTAGTTCTTAAGTTCAGGGGCCAAAAATTATATTATCCTAATTTAAACACATATCGGCAATAAAAAATTATAATATTCCTTTTCTTGTATTACCCGATCCCGAATTTTGATTTTCCCTCTTCGCTTTCGCTAAGATCCAGCTACAAAATTCCACAAGTCCATCCTTTCATTTTCCTTTGTATTTCACCAATTACTGTAAGTTCGAAGTTGAATTTCAGGTTTTTCTGTTTTTTTAATTTCCATATCTGCAACATTCAAATCTAATTTAGTTTATTTAGTGCTGTTTTTGGATATTGATTAACAGAGAGCTTCTTTTAGATGTTTGATTTATTCTTAGTAATTTTACTTATAGTCAAAATAAAAATTTCTATTTCAGAACGATCTTTAATAGATTTATACTAATTCCTTAATTATTGGAGATTTAAGATTTTCCTTTTTTGATGTTAATTTCCAAGTTTAATCAATGATTACTTTAATGACGGATTTTTTCTCCTAAGATTTATCTTGTTTTCTTTTTCCAGGAAATTTGATGTTCTTCTGAGATTCGTTAATAGGATTTACTAGATGGTTTCGTTGATGGAAGCATATGCAATGAACTTTAGAAAAGAAAATTTTGATTTAAATCGATTTGAATGCTTATAAATTATCGATTTAGAAGTTTACTGTGAAATTCTCAGATTCCTCGATTATAAACAGTTGCTATTTAGTTAGTCGATCGATCTTCACTTCGTTTTAGTACTTAATAAGGAAACCATGACATTGGCTTCCCCAAAAGGCAATGGTAAAATGGTTGCTTTCCCTCGGGGCCTTACTTCCATTGCAGCCTCAGTTGTGATACTAGCAATGTTCTTGATTTTTGCTTCTTGGCTTCTAGTTTCATTTCCGATCGGTTCAGCTATTAGAGGATATTTTTACAGTGTTGATAGGAAAATAGTTTTGCCTGCATCGAAGAATGTAGATTACAGCTATAGCAATTCGTCGTCCGGGTTGAATTTAGAACTGCCCACGATGAGTTCAAATAGCTCTGTTGTTAATAATGAAAAAGCACAAGTTTCCATTAGATCTGTTGAAAAGGATTTGATGGCATCTGAGTCTAATGTAGAACCGTCTTCTAGTGGCAAAGATTCAGTTGACTTGAAGAATAATGAGACTCTGGAGAAACCTACAGAGCTTCCAAAACTGTCATCTAGAGCAACAGAAAATAAGGCAGACATGTCCGGTTTTCCATCTAGCAATACATCTGAGAGCAATTCTGTTGATTCAGGTAGTATTCCTTTTACACTTTTTTTGAATTAAAATCCGATTTTAGATCAACTTAACCGTGGCTGCCATTCGTTTTTGTTCGCTCGTTTTTGCTATAGTATAGGTGGAATCTTCCATCCGATTTTAGATCAACTTTACACTAGTTTATTATGTTTTATCACTAGGTTTATGCTAGATGTCTAACATGGTAGCTTGCTGGTGTTGTTTAAGTCTCGAGTCCCGCATCATGCGTTCTTTTAGTCCCCTGTATTATGGTATAAAGTCTCTTCAAGCTCGGGGAGATTCTGATTTTCATTTCGATTGGTTACTCTCTAGGCTGTGACCTATACAACGGAAAGTGGTTCTATGATCCACAGGGACCATCATACACCAACAATTCTTGCCCTGTCATAACACAGATGCAGAATTGCCAGGGCAATGGGAGGCCCGACAAGGAATACGAGAATTGGCGTTGGAAACCGTCTAAATGTGACCTCCCCAGATTTGATGCCAAGAAGTTTCTCGAGTTGATGAGAGGAAAGACACTTGCTTTCATTGGTGATTCTGTCGCTCGAAATCAGATGGAATCGATGCTGTGCCTTCTCTGGCAGGCAAGTATCTACACTCTTAAACTGCCAGTTTCTTGGCTTAATCCGTTGTTTCACATCGAGCAGTTTCTTGGCTTTGAAATATTAGAACAATGGTATGTCCGGGAATGGATTGTTTGTAGCTTCGTGATAGGCTCATGCAGTTGAAATATTATTTCCATTAGTTAATGTTAGTAATATGCATCTCCGTACCTTTAGGGTTCATCTTTCTTCATACAATAGATTGATCTTTCTTATATCTACTTTCGGGGTCATTTTAGGTTGAAGTTCCACAAAATCGAGGAAACAAAAGAATGCAACGATGGCATTTCGTGTCAACATCTGTAATGATAGTCCGGATATGGTCTTCTTGGCTTGTTCGTGAAACCACTGAAAAAATCGACTTTGCTCCTGAGGGTGTTACCAAGCTTCATCTTGATGCTCCTGATGATAAATTAATGGAGTTCATCCCAAATTTTGATGTGATTGTTATTTCTTCCGGCCACTGGTTTGCCAAACAATCTGTCTATGTCTTGAACAACGAGATTGTGGGAGGACAATTATGGTGGCCAAATGGATCTCCTCCCATGAAAGTCAACAATGTCGACGCATTTGGAATATCTGTCGAGACAATTCTCTCCGCAATTCTTACACACCCTAATTACACCGGTCTGACTATCGTACGTTCCTTTTCTCCTGATCATTACGAGGGCGGGGCTTGGAATACGGGTGGATCATGTACTGGAAAGGAAAAACCGTTAGCCATCGGTGAGTTAGTGGAGAACGGTTTTACAAATATAATGCATGAGAAACAGGTCTCGGGTTTCGAACGTGCTGTTAAGAACGCTACAAATAAGTCCAAGCTACGGTTGATGGACATTACCGAAGTCTTTTCGTATCGCCATGATGGCCATCCAGGCCCGTATAGGAATCCGGATCCAAATAAAATCACGAAACGTGGTCCAAACGGAAAGCCACCTCCTCAAGATTGCTTGCACTGGTGCATGCCAGGTCCTATTGATACCTGGAATGAACTCGTGCTCGAAATTATCAGAAGAGAGTTCGAGGGCAACCGAAACTCGTCGTCATAAGATTTGATTGCGTGCTTCTGTAATTGAAAGCAGTAACATATTCAGTTCAGTGAGATGTATGAGAAGAGGTAAGGAAAGTCCTTTGTGTTTATACCTGTTGTAGCAGATTGTAACATTGAGCTATTTTACTAGGAAAATTTCACTCTTTACAGGAAAGAAAACAAATCTTTCCAGAGAAATTTTTGTTTGGTATGTTTCTACTCTTCTTTTTCTTTTTCCTTCAGTTTCTTGCTATATGTGGCTGGTGATTAAATTTAATTAACACTAATGCTTTTAGCAAAAGCATGTCAGGTATTTATATACTTTTGGAAGAGATCTCATGGCAATTTCAACAAAAAATTATTAGTAATCGTTATCTTGACAATCTCGATGTAATTGATAATGCATCTTCAATCCGTAAAAGTATTATAGAGGCTTTTATACTTAGAGTTGAATTACATTTTATCTTCTATATTTAAGAAATGAACAAATTAATCTTTATATATTAGATGAAAAATCAAATCGATCTTTTTGTTAAAAATTTCATCAATTTCTACTATTAAAATTTAGTCATTGTAAATTAACATAAGGTAAATATAGCATGTCACGTGTAGCTATCTAATTATTTCATCAGTCATACTAGTTTTTAATAGTAGATGAAATTCTTAACAGAAAAAATTAATTTACTTTTTGATCTAATATTTAAACACTAATTTATTCATTTTTTAAATAAAACATAACCTAACTTTTATTGAAACAACCTCCATAATACTTTTATCGATTCCAATCTCACATAAACCACGCTCCTAGTGCTGCAAATGCTGAAAACAAGAATGGCAATAAGTTTATAAATTTATAACAGTGGCATTAACAGTAAATTCCTGAAAATAAGAGGGTATTTAGTTTAATTAACTTTAGTTAACTTTGGTTTAACTAAACAAACAAAAGAAGATTGTTAGTAGTTGGAAAATGCCATGGATGGCTCTTTACAGTTCATAATATACTATAAAAAATATTATTTAATATAAATTATCAGATTAATAAATATAAAAAAAAAAGAGAAATTATTTTTAGTTAACTTTTATGCGAGCCTGTGAAAAAATATGTGAAATTTTATTTTAAGAAGAAATTGGTAATCTTTTAAATTTAATTATATAAAAGTCTATAAATGTCATTAGAATTATTAATTTTAACTAAAATTTCGATTTACCCTTATTTTTAGGATTATATATTTCAAATTTTTTGGTAAACTAAATAATGGATTACATTGAGTTGATCGTAGACAAATTATCAAGAAATTTATCTGCTTCCAAAATCGTTATGATCTTCAAAAGGATCTTCAAACATGTGTAAAGCTTCGTTACTCGATAGAGTTATTTTTGTCAAAGCATCTGCTATCCATTTTGTAACACCCCTGTACTATGTTTGACTCAAGGAACTTAATATAGGAATATTATATTTGGTGTCAAAGTAATTCTTGACTAATCACTAATATATTAGAACATAAAAGCGGACAAATAATAAATTTAAATAATTAATAATTTAGTCCTTACTACTACTTGGAACATACTTGATTTTTCCTAAGTACATGTCATTTTATTCAAAATTTTAAAATGTACCCTATTGTTGTTTGATGTGATGAGATGAAGGCTCGTAAATAGGCACCTCACCTAATCAAATAGGCATAATTTCCTATTTAATCCCCTTTATTTTATTTTAATCTATAATTAAACTTTTACCCTTTATTCAATTTAGTCCTTTTCCTAATTTTTCCTAATTAAGCTAAATTTACCTAATTAAAGCCTAATTAAACACACTACTAAACTCATAAATATTTCTAATAATTATTCACTAATTCAATTTATTAAGATGGAGGCCCGATAATGTACTTTTTCGATGCTTGTGAATTTTGGGTCATTACACATTTAATCTATCTAGGAATATACTGCATGGCTCATTTCTCTTCAAATGCTAGAAATTGTTGGATTCGTCTAATTAGAAGACTTTTTGGACCTTCATTCTTACTCTCACAAATAGAAATAACATTCGTAAGATTATCCGACTGAATAATAACCTCATCATATCATTGTTTCTGGAGGAGAAATAAACCATCTAATATACCCCACATCTCAGCAACCTCGACTGTATATTTTAATTTTTTTAAAACACTGTATTTTATATTAAATTAATTTTATTTTAATTCATCTAAGTAATATTATTTTTAATTTATACCCACAAATTCATCAAAGAAAATCACCTTTTAGTAAAATATTTTATTAAATTTCCAAGACGGACGTGAACCGTTTTATTAACCAAAATTCATACTTTGAATTTTGTAATTAAAATAATAAAAATTATTTAATTAACTATAAGAAGAATTTTTTAGAAAAAAATCACAAATAAGAATAATATTTATTAAAATAAGAATAAAATACTGACATTTATCTTTAGATAATATTAAAAAAATAAAATATACATATAATTCATTGAACTTTATTTTAAAATAAAAATTCCCCTAGAACAATTCCTAAAAATATTATTAATTATTAATTAATTTCACAATATTAAATGATTTATTACTATATTTTCTTCTTCTTTTTTCTAATTATTTCTACTTTATTCGTTTGTCTTCCTTTTCTCCTGCAAAACCCTAAATTCTTGTTTGCTGAACAAATTCTTACCTCATGCCAAAAAAATTGCATTTTTCTTCTCTGTAATTATTGCCATTTTTTTTAATTTTTTTAAAATCATTTTTCAAGCTTTGTGTCTTCTCAAAAATGAAGATTTAACCCACGAAATGCTCATAAAACTGAGTTTCTTTTGATCTTCGAATTTTTTTATCAAAGTTATTATCTTATTATTTTTTTCAAACACTTTTTTCTTCTTCTATTTTTATGCTTTTTTTACTCTGTAACTGAGCTCAAGTTGTGTTATTTTCTGATAAATTTTCTTCTTTTTTTTTTTCGATTTAATCGCTCTAAAATTTTAAAAATAGCTTCAATCTTCAATCGTAGGTTGCAGGGTTTTAGGGTTTTAGCCAGTTGCGATTTGTTTTTATTTCACATATATGGAGGACAAAGAGGGACCTACGCTCGGTGTCACAGTGAAAGGAGATGAAGGTCTAGATGGCTTCCACGTGGCCTCATATGTGGGGCCTACAGTTCCGAGCATCGTTGCACGTCCGCCTAGCATGGTAGTGCCGCCGGGACAAGGCACGGGTTCAGAGATGATGAAGAAGAAAAGAGGAAGACCGAGAAAGTACGCACCGGATGGATCTTTGGCCATAACATTGTCGCCGATGCCGATATCGGCGTCGATTCCGATGAACGGGGACTTTCCCGGTTGGAACCAGGGAAGAGCCCAACCAGTTGGCACGTTCATCAAAAAGTCACTTAACTATGAGCTCGAGACCAACCCAGGTATTCTGAAATTTTCTTTTATAGCAATAAATTGTTTCTGTCCTTTTTTGTATTTTATTCAAAATCTTGGGGTTTCAGAAAATGAAAATCTGGGCTAAAATGTTAAAAGAGTTTCAACAATTCAACTTTCAACTTACTATGTTATTAATAGGTAGCGAGCAAAACAAAAGCTATAGGTAAATTTTATGAAGCGTTTAAGAGAGGTATATAGTTCATTGATTTGAGAATTAGGAGTTATGATGAACTGGGCTTTCTTGAGTAAAAGTATGGATTGTTTTTTATAGGTTAAATTCTGTTAAAATTTCATCCTCCATAAAAATGAGGTACACTAACATACAATGTGTAATTGTTTGATTATTCTGTTAGCCACGTCGATGTCGATTTTTAACAGGACTAATTTGCCTATTATTTTGTGTGAGGAGGACAAACTACAATCTGAATTCTAATACAGAAGCTTCCACAACATTTTACCCCTTTTTTGTCTTTTAGGGCTTAGTCTGGACTGAGGTTTTCTACCGCTTTTTGTTCACTAGATTTATGGCTTTGTTGGCCATTGTCTATGTGGGACTTTTTGCTTGCAACCTTTAAAAAAAAATCGTGAGGGGGACCAGTTTATTAGATTCTGGTCCATATCTGGAGGAATTAATGGTAGATACTGAGTCAGACAAGCTGATTTACTAGGAGAATCTCTCTTGTCTCCAGAGTGCTATACTTGCCTTTAGACAGTGTAAAAAATGGCAGCAAAGTACCAGAATGTTGTTACTCAAGGTGCCAGTGCCACATTTGCTTTTGTGCTTTAGTTGGTAAGGTAGAATAACTCGAGGTGCTTTAGTACAGAATTAGTCCAACTCGAATTTACAAGCATTCCATCTTAAACATGAACCTCAATATGAAAAGCGAATTCATCTTTCCTAAGTTTTCATAAACATTCTATTGCTTGAGACGTGTAGCACAAGAAAAGCACTCATCTGAGTGAGTAAAGATCATATGTTTATGTTGTGTTGTATGTAATATGTTTTAAGATACGTAGAGAGTTTGATGATATCCCTTTTTGTGCTATTAGAGGTAAAGCTAATTACAAAGATGAAAATAAAAGAAATGCAAGGGAAATTCGATTTTTTTATGTTTGTTGCCTTACAAGAGAGCATGCCTAGGTGTACAAGTCTTGTGTTTTATTGAATGCTCCTCGCCCAAAAACGTCTAAGGTGCTTTTGTTGTCTAGTGACACACGTACAGGAAGTACAATTACCGTCTTTAATCCATTATGGAGCACCATAGTCAATGTATATATTTAGTTCATGGGGTATGATTAAGCTTAACAGCACAATAGGGGTTGTGCAATACTTTCGGTGTGCTTTACTGAGTAACATGGAACTCGGATGTCAACGATATGGGGTTTGTTTCTTGTCCCCTCATTGGACTTACGCATCGACTAGTGCATCAAGTTCTACTATGACTCTGCTTGGTTATTTGATCTTCTTAGTTCAGATGCAATCAAGATGCTTATAAAAGATTTGCTGATTCATTTTTGTTTTACTAATTTGAATACTTGTTTATATATAGGTGACAAAATCGCATATTTTGTCGGGACAAATTTCACACCTCATGTGATCACTGTGAATGCTGGTGAGGTATGCCCTCTTTGTCGATGAATCATAGGGGTGATCAATACAAGTGACTTTTTCTATAACTTTCAGCTATAATGTTTTGGTGTGTGTCTCTCACTTTCATTATGATTTCTGTAGGACGTTTCAATGAAGGTGATGTTTTTTTCTCAGCAAGGAGCTCATGCTATCTGCGTCCTCTCGGCCAATGGAACTATTTCAAATGTTACCCTTCGTCAGCCTACTTCATCCGGTGGTACTCTGACGTATGAGGTGTGTCCCTTCGTCCTCTAATACGAGTTTGAGTGCATAAGAATGCATGAAATATTAGCTATTAGGTTTCCTAGTGTTATTAGGCCTATTCAACCAATTTAGAAAACTGGTTCCGGTTTACTTCAAGTGTAAGCTTTTTGCTTTGTTCTTGTCTTTCCCGTTTAGTAAAATCTAGCTTCCCTATTATTTCGTCCAGGGACATTTCGAGATCCTTTCATTGTCTGGTTCATATATGCCTACTAACAATGGCGGAACGAAGAGTAGGTCAGGTGGGATGAGTATTTCTTTGGCAGGTCCAGACGGTCGTGTTCTAGGAGGGGGACTTGCTGGTCTGTTGGTAGCTGCTGGTCCTGTGCAGGTGAAACCATATTGTATGAAAGATATTAAGTAGTAAAAAACACTAACATATATACAAGGATCATTGTCACGATCTGAAACCTTATGTATTAACAGGTTGTTGTCGGCAGTTTCCTACCGAGTCACAAGCAGGAGCAGAAGCACAAGAAACAGAGAATTGAACCCACGGTGACTATCGTCAGTCCTACGGCTACACATTCCATGCCTGCAGACATTAATGTGTCCTATGGTGGAATCAAGCCAATTCTCACCTATTCATTCCAAGGAGACAATTCAGGTTCTTTAAACCCTATCCAGAGCCATAGAAATTCTAGTATTGACAATAACTCGCCTTCAGCTGAAAACGAATCAAACAGCCGTAGTCTATCACAGTGTCAAGTTTCGAGCTGATAGAACATGCACGATGGTCTATCTATATGGACATGAAATCCTTGTCCGAAACAAATATAAGCCCTTTAAAGCTTGGTTTTAACATCATGAAGGTTTTAACCCCTAATTGTACTGTCTTGTTAGGTTTAGGTAGGATTCCTAATCGTTAGGAACCGTACTCGGCTTTCTTCACTCCGTATGATGCATTTTCTAGTGCTGTATCACTCATTGATAAAATAGAAAATTTATGAATGATTGAAGACTGGTGTACCATTTCTCTCATTAAGTACCTTTGTATACACAATGATTTTAAGTTCTAAATGCATATTTGACCTATCACCATTACACAAACAATGTATTAAAAAGATAAGGATTAAACAACGATTTAGAGTTTAAACAAAAATGCTTAAAACAATCTATCACCTTTTCCTTTTCTTGTTACCTGCAATACTGCCATTGTTGAAGCCTTTAAGATCATTTGTTGTTTCAGCGGTGTTCTGCTTCTTAAAACCTATTCTACCTCTGAACCCGAACTTGGAATTCCAGAACTCCCTGTTTTGTTGCTTGACCTCTCGAATGATTTACTGTCTTCGAAACCCAAGTCCGGTAAACCCTTTTTCCGTCTCAAAAGCCATTCTGCTGCCTTTGTTTCCTCCACTTCTTAACGGCTTCAATCTCTTGTATCTTTTGCTTAGCTCTTTCTTTTCAACTTCTCAGCTTGAACTTCCTTAGCAATTCTCTTGGCTTCCTTGCTTTTCCCCTCTCTTCGGCCTCTTTGATCCGACTCTTCTGCGCTTAAAGCTTGCCCTTCACTTTCTCCGTGTGGGAATATTCGCGTAATAGTTTGGTGGCCGAAGGAACGGCAACCCCATTGACTGGAACTTCTCGAATGCCAGGCTCGTCCTTTCCAATGCTTGAGTGTAAAACATGAGCTGTCTTGCTGAATCATCGTTCACATCCACCTTTTTCTCTTGATCGGTATCAAGGGGAAGTTTGTGCATCCAGTCGACGTTTTCTGGCCAGCTGATATATTTGAGGTTATCGATGAGGTCTTCCCGATTGTATACAGCATTCTTTGACTACTCCGTGAACTTCACATCTGATTCAGACCCAGATTCAGACTCTTCCCCATTAAAATCCTCCATTACATCGTCATCATCATCATCCACTGTATTCTCGGCTTGTAAGCTTGATTCTTTACTTTGAAACCCCATTTGCCTAAAAAAACCTACTATAAAAAATGGAAATCAAAAGGCATTAACTCGTAAGCATGCAAATAGATTTGTTTTTTTTTTTTAAAACACCGTCTTTATTCCCACATAAAGCAATCAAAATCCATATGAGCGACAAAGCAAATAAAATACCCAAAACTAGGTTTCAAATAGCGGTGTCGCAGTCGCCATTTCGCGGCGGCTGAAAAACTTCAATAACGGCCTTCAAGCTTTAAGATCAAGCAGAATATAATAGAAATCAACGAAGCTAAAGTTAAAGTTTAAAATTTTTACTTAACTTCCTGGCATGCCTTGCGCGGCCGAGAAAGAGCGGTGGTGAGAGGCTAGCCTGGCGGCAAGGATGGTCAGAAAATTTTCGAAGGATTTTTTTTATAAAAACTTTTCTTTTCTTTATAACATTTATAAAAACTTTTTATTTGAATAAAATTAAGAATTTTAACAAAAGATAAATTACTATGATTTAGATATAATTATTATTTAAATATTTTTTATATAAATAGTTATTATATACTAATCTATAATTTTTATATCAAAAATCGAATGATGTTTTGATTTAATATTTATAGGAATAATAATATTTGGTTCAAATGGAGTTTTTAAACTCTAAAAATAATAAGATGATAAATGTTTTATAGGGATATAGTAAAATATTTTAAAATAAAATTTATACTTATATTTAAAACTTACATTTTATCACCAATAATCAAAAATAAAATAAAACTAAGCAAAGCCTACTACATAGAGAAAAGACCCAAAGCCTTACTTTGATCTTAATTTTATTTGGGTTAGATTATTATTTGGGATCTAAAATTAATAGTTATTTTTACATTGGAGTCCGAACTAGACGAATATTCAAAATTCCTATGTAGAAACAATTGTCAAATTCAAGATTTAACTTAAACCAGAAAAAATTTTAGGCCCAAAAAATTATTTAACCCTTTTATTTTTTGTACTTTTAATTAAAATTGATAAAAAATATATTTATTAACAAACATGAAAAATAACTTTATGATAATTAGTTATTTATATATTATTCATTACCAATTCACTTTCATTAATAATAAAAATTTTTATTACACGCGTATACTTCAATCACAATTATATTATTATTTTAGTCTTTCTATTATACTTAAATTTGAGATTTAATCTCTATATTTTATTTTGACATAATTTAATTCATCTTCTATAATATAATTAATAGGGTAAAATATAATATTATTAATCATTCTTGTTGACGTGAAATTTTTTTATAAGCACTCATTTCAACATATATATATAAACAAAAAAAATCACATCTATAAGATAAGTTTAAAAAAATTTAAAAATTATGCGAATATTTTAACCAAAAATAGTTAAAGCTAAAATTATTATAAAATTAAATAGTTAAAGTATAGAGATTAAACTTGAATATAGGCATAATAGAGGGAGAAAAGGTGGAATTTAGCCTTTAATCCATTAATATATTGTTTTATTGTTATATAAAAAAATAATAAATGAAATATATTAAAATATATGTAGTTGGTATTTTGTCTTTGTTTTTTATTTAGCCAATTCTCGTACATGGACTAGGAAAAAGATTGTCTTCTTCAAACTTCTTTCTATAGGATTTTAAATCAACTCACAAGTCAGACCAACTTAATTAAATAATTATTTAAAATAATATATTTAATAACATATTTCCCTTATTATTATTATTTGTGTAGGTTGAGTAAATACTAATTTGACAGGTAAATTATGTTTGAACTCATTCTTAAATGCACCATTAGTTCATATTTTTATAGTTTTAAGGAATAAATCAAAATTTTATATTATTGGGTTAAAACTATAATTTTATAAATTTTAGAAGGTGTAAAGCATAATTTTCCCATTTTAGGGAGCCAATCCCTACCCAAGGGTGAAGTTAGAATTTTTTCTTTTGGGAGGGTGAAAATAAATTATATATTTTTATGATAATTAAAATTCAATTTTACTCTTGTATTGACTTATATATTTATGATTTTCAGAAGGACTAAACCAAAATTCTAGCATTGTGGGAGGGGTAAATTATAATTTTATCATATATTAACTTAATTTTTTAAATTTTTGAGGGTCTAAAGTAGCAATATCCCATTTTAAGGGAGGCCCTACCATCCCCTGCTACTCCCTTTGCCCCTGCCTTTACCCTCAGATCATCATGTGAATTGAGACATTCATAGATTGTTCTTGAATTTTGAGAAGTTTTAGCAATATCAATACAAGTATATTCATACGTAAGAACGTAGATAAGGGAGCAGACAATGGCTTTGTTCTCAAAAATGGTAAATATATCTTTTAGCTCCTCAGAAGTTTATGAAAATATAAATTAATATAACGGTAAAATTGTACTTTAACCCTAAAAAAAATATAATTCATCTTTGATCTCTCCTAAAACAATTTTATGATTTTCCCCTATTCATACAATTCTGATTTATATGTCAAAATAACCCTTGAGAAAATGCAAAAATAAAAAAAATTAAAAAAAATTAAACCTCTGTATAATATTTGCACTCAATTAAGGCTCTCTCATTAATTAAAATAATCAATTAAGGTCCTTCGTTAACAGATTCTGTCATTAACCGTGTTGACCATTAAAATAAATTAATGGACTAACCAGATAGTGACACGTGTTAATTTTGAATTAATCTAATATTTTTTCTATAAAAATTATTAAAAATCATAAAAAAATATAAAAGATCAAAGAAAATTTATAAAAAATAAAAAATATTAAACATTAAAAATATTAAAATTGATATAAAATTTTTAAATTTATAAAATTAATAAAAACTTATTTAAAATTTTAAAAAATATATTAGAATTCTTAAAAATAATAAATAATTATAAAAATATTAAAATTGATATTAACTTATAAAAGTTATAAAAAATTATAAAAAACTTAAATTGGTCCGGTCAACCTAAAATCGGTAGGAGTATCGATCCGAGGAAAGCCATTAGATAGGTTGACTTGGGAACCAGGCAGATGAACTGAATTTTTATTTTTTTATTTTTTTATCAAACAAATATTTCATTATTCAACTATTAGCATATGTCAGAATGAAATATTCTGATCAAGATTTTCAAAATCGGACCAGTGATTGAACTGTCTAGGCCACCGATTTGCCAGTTTAATTGATCTGTCTAGTTCAATTAAATAAAATATTAAAAATAAAAATTTATTCAACCGTCCAATTTCCATGTTGATCGGTCTAATGGCTTTCTCTAGATATATACCTGATGTGTCACGAAATTAATTAAAAACTAGACTAAGATAAATGCACCTATCAATTAATAGCATAGCTACAGTGAGCAAATATATCATTCCCATAAGGACTACAAGTACTAGCAAT
The DNA here is from genome assembly GCA_025503065.1 of Gossypium bickii. Taxonomy (NCBI): domain Eukaryota; kingdom Viridiplantae; phylum Streptophyta; class Magnoliopsida; order Malvales; family Malvaceae; genus Gossypium; species Gossypium bickii. The sequence goes on from CP106716.1 coordinate 116,768,103, forward strand.
TATCGTCTTTCTATTATTTAACCGAACAATTCGAGTGATTGATTAAAAACTATAATTAACTAAATTAATTAACTAACGAACATAGTTTTTAAAGAATAAATCAAGAAAATAATCGAGTAACAACCAATAAGCGAAACAACACCCAATAATCTTTACTTAGCATATCTATAGAAATCCCTAAATTATGCTAATATCTCTCTCAAACATAAGAGCAACCGAGTCTAAGTTAATTAATTGAATTTTTTTTAATTAAAACTCACATTGTCGCATTAATTCGTGCTATAAATTCTCCTATTAGATTTAGCTTTAATCTAGTAGATTTATGTCGTCTTATTTTTAGGATTGCATGCAATTCCACCCAATTATACAATATCTACTCTTAAATAAGGTCTATTCAACCACTAATTTAAGCACATTAAACAATGATTAATAATATAAAAATATCAAACAAAAAAATTAAGCACACATAATTGAGAATAAGAAACTAAATATTTATTGCGTAAAATAAAAATCAATAAACAAAATCCATTATATGGTTCATCTCCCTAGGTATTGTAGAAAACTAGTTCATGCTTGAAAATAAAAATATCAAATATCCAATATATAGTATAACCACAAAAAATAAAGAAACTCATGATAAATTCATAAGAAATCAACTAGGAATCTTTAATATTGACAACAATTTACTTCACAATCGGCTTCAATGGTGTTTTTTGAGTTATTTTCTCATCAAATATACAGTATAACCACAATAAATAAAGAAACTCATGATAAATTCCTAAGAAATTAACTAGGAATATTCAATCTTGACAACAATTTGCTTCACAATCGGCTTCAATAATGTTTTTTGAGTTGTTTTCTTGAATATTCTCTGATGTCTCACTCTTATTTTCTTATTTTTGACATATATACATCTTAGAATACCCGAAAAACCTAAAATCGTGATTTTTTGCTATTTGGTGCGCAATTCTGTGAAATTGACACAGCCGTGTGGAATGGTCTAGCCTGTGTGGCTCTGTAGTTTGCTCTGACACTTCGGTTTTCGCTTATCTTTTGCTCATTTTGCTCTCAAGTGCTCTATTAAGCATTAAAAATGAATTTAAAGGATTAGATGTATAAATTTCACAATTAATATCGAATAATCACCCAAAAACGCGTTAAGAATGAGGTTAAAACATGTTACTTTTAGCACTTATCGATACCCTTGCCAATTTCGGTGTAACCGATCCAACCAACTGATCCGGTCTCATTCAAGCTTTTATGATTTTTTATGATTTTTATAAGTTTATATCAAATTTAACACTTTCAATTTCTTTTATATTTTTTATAATTTTTATAGAACTTTAATACGTATTTATAAAATTTTAAATATGTATTATTAATTTTATATTTTTGATAATGTTTATAATTTTTTATAAGTTCATATTTTTGTATTTTTTAATATTTTTTATGAAAAAAATATTAGATTAAACTAGAAGATATCACGTGTCATCGTCTAGTTATTTCATCAATTTATTTTAACAGTCAATATGATCAATGATGAAAATTGTTAATAGAAGAGATTAATAAATTATTTTAATTAACGATAGAGAATTAATTGATTTTTTTTACATTTTCTTAAAAGAAAAATTTAACCTATCATACTTTTATTTATTACTTGTAATAGAAATTATACTTTTTGTTTTCTGCTAGAAATAACATTTTAATTTCAAACTTAAATAACGTAAAGATTAAGCCAGTCCAAAAAGTACTGTTTAATATTTCATAGTATAACCCAAAAAAAAAAAAAAATCAGATTCAGTGGTTGGATTTCACCCTACAAAAAGATAAATACATAATAATATATAATAATAATAAGTTGAAAATTAAAAACATGTGTTGTTTTAGATATATACCTAAAAACTAATTATTATTGCAGCCCTCACAATGAAAAAACAATGATGGAAAAAGTACTTTTTTAGTTTACCCTCTTCACTTTACGCAACGCAAAAGACAAAACACTTGCAATATTATATTTTTATATATAAACTCAATACAATATCAAAAGGAAATTAATAAAAAAATAGGATAAACTATATTAGTAGTCATCTAACTATTAATAAATTTTTTTTAATTATTCAACTATTTAATTGTTTTTTTTGGTCATCCAATTATCTTAGATTTTTTTAGTGTTTCTATTTTACGTTAGTTAGCTAGTGACAAAAAAAAAAATTGAATAGTTAAGTGACTATTTTATAATTTTTCATAGTTAGAATTTTTTTAAAAAAAATTACTTATAATTAGATGACTACTAATGTAATTTATATTATTTTTCAAATAATAAAATAAATCAAACTGAATTGAAAATATAAAAATATAAACCCAAATCGGATCCAAATTATTTGCTATAATTTTGCTTCATGACCTTGTTTATTTTTCTTGGCATGTGTCTTTACTCACAAAAATGATAATGAATTAATTTCATGCAAACTAGTTAATTGAATATTCCCTAATCTTTATCAAAATTCTGTTGTTCATTATCTTTGTATTATTCAATTTAATTATCTTTTTTTATGATTATTTTCCTAGCCGTAATCACCATTACTCATTGATTACTTCATGTTCTTGTACTTCTTTTTAGTTGTAGTATTCCTTTCAAAGTAATCTTTTTTTTTTTTTTTAATTTTATGATTTGAGGTTTAAGTCACACTTTACATAAATGTATGAGTTTTCTTTTATATTTTTTTATCGCATTCCTCTAGGTTTATTCTAGTTAGTTTAATTAATTGTATTGAGTTAATTATTCAGTTATGTAATTATAATGATTGATTATAACAAATTTACAACTTTAGATTTAAAAATCATGGTTTGTAGAATTGGACTAGACCAGTTGATCGTACCCAGAATCGGTTAGTATATCGATCTGGACAAAAAAATTAATCAAATTTTGAGCGAACTATTCGGAACCAAAACAAAAAATTGACTGAACTTGAATTTGAACTAATTAAATTGGTTATATATATTAATATTTTTTAATATAAATTTTACAATTTTTTAATAATTTATTTTATTAAAATTAAACAATCAATTAAATTAAATCGAATAAAGAAATTGATAATCTAACAGGTTCGAATTTTTAATATTAGAATCTTTAATATGATGAGAAGGCAAATGTTCAAAATATAATGGGTCCATTGTGTCCAAAGTGACTTAAAAGTTTTATTTGATAAGAGAACATATCGTAAAATTTGAATCTGTAAATTTTTAGAAAAATTTGAATTATAATTTACTTTATATATATATATATATATTAAAAAAAAGGCATAAAAGTCATTGATTTGAGAGGATGTGGTGCCATTTGCTTCTTTAAGGTGAAAATGAGCCATCACCCTCTCACATATCCAACCAAATACACTACTTTTTTCTTTGACATTTTTTTCTCTTCCACATAGACCTACCATAGCTCTTTGATTTGTCTTTTTATGGTACAATTTAAAATTTAATCCCTAATGTTTATATTTTTTTTCTGTCATTTTGACCTTTTTTTTCCACTTTGATCCTCGATTTTCAAGTTTTAGTTGAATTATGTTTTTAAACGAAAAGTTGATTGATTTGTTAAAATATTAACTACAGTAATATGACAACTTTCACGATGCTTCATTGCTAATATTAAATATTACATGGATTAAAAATGCCATATTTTAGTTTTTTTTTTTCTATATTAACAATAAATTAGTTTTTTTATTTGGACGAAGTGTATAATCTAGAGCATAAAATACAATGATTATATAAAACAATGAGTAATTATTCGATAGATTAGTGGTAGTGATTAATTTCACAAGTGGAATAAAAAATAATTAGTACCCTTAATTAATTTTTTAAAAAATAAATAAATGATAATATTTTAATTTGTAGATTTAACAAAATAATTATATATAATCCCATCATCAAATAATAATCCTGAATAACTTTATAAAAGTAAATGAGTTTTATTTTTATATATTAGGTAAATAAAATGAACAAAAAATTCCAACCCACTAATTAAAAAAATAATTGATTTACTAAAAAAAATAAAGAAGAAGCCTATTGTGCTTGTGAAGTTAGTAGCGTCAAAGGAGGTGGCTTCGTAAAGTGGAGGACATTTTCCATTGAGTGTTTTAATATGAAATCATTGACTCACGAGCCTCCCCAATAGTCTTACAAGTGAATTTTACCATCAACCCATAATCATGAATCTATTTTTTCAATTTCTTTTTTTTTTTTGTCATTTTGAATTTATTTTTAAAAAAATTATTTTGGTCATCAGTTTATAAAATTAAGTTAAATTATTTATGAAGATTAAAAAAATTGATTAAATTATTAAAAAAGTACTTGTATTAACGTAGTAGCTTGTACGACAATTTACGTGATAATCAGGATGAGAATGAAATATTAATAAAAATTATGGATAGTTAATATAATTTTTAAATATTATAGGTAAAATGGTAAAAGTATTAGGGAAGTCACTGTATTTAGGAGCAGATTGCATTTCGACCTTTTTACTGAAAAAATAGGCAAACTAACCCTTATACATTTCAAAATGTGCAAATTAGCCCTTCCGTTAAATTTTATCTGTTAAAGGTTAATTATTAGTTTGGTCCCTGAACTATAGCTAAAAGATTATTTTGATTTTTAAATTTTTTTTCTTAACAATAATTCTAAAAAAATGAAAAGAATCTTAAAAAATTGATATAAATTATAAAAAATATTTAAAATTATGTTAAAACAAAATCAAACCCAAATCTATTAAAGCCAAAGCTTACATTCAAAGAAGTTTTGTTTTAGTGAATCATGGTGTTTTTATTTTTTTTTAAATTGAGTTCTGTTTCCATAAATTTATCGATTTGATGAGAACTATATAATGTAATGAAACACTGATATTACCTATTAAAGACGCTCTCCAATGCAATTCTAAAAGCACCAATTTCAATAAAATCATAGTTTTATTACTATTGAAATACAATCAAATCAAATAAACAATATATTTACAATAAACAAATTCTTTCAATTTTGCATCTCTTTGGTGACGAAAAAGACAATTAGCTTCTTTCGCTACTTATTCGCCGACATGTTGGCAACTTTAGAGTTTTATTTTAAATTAAAATTTCACTTTATCTTTAATTTCTTCCCATAAATTAAAAACTTTATTTTTTAAAATTTCAAAACCCATAAACTCATTGTTCAAAACCTAGAAATTTATATTGAAAATTCAAAACCCAAAAATTGTTAAACCTAATAACTTAAAGATTAAAGCTTCTTGATATTAAACAATAAGATCTACAAATGCGAAAATTAGTAATTGAAATTTTATAACAGTGATTACACACCATTGGGAGATACGTAAGTATAGAAGATGTGAAAATAAATATTTACTAAAGTAGAAGAAAATAAACATTAAATAAATTTTTATGTACCTTTTAGTTGTAAGCATTAGTGATACAGATGAAATTGAGCATTAACAAGGGCATGAGAAATTTGAAAGTGAGTAATCAAAGTTTTTTTTTTTTTTTGGCTTTAATCAAGTATTTATTTACGACTTTAATCAAGCATGTGAAATCTTTTTGATTTTTACGGGTTTTGTAGAATAGGAAAGAAAGTCTTGTAAAACAATTATGGTTTTTGGGTTCCGACCTAAAAGTTAGATAAAAAAAAATTGTAATCTTTTAAAATCTTTTTACATATATTTTTTGAATTTTTTACTTTTTAAATATTTTAATTTTAATATTTTAATATGTTTTTAATCTTTTTTTAAAAATTATATTTATTTTAATTTAAAAAAATTAAAATGATATTTTAGCTATAGTTTAGGGACCAAATTAGTATTTAACCATTTAAATTAACGTTTCACGTCATCATTTAACAAATAAAATTTAACGAAGGGTGATAATACTCTAGAACGTCATGTTTTTATGTGCTAATTGCATATTTATTTTGAGTATGATTCTACTAATTTGGGCTATTTATGGTCTTTTATCTTATAGGGACTAAATTGGAAGCAAAAGAAAAATTAAGGGCCAAAAGCATGAATTTAGAAATAAAATGGGCCAATGTGCGACACATGGAAAAGTTGATGCCAAAAGTGCAAGCATGGAGGACACAAGGGCTGAAATGCAAAAAGAATAGATTTTATTCTATCAGACTCTATTTTAATTATATTAGAATAATTAATATTAAGATAATTATTAAAGATTATTTAATTTAGGATTTATTTTATTTATCTTTATTTATCTTTGATTATTTGTAATTATCTTTAGGAATTTAAGTAGGACTAGTCTATCTATCTTAGCACTATAAATAGAGGATGAAGTGACTCAGTTTTGATTGTTCATCTTTTTCTGTAAACTCTCTCCCCATAAGTCTTTTATTCTTTCCATTTTAATAAAACTTCCATTTTTATATTTATTTTCTTTTCCACCACAACTATGAACCACTAAAACCCTTCTAGCCAAAGGTTGTCGAAAATCCCCAAAAAAGGGTTCTTGAGGTTTAGAATTCGCACTTAGCCTTCTCAACAGGGTATTCATCGTTTCTCCGTATTATGTGGCTGACGCTTTCGTCCATGTCCCTTAAGAAGTGATCTTTTCAATGTGTACAAGGAACGGCCGCTTTGTATATTTTGAGAAGGTTACACAGTCGGTTTGTTAGCTTACTGTGTCAGAGGTTGGCGAGCCCATGAGACAAAATGGCGTGTGATTCGCCATTGAGAAACGTTGATCTAGCATAGATGATCCCACAAGAGCGATTGTTGGCTAGAGTCAGGTTCCACCAAATTGAAGTCTAAATCCTTGGAGCTGGTGGTCGTAGGCGTCCTCTTCCACTATAATTGGCTTATTCGGCAAGCCAAGGATTGAGCCCAAGGCGGATCGAGGCAACCGGAGGCTGGAATCTCCCCATAAGAATTTCTTTATCTCAACTTTATTTTCTATTTTTAATTTTCGCAATTTCAATTCGACTTCTCAATTCCTTTTTTATTTTTATTTTATTTTTATTTTCGTTTCCAGATCCAACCTTTTAATTTCATTTTTTTTTTTTTTCGTAAACGCAGTTTTCTTGGGCACGATGATCTGCCAGATTTTGAGAAACAAGTATTCGTATAATCCGGTCCCTGAGGATTCGACCCTACTTCCCCTTTACTGTTATTTTCATTATTTTGTAAGGAATAGGATATTTGGTGCTTTCAGAAGGGCTAATTTGTACATTTCAAAATGTATAAAGACTAATTTATCTATTTTTTTAGTAAATAGGCCGAAATGCAATCCATCCTTAAATACAGGAATCTCCTTGCTACTTTTACCCGGGTAAAAGTTAATGGACGAGAATAAAAGTAGTAATAGAGATTTTTGGATGAAAATGAAATATTAATAAAAGGTTAACAGTAATAAATGTAAATTTAAAAGTAGTGGATGAGAATGAAATATTTTGTGAATAGTTAATACAACTTTTAAAGACCATAGATAAAAAAAATCTATTATTTTTATTTCAAAGTTGACAAAAATAACGTAGCAAATATAAACAATTTCAGAACAATAATAAAATACTTAAAAACAATGTTTCTAAAAAAAAAAATAAAAGATTCAAAATAACGTTTTTTGATAAAAAAATTAAAATATCTTTAATAGAAACTTTTAATTAAAGTTTTCTATAATATATATTATTAAGTATAAGATCCTCCATTCATTTGTGGTTGAATTTGGAGTTAAAAGCGGAATTAAATTATAAAATGTGAGTAAAATTATTTTGATATTATTAGGATTGTAATTCAGTCGAATTGAATTTGAATAATGACAAGCTTAAATTTAACTTGAAATTTAGGGTTCGATATTCGATTTGAGCTCAATTCGATACATAATCGAGCCATTTAAGTTCGTTCATAATTGAACCTTTTTTTTATATAATAAAGGTAAAAATGTAATTTTAAAAAATAAAAACATATTAAAAAAACTTAATTATGTTTAAGAAGTCTTCGAATTGAGTATTATAATACTCGAATTTAACTTAATCGATAGCTCAAATTATTTAAATGTGACTCAATATTTAATCGAATTTAAATTCGATATTTAAAAAGTTCAACCCAAATAATTTATGAATATCTATATCTCATTTATAGTCTTAAACACTACTTTTAAATACATCTTAATTATAAATTATCGAATTCTTTGCGATTTAATCCAATATGGTTAATTTTAAAGTAATGAATGAATAATTTGACATTACAACTATAATCATAAGCATAGACCCCCCCCCCTTTTTTTTCTTTCTGCATTTATACCCCTTCCTAGTGTTTCTTTATTCTTCAATCTCTCTCCCGCTCCTATTTTCAATCAAAACCATTTTCAAAGCCCTGTGTGTGTGTGTGTGTAATTCAGTTATGACTATGGCTTTCAAAGTGACCCAGTAAACCATAGCAGTTTCCCTTCATAAACCCCATCATCACTTTGTATAGCTCAAAAACAAAAATGGCTTCCACCATCTCTATGCCACCAACTGACCCTTCTTCTTCATCTACGGAAGACCCAGCAGCTAAAGCCGTCAACAAAAGGTACGAAGGGCTCATCACGGTTCGAACCAAGGCTACTAAAGGCAAAGGAGCTTGGTATTGGGCACATCTCGAACCGATCCTTGTTCGGAACCCAGAGAGTAGTCTACCGAAAGCGGTGAAACTCAAGTGTTCCTTATGCGACGCCGTTTTCTCGGCCTCGAACCCGTCCAGGACCGCCGCCGAGCACTTGAAACGCGGCACTTGCCCCAATTTCAGCTCTGTTTTAAGACCCAATCCTTCGTTATCCCCTTTGCCTATATCTTCATTAGCTTCACCTTCGGTTTCGTATCATCATAATCATCGTAAACGAAGTCCTTCAGCTGCGGTTTCTCTTTTACGAAACCAAGTAAGTAACAATAACAGTCATGATACCAATAATAATAGCAATAGTAACTCGTTGGCTATAGTTGAGTCTACTCGTTTACTGAGTTACACGAGTCATACTAATAACAACAGCAACAATGTTGGGTTGACTCAACATCATTTGGTTTTATCTGGTGGAAAAGAAGATTTAGGCGCTTTAGCAATGTTGGAAGATAGTGTTAAGAAGCTTAAGAGTCCTAAAATTTCCCCTGGTCCAGCTTTAAGTAAGGGTCAAATAGATTCTGCGTTTGATTTATTAGCTGATTGGTTCTATGAGTCTTGTGGGTCGGTTTCGTTTTCTAGCCTTGAACACCCAAAGTTTAGAGCTTTCCTTAACCAAGTTGGGATGCCGGCTATTTCAAGAAGGGACCTTTCCGGTGCTCGGCTCGATAATAAGTTTTACGAGGCCAAGGACGAATCCGAGGCTCGAATTAGGGATGCAATGTTCTTTCAAGTTGCTTCTGATGGATGGAAGAGGAAAAGTTGTTGTTGTAGTAGTTATACAAGTCGTAGTAGTGGTGGTAGTAACTTTGGTTGTGTGGAGGAGAATTTTGTTAAATTTAGTGTTAATCTTCCGAATGGGAGTAGCTTGTACCAGAAGGCAGTCTTCACTGGTGGACCGGTGAGTACCAAGCAAGCTGAGGAGGTTTTGTGGGAGACGGTAGTGGGGATATCAGGAAATGGTGTTCAGAAATGTGTAGGAATTGTTTCAGATCATAAGGTGAAGGCATTGAAGAATTTGGAGATTCAGAATAATTGGATGGTTAATCTTTCCTGTCAGCTTCAAGGTTTCATTAGTTTGATAAAGGATTTTAGCAAAGAGCTTCTTCTTTTCAGGACCGTCACCGAGAATTCCTTAAAGCTAGCGAATTTTGTAAATAATAATTTGCAAGCTAGGAGCAGCTTTCGAAAATATAAGATGCAGGAGCTTGATTGTGCTGGGTTGATACGAGTTCCTTTCAACGAATGCCATTGCAGCAGTAACATTGCACATGTTTTTGCAATGTTGGAGGACATATTGAACTGTTCACAAGTGCTTCAGATGGTTGTATTGGACGATTCTTACAAGGGGATCTGTATTGAGGATCCAGTTGCGAGGGAAGTTGCCGGTATTGTCCAAAATGAAGGGTTTTGGAATGATTTAGGGGCCGTTTATGCACTGGTGAAGTTGATCAGAGGTATGGCTCATGAGATTGAGGTGGAGAGGCCGTTGATCGGGCAATGCCTCCCTCTTTGGGAGGAGTTAAGGGTCAAAGTGAAGGAATGGTCTGCCAAGTTCAACATTGCCGAAGCGCCTGTTGAGAAAATCGTTGAAAAGAGATTTAGAAAGAACTACCACCCCGCATGGTCAGCTGCATTTATACTCGATCCGCTTTACTTGATACGGGATACAAGCGGAAAATACCTTCCACCATTCAAGTGTTTGACTCACGAGCAAGAGAAAGATGTTGATAAACTCATAACTCGTTTGGTTACCAAGGAAGAAGCACATGTTGCACTGATGGAGCTCATGAAATGGAGATCAGAAGGGTTAGAACCACTTTATGCTCAAGCCGTTCAAGTTAAACAACGGGACTCTGTGACCGGAAAACTGAAGATCGCTAACCCCCAAAGCAGTAGGCTGGTATGGGAAACTTGTCTTAGCGAATACAAATCATTAGGAAAGGTTGCAGTGAGACTTATCTTCTTACATGCAACATCATGCGGGTTTAAACGTAACTGGTCTTTGATGAAGTGGATTTGTGTACACAGACACTCACGGATAGGCCTCGAAAGGGCTCAAAAAATGATATTCATTGCAGCTCATTCGAAGCTCGGCAGGAGGGATTTCTCCAACGAGGAAGAAAAAGACGCGGATCTATTTATGATCGGCGGTGAGGATGACATCCTCAATGGAGTCTTTACAGATGCACCATAAGTGTAATGCTTTTTTTCTTTTAACTCTTTGTAGAATTGTAAACTTTAGGATTTGATCGAATTCTTTCTTCAATTGTCTTTTATTTTTGTCCATCTTCACTTCTGTTCCAATTTAAAAATCAGGAAAAAAACATATAGATAGTGATGTAGTAGCTAGAGAATGTTTGTTAGAAATTTCAATGATTGTATGATTTGAATGAAAATAACCACTTTATTGTCCTACCATGATTTCATTTTCTTTTGTCCATAGTGACTGAATGAATACAGTATCATCTTCTTCGATATATTTATAAAGAATTTGATTTTGTAAGAGAAGAATGAGGATTATCTGCAGAACAATGGCTGAAGTTATGCAATGGTAGCCTATGTATTTGCATGTCAAATACATCAATGTAAATTTTTTTATCAGTTATTATATAAGGGAATTGTACTAGAATCTGTTGCATAAACCTGGCACATGTATGCCTTTTTCCTATCATCATATTTTAAATGCTTGAAGGACAGTTACTATCTATAGTTTCATGTGAAGAAGCCTTTATCTGAAAAAAGTAGAAAAATAAGTGGACTATATGAATATTTTATAATTTAAAAATTCTCATAAAGATATGAAGTTTGCTCCTAAAGGTGCTTCTCTTATTCTAAATGTGGTATGCTCCAAGTTTTTGGGGTCTAAAACCAATATTCTGTCATTCCAAGTCCCAACATGCGCTTTCAATGAAGATGCAAAAAATTTGAGGGATTTTCATGAGTTTTTGAAGATGGTAAGCTTCGGTTTTACTTTTACTGGCCGAATTCAACCGAGCTGTATGTTATATATGGTTTGTTTTACTTTTGCTACACTCATCTTCTGTATGAACTTTCATGATCTAGTAAGCCAAACTGGAATTGGTACAAGGATGATCTAGTCATATTCATGTTGTTATGATACATCAGTAAGTTCCTAGAACGATGCTGATCCGTTTTACTGCCTCATATCTTGAAAAGTTAGTATGCCAGTGCCTAGTTGGTGTCTTTGTTGTATATCTAATCCAGAAAGGATAAGGAATCTTGTGAAAACCGACTCTTGATTGGAGCATCGATTTGTGATACTATTGCATTTGTGAAAAATCATTGATTATCGGACCTAATGTCTGCATATTGACTGTTTGTTGAAGAAAAAGAAGTTAAAAACAAGTTTGGACTATGCTTTACTGCAAAAATAGGCCTTGGAATTTAATAGTATCATTGTTGGTGCTGCAGATATGCAAAAACCAATTGAAGCTTGTGGTGAACCAGATTTTTAGTTTCCACTCGATAAAGGGTCAACCTCGGATGAACTCGGAAACATATCTTTGTTGCTGTAAGGCACTTATTTGCTGATATGACTCAACTGTGTAACCAAGGTTGTCTGGTTTTGCTAATGTGGAGGAGCCCCCACCTTGAGGAGAGTGGATGTCTGTCTTGTCACAGTCAAGGAAAGAAAAAAGTAAGAAGTAACGGCTTTTTCCTCCTCTCTCTCTATTCGATTTTTTTATCATTTACTGGCGAGCTTAATCTCCATCATCTTCGGTAGCTTGTCTTTCAAACATTCCAATTATGGTGACATTGCTGCTTTCTAGCTGGGACCCTTTGTATTTCAAACTTTTTGATGTTAAGATTGAATATTGAAATTTTTTCACAGGGTTATCGGTTAGATAGCTGCTACAAAGTTTTTGAGCAAAGTGGAAGCAAAGAGAGGACTGTCGGCTTTAGGAGGTACACGATGGCTGATAGAGATATCGCAACGAACTTGACCCGATTTTGCTGGTTCTTAAATTTCTGTGAGCTTTATTGACTGGTATTAGTGGTATGTATCCATGCACGTTGCAATGGATTATGAATATTGTTAGGGACAATATGAAAATGTCAAAATCTCAAATCTAATACATGTATATAAACATACATATAAAAATTAAGACTGGCTCATAAGGTATCCTGGTGCCATATTTGACTTAAAACTATAGTACTCAGATTTTGAAGTGTTTGTGTGTTAAACACGCGGTTAAACGCATATTGGGACATGGATATGAGGGTACGAGCCTTGGAATATATGAAAGAACTTGGAAAAAATTAAGTATAACCATGTTAGAAGTCTAGAAAAAGGGGAAACGAAGGAAACGTATGCATGTTGGACTGAGATTTTATTCATTTTTAACAAAGAGACTTTTTGCAGGAACTTCAAAGTGGAATCACTGGACGTCCATTCCGGCATGTTTAAGCATTCAAACGGACTGCTAATGCACGTATAGGTACATCCGAGGTGATGACAACAGTGCCACTAATACGCGAAAAAGGTAAGTCAATAACGAACCCTAAATGTACATACATGCATACGAGAAAATTAGTCTGTTATGGCTTCAGTTTCTTAAGTAATTACTGTATCACTCTCCATGATACACCATTGATTGACAATATGATAAATTTTTTTGCTAAAAACTCGAAAACCATTGCCTCCGATGGTAAAACCGTATAAAATGGAACTTCATACGTAGTTACCAGCATGTTAATAACAAAAATGCTGAAGAAATTACATATTTTGGATCAACCCTTTTTATGTTTTGGTCATTACTACTTGAATTTTTAGGGAGGGATAAGGGGAGCTGTCGGCAAGGCCAAGTAATGTTGACTGCTCACCAACTATAGAGGCGGCTTTTTTTCTTTCTTTTTTTTGGTTATACCCCTATGGTATGGCCTTTTTATTGTTCATTCCACTAATTTATTTATTTTTTCTTTGATAAAAGGGGAAGAAAAGTATAATCATTAAGTATAGGACAAAGAGGAGGACCCTCTTTCTTATACAAAGAATCTTGACACTTTCATGTTACGCCATGATTAACATTCTTTTGTCTTTTTCGGTATAATCACAGGTGTTTTCATCTTTCTTACAATTTAGGAGTAAAAATTGTATGAGTTGAGGATGATGTTTAGTTAAAGACTTCCCAACAATGTTAACTGCAAGATTCGGATTTGGTTCAAATACCTAGTAAAGAATTCTATTACCATTTCTTTTCTTGATTATTATATTATCGTTGGTACTTAAGGGTCAGATTGTATTTTGTTTCCTCTACTAAAAAAAAAGGGTAAATTAACTCTTGTATATTAGATTAAAGAACAAATTGATTATTCGTATTAAAAATTTCATTTATTTGTACTATTTAAAAGAAACCCCAATGTTGTACATTAGGCATGTCATACCTCGTACTAATGTACAATGACTAGTTTTTAACAACATAAATAGATAGAAATTTTAACAAAATATCCAGTTTGCTTTTTAGTTTAACACACATGAATTAATTTGTTCATTTTTTAAGCAGAGAGGGGAAATGTAATTTGACTCTTAATATAAGGGTCTTCATAGTAATTTTACCAATTTACTTCCCTTTTTCTTTTTACCCACTTATATGGTTGTCGATTGTTTTTGAAATTGAAGCAGAATCAGATCCATATAATTGTACTGTGAGATGATGTTGAGTTGTATTGCCACTGGTAGTCATAATTTTGTGGACCTTGCCCCCCCTTTTTTTTTTTTTTTTTTTTTTTTTTTTTTTTTGTTGCTTTAAAGTTTAATCTTTCTCTCTATGCTCTAATTTTCAAATGACTGTTTTTATGCAAACCCGGTTTGAGCCCTAGGAATAGGAATGGCAGAGGTTAGATATTTGTAATTTTAAATTATCTAAATCTAAATTTGAATCTGTTTATTATCTATAAAATTTTCAGAGTTAGTATTCATGTTCAAATTTAAATAAAATATTATTTCTATCCGTAAAAAAATTAATTTTAAAATTTCTAATATTTTATAGGGTATCTAAATTTACAAAAATTCAAATATGAAACCATTAGATTTTTTATATACATAAAATTAAAATTATAAACATTTTGTAATCAATAAATTCGATTATATGAATTTGTTTTTATTATCCATTATCTAGATAATTCGAATAATAGAGATCTACATTTATTATTACTGAATACTAATATTTATTATCCTGTCATTGTTGTTAAACTGAGGTTTTTTCTTTTATTTTTTTTTGGTTTTTTTAATATTAACTTTACTATAAATTTTTATCATATTTATTCTTTTTTATGTAATGCCTAATATTATTCATAGTCCTTTTCTAACTTTTAAATAGGAGGATAATATACTTCAGTACACTTCAATTCAGGTCCTCTTGAAATAATAATAATATTAATGTCAATTGAATTAAATTTTTTAATCGGATATAGGGAAAGGGAAATAAAAGTTAAATACTTTAAAACATTTTGGGAGATTTGAAATTAAAGAAAGATAGGTGGGTGTTAGGCCTAGAAGGGGCTTTCATTCCCCCTAGGTTTTGGAATATATATTATTATTATTTGACAAAAGATTTTCTAATATCTCGTAAATATATTAAAGTTAGAAGATTTTGTGAAAGGGTCCAAATTAAATTATTTTTTTTTCAGTTTAAAAATTTATATTTATAAAAAAAATTAAATCATGTCAAATATTAATTTAGAGTTAAAATATAAAATTTTCATATTTTGAAATAAGTGTTGAGTTTCGATTAGACTCAAACCTAAAATCTTACTTAAAAGATACGAAGTTGTTAACAAAAATATGTGTTGCGGATAATTATTTTTATTAAATTGAAAAAAAAGGGAAATTCATTGATTTTATATAATCGAAACCTCAATTAATATTAGTGTAGAACCTACCAATCTCCCAACTATATTTACCTACTAATAGTAATAATGATGATTCATACTCATTACAAAACAAAATAATTTATATTCTCCTAATTTCATGATTACACTCTTTTTTCCCTTCCAAAACGCCTAAACCTTTCTTAATTATTTTATTGAAATTTTCCAAAAGTAGAGAGTTTTTCACATTGGTCCACATTTTATGGGCCAAAAAGCCCTTTTTACTTTGACTTTGTGAGGTTAAAAATAACTTTATAAAGCTTTGATTGAACTTCCATATCTTGCTTTTGCCGGACCTAAACCTAATTTCCGCTTAACAACAGTTAAAAGGTAAATCTCATTTTACCCCAACCTTTTTTTATACCCTACAGGAAAGTAGGTTCAAATGCGGACTACAATTTTAATTTACAATTAAAATAATTTAAAAATAAGAAAATAATATTAAACATGAATAGTTCCTTTTATAAATTATAAAATCAAATTTAAATATTTAAACTAGCTTAAATTCGATTCAAATGGTTTTAATTGGCCTTACAGTATTGGTTGAACCAATTGGATCATCAATCAGACCAATTTTGATAGCCATGATTGACTGAGTATTAATTTGGTTAAAATCTTTACTATTGCAACAATTTAAAAGATGCGGGTTTGAAAGTCTAATACAAAATATCATCCACGAATTTGGAGTTATGGCCAAAATAAAAAGAAATTGGTTTGTTTACTTATTTATTTAAAAGCGTATGATTAAATCAAAACTAAAATTTCGTGTATACATTTGAACCACAATCAAAGTTTAAATGTATAATTACACCAAGCATACCAAATTACATATTAAATCAAAGTTTATGTATAATTTTAAGATTTATCTAAAAAAATATATAAACTATTGTTTTTTTTACTTATATATAAATCTTAATATTTTCATTACATTTAAATGACGTATAATTTTTTATTTTATACTTGAACATGTTTTTTTTTTTAAATTTAGACCTAAAAAGTTTTAATTACATCCCTACAACAAAGTTTACATGAATTTATTTCAGAAACAATTTTACATTTAATCTATTATTGTAACAAAATACAATAAAAACAATGTATTAGTTTATAAAATAATGAAATATCATTTTTAACATATAATTAACAAATTTACCAACATTTTATAGGTTACAAGTACAAATTCACGTAATTATAATTAAAATCAAGCATTACAAAACACAAAAAAGGAATTATAATAAAAATATATTAAAATCTAAAATAAAATAAAATTAAACAAAACATAGTGAAACTTAAACCATAAAAAATAAAAAAGATGTACAAATAATTTACGTAAATGATGCACCCCAAATTATGATAACTATTAGCAGTGGGGACATTTTGGTTACCAGCTTCTTGAAAAGCTAAAACAAAATGGAATATTATTATTGTAGAGGTTATTATTATTTATTTTAGGGCTTAACCACCTTGGTTTGTCGTCTTCTACCTTTTTATCTTTTAGGTTGGTCATTGTTTCTAACTACTAACCAAAATTTGTTGCTTTTTACTTATCATATGGAATAATAAAAAATTCAATTTAATTAAGTTGGTGAAATGGATTTGAATTTCAAAAGTTTGCCAACATTTTTCATTTGACTCACAGATAAACAGTTTCATACTTATGAAGACAAAAACAAAACAAATAAAATGTTGGTTCAACATATTATTTGATAATTTAAAAAATAAAATTGAGGGACATAAACTAAAATAATCTATCGTAATTATTTTAATGTTAGTATAGATAATTTTTTAAAAAAGCGGATAAACTTTTAACTCTTACCTCATTATTACTCTCTTTTTTTGGAATTTTTTTCCCATGTAATTATGTCATGCTGTTTAGGATTTCATTAATTTTGCAGATTAAAAAGAATTTACTCAAAACTTTTTGTTCAATCTAATAGGTCTTGCTCATATTGGACCACTATTGGATAGAATCTTTTGTAATTTAGATAGCCCAACTCAAACTGAATTATTATTTAAATAATAAATATTTCTAATTAAATATAATTAAAAATATAAATATTATAAGAAATAATATTTTGATATTAGAAAATTATTTAGTATTATATAAATGGAGATTTTAGACTCCACAAGATAGGGTTCTAGAGATCACACATGTTTTATTTAAGATATATAATAAAAAATAAAAATTTAGGAATTAAACAAACATGGGACCGTATTTAAACCCTACTCGAGAAATTAAAATATTTCACTGGTAGTATACCGATCAGGGTTGCAATCGAGCCAAACCGAACTTGAATAGTAGCAAGCGTGAGCTTGACTTAAAATTCAAGGCTCAATACTTGGATCAAGTTTGATCAACATCAATTTCTAAACTCAAGCTTAGCTCGAGACTTAATGGAGAGCTTGATTAAACTCATTCTATATAGTAAGATTAAAAATATAATTTCATAATAAAAAATATTAAAATGGAAAGCTCAATTAAATTCACGAATCATTCAAATCGAGTATTATAGTGCTCAAATTCGTCTTGATCAATAATTTGAAATGCTCGAACTTGAAATCATGCACAAGTATAACTCACATATAAATTGGGAGAATTTTTTTTTTGTTTTAATATTTTACAAAAGAAAGTGAGAATCTTTCTTTTCCCCTAACAAAAACGATTTTATTTCATTTCTAGTTACATACATCACATAAAATTCATTCAATCAGCCATAGAATATTACATAAAATTATTTGTGGAATTTATTTTCTTCGGAAAAAGAAACAAATATTATCTAATAGTGGCCATGCTTTTTTCTTGGTATAATTAAAAGCTATGCGTTTGGCTGCCAATATTAGCCATTGGCCCAAGACACTGAAATGCATGAAACGTACCTGCAACTGCAGCCCACAGCCAATGGCAAGAAAAGTTGGGTCACTACGGCCTGCAAAGACTGAGCCGAAGGTCCATCAAAAGCAATTGCGATGTACACGCAATGCATATAACAAATCTAAACACAAATACCAACCTATTAGATTGTTTTGTCTTGATATTCATTCAACATTTATTTGAGCAGTTGATGCCTCCATCAGCCCATTCCGGATCTGCTCACCAATATCCCTAACGTGACCAGGTCCATGGGGAATAAACACGGTAGTGTTCTTTGAGGAGTTGCCGAGGTCCTTGATCGTGTCGAAATATTGTGTGATCATAATAAGATCCATCACCTCCTTGGCTGAGGTGCCTTCCACCTTGTGAGAGAAGTCCAAAATGTTCTCCCTCAACCCATCTGTGATTGCCTGACGCTGCCTGGCCACACCGACTCCACCCAGGTACTTGGATTCGGC
The DNA here is from genome assembly GCA_025503065.1 of Gossypium bickii. Lineage (NCBI taxonomy): Eukaryota > Viridiplantae > Streptophyta > Magnoliopsida > Malvales > Malvaceae > Gossypium > Gossypium bickii. The sequence goes on from CP106716.1 coordinate 116,786,965, forward strand.
TTCAGCTTCTGCTCTTTTAACTTGGAGCACTTTCTCAGCTTCACCTTTGTACACACTGGCAAGCTGAAGTCTTTGAGCTGGTAAAAGACAAAATCATTGCAAAGTTTTAAAGTCTTTGTTCAACTTCGGATGAATGGCTCATGGTCGTTGAATTTACTCGGTACCATGCATGTTCTAGTTTGCATCATTTACATTCATAACTTAGGCAGACACGATTCTCACAAAAACTGGTGTTTAGGGGGTAATTCCTATGTTTTAACAAGATTTTAATTTTTACATGCTTGTAGCAAAAACAGAAAGAACCGTAATTGATGATGGAGTAATTCATTGTTAAATGATATATTACCTGCATTTATCTCATTCATTGCCGTGCGCACAGCAGGATCAGGTATAATGTCAACCATCAGTATGTGCTCAATGCTATATCCATAATCTCCCATCACCTGATACATAATTTCAGATTCCGTACATGCGTGAAAAGCCTCATAGAAGATAGATAGCGAGCACAAAGATGGAGAAAAGTTAAAAAAATAATAATAATAATTCGGATGGAAACATAATTGTTCGTTCTAGTGCAATTAGATAGGAAGTAGTCATAATTTTTATAATGTAGCATCCGAAATCTCATAGTTTACAAAAGAAAAATGCATGTTCCCCTTCTCGGCTTCCTCCTTAGGCGTTCATGCTCTGAGAAAATGGAAGCCAAAAGGACGGGTATAATGCAGGGTATGTATTTATTTCATTAACCATCTATTTTTTGACACATACAAATTGAAAGAACAAGTAGGCCACTGACATATTAGAGGATCTTTCCACCAGCTCAGCTGTTTCTAAACCAAAATGTGTCTATCATACAAATGTCTTATGCACATAATTTGAGGACACTTGAATAATTAACTAAATGAGGGTGAATTTGAGAAAAAGAATGCACCATATTACCTTTCCAAGTTCCTCAAGAACAACTTTAGCAACCTCACCCTTTTGTTCAAAGAGATCATCCAAATTCATTCTAGGAACTAAAGCTCGAACAACTACCCCAAGGAATGAAACGTTTTAGTCACAGAAATAAATAGAAGGGAGAGAACGGGGAAGGATAAATTATAAATGAATAGCATAATATATTTATAAGCTGATATGAGAAAAGAAGAGCAAAGAAAATTACCATCAAACACATAGGCCCGGATCTGTTCATCGGGATTTTGCAGCTCGTAAAATGCATCATCAGCATGTGCCTTCACCACTCTGTACTGAATCGAGCAAAGCAATTGCACAAACACATTGTCCTACAAATATGCAACATTTTCATCTTCATACTCATTGATCCTTCTGAAAAGAGTAACAGAACTCAGAGATGGAGGGGTGGGTATGTGTCTATGTGTGTATGTGTGTATTAAACATCTTTAAATATTTTCTGAAACTAAAATTGTTAATTTCATGACATGTTTTCTTTGTTTAACTTTATTCATAGAATTTATTGTGATTAAATCATATTGCAATTTGTTTATTTATTGTACTAATTAATCAGAATTCACAAATTAAAACTAAAAAGGTTTGATTAGACGAATACGGAATATTTTATCTCAAGAATAACAATGGATCTTGCATTACATTCCTATAGAATAAAATCAAGTTATAGATTGCCTAGCTAAACTAGCTTTGATTAAAAAAGAAGAGTTACAAACTTTTGATCTTTCTCCTATGGTGATTCTAGATATCATTGAAACTGATAAGTCAGAGTGTTTTTTCTTTTCAGAATGTCCCTATGTAATTAGCTTAGTTATGTTATTTTTAAAAAAAAAAAAAACCAAAAAGGTTTGCCATAAATGATAAATTATGTAAATTTAACAAAAGCTAAATCAACTTTCTAGCTTTTCCAATAGCACTTTAAGTCCCCAACCAAATATCAAACGATTTCCTTTCCCTTTTTGTAGCTGACTATAACTTTTTGTCTTTTCATATGATTTTTCAGTAAGATTGCATTTCCTTTTTAATCTTCAATGCATATCTTAGCTAGTTAATGCAGGAGCCAACTTATATAGAAAAATCATATACAAATCCAAAATTTAACCGACGTGAAATGACACCATCTCCATCTCGTGTAGACAAAGACAAAAAAGTCGACAAACTCGAATATAGTATTAGACAAAAGAAGATCAAATCAAATGTCAAGATCTGCCACTGATAAATCCAACGAAAATATTATTTCAACTATAGCAAATCGCTCTTAAAAAGCAAGATTCAATACATTTGGAGTTCGAACCAATAAAATAAAAATAAAAATTCCTAAAATTCAAAAATTTCTTTCCACACACACATAATTATCCATTCCTTTTTGTTCTCCTACAAGAAGTAAAACCATCAAACGATATCGTGGCATAACCAAACCAAAAAATAAATCTGATCAAAACACAAATTTAAGATCAATTGAATTCAAATTCTTCTAGCTACGAATAATCTTATGGGATAAAAGGAATCATGTATGCAATCGAAATAGCTGGTGAATTAAACAATTTACCTTGGTTTTGGTTTCGATGCGAACATCGAGGGAGGAGATTCTGGTTGAAAGGATGCCGGCGAGATACTGACCGGCGAAAGGATTAAATATGTGGAGGCCAGGCTCCGCCAATTTCTCGAACCGGCCAAACCGCTCCACCACGCCGATATTCCCCTGTTCGACGCAGGTACAAAACATGCAAGACGTATTCCCCATGATTTTCTTTTCTCTCGATCGAAAAATAGATCAAAATAAAATTCAGTTCATTTAGCGGTAATTTAGAAAACGACCTTTTTTTTCTTTAATTGCACCAAACATCCCAAACTATACCCATCATTTTAAATTAGTACCTAAATTTCAAATCATTCTAATTACATCCTGAATTTTTGAAGTTATATCAATTAGGTTCTTTTATTACTAAAATTAATAAATTAACTATTAAATTACACATCAAATCTTATATATCTAAGTTTAAAATGAAAGTTTTAAATAATTAAAACTTTGTGGCATAACTAAGATTTTAAAAACATATTTTAATCATATTCATTTTTCTTAAAATTTTCTTTTTAAATTTAGCTACATAAAATTTACGATTACGTTAACAATCTTACCAATAACAAAACTTGATTTATAAAAACATCAAATGTCTGATAGATCGCGAAGATAAGTGAGAGATTTAGTGTGAACGGGACTATGGTAAGAATTGAATATGCGTTAATTCCCGTATGATATTCCCTCGAGTTTGTGTAACACAATTCATACCAAATAAAAATAATTTTAATATTATTTAGAAAGTAGAAAGACCAAGACTTTAGCCTTTGTTAATAATATCATCTCTTTATTGGCAGGGCCATGTGGCTCAAATATCCAAATTTTACTTTTTCAAAGTATATTAGTTTTTTTTAAAAGAAATTTATCGATTTAATTTTTTCAATTTTAAAAGTGAGTAATTAAAGATAGTTAATTACAGTGTTTAATTTTTCATCAATTTATCTTATTTTTATTGATACAATAATGAATTTAGCCTTTACTGTTTACACATTCTGTTAAATTGGATTTAATTTTATAAAACAATATATTTTGTCATCAATATTTACACGTGTTAACAACTTGGTCTTGATTTTAAATTTATTGATACCAATGAGGGCTAAATTTGTTTTAAATATATAACCAATTTAATAGAATGTGTAAATATTAAGGTCTAAATTTATTATTATACTAATAAAAAGTACGATAAAATGATAAAAAAAAGTAAACAATGTGATTTATTCTTAATTAATCACTTAAAATTCACAAACTAAATTATTCCATCCTAAAAAAAAATCAATTTCCTCAATGTCGAAATTAAAAAAAACAAAAAAAAAATCTTTTACCGAAAAATTTTCATATTGTATACTCATCCAGGATTACAATTTATTTAAAGAATTCATATAAATCTCTTCTTTTAACACAAATTTAGGGATAAATAAGAAAATATGATTTTTTAAAGATATGAAAAATATTAAAAGAATTCATACTTGGATATATGTAGAATATCAAATAGAATATTGTTAAATTTCTTTGTTAAAAAAAAAAAAAAAAACCAACATTCTACTTCATGACATTCCCCATTTTAAGGACAGACAGGCAAACATTGTATGATTGATATATAATTTTGTCCCTCTAGGCCCCATGGCCCATGGCTTTTAAGTAGAGATATTGATGAGTCATTCGGTCCGGTTTAAGTAGGTTCGAGTTTAAATTATTTAACTTTGGTTTAATTCAATTAGTTTTATAGTTTAAAACAGATTATTTAGACAGTTGGGATAAATTCATACCTAAATTTTTTTTAGATTCAAATATTGGCTTTATTTTGTTTATGAACACTTCTACTTTCAAGTGTCAAAGAAGGATTATATCGATCAAAATAAATAACGTAGATTTAGAGACCTAAAGGTGTAAATGAGACACTAGTGCTCGTGAAATTACTCGAGTTTGATTTAAAAAAATTCAAACTCAATATGGTAATTATTGAACCAAGTTCGAACAACTAGAGCTATTAGTCTAGTTGAATTTGACTTTACTAATACTCGACTTGAATAGCTCACAAACTTTATCGAACTTTTCATATTTTTAACCCTTAATATATATAACCCAAAGCTCAATTATCAAGTCGAGCTCAAGCTTAAGTACAAAAATTGATAAATAAATTCAATAAAATTTGATCTCAAATAACTCGATTATATCTCGAGTCAAACTAAAATTTAAACATAAATATTTAATTGAGCTCAAACAGAGTATAGAGCTACAAATTTGAAGTTGAACTCGCCAGCTCGGTTACACCCTAAAAATATCAGTATAACATATAAAGCTTACTTTCAAGCACAAAATTAAAAGAGTGAATTAAAAAAGCCTAGAAATAAATTCTTGGATAACAAAATAAAAATAGCGTTTACGAGGTTGAATTCACATGAACAAAATTCACAAAAGGCCCATACATAGTCCTTAGCAAAAGGACACAAATTTAAAGCATGCCCCATTCATGCCTCAGTGAGTGGTTAAGTGACAACATCATCATCACCATTTAAGGACGGCCATTGCAGTTACCCAATTCTTGGACCACTTCCTCCATTGATGGTCTTTCTATAGGACATTCATGAGTGCAAAGCCATGCTATTCTTGCTAGTTTAGCCGCTTCGTGTTCAAAGAACCGACCGTGAAGGTTCGGGTCTATGAAATCTTGGTACTTACGAGTTTCAGCTCCTAAACGTACCGAGCTGGTCACCTTTTGTTTACCTGAAAGGAGTTGGAGAACGAGTGTCCCGAACGCGTAAACGTCGCTCTTCTCGGTGAAACGACCCGTGTTGGCATATTCGGGTGCGAGATAACCCATGGCAGCACTGGCTTTGAGTGAACCAAAGACAATGTCAATGGTGAGGATGTTGTGTAAGCCAGAATCTGAAAGTAGGGGATTAAACCGGTGGTTGACAAGCACTTTCTCGGCTGATATATTTTGGTGAACGAGAGCCGGTTTGTTTGCTTTGTATTCATGCAAGTATGCTATCCCTGTTCCAACAAACAAGCCTAGTTAGCTAATAGGAACCACTTAAAACAAGGCAAAAAACATAACTAGAGACCAACCTTTGGCTATGCCTTTAACAATGGAAACTCTTGTAGACCAATCTAGGACCGTGCCGTCACCATTCTTTACGTCGAGATACTGTAGCAAATTTCCGTTAGGGACGAAATCATAAACGAGGAAGCACCCACCGCGTGCTTTTGAGCAACAAAATCCTCTTAACCGGACTACATTCTCGTGTTTCAACGATGCTAAAACATTCAATCCTTTCAAGAACTCGGAATCATCTGATTTACAACTAGTTTTATTAATGCTTTTAATCACAACAGCTGATCCATCTCTAAGAAACCCTTTATATGTTGCAGCAAAGTTACTTTTTCCCAACAAATTCGACTCCGAAAAGTACTGAGTTGCAGTCTCTATTTCTTCTAAATTGAACCTAAAACTTTGCAACACATCTTGTGTGAAGCCATTGAAGTTCCTACTACCATCTAAAGGATCCCAACCATTAGTGTACTCGAGGCTAACGAGCGGCGAACCTTTCTTCCTGTACCCCTCCTTGGCTTCAGGTTCTTCGAACGAGGTACCGAGCTTCGGTTTTCGGTTACGGTATTGTTTGAATGTGAGTAACCCTATGGCTGATAATGCAACTGTGACAACAACTAGGCCGACGAGAATCGGACCCTTTCGAGATTTCGACGGCTTAGAACACTGAGATTGTTCACAAGGCAACCTTAGATTTGCTGTCTCTGGTATTTCTCTAGACATACCAGTTACCCCTTGTCCATATGCTTCAGGTCTGGTTGGATTAGTTTGATAAGAGGTATTACATGGTTCAAGTGATGCAAAACCAGACCCACATAAACCCAGATTGTTTTGAAACAGGAACCCATCATTCAATCTCTTGAGAGCTTATGGATCAAAACAACAAGAACACAAATCAAACACAGTTCATGTTTTTGTCATAAAAAGAACAAGATAGAAGAACAAAGATTATTACCAAGAGGAACATTGCCTGAAAGTGAATTGTTCCTTATATCAAGAACTTCAAGCAATGGAGCATCAGCTAGTTTTGTTGGGATTGAACCAAAGAGATCATTAAAGCTCAAATCAAGCCTTATTAAAGTACCCAAATCTCCTAAACTTGCAGGGATTGCACCATTGAGGTGATTTGATTGTAAAGCAAGAACGTTAAGCTTCTTTAAAGAACCAAACTGTGTTGGTATGCTCCCAGTTAACTGGTTATAACACAGCTGCAACACTACATTCACCCCAAAAGAAAAGCTCAAAAATCTCAACAAAAAAAAAACCCAATGATAAATACAAAAAACAAAACGTATTAGCACTAACCTCGCAAGCTATCCATCTGAGCAATCTCCGGCGGGATCTCACCGGATAGATTATTCATATTAAGATACAAATCGGCTAGTTGAGTCAAGTTAGCTATTTCTCTCGGTACTTCACCGTATAAAGAGTTGTAATGCAAGTAAAGACCGGTCAAGTGCTGAAGCTCAGCAATGGCCGGTGAGATTTTGCCGGACAATCCTTTGCCTTGTAAGGAAATGTTGGCTACTTGGCCTTGTTCGTTACACGCTAAGCCTTCAAAAGAACAAGGGTCACTTTTAGTGGTCCATGAAGTTAAGTATTGATTATCAGGGTCTAAAGCAGCTTTGATATCCATTAAAGCTCTTAGCTCACTAGTGTTTGAACTGAAACAACATTGGATTGTGAAGAGAAGAAAGAAGAAGAAGAGAGGAGATGGCATGGAACCCATTGTTGTTTGGTTTTGGTCTATTGGATTCTCTTACAGGTAAAATAAATGGTGGGAGAAATTGGGTGGTCACTGAGTCACTATGAACGAACTCGGTTTTCAAGTCACAGTGTGTTTAGGACAAAGGGAAGGGACAAAGATGCAGAGATATCCATGTTTTTGTTTCAGTAGAGAAGAGTGGTAATGCTTAAAAAGTGAGTTTAGAAAATTCAACCAAGAAAATGAAAGGAAAAAAGAAAAGGTTAAAATATGCTCTCTTTTTTTAGTCCCTACACTCTTTTGTAAATTTAAAATTTAATCTCTCTACTTATATTCATACAAATTTAGTCTCTATATCTTTTAGATTTTAAAATTTAAATTCGATTGTTAACTTTATCTTAAAATTGTTCTATAAAATTTGTTGGTGCCGCGTTTTGAAATTTTTTAAAAAAACTTACTTGGTAATCATATAACAAAAAAAAATGTTTTAAGGAATCTAAATTTAATAGTGAAATTTTAACGGTGTTAACAATTAGACTTATATTTTTAAATTTGAAAGGTAGAAAGACTAAATTCTTTAAAATAAATATAGGACTAATTTCTAAATATGATAAAAATACAATGACTTAAAGCACATTTTAATCAAGGTTAAACTTTTATTTTTCATACTTCAAATTGGTTTCAATGTTCAAGTTATTTTTCTTTTTGTTCTAATTAGTATCCGGTTTTGACTTTCGGCATACATTTAAATATTTTTTTAATGTTAAAATGTGATGATGTGTACCAGTCAAATTGTTACACTAGACATGTACGTTTAGTTGACGATGTAGTATGTGTGTCACATGTAATAATTACTTCATATCCTCCCATTTTAACACGTTACAAAAAAAAACTTAAGAGAAAAAGTTAAATTCAGTATCAATTTTTTTAAAAAAAAAAACTTAAATACCAGTTTGAACATTGAAATTAAATGTAAGGACCAGCAGTTATATTTTACCCAAGAAATAAATAAAAGGGGGGGGGGGGAGGGGATAAAGATTATGACGGACAGTTGGATTTATTGGTCTTTTTAAGCGAGCAGTGAAGAATAAATAATGGGCTGAGTTGCTGGGTAGGGTTTCTTGCTTCTTGTGATAACAGGAGACTTTGGTTGACCATTTTCACTGCATTCCTTTCCCTTTTAATTTTTGGGTTAAATTTTATCTTTTTTATTTGATTAATATATTATTTGGTACCTAAATTTGTTTCAATATTCGATTTGATATATAATTTTTTATTTCTTTCAATTTGATATTGAATTATATTATTAGGAAATTTTTATATTTTTATATAAAATCAATAAGAAAAACTCGTAAAAAATGAGATTTGAATTTAAAATATCATAAATTTTATTATTTCAAATAAAACTTTATTTAATTTTTTATATAATTTTTATTTAAACGATTAATAAATATATATATATAGATACTAATTGCATAAGTGCACTAAAACAAACTATTGTTTGTCAAAATGGCACTACCATACAACATTCAAATAATAATAATAGCATGGTGAAGCATTTTATTTTAATTCCTAGCATTACGTCCACACGTGAAACCTATAGATCTTAGATTAAATCAAGGAAATAATTATTACCTAACAAATAAGCCTAAATTTCAAAAGGCTATTTATATGGTTTTTCTTAAAAAAAAATAAACTAGAAGTAATTCTGAATAAATCAATTTCGATTTCAGATTTAATATAATAATTTTTTAAATCATTTTTCATGTTGATTTTGTGGTTTATAGAAATTAATTTTTTTGAAGTTAATAGATGTTATTTGTAACAATATGTCTTTCAAGTTATCCGATCAAATTAGAGTTAAAAATCAACGTAATTGAATTGACTTTAAATCAATTAATTACTTAACTTTAATTATTGAACTTGAATAATACATATGTTTAAAATAAATTAAATAAAATCGATTTAAAAATTTAATAAAATAACCAATAAAACTAATCTCATATGCAGCCAAAATCAACTGAGAGAGTTGATTCCTCTCAATTCCTCTCAATGCCCGCTTCACTTATTGGTGTGCGCATGAAACTTTAAACCGAGAGAGTTGCACATGTACGTATGCCACGTGGTCGTACATGGATGGTCTGTTACGCTACTAATGAGAGGAATAGCCGTTATGTCCCCGGAGCCCGGAGGATTGGAATTCGAAATTTGAAATTCTAGGATTTCATGAGATACTCGTACCGTAAGACCATTTCCACTTCCCCTGATTTTCAACTTGAGATCCGATCATGTCAAAAGATAATCTGATCAAGACGAAAAGTGGAACTGACCGGTGGGTGAAACCGCAGTTGATAAAATAACAAATTCAAAATAATAAATTAATAAATATAAGAGGTTGCCTTCACCAAAAAAAAAAAAAAAAATAAAAGGTCATAATATTATAATTATTTTCTATTTTGAACTATGGTGGGGTGTGTCAGAAAGGTCAGAATCTGACATGTACCCCCCACTCCTTTGCTTCTACCTTTTCTACCCCTTGGATTAGTTTTTTTATTATTATAAAGAAATGACATATATTTTACAAGATTACATTTAAATCCTTCAACCCCAATAAATTTGCCTCTAAAAGTACAGTAGAGGCTCTCGTACTAAGAGTAATATTGTATTTTGCCACTTTTATTAAAAAATGAAAAAAAGTATCATTATACATATTAGATTAAATAGTAAATTAGTCATTTTTTATTAAAATTTTCATCTATCTCTACTATTAAAAACTTGCATGATTGACAAAATAAGTAAATAGTTACATGTGGCGTGCCACTGTAACTCATTTTGACATAAAAAATAATTTTTACTTATAGAAATTGATGATTTCTTTAACAAAATATCAATTTACTTTTTGATCTAACTTACATAGATTAATCTACTCATTTTTTTGAGTAAAATCTAAAATACAATTTGACTCCTAATATAAACAATTCTGATATATTAAAATTTAATTTTAATTTCACTAGCTAAGATAATTTACTTTTGTATGTATTTGGTGTTTTTGTAATTGAAGAGGAAGACCCAAATTATGGTGATGGGTGTAAAGAGGCAGACATCGTAGCCTGCTCCGGCAAGCATTATTCTTGTACAAAGAACAAACCATATAGAAAATGTTAAAATATGTTTCTATGTCATTGTAATTTTATATATTTGAAATCTAGTCCTTTTATTTTTTTTTTCAAATTGTTTAATCTTTTTTACTTTTTACCCAAGTTCAAATGTAAACGATGTTAAATTTATTCGGTTAAATACAAGTTCATTGCAACGGTTTTTTGTTGTCTAATGGCTACTAAGTGAGGTAATTTCAAAATGTAATAGCATAAAAAAAGAATTTCAAAGGAGTTACCTAAAATTTGAAATCCAATAAGTAGAGAGATTAAATCTAGAGAAATAAAAATAAAAAGACTAAATTCCAAATGTATGAAGAGTACATGGACTTAAAGCATATTTTAACCTATAATAAAATATAAAAAGAGGGCAAAAATTAAAATTTGCCATTGTTTTAGTGGGAGTCGCAAAGAAACTTTAATTTATTTTTCTTTTGTATGGGTAAGCTTTGATCTTTCATTAAAGAGAAAAATTTTTATTTTTTGCCTTTTAAATAGTAAAAATTTGGTTTTATTTTTTTAATTGTTAGTAGATGGATAATTTGCAATTGTATCCCTTCTAAAAATAATTTAATTAGAATTCTTATAAGATAAAATTTTAACTTTGACCTCTCAAGTATTAGAATTTTACATTAAATATAAAGTTTCTAACTTTGTCCTTGATCACCGCTGTCAAATCAAAGGGAAGAAGAACATGAAAGGATAAAAAAATACAAAAAGTGGAGGACCACATTAGTAATTTAGCAAGTGGATGTTGGAAGCTAGCTATACGTCAGGTATCACAGGATTCACAAAATGCTAACATGGGATATGTATATAATTTTATTTATTTGCATTTTTTTACCAAAATTGCAACAACAAAAAATGATGGCATTTAATATATTATATGTATAGTATAAAGTAATGATGTTTGAATAAAATTTAATTTATCAATCACACTAGTTGGATTGAGAGTTAATTAAGGTAGATTTGAAAAATGATATTGAACTGATTGAATCAGAAATCGATTGAATCAAGTTTTTTTTTTTAATTTTTAATAATTTTTTAATTAGATCACACAGGGTAGCAATAAGTCATGATTTAACTCTGAACAAATAAAATTTTATTTTTTTTCATTTATTTTTTTAAATTGTTCATGTCAATTGATCATAGAAAAACAATCGATTGATTCAATTAACAAAAATTAAAAAAAAAAATTGACTTAAGCAATCAATCCATAATTTATTTAACTAATTGACCAACAAAGGTCTTAATTGATATATTGGCAATTCAACCAATTAAACCGATTAAATATTTTCTTCTCTTGTTTCTTTCAAAGCATTAGAAATAAAACACGAATAGAAGTTGATTTAAGGTTTTGGTTAAAATGATTAATTCGGTTGTGAAAATTCATAACTGATAATAGGTTAAATTAACTTAATTTAACTATCTACAAAATCAAATTAATTATCATATCAACCTGATTAAACTCGGCTAAAAACGATTGATGAAATTGATTCGAATCGACTTTTGCTTTTAAATAACACAAATAAAATATAAAATAAAAGAAACTAAAATTAAACTAACAAATTATAAAAAGAAATTCAACTAACAACAATCAAATTGTCTTAGTTTGTTAGTTAAGTAAAAAACCCAACAACATATAAAATCAAAATACAATGATACAAATGTTGATTTTGAAACCAAAAAAGAAAGTAAAAAATCGAAGTGTTCATCATTATCCAATTAACCCAAAAAAATATAGATAGAATAATTGAGCATCGGATGCCTTTGTGTTGTCTCTAAATTTTCCCTCTATCAACCACAAAAAAGATTGGATTCTTCCATTTAGGTTACCATGTAGTAGTTAGGATACCCAAAAATAAAAAACCATAAAGTGTGGTTTTTTACAGTAGAATATTTAGGGTTGCACAAAAATGCATGAAAAAAAGAGGAGGTAAAAAGGGGGGAAAAAAACGCAGTGTAATATTATATGGAAGTGATGCTGCTTTTTAGGCAAAAACAGATATGTTGGGGGTGTTGTGGAATCTGGTTCTGTTCCGGTCTATTCTAGACCAAAACGGTGCTGTGGGCTATGGAGTTTGTGGTGTTCCCGAAACCTTTTTTTCCATTTTTATTTTATGATCTTTTATCTGTTCCACGTTCTGCTGTGGGCTTCGGGAGGGGGTCTCTAATGCATGCACAGCATGCTGCATCAAAGTGTTTTGAAAGCTTTTTTTGATTACTTGGTAGAGAGGGACAGATAAAGCAGAAAAATGGCACTTTTAGTTTCAGATAAGAAGCTAAAAATTGTTTTTGTGATTAGAGATAAATCATGGAGTTAAAAAGATAATTTGTTTATTCTTATTTTGAAAATTTTTAAGTAATATGAGATTTAAATAAATTAATAACATTGTAAACTGTTTAGAGATATCACGGTAACTACAAGTACTTAGTAAAGTCTCTCTAATATAAATATACGAGATTAAATAATTTAGTCCTTGTATTAATAGAAAAAAATTAAATTTCAATAGAACTGACATTTACTCTTTAGTCTTTAACATAGTTAATAGTTTAAAATATTTTATATTTATGCAAATGAAATATATTACTATTTAACTTTATCTTATTTTTTTTATTAATAAAAAGACTGAATTGATATATTTAATAATTATTGAGGGACTTATATATGCAAGTAGCCGGGAACTTTAAAGATAATTGCATAATGTCAACATCAAATTGAGGCCAATCTCCTTTGGTAGAGGAGATGAGAAAAAAAAGTTTGTATAACGCCACCTTGGTGACTATAGAAAACCACCAAACCAAAAAGAATTTGGCAAAAGAAACTTGTTGTGTGCATGAAGTTCCCTTTGATGTCAAATCAAATATCACTTTTTTTTAGGGTGGTAGGGAGTTTCTTAAGCTAAATTTTATATCCATTAGTGACAAGTTAAATTGCAAAGAACGCACATTTACCATAAAAAACAAAAACAAAAAACAAAATACACTAAATTTAAATGGTTAAAGCTCATTTACGAAAAGTTTATATGGGGTGGACTATACTTGTAGTTTTGTAGCAAATAGATAGACAGGCAGAACAAGGAAACATGTAAAATTTATGGGTATTATTGCATAAGTGAAACTTTTGTGGAAAAAGAGTATGGGTTCATGCCTTTAATTTAAAGTGTTATGTGCCTTTTTTTGGGTAGCTTTTGCGAGACCTTTAGCACACCAAAGTAGCTTTTGTTCTCTTTGTTGGATCTTTACATTCAAGCAATCAAGTCCTATAGCCATGTCGAGGGAAGGTTGATTTTTCCGGAAGAAGGATTTGAAGCGTGGTCCACTCAATAAGGGCGGCACTAAAGGGAGCTGATAGTGGTCGAGACCCCCTAAAATGAGAATGTGATATTTTTTTTCATTTAGATTTTATAAAATTATAAATTAGTAAATGATCAAATTATACTTTTGTCCTTAAAATGATAAATCCCTAAAAATGCGGTCAGTTCAGTAGTGTAAGAGAACCTCATCAGATCAGATCATACATGATGTGTAGCTACATATTAAGAAAATACGAGCATTTGCGCTTGGTAGGGTTTGAGCCCATACTGTGGACACTTGTGAACAACTATGCTACCACTTGGGCCTTACAATAAGAACAAAACTCACTTTCTTTAGTAGGTGACCATCCCAACGAGATGCTTTCACTCTGTTAAACTCGCTACCTCTTCAGGTAGTTTCAAACACTTGAGTTTTACTAGAAAGTTGAAAGACAAAACTCTAGCGGCGAAAACAATATTGGGATTTGTTGATTCCTGACAAACAATATTCTGAAGACTTCTCTTGAAAGAGTAGACGTTCCCTCAACAATTCATAAAACTAAAAATCCTCTATTACAGAATACCTCAAACTACATAGATAAATCTCTCTCAACCCAATAAATATGATTACGAGGATTTAAATTAGAGTTTCTCTTCCTTATAATAACAAAACCGTAACCACTTCAATTGAATGTTGAATAATAAATATGCATTTGATATAAATATCTTCCGTTTTCTAAAAAAAAGTTGATCATAAGTACGAAAAATCATAACTAATGCCAACAAATAAGTAGGTATCATACACATATTTGGAGTATTTATAATTGTAGGCAACTGAAAATAACAGTAATGCTTATCTGATAGCAGAGTAGAGTGTAGGCTACAAAGGATCCTAGCATGGAAAAAGCCACATACTCCACATACCTATTATGTATTGGGACACAAATTACCTAGCTTTAGGGCAAGTTAACCAAGGTAATTAAAAAATTAATTTATATAATTTGCTAAAAGCAACTCTTCTTTTGTAATTTAGCAGGTAAGGTGGGTTTTTTTTTTTCCCTAAATTTTTAAATATTTTTATAATAATTGATTCGATTCACTTCTTGATTATTTCATGTTAATTTTAGATTTTATATTTTAATAAATTGAGTTTTATATTATGGTTTTTGGATATAATTAATTGGTATAATATGGCAAAGAATAATTCATAAACATTTAAAAAAATAATTTTACAAGTAAATAAAAATAATCAATAATTCTTATATAGTTTTTTAAAATATTTTTTATCAAATATTTTCAAGTTGTTTTCACTATTTTATATTAATTAGAATTACTTACAATTTAAATAAAAATAAAAGTTACTTAAATCTTAGTAACCGAAAAATAATAAAGTTATAAAAAATAACTTTTTATGTGCCATGCTTGCAAGTCATTATATTATTTTATCACGTGTAATTATTTATTGTATATTTAAATTTTAATTAGAGGTAAATTTCTTATTAATATATTTTTTTCAAATTTGGAATAAAAAGATTTCTTTAATAATCGTATTCATAACTAAATAATAAATTATATTTTTGAATAAAACAAATTTTGACTTTGAATTTTCGAGATTCCCTATTTTTTTTTTTTGAAAAATTATTTTTATCAATTACATTTAACACTGATTAGATTAGAAACTAAAGTATTACACCCGTTTTGTATAATAAAAAATATTAGACTATATTTTATATAAAAATTAATTATAAAAATAAACAATGATTTTAAATTATATTTACGTAATACATACCAAAATTAAATTATATTTTATAATTAATACAAGACTCGTAATCAACTGTAATTTTTATTTGACTTTCTACTTATTAATAGATATCATATTATATGAAGCTCTTGGTTGTTGAAACAGTAAAATGAAGATTTGAGTTGCTAAAATTTACAGTGTCTACAAGTGAAATGTAGATGGAGTAGGAAATACATATGAGCGACAAGAAAATAATGATTTTTTTTTTAAGAAAGAAAAAAAAAATGCGAAAAGTGAAAATGAAAAAAAAGTGGAGGAGTAAAAGTCATTGAAGGTTCGATTCATGATGAAACTTCACGTAGGAGTATATATCCAAATCTAGATTTTGGATTAATTTCATTTTAGGTCCGCTATATATTTACATAATTTTGTTTTAATTTATTATTTTATTTACATCATTATAGTTAAGTAGTTTTCTATGATATATTCTTAATTTTATTTTAAATTAAAAGATAACTTAGTTTTTGATTGTGATGCTATTTCATTTATTCAACTTCTTAACAATTTTATTTGATATATATGAGATTGCCTGATCGGATGTGCCGTGTTGGGCCATGGAAGGAGATGAGTGAGGTTTGGGCCTGGCCCATGAGAAACGTTGGATCTTCTAACAATGGGCCTAATAAACATGGATCTTTAGCCCAAAATGAATATATTTATTATATATACTAATATATGAATGTATTTGAGAAGTCCCTCTATTATAAAGACCTAACCATATTCTACTAAAATGAATCAATTTAGTCTCAATACTATTAAAAAGAGTCAAATAAGGCCTAATAGGAATAGATTTAACATTTACTGTTTAACAGAGTTAATATTTTTAAAGTTTTTATAATTTTATAAATGAAATATTTTGTTTTAAATTGAACTGCAATTGAAAAATAAATACATTTCAAGATAATTTTGATACAATAAATGTTAATTATGGTGCAATTTAGACTTATTTGATTTTTTTTTAATGGTATAGAGGCTAAATTAATCCCTTTAATAATAGAGAGACTAATTTGATCCCGTCCCTATAATACAGACCTCTCAAATACTTTAATTTATTAAATATATATTATCATTCATTTCAACAACAAAAAGAAATTGCAAGTAGTTTGGACTTAAATTCCGTACGAAACAGAGATCTAAAAGAAGCCAGTCACCTATACAAAGGCTCAAAGGTCGACATATTTAAATTTCAATATTATTCACTACTGTGCATCGTCGACCTAAAATAAGGGGAGGAAGCCAACGTGGTTGCCTATCCACTGCAAAACTCGTCCCATTGCGGCAACACAACTCTCATTGGAAAGTTTTTCCCCGAAATTGGAGGAAGCATCGGCTCAAAGATGTGCTAGATAAAATAAGAGTTGCTTTGACTGCTCGAAGTGTTGCTTAATATATGATCATCGGTTGTTTGCTCTAATCATGCTGGTGCATTGTATTTCCCGATCAACCAAGTCACTAAATATGTCTGCATTCCTTTTCTGGTGATCTAATTTTAAAAAATATATTTCAGGTATTAATATTTGTATTTGTTTCTATTTTAGTCACCTGTTGTTAATTTGATAGCTGCAGGAGTGAAGATGTAGTTTTTTTATAATTGGTATAATAATATATTTAGTTCACAACACTTACACATTCTAACAATTTGATCACATTTACAAATTCTATCAATCTGTACATAAATTCATATTCATTAAAAAATAAAACATAAATAAATAAATTATTTACTTTCTCATAACTTTTTTTTTACATAAATAAAAAAAAAAACAAAAATGGGAAACACATTTCTTTTACTACTTTATAATAAGTTAATCTTAGGGTTTTTTTCCCACAATATATAATAATATCAGCATTTGCCAATATTATAACATTTTATTAATAAATAATTCGAGCAGCATAAAAAGTATAAAGAAACAAAAAATTCTAATCGGAAAAGAATAAAAATAAAAATATTGATAGTGATTTTTCGACCCACACTCAGTGATAGTCAAAATATACATAACTTTGCTTTGATATTTAGTTGCATAAATATTATATTCCATCTTAAACCAAGCCTGCAGTGACAGGTGCATCTCAAACCTTGACCTCAGAGGTTGTTGCCGATGAGCTTATTGGTGTTAGTGCTGGTGAAGACCATGGTGAAGAAAAAGAGAACATGCCTCCAATAAAGGGCAAAGTCAGGAATTTTTTTTAGGGGTTGAAATTAAATTATATATTTTTACGATTGTAAAAATATAATTTCACTATTTTAATAGTTTATATCTTTAATGTTTAAATGACTAAATCAAAATTTTATCATTTTTAAGAGATCAAAGTAAAATTTTATCATTACTAATTTAAAATTTTATATATTATAATAGATCTAAATAGAAAATTTTTAATTTTAAGGAAGCAGAGCTTTTACCAGCTCCTTAGCTGCATCCCTACCTCCAATACCGTTGATCTTGTCCTTGACCTAATTGAACCATGACTCTTTGGAATTATTTTGTCCATCAAGACATGGCGTGTCAGCTTTTACAGCATTTGATTTCGTCGACGATGCAAGTGAGGTTGTGGTGTCGCCCACAACGGAATGGATTGAAACAACCATGATCATTGAGATCAAACAATGACCAAAGCAATTTTTGCCAATTTTGTTTTTTGGGTTTATGTAATAAAAAAAAAAGCAAGGAGAAAGTAATGAATTTATTTATTTATGTTTTATTTTGTTATGAACATGATTTTATGACCAAATCCACAGAATTTGTAAATAAAAAAAATTAAATTTATTAAATTGTTTAGAATTTGGATCAAATTGGTAGAATATGTAAGTGTTGTAGGCTAAATGTAGTATTATACCAATTAAAAAGGCCTTGTCATCACTTCCTTTATCAATTTAATAGTGGTGACCAAAATAGTAATGAATACAAACGTTAGTCCTAAATTAAAACTTTTAAAGTTGAGTGACTGAAACAGGAGCACCGGAATAGTTGGGTGACCATTTGTATAATTACCCCTTTTTTGCCAAAAATTCTCTGTAAATATAAAATGGAAAACCCCGCATAAAAGAGAAAGATAGGGTTTGCGCTTGCGCCTCGTTTCCAACTGCCCAGTTCAAAACTTTAGCGGCAAAGAGAGAAATCTCGCCACTACCGCCGCCGCCGCCATGGGTCGCATGCACAGCCGCGGGTCTCTCTCTCTCTCTCTATATATATATATGTGTGTGTGTGTGTGTGTGTGTATGCACACACTCGTATTTCTACGTATACATAGCCAAATACTAACATTTCCTTCATTGTTGCAGCAAGGGTATTTCTGCCTCAGCTCTACCTTACAAGAGAACTCCACCAAGCTGGCTCAAGATCTCTTCTCAAGATGTGAGTCCTTAAATCCCCGTTTCCTTTCCGACAGAAATGCCCCATGAAAAATTTACTTATTATTCGATATGTAAATCTGTTTAGGTCGAGGAGAACATTTGCAAATTTGCAAAAAAGGGCTTGACCCCATCTCAGATCGGTGTCATTCTTCGTGACTCTCATGGCATTGCTCAGGTTAAGAGCGTTACTGGAAGCAAAATCTTGCGTATCCTCAAGGCTCACGGTAATATATAAATATAAAATATATAGGGTTAATTGCACCTAATATTCGTCCGGATTCTAAATTGATCACGAAACAATCTAATTGATCTCGTTTATTAGTTTAGCTGTCCGTGTACGCTAGCATATTTAAAATAGTTCATCAAATTCTTATGACATAGACCTCAGTATCAATATCCTATAAATTGGTTCGTTTATTAGTTTAGCTGTCCATGTAGGCTATAAATGTTAGCTTGAATTTGATATTGAGCATGTTTAAGATGGTTGATTGAATTCTTATTGCATAGATGGCATGGATTTTTCTTGTTAAAATAGGCTATTGGTCGGAGTGGAAGTTTTAATCTTACAAATTCTGATTACAACAATGTTTTAGCTGTAAAATGTTCACTGATTACCTTAAGTTCTAAAACTAAATCATAAAGGTTGTGGGGTTATTTTTGATGTGTTGTTATTTTTTATTGTTTTTGAAAGGTCTTGCCCCTGAAATTCCTGAGGATTTGTACCACCTTATTAAGAAGGCTGTTGCGATCCGCAAGCATTTGGAAAGAAACAGGAAGGATAAGGATTCCAAATTTCGGTTGATTCTTGTCGAGAGCAGGATTCACAGGCTTGCTCGTTACTACAAGAAAACAAAGAAGCTTCCACCTGTCTGGAAATAGTAAGTCTATGCATCGGTTCATAGCTTTATACGTGTGTTTTTATCTAAGACTGATCCTTGTTGCAATTAATTTCTAGTTAGTGAACTTATATTGTTTGGTTTCTTCCTTGATGCGTGTTTTGTTTGTCTTGCCATGCGATGCAGTACGTTATGACGGTATTAAGTAATTACTGTATTTGCATAATCCCATTACAAAATGGCTGTTCATGTAGTTGGTTTTATATTGTGATTTTCAATGAAATGAATACCCTGCTTGATTTGTTCTCTGCAATACATTATGGGTTTATTGTAGGTTGCTCGAATCCATTTCTAAGGTCGGAGTTCAGAGGAATCGTTTGAACATATTTGCATGTTTTGTTTAGTAAATGATATGGTTTACGTTCTCTTTTTTTAAATACGTAAGCCCCTGCATTATATTGTGTCATAATTTTGCTTGGTGCACTGTCTTTTATTACAGATGACCAAGTCTGTCTATTGGTCTATGCCCTTCCTGTTATGCCCTTCCTGTTCGTATGTTTCTTTTTTCATCGATTTGTTGCAATATTGATTCAACTTATCGGTTTGCAGTGAGTCTACGACTGCCAGCACCCTCGTTGCTTAGATTTTGCATGTGGATAGTGCAGTTCGGGGTAACTTGATGGTTCAATGCAGATGCTCCAAGCGAGTTAGATTGTGTTTCTTTTTCTGTTCGGTTGAGATGTCCTGTTGCAGGACTTCATTAATGGATGTTTAAGAATTTTGTTGTCTGAAAAGAGAGTTAAGAGCTCATTTTTCTTTTGATTTTACTTGATTTTTGTTGGCACCACAATGTATCACCTCTTTCTCATTGGACTTTAATTTAATCATTTTTAGTCTTTTGAATTTTTTAAATTGTATTATTTTCAAAATCTAATATGATGAACATATAATTGCATGTGTAATTTTGCATACTACTAAAAAAAGAAGAAAGATAATAGATTTAACGAGTTGGCCTTAATATTAAAATTTTGAAATTCAAAAAATATAGTTATTACTAATAATTGAATAGAAGAATATGCATTAAATATAGTTATTACTAGTAATTGAATTGAAGAATATGCATTAAATTTATATCAAAATTTTATTTCAAATTTTGAGAAAACGTTGAATTTAAAAAATCATGTATTGAAATTGATTTAATTAAAATATATAAATTAAGGTCACAATTTATCTAAAATGGATTAATAATAACATTTGACAGTAGTAGTAAATAAATAAATGGTATTTCTCCCAGAACCCGACAAGCGCAATCGGCCATTCAAATGGTCATCACGACGTAATGCTAGTTTTATCCTCATCAATGCCTATGCTTTGAATCTGATAAAATAATTTGCAATAGTTTTTTACGGCTACGATAAATTTTGGTTCTCCGATTGAATTGAACTTCTCTAACCGGAGTTTTTTTTATGTATCCGGTTATAGTCGTACAGTTTTCTCGCACACATTTCTACATTCCCTTCTTGGGGTTGTCTTGTTTATCCCATTTCTGTGAAAAAAACCCTTGCAGCTTCAAATCAACGGATGCTGAAGAGATGTAACAAGTTACCAATAGCAGTCATCATCATCGGTCACAACAGTAAGCTACCTTATGATATGATTTTTGTCTGTCAATGCGTATGCCTTTTTTTATAAAATTAACCTAAAAAATTTAATTGATTAAGTAAATGTCTCATTTTTTGATAAAATACGAAAATGACCTAATATTTACTCTACAAGTTGGTGGAGCTAAAGTATTTGGCGTTATCAATATAACACGCCAGCAACCGAGATAAAAAAATTAATTTTTTGGTAGAGTCATATAGAATAGCGTCACCTAATAAATATCAGAAAAATACTATAATTTCTGAAAACATGGGGGCTTTAAACAATTTTTTTTTTTAGTAAAGCCAAATAATTTGACTCCACCAATTTCCAATATATTTGACACCAGTTTCCAAATAATTTGTTTATAATATTTTAAATTTATATTTTTTGATGGAGTCATTTTAAATGGCGCCACCAGTTCATTTAACTCCTTTTTTTTTCTTTTTAAATTTTTTTATTATTTGTTTTTTATATAATTTTTTGGTGGAGTCATGGTTCATTTAAACATATTTTTTAAAATTTTGTTTATGTTATGAATATTTTATTAAGTGGATGTCCATTATGATCTACATAAATTAGTTTTAATGTACTTCATATCCTAATAGTTATTAGAATTAGATATTTACTTCTTTTATACTTCTCATCCCTTTTGATCAATAAAGTACATTATTCTCTACTGATTTCATATTTTATTTTTTTATTCTCTCCATCTCTCTTTATTTTATAACAGTTTATTATTTGTTTTATAATATTTATTTTTTTATATTTATTTTTTTATTATTTCAGGACTTTTATTTTTAAAAAAGAAATCTACTTTTTAGAAAAACAAATAAAAAATATATTTTTAAACAAAAAAGGGTTTAAATGAATTGGTAATGACATTTATAATAGGCTCCACAAAAAATATAAATTTAAAATATTATAAAAAATAATAATAATAACATAAAAAGGACAAAAAATGTTTTTATTTGTTTTTTAAAAAGCATATTTATTTTTTAAAAATAAAAAGCCTTGATAAAAGATTTTAAATATAAAAAATTATTATAAAAAATAATAAAAAAATTAAAAAAAGTATTTAAATGAATTATGACCCCACCAAAAAATTATATAAAAAATAATAAATATATATTTTTAAAAAAGAAAAAAATAAATGAACTGTTGGTGTCAATTAAAACGGCTCCACCCAAAAAATATAAAATTAAAATATTATAAATAACTAATAAACAGATAATAAAAACAAAAAAAATGGCAAAAAAGGTGGTAGAGATGTTCGAAACTAGTGGCGCCAAATTATTTGGCTCCATCAGAAAAAGAAAAAATTGTTTAAAATCTCTCATATTTTTAGAAATTTGAGTATTTTCCTGGTATTATTTATACAGGTGGTGTCATTTTATATGGCTCCATCAAAAAATTAATTTTATTATCTCAGTTGCTGACGTGGCATGTTGGTGACGCCAAACACTTTGGCTCCATTAACTTGCACAATAAATTTTAGGTCATTTCCGTATTTTATAAAAAAAATAGATCATTTATATAATTAATTAAATTTTTTAGATTAATTTTATAAAAAAAGCCTCCGTATGCAGGTAATTCATTTTAAGGCAAAGAGTCGAACTAAAATGCATGTGTTGCTTTTTAATTGATTTTGTGCCAAATACCCTCATCTTTGTTGTATGTTAATACTTAAATTACTCCTACTTGGATATGAATTTTATTATTACTTTTGTTTTATGAGAATTTGATTTGATTCGTTTAAACCTGTTTATTAATAATTAAGTTTTAATTCGTGGTTGATACAAATTCAATTAATTAGTATTGATTTTGAATTAAACTCAAATTTGGGTTGAGATTTTCAATGATAATTTTAATGTTGAGTTTCTTAGCCCAACCGTGACCGTCGTGGCGACGCAACCAGTCGTCACCGACAAGGACTACAACTTTATTGTAAAAGTTCTCATTAGTGGGTACTTTGGTTTGGATAGAGAAAAGGCAGAGGAAATGGGAGGATGTTTGAATTGGATTTGATCAATCAGACCAGACATTGGTTGAGTACTAGTCTAGAGAAAGACTTTGAAATGATTAGATTAGGAACTAATACGATCTAGTTAAACTGTTTTTAAAATTTTATTAAAAAATTATGTACTTCATCACTCCCATAATAGATGGAGTATTTATGTTAAAAATTCATGTTTTATTGTATATTAATAATTGACTTGGTGCCAAATACCTATAATTTCATAATTTATTGTATATTGAAAATTAGTATAAATCAGTTGAATTGATTAAAAAATCGGTTAAATTAAGTTTTTAAAAAATTTAATAACTTTCAATTGAATTGATTTGCCGATAAACTAATGACCTAATCAATTTGATCTTCGATTTAAAAACCATTGAGAGAATTTATTTACCTCACAACAACTCTCTCAAATACTAGATTTGAATTTTATTACTACTCACATAAAGAAATGGAGGACTTAATTATGATTTCATACTAAGGAAAAAAATTATTGCATAATTAAAATTAAAATTTGAATTATATAAAAATGGTGAAAAACGGAAGGCGAAAATTGATCAATCACACTTGTTTTGATTTGATATTTAATCTTAATTTATTTATTTATTAAATAAAAAATTAAAATAGCATCTGATTATAACTATTTCAGGTCTTCTATTTTTCTTTTTCTTTTTTATTTATTATCTAATCCCTGTTGATAATGATACAGATTTCCCCTTATCGATAATGATATAGATTTCCCCTTGCTGATAATGATAGCTTGTTTATAAGGTAGAGATTGTGCATGGTTTATTGGTTCGCTAATTTATTAAAATAATATAAAAAATAAATTAAATCTCGAAAATAAATTAACAAATTTAATCCCTAATATTTTATATATTCTACCAAGTTAATTTTATTTCTAAACAATTTAATATATTTAGTCCTCACCGTTGCATATTATCAACTTGATTATTATTTTAAAATTTCAAAAATTTATAATTATAAAAATAAGAAAACTATAAAACAATAAAGAAAAAACAACTCAACCTTTTTTATGAATTAAAATAAATTATAAAACTAAAAAAAATATGAAGAAATTAGAAAAAAAAAAAAAAAAAGAACTAAGATGGTGGCTTAGAAAAAGGGGTGCCTAAATATTATTTACTAGGTGAAATAAACATACTGCTGACACCTTTTTTGGCTTTTATCAATTCCCTCTTGGACTGGAAATTGAAATTTGACTCTAAAAAGAAACTCCCAAAGTGGCGAAGTTGAAAAATTAATGTGTAACGTTTTCAACCTTATAAGTATGTTTTAGAAATTTTTGATAAAAAATCACGGGAAGTGTTATATTGTATTTTATCTCTTTTACTTAAAAATAAATAAAATAATTTTTGTTTATTAGATTAAAGAGAAAATTAATTTTTTCTGTTAAAAATTTTATTTATTTCTATTATTAAAAATTAACATGGTTGACAGAATAATCAAACAGTAACACATATCTCATGTTGAAGTACAGAGACTAGTTTTTATCAATAAAAATTGATGTAATTTTTAATAAAAAGGCCACTTTACTATTTGATCTAACGTACATAAATTAACACATTTTTTTAATAGAGTGAGAAAAATATAATCTAATTCCTAATGTAAACACCTCCATGATACTTTTATCAAACTTTTTAAAAATTTTACTAAATAAAATATTACACAGTTTATTTTGTTTATGCTGACATCCAATTGGACACAAAATATGTATTAGTAATTGCATATTTGATTGTGTTATAATTTCATTTAGTTCGGTTTGGTTGTTAGTTTTTTCATATTAATTTTTTATTTTAGAATTAAACTTATTTTAGTAAAATGAGTTTTGTTTTATGATTTTAGAATTTAACACTATACATTTACTATCTAATATCAATGAAAATATCATGTCTATAATTTATTTATACAAACCAGCTAGTAATGTGAAAAACGTTTAGAGTTAAATTTTTTAAAATTAAAACTAAATCAACATAATATATAAATGTTGAAGATTATAGTTGTTATTATCTCAATTTTAAAAAAACTAGCACGTCAATTTTTTAGGGGTTGGTGATAAAAAAGAGAGATCAAAGTTGAATTATCAAACAAACTCTCTCATCTGCCCTGGGGTACTTCAACCAAGTGGCAGAGATCTTTGGTATTTCTTCGTAATAAATGATATAGTTTTATAATGTTTGATATTCCTTCGTAAGAGTTCAAAGTTTCCACTGTATATGATGTGTTATGCTTTGGTTGAATATGTATATATATAAAGGCTACTAAATATGGAATTGTGATCTTATAATCAAGATTTCATTTAGATTTTATTTACTCAAAATAGTATGGACTGTAAGTACATTCAAGATTTATAATTTCTCACGTGTAAAATATGCACAACTTTCCATAGCGGCAACCTCCTATGATTATAAATAAGTACTCCAATTCTTACGGAAGTGGTGAAGTACATAATCTTCTAATAATTCAAATAAGTCCTCCAATCCCGCCTTTTTTCTATTCCAACCAGATTACCCATCCATGTCGAACTTCTACGATAAGGTTGGTTGCGCCGCTACAACGGACTGGCTTCGTTCACCAGTCACTCTCATGATGGCGGCGGTAGTAATTATCTATTTCTCATTGTTGGTTAAGAGATTCATCATCAAAACCAAGCCTTCACCGCCACTACCGGGCTCGATAGGCTTGCCGATACTCGGCCACTTCCTTTTCATCAAGCCCGATTTCCTCCAATATGTAACCAAGCAATCCCAAATCCACGGCCCTATCATCAAGCTTCAGCTGGGAAGAAAAGTTTACATCATCATAAGCTCACCATCAATTGCAAAACAAATCCTCAAAGACCACGACGCCATCTTCGCCAACCGCGACATTCCGGTGGCGGCCATAAAAGGAACCTTTGGCGGACTCGACATTCTGTGGAGATCCAACGGCCCAGAATTATACAAGTTACGTAAGCTCGTCGTAAGTGAAATCATGAGCAACAAAAGCCTCGATGCTTGCTACGAGTTCCGCCGACGAGAGATCCAACATATGGTGAAGAATATCCGTGGGAAAATCGGGTCACCCATTAACCTCAGTGAACAAATATTCTTAACAGCGTTCAACGTTACAATTAACATGCTATGGAGTGGTTCGTTGAACGGAGAAGAATCGAACCTTGGCCTTGAACTTAAGGATCAATTCAAGGAATTTGTGAAATTGATGGTAAAACCCAACATTTCTGATATGTTCCCGATGCTTAGGCCATTCGATTTACAAGGAATTGAATCCAAGGCCAAAAA
The DNA here is from genome assembly GCA_025503065.1 of Gossypium bickii. Taxonomy (NCBI): domain Eukaryota; kingdom Viridiplantae; phylum Streptophyta; class Magnoliopsida; order Malvales; family Malvaceae; genus Gossypium; species Gossypium bickii. Next base: position 116,813,664 of record CP106716.1, read on the forward strand.
GCATATTTCATGGTTATATGGGTTTTTCGAATCGGTGATAGAGCACCGAACAAAGCTCGGAGAGGGACCAAAAATGGCTGATAGTAAGGATTTTTTGCAGCAATTGTTGGAGCTGAACCTAACAGGAGATGCCAAAACTTCATTATCCATGAAGGAAATAAAGGCTATGCTGCTGGTAAGCATACACACTAAATTTGAAATCCGGAATTCTAAAAATAAAACTACATTACTGAACTTCAAAATTTACAAAAACTATAAAGGATTATTACATATTTTAACGTTAACCATTTTTGACAAAACGGGAATCGACTAAAAATAGGGAGTCGCCACCGACCTTTTATTAGGTGCGATCGGATCACCTTTGTTTTAATAAAACATTTTGATTTACTAAAATGATGTTTTTGGTCTACGAAAATTTGAGAAAATAGGTTCGGGAGTCGGTTACGTGCGAGGAAGGATTAGCACCCTCGCAACGCCCGAAATTGGTACCAAATTGATTAATTAATGTCCCAATGTCGAAAGTTTGAGAACTTTAAAAGATTTTGAAAATTTGATCTCTCTTAGAGAGGTTTGAGTTTTCTCGAATCGAATATTATGATTTTCTCGTTCCGAGGGAATAAAATATCACATCCAGTACATAGGACACGATGATTTCAATCCTCGATTCCAAGATCATCTCTTAATCCTCGAGACTCATATATTAAAATATCAAAAGGATACTCGATTGTTTGGCCAAGCGAGAAACCGAAACCCAACACATAGGGCACAATCTCTCGAATTTCCAAGCATAGAATATTGACTTATTTGAAAAATTTTCATTCTTGGATGAAATTTATAACAAATCGGGTTATGTTTTAAAGAAGCATTATTTGAAACGTGAATAGGGTCATGCGACGAACAATGATGATGTAAAAATAGAAGTATTTGTGAAATAATAATAAGAAATACGACAAATAATAATTCCAATACTAAAATATACGATGAAGTGTAGACCAATACAACAAACAATAAAAAACAAACATGAATACATCTCATGCAAGTTTAAATAATTGATAACAAGTCATACATATGATATAAACAATATACACCATGCGAAAAATAAGATAGCATATAATGACCTTAAATAAAACATGTGACAATACAAACAATATAAATAAAACGTGTTTTTTTTTTATAAATATATATTCTATGAAAATATGATATAATACAATACTAATAAATTTTTTAATATATGACATAATAACTAATATATGCAAATGATATGTAATGAAGATAATATTAAGCACGATAAACTAATGAATAAGATATATATATACACATATGCACGTACAATATACTAATCCTAAAATTATTTACATCATACAAACAGTATAAACTAAATAGATCAGATAATACAAAAACTTTAGAAATAATACATAATATACTTGACAACGTATAAAAATAGAAAAATAAAAAAAATAGGATAGAATAATGTGTAAGAAACAAGATTAAAATAAATAACATAAATAACAATGATAATAATAAATGTTTAAGTAATGGCAGAATAGTAAAATATTTAAGGGAAATAAAACAATACATAATAGGATTGAATTAAAACATAGCTGAAATTTGGGGCAAAAGTCCAATAGAAAGGAATTAGCGTACTTAAGCGGAACACACTCAAACGACTGGGGACTGAACGAGCTAATAAGCCCGTATCGCAAAACGAGGCGTTTAATAGGGCTAAATTGCGAAATAAGCTAAAACCTGTGGGGTCAAATCAAAAAAATTAAAAAAGATGACTGCTCAATACTATAAAACCGAGGGATCAATAGCGCAATAAACCCCTAGGGCCAAACGCGCGGATCCCTAATTTGGAGCGCGTCGGGCTGTATCGGATCTCCATTCGGCGCCGTTTTAGAGTCATTGAATTAGGCCCTAAACGGTGCCGTTTTCTATGCCTCTAAAGAATCTAACCTAATCCCTATTTTCTGCCACTTGAAACAAAACACTAAAAAAACCTAACTGCTCTCCTAAACTCTCCCTTAGCCGCAGCTTTGATTCTCTCCCTCAAACTACCAAAACGCCACCATGAACGGCGAATAGCAGCGCTTGGAGAGCTGACCCACTTCCGTGGCCGATTTTAAGCCCCATCCTCCGACCGGTCTCTTCGCTCGTCTCCGATTGCGACGGGGAGAACAAAGATACTCACGAAGGTACGCGTCCTTCCTTTCGTTTATCACTATTTTTGCTTTGTTTTACAGAGATTCGAAATAGAAGAAAATGGAAAATAAGATGAAACGGCAGTAAATAAAGCAAGAGGGAAAAATAAAGACAACCTTTTTTTATGTTTTGATTTCTGATAATCGTTGGAAAGTCTGTTTAGAATATATATTTTTGTTTTGCTTTGATTTACAGTGTTCCTGAAAAAACCAAAAAAAAATCCGAACCCTCTTTTCATTAATCTCGGATGGTTTTATAACCGAGATTCCTAGGACTTTGATTATTCTATTTTCTCGTCCCATGCTTCTCTGTTCCTGCTTCGTTTCTGTTGCTTTTGGTGTTGTTTGCAGGCGATGGGCGAAGTCTGCAGGCGACCGAGGGGGCCGAGGCGCTTGGGGAAATTTCGAACGTTAGGGGCGTGGTGCGCAGGAGCGTGCGGGCGAGGGGGCCGAGGTGACTGGAGAAGGTCGCTAGTGGGAGCGTGCGTGGAAGCCAAGGGACGCGTGCGCGTGTGGAGCCGAAACGACGCCCGGGGCACGTGGGAAGCTGGAGGCGCGCGTGTGGCCGACGCGCCAGGCAGATGAAGAGCCTGTTGGCGGCGCTGGCTTAGGGTTTCTGCAAAACTCTTAATTTTGGGCCATTGGGCTTATGTAAAATGGGTCGATGGGTTGGGTTGTAAATGGGTTTAGTTATTCGTACTTGGGTTTGTATCAAACTGGTCTTGGGCCTATTTTAGTTGGGTTCCAGAAATGTAAATGGACATTTGGACTATCATTTTTTTTATTTTAATGGACCTTTGCAACATTTGGTTTTTTTCCTTCTTTTCAATCTGGTTTTGTTCTGTCAAAGGGGCCCGGGTTTGGGTTTGGCGATTTGGGCTTGTAAATGAGTGTTGGAATTGGTTTTGTAGATAGGGCTTTGTAGAAGGAACATTTAGGCTATATTTTTTGTAAATGGACATTGACTATCACTTGGACTGTTTTTATATTGGGTCCGGGCAAAATTAGGTACTACATAGACAATATTCTAGGTTGATATGAAGAGATATTGGATTGATTAAAAAAATGTAAATGTATGAGAAGTGCAAATATATTGATAAATTCACCCATTAAACTTTTAAAATATTAATCGTATAAGAAGTTACGGAAGGGTGTAATACCACTTAAGTTTTATATCAAATATATATACATATTTGGGGAGAGATCCAGTTACACTGGTATAAAATTAAAGTAGTTATACCCTTCTGTATGTTTTTGTATGATTAATATTTTAACGGTCCAACTGTTATATTTCATGTTCCATTTATATAAATCATTCATGTTAAATTTGAAATAAATTAATTTTATAACTATTTATTATATATAAAAAAAATTTTAAATCGTTCAATAAGTATTAATATAGACATCTTTTTAGATCGATACAATAGAGATATCGAATCAATTTAAAAATTTACATGCATGATAAGTACGGTTATATTGATAAATTCAACGGTTGGTTTGTTAAAATATTAATCGTACAAAAATATAAGAAGATGTGTAAATTACTCTAATTTTACATCGATATAAGTTGATCCCTTCATATGTATATATATATAGGCATGGTTAAAAAAAGCACATAGCAATCCATGAAATTGGTCCGTTTAATTATAAACAATATGATTTTGGAGATTTATGGTATCTTTTATAAGATGTGTAATGCAGCTTCAAAAATTAATTAAATTTTCAAAAATAAAAATTAGTAATCGAGCTGATTTAAAGATAAAATTTCAATAATCAAACCGATTCTGATTTAAATGAAAAAAAATAAGGACCACTGGCGGATTTCATTATTTTTGTTAAAATATATTTATGCTTAGGTTTTGAATAAACTTAAGATACATTGTTATTATTTTCATTTCAATAAAATTTAGGATTTTGTCTCTTAATTTTTTTATTCAAAGTCTTAATTTAATTATTAATATCAAAAATATTTTTCGTTAAAATTTATTAAATCAAAATGTTAATTTGAATGTCGTCATATGATGTGATAATATTTGATAAAAAAATAAATATGATAAGTTAATAAAAATTTAATTGAAATACTAAAAGTGTTAAATGATAAAACTAGCTATAAATTTTAAATTAAAAATATATTGAATAAATCTCAAATTTTGTGTAAGTAGAAATATTTTGACCTTTGAATAAAGGTACATTTAATTGGATTGGAACTTATTTTAAAGTATATAAACTTTATAATATAAAATCAATTAATTCGGCTATTGATATAAAAATAAACATTCGACCTAGGTAATGTATTTTAATTTAACACTCTAATAAAAAAAGCATATTAATAGAATTAAATTAATTAAATTATCTTGATTTGATCGATTAATTTGATTTTAATTAAATTTATTCTACTTTAATCCTTTGTCTTTAATTGTGGGTATAGAATATTGTAACCGGCGCTACGGACACAACATTTACGACAATGGAGTGGGCGATGACAGAATTACTACGACACCCAGATAAATTGCAAAGAGTCGTCGAGGAATTGGATGCAATAATAGGAAACCAAAACATCGTTGAAGAATCCCATCTTCCTTGCCTACTCTATTTAGAAGCTGTGGTGAAAGAGACGTTATGAATCCACCCACCGGCTCCTTTGCTAATGCCACACATGCCGAGCGAGACCACCGTCGTAGCCGGTTACACTATCCCCAAAAATTCCAATATTTACTTCAACGTGTGGGCAATACAAAGGGACGCCGAGTTTTGGGAAGACCCTCTTCAATTTGAGCTGGAAAGGTTCTTGAATGCCATTGAGAAAAGGAATTATAAGGGAAATAGTTTCGATTTTTTCCCGTTTGGATCGGGGAGGAGGATTTGTGTTGGGATTTCAATGGCAGAGAAAATTATGATGCTGATGTTGGCGACGTTGTTGCATTGCTTTGAATGGAAATTACCGAACGGGCAAAAACCTGATGTGAAAGAGCAGTTACATTTGTTGTTGTCAAAGGTGGAGCCGCTTGTTGTCGTGCCCATTGCACGTTCATCTAAGCAGCAACATTGTGGTTAAAATATGCTTTACGTCACTATACTTTTAATAACTTTAGAATTTAACACTTGTTATTTTATTTCCATAAATTTATTTCTCTACTTTTTTTTATTAGTATTGAAATAACCATTTTCTATGGAAGTTATGCTCATATCTAGGTTAATTTGAATGTCTTTTCGGGTTAAATTTTATTCAAATTTTGAGTTTTGTTTAAAATTTAGAACTTAATATATTTTTTACTTTGATAATGAATTTACTTAAAATTCCAATTTCGTGTTTTAAAAAAAAATAAAATTCGAAATGTGAAAATACATAAAACTTAGAATTTTGAGCTTAAGACTAGTGAATCAATGTAATATTAAGGAGCTCATTATAAATGGGATTTTTATAAATTCATTATTAATATGCTTATGTGGTATAATACAATATATTAAATTATTATAATTAAAAAGATATTTTATGCTTTAACATGTAATTAGTTATATTGTAACAAAAATTTAATTTGATATATTTAATTTTTTAAATTTAACTCGAACAATTTCACTCGATTCGATTTGATTCGAATTTTATTTAACTTGACTCGATTCGAAAAAATTTCAAATCAAATTAGAATGATAAAATAAGACTCAACTCAAAAAAAATTTACTCAATCTGATCGAATGCTCACCGTAAAAAGCGAAAAATTCATGTGTAAAGCGTTTCAAGCTTATTTGTATGCTTTTAGAAATTTTTGGTGCAAATATCGTAGAAGCCCTTGTATAAAGTGTTAGATTGTATTTTGCCTTATTTACTAAAAAAAAATAGGCAAATTATTCCTTGTAAAGTATATCAAAAAGGAAACTGGTCTTTTTTTGTTAAAAATTTTATCTATTTCTATTACTAAAATTGACATGTTGGCAAAATAATCAAACAGTAACATATGACTTGCCACATATGCCTCATGTTGACGTACAAAGACAAGTTTTTAACAATATAAATTGATGAAACTTTAAATAGAAGGACTATTTTACTCTTTGATCTAACGTATATGAAATAATTTGCTCATTTTTCTAGTTGAGTGGGCAAAATATAATCTAACTCCTAACATAAACACCTCCATAATACTTTTATTGATTTTTTTAAATGTTACTAAATAAAATATTAGTAAAAGTTTATTTTGTTTATGCTGACATCCAATTGGACACAAAATATGTATTAGTAATTGCATATTTGATATTCCATTCATTCTCATTTTCTCTCTCAAATGTTTTAGCCGGAGTGATATTGGTTCACGGTCCAGTTTTTCTTGGATTTTTTGAACTATTTATCATAATTTGGTTTAGTTCGGTTTGGTTCTTATTTTTTTCATATTAATTTTTTATTTTAGATTTTAAGCTTATTTTAGGAAAATGAGTTTTGTTTTATGACTTTTGAATATTATTTAACAAAAAATTAAGGTCTTTTTCATAAATATTTCTATAGAAAAAATTCACAAACTTTTAAGGTATTTTCAGTATTTTCAATATAAAATATTTATTTTATATAATTAAAATTAAAATTAATTTATTCATTAAAAAATAGAATTCGATTCAATTTTAGGTATCACAAATTTTAAACTTATATTCTATAAATCATACAAATATTGGTTCAAGTCAGTTTTCAGATTTTTCTCGCTCAATCCTAACAATAATAAACACGATTATAATTTGCACAGTATCTAACATTTACCTAATTTTGATAATAATAAAAAAAGGGGAAAGATATTGTTCAAGTTTGAAAACAAAATCTAATGTAAATAAAGATATAACACAACATAAGTTATTCAACACCATAAAATTAGGTAATGTGAAAAACGTTGAGAATTAATTTTTTTGAAATTAAAATTAAATTGACATAACATATAAATATTGAATATTAAAATTGTTATTATCTCAATTAAAAAAAAAACCACCACGTCAATTTTTCATTAATCATTTAACGACAGGTAATAAAAAAAATAAAAATCGAATAATCAAATAATTATTTTATAATTTTTCATCATTGAATAATTAGTAAATAAATTTCTTAAATAAAAAAATAAAATTCTTAATAATTGAGTGACTTTGAATATAATTTTTAATTTTTTTAAAATAGAAATATATGATGGAAAGAGATATGAACGATTTAAAATATTTGGCATAAATTTTGGTTTTTCTTCGTAATAATTGATGTAGTCTTGTAAGGTTTGATATGCCTTCATAAGAGTTCAAATTTTCCACTGTATATGATGTGTTATGCTTTGGTTGAATATATTTTATATATATAAAGGTTATTAAATATGGAAATGTGATTTTATCAAGATTTCATTTAGATTTTATTTACTCAGAATAGTATGGAGTGTAAGTACATTCAAGATTTATAATTTCTCACGTGTAAAACATGCACAACTTTCCCTAGCCGCAACCTCAAATGATTATAAACAATAATTCCAATTCTTAGGAAAGTGGAGGTGAAATACATAATCTTCTAATAATTCAAATAAGTCTTCCATTCCCTCTGCCTTTTTCTATTGTCCAACTTCTACGACACCCAAATAAATTGCAAAAAGTCGTCAAGGAATTAGATGCAATAATTGACGACCAAAAACTAACCAATCGAAGCTAACTACCACACTAGACTGAAGAGGTAAGAGTTTAAGCAAAATAATAAAATTTTCAAAAACAACATTTAAACTTAGAACCTCAGGCACATACTCAAAACACTTAACCACTAAATCAGATCAATTTACTTGTTAAAAATTTCCAAAGTCTAAACTCAAATCGAGGGATGACCACTTTTGGTTTAAAAATTCAATTTCTTCTAACCCAATTTTTGGGATCTTATAGTATATTTTCCGATCAGTTATATCCTTGTATATATAAACTATTAAAAGGGTAAAAATATAATAATGGAATATAAAAAAATTATATATTTTATGCTTAAATATATTTTTAAAGAACTATGCTTAAATATTTACTTGACTTCAAAAAGATTGAAAAAAATTAAAGATAAGTATCAACAATTAAATTGAAGCGGAGTGGAGTGGGGTAGAGATGGATGCATCCAATATCTTTGGAGGTGGTAGTGAATTTCAAGATTATACATCTATAATAGAGCGGAATGAGTGATAAAGCAGAGTGTAACAATTATGAAACAGTAATAAATTTAGTAATATCAGTCTTGCCTCACTCAATTGCCATCCCTACATCCTTCTCTATATGCAAATTTAGTGATCATTTTCTCTATTTTTTTAATTAAAGTATCCGGTTAATAACTTATTTATTAAAAAAAAGTAAAATATTTAAAATAAAAAATAGGCAGATTTGAAAGTTTACAAAATATAGAAATTTAGTTTTAAAAAGATTTCATATAGATTTATTTAGATTTTATTTACTAAAGAATAGTTTGGCGTGTAATTACATTCAAAATTTATAATTTCTAAACGATTGAATGACGTGTAAAATATGTATAAAAAATTTATAACGTTTCAATTATTAGGAAAGTTGGTGAAGTACATTATCATTTAATAATTCAAATAAGTCCCTCGCTCCTTTTTTTTATTCGCATTAAACTACACGATAAATTACTTTTTATTAGGGTAAAGTTTAAACCATAAATATATGGGGAGGGATCCACTTACACTGGCATAAAATTAAAGTAGTTATACATTTTTGTATATTTTTGTATGATTAATATTTTAATAGTCTAACTGTTATATTTCATGTTCCATTTATATAAATCATTCATGTTAAATTTGAAATAAATTAAAATTTGCTAACTATTTATTATATATAAAAAAAACTTTAAACCGTTCAATAAGTATTAATATAGACACCTTTTTAGATCGATATAATAGAGATATCAAATTAATTTAAAAATTTACATGCATGATAAGTACGATTATATCGATAAATTCAACGGTTAATTTTGTTCAAATATTAAACGTACAAAAATATACAAAAATGTGTAAATTACTCCAGTTCTACATCGATGTAAGTTGATCTCTTCCAATATATATATATATAGGCATAGTTAAAAAAAAGCACATAGCAATGCATGAAATTGGTTGGTATAGTTATAAACGATATGATTTTGGAGATTTATGGTATCTTCTGTAAGGTGTGTAATGCAGCTTCAAATATTAGTCGATTTTTCAAATATAAATATTAGTAATTGAGCTAATTTAAAGATAAAATTTCAATAATTGAACTAATTCTGATTTAAATGAAAAAATAAACAACATTGACAGATTTCATTATTTTTGTTAAAATATATTTAGGTTTAGGCTTTGAATAAACTATAGACACATTGTTATTATTTTTATTTCAATAAAATTTAGGATTTTGTCTCACAAGTTAGATATTCAAAGTCTTAATTTAACTATTAATATCAAAAATATTTTTGATCAAAATTTATCAACTCAAAATGTTAATTTGAATGTCATCATATGATGTGATAATTTTTGATAAAAATAAACATGATAAGTTAATAAAATTTAACTGAAATACTAAAAGTGTTAAATGACAAAACTACAAATTTTAAATTGAAAATATATTGAATAAATCTCAAAGTAGAAATATTTTGACCTTTGAATAAAGGGTACATTTAATTGGATTGGAACTTATTTTAAAGTATATAAACTTTATAATATAAAATCAATTAATTCCGCTATTGATATAAAAATAAACATTCAACCTACATAATGTATTTTAATTTAACACACTAATCAAAAGCAAATTAATAGAATTAAATTAATTAAATTATCTCAATTTGATTGATTATTTAATTAAATTTGTTTAACTTTAATCCTTTGTCTTTCATTGTGGGTATAGAATATTATAACTGGAGCTACGAACACAACATTTACAACAATGGAGTGGGTGATGATAGAATTACTACGACACCAGATAAATTGCAAAGAGTAGTCAAGGAATTGGATGCAATAATCGGTGACCAAAACATCATTGAAGAGTTTCATCTTCCTCGCTTACTCTATTTAGAAGCTGTGGTGAAAGAGACGTTACGAATTCACTCACAGGCTCCTTTACTAATGCCACACATGTCGAGCGAGACCACCGTCATAACCGGTTACATTATCCCCAAAAATTCCAATATTTTCTTCAACGTGTAGGCAATACAAAGGGACGCCGAGTTCTAGGAAGACCCTCTTCAATTCGAGCAGGAAAGGTTCTTGAATGTCATTGAGAAAAGGAATTATAAGGGAAATAGTTTCAATTTTTTCCCGTTTGGAACAAGGAGGAGGATTTGTGTTGGGATTTCAATGGCAGAGAAAATTATGATGCTAATGTTGGTGACGTTGTTGCATTGTTTTGAATGGGAATTGCCGAATGGGTGAAAACCTGATGTGAAAGAGCGGCTACATTTGTTGTTGTCAAAGGTGGAGCAGCTTGTTGTCGTGCTCATTGCACGTTCATCTACTTGGTGACATTATGGTTAAAATATGCTTTACGTCACTATACTTTTAATAACTTTGGAATTTAATACTTGTTATTTTATTTTCATAAATTATTTCTCTCCTTTTTTTTATTAGTTTTCTATCGGAGTTATGCTCATATCTAGATTAATTTGAATATCTTTTCGAGTTAAATTTTATTCAAATTTTATATTTTGTTTAAAATTTAGAACTTAATCTAATTTTTTACTTTGATCATGAATTTTACTTAAAATTCCAATTTTATGTGCTTTTTTAAAATAAAATAAAACTCGAAATGTGAAAATACATCAAACTTAGAATTTTGAGCTTGAGACTAGTGAATCAATGTTATATTAAGGAGCTCATTATAAATAAGATATTTGTGTTTATTTTATAAATTCATTATTAATATGCATACGTGGTATAATACAATATATTATATTATTATAATTAAAAAGATATTTTGTGCTTTAACATGAAATTTGTTATATGTGGTCATAATTTTCGATACAATTTTATAATTTTTGGTATTCTCTTATAATTTTGGTATAGTTTCAAAATGAAAATTTGAAATGAGATAAAATTTTAGAGTAAAAAGAATTTCAACGCGACTTTTAGACCTAAAAAATTATTAACTTTTCAATTATTATTTTTCATGCTAATGTTTATATATAGTGATAAATTTTTAAAAATTAAAAAATTTAATATGATCAACCAATTTTTGATAGTTACTTATAATTGTTGGTACTCTTTAATGTTTTTTTTAATAGTTCTTTGTATTTTTTTGATATTCTCTCATAAGTTTTTTGGTGATTCCTTGGATACTTATATAGTTGCAAATTTGTCTTGTTGTTTATTTAAAGAGCGTTTTTCATTTTTGGGTTGATTAAAGGTCAAACCTTTGCATTTTGATTTTTGTTTCAATTTTGTTGGTGAAAAGCATTGGAAAATGAAAGAAAATACTTTAACATCACTTTATTTATTTATTTAATTTTAAAGAAAAGGATGCTTTTTCACGCTAAAATAGGGTTGTCAAAATTCAAACTGCCTCATGAATTTTGAATTGATTTACTCTGAGAGAAGCGGATTTTTTTGTTTGAAAAATGGATGTGGGACGGGGCGGGTGGATTTTTTTTTTTGAATAGTGGACATGGAGTGACTATGATAATTTCTTGTCATTTCCGACCTGCTTCACCATATACACTTATTATTTTATCCTTGTATATATAAATTATTAAAAGGGTGAAAATATAATAATAGAATATATAAAAAATTCATATATTTTATGTTTAAATATATTTTTTAAAGAATTATGCTTAAATATTTACTTGACTTCAAAAAATTTGAAAAAAGAAGAAGAAGATAATATCAACAATTAAATTGAAGCGGAGAAGAGTGGAGTGAAGATGGATACACCAACATCCATAGAGGTAATAATGAATTTTAAAATTATACATTTATAATAAAGCGAGATGGGTAATAAAATAGAGTGTACTAATTATGGAATAATAATGAATTTAGAAGTATTCCTCCTGGCTGACCCAATTGCCATCCATCCATTCATCATTATATTCAACTTTAGTGATTGAGAGAGTTATCACATAAGTACATTTTCTCTATTTTTTTTAATTACAAATAGTGATTTTTTTTTTAAGAAGCATCACCTTCAATAGTTAATAATTACTTATTAAAAAAAGAGGAGTAAAATATTTAAAATAAAAAATAATAAGATTTGAAAGTTTCCACTGCATATGATGTGTTATGCTTTGGTTGAATATATATAAGTTACAAAATATAGAAATCTAGTTTTATAAAGATTTCATTTAGATTTATTCAGATTTTATTTACTAAAGAATAGCTTCACGTGTAATTAAATTCAAAATTCTTTTTCAATAGTTTTATGTCACATCAGTATTTTTATCCTGAATTTCAGGATTTTCATCCTGAAAAAAATCAAATCCAAAATTAAATCCTGAAATTCAGGATGAAAATACTGATGTGGCATAAAACTATTGGAAAGGGATACAGATGACATGACGTTATTATTTTATACAATTCTTTCTCTTCAAATAAGTCCTCTATTCCCTCTGCCTTTTTTTATTCGAAAGAAAGTAAACAAAAAAAATTATATTTTTATTATTATAAAAATATGTATTTTAATTTTAATTTTTTTCAAAAGAGATTTAATTTCGTCTTTATCCTTAAATCGTATTTTTAGATTCGTCACAAGATATGAACATTATTGACCCTGCCATGCACCAAATACTTTTATTTAATATGAACATTATTGACCCTACCATGCACCAAATATTTGTATTTAATATAATTTTTTTTAGTGAATTATAATAACAGGGCCAAGTCCAAATAATAAATATAGCTAACATGACTCGAATTCAAGTCACACCTGAAACAGGCGGTGAATAATTTAAGGAGGAGTTCAATTTTATAATCAGAATTTCCATTTCTGGAAAGTTGACAATAATTGATTAATCACATTTAGAATATTTATTGCCACGAATGAGGTATTGCCATAACCTTCCATAGCCGCACCTTCACATTGCTGTAACCTCCTCTTGCTATAAATATATATGATTATAATTTAGTCCTTCGGCGAGTGGTGAAGTCCATAATTTTTTAATAATTCAAATCAGTCCTCCATTCCATCTGCCTTTTTTCTATTCCAACCAGAGTACCCACCAATGTCGAACTTCTACGACAAGGTTACTGGCGAAGGTTGGTCGCGCCGCCAAGACGGAGTGGCTGCCTTCACCATCACCGAAGTGGCAGCCACTCTCACGGTGGCGACGCTAGTAATTATCTTTTTTTCATGGTTGGTTAAGAAACTCATCATCAAAACCAAGCCTTCGCCGCTGCCGCCGCCGCCACCAGGCCCGATAGGCCTGCCGATACTCGGCCATCTCCTTTTCATCAAACCCGATTTCCTCCAATACGTAACCGAGCAATCCAAAATCCACGGCCCCATCATCAAGCTTCAGCTGGGAAGAAAAGTTTACATCATCATAAGCTCACCATCAATCGCAAAACAAATCCTCAAAGACCACGACGCCATCTTCGCCAACCGCGACATTCCGGTGGCGGCCATAAAAGGAACCTTTGGCGGACTCGACATTGTGTGGAAATCCAACGGCCCAGAATTACACAAGCTACGAAAACTCGTCGTAAGTGAAATCATGAGCAACAAAGGCCTCAATGCTTGCTACGAGTTTCGCCGACGAGAGATCCGACATATGGTGAAGAATATTCATGGAAAAATCGGGTCACCCATTAACCTCAGTGAACAAATATTCTTAACAACGTTCAACGTTACGGTTAACATGCTATGGGGTGGTTCGTTGAATGGAGAAGAATCGAACCTTGGGCTTGAATTTAAGGATCGATTCGAGGAATTTTTGAGATTGATGGTAGAACCCAATGTTTCTGATATGTTCCCGGTGCTTAGGCCATTTGATTTACAAGGAATTGAATCCAAAGCCAAGAAATACATTTCGTGGTTTTATGAGTTTTTCGAATCGGTGATAGAGCAGCGAAGGAAGCTCGGAGAGGGACCAAAAATGGCTGATAGTAAGGATTTTTTGCAGCAATTGTTGGAGCTGAACCAAACAGGAGATGTCAAAACTTCATTATCCATGAAGGAAATAAACGCTATGCTGCTGGTAAGCATACACACTAAATTTTAAAATCCGGAATTCTAAAAATATAACTACTTACTAAATTTCAAAATTTACAAAAACTAACATATTTTAACCTAGGGAGAGATTGGGGTATATAGGTGTAAAACAAACTTAAATGGTTTTACATTCTTTCTTAATTTTTTTAAATGAATAATATTTTAAAAAATCAATAGTCATATTTCATAAATTATTTATCTAGATCATACACGTCAAGTTTAGTATAAATTAAAAAAGTTTAACTATTCATTTTTTGTAAAAAAAAATTCAAATATTCATTCGTTAAAATATTAATCATATAAGAATATATGAAAATATGTAAATTACTCAAATTTTACATCGATATAAATTGATCCTTTCCCTTATACTTTCCGCAATATATAGGCATGGTTTAAAAAAAAAAAATACACAACAATCCATGAAATTGGTCGATTTAGTTGTAAACAATATGATTTTGGAGATTTCTGGTATGTTTTGTAGTGTGTGTAATTGGTTGATTTAATTAGTTCAGCTTAAAAAATTAATCGATTTTTCTAAAATAAAAAGTAGTAACCGAGCTGACTTAAAGATGAAAACACAATAATTGAACCAATTGTGATTTAATTAAAAAATAAGGAATATTGATGGATTTCATTATTTTTGTTAAACTATATTTAGGTTTAGGTTTTGAATAACCTTAAAACACATTGTTAGTGTTTTTATTTCGAAAAAATGTAAGATTTTGTCTCTAAAGAAGTTAAATTTTTTATTCAAAATCTTAATTCAACTGCTAATATGAAAAATATTTTTTATCAAAATTTACCAACTTGAAATGTTAATTTTAGTGTTTTCATATAATTTGATAATAATTGATAAAAATTAAGTTAATAAAATTTAACTTCATTATTAAAGGTGTTAATGACTAAACTACAATTTTTAAATTGAAAATATAATGAATAAATCTCAAATCCCATGTAAGAAGAAGTATTTTGACCTTTGAATAATGGGTACATTTAATTGATTGTAACTTATTTTAAAGTATATAAAATCAATTAATTCAGCTATTGATATACATTCAACCTATATAATGTATTTTAATTTAATACTCTAATCATAATTAAATTAATTCAATTATCTCTATTAGATCGATTAATTTGATTTTTATTAAAATCTGCTCAACTTTAATCCTTTGTCTCTAATTGTGGGTATAGAATATTGTAATCGGCGCTACGGACACAACATTTACAACAATGGAGTGGGCGATGACGGAGTTACTACGACACCCAGATAAATTGCGAAGAGTCGTCGACGAATTGGATGCAATAATCGGTGGCCCAAACATCGTTGAAGAGTTCCATCTTCCTCGCCTACTCTATTTAGAAGCTGTGGTGAAAGAGACATTACGAATTCACCCACCAGCTCCTTTGCTGATGCCACACATGTCGAGTGTGCCCACCGTCGTAGCCAATTACACTATCCCCAAAAATTCTAATATTTTCTTCAACGTGTGGGCAATACAAAGGGATGCTGAGTTCTGGGAAGACCCTCTTCAATTTGAGCCGGAAAGGTTCTTGAATGACATTGAGAAAAGGAATTATAAGGGAAATAGTTTTGATTTTTTCCCGTTTGGATCGGGGAGGAGGATTTGTGTTGGGATTTCAATGGCAGAGAAAATTATGATGCTGGTGTTGGCGACGTTGTTGCATTGTTTCGAATGGGAATTGCCAAATGGGCGAAAACCTGATGTGAAAGAGCAACTACGATTGGTGTTGTCGAAAGTTGAACCACTTGTTGTTGTGCCCATTGTGCGCTCATCTAATTCAATGCAATATCAATAAATTTGTGGTTAAAATATGCTTTAAATCACTGTACTTTTTATTATTCCTTGTATTTTTAATCGCAGGAAATTAATTCCTATACTTTTTTATTAGTATTATAATAACTATATAGGTATACGTGGTTTTTCATATATATGTAGAAACTATATCATGCACTCTTATGTTGGGATGAATATATGTATTTTTAATCTATATATTTGCATGTTAATATATTTTGCGGGTCATAGAATATGCATATATTTAAATATATGTGTCATGTACATGTGTTTTGATATGATGTTATATGTATGGCCATCTGGCAATGGATATATTTGTTTGTGTTAGGGTGCTTAGAAATTATTTGTTATGCTTTGGTAGAATTGTAATTTTCTTTTTTTTCATTGTTCATTTACGCCACTATCAACTCGTGTTTTCATGTTACTCAAAACGTTTACTCGAGATCAATTTGTTGATTTTATTTTTATAATTTTTATATTATTAATATTTTAATAATTTAACCGTCATATTTCATATTCTATTCATGTAGATCATTTATATTAAATTTGGTATAAATTAATAATTTCTAACTATTTATTTTATGTAAAAAAACCTTTTAACTCAAATATCAAACAAAAACGGATGTGAGAGGGATGAGTGTTTAATTTCGGGTTAGTCGAGTTAATGAGTCCTATTTTATCATCCTAATTTGATTTGAATTTTTTTTCAAATTGAGTTGAGTGAAATGAAATTTTGAGTGAAATTGAATCGAGTGAAATTATTCGAATTAAATCTTAAAAAACTAAACTTGTCGAATTGGTAATTTACTTGTTTAAGCCTTCAAAATTATTATTTTGAATTCTTTTAAATATATTTTTTTATATTTTCTTTAGATTTTTTTAGATTTTCTATTAATAAAAAATTATGAATGTTTCGAATATTTTAAAATTATTTTGATTTTTTTTGTTGAATGAGAGTAATTTGTTTATTTTCAAAATTGATAGGGGCGAAAGGGGTATTTACATCAATATGTTATTCAAGTCATTTAAATTGTGAAATTCAACTCGACTTGAACTTGAAAAACAAAATCATTTATTCTAGTTGACTCAAAAAACTGAATAACTCAAATAACTGAATTCAATTAACTCAAAATTTAAAAAAATTTCAATTCTTTCAAGTAAAATCGAGTTTTGCTCACACTTAGCTATCAACTTTCCCCTTATGATCTCTCACCATTTTTATATTTTCTAATTTATTGTGTAAACTAATTACAAACATCATTCCTTTTAATTCATTCCTTCGCTAATGCCACCCATGTCGAGTGAGACCACCATCGTAGCCGATTACACTATCCCCAAAAATTCCAATATTTTCTTCAACGTGTGGGCAATACAAAGGGACACCAAGTTCTGGGAAGACCGTTCGAGCCAGAAAGGTTCTTGAATGTCATTGAGAAAAGGAATTATAAGGGAAATAGTTTCGATTTTTTCCAGTTTGGATCGGGGAGGAGGATTTGTGTTGGGATTTCAATGGCAAAGAAAATTATGATGCTGGTGTTGGCGACGTTGTTGCATTGTTTCGAATGGGAATTGCCGAATGGGCAGAAACCTGATGTGAAAGAGCAACTACGATTGGTGTTGTCGAAGGTGGAGCCGCTTGTGGTTGTGCCCATTGTGCATTCATCTAATTCAATGCAATATCAATAAATTTGTGGTTAAAATATGCTTTAAGTCATTATACTTTTCCTAAATTTTAAATTTAATCCTTGTACTTTTATTTATAGAAATTTAATTCATCTACTTTTTTTTTATTAGTATTCATGCTCAGATTTGGGTTAATTCGAATATCTTTTTAGATTCAATTTAACTCACATTTCGAGTTTTATTTAAAATTTGGAACTTAATCAAAATTTAAACTTTGTCATGAATCTCAATTTTTATTTATTTTTTGAAATGAAACCAGAAATGTGGAATTACATAAAACTTGAAATTGAAGCTCGAGACTAGTGAATCAATGTTATATTAGGTATAAATAAGATATTTGGTGTTTATATTATAATTTCATTATTAATATGCACATGTGGTAATAATATAATATTAAAAGGAAAAGAGATGAGCATGGTGAGTGGGGCGACATTGATCCTACCATGCATCAAAAAGATGCTGATTTAAATGTATGTATGTATATATATATATATATATATATATATATATATATATATATATATATAAAGAAAAGAGATAATCACTCGGGTTAATATGAATATTATTGATCGTATTATCCACTAAATACTTATATTTAATACAATAATTAAGTTTAGTTTTATTTATTTTCATAAATTATTCTGTGTAATTACAATCAAAATTTCTATCTCTAGAAAGTTCAACATTAATTCTGGAAAGTTGATGATTAATTGTTTATCACATTTAGAATATTTATGGCGACAGATGAGGAAATGCTATTACCTCCAATACCCGCAACCTCGTATTGCTGTAATCTCGTATTATTATATATGATTATAAATCCTGTTTTGCTCCTTGTTTTCTGTTCGTTTGTTGTGTTCTCTTGCAGGGCATGGGCGAAGAGCTGGTGGAGACGGAGCCGAGGCGCACGGGAGCGTGCGGGCGAGCAACGAGGTGTGGGGAAGAGGCGCGCGTGGGAGATCGGGACGACGCAGGCGCGGGCGTTGGAGCGACGCCGCCGTCTTTGGTGCCGCGCGGCCGCCGGGAAGTGGGGAACCCTAGGGTTTTCGGACCTTGTTTAGTTCTGGGCCGGTGCTTGTTGGGCTCGGGTTTGGGTTTGGTTGGGATAGGTGTTTAGGTTTGGGCTTGATGATTTGGGTATTGGGCTTGCACTGTTTGGATTGGTGTAATTATTTGGACTGTAATTTGGACTTTTAATGGACTTTGTTTTATTTATATTTTATTTTTATTTTGGGTTTATTTTTGGGCTCTTTATATGGGTATTAGAGTTTGTAAATGGGCCCTGTAATTGGGTCTTCGTAACTGGACATTATTTGTATTAAAATGTTTGGATTTTATCAATAATTTGGGCTGTTTTCATCCTATTTGGGCTTATTACTCTGATGGGCCCGGGCAAAAATGGTTGTTACAGCTGCCCCTCTTTGCTCATTGTCGTGAAACGAGAATAGAGCAAAGACAATAGAAGAACCAGTTTTGCCCGGTCTTGCCGAGCCTTGACTTATTAGCCTTTGTCCTCCTCAAGCATCCTCAACTCTACCGTGACCTTGTTGCTTTGACCCATTCTGCCACTATTTTCGCGGGATGACCCGTAGTTTCAGTTTTCCAACTGCTCCACCGGGACTTCGAGCAAGTAAATCTGAACTTTTCGAACTGCTTCCTTGTATTCGCAACATGAACAGACCCTTTCCCTTTTTCTTTTTCTTTTTTTTTTTGAAAAATGAGAATTGACAAACAGAAAATAGAAATTGAAAAATAGAAATGGAAAGACGGAAATTAAATACCTCGGCGTGTTTCGAGGCTCAACTCACCTCACGTATTATGAGTTGGTTTTTGAACGGAAATTTAAAGAAAGAAATTAAATACCTCGGCGTGCCCCGAGGCTCAACTCACTTCGCGTATTATGAGTCGTCTTTTGAACAAAAATTTAAAGACAGAAATTAAATACCTCGGTGTGCCCCGAGGCCCAACTCACTTCGCGTATTATGAGTCGTCTTTTGAACAAAAATTTAAAGACAGAAATTAAATACCTCGGCGTGCCCCGAGGCCCAACTCACCTCTCGTATTATGAGTTGATTTTCGAGCAGAAATTTAAAAACAGAAATTAAATACCTCGGTATGCCCCGAGGCTCAACTCACCTCTCGTATTATGAGTTGATTTTCGAGCAGAAATTTAAAAACAGAAATTAAATACCTCGGTATGCCCTGAGGCTCAACTCACCTCGCGTATTATGAGTCGACTTTTGAACAGAAATTTAAAAACAGAAATTAAATACCTCGGTGTGCCCCGAGGCCCAACTCACCTCTCGTATTATGAGTTGATTTTCGAGCAGAAATTTAAAAACAGAAATTAAATACCTCGGCGTGTCCCGAGGCTCAACTCACCTCGCGTATTATGAGTCGACTTTTGGACAAAAATTTAAAGACAGAAATTAAATACCTCGGCGTGTCCCGAGGCTCAACTCACCTCGCGTATTATGAGTCGATTTGGTATAACTATCACCAGAATTCCTTGCTTTATCGGTGTACCTGTATGTGTGATGCGTGATGTTGTCATGATATGCACATGTTTTTCTTAAATGTTCTTATGCTTACATGATTATGCCATGCGCTCTGAGTTTGTTTGTCATGTATCTCTCGTTATGACTCTCATGATGACTTGTACTCATTGCTTCGATTCTTGACTTTTCTTTCAGGTTTTATACGCGTCCTCAAGTTTTTACGAGTAGTCTGCATTTCTCAAATATCACCCATTTTGTCCTCTTGTTGAACTCTTGTCCTTGCTTTGGGGCTTTTGTACTTACCAGATCCTCATCCAGGTAATGCTCAACATTCTTTTTGTTTAGAGTATGTAATTTTACTATTTATCATTTAAATGAACCAAACATGAGATGTCTGAAAATGGGAAAGCGAATGTGAAAGGGGTACCTCACACCCATATTTATTTTAACAGTGTTAAATAAAGAACTGACAAGGAACAATTCTATAAAGGAAATGCTATAAAAGGAAAGCAGGGTTCAATCGTCAGAAATGCTCTAGATATTCGACGCATGAACTTCTCCACGTTCCTTCATCCTGGATCTTTTCGAGCGGAGCTCCTTGTGTAGAAGATTCTGAGCTTCCGAGTCTGCTTCAAATATTATAATCTCACTATTTGACTTCCTGTTCAAATCGTCCTTGCTCTTTACGTGCGAACCCCTTCGTTAGGACGCCTTTTCAGGTTTTCATCCCAATTTTGTTTATCAAGACGTCATTTTCGGGTTTTCATCCTGATTTTTTTTTTAAAATCAAGACGCCCTTTCAGGTTTTCATCTTGATCTTTTTCCTTTTTCTTTTCTCATTCCTTCTTCTTCTTTTTCTTTTTTTTTTAGGCGTAGTACTTCTTTACGGCATCTGAGTTCACTGGATTTGGTACTTCTTTACCATCCATCTCGATGAGGATCAAAGCTCCGCCCGAGAAGGCCTTCTTTACGACATATGGTCCTTCCCAATTTGGTGCCCATTTTCCTCGGAAGTCTTTTTGTATTGGAAGAGTCCTTCTCAGCACGAGCTCTCCTTCGTGAAATTTCCTTGGTCGTATCTTCTTGTCATGGGCCGTGATCATTCTCTTCTGGTACATCTGCCCATGACAGATGGCTTTTAAGCGTTTTTCTTCGATTAAGTTTAGTTGGTCGTATCGAGCTTGCACCCATTCTGATTCTTCTAGTTAAGACTCGCAAAGAGGGGATCTCGACCTCGACGGGCAGCACAGCTTCCATCCCATAGACTAGGGAGAAAGGAGTTGCCCCTGTAGAGGTCCGAACACATGTGCGATATGCATAAAGGGCAAACGGGAGCTTCTCGTGCCAGTCTTTATATGTCTCGGTCATCTTTCCAATAATCTTCTTAATGTTTTTGTTGGCAGCTTCTACTGCTCCATTCATCTTTGGGCGATAGGGTGAGGAATTATGATGCTTTATTTGAAATTGTTCGTATACTTCCTTCATCATCTTGTTGTTCAGATTCAAGGCATTATCTGAGATGACTTTCTCAGGCAAACCGTATTGACATATGATCTCCTTTTTTAAGAACTTGCAAACTGCGGTCCTTGTTACATTAGCAAACGAGGCGGCTTCCACCCATTTCGTGAAATAATCTATGACCACGAAGATGAATCGATGCCCATTAGAAGCTTTTGGGGAAATTGGTCCTATAACATCCATGCCCTACATAGAAAAAGGCCATGGAGAAGTCATGACATGAAGGGGCGAAGGTGCTGCATGAATTTTATCGCCGTAGATTTGACATTTGTGACACTTTCGTGCTTAACTGATGCAGTCACTTTCCATCGTCAGCCAGTAATAACCGAGTCTTATAATTTTCCTGGCCATAGTGAAACCATTAGCATGCGTTTCACAAATTCCTTCATGGACCTCTTCAAGTATCTTTCTGGCTTTAATATTGTCCACACACCTGAGAAGCACTTGATCTTTTCCTCTTTTGTATAGGATGTCCCCATCGAGAACAAATCCCGCTGCCATTTTTCTGATTGTTCTTTTGTCGTTCTCATTCGCTTGCTCAGGATATCTTTGATTCTTGACATATTCTAAGATATCATGGAACCATGGCAGTCCGTCTGTCTCTTTTTCAATGCTAAAACAATGCGCCGGGGCTTCGTATATGCTCATCTGGAGAGGCATTATTTTCGCTCCTCGGTTTGCTTTGAACATCGAAGCCAAAGTGGCCAGAGCATCAGCCAATTGGTTTTCTTCTCGTGGGAAGTAATTAAAGGTCGTTTCCTGGAATTCTTTGACCAAATCCACAGCAAGATCAGATATTTGACCAACTTCGAGTCTCTTACTTCCCAATCTCCACGGATTTGGTAAATCACCAATGCCGAATCCCCGGATACTTTTAGGACTTTGATGTCCCGTTCGATAGCTGCGCGAAGTCCCATGATGCAAGCCTCGTATTCCGCTATGTTATTGGTGCAGAAGAAATTTAGTCTGGCAGTGAATGAATAATGGCTCCCTTCTGGTGACACTAAGACTGCTCCAATCCCATGCCCTAATGCGTTTGATGCTCCATTAAAGCTCATCTTCCATGACTTCTCTTTTGACGATTCACATTCTTTTTCTGTGATACACATCAAATCTTCATCCGGGAAGTCAAATCTTAATGGCTCGTATTCTTCTGTAGTTCGGGCTGCTAGGAAGTCAGCTATCGCGCTCCCTTTTATCGACTTCTGGCTCACGTAGATGATGTCGTACTCCGATAGCAGGATCTACCATCGTGCCATTCTTCCTGAGAGTGCAGGTGATTCCATCATGTACTTTAGTGGGTCTAGCTTTGAGATTAGCCACGTTGTATGATACAACATATATTGCCTGAGCCTTCGAGCTGCCCAGACCAGAGCACAACAGAATTTTTCGATTGACGGATATTTTGCTTCATACTCTGTGAACTTCCTGCTGAGGTAATAGATCGCCTTCTCTCTTCTTCCCGACTCATCATGTTGTCCCAGTACACAACCCATTGAATTTTCGAACACAGTCAAGTACAATATTAGCGGTCTCCCGGGAGTTGGCGGTACTAGCACCGGGGGGTTAGACAAATATTGTTTTATCTTGTCGAAGGCAGCTTGGCATTCTTCGTTCCATTCCCCAGGATTGTGTTTTCGCAGGAGTCGAAAAATTGGGTCGCATTGGTTGGTAAGCAGAGCAATAAACCGAGTAATGTAGTTTAATCTTCCTAGAAACCCTCTGACTTCCTTTTGTGTCCGTGGAGGTGGTAATTCTTGTATAGCCTTTATCTTGTCTGGATCAACTTCGATACCTCTCTCGCTGACGATGAAGCCCAGTAACTTCCCTGAGGTTGCTCCAAATGTGCACTTAGCTGGATTAAGCTTCAGCTGGAATTTTTTCAGTCTTACGAACAATTTCCGGAGGTTTCCAACATGCTCTCTTTCCCCTCGAGACTTGGCAATCATATCGTCGACATAGACTTCTATCTCTTTGTGCATCATGTCATGGAACAGCATCACCATCGCCCTCTGATACGTTGCTCCTGCATTTTTTAAGCCGAACGGCATCACCTTGTAGCAAAGGTGCCCCACATCGTCACGGATGTAGTTTTTTCCATGTCCTCAGGGGCCATCTTTTTTTGATTATAAGCCGAGAACCCGTCCATGAAAGAGAATAACGAATATTTTACCGTGTTATCCACCAATGTATCAATGTGCGGCAAGGGGAAATTATCCTTGGGGCTTGCTCTATTCAAATCGCGATAGTCCACATACATTCGTACCTTGCCGTCTTTCTTTGGCACCGGGACTATATTAGCCACCCATTCCGGATATTTGGAGACTTGTAAGAAGCCGGCATCGAACTGTTTTTTGACTTCTTCTTTTATCTTTAAGAGTATTTCGGGTCTCATTCGTCTTAGCCTCTACTAGATAGGCTTGCATTCTGGCTTCAGTGGGAGCCTATGGACCACTATGTCCTCGCTCAATCCTGGCATGTCCTGATATGACCATGCAAATACATCTTTGTATTCGTGAAGCAGGGTGATCAATTCATGTTTGGTGTGCTCTGAGATGGAGGTCCCAATTTTCACCTCCTGCCTCTTTTCTTCGTTTCTCAAATTTACCGTCTCAACAAATTCTTGGCGGGGAAGGATCTGTTTATCTTCCTGTTCTAACATCCTTAGCAAGTTAGGGGTCGAGACACAATCTTCAGCATTCTCGTCAGCTTCGGATTCTTCTAAACAAACGGCTTGCTCAAAGTCGATTTTAGGATCAGTAACAGGATTGTTCACGTCGTCGATATCTGAGCACCTGAAAGGTAAATGGAAAAGAAACTATAGAGGAACATCGAGGTATTGGAACCTACAAATGTGATTCTATGACATGAAATATATATAAAGACAGGCTATGAGGAGAGGGAATAAATATGAGGCCAATGAGAATAAGAGACAGTGACAAAATGCATCTTTATTGATTGTTCATTTAAAAGTTAAACAGCCGACACAAACTCTTAAAACAGATTCCCCTTTTACTTAGGGGTATACAGAAAGTTGTCATTGAGGATTACTTTGGAGGGGCCCTAGAAACTACAAGGAGGTCCTCAGCGGTCCAATTGTTCAAAACAAATCAAGGATGACCAGGGCGTATTTTTGGAATGCTTTCCATCGTATCACCCGCTTTGTCAATGACATTTATGTTGAAGTTCCGAAAATCCCTTTCAACCAATAACAGGGCGTTACGTGAATCATCTCCCTCTGGGTACACTATTCCTGCGGACGTAAAAGTATCTGACAAGGGCGGGTACGTCGTGGGCCCCCATTCTACTTCCCGACCTGAGGCTCTTGTAATCCTCTTCCTCTGATCTTTCTACAACTGTTTCCTTCTTTGCTGTCCATCAGGTTTGAACCCTAAGCCGTATTGAGCCTTGTGGTGTATCGGGTTTAGCGCTCTAGCTATCCCTTGTTGGTGTCTTCCTAAACCCTTCCCTGCTCGGGCACCTTTTCCTACAATCAACTTGACTCCCATCTTGGTGTTTCTTGACAGCTTGGGTGTGGGAGCCTTGTCTCCTTCGGCGACAAACATTGCGTTGATGAATTCGAAGGAACGGAAGGAGCATTCTGGCGCATCTTTGTTTGCCTCGATGTAGTGTGTGTCGGTAGAGAGTGATGCGACGATGTCTTCCTCACCAACGATCGTGATCAAGCGGTTATCCATAATAAACTTTATTTTCTGATGGAGAGATGAAGGGATTGCACCAGCGGAATGGATCCAGGGCCTGCCTAGGAGGCAATTATATGAAGGTGCAATGTTCATGACCTGGAACTCGACATTATACGTGCACGGGCCCACCTCCAAAGGAATCTCGATCTTTCCCATGACTTCCCGCCGTGTTCCATCAAATGCCCTTACCGCGGAATGACAAGGTCTCAGGTAAGACATGTCGACTGGCATCCTGGACAGTGTAGCTAATGGCATGACATTGAGCGCCGAACCGTTGTCAATAAGCACATGCGGTATTATATAGCCTTTGCAATCGGTCGTAATGTGCAATGCTTTAACAGAGCCTCTACCGTTTGGCGGTATTTCATCATCGCTGAAAGAGATGAAATTATCTGCATTTAAATTGTTCACCCACCTATCAAGTTTCTCAACGGGTACATCGCTTGGCACATATGCTTGATTTAACACTTTCAGTAAAGCATTTCGATGTGGCTCTGAGTTCAGTAACAGGGATAATACTGAAATTCTTACCGGTTGTTTGTTTAGTTGCTCCACAATATTATATTCGCTGTGCTTAATAAACTTTAGGAATTCCTGCGCTTCATTCTCATTCACGGACTTCTTGGCTTCTTGTTCGGATTGTATTTCAACCTCACCCTCGGCCTCATGTACGGTGCCTTTCCTTCGACGCTACGCGCGTGCTAACGACTTTCTTCTCTTTGTCTCAACTATCTCAGGGGAATAGCATCTCCCACTGCGGGTAAAATGCCCCACCTCGCTGACGTTTCCAGTTGCAGCTTCGGGTGTGATGATGTTGATACCATATTTCCATGGTACTGCTTTGTCATCCTTGTAAGGGAAAGGAGTCGGTACTTTGATTATCATCTTTGGTTCGGCCTCCTTCTTCTTGACCTCATAATAAATCACCAGAGGTCGATCGGCGCTATAAGGGATGGCTGGTGGTTGATCATCGGAGACGCATACTTCTTTTTCCTCGGACAAGTCTGTTTTATCAAAGATTTGGACCTCCTTACTATTCATCATGTTCTGAAGTAACCCTTTGAATTTCCCACAAGACTGGATGTGATGTCCTTCTATGCCGTGGAAGATGCAAAAACTCGGTCTCTTCGTGCTTTCCTCCTTGAAACTTTTGTCGAGCATACCTTTTTCAGTTATTATTTCCCGTATTTTGCTTAGGGGTGTCTTTATCTCGGAGATACAGCTTTTGGCTTGCTGTCTGTCTTGCAGTGTCACCGCACTCACATTCCCTTCGGCATGGCTGGGGAGTGGATTTCCTGCCATATTACTAATACCATCAAATCGTAAAATGCCCGCATCAATAAGACCTTGAACCCTTTTCTTGAATGCTAGACAATTTTTCGTAGAATGCCCTTGGTTTCTGGCATGGTACATACAACGGGCATTAGGATCATACCATTTTGGGTATGGAGGTTTCAAGGGTGCCATGTAGTGTGGGGATATCAGTTGTTTTTCTAGTAATTTTGGGCATAGTTCTCCATACGACACAGGGATAAGGGTAAACTGGAGTCTTTCAGGATTGGGTTTTGTCAGTCTTGGTTCGCTTTTGGGCTGACTTTGGGCAGGTGTGGTATTTGGCGGGAATATAGTGAATGGTCTTTGGTTATCCGTGGCGTAGACGGGGTAAGGAGGAGGTGTTTGATAGTAAGGGTTTTGTGGAGGAAAATAGAAATTCGGTGGTAGGCGGAACTGAGGTCGTGGTTGGGTTGGGTACGAGTTGGCAGCATAGTGGTTCCCAGTCCCTACTATATGGGTTTCAGGCTCTCTCTTCTTTATGGGTACTGGCCTTTTCGAACTTTCAGGACCCTCCATCCTTCCACTCTTGATACCGTTTTCGATGAGTTTGCCAGAAATTACGATGTCGGCGAAGTCTTTTGTGGCATTCCCCACCAGTTTGTCGTAGAATGGCGCCTTCAAGGTATTGATAAAGAGGACCGTTACCTCATTTTTAGTTAGTGGGGGCTCGACTTGGACTGAGAGGTCCCTCCATCTCTGAGCGTATTGTCTGAAGGTTTCTGTTGGCTTCTTTTCCAACATTTATAGTGTCAACCGATCGGGAGCCACATTAGAAACATGCTTATATTGTTCACAGAATGCAGTTGCTAGGTCCTTCCATGACCGGATCCTCTCTGTGCTAAGTTGATCATACCATCGGAGGGCTGATCCGATCAAGCTTTCCTGGAAGCAGTGTATTAACAGCTTGTCCTCATTCAAGTGTCCAGCCATCTTTCGATAGAACATGATAAGATGTGCCTTCGGACATCTCGTTCCCTCATATTTTTCAAAATCTGGCGCTTTAAACTTTGGAGCCAGAACCAGATCAGGCACTAGACTGAGCTCTTTGGGGCTTAGTGCAGAGAAGACTCCAGTACCCTCCACCACCTTGAGTCTTTCTTCCAAGATCTTGTACTTTTCCTCAGCATCATGATCGTCCTTCTTTAATCTAGCTATTTCTATCGGATTATCCAAATCCGGAACAATCGGGTTAGCAGAATCATCTCCAGAGTTTGACACGTATATACCCTGCCCCAGATGGGTAGGTGGGATGGGTCGTTGTTGTAACACCCCTTACCCGAGACCGTTGCCGGAGTCGAGCACGAGGCATTACTAAACTTAACTACTAATTCGGCATAAAATTTAAAACTGCCCATCTGCGTCATAGTCACTAAAATATTTATATCTGGAGCTACGAGACTCCAAATTAAGATCCGTTAATTTTCCCTGAAACTAGACTCATATATATTTTAACTATAATTTTTCCAGAATTTTTGGCATGGCCAATCAATACCAGATTTTTCTTAAAGTTTCCCCTGTTTTACTGATTGACTGTTCTGACCTCTCTTCACTACAAATCAAATTACTCTTTGTACAGAATTCATATGACCTTTTTATTTATTTCATTTGAAAATAGACTCATTCAGGATTCTATACATATAAATTTTAATCCATAATTATTTTTGTGCAATTTCTAATGATTTTTCAAAGGCAGAACAGGGGATCGCGAATTCATTCAGAACCAGTTTCACTAAAATTTAAATATCTCATTATTTCCATTTCTTTTGCTTACTATATTTCTTTCATATGAAAATAGACTCAAAAAATCTTTCAATTCATATCTCCTTCACTTTCTAATTCCATTTCTTCTATTTTTGGTGATTTTTCAAAATCACGTCACTGCTGGAATTCAAAAACTGTTTCATTGCAAAATATTGTTAACTAGTTTATAGCATCTTTACTCCATCTCATTTAAACTCTATACATGCCATATAAATCTTTAAACATAAAACAAAAGCTACCGGAATTGATCTGGATAGTGAGCTTTGCTGGGATGATCCGATCTACCACTTCTTTTTAATTCAATCTACATAAAAATATCAAACACACACAAGTAAGCTTGATGAAGCTTAGTAAGTTCATTGGTTTAAAAGTAACTTACCACACATAATATTTCCAAAACAATAACAAAGTATTTACTAAAGTTCCCTGCCATTCACAACCATTGTTAAATACTTCACATAGTTGAGCTCGACATTAACAACTACTCAATCTCTTCCATTTGATTCACTCATTTTATATTACTTCTTATCAAATTAGGAAACGTCTTACAAATTTGAGTACGTCGTTGCTCAGTGCCACGTTTCACAACTCAGTATGGATGATTCCATACCTACATTTCACAACTCAGTATGGGCGATACCATACCTACTTTTCATAACTCAGTATGGATGATACCATACCTACATTTCATATCTCAGTATGGTTAATACCATACCTACATTTCACAACTCAGTATGGATGATACCATACCTACATTTCGTATCTCAGTATGGTTGATACCATACCTACATTTTATAACTCAGTATGGATGATACCATACCTACATTTCGTATCTCAGTATGGTTGATACCATACCTACATTTTATAACTCAGTATGGATGATACCATACCTACATTTCACACTTTGCCATGGATTAACCATGGTCTTATCCATCAATTCATCACATGTCACGATACGATACGAACGTACTCAATTCAATTGCTTTTTCCTAATTTGAATTACCGCTTTATTCTTTCATTTAATCATAATTTTCATAATTCCACAGCAAATTCAGATTTAACAACACATTATATCATTCACAAATAAACATATAAATTCAACCATATGAACTTACCCTATTGATTTGTAGAAGATTTTGAAATTTAGGGACTACTCGCAACTTTTTCTTTTCCTCTTTCTTCTTTGGTTTCTTGATCTATAATGTAAAATATTTTCACTCATTAGCATATATTTCATTTCTATTTCACTTCACAAATTATGTTCTTCAAATTTCTGAAATTACACTTTTACCCCAAAATTTACAGCTTTTTACAATTTAGTCCTTGCTCAATTCAGCCATCAATTGAACTAATTTTTCTCAATCAACACTTTATTCTATCATTACAAACTATTTCACAACCTTTGATATTCTGAATTTCAACACCAACCTCTAATTCACAACTTTTTCACAATTAGGTCCTAAATATCATTTCCTATCAAAATCACTTTATAAAACCACCTTAATATGAAATTAGAATTTAAATTTCATAATAATTCATCATAAACTTCCATTTCTCAGCAAGGGTAACTTTTAATTTTACCCACCAAATCAAAAACTAATGAATTCTATAAGTGGATCTAGTTGTAAAAGTCATAAAAACATAAAAATTATCAAGAAAAAGCAAGAATTAAACTCACATGGTGTAAAAATATGAAAACCAGCTTTCTCTAGAACTCCTATGGTGTTTTGGCTGAGATAATGTGAATTTTTCTCTAGATTATTTTCAATCTTATCTTAATAAACATATTAAAATCACAAAAATTCCAATTTTGCCCTTGTTTCACTTATCTTTTGCTGATTTCCTTGCCTTTGCCGTCCAACCTTCTCACTTTTAGGTTTAATTTCCCTTTAAACCCTCCTTCTTTTAACACTTGAGCTATTTAATTCTTGTAGAAATTTTGAATTTGTTACAATTTAGTCCTTTTTATTTAATTGACTACCCAAACATTTAAATTTATCAACCAAACTTTAATACTAACTTAATAATACTCCATAAATATTTCTAAAAATATTTATGGCTCGATTTTCAAATTCGAGGTCTCAATACCTCGTTTTTGACCCATTTGACCTAATAAATTCTTTTAATTCACCAAATTCACCAATCCATAAATTCTTCTAAATTCTCACTTGACTCATAAATATTAAATTACTATCTTATTTAATCTTACTCGTCGATTTAGTGATCTCATATCACCATTTCCGACACACCATCAAAAAAATTAGGCCGTTACAACTCTCCCCTTTAAAATTTCGTCCTCGAAATTTGTTACCTGAAAATAGATTTGGATACTGTGATTTCATTGACTCCTCTGTTTCCCAGGTTGCCTCCTCCATACCATGTCGGTGCCATAATACTTTAACCAATGGTATCTTTTTGTTCCGCAATTCTTTAACTTCACGAGCCAAAATCTTCATTGGTTCTTCTGAATAAGTCATATCTGGTTGAAGCTCAATTTCAGTATGAGGAATTACGTGTGAAGGATCTGACCTATACCGTCTTAACATAGACACATGAAACACATTGTGAATCTTTTCAAGTTCTGGAGGTAAAGCCAATTGATAAGCTACAGGACCAACCCTTTCCACAATTTCATATGGCCCTATAAATCTCGGACTCAATTTTCCTTTTCTGCCAAACCGTAACACCTTCTTCCACGGTGAAACTTTTAAAAATACTCGATCACCCACTGCATATTCTATGTCTCTTCGTTTCAAATCTGTATATGACTTTTGACGCTCTGAAGCAGCTTTTAGACTATCTCGAATAACCTGGACTTTCTCTTCAGTTTCTCGAATCAAATCAACCCCAACTATTTTTGATTCACTCAATTCAGACCAACACAATGGAGTCTTGCATTTCCTACCATAAAGAGCTTCAAATGGTGCCATTTTTATACTAGACTGATAGCTATTATTATAGGCAAACTCAGCCAAAGGTAAATACCTTTCCCAACTGTCACCAAACTCGAGTATACAACATCTTAACATATCTTCTAGAATTTGAATCACTCGTTCTGACTGTCCATCTGTTTGAGGATGAAATGCTGTACTAAAATTTAATCTGGTACCTAAAGCTTCTTGCAGTTTGTTCCAAAATCTCGAAGTAAACCTCGGATCCGATGCGAAATGATAGATTTGGAACTCCATGTAGTCTCACAATCTACGACACATACAATTCTCGCTAACTTCTCAAGTGAAAAACTCATTACATTTGGAATAAAGTGTGCTGACTTTGTCAATCTATCAACAATCACCCATATCGAATCTTTCTTCCTTGGAGTCATAGGCAATCCTGACACAAAATCCATTGTAACACGCTCCCACTTCCATTCAGGAATCATAATGGGTTGTAGTAAACCCGTTGGCACTTGATGCTCTGCTTTAACTTGCTGACAAATCAAACATTTTACAACAAATTCTGAAATTTCTCTTTTCATACCAGCCACCAATATATCTTTTTCAAATCACCATACATTTTTGTACGCCTTGGGTGAATAGAATACATACTATTATGTGCTTTGAAAGAATATTATTCTTCAAATCGAATTGTTTGGAACACAAATTCGTTATGATAACGCAACATACCTCCATCATCAATCTTTGAACTCGAATCTAAATTATCTCGAACCATTTGTCGTTTAAATACCAATTTTGGGTTTTCATTCATAGTTTCGAATTTGTTGAAGAAACATGGGTTTCACTTTCAATTCTGCTAATACAACACCTTCTTCATTAAGAGCCAAATGAGCATTCATTAACCGAAGTGCAAACAATGATGACTTTCAACTAAGTGCATCAGCAACTACATTAGCTTTTCCTGGATGGTAATTAATAACCAAATCATAATCTTTCAGCAACTCTAACCACCGTTTCTGTCTTAAGTTCAGTTCCTTCTGAGTCATTAAGTATTTCAGACTTTTGTGATCCGTATAGATATAACACTTCTCACCATATAAATAGTGTCTCCAAATTTTTAAAGCAAAAACAATTGCAGCTAATTCAAGATCATGTGTAGGGTAATTCTTTTCATGTGGTTTTAATTGCCGTGAAGCATAAGCCACTACCTTTCCGATTGCATTAACACACAACCCAAACCATTTAAAGATGCATCATCAGCATACACAATATACGGTATATACGATTCTGGTTGAGTCAAAGCTGGAGCTTCGTTAACATTTTCTTCAATTGGTCAACGCTGTTGACATTCATCGAACCATACAAACTCAACATTCTTTTGTAACAAACGAGTCATTGGTGAAGCAATCATGGAAAAATTCTTTACAAAACGGCGATAATACCCCTGCTAGTCCCAAAAAACTTCAGACTTGATTTACATTCCTCGGTGTTTTCCAATTCACCACTCTTTGAAACTTTACTTGGATCCACACGAATTCCTTGGTGATACAATGTGACCGTAAATCCAACTTCATGAAGCCAAAACTCACATTTACTAAATTTTGCATATAATCGCTTTTCTCTCAAAGTCTGTAATATAATTCTCAAGTGTTGTGCATGCTCGGATTACGTCTTTGAATAGACCAATATGTCATCAATAAATACCACCACAAATCTATCCAAATAAGGCTGAAAAATTCGATTCATTAAATCCATAAATGCAAGTGAGGGCATTTGTTAAACCAAAAGGCATTACCGTAAATTCGTAGTGACCATACCGAGTCGAAAGCAGTCTTTGGCACATCACACTCTTTAACCTTCAGTTGATAATACCCAGATCTAAGGTCTATCTTTGAGAACATTGCAGCGCCTTTCAATTGATCAAATAAATCGTCGATACGAGGTAATGGATATTTATTTTTAATTGTTACCTTGTTCAGCTGTCTGTAATCAATACACAATCGCAACGAGCCATCTTTCTTTTTCACAAATAAAACAGGTGCGCCCCAAGGTGATGTACTCGGTCTGATGAACCCCTTATCCAATAACTCTTGCAATTGCATCTTCAACTCTTTTAACTCAGCTGGTGCCATTCTATATGGAGCTATTGATATCGTAGTGCACTCCTAATTACATCAATTACGAATTCAACCTCACGATCTGGGGGTAAACCAGGTAATTCCTCAGGAAACACATCAGTAAACTCATTAACAACTGGAAACTATTCCATCTTCAATTTAGAACCCCGGGTATCAAGAATATAAGATAAAAATGCTTCATTACCCTTCCGAATCAATTTACGAAAGTGTAATGGCATTTGAAATAATTCGACATCATTCTTTTATCTCCAAACTCAATTTGAAACTATTTCCCAATCCGACATTTTAAATCAACCCGTTTTTCTCTACAATTCACTATGGCATCGTGTTTAATCAACCAATCTATGCCAAGAATAACATCAAATTCTCGGAAAGGTAACAACATTAAATCGTGCAGAGAATTCACGACCTTGTATTTTCAAAGTGGACACTTCCGACATATTAAATTAACTAACACACTTTGCCCTAACGGATTAGTGACTTGCATATCAAAGTCGGTGGACTCAACGATCATTTTCTTTTCTCGACACTAATGCAAATTGCAAATATATGAATGCGTAGATCCGGGATCAATTAAAGTATACAGAATCATTAAAAGATGGAAAATACCAGCTATCACATGGAGAGCAAGCTTCCTCTCTTGCCCGAGTAGCATATATGTGCGTCGCGGGTGCCCTTATTTCCGATCGGACTACATGATCTCTCATTCCCGAACGAAAGCGATCTCAAAGAAGACTACTTTGACCCGAACGTCTACTTTTTCGAGGAGTATTTGTTTGTTTTCGCCTTGTTCTTTATTTTCTTTTAATGATCGAGGGACAGTCCGAATAAAATGATCAGTTCCACCACATCTATAACAAGCTCCGGTTCTTCCCCAACATTCACCAATATGAAATCTACCACAATTTTTGCATCTAGGTCTCGGAATATTTTGTACACTACCAAGTACTAAGCGCTTTGGTTTATTAATCACTCCGACATCTCTTTGAGTTGTTTTACTTTTATTTGATCGTTCAGGAATTGTAACAGATCGACTAAAATCATCTCTGAACGTTTTAGCTGGAAAAGTCGAAGTTGGTCTAGAGAAACTTCTTTTATATACTTCTTTGCCTTTTCTTTCTCTTTGCATCTTTCTATTATACACTTCTTCCATCTTTTGAGCTCGATCAGACAAAACCACAAATTCTCGAATCTTAGTGCCTCCTATCATCATTCTGATTTCATCATTAAGCCCTTCTTCAAATCTAATGCACATTTCTTCCTATGTCGGTACAACATCCCGAGCATACCTACTGAGATACACAAATTCTCTTTCATATTCAACCACTGTTTTATTCCCTTGTCGAAGATCAAGGAATTCCCTCTTCTTTTTATCTAAATATCTCCTTCCCACATACTTTTTTCTAAACTCATTTTGGAAGAATTCCCAAGTAAGTTTATTCGCAGGTACCACTGCCTCAATGGTTTCCCACCAATTATACGCTTCTTCTTTCAATAATGAAACTGCACACTTCAGATAGTCCTCCGGAGAACAAATCATCTGTTTGAAAACTCTCTCCAAACTCTTTAGCCAATACTCTGCTTTAACTGGATCATCATCCGATCTTCCCCGAAATTCTTCAGCTCCGAACTTTCTGAGTTTCTCAATCGGTGTTCTTTTGATAGATTCATCTATTAAAGGAGGAGCAATCTGGGTCAGAATCGTGGTAGTAAAGAGGGGGGGAGGAGGAGGTTGTTGTGCTCGACTTCTTCCTTGTATTGTTTCACTAAACCACCGATTCATTACCCCGTAAATCAAATTTTTAAGTTCTTCCTCTCTCATCAAAGAAATTGGAACATTATTACTTGTTCTCTGCTCAGAAGTTTGTACTCTACTATTGACTTCCTCTTCATGATCAGCACCCTCGGGTCTATCAGACATCTTTACAATCTATAACAAAAATTAATAGTTAGATCGGATCATTCACATCTCACTATCACAGATTTATATGGCATGTATTTCTAAACATTTTATACATCACATCCGTTCCGAGAATCGTCTAAACCAAAGCTCTGATACCAATAAATGTAACACCCCTTACCCGAGACCGTTGCCGGAGTCGAGCACGAGGCATTACTAAACTTAACTACTAATTCGGCATAAAATTTAAAACTGCCCATCTGCTTCATAGTCACTAAAATATTTATATCTGGAGCTACGGGACTCCAAATTAAGATCTGTTAATTTTCCCTGAAACTAGACTCATACATCTTTTAACTATAATTTTTCCAGAATTTTTGGTATGCCCAATCAATACCAGATTTTTCTTAAAGTTTCCCCTATTTTACTGATTGACTGTTCTGACCTCTCTTCACTACAAATCAAATTACTCTTTGTACAGAATTCATATGACATTTTTATTTATTTCATTTGAAAATAGACTCATTCAGGATTCCATACATATAAATTTTAATCCATAATTATTTTTTTGCAATTTCTAATGATTTTTCAAAGGCAGAACAGGGGATCGCGAATTCATTCAGAACCAGTTTCACTAAAATTTAAATATCTCATTATTTCCATTTCTTTTGCTTACTCCATTTCTTTCATATGAAAATAGACTCAAAAAATATTTCAATTCATATCTCCTTCACTTTCTAATTCCATTTCTTCTATTTTTGGTGATTTTTCAAAATCACGTCACTGCTGGAATTCAAAAACTGTTTCATTGCAAAATATTGTTAACTAGTTTATAGCATCTTTACTCCATCTCATTTAAACTCTATACATGCCATATAAATCTTTAAACATAAAACAAAAGCTACCGGAATTGATCTGGATAGTGAGCTTTGCTGTGATGATCCGATCTACCACTTCTCTTTAATTCAATCTACATAAAAATATCAAACACACACAAGTAAGCTTGATGAAGCTTAGTAAGTTCATTGGTTTAAAAGTAACTTACTACACATAATATTTCCAAAACAATAACAAAGTATTTACTAAAGTTCCCTGCCATTCACAACCATTGTTAAATACTTCACATAGTTGAGCTCGACATTAACAACTACTCAATCTCTTCCATTTGATTCACTCATTTTATATTACTTCTTATCAAATTAGGAAACGTCTTACAAATTTGAGTACGTCGTTGCAATTGCCACGTTTCACAACTCGGTATGGATGATTCCATACCTACATTTCACAACTCGTATGGGCAATACCATACCTACTTTTCATAACTCAGTATGGATGATACCATACCTACATTTCATATCTCAGTATGGTTAATACCATACCTACATTTCACAACTCAGTATGGATGATACCATACCTACATTTCGTATCTCAGTATGGTTGATACCATACCTACATTTTATAACTCAGTATGGATGATACCATACCTACATTTCACACTTTGCCATGGATTAACCATGGTCTTATCTCATCAATTCATCACATGTCACGATACGAACGTACTCAATTTTTTGCTTTTTCCTAATTTGAATTACCGCTTTATTCTTTCATTTAATCATAATTTTCATAATTCCACAGCAAATTCAGATTTAACAACACATTATATCATTCACAAATAAACATATAAATTCAACCATATGAACTTACCCGGCTGATTTGTAGAAGATTTTGAAATTTAGGGACTACTCTGTAACTTTTTCTTTTCCTCTTTCTTCTTTGGTTTCTTGATCTATAATGTAAAATATTTTCACTCATTAGCATATATTTCATTTCTATTTCACTTCACAAATTATGCTCTTCAAATTTCGAAATTACACTTTTACCCCAAAATTTATAGTTTTTACAATTTAGTCCTTGCTCAATTCAGCCATCAATTGAACTAATTTTTCTCAATCAACACTTTATTCTATCATTACAAACTATTTCACAACCTTTGATATTCTGAATTTCAACACCAACCTCTAATTCACAACTTTTTCATAATTAGGTCCTAAATATCATTTCCTATCAAAATCACTTTATAAAACCACTTTAATATGAAATTAGAATTTAAATTTCATAATAATTCATCATAAACTTCCATTTCTCAGCAAGGGTAACTTTTAATTTTACCCACCAAATCAAAAACTAATGAATTCTATAAGTGGATCTAGTTGTAAAAGTCATAAAAACATAAAAATTATCAAGAAAAAGCAAGAATTAAACTCACATGGTGTAAAAATATGAAAACCAGCTTTCTCTAGAACTCCTATGGTGTTTTGGCTGAGATAATGTGAATTTTTCTCTAGATTATTTTCAATCTTATCTTAATAAACATATTAAAATCACAAAAATTTCAATTTTGCCCTTGTTTCACTTATCTTTTGCTGATTTCCTTGCCTTTGCCGTCCAACCTTCTCACTTTTAGGTTTAATTTCCCTTTAAACCCTCCTTCTTTTAACACTTGAGCTATTTAATTCTTGTAGAAATTTTGAATTTGTTACAATTTAGTCCTTTTTATTTAATTGACTACCCAAACATTTAAATTTATCAACCAAACTTTAATACTAACTTAATAATACTCCATAAATATTTCTAAAAATATTTATGGCTCGATTTTTAAATTCGAGGTCTCAATACCTCGTTTTTGACCCATTTGACCTAATAAATTCTTTTAATTCACCAAATTCACCAATCCGCAAATTCTTCTAAATTCTCACTTGATTCATAAATATTAAATTACTATCTTATTTAATCTTACCTGTCGGATTTAGTGATCTCATATCACCATTTCCGACACCACCGAAAATTAGGCCGTTACAGTTGTTCTAGTCCTACTGGGTTCCCTTGAGGATATTCCCTTTGCGTTGCGTGGGCATGGGGTGGCGTGAATCCTGAGAGATAGAGCGGATCTTGATTAACTCTTGACTGGGGTTTTGTAATATCAGGACTCTGTGTGATTCCTTTCCCTTTGGCCAGAGCCGTCAACATCTCCATCGTTTTTGCCATTTGATCCTTATGCTCTAGTGATTCCTCGCGGGATCTCATCATCAGGTCCCTTGCTTCTTGCTGCGACCTGGCTAACTGTTCTTGTAGCTCTTGCTGGATTCTTTCCATTCTCTCGATCATCTCATTGAGTTCGGCGTCCATAGCTCTAGTTCTTAGACGTGTCCTATGGGGATGATGTGATTCCAGATTCGTAATGTCGTAACTGCGGATTATACGATTTTAACCTTAGTGAATAATTAAGGTGATGTGATACTTAATGTATGCGATGTAATGCAAATGCATGGTATGAATGCAAAAAGGTGTTGATTTGATTCAATTCCATTAGATAAACTTTACTAGAAAACGAATTTCCTTTTATAGAACGGACAATTACATATACGACTTTGTTCTAACGCCTAAATCCTTAACTTTCCTAAGAAGCCAAGCTAGACTTTGGCCTCGTTCCGATCTTGACTCATACATCAGGCTTAACGCATCAGCCCGAACCGCCCTCTTGGATTTGAGCCACAGCTTCGCCCATTACATAGTCTCTGTTTCTGATCTGTCCTTGGGAATGGTGGAGCTGCTCCTTCCAATGTTCATTGTTTGCTTCAAGGAGCCCAACTCGGTTTTTGCTATCTTATAATGCAGTCTCGAGCTCCTCTATCCTTCCTCTCATCTCTTCGATTTTGTTCTGACTGGCTCTTAATTCGACTACTGAGTTACGACTACGGTGCAGACGCAGCGATTTTTCTAATTCTGCTACTTGGGCGCGCAACCTCTCTTTT
This sequence comes from Gossypium bickii, assembly GCA_025503065.1. Classification (NCBI taxonomy): domain Eukaryota; kingdom Viridiplantae; phylum Streptophyta; class Magnoliopsida; order Malvales; family Malvaceae; genus Gossypium; species Gossypium bickii. The sequence continues at coordinate 116,853,078 of CP106716.1, forward strand.
TCGCTTTGGCTTTCTAACAGGTTCTTTTTCAAAGCATCCTCTCGTACTTGAGCATCCCAAATTTCCTCTCCCACCGCTTCGGCTTTGGACTTTTCTTCTTTAACTTCCGTCGCCATTGCTCGACGTTTTGCCCAAACCAGCAGTTCTGATGGACATGTGTAGCTTCTTATAGTCTGTCTTTAAGCTATCCAAATCCTCTTCGGCCTTATTCTTTCCTTTTTTCAATTTCTCAGCCTCGAACTTGTGGACGTCGACATCTAACCCCAACTGCATCTTTTCCTCTTCTAGTTGCTCTATTCTTTTACCCAATTCCCGGCTCTTCCTCTCGAAATCTTGCTTGATAATTTCTAATTCAGACGGGATTACTTGCAGCTGCTCTTCTATTGGTTGGGTACTTTCTTGGCTTGGCCTTGGGACATTGTCGTTGATTCTTTTGCCCCGCCATCGGTCGTACTCGGGGGTCGTCATTGGCCCCATGGCGAGTTTATTCATTTTTCAGGTTTGGGTCCATGCATCTGATATCTCACGAACTCTCTTCTTATAGTTGTCATCCTTGTATGAAAATTCCCATCGGGCTAATCCATGTGTTGCTGGTATGAACTGCCTCGATCGATACTGCCTCATTACTAGTAACGGGGCATACCCCACAGCTCTCCATATTCCGAGTAAAGGAACTCAGTCGAACCTTCCACACCGATACAAGATCTCGTCAGTGATCATCCATGGAGCCTTCCATTCTATATCCTTGACTTGCAGATTTTGGAGAATCGCCATCCATTTCTCTCCAGATAGATCGTCCCGCCTTGGTGCACCCGCTAATTCCTCCAGAGGAGAGTAATTCTCAAAAAAGACTTTGCATGAGACCTTTTCTCTCTTCCAGAAATGGAAATGAAACCAAGATAACAACAACTGTGCACAACCCACGAATCTCCCTTCGCCCTCCCTTCGGCAAACGTTCAATGACCTGAAGGTTTCGGCTAAAATTGTAGAGACAGGCGTGACTCCCTTATCAAGTTTATCAAATAGGTCTGAGACCGCATCCTCTATATGCCCTAACGCCTTAGGAAAGATGACCAAACCATAGATGCTTAGAGCGAAGACGTCGACCCTCTTCTTCTTATCCAGATGCGCCAAGATCAAATCCCTCAAATGTTTCCAAGGAATGCACGTACAATCTCCCTTTTGCTTGATCCGGGCCGTAATCCATTGCTCGCTCATTCCTGTAATGTTCATTAGCCTCTTTGAGAACGCTGGTACATTTGCAAACCTTGAATACGCCTTATCAATTTGAATTCTCGGGCATCGAAGCAAAGCGGTGTACTCCTCTATGGTAGGCACCAAATCCACTTCTCCGAAAGTGAAGCAACTGTAGGCGGGGTTCCAAAACTGGGTAATAGCTCGGAGTAGGTACTCATCTACCTTGATATCCAGCAGATAGTGCAAATCACCGTAATTATAGTGGAACAGTTGTTTGTCCTCATTCGCCCACGAGTTTCATATTTCCTTCAATTCTCGCAGGTCATTTTGAGCCGCACTAATACGGGTGAAATCCCATAACTCTGATTCGTACCCCACTGCCAGACTATCTTCTTTTTCTTGCTGTGCCCTCTCGGACCATACCTGGACGGCCGTATTATCCTCCACTCTATCGAGAAACCCCTTTTCCATGTTAAGCTTTTCTATCTAGTAACCGAATGTGGATCAACACCCTTTTTTATGGTGAAATGCCATGCAATGAAAGCAAAACACAACAGGTTAGTATCAGGTACAAAAAGAACTTAAAATAAATAGGAAATAATCAAAACTCCTATTTAAGGTAGCAACTAGGGTTTACACGGCTCTACCTACAACGGGCTCCTAGGTCTCTCTAGATGTGGTTTGGTTCTAAAGCAATGGTACCTGAACCAGCAGATTCCTCGATCCTCACCCATTATAGGCTCATATAGACCGAGTTCAGTTCAGGGGGATACATTTCCCTATGGCTGCACGGAGATAAAAATCTCACGAAGACATAGGTACGGATGTATCCCGAAAGTGATCCACTATCTTGCACGGAGGTAAAAACCTCACGAAAGAGTAGCTTCTCACTCCCACTTAAGGGTGTGACCGCAATGGTCATGCAATGCAATGCCAAAGTATTTCACAAGACTCGACGCTGTAGCACAAGCAAATGCATCAAAGAAAAACATGATTTTTCAAAACAATTTTCAAAATTTTCGACAAAGGGACAAAAATCAATCAATTTATGGCTTGACTCTCGGGTCCCCAGTGGAGTCGCCAAGCTGTCGTAACCATTTTTTGACAAAACGGGAATCGACTTAGGTTTTGAAAATAAAAATAAAACGAGAGTCGCCACCGATCTTTATTTGGTGTGATTGGGTCACCTTTGTTTTAATAAAACATTTTGATTTACTAAAATAGTGTTTTGGTCTACGAAGTATGAGAAAATAGGTTCGGGAGTCGGTTACGTGCGAGGAAGGGTTAGCACCCTCGTCACGCCCAAATTTGGTACTGAATTGATTGATTAATGTCCCCGTGTCGAAAGTTTGAAGATTTGAAAAGAAAAAGAAAATCGATCCCTTTTCTTTGAAATATTTTATTCTCCTCGAATTGAATATCAAGACTTTTTTGTTCCAAAAGGACAAAATATTACATCCAGTACGTAGGACACAATGATTTTAATCCTCGAATCCGAGATCATCTCTTAATTCCCGAGACTTATGCATTAAAATATCAAAAGGGTATTCGATTGTTTGGCCAAACGAGAGAACCGAAACCCAACACATAGGGCACGATCTCTCGGGTTTCCAAACATGAAATATTGCCTTTATAAAAGAAATCAAATTTATATTTGGCAAAATACAGCACGAATTTGTAACAAAATGTAAAAATGATGATGCTAGCAAACATATAGGACGGGTATGTTAAATACAAACAAAAAATAATAAAACGAAAATAGAAATAAAATGAATAAAACCAATGTGCTAAAAGGGATAATAAGTAGAAAGCAAAAGAATAATAAGCAAAATGGAAGTTTTACGAGAAGACAGGGAAATAAAAATAATAACAATAATGATGATAACAAAAATGATATTGAGACGTAAATATGAGTAGGAACATATAAAATATGATAGTATGAATGAAAATAGAAATTTATGTGAAATAATATAAGTATAAATATATGAATGAAAGTTACATAAATAAATATAGCATTAAATTAAGAAAAAAGACACAAATATAAATATAGTGAGTATAATAATAATAATAATAATATCAAATAATAATAATAATAATAATAATAGTATCGTGTAATAATAATAATAAAGATAATGACAGCATATTAATAATAACAACCGCATCAACATAAAAAGATAGAAATAGAAGTAGAAAAATTAACAAAAGGATATAAAAAGAAGGACTAAATCAAGAAAAAAGTGAAATTAAATTAAGAAATCAAAAAAAAAAAAAAGGAAAAATGCGGCATGGGACTTGATTAATCATCAACGCAAAGGGGACCAGACGCGCAATTATCCCTTTTAAGGGATATGCGCATATTCCCTTCAAAGAATGATAACCGTTTCATCTATTGTAAAAGTCCCCTTTATTTTTTTAACATTTGATTTCCTTCAAAAATGTAAAGCAGAGAACCCCCTCTCCCCATCGTTTCGTCTTCTATTGGGGCCCTTCATCCGCCGTCGCACCATCGCACCACTATCGGTGGTCGGCGATGCCTAAAGCTCATCCCTTTTAGTCCCTTTTCGAAATCCTCTCGAGAGATCAAGCCCCTCAATGCCCAAAAATCCGGAGAAAAAAACCTCCCCTTTTCGCCCTTTAGGTTCCGCTCGACGACGGAGAATGGGTTCCGCGCCGCGCTCCGAAGTTCGGTATGGTCTCTTCTCTCCTTTTCTTTTGAGTTTGTTTATGAACTTTCAAAATGACAAAAAATAGAATCTGAGATATCCGAGAACGATAATAGTAATAGCAAAATAAAAATCCCAATCAAACTTTGAATTTTCTTGGTTTTTATTTACGATTTGCTTGTAAAAACCTTAAGGTAATAAAAACAAACTGAAAAGACGAATGGAAATAGCGATAATAATTGGTAAGAATAAATCGAAAATGGACCTTCAATTTTTCTCTCGATTTCCCTTTTCTATTGCTAATGTGTGGGTCTTTTTCTCAGAAAGGTCAACCTTTTGCAGTTTGTATCATTCTTTTAATTCTTTCTTTTGATTTCGATGTTAAGTAAATGAAGTATTTTGATTTCTTTTTCTATCCCTCAAGTCGAAGAAGTCCCCAAAGTTTCCTTTCGGTTTTTATAACCGATTTACCAATGCCTTTTGTTCTGTTTTGCTCCTTGTTTTCTACATTCGTTTGTTGTGTTCTCTTGTAGGGCATGGGCGAAGAGCTGGTGGAGGTGGAGCGGAGGCCGAGGCGCGCGGGAGGCGTGCGAGCGAGCAACGAGGTGTGGGAAAGAAGCGCACGTGGGAGATCGGGGACGGCTGCGCGAGGCGATTGGGCGGCGCGCGTCTTTGGTGTGCCTGTGTGGTGGCGCTTCGGGAAGTGGGGAACCCTAGGGTTTCAGGACCTTGTTTGGTTCCTAGGCCGGTGCTTGTTGGGCTCGGGTTTGGTTTTGGTTGGGATAGGTGTTTAGGTTTGGGCTTGATGATTTGGGTATTGGGCTTGCAATTGTTTGGATTGGTGTAATTTTTGGATTGTAATTTGGACTTTTAATGGACTTTGTTGTATTTATATTTTATTTTTATTTTGGGTTTATTTTTGGGCTCTTTATATGGGTATTGGGGTTTGTAAATGGGCCCTGTAATTAGGTCTTCATAACTGGACATTATTTGTATTAAAATGTTTGGATTTTATCAATAATTTGGGCTGTTTTCATCCTATTTGGGCTTATTACTCTGATGGGCCCGGGCAAAAATGGTTGTTACAGTTATATCAATATGTTATTCAAGTCATTTAAATTGTGAAATTCAACTCGACTTGAACTTGAAAAACAAAATCACTTATTTGAGTTGACTCAAAAAATCTAATAACTCAAATAACTCAATTTTATTAACTCAAAATTTAAAAAATTTTTAATTCTTTCAAGTAAAATCAAGTTTTGCTCACACTTAGCTATCAACTTTCACCTTATGATCTCTCACCATTTTTATATTTTCTAATTTATTGTTTAAACTAATACAAACATCATTCCTTTTAATTCATTCCATTTTATAATTCATATAAATCGTTAAAAATTCACATTCTATTAAACAAAAATAAGTACATATATAATTAAAAAAATATTTTATTTTTATTTTTTTAAAAATTCAAATTTTTATTTTTTAAAATATTCAAATTCAAATTTTTATTTTTATTTTTATCTAAAATATCTGAAATAATAATAAAATTAAAATTATTTTCATCAAAAAGTTAAAACCATGAAATAATTTTTAAAAATCATAATTTATTATATTATCAAACAACATAATCGATATGTAAGATTAATAAATATATCGATAAAAGTATTATAGAGGCTTTTATATTAGAAGTCAGATTGTATTTTGTTTTCTCTACTAACAAAATAGTCAAATTAGTCTCGATACATTAAATCAAAGAGCAAATTAATCATTTGTATTAAAATTTTCATTTATTTGTAATATTAAAAACTAACGTGACTGATGAAAACAACCAGAGGGTGACACATGGATTAAAAGTTTTGAATTTGAAAAGAAATAGTAAATAAGATATTTTGATTGGATTAATAGTAGTCCTTAGATAAAGATGAAAACACAATAATTGAACCAATTGTGATTTAATTAGAAAACAAGGAATATTGATGGATTTCATTATTTTTGTTAAAATATATTTAGGTTTAGGTTTTGAATAACCTTAAAACACATTGTTAGTGTTTTTATTTCGATAAAATGTAAGATTTTGTCTCTAAAGAAGTTAAATTTTTTATTCAAAATCTTAATTTAACTGTTAATATGAGAAATATTTTTTGTCAAAATTTACCTACTTGAAATGTTAATTTGAGTGTTTTCATATAATTTTGTCTTGTTGTTTATTTAAAGAGCGTTTTTCATTTTTGGGTTGATTAAAGGTCAAAACTTTGCATTTTGATTTTTGTTTCAATTTTGTTGGTGAGAAAGCAGTGGAAAATGAAAGAAAATGCTTTAACATCACTTTATTTATTTATTTATTTTTAAAGAAAAGGATGCTTTTTCACATTAAAATAGGGTTGTCAAAATTCAAACTATCTCATGAATTTTGAATTGATTTACTCCGAATGAAGCGGGTTTTTTTGTTTGAAAAATGTACGTGGGACGGGGCGGGTGGATTTTTTTCTTTTGAATAGTGGATATGGAGTGACTATGGTAATTTTTTGCCATTTCCGACCTGCTCCACCATATACACTCATTGTTTTATCCTTGTATATATAAACTATTAAAAGGGTAAAAATATAATAATGGAATATATAAAAAATTCATATATTTTATGTTTAAATATATTTTTTAAAGAATTGTGCTTAAATATTTATTTGACTTCAAAAAGATTGAAAAAAAATAAAGATAATATCAACAATTAAATTGAAGCGGAGCGAAGTGGGGTGGAGATGGATTCATCCAACATCCATGGAGGTAATAATGAAATTTGAAATTATACATTCATAATGAAGCGAGATGGGTGCTAGAACATAGTGTACTAATTATGGAACAATAATGGATTTAGAAATATCCGTGGCTCACCCTATTACCATCCATCCATTCATCTTTATATTCAACTTTAGTGATTGAGAGAGTAACCACATAAGTACATTTTCTCTATTTTTTTAATTACAAATTGCGATTTTTTTTTGGGTAAATTATATCAGCAGTCACCCAACTTTGGGGTAACTGACAAAACAGTCACTTAGGTTTCATTTCAGTCACTCAACTTTTGAAACGTTACAAAACAGTCACTAATTAACAGTTACCGTTAGGGTGTTAACAGAATTGCTGACGTGGCAAGTTAACCAGCTGATGTGGTAAGTTAACTTGCCACGTTGGTGAAGCAGCTCCATTTTCTTCTTCTTCTTCTTCTTCTTCTCAAAGGAAAACAAGTACCCAAGCACACACCTTTTTCTTTTCCTGCTCTCAAAGATGACAACTTTTCATCATTAAAGCTCAAGGCCTTGCTTTGATAAATGAGTTTCAGTCCCATATTTTGAGCTGTGAAGCAGATTTTCAAATCTGGGTACTTCTCATTTTTTTTACAAAACCCGACAAACATTTGTTTTTGTATGTATTAACCCGACAGCAAATTCACATATGTACGTATAGTTAGGCTTTCGCAATGAAGGTATATCTGACTCACTGAAATGGTAGTTACAATCGAGAGCAAAAAAACACCGCAGAAATTCACATATGTACGTCTAGTTAGGCATTGCAATAAAGGTATATACAGCTCACCTGAAATGGTATCGGAAAACTTACTAAATAAACCTGATGGAAAGTGGCCTTGCCATGATGAACTACAAGGGCTCCAACATAAAAACTGATAGCATAGGCAAAAAATAGGAAGAAGGATGACATTCTTAAGCCTATGCCATCGATCAATCCATGTCGTATTCCAGTCTTTTAGAGGGCTTCACATTTCTTTTCATCTTTGTTTCACCACTTTTTTTCTAAGCACTGAGCAAGCAACGGTCCTCATACTCCCGATCGCTTCATTCGCCACTGGTTGGCCTCCTCGTACATTTTCTACATGCGATCATTATAAGGAGTATCACTACTACTGAAGTAATTAGTGATACATATACATATACACACATGCATATGTATGTCACAGATACCTCCAATACCATTTGTTCCGCACGTGCAAGTAAAACATAGATAAATACATACATACAGACATGCATACATAAATATATGCATGCATACAAAGAACTGATAATTTATATATATATATATCCTCAAAAAAGTCCCACATACATATAGGCACATACAGACACAAAATTTCATTCTCCCTGGATACCTTGGCATTGGCAGTGAATCCTTTCATGGATTTAAGTTGACCATATCCACTTATCCCTATAAGAGGTAGCAAAGCAATGACCAGACCGGTGACTGCAGTAGCCGTACTCTGAGCAAGAATAACCAGTGAGTCCCCAACCACCCTTCTTACCAAAACTGCATCCAGGGACAGCCTTGTTCCAATTGCACCACTCGAGTGTTGAGGCTCATCAAACCAACCTATATCTATGTTTACTACTTTCTCAAAGCACATTGATCGCACCCGGCACCTGCTGTGTTGTGCGGAAGTGTGTAAAAGAGTAAAATTATTGTACTAAAAAATCACACTAAGTTCAATTCCCAGGAAAGAGAGGTGGATCACGAGGATCACTTAAGTACCAGATCTTTCCTAGCAAGAATATCCCTCTATCATAATTTAATAGCACAATAAATAACTACAATCACAATCATAAGATATGAAAAATAAATAATAATGAACACCAGAATTTTAACGAGGTTCATGAAAAATAAATAATAATGAACACCAGAATTTTAACGAGGTTCGGCAAATTTCGCCTACGTCCTCGGGCACTACCAAATATATTTCACTCCACAATTACAAGTGAACATATACAAATAGGGAGAGAGAATAATGCCTTAAGTAGAGAATGGCAAATGTTGGGATGAAGAAAATGAGGAATGATTAGGCCTATTTATAGTTGAGGTTCAGGGATCAATCTTGCAAAGTACCTATTCAAATAGGGACCAAAATTGCAATTATCCCATGCCAAATTTCACATCAACTTTTGGTGCCTAACTTCTTCCCACTTACTATACTTTTTACAGCCCCCATCTTTGACTTTTCAAAGAATGGGCTGCTGCCAATAATCTCCACCTTGAAGATTTGATTAGAATAATCTTATCTTCACACAATTCTTTCTGCCTTTGCCAACAATGCTTGATAGTGCCTTCTTCAACTGTTAAACTTGCAGGATATTGATCAAGTTCAAACAATGTTCGAACTTGGTTGTTGTTACCACCTTGGTCATCATATCTGCGAGATTATCTGCAGTCTTAATCTTCTGAAGATAAAATTTCCCCTCATCAATAATTTCCCGTACAAAATGGAATCGTACGTCGATATGCTTTGTACGTGAATGATAGACTTGATTCTTTGCTAAATGAATAGCACAAAGTAATGGCCTAAATTCGAGATTATCAGAATAATGGTTTCGCAACCATAAATCCGATTTAAATAGAAATTTATTTCAATATGTTTGCATGAGTCTTTATATGATAGGAAATATTTTTATAAATATTTATAAAATGTTAGTAATGTGGTATTAAACTTTCGTTAGAAAATTTTAACGTTTGGGTAGGTAATTAAATGAAAAGGACTAAATTGAAATGAAAGTAAAAGTTTAATTATAGATTAAAAGAAAGTATAAAGGACCAAAATGGCAATTAAGCCATTTTGTCTAGATTGAGGCTGTGAATTGAAGAAAAATCTGAGATCTTTAGTTTATTATTATATTATTATATTATTATATTATTATAAATATATATATATATAAAGAAAAGAGAAAAGAAACAAAAGAGATAGAAACAGAAAAGAAACATAGAGCAAACGTGAAAGAAGAAAGAAAAAGAGAAAAGAAAGAAGAAAAGGGAAAATTAAAAGTTTGAAGCTTGGAGTTTAATTTGATCCGGAAAACTCAAATACAAAGCTAGATCGAGGAAAGGAAAAAGTCTCGAATTAGTAGATTTTATAAACGAACTAGTATCGAGGTAAGTTCATGTAACTTGAATTATATTCTTAAATGCTTGAAATGTATGGTATTGATGTGAATATGATTTGAATTTTCATTGTATGAAAATTGATGATACATTGGTATATTTGATTAAAAAAAAAAAAAGAAAGAAGAAATCCGGTTGAATGAAAGGAAAATTCGATGGATCTCTAAAAAGGAATTGTGGTAAAAAGGATCTAGCCCGGACGGGTGATCCTATCCGATATAGCCCTCCAGAAGAATATGTGGAAAATGGATTTAGCTTGGACGGGTAATCCGAATTAAGAATCAATTTAGCTTGGACTGTAATTCAGATCCAAGCTCATTAGAGTAATTGTCGTTGCAGGGATTTAGCTGGACCGTAATCCCGACAATACTCTATGAGTTTATATTGCGAGGATTTAGCTGGATCGTAATCCCATTTGTAAAGATGAGGTTCGCGGGAGTGTGCTCTCTGAAATGAAAAATGTGCGCACATGAATATGAATTGACGGGACGGGTTTGTACACTAAAGTGTACCACTGAAAATCCATCGAAATTCCGAGTAATTTAACGGGATAAATATGGAAAAATAACAAGGAAATGAAAATCATAGTATTGATGAGCTCATCAATCATGGTGTGTATATTATTGATATATGGAAATTAATGAACTAACTTGAATGTTGAGCTTGTGCATGTTAGGGTATTAATGCATTGAATGGATATATGAATGCTTATTACATTGTATTGAAAATATTAGGTAAGTATAATTCTTGTTACATGGGCTTACTAAGCACAAAGTGCTTACTCTGTTTTCCTTTCCCTTGTTTTGTAGTGTTAAGAGCTCGGAGGTCGAATCGGTGGAAGACTCATCACACTATCAACCCCAGTATTTCGGTATTTAAAGAAACTTTAGTTTGGAAATGAATGGCATGTATAAACTAATAAAATAAATGTTAGTATGAAATGAATGTAAGGTCAGCCATTGGTATGGCTTATCTGTTAAAGTTATCTTATAAATATGCATGAATTTTATTTTGAAAATATGTTGAATTAGAATGGTTTCGGTTTCAAAAAAAAAAAAAAATTGTAAACTCCGGTAATGCCCCGTACCTTATTCTGACAACGAATACGGGTAGGGGGTGTTACACTTTGACTATCACAATTCACGTTAATATGCTCCTGAACCAATCCCAAGGTTTTAACCATACCTTGTAACCAAATAGCTTCCTTTACAGCCTCTGTTACAGCCATGTACTCGGCTTCTATGGTTGACAACGCAACTGTAGACTGTAAAGTAGACTTCCAACTTATTGGTTATCCAGCAAGTGTAAACACGTAACCGGTGGTTGACCTTCGTTTGTCCAAATCACCGGCATAGTCAGAATCAACGTACCCAATAACACCTTTACTGTAATGGCCTAAATTCAAGATTATCGGAATAATGGTTTTGCAACCATAAATCCAATTTAAATAGAAATTTATTTCAATATGTTTGCATGAGTCTTTATATGATAGGAAATATTTTTATAAATATTTATAAAATGTTAGTAATGTGGTATTAAACTTTCGTTAGAAAATTTTAACGTTTGGGTAGGTAATTAAATGAAAAGGACTAAATTGAAATGAAAGTAAAAGTTGAATTATAGATTAAAAGAAATTATAAAGGACCAAAATGGCAATTATGCCATTTTGTAAAGATGAATGGTTTATTGAAGAAAAATCAGATTTTTTTGTATATTATTATATTATATTATTATATTATTATATTATTATATATATATATAAAGAAAAGAGAAAAGAAACAAAAGGATAAAACAAAGGAAGAAACAGAGCAAGCAAACGTGAAGGGAGAAAGAAGAAGAGAAAAGAAAGAAAAAAGGGATAATATAGTTTTTAAAGCTTGGAGTTTAATTTGATCAGGAAAACTCAAATACAAAGCTAGATCGAGGAAAGGAAAAAGTCCGGATTAGTAGATTTTATAAACGAACTAGTATCGAGGTAAGTTCATGTAACTTGAATTATATTCTTAAATGCTTGAAATGTATGGTATTGATGTGAATATGATTTGAATTTTCATTGTATGAAAATTGATGATACATTGGTATATTTGATTAAAAAAAAAAAAAAAAAGAAAGAAGAAATCCGGTTGAATGAAAGGAAAATTCGATGGATCTCTCGAAAAGGAATTGTGGTAAAAAAAGGATCTAGCTCGGACGGGTGATCCTATCCGATATAGCCCTCCAGAAGAATATGTGGAAAATGGATTTAGCTTGGACGGGTAATCCGAATTAGGGTCCAATTTAGCTTTGGGTGTAATTGAGATCCAAGCTCATTAGAGTAATTGTCGTTGAGGGATTTAGCCTGGGTGGTAATCCCGACAATACTCTATGAGTTTATATTACTAGGATTTAGCTTGGACTAGTAATTCATTTGTAAAGATGAGGTTCGCGAGTGTGCTCTCTAAAATGAAAATGTGCGCACATGAATATGAATTGACGGACCGATTTGTACACTAAAGTGTACCTCTGAAAATTCATTGAAATTCCGAGTAATTCAACGGGATAAATATGGAAAAATAACAAGGAAATGGAAATCATGACATTGATGAGCTCATCAATCATGGCGTGTATACTATTGATAGATGAAAATTAATGGACTAACTTGGATGTTGAGTTTGTGAATACTAGGAAATAATGCATTGAGTGAGTATACGAATGTTTATTGCTTGTATTGATTATACTAGGTAAGTATAATTCTTGTTACATGGGCTTACTAAGCACAAAGTGCTTACCCTATTTCCTTTTTCCCTGCTTTGTAGTGTTAAGAGCTCGGAGGTCGGATCGGTGGGAGACTCATCACACTATCAACCCCAAAGATTTTTGGTATTTTAAGAAACTTATTTTGGAAATCAATGGCATGTATAAGCTAATAAAATAAATGTTAATATGAAATGAATATAAGGTTAGCCAACGATATGGCTTATGTGTTTAAGTTATTTTATAAATATGCATGAATTTTATTTTGAAAATATGTTGAATTAGAATGGTTTTGGTTTCAAAAAAAATTGTAAACTCGGTAATGCCCCGCACCTTATTACGACAACGAATACGGGTAGGGGTGTTACATTTGTTGGTATCGAGTTACGGTTTAGTCGGTTCTAGGACCGATATAGTGAATCTGATTAGCTATACATGCCATTTAATTTTTTTTTTTGATAGTGTGATATCTCCGACCGCTTAAATTGTGTTTTCCTTATAGTAATGTCATCGACGAGAGCTCAATCTGAGGAAGTTGGGAGTCATGCTCCGGCTTCAATACAAAGAGAAGAAACTAGCGATAGAGAAGGCCCGGTATAGAGGGTCAAGGGGAGGAGGCAAAAATAGCCTTCTTTCAAATGATGAATGAATGGTTTACCCAATATATAAGAACTAACCCTACGGCAAAGCAAACTCAAGCTCCCCCTCCTGCTCCTCCACCGGTTCTCGAGATTCCACAGGTATAGGTGCACTGAATCGCGAGAAAAGGAAAAGCTCCTGTTGATAAAATCCGAAAATATGGGTAGAAGAATTTGAGCAAAGCAGATTGATGATGATCCCGAACGAGCTGAATTTTGGTTAGAAAATACTACTCGAGTTTTGGAGGAATTATCTTGCACACCGGAAGAATGTTTGAAATGTGCCGTTTCATCGCTAAAAGACACAAACTTATCATTGGTGGAATACTAAAGCTTGAGCTTGTTCCGAAAGAAGAAATTACATGGGAATTCTTCCAGATCGAGTTTAAAAGAAATATATCACCAGAGATTCCTTGATCGTAAAAGAAAAGAATTTCTTGGTGAAACAGGCAATAGATCAAGATTCGAGTATGAAAGAGAATTTGTTCGGTTGAGTAAATATGCTCGAGAATGGGTACGATCGAAAAAGTGAAATGTGCAAACGATTTGAAGAAGGGTTGAATGAAGAAATTAAGCTACTTGTTGGAATTCTTGAAATTCGAGAGTTTGCTACACTAGCGAACGAGCTTATAAAGCGTAAGAATGGAGCAAAGAAAAGAAAACAGTGAGAGGGAAGCTCGAATTTTTAGTAAAAGACCAATGGGAAAATCTCGTTTTTGCTCCAAAGAAATTGAAGAAGTACGGGATCGTTCTACCTCAACCACTGGGTATTCGGATAGAGTGCGAGGTTCACAACAAGACTAATTCAAGACCTTCCACTCCATCGGTGACCGTGTTGGCGGTGTTGGTACCCCTAAAGTCGAGATGCCGATATTGTAATAAAGCTCATTTTGGTGAATGTCGATTTAAGAGTGGGGCTTGTTACCGATGTGGTTCTTTTGACCATTTCCTCGAGATTGTCCAGAAAGAAGTGAAAAAGAAGTGAATATATATCGAAGCCAAGTAATCCATCTTTGAGGGTAGACCATCTCGACCATCCGGTAATGTTAGTGGTAGCGGAGGAGCTACAAAAGATCTCGCAAGTAGGCACGAGACACGAGCACCTCCTAGGACATATGTCATGCGTGCGGAAAAGATGCCTCAAAGACCGATGTTATTACTGGTACATTTTCTTTACTTGAGACTGATATTACTGCATTGATTGATCCCGGTTCTAGTATTCATATATATGTGTAAAACTTACATGCGTAAAAGATTTATCTGTTGAACCTACTGAATTTGCTGTTAAAGTCTCGAACCCCTTTGGCCAATCTATTTTGGTGGATAAAATTTGTAAAAAATTGTCCACTGATGGTAAGAGGTTATTGTTTCCTGGCTCATTTGATGTTACTGACATTTGATGAGTTTGATGTGATATTGGGCATGGATTGGTTAACTCAGCATGATGCAGTAGTAAACTGTAAACAGAAATATATTGTGTTGAAGTGTCAGAATGGTGAATTACTTCGGGTTAAATCCGATCGATGCAGAGGATTATCTCGATGTGATTTCGATTATTACCGCCGAGGTATGTCAAAAAGGGGTATGATGCTTTTCTTGCTTATGTATTAGATACCAAGGTATCTGAGTCGAAGATTCAAGCAGTGCCAGTGGTATGCGAATTTTTTGATGTGTTTCCAGAAGAGTTACCAGGGTTGCCACCAGAAAGAGAAGTGGAATTTTCTATAGATTTGATTCCGAGAACTACTCCGATTTCCATAGCTCCGTACCGAATGGCTCCTACAGAATTAAAGGAATTAAAGACACAGTTACAGGAACTTGTTGATAGAGGTTTTGTCCGAATAGAGTCATTCACCTTGAGGTGATCCGGTTTATTTGTGAAAAAGAAAGATGGGTCTTTGAGATTGTGTATTGACTATCGACAACTCAATAAGGTAACTATAAAGAATAAGTATCCGTTGCCCCGGATTGATGATTTGTTTGATCAGTTGAAAGGTGCTACTATATTTTCAAAGATTGATCTCCGATCGGGCTACTATCAGTTACGAGTAAAGGAGTCAGATGTGCCAAAAGCGACTTTCGAGAACAGTGTACGGACATTATGAGTTTCTGGTTATGCCGTTTGGGTTGACTAATGCACCTGCAGTATTTATGGATCTGATGAATCGAATATTCAGACCGCACTTAGATAGATTTGTGGTAGTATTCATTGATGATATTTTGGTTTATTCTCGAGATGAAGAAGAACACACAGAACATTTGAGAATTATGTTGCAAATTTCGTGAGAGAAACAGATTATATGCTAAATTCAAGTAAATGTGAATTTTGGCGAGAAGTGGGTTTTCTTGGACATATTGTATCTCTTTGAAGGCATCGGGGTAGATCCAAGTAAAATCTCACTATTGTCAATTGGAGTCCACCAAGATCAGATCTGAAGTTAGAAGTTTCTTAGGTTTATTTGGTTATTATCGGAGATTTGTACAAGGATTCTCTATGATAGCTTCTCAGATGACTCGATTATTACGAAAGATGTAAAGTTCGAGTGGGTGATGAATGTCACAGAGTTTCAACCGATTAAAAGATCTATCAACGAAAGCACAGTAGATAGTGCGGCTGAACCGGGTAAGGAATTTGTTATTTACTGGTGATGCCTCATTAAATGGTTTAGGTTGTGTCTTGATGCAAGAAGGTAAAGTAATAGCCTATGCTTCAAGACAACTTAAACCACATGAAAGAAATTATCCGGTACATGATCTTGAGTTAGTTTGCTATTGTTTTTGCATTGAAGATATGGCGGCATTACTTATGCGGTGAGAATTGTCATATTTATACCGATCATAAAAGCTTGAAGTATTTGATGACACGTAAAGATTTGAATTTAAGACAACAGCAGGTGGCTTGAATTGATAAAAGACTATGATTTGATTATTGATTATCATCCGTAAGGCTAATGTTGTGGTGATGCTTTGAGTCGAAAATCTCTGTTTGCTTTACGAATTATGAATACCCGATTGTCACCGACTAATGATGGTTCAATCATAGCTGAATTGAGAGCTAAACCGACATTTCTACAAAGAAATATGTGAAGCTCGAGAAGAATGATGAGAAGTTACTGAGTTAAACGGGTACAATGTGAGTCAGTCGCATCGATTCTCGAATTTCAAATTGGGGTTGATGATTGTTTATTATTCAGAGGTAGGGTATGTGTACCTAAGAATTCGTGAGCTCATCTGAGAAGATTTTACACGAGGCTCACAAGTGGTACTATGTCTGTACATCCGGAAGTAATAAAATGTATAATGATTTGAAAAAGATGTCTTGGTGGCTGTGTATGAAGCGTGATATTTACGAGTTTGTATCAAGATGTTTGATATGTCAACAAAGTTAAAAAGAGAACATCAGTACCTTCGGGTTACTTGACCAATTACTATACAGGAATGGAAATGGGAAAGAATCACTATGGATTTTGTATCGGGGTTACCGTTGTCTCCAGGAAAAAGATGCTATTTGGGTGATTGTTGACCGATTGACAAAGTCAAGCACACTTTATTCCGAATGCGTATGGATTATTCTTTAGATAAACCATTTGAATTGTACATATCTAAGATTGTCAGCTACATGGAGTGCCTATCTCCATTATATCGAGATAGAGATCCCCGATTTACGTCTCGTTTCGGGATAAATTGCAAGAAGCTTTGGGTACTCGGTTGTATTTCATTTCTTGCATTTCATCCTCGCATGATGGCCAATCTCGAGCGTGTAATACAAGTATTGGAAGATATGCTTCGATGTTGTACACTAGAGTTTAAAGGTAATTGGGAGAGGTATCTACCTTTGATTGAATTTGCTTACAATAATGATTATCATCCAAATATTAAAATGGCTCCATATGAAGCTTTGTATGGTAGAAAATGTAGAACACCATTGTATTGGGACAGAGCTCGGTGAAAAGAAGATACATGGGGTTGATTTAATCCAGGAAATGAAGAAGAAAAAGTAAAGGTTATTCGGGATAGTTAAAAGCGACTTCCGATCGCCAAAAATCATATGCCGATCTTAAACGAAAAGAGATTGAATTTGTGTCGGTGACAAGGTATTTTCGAAAGTGTCTCCTTGGAAGAAAGTTTCTCGGTTCGGTCGAAAAGGTAAATTGAGTCCAAGATTTATCGGGCCATATGAGATCATAGAAAGAATTGGACCGGCCGCTTATCGGTTGGCATTACCACCGAACTTGATAGAATCCATAATGTTTTTTTCATGTGTCTATGCTACGACGATATCGGTCGGATCCTTCACATGTTATTTCTCCGATGTAGTGGAGATTCAACCGGATATGAGTTCTGAGTGAAGAACCGATCAAGATATTGCACGGGAAACAAAGGAGCTTAGAAATAAAAAAATAAATTTGGTGAAGGTATTGTGGCAAAAACACGGGATCGAGGAAGCGACATGGGAACCGGAGGAGGCAATAAGGAAACAATATCCAAACCTCTTTACTGGTAAGATTTTCGAGGACGAAAATCCTTAAAAGGGGGGGAGAGTTGTAATGGCCTAAATTCAAGATTATCGGAATAATGGTTTCGCAACCATAAATCCGATTTAAATAGAAATTTATTTCAATATATTTGCATGAGTCTTTATATGATAGGAAATATTTTTATAAATATTTATAAAATGTTAGTAATGTGGTATTAAACTTTCGTTAGAAAATTTTAACGTTTGGGTAGGTAATTAAATGAAAATGACTAAATTGAAATGAAAGTAAAAGTTGAATTATAGATTAAAAGAAATTATGAAGGACCAAAATGGCAATTATGCCATTTTGTAAAGATGAATGCGGTTTATTGAAGAAAATCAGAGATTTTTTTTGTATATTATATTATTATATTATATTATTATATTATTATATTATTATATTATTATATTATTATATATATATATATATATATAAAGAAAAGAGAAAAGAAACAAAAGGATAAAACAAAGGAAGAAACAGAGAGCAAACGTGAAGGGAGAAAGAAGAAGAGAAAAGAAAGAAAAAAGGGATAATATAGTTTTTAAAGCTTGGAGTTTAATTTGATCAGGAGGAAAACTCAAATACAAAGCTAGATCGAGGAAAGGAAAAAGTCCGGATTAGTAGATTTTATAAACGAACTAGTATCGAGGTAAGTTCATGTAACTTGAATTATATTCTTAAATGCTTGAAATGTATGGTATTGATGTGAATATGATTTGAATTTTCATTGTATGAAAATTGATGATACATTGGTATCTTTGATTAAAAAAAAAAAGAAAGAAGAAATCCGGTTGAATGAAAGGAAAATTCGATGGATCTCTCGAAAAGGAATTGACGGTAAAAAGGATCTAGCTCGGACGGGTGATCCTATCACGATATAGCCCTCTCGAAGAATATGTGGAAAATGGATTTAGCCCTGACAGGTAATCCGAATTAGGTCCCAATTTAGCTGGATCGTAATTGAGATCCAAGCTCATTTAGAGTAATTGTCGTTGCAGGATTTAGCTTGGACCGTAATCCCGACAATACTCTATGAGTTTATATTACAGGGGATTTAGCCTGGACTGGTAATCCCGCTGTAAAGATGAGGTTCGCGGGAGTGTGCTCTCTAAAATGAAAATATGCGCACATGAATATGAATTGACGGACCGATTTGTACACTAAAGTGTACCTCTGAAAATCCATTGAAATTCTGAGTAATTCAACGGGATAAATATGGAAAAATAACAAGGAAATGGAAATCATGACATTGATGAGCTCATCAATCATGGCGTGTATACTATTGATAGATGAAAATTAATGGACTAACTTGGATGTTGAGTTTGTGAATACTAGGAAATAATGCATTGAGTGAGTATACGAATGTTTATTGCTTGTATTGATTATACTAGGTAAGTATAATTCTTGTTACATGGGCTTACTAAGCACAAAGTGCTTACCCTATTTCCTTTTTCCTGTTTTGTAGTGTTAAGAGCTCGGAGGTCGGATCGGTGGGAGACTCATCACACTATCAACTTGATATTTGGTATTTTAAGAAACTTATTTTGGAAATCAATGGCATGTATAAGCTAATAAAATAAATGTTAATATGAAATGAATATAAGGTTAGCCACTGATATGGCTTATGTGTTTAAGTTATTTTATAAATATGCATGAATTTTATTTTGAAAATATGTTGAATTAGAATGGTTTCGGTTTCAAAAAAAAAATTGTAAACTCCGGTAATGCCCCGTACCTTATTCTGACAACGAATACGGGTAGGGGGTGTTACATTTACCAAGTGTATTATCCTGCTCGAACAGTAATCCAAAATCCACGGTCTTTTGAATATACCGTAGAATCCATTTCACAGCTTGCCAATGTCATTTTCCAGGATTATGCATATACCTGCTCACATACTAACTGCCTGTGAAATATCGGGTCTTGTACACACCATTGCATGCATCAAGCTACCCATTACATTGGAGTACGAAACTTGCAACATGTATTCTCGTTCCGTATTCGTCGAAGGAGATAGTTGTGCAGAAAGTTTGAAATGAGAAGCCAACGGGGTACTTATGTGTTTTGTCCGCTTTCGTTCATGCCAAAGCGCTGTGTAGTACCTTCTTCAAAATCGCTTCAGGACAAGCTAACTCTGCCATGGGCTCTATCTCTACATATTTCCATGCCAAGAATCTTCTTAGCTTCACCAAGATCTTTCATCTCAAACTCGAGATTGAGTTGAGTCTTCAATCTCTCAATCTCAACTTTGATCTTAGATGCTATTAGCATATCATCAACATATAAGAGCAAGTATATGAAAGTTCCTTCTTGTAGCTTCTGGAAATACACACAATGGTCAAATTTACTTCTTGTGTACCTTTGCCCTTTCATGAACTGATCAAATCGCTTGTACCACTGCCTCGGAGATTGCTTCAATCCATAAAGCAACTTTGTCAGTTTGCAAACCCAGTTTTCTTTACCAGCAACCTTGAATCCATCTGGCTGAGTCATATAAATTTCCTCTTCCAAATCACCGTGTAAAAATGCGGTCTTCACATCAAGCTGAACTAGTTCAAGATCATATTGCGCAACCAAGGCTAGCAAAATCCGAATAGACGAATGCTTCACAACTGGAGAAAACACTTCATTGTAGTCTATTCCTTCTTTCTGAGTGTAACCCTTTGCTACCAATCTAGCCTTGTACCGAATTTCATTTTTACTAGGAAATCCTTCCTTCTTTGCATATATCCATTTGCATCCAATTGCCTTCTTTCCCTTGGGAAATGTCATCAACTCCTAAGTCCTATTTTGATGAAGAGACTGCATTTCTTCATTCATTGCTTGTTTCCATTTTACACCATCAGGGTTACTTATTGCTTCTGTGTAAGTAGAAGGAGCATCATCATCTGCAATTGGAAGTGCATAGGCTACTATATCATCAAAGCGAGCAGGCTTTCGAATCTCTCTTCTTGGCCTCCTATATGCAATTGAATCTTGTTGCTGTAGAAGTTCTTAGGTCGGAACCTCTTCATCATCTGTTCTTTCAATATTAGCTGGATCATTATTAACCTTTTCAAGCTCCACCTACTGCAAAGTACTACTGGTTTTGTCATCCTTTTGTGAATCTTTTAACATGGTTGATTCATCAAAAGTCATATCTCTGCTAAAGACAATCTTCCTTGTATCAGGACACCAGAGACGGTATCCTTTTACTCCACTAGTTATACCCAAGAATAATGCTTTCTTTGCTCTTGGGTCTAACTTCGATTCTTTTACATGATAATATGCAGTGGAACCAAAAACATGTAAAGAATCATAATCAGTAGCAGATTTACCAGTCCACATCTCCATAGGAGTTTTTCCATTTATTGCGGTGATGGCAAGCGGTTAATTAGATAGCACGATATGTAATCGCCTCCACCCAAAATTCCTTGCCCAATCCAGCATTGGACAACATACATCGAACTTTTTCCAGTATAGTTCGATTCATGCGTTCTGTCACCCCATTCTGCTGTGGTGTATCCCGAACAGTGAAGTGATGCACGATGCCCTCATCTTGACATACTTGTAGAAATGGATCATTTGTGTACTCAGTACCATTGTCTGATCGAAGTCATTTGACCTTTCGACCAGTCTGAGTTTCCACCATCTTCTTCCATTTCAGAAATGCATCCAATACTTCACTTTTTCTTTTCATTAGATACACCCATACTTTTCTTAAATAATCATCAACAAAAGTAACAAAATAGTGCATACCTCCCAAAGAAGCCACTTTGGTAGGTCCCCACACATCACTGTGAACGTAGTCCAGAATTCCTTTCATATTGTGAATTGCTGAACCAAACTTTACCCTCGTCTGCCTGCCCAGAACACAATGTTCATAGAATTCCAATTTGCAAGAATTTGCACCTTTCAACAAGCCTTACTTCGCCAAAGTCTGCAAAGCTTTTTCACCAGCATGTCCCAATCGCATATGCCATAACCTGGTAGCCTCTGAATCTGCATCTTTCGCAGAAACTGTTGATGTTGATCCAATAGCTGTACTTCCATTTAAAAAGTACAAGTTATTTCTCCTTGTGCCTTTCATCACCGTCAAAATCCCAGCTGCTACCTTTAGTAATCCATCTCTCAAAGTGATTATGAGCCCTTTAGATTCTAAGGCCCCTAATGAGATGAGATTTTTCATCAAGCTAGGTACGTAGCGAACATCAGTCAAGACTTGGATTAAGCCGTCGTGATTCTTCAATTGGATTGTACCTACCCTCATTGTCTTACAAGCACTATCATTGCCTATAAGAACAACTCCACCTTCTAGTTCTTTAAGACTAAAAAACCAGTCCTTATTAGGACACATATGGTAAGTACATCCCGAATCCAAAATCCATTCATCCGTATGACATGCCATTGCCATGCCAACCAAGCTTAAGTCTGACTCATCATCATGCTCCGCTACACATGCATTAGAAATAGCCTTGCCCTTTTGTAACTTAGGACAATTCTTTTTCCAATGCCCTTTCTCACGATAAAAGGCACACTCATCTTTCGCGGGTCTCCTTTGGACTTTCCCTCTACCGGGTTTTTGCTTTGCTTGAACGACCTCTTCTCTGTTAAGACTTCTGCAGCTTGTATCTCTGTGATCTCTTTTATCTTTCTTTCGAGTCTCAGATCTATACAACGCATTACAGACTGCATCAAATGTGATTGTATCCTTCCCATGAAGCAATATGGTGGTAAGATGATCATATTCATCAGGAAGAGAATTCAACAACAATAATGCCTTGTCTTCGTCTCCAAATTTCTCATCCAAATTTAGCAAGTCTGCTAAAATTTTATTGAATGAGTTCACATGGTCATTCATCGACATACCGGGTGCATACGTGAATCGAAAAAGTTTCCTTTTCATATAAAGCCTATTTTCAAGGCTTTTCATTAGAAACTTTTCTTCCAATGTATCCCATAATTTCCTCGCTGATGTCTCTCTCATGACAGAGTACTTCTGCTCTTTGGCCAAACATAGACGGATTGTACCACAAGCTTGTCTATTAATCTTGGCCCACTCCTTGTCAGCCATATTATCAGGTTTTACTTCAAGGGCTATATCTAGCTCTTGCTGACATAAGATGTAACAGCCCAATTTCAATAGTGTCGGAACAGTGATTTGAGATTTCTAAATCTGACGAAAAAGTTAGAAAATAAGGTATTGAGAGCTCGAATTCATAAAGTGAGCCATAAATATTTCTAAAAATATTTATGGAGTGTCATTAAGTTATTATTAAAGTTTAGTTTAGAAATTTTAACGTTTGGATATGTAATTAAATGAAAAGGACTAAATTGAAAAAGGTGTAAAAGTTGAATTATAAATTAAAAGAAATTATGAAGGACCAAAATGGTAATTATACCATTTTGTAAAGTTGAGGATTAAGTATGAAAAATCTGAGATTTTTTAAAGTATGTTATTATATTATATATTAATATTATATTATATTATTATATTATTATATTATTTTATATATATACAAACAAAAACAAAAGAAAAGAAAAGGAAGAATACCAGAAAAGAAACAGAGAACAAGACGAAAGCAAAGGGAAGAAAAAGGGGAAAGAAAGAAAAGGAGAAATTGATGGTTTGAAGCTTGGAAGTTTAATTGGTAAGTTAATTTAGTCCTTCTCTTTTAATTTTGATGCTTTATAAGTTTTAGAACAAAGTTTTGATGAATTTAAGTTGAAGTTTTTGAAGTTTTAAAGCTGTTGAATATAGCATATGATGAACAAAAAGATGAATTAGTGGTTTAATTGAAAGAATTTGAAGTTAGAATTGGGTAAAGGATTTAATTGTAAAATAAGCTATAACAAAACTGTTTTGGACAGCAGCAGTAGAGTAACTTTGAAAAATCACCAAAAATCGTAGAAGTTGAAATAGAAGCTGAATGATATATGAAATTAAAGCTTATTGAGTCTACTTTCATATGAAAGAAACAAGGAAAGCAAAGGAATTCTGTAATTTGAGATGTTTATATTTTTGTAAGACTGGTTTAAAGGGATTTCAGGATCCCCTGTTCTGACTTTGGAAAATCATAAAAATTGGAGAAAAATAATTAGGGGCTTAAGTTTATATGTCTAGAATTCTGAATGAGTCTATTTTCAATAGAAATAAACGAGAACATCATATGAATTGTGTATGAGGAGATAATTAATTTTTAGTGAAGAAGGGTCAGAACTGCCAGACAGCAGAACAGGGGTGACTTTGATGAATAAACTGTACTAATTGGCTAGGCTAAAAATTCTGGAAATTTTATGGTATGAATATATGTGAGTCTAGTTTCAGTAAAAATTAACGGTGCTTCATTTGGAGTTCTGTAGCTCCGGAAATAAATAATTTAGTGACTATAACTCAAATGGACAGTTTTGAATATACTTATGAGTAATTAATGAAATTATTGACAATGTTACTTATAGCATGTTATATACATTAAGGATGTGGAATGGAGAGGAGGAGGAGGAAAATATGTATGAATATTTAGGTAGTATGGCTAATTTGAAATGTTTTAGACTCAAGGACTAAATTGAATAAAAGTAAAACTTTATGATTAATTTTGTAAAAATGTAGAAATGTCCAATTTGCATGAAATAGATTATTTTATTATTTAAAATTGCAAAATTGAATGAAATTAGTAATTTAGATTAAGATCGATTGAAAAATCGATGAAAATAGAAAATTACCAAAATGACCCGAATCTTGATATTTCTCTGATTTGATTTAGCTGTAAGTTCGTGTAACTTAATTATATGATATAAGAAAATATGAGTTGATGGTACGTGAAATATTGATATGATAAATTAACTGTTTTATGTTTATGAAGAAACGGCAAGTGAATGATATTTATCATGACATGAAAATATGTGATTATCTTTAATATTTTAATACAAGGTAATTAAGTATGATGAAACGAGTAATAAATTCAAGTAAGACATGACGAGAAAAATGAATATCTTTAAGGGGCCATATGTTTGATTTTGATTGGTTTCAAATATAAATATTGAATTAAAATAAAATGTCTGATAAATAAATTTGTAATTCCGGTAATGCCTCGTACCCTATTCCAGCGTTGAATACGGGTAAGGGGTGTTACATAAGACATCCAGGATCTCACATTGCCACATACCAAAATTATTGGTACCATCAAATTTCTCTACTTCAAATTTTGCATTGGTCACCGTAGTCCTTGCTGATGACGATGCCTGTGCCATTTTTCTCTTCAATCCTAACTAATGTATACGTGAATAGTACCGTATACGTGAATAGTACCATAAACGATCGTACTCCCCAAGTACGAATCTAGCTCTAGTACCAATTGTTGTGCGGAAGCGTGTAAAAGAGTAAAATTATTGTACTAAAAAATCACACTAAGTTCAATTCCCAAGAAAGAGAGGTGGATCACGAGGATCACATAAGTACCAGATCTTTCCTAGCCAGAATATCCCTCTATCGTAATTTAATAGTACAATAAATAACTACAATCACACTCACAAGATATGAAAAATAAATAATAATGAACACCGAATTTTAACGAGGTTCGCAAATTTCGCCACGCCCCTGAGGCACTACCAAATATATTTCACTCCAAAATTACAAGTGAAAATATACAAATAGGGAGAGAGAACAATGCCTTAAGTAGAGAATGACAAATGTTGGGATGAAGAAAATGAGAAATGGTTAGGCCTATTTATAGTTGAGGTTCAGGGATCAATCTTGCAAAGTACCTATTCAAATAGGGACCAAAATTGCAATTATCCCATGCCAAATTTCACATCAACTTTTGGTGCCTAACTTCTTCCCACTTGCTATACTTTTTACAGCCCCCATCTTTGACTTTTCAAAGAATGGGCTGCTGCCAATACGCTGTATTAACTTACAGCCAGCAATGGCGAAAAAGTAGGTACTCAACGAGTGAGATAAGAAAGATGCAAAGCCAAGAACAACAAACATTAGTACCCCAAACTTGGAATCCTTGCTGAGTTCCTGAGGTGGCTCAGAGAATGTTTTGATTATACCAGAAAACACAGTGCCAAAGATTGGCAATATCACACCATTAGCCACAGCTAGCAGAGCTCTTAAGAGCAATACAGGTATCTCCGGGCTAATACATACAAAATACAAAAACAAATGTTTGTCGGGTTTTGTAAAAAAATGAGAAGTACCAGATTTGAAAAATGCTTCACAAACTCAAAATATGGGACTGAAACTCATTTATCAAAGCAAGGCCTTGAGCTTTAATGATGAAAAGTTGTCATCTTTGAGAGTAGGAAAAGAAAAAGGTGTGTGCTTGGGTACTTGTTTTCCTTTGAAGAGGAGGAGGAGAAGAAGAAGAAGAAGAAGAAGAAGAATAAGAGGAAATGGGAGCTGTTTCACCAACGTGGCAAGTTAACTTGCCACATCATTCAGTTAACTTGCCACGTCAAGCAATCTCGTTAACACCCTAACTGCAGAATCGTTAATTAGTGATTGTTTTGTAACTTTTCGAAAGTTGAGTGTTGAAATGAAACCTAGATGACTGTTTTGTCAGTTACCCCAAAGTTGGGTGACTGTTGGTATAATTTACTTTTTTTTAGAAGCATCACCTTCAATAGTTAATAAGTTTTTTATTAAAAAACAAAAAAGGAGTAAAATATTTAAAATAAAAAATAAGAAGAGTTGAAAGTTTCCACTGCATATGATGTGTTATGCTTTGGTTGAATATATATATATAAAAGTTATAAAATATGGAAATCTAGTTTTATAAAGATTTTTATTTAGTTTTATAAACCAATCCTTCGCCACTGCCGTCACCGTCGCTAGGCCCGATAGGCCTGCCGATACTCGGCCACCTCCTTTTCATCAAACCCGATTTCCTCCAATACGTAACTGAGCAATCCAAAATCCATGGCCCTATCATCAAGCTTCAGCTGGGAAGAAAAGTTTACATTATCATAAGCTCACCATCAATCGCAAAACAAATCCTCAAATATCACGACGCCATCTTCGCCAACCGCGACATTCCGGTACGGCCATAAAAGGAACCTTTGGCGGACTCGACATTGTGTGGAGATCCAACGGCCCAAAATTACATAAGCTACTAAGCTCGTCGTAAGTGAAATCATGAGCAACAAAGGCCTCAATGCTTGCTACGAGTTTCACCGACGAGAGATCCGACATATGGTGAAGAATATTCAAGGAAAAATCAGGTCACCCATTAACCTCAGTGAACAAATATTCTTAACAACGTTCAACGTTACGGTTAACATGCTATGGGGTGGTTCGTTGAATGGAGAAGAATCGAACCTTGGGCTTGAATTTAAGGATCGATTCGAGGAATTTTTAAGATTGATGGTAGAACCCAATGTTTCTGATATGTTCCCGGTGCTTAGGCCATTTGATTTACAAGGAATTGAATCCAAAGCTAAGAAATACATTTCGTGGTTTTATGAGTTTTTCGAATCGGTGATAGAGCAGCGAAGGAAGCTCGGAGAGGGACCAAAAATGGCTGATAGTAAGGATTTTTTGTAGCAATTGTTGGAGCTGAACCAAATAGGAGATGTCAAAACTTCATTATCCATGAAGGAAATAAACTCTATGCTGTTGGTAAGCGTACACACTTAGGGTACGTTTGGTTCACTGTAATGGAATAGGACTGTAATTGAATAGAGCTGTAATGGAATAGAGCTGTAATCAGTAATTCTATTGTTTGGTTGAATGGAACGGAATAGAGCTATAATAGTATTCTTGTGTTTGGTTGAATGGAATAGATATTGTAATAGTACAAGGAAAAAGGCTTAAATGACCAAAGTACCCTTAGCAGAATTTTTTTAGGTAGATGATTATTGTTATTATTATTATATTTTAATAAAATTATTGTTAAATATATTTTAATAAAAATAATAATAATAATTTAATCATATTTTCATATAATTATTATTAAATACAATTTAATAAAATAATATATAATTTAATAACATTCTTAATATAATTATTATATGAATTAAAAAATCATAATATATAACATTATAAAAATAATATATAACCTACTTTATTATTTTTAAACTGCAATACATATTTAATGTGCTAAAATATTATTAGTGAATCAAATAATTTAATTATTCTACAAAAAAAAAACAAAGTATTAGAAGTAATAAATAGCTTGTGATTAAAAAAAATTAGACACTAAAATAGAAATAATGATATAATTTAAATGTTAATTTATGAGTTATGTAATAATTTTAGTTGATACTTTGTCGCATATAACAAACATTATAACGTGACATTTCACATTCTCATTTCATTTAAATTGTGACAGAAAAATATTAAACACCACATACGTATAAACTATTCTACTTTAATTCATCAAATCAATGGGAATATGTGCGATCGTTTAATAAAAAATATTACATTTAAAATTAATTATAAAAAATATAAATATCAATATAGAAAAAGATGAATGAATGATTAACAATAATCTGACTTTTGGAAAGCCCCTAGAGAACCCTTATCTATGTATTGGCCCCCAAAAGAAAGAAATGGGAACTATTGTCAAATGTTCAGCTTACATGCCGTATTCTCAATGAATAAGACTGTACCTGATAACAATATAAATGAACAGCCTTAACAATTAAATTCAATGATAAAACATAATGAACAACCATGTTTTGATACCCTTTTACATGTTAATAACACAGAATACCATCATCTTTCATTGTTAAAATGCTATTTATGTACAAAGAGCTAAATAATGGGAAAGAATCAACAAAGAGATGTATTACTTGTCATATCATATCCATGTTAGTGATAGTCTCCAATGTAGGATTAAGCCTCGAAGTCTACAACTCACAGTTACTGCACATTTACTTCAAATCAAATTCCAGGACTTTTATAGGTAATCTAAATAATTTCCTTTCAATTTCTTTTCTTGAAAGCTAGGCTGTTAATCTATAAGCTTTTCATAGCTAATCTATTAAGCAATTAACTATTTAACTTTTCACCAACATAACTAAGTTTATTAGAGTTAGAACAAAAAAATGTGGAAGCTAGACTGTTAGAATACTAGCTTTTCACACACAGCAATACCAACTAAATCTAAGCAAAGACGCCTCGATAACATTAGCATTTTTGCTTTCATTGACCATACCATATATAATATGGTTCAGAAATTGATCCACCTTACATATTCGAACTTGTGACATTAATTAGATGATGAAACATGATCGTGCAATGTAGCACCACATGAAGTATGAAGTAGTGGATCCTAATGAACACATTCTCCTTGAAGATCATCCATTGAGATCTCAAACACACAGTGCGTGTGAATCCTTCTAAAGCAATCTTGGTACCTTGAGTAACAATAAGCTCCAAAGAAACAAACTATCGAGTAGATAGAGAGCAATAGAAAATAATTCAAGAGCTACTCTGATCCAAGACAGTAGATTTCACAGCAGATCGAATCCATTTACCAAACTGAATTTACTCAAAAGCATCAATAATTAACAGATCAGTCTATTTCACTAATCCATGAGCAGCAAAGAAATAATTAACCACATTCACATCACCTCAAACTAAGATTAACAGAGTTAATGAATTGAAACTAGAAGTAGCAAAAATGAA
Source organism: Gossypium bickii (assembly GCA_025503065.1). Classification (NCBI taxonomy): domain Eukaryota; kingdom Viridiplantae; phylum Streptophyta; class Magnoliopsida; order Malvales; family Malvaceae; genus Gossypium; species Gossypium bickii. The sequence goes on from CP106716.1 coordinate 116,882,371, forward strand.
CAGATTGAAACTCATTCATCAGACTAGATCATCAAGCAATTGGCAGCAGATATCTAAGTAATTCTTCAGTTGCACTTAAAAAAGACATAAAGCATTAAAGTTCTTTTACATTTCTCCAAGCTCAAGCACGTAGAATACTAAACTACAACAAAAATTAATAAACATGAAATGGCAAGAAGGAAAGAGCATCACCATTGTAATGGAGATTCCCATTATATTTGTAGCTTCTAAAGGTCACTTTCTCAATACAGGAAAATTCTCAGGACATGTATTGTTCTTGTGATTTCATGCCAACCCAGCTCCACCAAATCTCTAAACTTGTATTTACAATAGGTATACTAGAGAAGTACTCACATGCATCTTCGATTATGCACTTATCAACCATCAAGTTGAATTTTTATCAGTATTGCCTTCTTGCTGTGCTTTAGAAGAATCTTCCTTTTTCTTCATGATCTGCTGGATACCTTCTTGATATCCTTCTATGAAACTCCTAAGAGCATCTCTATATGCAGAAGCCCTTGTCATGTATAACCTCTGTAAAGCAGGCCTCAAAGTCTCTATCCCTCCTCTTGCAGCAATCGCTATTAAATCATTTCCATATACAACATCAAAACAATGTGAAATTCAACAAAATAAACTATAATACCAGAAATATTATAGAGAGAAAAGGGTGAGAGGAGTGAAATTTGGCCAAAAAATTTTAGTCGAAAATTTAATATCTTCCTTAACAACTAAACCTTGGCCTGGTGAAGAAGGGATTCACCAAAAATATGCCAATGGAAGTGTAAAATATAAGACTTGAACACAGGTGCCAACAACAAAATAAAACAAAATGCAGTCACAGATGACTCTAAGCAGCAAGGTGAAAAAGAAATCAAAGCATAAATTCCATACTACCTCTAGACAAGTTCTACTAAAAAACGAAATTGAAATGAAAACCTAACTGAACTCAAGCATTACGGGACTTTGTTCCTTGACCTCCATAAGATGTCTCAAGCATGAATCTAACGGTTTATTGCACATATAATATGCCGCATATTTTGCAAGTCATGCTATATACTTCTTGATTCATTACTGACAACTTATACATTTGAACATTTCAAGATAAGAAACCACAAAGTAAAGTTCCTCACCAACATCCTTCAAGGTCGAAGGTTCTATCTCTATACTCTTACTCTTATCTCCATTGGATTTATCTTTAATCCCATCATCCTTCTTATAATCGTTTGGTCTAAGATCAAGACCAATATCCCTTACCCAACTTGCAGTATAAAGCCTAGAGGCCTCCTTCAAGACCTAAAGAAGGATGATAGGTTTTTACTAATTATATACTAAAAACAAATGCCTCTTATTCCATATGCATAGGCAAATAATAGGCTCTTGAGCATTATTTGACATTCAAGTGGTTAAGTTAACCATCAAGTAAGCAAAACAGTACATAAAAGTCATTAGATCATTTCAATATCCCAATGATCTAATTTCCACCCTGATCACTAGCTAGCATCTGTGAGATTTCAAATTTCCATTATGCTTCTTTAAAATTTGTTAAATGGAACAAAAGCAAAAATATATATGTATATTATAGAAAGGAAGTGGCAAAATCATCATATTTGAGTAGAAATTGCTAATAGTTCAAATGTAAAGTACTTCCAAACATACATTCTTGATTTAAGGTAAAAAAAACCATGCATTTTTTCTTCCAAAAAAAGGCTTCAGAATTCTAAAATGTTTTGCTTAAAGCAAATAGAAACGACGCAAAATATATATATATAAACCAAGCTCACTATAATGTTGTACTATGATGGAGAAATGAAAGAGCCATGCTCTTTAAATTGGAAATAATATCTAAACTATAATCCAGTTCTAATATTGCTTCTCCATCACATAAACCATCAAAAAATACAATTATATAAAGGAAGGGGGGAAACACAAAAGCCAACAGCATTTGTCATTAAAACCCAGAAATCAATAACCAAACAAAACTCTTACTGCGGAAGAGAAATTGGAAAAGAAAAGTACCAAGAAGCGCTCGTGCCAAGTCAATTTGCGGTACTTTTTTATGTGGGGAGGATCAGTCAATGAAGAAGGGAAAGCTATTTCTTTGAGATCGTATCGAACGTAGTCATACAACTTCCTGCACACAACTTTTACCTTCATTTTAGGTTGATATAAGAGATACCAATTTCATTTATTCCACGGTCTAAATATTTTGGGGAAGCAAGCTATTAACAGGGTTCGGCGGTACTGAGGCTCGAGGGCTTTTGATTTAGGGCTTAGATCAAAGATAAAGAAACCAAAATTAAAGCATAGAAAATAACCTAAATTCAAACAAAGAAGAAAAAGAGGTAATGCTTTCTTCAATATCAAAAGACGATCACAAAATAAATAGATGAGGATTTTGATTCATCACAGCCAGAAAAACTTTACTAAACTAAACTTTAGGAAAGAAGAAAATGAAAAACAAAGTAAAAGAAATACAAATAGTTGGTGAGGGGCAATGGTGTTTAGGGCTTTGTAAATGGAGAACATAGTGAAGATGGAGGCTATAGTTGAAACTGCAGAAAGGAGATGATGATGAAACAATGAGGGCAAAAATGAAAAAAAAAAAAAAAATCTTTCAGCATTCCTACCATGCTCTGAATGGCCATTCAGAGGGTGAGGCAAAGAATGCTATTCAGCCTCTATTCAGTGTTTAGCGGGAATAGAAAACTAAACGGCAACATCCGTAATAGACGTTTCATTAAACCAAACAAGGGTTTATGATGGGCCCATGGAATTGAATTGTAATGGCTATGCCATTACTGTAACACCCCTTACCCGTATTCAACGCCGGAATAGGGTACGAGGCATTACCGGAATTACAAATTTATTTATCAGACATTTTATTTCATTTTTATTTAATATTTGAAACCAATCAAAATCAAACATATTGTCCCTTAAACATATTTATTTTTCTCGTCATGTCTTACTTAAATTTATTTTTATTACTCGTCTCAACATACTTAATTACCTTGTATTAACATATTAAAGATAATCACATATTTACATATCATGATAAATATCATTCACCTGCCGTTTCTTCATAAACATAAAACAGTTAATTCATCATATTAATATTTCACGTACCATCAACTTACATTTCCTTATATCACATAATTAAGTTACACGAACTTACCTGGCTAAATTTGCAGAAATATCAAGATTCGGGGCCACTTTGGAAATTTTCTATTTTCATCGATTTTTCAATCGATCTTAATTTAAATTAATAATTTCATTCAATTTTTTAATTTTAAATAATAAAATAATCTATTTCATGCAAATTGGTCATTTCCACATTTTTTTACAAAATTAATCATAAAGTTTTACTTTTATTCAATTTAGTCCCTAAGCCTAAAACATTACAAATTAACCATGCTAGCTGAATATTCATACATATTTTCCTCCTCCTCCTCTCCATTCCACATCCTTAATGTATATAACATGCTATAAGTAACATTATCAATAATTTCACTAATTACTCATAAGTATATTCAAAACTGTCCATTTGAGTCATAGTCACTAAATTATTTATTTCCAGAGCTACAGAACTCCAAATGAAGAATAATTAATTTTTCCTGAAACTAGACTCACATATATTGATACCATAAAATTTCCAGAATTTTTAGCTTAGCCAATTAGTACAGTTTATTCATCAAAGTCACCCCTGTTCTGCTGTCTGGCAGTTCTGACCCTTCTTTACTAAAAATTAATTATCTATTTATACAAGATTCAGATGATGTTCTTGTTTATTTCTATTGAAAATAGACTCATTCAGGATTCTAAACATATAAATTTAAACCCCTATTTATTTTTATTCAATTTTTAATGATTTTCTAAAGTTAGAACAGGGGAACCCGAATTCATTCTGACCTTGTCTCACAAAAATATAAATATCTCAGAATACAGAATTCCTTTGCTTTTCTTGTTTCTTTCATATAAAAATAGACTCAATAAGCTTTAATTTCATATCTTACGCAGCTTCTAATTCCACTTCTACAATTTTTAGTGATTTTTCAAAGTTACCCTACTGCTGCTGTCCCAAAACAGTTTTCTTATAGCTTTTTTTACAATTAAATCCTTTACCCAATTCTAACTTCAAATTCTTTCAATTAAACCACTAATTCATCATTTTGTTCATCATATGCTATGTTCAAAAACTTTAAAACTCCAAAAACCTCAATTTAAATTCATTAAAACTTTGTTCTAAAACTTATAAAACATCAAAATTAAAAGAAAGGGGCTAAATTAACTTACCTATTAAACTTCCAAGCTTCAAACTTTCAATTTTTCCTTTTCTTCTTTCTTTTCTCTCTTTTTCTTTCTTTCCCCTGCTCTCTGTTTTGTTTTTCTTCTCTGTTTCTTCTCTTTTTTTGTTTCTTTTGTTTATTATATAATATAATAATATAATAATATAATAATATAATATAATATAAATATATAATATAATAATATACTTTAAAAATCTCAGATTTTTCTAAGTTACACCGCCTCAACTATATAAAATGGTATAATTGCCATTCTGGTCCTTCATAATTCCTTTTAATCTATAATTTAACTTTTACTTTCATTTCAATTTAATCCTTTTCATTTAATTTTCTACCCAAATGTTAAAATTTCTCAACTAAACTTTAATAATAACTTAATGACACTCCATAAATATTTTTAGAAATATTTATGGCTCACTTTATGAATTCGAGGTCTCAATACCTCGTTTTTGGCCCAATTTTTTCTAATTAATTCTTTTAGTTCACAAAATTCACTAATTTTAAAATATTTCTAAAATCACACTTAACTTATAATTATCGATTAACAAAGTTTTCTAACCTTTTTGTCAGATTTAGTGATCTCGAATCACTGTTCCGACACTATTAAAATTGGGCTGTTACAATTACATTGAACCAAACATGGTGTAAATTTTGAAATCCGGAATTCTAAAAATATAACTACATTACTAATTTCAAAATTTACAAAAACTAACATATTTTAACCTAGAGAGAAATTGGGGTATATCGGTGGTTTTACATTCTTTCTTAATTTTTTAAGTGAATAATATTTTAATAAATCAACGCTCATATTTCATAAATTATTCATCTAGGTCATGCACGTCAAGTTTAGTATAAATTAAAAAAGTTTAACTATACATTTTTTGTAAAAAAAATTCAAATGTACATTCGTTAAAATATTAACCGTACAATAATATACGGAAATATGTAAATTACTCAAATTTCACATCGATATGAAATGATCCTTTCCCTTATATATAGGCATGGTTTAAAAAAAAATACATAACAATCCATGAAATTGGTCGGTTTAGTTGTAAACAATATGATTTTGGAGATTTTTGGTATGTCTTGTAGGGTGTGTAATTGGTTGATTTAATTATTTTAGCTTAAAAAAATTAATATTGTTCTAAAATAAAAATTAATAACCGAGCTGATTTAAAGATGAAAACACAATAATTGAACCGATTTTGATTTAATCAAAAAACAATGAATATTGATGGATTTCATTATTTTTGTTAAAATATATTTAGGTTTAGGTTTTGAATAACCTTAAAACACATTGTTAGTGTTTTTATTTCAATAAAATGTAAGATTTTGTCTCTAAAGAAGTTAAATTTTTTATTCAAAATCTTAATTCAACTGTTAATGTGAGAAATATTTTTTGTTAAAATTTACCAACTTGAAATGTTAATTTGAGTGTTTTCATATAATTTGATAATAATTGATAAAAATTAAGTTAACAAAATTTAACTGAATTATTAAAGGTTAAACTACAATTTTTAAATTGAAAATATCAGTGTAAAACAAACTTAAATGGTTTTACATTCTTTCTTAATTTTTTAAATGAATAATATTTTAAAAAATCAATAGTCATATTTCATAAATTATTTATCTAGATCATGCACGTCAAGTTTAGTATAAATTAAAAAAGTTTAACTATTCATTTTGTAATAACCAAATTTGCCCGGCCCACTAAGGCTTAATACCAAGCTAAAAAAAAAAAAAACAAAACCAAATAAAAATACAAAATCCAGAGTCTTTATTTACAGCAAGGTCCAAATACAAACCCAATGATATACAGCCCAATACAGATAAAAAAAATACACAAAACCAAAACAAATAAAACAGTCCATTTAGATGTCCAATTACAAAGCAAAATACTAGACCCAAATTTGATACAAATAAACAAACCCAAGTACAAATTAGCCCAATTATCAAACTCAAAGCCCAGAGGCCCAATCGTTGAAAACACTTAGGGTTTCAAAAACCCTTAGAAGTCCTCCAAGCGCCGCAGCCCCCATGTGCGCACCGACCTCTCGTCTGCCACCACGCGCCACGCGTCGTTTCGACTTCCCACGCGTGCCGTTCCCCATGCCCACGCCCACGCCCCTGACGCTCGAAGCTTCCCCAGGCGCCTCGGCCTCCGTCGTTCGCACCATGGCCCATGCCCGCAGAGAACAGAGAAACGAAGAACAGAGAAATATGGGAGAAATAGTTGAATAATAGAAAAGGGGCATTGTATTCGGCTATAAAGCCAGTCAAAATCGATGTAAGAGGGGTTGGAAAAATTTGGATCAATTATCCGAAATCAAAAACAAGAGAAAATTCAAGGATGATTTACTGTTTTTCATATACTGTCGATTTACTTGCATTTATTTTTATTTTCGAATTTTTATTAAAATAAATAAATCAATAAAAACGAAAGCACCTTACCTGAGTCCGCAGTCGCGTCGTCGGAAAGCCCGCATCGTCGCCGCGAATCGGGTTCAAGGATGGAAGGTTAAGGTTTTTTTCGGTCTCTCTTTTCGAGACGTCAAAATAAGGTGTCAAACAGGACTAAAGTCCCCTCTCCGTGCGTTGTCGGCCTCGAGCATGGTGGAGGTGCGACGTATGCTGGTCGGAGAAGCCCGATCGTCGGGATAAAAAATGGAAAAAAGGGTTGCCTTTTTTTCGGTTTTGAAAAAGGTTTAGAGGCTGCTAAGTTTTAAAAAAAAAAAGAATGTTAGGGTTAGGATCTGGCTTGAGAAGTTTGGGCCTTATATGTTTTTAACGAAATGACGTCGTTTTGCCTCAAATGTACCGTGCATATCCCCTTAGATGGGATATTTGCATAATAGATCCTTCCTCTTTTGCATGGCCGATCGATCGGTCTCATTTGGCTTTTTTCTTTCCTTCAAATTTCGCCCCGTTATTTTCGCTCCGTCTTTAATTTGGTCGGCGCCCAAGTCAGCAGAAACGCGGTGCATCATGGGCTGGGTTATTCGCCCATTTAGCCCCTGTGAGTTCACGCGTGTAGCGTTGAGGTCCCTGGCTACTTTAATTTATTTCGATTTTTATCCTCACTGTTTTATTTTAATTTCAATGTAGTTTCTAACCCATTTAACAGGTTTATAGATTTGTTTTTTCTTTTTTTTAAACAAAACTTGTATGATTACTATTATTGTTATTATTATTGTTATTAATATCATTATTATTATTTTTTCTTTTGAGTCTTGTATATTATGTTTATTAAACTATATATTGTTATTTTAATTTTATTTTATTTTACACCATTTTAAAATTATTTCATATGTTATTTACTTTTTTTACTATGCATTCTTTGTTCAAAATCATCTTGTTAATTATTTTAAATTTTTTCATATATTATTTATTTCAAATTTGCTCAAACCATTATTCTGTGGCCGTTAATGTTGATATTTGAATAGTGTAAGCTATGTGGTTGTCGATTCTTGCATGTGTTATAACTTGTTTGTTCATATTCCCATATCATCGACATTATCATCATCATTATTATTGTTTATGTGATTGTTCCACCATCTTTATTATTGTCTATGCATGTAATATTTTAGATCAACGATACCAATGTCATGCGTTACAAATATTATGCTAAACTCACGTTACATTACCATTATTCACCGAACATGATCCCATTCACGTTTTGAATAATGTTTCTTTAAAACCTAACCTAAAATCTTTTATAAATTCCATCCAAAGTCAAAAAGTTTTCAAAATAAGGCAATATTCTATGTTTGGAAATTCGAGGGACCGTGCCCTATGCGTTGGGTTTCGGTTCTCTCGCTTGGCCAAACAATCGAATATCCTTTTGATAGTCTAATGCATGAGCCTCGGGAATTAAGAGATGATCTTGGATTTGAGGGTTTAATCATCGTGTCCTATGTACTGGATGTGATATTTTATTCTTTCGGAAAGAGAAAATCATAATATTCAATTCGAGAAAATTCCAATATTTCCAAAAGAGATCAAATTTTTAAATTCTTTCAGAATTTTCAAACTTTCGACACGGGGACATTAATTAATCAATTTGGTACCAATTGTGGACGTGACGAGGGTGCTAACCCCTCCTCGCACGTAACCGACTCCCGAACCTATTTTCTCAAATTTTCGTAGACCAAAAACATTGTTTTAGTAAATCAAAATATTTTATTAAAACAAAGGTGGTCCGATCACACCTAATAAAAGGTCGGTGGCGACTCCCATTTTTTATTTTCAAAACCAAGTCGATTCCCTTTTTTTAAAAAAATTGGTTACGACACATTTTTTGTAAAAAAAAATTCAAATATTCATTCGTTAAAATATTAATCGTATAAGAATATATGAAAATATGTAAATTACTCAAATTTTACATCGATATAAATTGATCCTTTCCCTTATACATTCCCCCATATATAGGCATGGTTTAAAAAAAAATACACAACAATCCATGAAATTGGTCGGTTTAGTTGTAAACAATATGATTTTGGAGATTTCTGGTATGTTTTGTAGTGTGTGTAATTGGTTGATTTAATTAGTTCAGCTTAAAAAATTAATCGATTTTTCTAAAATAAAAAGTAGTGACCAAGCTGATTTAAAGATGAAAACACAATAATTGAACCAATTGTGATTTAATTAAAAAATAAGGAATATTGACGGATTTCATTATTTTTGTTAAACTATATTTAGGTTTAGGTTTTGAATAACCTTAAAACACATTGTTAGTGTTTTTATTTCGAAAAAATGTAAGATTTTGTCTCTGAAGAAGTTAAATTTTTTATTCAAAATCTTAATTCAACTGCTAATATGAAAAATATTTTTTGTCAAAATTTACCAACTTGAAATATTAATTTGAGTGTTTTCGTATAATTTGATAATAATTGATAAAAATTAAGTTAATAAAATTTAACTTCATTATTAAAGGTGTTAATGACTAAACTACAATTTTTAAATTGAAAATATAATGAATAAATCTCAAATCCCATGTAAGAAGAAGTATTTTAACCTTTGAATAATGGGTACATTTAATTGATTGTAACTTATTTTGAAGTATATAAAATCAATTAATTCAGCGATTGATATATGTGAAAAATATAACGTCGATAATGACAAATATATCGCAAAGAAAAGAGAAATAAAAATTTAAAAAACACACAGATTTTACGTGGAAACTCTTTCGGGAAAAAAACCACGGGCAAAGGAGAAGAAAATTCACTATGTCGAATTCGAATCGATTACAAGAGGAATAGACTATGTTTATTTATAGGCTTGTAAAGCCATATTCTAAGGAGTGTAGTAAGATTCTAATCAATATCAAATAGATAGAGTTTAATAAGGTTTAAAAAACCTTATTTAAAATAAAATAAAAGAAGTGTAGTTCTATAGGGATTCTTCTTTTATTTTATTTTACCATTGTATTTTATTTAAATAAGGATTCGGGCAACTTAATTCTAACAATCTCCACCTTGACACAAATTCTCAATGAACAAGTTCTTCACATCTTCCATAAAACCCCTTAAGGGTTTAACTTCAACAATGAACACCAACTAAGTCTAAGCAATGCTCAAACTTGGTTATAGGAAGTGACTTAGTCATCATATCTGCAGGATTTTCATGAGTACTAATTTTTCTCACAACAATATCACCACGAGCAATAATATCACGAACAAAATGATACCGAACATCAATGTATTTTGTTCTCTCATGAAACAATTGATCTTTTGTAAGGAAGATGGCACTCTGACTGTCACAAAATACTGTGCTGATTTGAAGGTCTTCATTGAGCTCACTAAAGAGTCCCTTCAACCAAATAGCTTCTTTACAAGCCTCAGTAATCGCCATGTACTCAGCTTCAGTGGTAGACAAAGCGACTGTAGTTTGCAAAGTTGCTTTCCAACTGATTGCACAACATCCGATTATAAAGACATAACCAGTGAGAGATCTTCTTCTATCAAGGTCTCCAGCAAAATTAGCATCAACATACCCAATAACTCTATCTCTAGTTCTTCCAAACTGTAAGCAAACATCAGTAGTACCTCGTAAGTATCTTAAAATCCTCTGAACTACTTTCCAATGTTCTTTACCAGGATTCGCCATGTCTCTGCTAACTGCACTGACTGCATATGATAAATCTGGACGTGAACAAACCATAGCATACATGAGCGATCCCACTGTACTAGAGTATGGAACATGTGACATGTACTCAATCTCGTCATCTGATTGTGGAGACAAAGCCGATGAAAGTCTGAAATGGGCTGCTAAAGGAGTACATAATAGGCTTAGCACTCTGCATATTGAACCTGCAAAGAACTTTCTCAATATACCCCTTCTGACTTAGGTACAATTTACTTGATTTTCTATCTCTGAGAATCTCCATACCAAGTATCTTCTTTGTTGGTCCTAAATCTTCCATCCCAAATTCCCCACTTAGTTGGGCTTTTACCTTTCTTATCTCTCCTTTATCTTTTGCTGCTATCAACATGTCATCAACATAAAGAAGTAGATACACAAAAGAACCATTACTGTTTTTCTTAAAGTAAACACAGCTGTCAAAATTACTTCTTTTAAAATCATGAGAAGTCATAAAGGAACCAAACCTTTTGTACCATTGTCTCGGTGACTGTTTCAAACCGTAAAGGGACTTTTTCAGCAAGCAAACATAGTCCTCTTTTTCTGAGTGTAAAACCCTTTGGTTGTTGCATGTAAATATCTTCCCCAAGTTCTCTATGCAAAAATACAGTTTTTACATCTAACTACTCAAGCTCCAAATCATGCATGGCCACAATACCAAGCAAAGCTCGAATTGAACTATGCTTCACAACTGGGGAGAACACATCTGTGAAGTCCACTCCTGGAATTTGACTGTAACTGGGGAGAACACAAGCCTTGCTTTATATCTGGGTTCTTCAACTCCTGGAGTCCCTTCTTTCTTTTTAAACACTCATTTACAGCGAACAACCTTTTTACCTTTAGGAAGTTTCACAAGATCCCATACTCTATTTTTATGAAGTGATTCCATCTCCTCTTGCATAGCAAATATCCACTTTTCTGAGTCTTCACAACTAACCGCCTCAGAATAATTAGACGGCTCTTGGTTTGCATCTATATCTTCGGTCACATTTAGAGCATAAGTAACTAGATCAGCCTCGACATACTTCTTTAGCGGTTTAATTTCTCTTCTAGTTCTGTTTTTGGCGATAGAGTATTGTGGTGAAGAAGGAACTCTATTCTCAATTTTTGTACTTACTTGAAGAGTCGACTCTGTATTAATCTGATGCTCCATCTGATTTTGATTTTCTTTATTGGAAGAGTCTTTAAGAGATAAGTTAGGTAGCATAGAAGTTTCATAAAAGATAACATCTCTGCTAATCACAACTTTTCTATTTTCAGGACACCATAACTTATACCCTTTTACACCATCTTTATAACCAAGAAAAACACATTTAATGGATCTCAGTTCCAATTTTCCATTATCAACATGAGCATACGCAGGACACCCAAAGATCTTTAAATCAGAATAATTAGCAGGATTACCAAACCATACCTCTTGTGGAGTCTTTTTCTCAATGGCAATAGATGGAGATCGGTTAATCAAAAAAAATGCAGTAGAGGCTGCTTCGGCCCAAAATGACTTTGGTAAGTTGGCATTTGATAACATACATCGAACCTTTTCCATGATTGTTCTATTCATTCGTTCTATAACATCGTTTTGCTGTGAAGTATGACGAACTGTCAAGTGCCTCACGATCCCTTCTAACTTGCACAGTTTATTAAACTCATCAGAATAAAACTCTAAGCCATTGTCTGTGCGGAGGTATTTTATTTGTTTTCCCGTCTATTTTTCAATCATAGTTTTCCAAGACTTAAATGCGGAAAACACATCACTTTTCTGCTTCAGGAAGAATGCCCAAACTTTTCTAGAAAAATCATCAATAAAAGTTAGCATATAATTAGCTCCACCTCTCGAAGGCACTCTTGATGGCCCCCACAGATTAGAATGAATATACTCCAACGTTTCCTTCGTGTTATGGATTCCTCTGGCGAATCGAACTCTCTTTTGCTTCCCAAAAACGCAGCGCTCGTAGAACTTTAATTTGCAAATTCCTTGCCCATCAAGAAGTCCTCTTTTGCCCAATTCTGCCATGTCATTCTCACTCATATGCCCTAAGCGCATATGCCAAAGTTTAGTAATATCATCATCTGACAAGGAAGAGGAAGCAACAGATGCATCACTAATAACAGTAGAACCTTGCAAAACATATAACCTGGCAGTCTTTCTCTGCCCTTTCATCACAACGAGGGAACCTTTGGAAATCTTCAAAATCTCACTTTCAGCTGTGTATTTGTACCCTTTTGAATTAAGAGTACTTAATGAAATTAAATTTCTCTTCAATTCTGGAACATGTTATACGTCACTAAGTATTCTGACAACTCCATCAAACATCTTAACTTTAATTGTTCCAACAACTGTGATTTTGCACGAATCATTATCTCCCATCAAAATAACACCTTCAGACACTATTTTGTAATTTGTAAACCAATCCCGATTGGGACACATATGGAAGGTGCAACCCGAATCAAGTATCCACTTCTCGCTCACTTTAGAATTGTTGAAAGAAGTGACTAGAAGTTTACCATCGCTATAGTCTTCTACAACATCAGCTTCACCAGAATTTTCTGGTTGTTTTCCTTTTTGATTCGCAGCCTCCCTTTTAATCTTGTTCTGTAGCTTATAGCACTAGGATTTAATGTGCCCTTTCTTCTTGCAGAAGTTACAAGTTTTACCTCTGTTTGAAGACTTCGATCTACCCTTAGATTTACCGCGAGGATTCCATTCCTGTGTCATTCTGCGATCATCATCAATATTTCTATCTTATCTCCCATGAACAATGAGACCCTCTCCTTGAGAGTCGGTTTTAACCACAAGATGCTTCATCTTATAATACGAGGTCAAAGAATCATAAACCTCATCAACTGTGAGAGACTCACGGCTATATAAAATCGTGTCTCTAAAAGTTGAATAAGACGGGGGCAACAAACAAAGTAGAATCAACCATAAATCTTCCTTATCATACTGAACCTCCATGGCCTCCAAGTTTGAGAGAATTTCTTTAAACACTGTCAAGTGTTCGTGCACAGACGCACCTTCCTCCAAACAATGAGTATAAAGATGTTGTTTCATATGTAACTTGCTAGTTAGAGTTTTCGATATACATATTTGTTCTAGCCTCTTCCATAATGCAGCGACGGTCTTCTCCTTAATCATATCCTGCAAAATTTCGTTAGACAAATGCAGATGTAACTGTGTTAACGCCTTTCGATCATTACGCTTCTTCTCTTCCTCATTCAATGTCGAAGGCATCTTATCTACCCCTTGCAGGGCTTCCTCTAAATCCATCTGTGCAAAAATTGCCTGCATCTTTATCTACCACAATGCGAATCTGTGTTGCGATCCAACAGCGGAATTTCATACTTCAAAGACGCCATTACCGTGATCGAGATGAAAAAAATCGAAAGCTCTGATACCAATTTGAGAAAAATATAACGTCGGTAATGACAAATATATCGCAAAGAAAAGAGAAATAAAAATTTAAAGAACACGCAGATTTTACATGGAAACCCTTCCGGGAAAAAAACCACGGGCAGAAGAGAAGAAAATTCACTATGTCGAATTCGAATCGATTACAAAAGGAATAGACTATGTCTATTTATAAGCTTGTAAAGCCATATTCTAATAGGAGTGTAGTAAGATTGAAACTCCTTATTCTAATCAATATCAAATAGATAGAGTTTAATAAGGTTTAAAAAACTTTATTTAAAATAAAATAAAAGAAGTGTAGTTCCATAAGGATTCTTCTTTTATTTTATTTTACCATTGTATTTTATTTAAAGAAGGATTCGAGTTACTTAATTCTAATAATATATATTCAACCTATATAATGTATTTTAATTTGACACTCTAATCATAATTAAATTAATTAAATTATCTCAATTAGATTCATTAATTTGATTTTTATTAAAATATGCTCAACTTTAATAATTTGTCTTTAATTGTGGGTACAAAATATTGTAATCGGCGCTACGGACACAACATTTACAACAATGGAGTGGGCGATGACGGAATTACTTCGACACCCATGTAAGAGGCCCATTGTGCCCGGGCCCATGAAAACCAAAATGAAAAATAATAAAAATAATAAATGTCCTTAAATAGTCCAGATACAAAGCTAAAACCAGTAGCCCAATTACAGATTCCAAAACACTGACCCAAATACCACCAGACCCAAAACTAACCAATTACCTACCCAGACCCAATCTAAACCTAAGCCCAAGTGGCCCATTTGACTTGCGGACGCAGGAAACCCTAGGTTTCCACTGCGCCACAAGCGCCCCAGCCGTAGCGCCGCAAACCCTCACGCCCCAGCAGCCCCTCAGTCACGCCGCCACCAATCGCGCAGCAATCCGTGCCCAGTCACTGCCGAGATCTCTGCTTCTCACCTGCAAAAAGGAAAGAAAGGACAACAAAAATGGCAGACAAGTTAATTTCTTGTATTTCTTTTTTTATTTTTCGGGTTATAAAACCCCAAAAAGAATCTGTAAAACGGACACAGATAAAAGAATACAAGCAAATATTCAAAAAAACAAAACAGAGAAATAAAATCGAAATCCTTTTACAGATGTGATTTTCATTTTTTTATATGTTATTTTTTATTTTTTTTTCTTTTGATTTGTGCATATTTTCATACAAAATAATATTAAAGTAAAAGGAGGCTTAAGTTTTTTTTGCTTTGCGCCAGAGGCGACAGCAAGATATGGCGCGTGGGGCGGAGGCCCCTGAGCCCTATGACCAAACTCCGTCAGAGGAGGGGAGGGCCTTTGAGAGTGTTTCTGAATTTTTCTTTTTAAATAGAGTACTAAATGATTTTTTTGCCTAAATATTAGCTTATATAGCAGTATAAAACGACGCCGTTTTTGCTTCAACCAATAAGCACTAAAACGACGTCGTTTAAAGGCCTGTGACCCACGTGTTGACCCGATCGGGGAGGATCCACGTGTTTTCGTTTAAGGTTCTAATTGCCCTACAGGTCCTTCCGCATTTTTGAAAATTTACAATTATGTCCAAATAGTTTAATTTTTTAATTTAGCTTTGAAAGACTGTTTTTATTTCAATTGAGTCCTCGAGCTGTTTAAAAGTATAAAATCATAACGACGCCATTTTGGAAAGAAGGCATAATTGCCCCATAAGTCCCTGTGATTTAACGCGCGTTTTGATTTAGTCCTTATTATTTATTTTTATTGTTATTTAGCCCCTTTTTCTTTGTTTTTTTAAATCTTTTTATTTTATTTTATTTTAAATTATTATTAAATTATTTATCATATTAAATATTCTATATTTTCTTTAGTATTTATATATTAATTTATTAATATTATAAAATTTGTATATAATTATTATTTTTTATTATTTTTTTGGTTTAATTATTTTTATTACATATTATTTTAGTATTTATATATATTAGTTATTATATTATATATTTTAAAATTTTGTACTTTATATAACATTATATTATATCATATACTATTTTTAACTAAAATTTATTTATATTGTATAACATATTATTTATTTTTAAATATATAGTTTCCTTTTATGTATTATGTTATTATAAATATGTTTTTATTTAAAGCTATAAATCATTTATTTATTGATGTATTTTATTTATTATCCCAAAATATATATATTATGTTCTTTTTTATTTTGCAATAATTTATTTATTATTTGGCATATGTCATGATAGTATTTGGTACTTATGTTTGATGATGTATTAATATGATATTTTCATATGGATCATTGTTTAGAATAAAATACATTTTTGCAAACTTACTATATTTTATTTAAAGGTTTTATAAAATAAGGCAATGTTTTGTATTTAGAAATTCGGGAAATAGTGCCCTAACGTGCTGGGTTTCGATTTTTCGTTTGAATAAATAACTAAATATCCTTTTGATAAAATTTTGTAAATCATGAGATGATTTTAGTTACGACGGTTTAAAAATATCATGTCCTAACGTGCTGGATGTGATGTTTGTATTCTTTCGGAACAAAGGAATCTCAAATTTTAACTCAAATTGTTCAAAGTTTTTTTAAGAAATTATATTTTAAAATTCTTTCAAATTTTCAACATTAGGACATGA
Organism: Gossypium bickii; assembly: GCA_025503065.1. NCBI lineage: Eukaryota > Viridiplantae > Streptophyta > Magnoliopsida > Malvales > Malvaceae > Gossypium > Gossypium bickii. Next base: position 116,898,873 of record CP106716.1, read on the forward strand.
TTTTATCGATTAGGTACCAATTTTTGGGTGTTATGAGGTGCTAACCCTTCCTCATACGTAACCGACTCCCGAACCCACTTTCTTGTTTTTCGTGGACTAAAATCAAATGTTTTAAAATAAAACGTTTTACAAGGTGATCCAATCACACCTAAGTAAAAAGGGATTGGTGGCGACTCCATTTCCCTTTTATTAAAGTCGATCCCCGTTTTCTAAAGAATATAAAAATGGTTTCGACAACCCAGATAAATTGCAAAGAGTCGTCGACGAATTGGATGCAATAATCGGTGGCCCAAACATCGTTGAAGAGTTCCATCTTCCTCGCGTACTCTATTTAGAAGTTGTGGTGAAAGAGACATTACGAATTCACCCACCAGCTCCTTTGCTAATGCCACACATGTCGAGTGAGACCACCATTGTAGCCGGTTACACTATCCCAAAAAATTCCAATATTTTCTTCAACGTGTGGGCAATACAAAGGGACGCCGAGTTCTGGGAAGACCCTCTTCAGTTCGAGCCAGAAAGGTTCTTGAATGACATTGAGAAAAGGAATTATAAGGGAAATAGTTATATTATTATAATTAAAAAGATATTTTGTGCCTTAACATGGAATTAGTTATATTGTAACAAAAATTTAATTTGATATGTTTAATTTTTTAAATTTAACTCAAACAATTTCACTCGATTCGATTCATTTCTATGACTAAAATTGACATGACTGACATTGTAATAACCAAATTTGCCCGGCCCACTAAAGCCCAATAAACAAAATAAACCCAATAGTCCAGAAATAAAACAGTCCATTTACAAAATTACAAAAACCCAAAAAAAAGAAGTCCAATACAAAAGCCCAACCATAAAACCCGAATAGCCAGCCCAAACTCAAGGACCCACTAAACAAAAGCCCTAGGGTTTCCTTCTCTCCAGCGTCGCCACGCGTCCCCCACACGCGCGCGCCTCTCCAGCCTTCACGCGCGTGACGCCCCAGCTCCCTACACGCGTCGTTCACTGTGCCCACGCCTCCCGACGATCGTGGCTACCCCAGGCACCTCGTCTGCCACTCCTCGCGTGCTCCTTCTCTGTAACATCCTGGAAATGGGCCTATGCATTTTTGATTTAAATATACGAAATGGCATGTCTTATGTGTTATGAATGTATGGAGAACATTTTTGGAAATGGAAGGAAATGTCTTGACTTGGAAATGTAAGGAAATGACTTGGAAATGTAAGGAAATGTCTTGTCTTGGAAATGTAAGGAAATGACTTGGAAATGGAAGGAAATGTCTTGTCTTGGAAATGTAAGGAAATGACTTGGAAATGGAAGGAAATGTCTTGTCTTGGAAATGTAAGGAAATGACTTGGAAATGTAAGGAAATGTCTTAGAAATGTAAGGAAATGCTTTAGAAATGTCAAGTTTAAAGTTTAAAAGAGGGACATGAAGTAAGGTGGTCTTAAGAGAAAATGTATGTGAAATATGACACACAAACGGGCTTGGAAAAGTGGCTTGAAGATGCCACTTAGGGCCTCAGGAAATGGCGCCACATACTGGGGTATTGGGCCAAGGTTCGAGCTGCAGGGGAAGCAAAATAAAAAGTTTTATTTTGCAGCAGAGAGTAGCAGCAAGGGACGGCACAAGGCTATAATTTAGGAGCCTTTATTCTTTTATTGTTAAGAGATAAATAGTGGATAAATAAGGGATAAATAATGGATTTATTTTAGATTATTTTCAAGAGATAAATGAGGAATTATTCTTTAATTAGGAAAATAAAGGAGAAGTGATGGCCAAGTAAGGGACTTTGAGTTTAATAATTTCGGCTAAGTAAGGATAGTTGCTGAATTATCTTTTATTTTAGGAGATAATTAAAGAGATAAAGCTATCAAAATAGAAGAGTGATGGCCAAGTAAGGGATTCTAAGTTAGTAAATTCGGCTATATAAGAAAAAAGAGGCCATTCATCATTCTTTCTCTCAACCCTTCTCTCTGCCGAATTTCCTAGAGCATTTGTTCTTCTTCTTTTTGTTAGCCAAAGCCGAAAATTCAAGATATCACCATTAGCCAATTTCTTTTCTTTCCAATCCATCAAAAGCCGAATCTTTGAGGGGCTTCAAGCATAGGTGCTGTTGATTTTTTCAAGAAAGGGTAAGAACAAGTTTTGATTTCTATTCTTTTCTTTTAGATTTGTCGAAATCTAGGACTAATCCCATCAATATTCTTATTTGCCGAAATTTGAAAGGATTCTTTCAGGATTTTTGCCATAGTCGACTATAAAGGAAAAGATCTTTGGGATTTGACCATCAAGGTAAGTCATATCTGACATTCGGCCAAGGGTCATTGATTGTGATTAAAGGTTAGAAATTGATCTAACATATATCCATGGGGATTTCGACAGACACCTAAGGCAATGGATACTTTTCGGGATTTAAGATTTGGAAGGTAAGTACATATGTACATTCGGCTAAAGCCTAGTTTAGTATTTTGATTTGTTTCTTAAATGTTTAAAAGCCGGAAACTAACCTATGAAGAGATCTAGTGTGTGGCCGAATACAAGAAGGAGCATAGCAAAGATTTCGAGACTCGATTAAGTAGTGAAATCGGCACCAAGGTAAGTTTTGAGTAATAACAATCCTAATAGGATTTGGTTTTATGGCCGAATAGGTTTTTATTAAATTAGTAAGTGATTAATCAAATATAGGGATTAAGGATCTAAGCGGTAGATCGACACGAGATCTCAAGGAATTTGCTAAGCGAATCGTGTGTGTACCCCACACTAATTCTTAATAAGTTTTATGGCTATGTCTAATTAAAATATGTGATATTAAGAATAAGAAAGTGGCTAAGGTACCATGTTATGGTACTAAGTACTGTGCACGTTTCCTACTCCTACTAGGAATATGAAATATGTTATTTGTAACATGAGAATAAGAATGTGAACTTTGGCATATTAATGCATATTACAAAATGGGGCATATGGGTTATTGAAAGGGGAAGTGAATGTGGTGACCTAAGACCACGAACACGGTGACCTAAGACCGTGGTATTTGAATGTGGTGACCTAAGACCACAGTAATCTGAATGCGGTGACCTAAGACCACGATATTTGAATGTGGTGACCTAAGACCACAAATGCGGTGACCTAAGACCGCGATATGGAGTGTAGCGGAAGGAGGGTCGACTTAGTAGCCCCCACGGTGTACAGGTTGGTACGGGGGAGTGTAGTGGATGGCTTATTAGGTTTGGGTTTGGGAATGCATCATAATTTGTATGCTATGATATGAAAGTGTAATATTTGTTATGCCTGATTCTATTATGATTTAGTGTTGTGTACACATTGAGTCTGTTGACTCACCCCGTTGAGGGACCATGTTTCAGTGATGAACAAGAATGGACCGGGACGCAGAACTTGTGGTGGCCATGCTCAACATGAAGTTTTTATTTTTATGGACTATTAATTTTTAAGTACTCGAATTATTTGGATTTACTTGATGTAATAAGGCCATAAGGCCATAGTGCACTATTTTATTTCTGTTTTTATTTATTATGTTACAAAATTTTTATTAAGTTAAAGATTAAATAATTTACTTTAAATGTATTCTATATGTTTTATCACCTAAAATTTAAAAGGGTTTTCATTATAAAACGATTTTGTTTTCTACTCGAGCCCAACCCAAAACAATATTTCTTTCAAAACACACTATTTTTCCCAAAGTAACAAAAGAACTTTGAACCGGTTTACTTGAGGAACATACCAAATCTGGTCAAAGCTCGTGGGCCGGGTTTGGGGTGTTTTAGTTTGGTATCAGAGCCCGTTTCAAACTCTCGGCCTGAGGGTTAAGGCCCAAAACGTTTTCAAAGCGAGCCCAAATAAGTTTTATGAAAACATTTTTTTGAAATAAGTAGGTTTTTGACATGGCACCCAAGTCTCCGACCCGCAGTCCACCAGGTAAGTACTTCTATCCATTTGTGTGATTTATTGAATGATTTGTAGAAGGGTCGAAATGGAATGGAACATAGATTAGCATGATAAGTACTTGAACCCTAGGATTAGTTTTCCCCAACACTTACATAAGACTTAAGTGCCTAACTAAACAACCCTATGGCTAAGTCGCCGAGTTAGGGTGTGGTAACCCCTGTGCGCATGTCTAGGATTGGATCCGGAAGAGCCTGGTACTTAAACAGTCCTAGTGACTCACCTCCTCTTCCCTGGAATCCTACATGGTGCGTAGCTTCGGTTCACCCTAACTAAGAGGACTCGGTCATATACTAAACACAATAACTAAAACCCGAAAGGGAACTAGCCGTGTTTTTATAAAAACCCTAGTTTTAAAAATCTTAAAATTACCTTTTTAATTTGTGAAAACTATTTTTACAAAATTTTCCGAAAAATTTTCGATTTATTAAATTACAAAAATACCCCTAGTGGTAACATTACAAAAAATACCCTTGGTTTATGAAATTCCCAAAATACCCACAGTTCTTATCAAGATTTCATTACTTTATAAAATGTTCAAAAACCCTAACTTACAAAATTACTAAAATGACCCTGATTTCTAAAATTTTTGCAACATCACCATTTTGGAAAATAGAAGTCTCAAAAAGAACCCTTAAAGTTTTGCAAATTTTGGAAATACCCCCAAATTATTAAACTTTACAAATTTACCCTGGTTTATTACCAAAATACCCCCGAGATTCAAAATTACCGAAATGCCCTCGGATTTTAAAATTACCAAAATACCCCGAGAATTTAAAAATTCCAAAATACTTTTTGACAAAATCACCAAGGAACTTTTTCTTTTGAAAAATTACGAAAATACCCCTGTAGGACAAATTACGAAAATACCCCTAGGATAGGAATAAGGCAAAGAGTGTTCGAATAGTGAATGTGGGTGGTAGATACCACTGAATAAATATGTCTATGTTGATGAATGAATGTGCCTCTATTGAGGAATGAAGGTGTCTCTGTTGATGAATGTGAATGTGATTTTCTGAATTAGAGTAGTGAACTTGAACTGAAACTTTGTGTGATCAAAAGAACTTCTTCTAAATATCTTTATTTCATAAAATTGTTCGCGGTTAATAAGTGGAACAAAATTCTGATGCATAAAACTTTTTAATCAGATTAAATCGCAGCGTTAGAAATAAGTTCTAGGGGACGTGAACTTAGAGATTGTGCCTAGGAAGTATGATGGTTCTATTAAGATCAAAGTGCGCAGCATAAGCGTAGTGCGGTGAGTTAAGATGTACGATTATTCGTTAGTAAGTAATTTCGAGGACGAAATTATTTTTAAGGAGGGTAGAACTGTAACATCCTGGAAATGGGCCTATGCATTTTTGATTTAATTATACGAAATGGCATGTCTTATGTGTTATGAATGTATGGAGAACATTTTTGGAAATGGAAGGAAATGTCTTGACTTGGAAATGTAAGGAAATGACTTGGAAATGTAAGGAAATGTCTTGTCTTGGAAATGTAAGGAAATGACTTGGAAATTGAAGGAAATGTCTTGTCTTGGAAATGTAAGGAAATGACTTGGAAATGGAAGGAAATGTCTTGTCTTGGAAATGTAAGGAAATGACTTGGAAATGTAAGGAAATGTCTTAGAAATGTAAGGAAATGCTTTAGAAATGTCAAGTTTAAAGTTTAAAAGAGGGACATGAAGTAAGGTGGTCTTAAGAGAAAATGTATGTGAAATATGACACACAAACGGGCTTGGAAAAGTGGCTTGAAGATGCCACTTAGGGCCTCAGGAAATGGCGCCACATACTGGGGTATTGGGCCAAGGTTCGAAGCTGCAGGGAAGCAAAATAAAAGTTTTATTTTTGCACAGAGAGTAGCAAAGCAAGGGACGGCACAAGGCTATAATTTAGGAGCCTTTATTCTTTTATTGTTAAGAGATAAATAGTGGATAAATCAGGGATAAATAATGGATTTATTTTAGATTATTTTCAAGAGATAAATGAGGAATTATTCTTTAATTAGGAAAATAAAGGAGAAGTGATGGCCAAGTAAGGGACTTTGAGTTTAATAATTTCGGCTAAGTAAGGATAGTTGCTTTGAATTATCTTTTATTTTAGGAGATAATTAAAGAGATAAAGCTATCAAAATAGAAGAGTGATGGCCAAGTAAGGGATTCTAAGTTAGTAAATTCGGCTATATAAGGAAAAGAGGGCCATTCATCATTCTTTCTCTCAACCCTTCTCTCTGCCGAATTTCCTAGAGCATTTGTTCTTCTTCTTTTTGTTAGCCAAAGCCGAAAATTCAAGATATCGCCATTAGCCAATTTCTTTTCTTTCCAATCCATCAAAAGCCGAATCTTTGAGGGGCTTCAAGCATAGGTGCTGCCGATTTCTTCAAGAAAGGGTAAGAACAAGTTTTGATTTCTATTCTTTTCTTTTAGATTTGTCGAAATCTAGGACTAATCCCATCAATATTCTTATTTGCCGAAATTTGGAAGGATTCTTTCGGGATTTTTGCCATAGTCGACTATAAAGGAAAAGATCTTTGGGATTTGACCATCAAGGTAAGTCATATCTGACATTCGGCCAAGGGCCATTGATTGTGATTAAAGGTTAGAAATTGATCTAACATATATCCATGGGGATTTCGACAGACACCTAAGGCAAGGGATACTTTTCGGGATTTAAGATTTGGAAGGTAAGTACATATGTACATTCGGCTACAGCTTAGTTTAGTATTTTGATTTGTTTCTTAAATGTTTAAAAGCCGGAAACTAACCTATGAAGAGATCTAGTGTGTGGCCGAATACAAGAAGGAGCATAGCAAAGATTTCGAGACTCGATTAAGTAGTGAAATCGGCACCAAGGTAAGTTTTGAGTAATAACAATCCTAATAGGATTTGGTTTTATGGCCGAATAGGTTTTTATTAAATTAGTAAGTGATTAATCAAATGTAAGGATTAAAGATCTAAGCGGTAGATCAGATTACGAGATCTCAAGGAATTTGCTAAACGAATCAGGTATGTACCCCACACTAATTCTTAGTAAGTTTTATGGCTATGTCTAATTAAAATATGTGATATTAAGAATAAGAAAGTGGCTAAGGTACCATGTTATGGTACTAAGTACTCAGGTACGTTTCCTACTCCTACTAGGAATATAAAATATGTTATTTATAACATGAGAATAAGAATGTGAACTTTGGCATATTAATGCATATTACAAAATGGGGCATATGGGTTATTGAAAGGGGAAGTGAATGTGGTGACCTAAGACCACGAACACGGTGACCTAAGACCGTGGTATTTGAATGTGGTGACCTAAGACCACAGTAATCTGAATGCGGTGACCTAAGACCGCTATATCTGAATGTGGTAACCTAAGACCACAAATGCGGTGACCTAAGACCGCGATATGGAGTGTAGCGGAAGGAGGGTCGACTTAGTAGCCCCCACGGTGTACAGGTTGGTACGGGGGAGTGTAGTGGATGGCTTATTAGGTTTGGGTTTGGGAATGCATCATAATTTGTATGCTATGATATGAAAGTGTAATATTTGTTATGCCTGATTCTATTATGATTTAGTGTTGTGTACACATTGAGTCTGTTGACTCACCCCGTTGAGGGACCATGTTTCAGGTGATGAACAGTAATGGACCGGGACGGCAGAACTTGTGGTGGCCATGCTCAACATGAAGTTTTTATTTTTATGGACTATTAATTTTTAAGTACTCCGAATTATTTGGATTTACTTGATGTAATAAGGCCATAAGGCCATAGTGCACTATTTTATTTCTGTTTTTATTTATTATGTTACAAAATTTTTATTAAGTTAAAGATTAAGTAATTTACTTTAAATGTATTCTATATGTTTTATCACCTAAAATTTAAAAGGGTTTTCATTATAAAACGATTTTTTTTTTCTACTCGAGCCCAACCCAAAACAATATTTCTTTCAAAACACACTATTTTTCCCAAAGTAACAAAAGAACTTTGAACCGGTTTACTTGAGGAACATACCAAATCTGGTCAAAGCTCGTGGGCCGGGTTTGGGGTGTTTCATTCTCCACCAGTGCCTCAACCATACCCTACAAGCAGAGAAACAGAGGCAACATGAACCAAGAAGCATGGTACAGGTAATAGAATACTAAAACAGTAGGGGTTTCGGCTATAAAGCCGCTCAAAAATAATGTAACGGGACTTTTTTTTGGTGGGGGGAGATCATCAGAGATCGAGAATCAGAAGAAAAAATCGAAAAATGTTATACACCATCAGAAACCGAAAGCAAAAAGAGGAATAAAAAGAAGGTTGATTTACTTTTCCATCTACTGTCAATTTATTTTTATTTATTTTTATTTTCAAATATAAAAGAAAAAGGACAAATCAATAAAAGGATGGAAAGAACTTTACCCGAATCCCAGAGTGCTCGCCATCGGAGGGCTCACACCGTCACTAAAGCTTGGCCGAGAAAATAGGGTACCGAAGGCCCTCTCCTTTTGTTTTCGGGGCCGAGAGTCAGGGCGTTAAAAGGGATGTTTCAAGCGAGACTTTAAAACCCCCATGCCTGCGCGTTGTCGGCCCCTGGGAGTGTCGGTAGTGCTACAGATTGATGGCAGAAGACCAATCGGTCGGGGGGAGATGAAAGGGAAAGGGGAAGAAGCTTTTAAAAAAAAAATTCTCTTTAACTTTGCTGAAATGAAGGTGAAATGAAACAAATTAAAAGTGGAGTTTTAAACTCTGAAGAAAGCGACGTCGTTTAGTTCAAAAAGGGGGTGACCTGCGCATCTCAAAAGGGGTATTCGCGCGATTGATCCCTTTCCTTTGCGCTTCTATTCGATTAAGCTTTGTTTGTTTCTCTTCTTCCTTTTAAATTCTGCACGGTAATTTTCCACAGTTTTAATTTAGTCCTTTTCTAAACGCCGCGTTCTAGGAATTTCGTCTTAAATCCCCTCTAGTTTGGGCGCCCTTCATTTGAGTCCTCTGATTTTCTTTTATTCTCGATTATCGCCTCAAATCCATGCTTCCGTTTTAATTTCATCCTTTTATTCCATCTTCTTTAATTATTTTGCTATTCTGTCATTATTATTGCTATTATTATTATATTTCCCATTATTATTATTATTATTATTATTATTATTATTATTATTATTATTATTGGTATTCATTTTATTATTGTTATTATTATTATCACTATTACTATTATTATTCTTTCTACCAGTTATTATTATTATTATTATTATTATTATTATTATTATTATTATTATTATTATTATTATTATTATTATTATTATTATTATTATTTAGCTTAATATTATTTCTTTTGCATAGTATTTTATTCATTATATTTTTAAATTTCTATATCATATAATATCATGTTATGTTATGCATTATTTCAAAAAAAAATTTTAAATTTAGTTACATTATCTAATCTATCTTATTTATATTGTTTATCTTATATATGTAGTTTTATGGTTAATGTATTATACGTGTATATATATATATTTATTTATTATTCATTATCGTATTCCGCTTAATATTATCTTAATTAGATATTATTTTCATAAATTAGTTATTAGATTACATATCTTTACACATTGTATAATATTAGATTATACCATATTTTTATATAATACATATATATATATTGAAAAACATGTTTTATTTTTATTGTTTATGTTTATATATATTTTTATTTAAAACCATCATATACCTTTTTCATTTTATACATTGTTTATACTGTTTATATTACATTTGTGTCTCTTTATCTATCACTTATACTTGCATGAAATGTGCCCATATTTGTTCTTATTATTTATTGTATTGGTCCATACTTCATCATATATTTGTAATTGTTTTAGTATAGGAATTATTATTTGTCGTATTTCTTATTATTATTTCTTTATTGCCTATTTGAAATGTTAGTATATTATAATTGTTTCTAACACTTAGGTTCGATAATGACTAATGCAATATCGTCACATAGATTATGGTTTAAAATAAAAAATGCATTTTTACAAAATTAACATTTTATTTAAAAGTTTCCAAAGAAATAAGGCAATATTCGTGTGTTTAGAAGTTCGAAAGATCACATCCTAATGTGCTGGGTGTTGATTTTTCTGTTCGACTAAATATTCAAATACCCTTCTTCACGCGATTTGAAGATCAAAGATGATCTCGACGTCAGAGTATAAAGGCGTCATATCCTAACGTGCTGGGTATGACAATCTTATTCCTTTGAAACAAGTTAATTTTGAGATTCAATCCCGATTCAATTAACCCATTCTTTTAATTCTTTTTACCCTAAATATTTTCAAGTTTTCAGCATTGGGACATTTTTTATCGAAAATAAAAATTGAATGATCGAATGATTATTTTATAATTTTTCGTAATTGAGTAATCAGTAAATAAACTTTTTAATAGTTGAGTGACTGTGAGTATAATTTATTTATTTGTTTTAAATAGAAGTATGTGATGGAGAGAGAGATGAACCATTTTTTATCCCACTAACTCTCTCATCTGCCCAGGAGTACTTTAACCAACCAGCAGAAATCTCTTTGCAATAAGCTTTCACCAATTCAGCAAGTTACAAGATAAAATATTTAGCATAATTTTTGGTATTTCTTCATAATAATTGATATACTCTTAAAATGTTTGATATTTTTTCATAATTTTCAGTATACTTTTAAAATTTTTGGTATTCTCTTATAATTTTGGTATAATTTCGAAATGAAAATTTGAAATGAGATATAATTTTAGAGTAAAAAGGTTTTCAACGCGACAGAAAAAATTATTAACTTTTAAATTATTATTTTTCATGCTAATATTTATATATAGTGATAATTTTTTTAAAAATTAAAAATTTTAATAAGATCAATCAATTTTTGATAGTCACTTATAATTGTTGGTACTCTTTAATGTTTTTTGATATTTCTTTGTATTTTCTGATACTCTCATAAGTTTTTGGTGATTCCTTGTATACTTATATGGTTGCAAATTTGTCTTGTTGTTTATTTAAAGAGCGTTTTTCATTTTTGGGTTGATTAAAGGTCAAAACTTTGCATTTTGATTTTTGTTTCAATTTTGTTGGTGAGAAAGTAGTGGAAAATGAAAGAAAATACTTTAACATCACTTTATTTATTTATTTATTTTTAAAGAAAATAATGCTTTTTCACATTAAAATAGGGTTGTCAAAATTCAAATTGCCTCATGAATTTTGAATTGATTTACTCCGAATGAAGCGGGTTTTTTTGTTTGAAAAATGGACGTGGGACGGGGCGGGTGGATATTTTTCTTTTGAATAGTGGATATAGAGTGACTATGGTAATTTTTTGCCATTTCCGACCTGCTCCACCATATACACTTATTGTTTTATCCTTGTATATATAAACTATTAAAAGGGTAAAAATATAATAATGGAACATATAAAAAATTCATATATTTTATGTTTAAATATATTTTTTAAAGAATTATGCTTAAATATTTACTTGACTTCAAAAAGATTGAAAAAATAAAGATAATATCAACAATTAAATTGAAGCGGAGCGAAGTGGGATGGAGATGGATGCATCTAACATCTATGGAGGTAATAATGAATTTTAAAATTATACATTCCTAGTGAAGCGAGATGGGTGATAGAACAGAATGTACTAATTATAGAACAATAATGAATTTAGAAATATCCGTCGTGGCTCACCCTATTGCCATTCCTCCAATCACATAAGTACATTTTCTCTATTTTTTTAATTACAAATTGCGATTTTTTTTAAGAAGCATCACCTTCAATAGTTAATAACTTATTTATTAAAAAAACAAAAATGGAGTAAAATATTTAAAATAAATAAGAAGAGTTGAAAGTTTCCACTGCATATGATGTGTTATGCTTTGGTTGAATATATATATATAGAAATCTAGTTTTCATTTAGATTTATTCAGATTTTATTTACTAAAGAATAGTTTCACATGTAATTACATTTAAAATTTAAAATTTGTAAACGATTCAATGACGTATAAAATATGTATAAAAATTTTATCATTTAATAATTCAAATAAGTCCTCCATTTCCTCTGCCCTTTTTTATTCGAACGAAAGTAAACAAAAAAATTATATTTTTATTTGTAATACCCCTACCCGTATTCGTTGTCGGAATAGGGTACGAAACATTACCGGAGTTTACGAATTAATTTTTTTTACTAAATATAGCTCCTTTATAGATATCTAGCCTTTCCTGCAAATTTTAAACCGAGACCAATCCACATCAACCAATCAAATTCAACATATTTTCAAAATAGATTCATGCATGTTTATAATATAACCTCATCACATACCAAAACCAATATTTATTAGCCTTACCAATGGCTGACCTTACATTCATTTCATATTAACATTTACTTTATTAGCTTGTATATGCCATTGATTTCCAAAATAAAGTTTCTTTATATATCGAAATCTTGGGGTTGATAGTGTGATGTGTCTCCGACCTCCGAGCTCTTAACACTCGATACTTGTTCGTACACAAAAATCTACTAATCCGGGACTTTTTTCTTTCCTCAATCTAGCTTCGTATTTGTGTTTTCCAGATTTGGTGCAAAAATTATGAAATACCAGCTTAGAAAACCCTCCTATGGCGTTTTTAGCTAATGGGAATGAAGAAAAATGAAGAGATTTCTAGATATTCCAAATTAGTCCTACTTTTATTTAGTAAATTTTATTATTTTCCCATTTTGCCCTTATTTCAATAACTCTCTTGATTTGCCGCCCAAAATATCTCCTTTGGGCTTATTTGCTCTTTAGATCTCTCCTCATTTGACAATTGAGCTATTTAATCCTTCTAGTAACTTTTACACCCTTTTCATTTTAGTCATTTTCATTTAATTACCTACCCAAACGTTAAAATTTTCTAACGAAATTATAATACCACATTACTAACATTTTATAAATATTTATAAAAATATTTCCTACTCGATTTTATGAGATCAAGGTCTCGATACCTTATTTTTACCCAATTCCTTCAATAATTCATTTTTCTAACTAACCATTAAATCAGTACAATTTTTCTATCGATATTTTAATACAATTTTCCTATCATATAAATATTCATGCAAAAATGTTAAAATAAATTTCTCTTTAAATCAAATTTTTAGTTACGGAACCATTGTTCCGATAACTTTAAATTTAGGACATTACATTATTATTATAAAAATATGTATTTTAATTTTAATTTTCTTCAAAAGAGATTTAATTTCGTCTTTATCCTTAAATCGTATTTTTAAATTCGACACAAGATATAAACATTATTTGCCCTACCATGCACTAAATACTTGTATTTAAGATAATAATTTTTTTTTTGTGAATGACAATATCAGGGTCAAGCCCAAACAATAAATGTAGTTAACATGACTCAAATTCGAACTACACCTGGAACATGCAGTGAATACCCTTAACTATCAAACTATAACGTGGAGTTCAATTTTATTTATTTTTCAATTCAAGAATAATTATTCTATATAATTATAATCAAAATTTCTATTTCTGGAAAGTTGACATTAATTGTTTAATCACATTTAGAATATTTATTGCCACGAATGAGGTATTGCCATAACCTTCCATAGCCGCACCCTCATATTGCTGTAACCTCCTCTTGCTATAAATATATATGATTATAATTGAGTCCTTCGGCGAGAGGTGAAGTCCATAATTTTTTAATAATTCAAATCAGTCCTCCATTCCATCTGCCTTTTTTCTATTCCAACCAGAGTACCCACCAATGTCGAACTTCTACGACAAGGTTACTGGCGAAGGTTGGTCGCGCTGCCAAGACGGAGTGGCTGCGTTCACCATCACCGAAGTGGTAGCCACTCTCACGGTGGCGACGCTAGTAATTATCTTTTTTTCATGGTTGGTTCAGAATCTCATCATCAAAACCAAGCCGTCGCCGCCGCCGCCGCCGCCACCAGGCCCAATAGGCCTGCCGATACTCGGCCACCTCCTTTTCATCAAACCCGATTTCCTCCAATACGTAACCGAGCAATCCAAAATCCACGGCCCTATCATCAAGCTTCAGCTGGGAAGAAAAGTTTACATCATCATAAGCTCACCATCAATCGCAAAACAAATCCTCAAAGACCACGACGCCATCTTCGCCAACCGCGACATTCCGGTGGCGGCCATAAAAGGAACCTTTGGCGGACTCGACATTGTGTGGAGATCCAACGGCCCAGAATTACATAAGCTACGTAAGCTCGTCGTAAGTGAAATTATGAGCAACAAAGGCCTCAATGCTTGCTACGAGTTTCGCCGACGAGAGATCCGACATATGGTGAAGAATATTCAAGGAAAAATCGGGTCACCCATTAACCTCAGTGAACAAATATTCTTAACAACGTTCAACGTTACGGTTAACATGCTATGGGGTGGTTCGTTGAATGGTGAAGAATCGAACCTTGGGCTTGAATTTAAGGATCGATTTGAGGAATTTTTGAGATTGATGGTAGAACCCAATGTTTCTGATATGTTTCCGGTGCTTAGGCCATTTGATTTACAAGGAATTGAATCCAAAGCCAAGAAAAACATTTCGTGGTTTTATGAGTTTTTCGAATCGGTGATAGAGCAGCGAAGGAAGCTCGGAGAGGGACCAAAAATGGCTGATAGTAAGGATTTTTTGCAGCAATTGTTGGAGCTGAACCAAACAGGAGATGTCAAAACTTCATTATCCATGAAGGAAATGAACGCTATGCTGCTGGTAAGCATACACACTAAATTTTGAAATCCGGAATTCTAAAAATATAACTACGTTACTAAATTTCAAAAATTTACAAAAATTATATTACATATTTTAATCCGGGTACACCAGTATAAAATTTAAGTGATTTTATATTCTTTCGTAACATTTTATACAATTAATATTTTAATAATTCAACCGTTATATTTCATACTCTATTCATGTAAATCATGCAAATCAAGTTGGGCATAAATTAAATTTTTTTAACTATTCATTTTATGTAAAAGAAAATTCAATTGTTCATTCATTAAAATATTAATCGTACAAAAATATATGAAAATGTGTAAATTACTCTAATTTCACATCAACGTAAGTTAATCCATCCCCATACATATATGTATATATATAGACATCGTTTAAAAAAAAGTATATCGCAATCCATGGAATTGGTGGGTTTAGTTATAAATTATATGATTTTGGAAATAAAATTTAAGAATTTGTAAGTTAATTTTTTATTCAAAATATTAATTCAACTGTTAATATCAAAAATATTTTCCATCAAAATTTACCAACATGAAATGTTAATTTGAGTGTTGTCATATGTGGTGATAATAATTGATAAAAAATAAATATACTACCTAAATAAAATTTAACTGAAATATTAAAGATGTTAATGACTGATCAATAATTTTTAAATTAAAAATATAATGTATAAATCTCTAGAGGTATTTTTAACCTTTGAATAAAGGGTTCATTTAATTGGATTGGAACTTATTTTAAAGTATATAAAATCACTTAATTTGGTTATTGATATAAAAATAAACACTCAACCTACCTAATGTAATTTAATTTTACACTCTAATCAAAATAGAATTAATAGAATTAAATTAATTAAATTATTTCGATTCGATAAATTACTTCGATTTTAATTAAATTTTGCTCAACTTTAATCCTTTGTCTCTAATTGTAAGTATAGAATATTGTAACTGGCGCTACGGACACGACATTTACAACAATAGAGTGGGCGATGACGGAATTACTACGACACCCAGATAAATTGCGAAGAGTCGTTGAGGAATTGGATGCAATAATCGGTGACCAAAACATTGTTGAAGAGTTCCATCATCCTCGCCTACTCTATTTAGAAGCTGTGGTGAAAGAGACGTTACGAATTCACCCACCGGCTCCTTTGCTAATGCCACACATGCCGAGTGAGACCATCGTTGTAGCCGGTTACACTATCCCAAAAAATTCCAATATTTTCTTCAACGTGTGGACAATACAAAGGGACACCCAGCTCTGGGAAGACCCTCTTCAATTCGAGCCGGAAAGGTTCTTGAATGTCATTGAAAAAAGGAATTATAAGGGAAATAGTTTTGATTTTTTCCCGTTTGGATCGGGGAGGAGGATTTGTGTTGGGATTTCAATGGCAGAGAAAATTTTGATGTTGATGCTGGCAACATTGTTGCATTGTTTCGAATGGGAATTGCCGAATGGGCGAAAACCTGATGTGAAAGAGCAACTACGATTGGTGTTGTCGAAAGTTGAGCCACTTGTTGTTGTGCCCGTTGCACGCTCATCTAATTCAATGCAATATCAATAAATTTGTGGTTAAAGTATGCTTTAAATCACTGTACTTTTCATAAATTCCTTGTATTTTTAATCGCAGAAAATTAATTCTTGTACTTTTTTATTAGTGTTATAATAACCATATAGCTATAGAAATTATTTATATATATATATATATATAGAAATTATATCATGCACTCTTATGTTGGGATGAATATATGTATTTTTAATCTATATATTTGCATGTTAATATATTTTGCGGGTCATAGAATATGCATATATTTAAATATATGTGTCATGTACATGTGTTTTGATATGATGTTATATGTATGGCCATCTGGCAATGGATATATTTGTTTGTGTTAGGATGCTTAGAAATTATTTGTTATGCTTTGGTAGGATTGTAATTTTCTTTTATTTCATTGTTCATTTATGCCACTATCAACTCATATGTTTTCATGTTACTCAAACGTTTACTCGAGGTTAATTCGCTCATTTTACATATTTTTATAATTTTTTATACTATTAATATTTTAATAATCTAACTATCATATTTCATGTTCTATTCATATAAATCATATATATTAAATTTGGTATAAATTAATAATTTTTAACTTTTTATTTTATGTAAAAAAACCTTTTAACTGAAATATCAAACAAAAACGGATGTGAAAGGGATGAGTGTTCAATTTCGGGTTAGTCGAGTTAATGAGCCTTATCTTATCATATTAATTTGATTTGAATTTTTTTTTTCAAATTGAGTTGAGTGAAATAAAATCGAGTGAAATTATTCGAATTAAATTTTAAAAAAACTAAACTTGTCGAATTGGTAATTTACTTGTTTAAGCCTTCAAAATTATTATTTTGGATTATTTTAAATTTTTTTATATTTTCTTTAGATTTTTTTAGATTTTCTATTTTCATATGTTTCGAATTTTATAAAATTATTTTGATTTTTTTTTTTGGTTGAATGAGAGTAATTTGCTCATTTTCGAAATTGATAGGGGAGAAAGGAGTATTTATATCAATATGTTATTCAAGTCATTTAAATTGTGAAATTCAACTCGACTTGATTTTGAAAAACCAAATCACTTATTCGAGTTGACTCAAAAAACCGAATAACTCAAATAACTCAATTTGATTAACTCAAAATTTAAAAAAAATTTAATTCTTTCAAGTAAAATCGAGTTTTGCTCACACTTAGCTATCAACTTTCACCTTATGATCTCTCACCATTTTTATATTTTCTAATTTATTGCGTAAACTAATTACAAACATCATTCCTTTTAATTCATTCCTTTTTATAATATTCATATAAATCGTTAAAAATTCACATTCTATTAAACAAAAATAAGTACACATAGAACAAATATTTTTATTTTTATTTTTTAAAAAATTTAAATTTAAATTTTTATTTTTATCTAAAATATCTGAAATAATAATAAGATTAAAATTATTTTCATCAAAAAGTTAA
This sequence comes from Gossypium bickii, assembly GCA_025503065.1. NCBI lineage: Eukaryota > Viridiplantae > Streptophyta > Magnoliopsida > Malvales > Malvaceae > Gossypium > Gossypium bickii. The sequence goes on from CP106716.1 coordinate 116,916,581, forward strand.
AACCATGAAATAAATTTTAAAAATCATAATTTATTATATTATCAAACAACGTAATTGATATGTAAGAGTAATAAATATATCGATAAAAGTATTATAGAGGCTTTTATATTAAAAGTCAGATTGTATTTTGTTTTCTCTACTAACAAAATAGACAAATTAGTCTCGATACATTAGATCAAAAAGCAAATTAATCATTTGTATTAAAATTTTTATTTATTTGTATTATTAAAAACTAACGTGACTGATGAAAATAACCAGAGAGTGACACACGGATTAAAAGTTTTGAATTATCTTTGAATTTTAAATTTGAAAAAGAAATAGTAAATAAGATATTTTGATTGGATTAATAGTAGTCCTTAGATAAAAGTTTCAATAATTATGTAACATCCATGACATCCCTTGAGAAGTGAACAGTATTAATTCGGGTTGGCACGTGCTTGAAATTTTCGGAGTAGATAAAAAATATCATTATTAATATTAGTAGGGAAGGTGATCGGAAATTATAAGAAATTATAAGGACTTCTGTGTCGAAACCATTTTTACGTGTTTCAAAAAAATGGGGATCGACTTTAAAAATATGGAGTCGCCATCGATCTTTTATTCAAGGTGTGATCGGATCACCTTGGTATGGATTATTTTAATAAGAAATTTTTATTAAAACAATAATTTTGGTCTACGAAATCTAAGAAAACAGGTTTGGGAGTCGGTTACGTACGAGGAAGGATTAGCACCCTCACAACGCCCAAAATTGGTACCAAATTGATTAATTAATGTCCTGACATCGAAAACTTGAAAGATTTTAAAACTACGACCTTTTCCGACCCATTTGAAGATACTCGAATTTGAATGTTAGGATTCTCTGGTTCCGAGGGAATAAAATATCACATCCAGCACGTTAGAATGTAACAATTTAGGTCTTCGAATTCCAGATCATCTCAAAATTCTCAAACTCATGCATTAAGGTTTTAAAAGGGTATTTCATTATTTGGGATCAAATGGAAAACCGAAACCCAGCACGTTAGGGCACGATCTCTCGAATTTCCAAACACGAAATATTGCCTTTGTTGATTTAAGAAAATGTGGATGAAATTTCGAAAGGATATTTAGTTATTTGGTCAAACGAAAAATCAAAACCCAGTACGTTAGGGCACGATCCTTCGGATTTCCAAACACGAAACATTGCCTCATTTTAAAATTGAGAAAACATGAATGAAATTTTAAAAGGATGTTCAATTATTCGGTCAAACGAAAAATCGAAACCCAGCACGTTAGGGCACGATCCTCCGATTTTCCAAACACAAAACATTGCCTCATTTTAAAATTGAGAAAACATGAATGAAATTTTAAAAGGATGTTCGCTTATTCGGTCAAACGAAAAATTGAAACCCAGCACGTTAGGGCACGATCCTCCGGATATCCAAACACAAAACATTGCCTCATTTTAAAATTGAGAAAACATGAATGAAATTTTAAAAGGATGTTCGGTTATTCGGTCAAACGAAAAATCGAAACCCAGCACGTTAGGGCACGATCCTCCGGATTTCCAAACACAAAACATTGCCTCATTTTAAAATTGAAAAAACATGAATGAAATTTTAAAATGATGTTTGGTTAATCGGTCAAACGAAAAATCGAAACCCAGCACGTTAGGGCACGATCCTCCGGATTTCCAAACACAAAACATTGCCTCATTTTAAAATTGAGAAAATACGAATGAAATTTTAAAAGGATGTTCGGTTATTCGGTCAAACGAAAAATCGAAACCCAGCACGTTAGGGCACGATCCTCCGGATTTCCAAACACAAAACATTGCCTCATTTTGAAAAATATTTAAAAATTGACTCCAAATACTTTTTATTCAATCACTATTCGATAATGAAAAAGCAAATATATAATATTGATCATGGATAATAATATGTGAATAAAACTTCATACAAATGGATAACAAAAATAATGATATGAACATACAATCCAAATTATACAATAATCTCACAACTCCTATTTTGAAAATATCAACACTATTAAATAAATGAAAATTTACAAATAAAACAATACGTAATAGAGTTTAAAATAGATAAAAAAAAAACAAGATGAAAATAACTAATACATAATAATATAAATGAATTTTAAAATAAATATATTATATAAGAAGAAATTCAATGTATATAATATATATATTAATCTACAAAATTACATGTATGAAATAAACAAACCAATATAAATAATTTATATATGAAAATAATAACATATAAAGGTTTTTGAAATAAACAAAAATATACAATGAAATATGGACTTAAGATGAAATAAGTTATATGAATTAATAAATTTAAAATATACCTATACATATAAATAGATTTAAAATAAAAAAAATTAATAAAGATTATATATGTACATAAACAGAATATATATAATTTAATGATTTAATATAATTCGATAAGAGTATTTAAACTAAATATTGTACAAATTCTTAAAATGAAGTAAAATAAAGAATTTAAAAAATTGATTATAATAAGACAAATAGAAATATATACAAATAGATATATATATATATATATAAAATAACGTATTGAAACAATGTAAAATTAATAAAACATTTCTAAGTACTATATTAAAGCAATATTTATCTAAAAATTAATGAATTATAAGGAATAAAAGTATATAATTAAAACAGACCCAATTAAAATAAAGACAAAATCAAAAGGATAATTTTTAAACAAATAAAATCAGGAAAACAGAATTAGGGACTTATATAAAATGTGCATAAAAGATTAGGGATTAAACTAGAAAATATTTTCGTGATTTAAAAGCATAACCTGATTGGATTAAAATGAAAAGGCGCACAAATGAACAGGATTAAAGCAGAAAATGTCCCAATTCCCAAAATGCAGCATATTGATTGGATTAAATCAAAAACGCATTTGAATTACAGAGGCCAATTAAAAAACAAATAAAAGCATTTAGGGTCTAATCAAATAACAACGCATAAAAGGGGATTAATCGCGGAAATAACCCTTCATGGTCAAAACGCGCGGGTCGCATGGTTTTTCAAGTCGGGTCGAAATGGGTCCCTATACGACATCGTTTTGGGGCCATTGAAACGGGCCTTAAACGGTGTCGTTCCGTGCGTCTTGATAAAACCCTAAAATTATCAAACCATTTCTTTTTTTAAACAAAAAGCGAAGCGAAACCTAGCCCCCTTTTTGTTTTCGTTTCACGCATTTAAAAGAAGAAAGATACGACCATTCGCTCTGCTTTCCGACGAAGGCCTTCATCTAGCCCCGATTGAAACGGAGTAGACAAAGATCAAACGCTCGTCATGGTAAGCTCCTTCCCTCTTTTTTATTTTTGCATACAATGGAAGAACCAAATCGAATGCCAGTCGAATCGAAAAAACAAAGAAAGAAAAAAAAATGAGATCGAAAAAAAGAACACCTTTTTCTTTTATTACTATCTTGCTCAATTTTTGTATTCTGTATTTTTGTATTCAAAAACGTGAAGAAATTACAGTGGTTGATTCCGATCCTTTTAAAGGCCGAAATCAAAAATAAAATAAAAAATACATTGTTTTTATTCTTTTCTCTGCTGCTGTTCGTCTTTTATTCGATGCAGGTACGGAGGTTGTTGCACAGATGTGGCACCGTACGGAGGCTGTACGAGCGGATGTGGCGCCGTACGGAGGCTATACGAGCGGACGTGGCGTCGTGCGCGTGTGAGGTTACGGCTCGTGTGTAGAAGAGGATTGCAGCGCTTGAAATTTTTGGAAACCCCTAGGGTTTCTACTGGCACAAAACATTTTGGGCCATCTGGGCCAATTTCTGTTATTGGGTTATTGGGCCTGCTCGGGGTTAAAACATCGGGCTTGTAAATTTTTTATTTTGGACTTGATGGACTGCTATTGGTTTTTTTAATTGGTTTTAATTTTGTCTTTGTGTTTAATAATGGTTTCTGGCGGGCCCGGGCAAATTGGGCCTGCTATAGCTGCCCCTCTTTGCTCGTTGTCGTGTAACGAGAATAGAGCAAAGACTTCAAAAAGGGCCGATTTTTCCCGATCTTGCCAAATCTTGACCTCTTTCAGTGCTTTTCTTCTTTGAGTAGCTTTATTCCATCCCACTGCATCTTCAAGGGCATGAAAACTAGCGCTTTGATCCAATTCAATGTAATTTCCTGGAGAAGAGATTTGTAGCTTCAATTTGCTCCGTCAGAACTTTATGGTGATAAGAATTCAGAGAGAAGAGATTTGTAACTTCGATCTTCCTACTGAAACTTCTCGAAAATAAAGGTTAATCCTCAATAACCTCAAGGAGAAGGGATTTGTAGTTTCAACCCACTCCACTGGGACTTCGAGGTGATAGGAATTCAGAGAGAAGAGATTTATCGATCTTCCTGCTGAAACTTCTCAAAAATATAGGTTGATCCTCAATACACTCAGGGAGGAGGGATTTGTAGCTTCGACCTATTCCACTAGGACTTCGAGGTGATAAGAATCCAGAGAGAAAAGATTTGTAGTTTCGATATTCTCACTAAAACTTTTCGGGAATAAAGGTTGATCTTCAATACACTCAGGGAGGAGGGATTTGTAACTTCGACCTGCTCCACTAGGACTTCGAGGTGATAAGAATCCAGAGAGAAGAGATTTGTAGTTTCGATCTTATCGCTGAAACTTCTTGGAAATAAAGGTTGATCCTCAATACACTCAGGGAGGAGGGATTTGTAACTTTGACCTGCTCCACTTAGACTTCGAGGTGATAAGAATCCAGAGAGAAGAGATTTGTAGTTTCGATCTTTTCACTGAAACTTCTCAGAAATAAAGGTTGATCCTCAAAATACTCAGGGAAGAGGGATTTGTAACTTCAACCTGCTCCACTGGGACTTCGAGGTGATAAAAATCCAGAGAGAAGAGATTTGTAATTTCGATCTTCTCACTGAAACTTCTCAGAAATAAAGGTTGATCCTCAATACACTCAAGGAGGAGGGATTTGTAGTTTTGTCCTGCTCCACTAGGACTTCGAGGTGAAAAGATTTGTATTTTCGATCTGCTTCGCTCAGGAAGGCAAGATCTTCTATTTTCAATCTGTTCCACTGCAAACTCAGGGACGCCAGACTGGTATCTTCGATCCGCTTCGCTCAGGAAGGCAAGATCTGCTATTTTACCAATGTTGCGACACCGTCCTCTAGGGGACCTATCCTGTAAAATCAGTTTTGTGTTTATGCTTATGCAAAATGGTTAGGATGCAATGATCAGAATGAATCTAATGCTCCTAACTAAATGTATTGTGGACGACATTTGTATGAATGCGGAATGTCATGAGAATGGTCTTTTTACAAAGATTAGGATGCAATGATCGGAATGAATCAAATGCCCCTAAATAGATGTGTCTTATGGATGACATTTGTATGAATGCAGAATGTCATGAGAATGATTTCTTACAATCATTAGGATGCAATGATCACTCCTTGGGTGACCCAACCAAATGTGTATGCATAATATTTGCATGGATGCAGAATATCATTTTTCTCGCGAATGATTCCCCTTTTACACTTGGGTTAACATTGCCCATTTTCCGTTAAGGTTGTATCACCAACCATTTTTGACAGAAAATCCAAGGAGAGATAGTCTCAGTTTAGACTCCTCTTCCACCAATATTTCCATCCCTCACACTTGGTGAGTTTTAAACAATAGTCCTGTTTCAGTTCCTTGTATTATTCAGAAGCTTCCAGAGTAATATGCAAAACTCCTTTTATGAAAATATTATTAGTCCACTAATCGTTATTTCTATGCAAAATGCCTGAAAAAGATCATAACTATGGACAAGAAAGAAATTAATTGAGAGTATATCTCGAAACTAATAAGTTAAGTCAAGATTGCAAATGCAAAGAAATTTTATTGGGAGCATTTTTTGAAAAGAATAAGATAATCCAAATAACAAATTTAAAATGGGTAAAATGGAAACTAGATGCTCCAGATATCGCAGCTTGAGCTTCTTTGTTCAAACTTCTTGAGGATCATTTTAAGCTCAATATGCGTTTAGGGGATCTGGAGTACTTTGTTGATGCCCTAAGATATAGCATACTGCCTCGTTGTTAATTCAGGCATAGCAAGACTGTTGTATGCCCCGGTTTCGATCAAAATTTGAGCCGTCCTTTTTGGGTTTTCAACTCAAATCCCCTTTGGTCTCAAAGCACCCTTTGCGGGTTTTCGCCTTGGCCTTTCCTTCTTCTTTCTTTCAACTGAAGTTTTTTTTTTTTTTGAAGTGAAATACTTCTTGACTGAATTCACTGGGTTGGGCATATCCCTACCATCCATTTTGGTCAATGCTTCCAGAATAGACTTTTTCTACTACATAAAGTCTTTTCTAGTTTGTTCTCCATTTTTTTCTGAAATCCTTTTGCATATGAAGGATCTTCTTCAATGTCAGGTCCCTCTTTTGGGAATTTCCTAAGATGAACATCTTTGTCGCAAACCCGCATCATCCGATTGTAACGGATAGCTATTAACTTTTCCTCAAAAATTTGATTGATCACATCGGAATTGGATCCATTCTGCCTCATCCAACTTTAGTTCTGATAAAACTCGAAAAAAGGAATTTCGATTTCAATGGGCGAAACCAATGAGAAATGTGTTGCCCCGATGACAGTCTTGGCCAACGTTTGATAAGCATAGAGGGTAAATAGTAACTTCTTGTATGCCAATCCATACAAGTCTCGGTCTTTTTATGATCTTTTGTTTTTCTTTTTGGTTGCTTTTGCCGCACTGATATGTGGCCCAGATCTTTGAACAGACTGCAGACTTTTGACATGTGCGGTTAAATGTGATTTTTTTTGTCGGTATTCTTTCTTTTTTTTCTTTTCTTCTTCTTCTTCTTTTTATTATTATTATTATTTATTCTTTTGAATTTTTTTGTTCTAATGACTATCGACTTTGTAATATTGGCATATGAAGCGACTTTTACCATCTTAGTGAAGTAACCGACGACCACAAAGATGAATTGGTATCGGCTAAATGCTCTTGACGAGATCGGTCTCATAACATCTATGCCCCATATGTAGAAAAAATGGAGTAGGCACATAAGTCCTGTCTTCCTCGATTTGGTGTTTGATGTAATTTCCCTTTCTGGGTAGACCAGTAGTACCTAAACCTCATGATTAGCTTGACTATTATAGAACCATTAGCATGGGTTCTTTAAATACCAATCTTAATAGCATACCCACGTTTCAATAGCCTAGCGTGCGAAAACATTTTGAATTCTTGCAAATAGCTTAATGATGTCTAGCCTTGTGGTGAATTAAGCTTCGATATTTGCCCTTTCTTAATCTCGCAACGTCCATTGACCTTTTGCAAGGTAGAGTTTGTTCTCATCTTGCTCTACCATTCTTAACAAATCAAAAGATAGGCTATGATCTCTGTCATCCTCAAAAGATAGAATGAAAGAATATTCTAAAAACCGAAGAATGTATAGTATGAGATGTAAAAAAAAATATTTGCTTAAAAAAAATGCATTTTATTAAAATAAAAATTCTGGACACAAGCCTATTTCACAAAAAGATTCTTGTTGCTTCTAGGCTTAAAGCAACAAGCATGTTTTGAATATTGCTCTAGATTAGCTCTAAAAATACAAGGATCTTTTCCACAGTTCCATTGTTCAAAACATCCCAAGTACGTAAAGGCAAAAGCTTGGAAAAGTCTACTTCCCGGCTCACTCTTCAGATATGTCATTAATGTTCAAATTCGCCAATATCAGGTTTTGCACTAGAGCCCTGAACTTGACATACTCCTGATCTCATGCCCCCATTCATCATGGTGTTCACAATAGTTATCCTTTTAACAGCATGGTTGAGTAACGAATTTTCTGCACCAGAGGGATCATCGAATCTTATAACTCCTATTTTGATGACTCTTTCGACTACTTTGTTTGAAAGTTGTGCAGTTTTCTATCGAGTGCCCCGTAATTCCTGCATGGTATTCGCGTTGGGCGTTCACATCGTACCATTTGGGGTACGAGGGCTGCAATAGTGTCAGGTAATGAGGAGCTACAACATGCATTTCAAATAAGCTCTGGTATAACTCCCTATACGTCGTTGGAATAGGTGTGTATTGGGGTTTCTCTGAGTTCGGCCTTGAATTGGGTTTTTCTCTTGGAGAGACCAGATAACTGGTAACTGTCTTCCTTGGCTGGTTTACTATAAACGGCTTTGAATGGCCCTTGTTATACTCACTCGTATTATTCACATCCTTGTCCTTCCTCTTTGGGGCCTTTGAAGTCCACTTTCCTCTTTCCTTTGTTTCTATCAGTATAACCGGTTTAGCTCGATCATCCTCCGGGTTAAAACCTGAACCTATCGGGAAGTTGAACAGGGCCGAAGCATCAGCCTGACATTGGGGTCCAAAAATGACGGATACCCCATGTAAATGCGTGTCTGATTGAGTCTGGATACTTATCAGGGAATAAACGATGTCTTCATCATCATCCACACTGCTGACCACTGGGCAACTCTTTTTTCCAAGCCCTCCGACTAGTAATTGGGTTAACTGGCGCATCATATTCATCTGATCTGGCATATCCCGTTAAATTTTGGCCAACTGCTCTTGCATCAGTATTTGCCTTTGCTCTAATCTCTCCAACCTTTGTTCCATGTCTTCTAGGTTAACTAAAAATATTTCACCTAATCAGGGTCATTTTGTAAAAACTAATGCAAATGATGCAATGTAATGAAAATAGTGTAATGCAAATGATGTAATGCACATGCATGAAATGCAATGCAAACATAAACAACACAAAACACATTAGTACAAAAAACATAAATAACCAAAATAGATTACCTAAATGAATGACCACTAGGGTTTGGCGCGGCTCTATTTAAGGTGGGCTCCTAGGTCTCTCTATATGTGGTTTGGTTCTAAAGAGAGGGTACCTGAACCAGCAGATTCCTCAATCCTCATCCATTATAGGTTCATATGGATCGAGTTCGGTTTAGGGGAATACATTACCCTATGGCTGCATGGAGATTAAAATCTCACGAAGACATAGGTACGGATGTATCCCGAAAGCGATTCACTACCCTGCATGGAGGTGAAAACCTCACGAAGGGGTAGCTTCTCACTCCCACTTAAAAGGGTATGACCCGACGGTTATGCAATATGATGCAAAAGTATTTTACAAGACTCGAACCATAACAATCAAATGAGATAACGCAAGCGAATACAAAAAAAAGGATCGTAATTTTTCAAATCAAATTTTCAATTTTCGACAAAAGGACAGAAATTAATCAATTTAACAGCTTGACTCTCTTTCGGTCCCCAGTAGAGTCTCCAAGCTGTCGAAACCATTTTTACATGTTTCAAAAAAATGGGGATCGACTTTAAAAATATGGAGTCGCCACCGATCTTTTATTCAAGGTGTGATCGGATCACCTTGAGATGGATTATTTTAATAAGACATTTTTATTAAAACAATAATTTTGATCTACGAAATCTAAGAAAATAGGTTCGGGAGTCGGTTACATACGAGGAAGGATTAGCACCCTCGCAACGCTCAAAATTGGTACCAATTTGATTAATTAATGTCCTGGCGTCGACAACTTGAAAGATTTTAAAACTACGACCTTTTCCGACCAATTTGAAGATACTCGAATTTGAATATTAAGATTCTCTGGTTCCGAAGGATTAAAATTTCACATCCAGCACATTAGAATGTAACAATTTAGGTCTTTGAATTCTAGATCATCTCAAAATTCTCAAACTCATGCATTAAGGTTTTAAAAGGGTATTTCATTATTTGGGATCAAACGAAAAACCGAAACCCAGCACGTTAAGGCACGATCTCTCGAATTTCCAAACACGAAATATTGCCTTTGTTGATTTAATAAAATGTGGATGAAATTTCGAAAGGATATTTATTTATTTGGTCAAACGAAAAATCGAAACCCAGCACATTAGGGCACGATCCTCCAGATTTCCAAACACGAAACATTGCCTCATTTTAAAATTGAGAAAACATGAATGAAATTTTAAAAGGATGTTCAGTTATTCGGTCAAACGAAAAATTGAAACCCAGCACGTTAGGGCACGATCCTCCGATTTTCCAAACACAAAACATTGCCTCATTTTAAAATTGAGAAAACATGAATGAAATTTTAAAAGGATGTTCGCTTATTCGGTCAAACGAAAAATCGAAACCCAGCACGTTAGAGCACGATACTCCGGATTTCCAAATACAAAACATTGCCCCATTTTAAAATTGAGAAAATATGAATGAAATTTTAAAAGAATGTTCGGTTATTTGGTCAAACGAAAAATCGAAACCCAGCACGTTAGGGCACGATCCTCCGGATTTCCAAACACAAAACATTGCCTCATTTTAAAATTGAGAAAACATGAATGAAATTTTAAAAGGATGTTCAGTTATTCGGTCAAAAGAAAAATCGAAACCCAGCATGTTAGGGCACGATCCTCTGGATTTCCAAACACAAAACATTGCCTCATTTTAAAATTGAGAAAACATGAATGAAATTTTAAAATGATGTTCGGTTATTCGGTCAAACGAAAAATCAAAACTCAGCACGTTAGGGTACGATTCTCCGGATTTCCAAACACAAAACATTGCCTCATTTTAAAATTGAGAAAATATAAATGAAATTTTAAAAGGATGTTTGGTTATTCGGTCAAACGAAAAATCGAAACCCAGCACGTTAGGGCACGATCCTCCGGATTTCCAAACACAAAACATTGCCTCATTTTGAAAAATATTTAAAAATTGACTCCAAATGCTTTTTATTCAATCACTATTCAATAATGAAAAAGCAAAAATATAATATTGATCATGGATAATAATATGTGAATACGACTTCATACAAATGGATAACAAAAATAATGATATGAACATACAATCCAAATTATACAATAATCTCACAACTTCTATTTTGAAAATACCAACACTATTAAATAAATGAAAATTTACAAATAAAGCAATACGTAATAGAGTTTAAAATAGATAAAAAAAAACAAGATGAAAATAACTAATACATAATAATATAAATAAATTTTAAAATAAATATATTATATAAGAAGAAATTCAAAGTATATAATATATATTAATCTACAAAATTACATGCATGAAATAAACAAACCAATATAAATAATTTATATATGAAAATAATAACATATAAAGGTTTTTGAAATAAACAAAAATATACAATGAAATATGGACTTAACATGAAATAAGTTATATGAATTAATAAATTTAAAATATACCTATACATATAAATAGATTTAAAACAAAAATAATTTAATAAAGAATATTTATGTACATAAACAGAATATATATAATTTAATGATTTAATATAATTCGATAAGAGTATTTAAACTAAATATTATACAAATTCTTAAAATTAAGTAAAATAAAGAACTTAAAAAATTGATTATAACATGACAAATAGAAATATATACAAATAGATATATATAAAAAAATAACGTATTGAAACAATGTAAAATTAATAAAACATTTCTAAGTACTATATTGAAGCAATTTTTATCTAAAAATTAATGAATTATAAGGAATAAAAGTATATAATTAAAACAGACCCAATTAAAATAAAGCCAAAATCAAAAGGATAATTTTTAAACAAATAAAATCAGGAAAACAGAATTAGGGACTTATATAAAATGCGCATAAAAGATTAGGGATTAAACTAGAAAATATTTCCGTGATTTAAAACGCAACACAGATTGGATTAAAATGAAAAGGCGCACAAATGAACAGGGATTAAAACAGAAAATGTCCCAATTCCCAAAACGCAGCATATTGATTGGATTAAATCGAAAACGCATTTGAATTACAGAGGCCAATTAAAAAACAAATAAAAGCATTTAGGGTCTAATCAAATAACAACGCATAAAAGGGGGATTAATCGCGGAAATAACCCTTCATGGTCAAAACGCGCGGGTCGCACGGTTTTTCAAGTCGGGTCGAAATGGGTCCCTATACGACACCGTTTTGGGGCCATTGAAACGGGCCTTAAACGGTGTCGTTCCGTGCGTCTTGATAAAACCCTAAAATTATCAAACCATTTCTTTCTTTTTTTTTAAACAAAAAACAGAACGAAACCTAGCCCCCCCTTTTTGTTTTCGTTCTCCGCCGCAAAGAAAAGAAGGAAGATACGACCACTCGCTCTGCTTTCCGACGAAGGCCTTCATCTAGCCCTGATTGAAACCGAGTAAACGAAGATCAAATATTTTCGCATACAATGGAAGAACCAAATCGAATGCCAATCGAATCGAAAAAACGAAGAAAGAAAAAAAAATGAGATCGAAAAAAAGAACACCTTTTTCTTTGATTACTGTCTTGCTCAATTTTTGTATTTTGTATTTTTGTATTCAAAAACGTGAAGAAATTACAGTGGTTGATTTCGATCCTTTTAAAGGCCGAAATCGAAAATAAAATGAAATAAAATAAAAAATACACTGTTTTTATTCTTTTCTCTGCTGCTGTTCGTCTTTTATTCGATGCAGGTACGGAGGTTGTTGCGCGGATGTGGCGCCGTACGGAGGCTGTACGCGCGGACGTGGTGTCCTGCTCGTGTGAGGTTACGGCTCGTGTGCAGGGGAGGATTGCGGCGCTTGAAATTTTTGGAAACCCCTAGGGTTTCTGCTGGCACAAAACATTTGGGGCCATCTGGGCCAATTTCTGTTATTGGGTTATTGAGCCTGCTCGGGGTTAAAACATCGGGCTTGTAAATTTTTTATTTTGGACTTGATGGACTGCTATTGGTTTTTTTAATTGGTTTTAATTTTGGACTTGGAGTAGAATTTAACCATGAAAGAACAGAAAGGAGTGGATGATATTGAAGACGAATGCCATCACACATGTGGCATGGCGATGAGATTTTTCTTTAATAATATATATAAAAAAAGGTGAAAGATATTTTGATAGAAGGTCGTAGAAAAAAGGAGGACGAAGGACAAAAAATATAATCATATCTTTTCTACCCACCCTTCATGTCTCAGTCTCCCCAATTTGTCAAGTTTCATTTTTCTTTCATTTTAGTCCATTTCACCATTTTAAGCCCTTTTCAAGTTTTAAACTCCAAATTTCTTCATAGGTTGTTAATAAGATCAAGAGAACAACTCAAAGCAAGCTTATTATCTTGTAAGGCTAGCTAAATTTTATTTTGGAGGGAAACGAAAGGTGAAGAAAAGTTAGGATTTTGGAAAAGTTAAGCTTGAAGATGGATGTTGGAAGTGGAAGAAATTAAGGTAAGTTGTTTTAACTTATTATTTATATTTATTTGATTGTATAATTTAACGCGTAATTGTAAGAATTAAGTGTATATAATTTTATATGTTTGAAGTGATGAAAGTATTTTGTTTATGTATGAAGTGAGTGGTAAGTGTGAGTGGTTTAATTATGAAAACTTTTAGTTTAAAATTTTATTAGTTTGAATGATTAATTGCCTATTTATGATGTTGAAAGTGATAAATGTTGATTTTGAAATTTTTTGGAGGAGTAAATTGAAAAAAAAATATTTGTTAAGTGATTAATTTGATAAAATTTGAAGGATTAAATTGTAAATTTGAAAAAAAAAATCTGGGATCAAGGATTTAAATAGAGAGATTAAATTTTGGATTTTTATAATAAGACTATAAGAATTTGGACAAATTAATTATAGGAGTGAAAATAAACAAATTAATTATACAAGTATTTAAATGGAATATCTGAGAATTTACTGAATTAAGTGTAATAAACAAAAAATAATAATTAAGTAAAAATAAAATAAAGGGAACTTGAATTTGTAAAATTAGTTCTATTAAAGTGAAGGGAATTATATAATGTAGTATATGTTAAAAGAGAAATATGGTTTAGAGTAGATTAAATTAACAAAGCAAAATAAAATAAAATATAATTAATATCGGTACATTTTAAGAAAGGATTAAATTGAAAAAAATTAAACTAAATACATGATAAAATTAAATTATGACGCAAAAGGCAAGTGGTTCCTATACATGAAGACTTGAAGCTAAAAATGATTAATAATTTTGTTCAGTTTTTGATACTACGAACGAGGTAGTAATATATATATATATATATATATTAAATCATAAATTTGCACTTCTCTTTTTTTTTTTTTTTTTTTTTTTTCCTATTCAAACCAGAGTACCCATCGATGTCGAACTTCTACCATAAGGTTGCAGTCCTTGCCGGCGACGGTTGGTTGCATATCCACGACGGACTCGCTGCATTCACTATCACCGAAGTTGCAGCCACTCTCACGGTGGCGACGCTACTAATGATCTATTTCTCACTGTTGGTTAAGAAACACATCATCAAAACTAAGCTGTCGCCGCCAGGCCCGGTAGGCTTGCCGATACTCGGCCACCTCCTTTTCATCAAACCCGATTTCCTCCAATACGTAACCAAGCAATCCCAGATCCACGGTCGTATCATCAAGCTTCAGCTGGGAAGAAAAGTTTACATCATCATAAGCTCACCATCAATCGCAAAACAAATCCTCAAAGACCACGACGCCATTTACGCCAACCGTGACATTCCGGTGGCGGCCATAAAAGGAACCTTTGGCGGACTTGACATTGTGTGGAGATCCAACGGCCCAGAATTGCAGAAGCTACGCAAGCTCGTCGTACGTGAAATCATGAGCAACAAAGGCCTCGATGCCTGCTACGAATTTCGCCGACGAGAGATCCAACAAATGGTGAAGAATATCCGTGGAAAAATCGGGTCGCCCATTAACCTCAGCGAACAAATATTCTTAACAACGCTGAGCGTTACGATAAGCATGCTATGGGGTGGTTCGTTGAATGGAGAAGAAGCAAAGCTTGGGCTTGAATTTAAGGATCGATTAGAGGAATTTATGAAATTGATGGGAGAACCCAATCTTTCTGACATTTTCCCGATGCTTAGGCCATTCAATTTACAAGGAATTGAATCCAAAACCAAGAAGCATTTGTCGTGGTTTTATGGGTCTTTCGAATCAGTGATAAAGCGGCGAATGAAGCTCGGAGAGGGACCAAAAATGGCGGACAGTAAGGATTTTCTGCAGCAATTGTTGGAGCTGAACCAAAGAGGAGATGCCAAAACTTCATTATCCATGATGGAAATAAAGGCTTTGCTGCTGGTAAGTAGACTAAATTTTGAAATCCGGTAGAAAAAAAAAATATAGGTACAAAATTTTAAATTTATGAAATGTATATTTGATATATGGGTAACATCCATGAAAATTTACAAAAATCTTTCAACTAATAAATTTTCTTATTTGTTACCAACTGTTAAATCACTTTCGAAAAGCTGACTTAAAATTTTTTAAAATTAGTATAATAATAATTTTAACTTTTAACATTTATATATTTGTCAATTTAGTTTTGATTTCAAAAAAATTTAACTCTCAACGTTTATATATCGAGTAATTTGGTCTTTTTTTGTAGTTTTTTTTTTTTTCTATAACATTGAGGTTTGAATTTGAAGCAAGAAGAAAATATGAAAATTATTATATTGAATTTTTTGGTGTTTCAATTTTTGGTATTCTTTTATCTAGTTTAGTTGATAAATTTGTTTTTTTTAACTTTTTAGGTAAAAAGATCACAAAGAAAAATAGAATTGCAAAAAAAGATTAAATTTCATGATGTGTAAATGTTGATGGTTAATTTTTTTAAAATCAAGACTAAACTAATATAATGTATAAATGTGGTGGTTAAAGCTTTATCATGTCCATTTTAAAAGCTATCACATCATTTTTTTGTTAGTAATTTAATTATTAATAATTAAAATTTTTTTGAATATTTAGATGACTATTTTATAATTTTTTATGATTGAATGAGAAAAAGACTTATCAATAATTAAGTGATTACTAATGTAATTTATCCTTTATATATATATATATATATATATATAAAAACCAGATTAATTATAAATTATATGAATTTGGATATTTATGGCATCTTTTTGTAGGGTAAAAATTTTGGTCCATTTTTCAAAAATAAAAATTAGTAACCGAATTGATTTGATTTACTGATGAAATTACAATAATTGAATCGATTTTGACTTGATTGATTTAGGATTGGATTTTGAATAAGGTTAAAACATATTATTAGTTATTTTATTTTGATTTATTTTAAAGGGGGATTTTATTTTGTTAGTTCACAAGTTAATTTTATCGTTTAAAAATTTCAATTCAATTGTTTATATAATAGTATTTTCCATCAAAATTTACTTATTTGTAATGTTAATTAGAGTGTTGTCACGTGATGTAATAATAATTGACGAAAAATTTATGTGCTAACTTAATAAAATTTAATAAGAAATATTAAAGGTGTTAATGACTAAATTAAGATTTCTAAATTGAAAAGTAAAATAATTTAATTTTTAACTTTTAAAATATAATAATTAAATTTCAAATTTTATAAAAGTAAAGGATTAACAACATATTTTAACCTTTGAATATTGGGTACTAATATAAAATAAATAATTAGCCCAAATGTAATATGGATATTTTAATTGAATCCTTTAATCGAGATCGAATTAATTGACTTGAGTTATTTAAGTTATACTGATTCGATGGATTAACTCGGTTTTAATTAAATTTTCCTCAACCTTAATCTTTTGTCATTGTGGATATAGGATATGGTAATCGGCGGTACAGACACAACATTTGCGACAATGGAGTGGGCAATGACGGAATTACTACGACATCCGAATAAATTGAGAAAAGTCATCGAGGAATTGGATGCAATAATTGGGGACCAAAACGTTGTCGAAGAGTCTAATCTTCCTCGCTTGCTTTATTTAGATGCAGTGGTGAAAGAAACACTCCGAATTCACCCACCAGCTCCCTTGCTAGTGCCACACATGCCGATCGAGACAACCGTCATAGCCGGTTACACCATCCCTAAGAATTCTAGTATTTTCTTCAACGTGTGGGCAATACAAAGGGATGCTGAGTTTTGGGAAGACCCACTTCGGTTTGAACCGGAAAGGTTCTTGGAAGACACTGAGAAAAGGAATTATACGGGAAATAGTTTCCATTTTTTCCCGTTTGGATCAGGGAGGAGGATTTGTGTTGGGATTCCATTGGCAGAGAAAATTACGATGCAGATTTTAGCGACATTGTTGCATTGTTTTGAATGGGAATTGCTAGATGGGCGACAACCTGATGTAAAAGAGAAGTTACGATTCGTGTTAACGAAGGCAGAGCCACTTGTTGTGGTGCCTAAATTTAGGCATTAACCTTTTAAAAAGAGTCAAATTATTTCTTTTTAATGGAAATGTTGACTAAAACATTAATTTTTTTTAACAATGTTGGTTTTTATTTTTCATCATCTTTCAAAGTTGTAGAAGTTATATTTCTGCATTTTTCTTTTTGTTCTTGTTGCTTCCATAGTTAGTTGAGTTAGTTACTATTGTAGCTTAGGTTTATTTGTACTTTTAGCCCATCTCTTTTACTTATAATGACATTTTACTCTTTATTTAATGCTATTTCTGTTTCTTTTACTTTTAGCTGTTAAAAACCTTACCCCTAATGTTTATTGTGCTTTACTTTGATGCTAGTTTATCATCTTCATATTTTCTTCAAATATAGCTTGAAAATCCAAACTTTAATCTTTATTTTCATGGCTGTTATGGTTTCTTATTTCATGTTCATTAGCTTTACTTTTAATATGGGTAACTAAACTTTTAAATGGTTGGTTGATGGAGATGTAGTGAGATGATTTTTGGATGATAGATTAAATTGTAATAAATTGAACTAATTTGAATGAACCTAAAAACTTAGGATTGACGATCCTAAGGTAAGATTTAGGCAAGTGAGATCGAGAGGAGATCTTGTTGAGCACCAATTCGATAGTCTCGAGTTAGCCGGTGAGATCGAGAGATAAATCGAATTAATTTGTCTAACTTGGTAAAATTAAAACTGAAAGGTAAAATGGAACCATTTTAGGAGTTTAAGCAATTTGGATCCCTAATTCGAAGATGAGTAAACCACATCAAGATCAATCAACCACCATTTGTTTTTTATTTGTTAATTTTGTAATTTCGCATTTGTTACAATTTAGTCCTTGGTAGCTAGATCGTAGATTAGTGTAATTCTCCTTTATCTCATGATTTGTCGTAATATAATTTTCAGTGATTAGTTGGTTAGACTATTTATTTTGCATGCTCGTTAGTAGAAATTGTTCAATCTCTGACTCTTTTGGGTTCGATCCTCGGAGTACTCTTGTACCTCGTTGTACAGATATATTACAACTTACATATCACACTTGCAGAACCCGCACTTAGTATTTTATTTGACCCTTGTCTTTAATTGTTGAGTTCGTCCTCCCGTCATTTGCTAAAGGGCAACAAGAGGAGGAGCGGTCAATCATATTGGAAGAGCGAATATTATCCCAAAGTGATTAAGGATATCCTATGAGGGTAACACACTTATGACAATGTCATTAGACAAGCATTGAGTAGATGTTTTTGTAATAGTATGTTGTTAGGGAGAGTTCAATCATGATACTATAGTGGAATGACTTCGTGACTAAATAAGTTTATAATTAATAGACAAAAAGTCAGAACTTAATTACAAATCATTTGAGCCCTAATTGCATATGTTTAATCGATCACTTCGCTAGCTCATTGAACTAGAAATGAATTGCATGTTTGAATCAAAATGAACTGAATGAATAAAAATAAAGAAATGAGAAACATTCAGGAATGATTATGGTTTTCAACGAATTGGAGAAATGAAATCATTTGGAAATGAATGTAGGTTTTTCAAAATAGAAATGAAAATGAGAAATGATACATTTGCAAATGTACATGGATTACTCAAATGATCGAAAGAATGAGTTTATATTTTTAAACTATTTTAAAACCCGAAAATGAAAATTAATTATTCGGTCATAGTGAATATGTTGAGTGGTGAAATATTAAACATATTTTCTCAAAAATTTTATCAGGGGTAAATTTGTCATAATTTTACCGGGGTTAAAATTGGGATAAAAAATTATTTAATATAAAATATTGAAGTTTAT
Source organism: Gossypium bickii (assembly GCA_025503065.1). Taxonomy (NCBI): domain Eukaryota; kingdom Viridiplantae; phylum Streptophyta; class Magnoliopsida; order Malvales; family Malvaceae; genus Gossypium; species Gossypium bickii. The sequence goes on from CP106716.1 coordinate 116,935,599, forward strand.
TTTGGGAAATAGAAAAACAAAATCGAGTTGGATCAAATTACAAAGTACTAGGTCGAAAAGCTCAGGAAGTACTCGTAATTGGACCTAATGTGAGAGAGGACCAAAATCCCTTCATGGATATGAAGGGGCGACAAAACCAATAACATGTGGCATTGGGTGTACAACATGACACATAACACCCCAAACTCGTCCTAGAACTTAGGCCCGAATCCGGCGTGTCACATTGAAGTGTTTTAGCGAGAACATTGTTTTTATTGAAAACCCTTCTAGAGAAAAGTTAAGTAAAATCCATTTTGCTTTCAAAACGAGGTGTAGCCAAGAACCATTTCCTTGTTACTATGTAAAAACAAATTTCATTTGACAGCGGAAGCTCATTCTTAAAACACAATTATTTTCAAAAAAACTTGAAATTCGCTTAAAAGAAATAAATTCAGGTTCCGTTTCAAAATTACAATGCATAGTGGAAGTAATGGAATAATTACAATCCGAAATAAAATAACTTAAAATCTAGAATTTAAATATTAAGAAAAGCAAGTCTAATCGTCTTGCTAGTTGGTCACCTCTAAGTCCCTCCATCCATCGAACCGCCTACTAAGGATCACCTGAGAAAAATAAAAGAGGGAGTGAGTTTTCAAAAACTCAATGTGTACGACCCTCGTCAAACAAATAGCTTACATATCATATTATTAACATAACAGTATCATACATGCAATGCTGTGCAAACCCTCCCCAAATAATCCATCCAGTACACATCATCTCCGTCCCGCCGAAACACATCTGTGGGGATTTCTAAATCGACCCACCCATCCGATACACATCAAGGGTAGCCTGGTTGCGGTACTACCAAACGTTGCAGCAAAGCTGCTAATCATATAATGGGCTTAAAAAGCCATCGCTGGATCCACAGTTGTCAAGCAACCATACGATCCTCATATACTTCCTGTAACACCCCTTACCCGAGACCGTTTCCGGAGTCGAGCACGAGGCATTACTAAACTTAACTACTAATTCGGCATAAAATTTAAAACTGCCCATCTGCGTCATAGTCACTAAAATATTTATATCTGGAGCTACAGGACTCCAAATTAAGATCTGTTAATTTTCCCTGAAACTAGACTTATATATCTTTTTACTATAATTTTTCCAGAATTTTTGGTATGGTCAATCAATACCAGATTTTTCTAAAAGTTTCCCCTATTTTACTGTTTGACTGTTCTGACCTCTCTTCACTACAAATCAAATTACTCTTCGTACAGAATTCATGTGACCTTTTTATTTATTTCATTTGAAAATAGACTCATTCAGGATTCCATACATATAAATTTTAATCCACAATTATTTTTGTGAAATTTCTAATGATTTTTCAAAGGCAGAACAGGGGATCACAAATTCATTCAGAACCAGTTTCACTAAAATTTAAATATCTCATAATTTCGATTTCTTTTGCTTACTCTTTTTCTTTTATATGAAAATAGACTCAAAGAGCTTTCAATTCATATCTTATTCACTTTCTAATTCCATTTCTCCTATTTTTGGTGATTTTTCAAAATCACGTTACTGCTGCAATTCAAAAACCGTTTCATTGCAAAATATTGTTAACTAGTTTATAACATCTTTACTCCATCTCATTTAAACTCTATACATGCCATATAAATCTTTAAACATAAAACAAAAGCTACCGGAATTGATCTGGATAGTGAGCTTTACTGTGATGATCCGATCTACCAACTTCTCTTTTATTCAATCTACATAAAAAAAATCAAACACACACGAGTAAGCTTGATGAAGCTTAGTAAGTTCATTGGTTTAAAAGTAACTTACCACACATAATATTTCCAAAACAATAACAAAATATTTACTAAAGTTCCCTGCCATCCACAACCATTGTTAAAATACTTCACATAGTTGAGCTCAACATTAACAACTACTCAATCTCTTCCATTTGATTCACTCATTTTATATTACTACTTATCAAATTAGGAAACATCTTACGAATTTTGAGTACGCGTCGTTGCTCAGTGCCACGTTTCACAACTCAGTATGGATAATTCCATACCTACATTTCACAACTCGGTATGGTTTATACCGCACCTACATTTCACAACTCGGTATGGTTAATACCATACCTACATTTCACAACTTCGGTATGGATGATACCATACCTACATTTCACAACTCAGTATGGATGATACCATACCTACATTTCACATTTGCCATGGATTAACCATGGTCTTATCCGTCAATTCATCACATGTCACGACACGAACGTACTCAATTCTGCGTTTTTCCTAATTTGAATTACCACCATTTATTCTTTCATTTATCATATTTTTCACAATCCCACAGCAAATTCATATTTAACAGCACATTATATCATTCAATCATTCACAAATAAACATATAAATTCAACCATATGAACTTACCCTGCTGATTTGTAGAAGATTTTGAAATTTAGGGACTACTCTGCAACTTTTTCTTTTCCTCTTTCTTCTTTGGTTTCTTGATCTATAATATAAAATATTTTCACTCATCAGCATATATTTCATTTCTATTTCACTTCACAAATTATGCTCTTCAAATTTCGAAATTGCACTTTTACCCTAAAATTTACAATTTTTACAATTTAGTCCCTGCTCAATTCAGCCATCAATTGAACTAATTTTTCTCAATCAACACTTTATTCTATCATTACAAACTATTTCACAACCTTTGATATTCTGAATTTCAACACCAACCTCTAATTCACAACTTTTTCACAATTAGGTCCTAAATATCATTTCCTATCAAAATTACTTAATAAAACCACCTTAATATGAAATTATAATTTAATTTTCATAATAATTCATCATAAACTTCCATTTCTCAGCAAGGGTAACTTTTAATTTTACCCACCAAATGAAAAACTAATGAATTCTATAAGTGGATCTAGTTGTAAAAGTCATAAAAACATAAAAATTATCAAGAAAAAGCAAGAATCAAACTCACATGGTGTAAAAATATGAAAACCAGCTTTCTCCAGAACTCCTATGGTGTTTTGGCTGAGATAATGTGAATTTTTCTCTAGATTATTTTCAATCTTATCTTAATAAACATATTAAAATCACAAAAAATTCCAATTTTGCCCTTGTTTCACTTATCCTCTGCTGATTTCCTTGCCTTTGCCGTCCAACCTTCTCACTTTTAGGTTTAATTTCCCTTTAAACCCTCCTTCTTTAACACTTGAGCTATTTAATTCTTCTAGCAATTTTGCATTTGTTACAATTTAGTCCTTTTTATTAAATTGGCTACCCAAACATTTAAATTTCTCAACCAAATTTTAATACTAATTTAATAACACTCCATAAATATTTCTAAAAATATTTATGGCTCGATTTTCAAATTCGAGGTCTCGATACCTCTGTTTTTGACCCATTTGACCTAATAAATTCTTTTAATTCACTAAATTCACCAATCCACAAATTCTTCTAAATTCTCACTTGACTCATAAATATTAAATTACTATCTTATTTAATCTTACTTGCTGGATTTAGTGATCTCATATCACCATTTTCGACACCACTGAAAATTAGTAGTTATATAACTCTCCCTCTTTAAAATTTCGTCCTCGAAATTTGTTACCTGAAAATAGATTTGGATACTGTGATCTCATTGACTCCTCTGTTTCCCAGGTTGCCTCCTCCATACCATGCCGATGCCATAATACTTTAACCAATGGTATTTTCTTATTCCGCAACTCTTTTACTTCACGAGCCAAAATCTTTATTGGTTCTTCTGAATAAGTCATATCTGGTTGAAGCTCAATGTCAGTATGAGGAATTACGTGTGAAGGATCTGACCTATACCGCCTTAACATAGACACATGAAACACATTGTGGATCTTCTCAAGTTCTGGAGGTAAAGCCAACCGATAAGCTACTGAGGACCAACCCTTTCCACAATTTCATACTACCCTATAAATCTCGGACTCAATTTTCCTTTTCTACCAAACCGTAACACTTTCTTCCATGGTGAAACTTTTAAAAATACTCGATCACCCACTGCATATTCTATGTCTCTTCGTTTCAAATCTGCATATGACTTCTGACGATCTGAAGCAGCTTTTAGACTATCTCGAATAATCCGGACTTTCTCTTCAGTTTCCCGAATCAAATCAACCCCAACTATTTTTGATTCACTCAATTCAGACCAACACAATGGAGTCTTGCATTTCCTACCATAAAGAGCTTCAAATGGTGCCATTTTTATACTAGACTGATAGCTATTATTGTAAGCAAACTCAGCCAAAGGTAAATACCTTTCCCAACTATCACCAAACTCAAGTATACAACATCTTAACATATCTTCTAGAATTTGAATCACTCGCTCTGACTGTCCATCTGTTTGAGGATGAAATGCTGTACTAAAATTTAATTTGGTACCTAAAGCTTCTTGCAGTTTGTTCCAAAATCTCGAAGTAAACCTCGGATCCCGGTCTGAAATGATAGATACTGGAACTCCATGTAGTCTCACAATCTCGACACATACAACCGCTAACTTCTCAAGTGAAAAATGCATTCGATTGGAATAAAATGTGCCGACTTTGTCAATCTATCAACAATCACCCATATCGAATCTTTCTTTCTTGGAGTCATAGGCAATCCCGACACAAAATCCATTGTAACACGCTCCCACTTCCATTCGTAAATCATAATGGGTTGTAGTAAACCCGTTGGCACTTGATGCTCCGCTTTAACTTGTCGACAAATCAAACATTTTGCAACAAATTCTGAAATTTCTCTTTTCATACTGTGCCACCAATATATCTTTTTCAAATCACCATACATTTTTGTACTGCCCGGGTGAATAGAATACATACTATTATGTGCTTCAGAAAGAATATTATTCTTCAAATCAGAATTGTTTGGAACACAAATTCTGTTATGATAACGCAACATACCTTCATCATCAATCTTTGAACTCGAATCTAAATTATCTCGAACCATTTGTCGTTTAAATACCAATTTCGGTCTTCATTCTCAGTTTCGAATTTGTTGAAGAAACATGGGTTTCACTTTCAATTCTGCTAATACAACACCTTCTTCATTAAGAGCCAAATGAGCATTTATTAACCGAAGTGCAAACAATGATGACTTTCGACTAAGTGCATCAGCAACTACATTAGCTTTTCCTGGATGGTAGTCAATAACCAAATCATAATCTTTCAAACAACTCTAACCACCGTCTCGTCTTAAGTTCAGTTTCTTACGAGTCATTAAGTATTTTGGATTTTTGTGATCCGTATAGATATAACACTTCTCACCATATAAATAGTGTCTCCAAATTTTTAAAGCAAAAACAATTGCGACTAATTCAAGATCGTGTGTAGGGTAATTCTCTTCATGTGGTTTTAATTGCCGTGAAGCATAAGCCACTACCTTTCCGATCGCATTAACACACAACCCAAACCATTTAAAGATGCATCATCAGTACACAATATACGGTATACCGATTACGGTTGAGTCAAAACTGAGCTTCGTTAACATTTTCTTCAATTGGTCAAAGCTCTGTTAACATTCATCGACCATACAAACTCAACATTCTTTTGTAACAAACGAGTCATTGGTGAAGCAATCATGGAAAAATTCTTTACAAAGCGGCGATAATACACTCGCTAGTCCCGTAAAACTCGCGACTTGATTTACATTCCTCGGTGTTTTCCAATTCACCATCTCTTGAAACTTTACTTGGATCCACACGAATTCCTTGGTGATACAATGTGACCAAGAAATCCAACTTCATGAAGCCAAAACTCACATTTACTAAATTTTGCATATAATCGCTTTTCTCTCAAAGTCCTGTAATACAATTCTCAAGTGTTGTGCATGCTCGGATTCTGTCTTTGAATAGACCAATATGTCATCAATAAATACCACCACAAATCTATCCAAATAAGGCTGAAAAATCCGATTCATTAAATCCATAAATGCAAAGAGGGCATTTGTTAAACCAAAAGGCATTACGTAAATTCAGTAGTGACCATACCGAGTTCAAAAGCGATCTTTGGCACATCACACTCTTTAACCTTGATTGATAATACCAGATCTAAGGTCTATCTTTGAGAACACTGCAAAGACCTTTCAATTGATCAAATAAATCATCGATACGAGGTAATGGATATTTATTTTTAATTGTTACCTTGTTCAAATTATCAGTAATCAATACACAATCGCAACGAGCCATCTTTCTTTTCACAAATAAAACAGGTGCACCCCAAGGTGATGTACTCGGTTTGATGAACCCTTTATCCGATAACTCTTGCAATTGCGTCTTCAACTCTTTTAACTCAATTTGGTGCCATTCTATACGGTGCTATTGATATCGGAGTGTACTCGGAATTACATCAATTACTTAATTCAACCTCACGATCCGGTAAAACTGTAATTCTCAGAAACACATCAAGAAACTCATTAACAATCGGCAATTGTTCCGTCTTCAATTCGTAACCCCGAGTATCAAGAATATAAGCTAAAAATGCTTCATTACCCTTCCGAATCAATTTTCGAGTCAGAATGGCTGATATAATTCTGACATCATTCTTTTTATCTCCAAACTCAGTTGAAACTATTTCCCCTGTCTGACATTTTAAATCAACCCGTTTTTCTCTACAATTCACTATGGCATCGTGTTTAATCAACCAATCCATGCCAAGAATAACATCAAATTTCGGAAAGGTAACAACATTAAATCGCAGAGAATTCACACCTTGTATTTTCAAAGTGGACACTTCCGACATATTAAATTAACTAACACACTTTGCCCTAACGGATTAGTGACTTGCATATCAAAGTCAGTGAACTCAACAGTCATTTTCTTTTCTGACACTAATGCAGTGCAAATATATGAATGCGTAGATCCAGGATCAATTAAAGTATACACAGAATCATTAAAGAGATGAAAAATACCAACTATCACATCTGGAGCAGAAGCTTCCTCTCTTGCCCGAGTAGCATATGTACGTGCGGGTGCCCTTATTTCGATCGACTACATGATCTCTCATTCCCGAATGAGCGCGATCTCAAAGAAGACTACTTTGACCCAACGTCTACTTTTTCGAGGAGTATTTGTTTGTTTCTCGCCTTGTTCTTTATTTTCTTTTAATGACCGAGGACAAGTCCCGAATAAAATGATCAGTTCCACCACATCTATAACAAGCTCGGTTCTTCCCCAACATTCACCAATATGAAATCTACCACAATTTTTGCATCTAGGTCTCGGAATATTTTGTACACTACCAGTACTATTAATCGCTGGTTTATTAATCACTCCAACATCTCTTTGAGTTGTTTTACTTTTATTTGATCGTTAGGAATTGTAAAAGATCGACTAAAATCATCTCCGAACTTTTTAATTTGGAAAAGTCGTTGGTCTAGAGAAACTTCTTTTATATACTTCTTTGCCTTTTCTTTCTCTTTGCATCTTTCTATTATACACTTCTTCCATCTTTTGAGCTCTATCGCATGTAACCACAAATTCTCGAATCTCGGTGCCTCCTATCATCATTCGATTTCATCATTAAGCCCTTCTTCAAATCTAATGCACATTTCTTCCTCTGCTAAATGCACAACATCCCGAGCATACCTCTTGAGATACACAAATTCTCTCTCATATTCAGCCACTGTTTTATTCCTCTGTCGAAGATCAAGGAATTCCCTTTTCTTTTATCTAAATATCTCCTTCCCACATATTTTTTCTAAACTCATTTTGGAAGAATTCCCAAGTAAGTTTATTTGCAGTACCATCGCCTCAATGGTTTCCCACCAATTATACGCTTCTTCTTTCAAGAATGAAATCGCACACCTCAAATAGTCTTAGGAGAACAAATCATCTGTTTGAAAACTCTCTCCAAACTCTTTAGCCAATACTCGCTTTAATGGATCATCATCCGATCTTCCCCGAAATTCTTCAGCTCCGAACTTTCGAGTTTCTCAATCGGTGTTCTTTTGATAGATTCATCTATTGAAGGAGGAGCAATCGGGTCAGAATCGTGGTACAAAGTAGGGGAGGAGAAGGTTGTTGTGCTGACTTCTTCCTTGTATTGTTTCACTAAACCACCGATTCATTACCCCATAAATCAAATTTTTAAGTTCTTCCTCTCTCATCAAAGAAATCGGAACATTATTACTTGTTCCCAGCTCAGAAGTCTGTACTCTACTATTAACTTCCTCTTCATGATCAGCACCCTCGGGTCTATCGACATCTTTACAATCTATAACAAAAATTAATAGTTAGATCGGATCATTCACATCCCACTATCACAGATTTATATGGCATGTATTTCCAAACATTTTATACATCACATCCGTTCCGAGAATCGTCTAAACCAAAGCTCTGATACCAATAAATGTAACACCCTTACCCGAGACCGTTTCGGAGTCGAGCACGAGGCATTACTAAACTTAACTACTAATTGGCATAAAATTTAAAACTGCCCATCTGCGTCATAGTCACTAAAATATTTATATCTGGAGCTACGGGACTCCAAATTAAGATCCGTTAATTTTCCTGAAACTAGACTCATATATATTTTTACTATAATTTTTCCAGAATTTTTGGTATGGCCAATCAATACCAGATTTTTCTTAAAGTTTCCCCTGTTTTACTGTTTGACTGTTCTGACCTCTCTTCACTACAAATCAAATTACTCTTCGTACAGAATTCATGTGACCTTTTTATTTATTTCATTTGAAAATAGACTCATTCAGGATTCCATACATATAAATTTTAATCCACAATTATTTTTGTGAAATTTCTAATGATTTTTCAAAGGCAGAACAGGGGATCACGAATTCATTCAGAACCAGTTTCACTAAAATTTAAATATCTCATAATTTCGATTTCTTTTGCTTACTCTATTTCTTTTATATGAAAATAGACTCAAAGAGCTTTCAATTCATATCTTTTCACTTTCTAATTCCATTTCTCCTATTTTTGGTGATTTTTCAAAATCACGTCACTGCTGCAATTCAAAAACCGTTTCATTGCAAAATATTGTTAACTAGTTTATAACATCTTTACTCCATCTCATTTAAACTCTATACATGACATATAAATCTTTAAACATAAAACAAAAGCTACCGGAATTGATCTGGATAGTGAGCTTTCTTTGTGATGATCCGATCTACCAACTTCTCTTTTATTCAATCTACATAAAAAAATCAAACACACACGAGTAAGCTTGATGAAGCTTAGTAAGTTCATTGGTTTAAAAGTAACTTACCACACATAATATTTCCAAAACAATAACAAAATATTTACTAAAGTTCCTGCCATCCACAACCATTGTTAAAATACTTCACATAGTTGAGCTCAACATTAACAACTACTCAATCTCTTCCATTTGATTCACTCATTTTATATTACTACTTATCAAATTAGGAAACATCGCATTTAATTTGAGTACGTCGTTGCTCAGTGCACGTTTCACAACTCAGTATGGATAATTCCATACCTACATTTCACAACTCGGTATGGTTTATACCATACCTACATTTCACAACTTCGGTATGGATGATACCATACCTACATTTCACAACTTCGGTATGGATGATACCATACCTACATTTCACAACTCAGTATGGATGATACCATACCTACATTTCACATTTGCCATGGATTAACCATGGTCTTATCCGTCAATTCATCACATGTCACGACACGAACGTACTCAATTCTGCGTTTTTCCTAATTTGAATTACCACCATTTATTCTTTCATTTATCATATTTTTCACAATCCCACAGCAAATTCATATTTAACAGCACATTATATCATTCAATCATTCACAAATAAACATATAAATTCAACCATATGAACTTACCCTACTGATTTGTAGAAGATTTTGAAATTTAGGGACTACTCTACAACTTTTTCTTTTCCTCTTTCTTCTTTGGTTTCTTGATCTATAATATAAAATATTTTCACTCATCAGCATATATTTCATTTCTATTTCACTTCACAAATTATGCTCTTCAAATTTCTGAAATTGCACTTTTACCCTAAAATTTACAATTTTTACAATTTAGTCCTCGCTCAATTCAAACCATCAATTGAACTAAGTTTTCTCAATCAACACTTTATTCTATCATTACAAACTATTTCACAACCTTTGATATTCTGAATTTCAACACCAACCTCTAATTCACAACTTTTTCACAATTAGGTCCTAAATATCATTTCCTATCAAAATTACTTAATAAAACCACCTTAATATGAAATTATAATTTAATTTTCATAATAATTCATCATAAACTTCCATTTCTCAGCAAGGGTAACTTTTAATTTTACCCACCAAATCAAAAACTAATGAATTCTATAAGTGGATCTAGTTGTAAAAGTCATAAAAACATAAAAATTATCAAGAAAAAGCAAGAATCAAACTCACATGGTGTAAAAATATGAAAACCAGCTTTCTCCAGAACTCCTATGGTGTTTTGGCTGAGATAATGTGAATTTTCTCTAGATTATTTTCAATCTTATCTTAATAAACATATTAAAATCACAAAAATTCCAATTTTGCCCTTGTTTCACTTATCCTCTGCTGATTTCCTTGCCTTTGCCGTCCAACCTTCTCACTTTTAGGTTTAATTTCCCTTTAAACCCTCCTTCTTTTAACACTTGAGCTATTTAATTCTTCTAGCAATTTTGCATTTGTTACAATTTAGTCCTTTTTATTAAATTGGCTACCCAAACATTTAAATTTCTCAACCAAATTTTAATACTAATTTAATAACACTCCATAAATATTTCTAAAAATATTTATGGCTCGATTTTCAAATTCGAGGTCTCGATACCTCGTTTTTGACCCATTTGACCTAATAAATTCTTTTAATTCACTAAATTCACCAATCCACAAATTCTTCTAAATTCTCACTTGACTCATAAATATTAAATTACTATCTTATTTAATCTTACTTGCCGGATTTAGTGATCTCATATCACCATTTCCGACACCACTGAAAATTAGGCCGTTACACTTCCTCCGTTCCATAATTCCCACCCATATGCAACCTAAATAGAATATCATATGAATGCAGCAAATGTACATGTAACATCCATAAATCTTACATTCAACACATAGGGGTATTTTAGTTATTTCACAAATTAAGGGTATTTCGATAATTTAAAAGATGGGTCTTAATTATTTAACCTTGGCTCATCAACAAGTCCTCGCGGCTAAAGTGAACAGACACTACGCACCAGGTAGGATTCTAAAGAAGAGGAGGTGGGTCACTCGGACCGCTTAAGTACCAAGCTCTCCCTAAATCCAATCCTAGACATGCATATGTTCATTGCCACACTCTACCCTAGCGACTTGTCCACAGTCATGTTTGATTATTAAATTAAGTTTTATGCTATTTAAGAATTCATCAGAACTAAGCCTAAAGACCATAAAAACCCTAGCATGCATTTCTAAAATCCCATAAGGCCCACTAAGCCCAATTATGTCCATATAGACCATTAAGCCCAATCATGTATATGTAGCCCATTAGGCCCGATCATAATCAAATCATAAAACCATCCATATCAATCTATCATTCAATTTCACATATCAACTCTTGTCGGTTAGGGCCCACGAGCTCAGCAAGCCCATTTAGCCCATTCTGGCTCGGTTGGCCAAAAAGTGGCCCGATACCATGAGATTGCTCTCTTGGTCTCGGTAGTTGTATCGGTGTTCCCACACAAATGTTTGCACACTCGTGTGGTTGCCGGCGCCAACCTTTCGGCTTTTCAGCTTTTCGGCATCCCGATTTTTTGGTATTTTGGCTTTTGCCAATTTGTCGTGTGTGAAGTGTATGTACACACCTGGTAAATGAGACGTGTTACACTATCATCAGCCTTGAACCTACAACCAATACCAACCTCCAATCAATCACACACTTAACCACAATATTTACCAAAAACCGAAGCCTTACCTTAACCTTACTGTGTGCCACCAGTCCTAATAACCCTTCCTTAGCTACTACTCACGAATATCCCCTAGATCTACATCAATCTTAATCGTTAAAGACAAAATAATAGGTGACTTGTATCCACTTAAGTCACCATTTCCCTTACTATAGACTATTCGGCCAACTTATCCCAAAATCAAGAACACTTACCCAAAAGCCGAAATGTATGGATAGCTTTTCGGCAGAGACTTGTAGATCCAAGCTTGATTCCAATTTTTTCCAAGATCCGCTCCACCAAAAAACAAAGGAATGATGACAGCACGACAGAGATTTGGTCACTAGAGTATTCGGCACAAGGTTTGGGGCGATGAAGAAATCGGCTTCAAGAGTAAAGGTTTTCGGCTTTTGAAGTCACGGATATTTGGTCCCCAACAATTAAGATGAAGGTGGGACGACACAAGCAATGGAGAAAGAAAAAAAGAATGATATTCGATTTAAGGCTTTAGGAGAGAAAAAAAGAAAACACATAAGGAAGAGGCGAGGTTTAGAACAGAAAAAGTGAAGGAGAATTCGACAGAGCACTATAGTTGCCGAAATAGCACAAAGGGAATTCCAATTGCCGAAATGGCACAGAGGGAATTTGGCACCCCCTATTTATACACAAAACTGAAACTCTGCCTACCCCCCCAAAGTCCTAATCGACTCCAACTCTTCCCCATCTCATCTCCTCGTTTTTCTCCCTAATGACTCCCCAATCTTTTTCCTAAATTTTCTTTTCTGATCACCCCCTTAGAGTCCATCATCACACCACTTCCAACCTTCTAGAAGGCCAAAATTAAACTCCTAAAAAAATTACTAAGTTAGGATTCAAACCTAGGATCTCCTTGCTAGCCCATAATGCCACCTACCTATACCCTAAGTGGCGTCACTTAGCTACTTCACCACAAGGCTCTTTGATGCCATTTTTTCCTATTTTTATTAAAAAGCCCAACTACTCACCACCCTAATTCCTTTAATAATTAATTAAAAATTTATTCTCCTCAAAGTTCGAACCCAGAACTTCTCCAACACCCCTAGACACTCCAATTTTATTAAACCCTTAAATCCAACATGTCATTTTTCATTTTCTTGCTTAAAAAAATTTATGAGACCCAAAACCCAAAGCCCAATTCATCTAGGCCCAAAATTCGGGGCGTTACATTACATTTCTTCAACTTCCATCTACCATTACATACCTTCAAACTCCACAAATCATTCATTTTTACGACTGACATATAACAAGCATTCAACTAAACATACTGTTAATAACACAACACAGATCATACGAAACATATCACCATTGGACCATTTCAATGATAACTTCTTCAGTAATTACTTTACCAGTAACAATTCATTAAAACAAAAAACTTATACATATAACTAAACATGCATTTGTATATCATCACTTTGGAAGCTTCAACCGTACAACAAACATCCTACAATAATTCAACTCCTCATCATCAGCAGGACACGAAGTCAAACATACCACAACAACATAGTACTGATATACATAAAACAAACACTAAGGATTTGTGTAACATCCCCTACCCGTATCTGTTGCCGGAATAAAATACGAGGCATTACTGAGGAGTACGAAACACTTACAGATAATTTAAACCATTTATCGCTCAAATACCGAAATTTATTATAAAAGTTCCTTTAACGGACCCTCAAGATCCAAATCATGCATTAGGATCGGGTCGGGACTAAATCAGAATCGTATGAAATTTTTTGCAAAATCTCAAAATTTATCTCATTTACAAGGGTCCCACGCCCGTGTAACTGGGGACATTCCCGTGTGGCTCACATGGCCGTGTCTCTAGGGCGTGTAACTCTCTAACTTGCATCTATGAAGGAACTCAGGTCACACGGCTTTAGTACACGCCCGTGTTGTTAGACCGTGTGGTAAAGTTAATTTTCACAAATAAGGCTATTTTCCAAGCCATATTTTTCACTCATTTGATCATTATTCTTCACCCACATTTAATACATACAAAAATCAATTTAAGATATTCAATCGAGCATTATACTTAATACCATTTGTTAGTCGCACACTTCAAATAATTAACAAAAAACGTATATGGGCTCAATTCTCATTAAATTTCTCTTGTACTTATACTTTTTCACATTATGTATTCATATAACATATAACAATCATACCTCTGTATTTCATATACATTTTTATAACAATTTATCTTGGTTTCAAACTACTTCATATTTGAGTTTTACTTATCAAATCATTTGAAACATCATCTTTACACATATAGTGCACTTGAGGTGCACAATTCTATAATTATGAATGAACACATTTATCAAACATATTCCATGTTCATATATCATAGTCTCATGTCTCCATATATCAATAACCATTATTTTCTTGTATTTCAGATAAATACTTGTAACCATACATAAGTATGCAATTCGCTATTTCTTCCTGTCAATCACAGTTTCAAATGAAAAATTCTTGTTAATACGCTCACCAATTTCATAATCCCATGTATTTACCGTTTTCCATATTTATCCCGTTGAATTCCTCGGAATTTCGATGGATTTCCTGTAGTACACTCATGGTGTACAATCTCATAATTTGTCAATTTGTACACATATATACGTAAGTCCTTTTTAGAGAGCACACTCCTGCGAACCTCATTTCTTACAACAGGATTACCAATCCAGGCTAAATCCCCTATAAGAGAGCACACTCCCGCGAACCTCATTTCTTACAGCGGGATTACCAGTCCAGGCTAAATCCCCTGCAATGACAAATACTCTATAGAGCTTTATCTGGATTACCAGTCCAGGCTAAATCCAGACTCACATTTACTTTGGATTACCCGTCAGGGCTAAATCCATTTCACACATATTCTTCGAGAGGGCTTATATCAGGATAGGATCACCCGTCCGAGCTAGATCCTTTTTACCGTTAATTTCTTTTCAGAGATCCATCGAACTTTCCTTTCATTCAACCGGGATTTATTTTCCCTTTTCATCAAGAATATCAGTACTTCATCAATTATCATACAATAAACATTCAAATCATATTCACATCAATAAAAATATATTTCAAGCATTTAAGAATATAATTTAAGTTACACGAACTTACAATTCGATTTTTATACCATAACGATAATCTTAGTTTCATAATAAATATTTAAAATAAAACATTATATCATTTCTAATTCAACATTTATCAATTATAATCGGGCATGTGATCAATTTATACACAAGTCGTTCATATATTCTTCCTCCTCCTCTGTAACACCCCTAACCCGTATCCGTCACCGGATTAGAGTTACGGGCATTACCAGAAAAGCCACAACCCTTATTCAGTCAATCAGTCTTAATTAATCATGCTTATCAAGAGACACGATCATAAACAAGTAATCACATAGGTGTAAAGCATACTTAATATATATTAAACTAAGTTATGTATATATATACATATACATTATAGTCATTGATGAACATAATTAGTTACACCATGTACATATTATTATTACATACCAATAATAAAATACTATAAACCTTAATTGTCCTATCTTTAAAATTTTACCATATCTGAGCTATTAAACTATTCGTGTCTAATAGATAAAATAAGCATGATCTAAATGCCATCTCATAATAACTTCCTATTATGACCGAATTCATATGGTTTGAAACCTATTTCCACATTGTCGAATATATACAAACTCATTGCACATCACATACACATTTATTTATTTGGCTGCATATACAAAGTCTCATATATAAAATTTCATGTTCGTTACATAACACAAACCAAGTTTGATAATTCTATACACTCAACCAAATTAAGCAATCTCACAAGCCAAATACATATATATATATACATCATAGTTCAGCACATTTTCCATATTCGAATGTGAGCCTAAACAACTAATTCTTTAAGCATGTTAACTACATTTAAATATATCACAAAGGCTTGGTCGAATATACATACATGCAAATCACAATATAATTCACACTTCGTAATTCAACTAAAGATGACACACACATAAAATTCAAATGATGCTTGACTAACACCTACCTACCTTGACTTATACATTTAACCCTTATTGATGCTCTAGTTTACCTAATGACATTTTTATGATGCACATTCGAAAGTCTTACATGTCAAAACTCATCCCATACCTGACATTTCACTACTCATGTACACTCTTCAAAAGTTAACAAAACATATACTAGAAGACCTCATGACAATTACCATATACAAACATAGCTATTTAGCATGAACATTCATACCACATCCTCAATTGTCGTCCAAGCAAAGCATACACAAAATACATCAAAGATAAAGTATTCCATCGAACATTATTATTTAACAACTAGCCACTTTCGCATGGCTTAAATACATTATCAATATATCATTCAAAAACTTAGCTAGCCTATACATGCCTTAAGAACAAAAGTCTAAACATTATAGGTACCAACATGAGCCGATAGTGTGAATGACTTCAGTAACGATCCCCAGAGCTCGAAGCTTGATTGGAATCTATAAAACGAACAATGAACACACACAAAGTAAGCTCACTAGCTTAGTAAGTCTTAAGCAACCACATTATATCATTCAATTTTCCAAGTATCTTAAACAACCAATTCATGACATTGAATAACATGGCTTAAATTATAAATGCATCATAGCCGAATGTCCTACCTCACTTAACTTGTCAACTTTCATTTATATACCAAGATACAACATTACAGAATATTTATATATATAGCACAAAATCATACTTATCAATATACCTATACGAATACCTTTAACCACTTATGTTTTCATATAGCCAAATTTTCTCATAGCATAGTTCATATTTCTTTTCCCACCTATCAATTGTATATCACATTTCTCTCATCATTTTATTTACTTAATAGCATCGCACACATATATATACATATAACACATACCTTGTAGCTGAATTAACAAATTCACTTCTACATGATTAGGCGTACATGATTTATTTCATGACTTTATTAGCACATAATCTAAGCTTGAAATGGCAACTCACTAGTTTAGAACCTGCTAGACATTAGCCCGAATCTCACACACCGGCACTAGGCCTGCTTGTAATAGCCCAAAATAGGGCCTAGTCGGAATAGTGGTTTTAAGACCACAAACTCTAAGTAAAAATATTTAATTTATGATTGATTTAGAGTCTATGATATGTTGGGTGATGGTGTGTAAATTTTGTTAAGTAATTTTTATCTATAAAGTGCCCAATTTTATTATTGGGATTAAATTGCAATAAGTTGCAAAATATGTGGTCTATAATGTGATTGAATTGTTGTGTGGAAATTTCATTAAGAAATTTTATCGGAGAAGTGTTTAATTTGGTTAGTAGGATTAAATGGGTGCAATTGTGATGAGTTTTTAAAGTGAAGGTCCTTATGAAGAAATTAGTCCATTTATAAGTTAAATGGATAATAAGACAAAAATAGTAAAAAGAATAAAAATAAAACACACTTATTTTCTTCTTCTTCCAGCCGAATGTGAGAAGAAAAAATGGCAGCCATGGATGAGCATTCGCCAAGCTTCTATGGCTTATATAGGTATGGTTTTTGTCCTGTTTTTAATGATTTTCATATTTTGAGATCCTCAAAGCTTAATTTATCTATTTCTACCATTAATTTGAAGTGTAATCAAAGTTTAAAAAAATACCCATGCTAGATAAGCATGTATTTTGGTATCTAATGGTAGAATATGGATGTTTGAGATTAGAAGAGTGATGTTTGCTAAATGATTTTCGGTGAAAATGAGTAAAACGAGTTAATCGGTAAAAGTTGTTATTGTTCATAAGTATGTGTTATAGTAAGAATTTGAAGTTGCAATAGAAGGGAAAAATGTTCAGCATGTCATAAAACATAAGAAAAAGGAATAAAGTTTAATTTTTGAGCCTAGGGTAAAATCGTAATTATGCAAAAGTTTAGGGGCAAAATTGTAATTTTTCTAAAGTTTGGGTTAGGGACTGTTTTGAGTAGTATATTAATTAAATAAGTGAAATGTGATGTTTTAGATCCTGAAAAACGAGATTTGGATGTAGAAGCTGGAGGAAAATCGAAAATCGAGAAAGTTGGTAAAATGGTCGTTTTAGCATTCGAGGTAAGTTCGTATGTTAATAAGTATTAAATTTAATATGTTTAAATGTTTAACTGATACCATGTGTTATTTTGTATGTTATTATTGGATCATGAAAAATATAAAAAAATTACGAGATTGTATTGAAAGATCAAAATTAAGAGAAATGCAGTATGAGTATGATCGAATTTCGACATGTGATGAATTGACGGATAAGTCCATGGTTAATCCATGGCAAAGTGTGAAATGTAGGTATGGTATCATCCATACTGAGATATAAAATGTAGGTATGGTATCATCCATACTGAGATATGAAATGTAGGTATGGTATCATCCATACCGAGTTCTCAAATGTAGGTATGGTATCATCCATCTTGAGATATGAAATGTAGGTATGGTATCATCCATACTTGAGTTCTGAAATGTAGGTATGGTATCATCCATACTGAGATATGAAATGTAGGTATGGTATCATCCATACTGAGTTGTGAAATGTAGGTATGGTATCATCCATACTGAGATATGAAATGTAGGTATGGTATCATCCATACTGAGATATGAAATATAGGTATGGTATCATCCATACTTGAAGTTGTGAAATGTAGGTATGGTATCATCCATACCGAGTTGTGAAATGTAGGTATGGTATTAACCATCTTGAGTTAAGAAATGTAGGTATGGTGTTTCCATACCAAGTTGTGAAATGTAGGTATGGTATTTCAATGAGGAAAACCATACTTGAGTTGTGAAACGTGGCACCGAGCAGCAAGCACGTACTCAAATTCGTAAGACGTTTCCTAATTTGATAATAAGTAATACAAAAGGAGTGAATCAAATGAAAGAGATTGAATGATTATTAATATTGAGCTCAACTATGTGTACAAGAGAGTTACAAAATGGTTTCGGTCACATGCATAGTACTAAGTGCAGGTTACTATGTGTACCAGATAGCTTCGGCTACAAGGGTGGTACCATGTGTAGGCCACCGTGTATCTGTTATCATTACGATGAGTTCAACAGGAAAGTGACTAAGAGAAAATACATGTGATTGTGTGATGACTAAGTGTAATTGAATACAATCATGATATGAATAAGTGCAAGTATGAATGTGACCAATTGAGAAATGTGGCAAGAGTACGTATGAACAATATGTTCAATATGTAATCGGAAATTTGAAAGATTAGTATAAGCAAGTGATGAACACAACTAAAATGAAAGAGAGCAAAAAAAAAAAATTTACAATAGAACTGCTTTGGACAGCAGCAGCGATGTGAATTTGAAAATTCACCAAAAATAGTAGAAATTGAATTATAAGTTGTATGAGATATTTATTTGAATATTATTGAGTCTATTTTCATATAAAAGAAACAGAGAAAGCAAAGGATTTTTATATTTCAAGATATTTAAATTCTTGTGAGATTGGTTTAGAATGAGTACGTGATCCCCTGTTCTGACTTTGAAAAATCATTAAAAATTGAACAAAAATAATTATGGGATAAAAGTTATATGCTTGAAATCCTTAATGAGTCTAGTTTCAAATGATATAAATTATAACATCATCTGAATTTTTTACAAGGAGAAAATTGATTCGTGGTGAAAAGTGGTCAGAATAGTCAAACAGTGAAATAGGGAAATTTTAATGAATAAACTGTACTAATTGGCTAAGCCAAAAATTCTGGAAATTTTATGGTATGAAGATATGTGAGTCTAGTTTCTGATAAAATTAACGGATCTTAATTTGGAGTTTTGTAGCTCGAGATATAAATGATTTAGTGACTATGACTCAAGTAGACAGCTTAAGATGAACATGAGAAAATGGTGGAACTATGTGTAGTTATGATTGCATTATCTTGAGAACTTGTTGTGAGGATTTGTCATGTTGAGGCCTTGATAAGGCTACAAATAAGTTGGGAACGTAAGAACTTAGCATTATTTATGCAAGTTATAACGGCTTAGTAGTAAGCTAAATTCATTGCTAATACTTATTATTTTTACATGTGAACTTACTAAGCTTTATAAGCTTACCCCTTTTTCTTTCCCCATGTTACAGAGTCCTATTAAACAAGCTTGGGTTGGAGGTCGTTGGAGATCGCTTCACACTATCAAGTTATCTATGTGTATCTTTATTTATAAATGATTTAAGTTATGGCATGTATAGGGACTTGACTAAGTCATTTTGTATGTGTTAAGTAATTTGACCAAATGTATTGTTGATCTGTAATGCCTCGTACTCGGTCCCGGCATAGGATACGGATAAGGGGTGTTACATGTATTGGTATCAGAGCTATGGTTTAGTCGATTCTCGGACTATCATAGTGAGTGTGAGAGTCTAGCTATACATGCCATAATGAATCGTGATAGTGTGACGGCTTCCGACCACGATGTAAATTATTTTATTAGACAGGCGCACTTCAACCGAACTAAATTTGATAGTGCAAACAATATATTTATGATGAGTTGAGACTCGTAAAAGTAAGAGAAATAGTTTATGATGTTTATGTGATGATGAATAAATTGTGGATAAAAAAATTCTTACGAAATATGAAAGATGAGAGACGAAATGAAAGTTTACACTATGATAAGTGTTCATGTTGATTTGCATTTGTATGATGCTATGAGTATAACTTGTGAAATTAAGTGAATGTTATGAGTATTTTCTGTGCAGCTCCATGTTCTGAGATTTTGTCATTTTTGTTTCCTTAATAAATTATTGTTCAAAGTATCAACCATGAGATATCAGTTGGAAATGTTCTATTGATGAAAATGGTTTCTTCTTATCATTAAAATGCTTAGAATAATTATAATTTTTGACTTGACGGTGAGAGTTCTTTGATACTGATTACAGAGATATAAAGATTGTGTTTTTGTATTGGTTGTTATGGGAATTTCTGTTTAAATTTCTCCGATGATCGAGATGTTTTGTTTTCAGCTGAGGCATTATCTACTAAAGTAATTGAGAAGTTAGTCTTATTATGGCAGCATATGAATATGTCATTATTGGTGGTAAAATGCGATACCACAAGATTTATTATTATTTGTAGGCAGTGTGCGATACCACTGTATTTATCATTATTGGTGGGCTGTGTGCGATACCACAGTATTTATTATTATTTGTAGGTCGTAATGCGATACCACATTATTTATCATTATTGGTGGGTGTGTGCGATACTATATCGTATTTATTATTCTTGGGGCGTGTACAAAACCACTTTGTGTATTCGATATTATTCTAAAGTGCTCATCGGGAAACTTTGACAAAGTGAAAATTACGTGTGACTATGTGATGACAAATGCGGGGCATAAGTGCATGTAAATGTGAGCAATATTTATGATATGCATTGAATGTGGTAAGACTTGAAATGAGTAAGTTTATATGTAAATGATACGTCCTTTTACTTATGTTTTTACATATTAATGTATCATATGAAATATGAGTGAATATTATTGATATTTATTAAAATGATGGAAAGTGAGGAAATTTTCTGGATGAACGTTTGAAAGAGACAAAGGATACGGATGAATACCGTGAATATATGTTAAATGACCTAAAATAATTTCAAATTTGTGATGAAATTTTATGAAAATCATCCTGGTTTCGCAATGTTACGCTTAAGAAAAAAGTTAATATTGACTAATCGACTCGTTCGGGTTCTTATCATATGAGAATGCTAGTTGATTTGATGATAGATGAAAGCGGTGTTAATATGTCCGGTCGTGATCGGTTTACTCTATCTTTTCTCGGTATTCTATTAAAATGAATTGTGTAAAAGAAAAAAGAATATTCATATGATGTTGAAATTCAGTTTCCACTGATTGTTATTCTGTGAAATGTGTATATGAAAATTATGTTGCTTCTGTTATCGTTCAGTGCTTATAAGTATTATTTTCCTTCTGGAAATTTTCTGAGAATTAGTCGAAGTCGGTATTATTTCTCTTATGAGCTATATTCTCGGATTTCTTGTACGGTATCAAATCTTGGATCTCCTTATCTCAGATTTCTTATTGATTTTATTTTATGAATTGTGCAAGAGATATTCCTTTACCGGAAGTAATCATACTTATATGAGTATGAAATCTAGTTTGATAGTGAACATACAATGTTACTATTGTCAGATGTGTAAAGACTAAAAGTATTGTTTATCGATGTGACTGAGAAGTTAGCCTTGAAATGGCACTACAATTTTAATTGTCACAGAGATGCAATTCCAATGTGGTTCAGTATTTTAAGAAGTAACAGTAAAATGAATTTTATTAGATGTGATCTATATTTAGATTTCGGGAAAGAAATCAACAATGATAAAAGAGTAAACAGTGAAGGATCAAGCTGGAATCTGCATTATGATTGTTATTTCTGAGTAATTTTATATATATCTCAATGAGTTAAAACAAGATTGTTATATATCATTGAAACTGTATAGTTGATTTTAAGGTCATTGATTAAGTAATAGGAAAGAATTGTAATAGGATACATGTTTGAGTTATCATGGCAACCGGATGAAAATAGTTCCTTTAGAAGGGTACGGTGAAACAGCCAAGACCAATTCAATTATTTAGTCTGAATAGTTTATTGGTTTGAAGTGTATTTTTGATACAAGAACGTGAAAATGGTAGCTTATGCTTGCACTTAGTTAATACTGCATGAAAAGAATCTTATGATGTGAATTAGACAGTGATTATTATTCAGAAATAATGATGCTTATTCCATGATTTTGTGAAACTTAGAATTTTGTCAGTAAATGATAAGTTAGAAGTGTTTGAAAAGAACTAACTTCCGATTCAGAACTACAGGTCAGAAACCGACTATTTATTTGTTGTTTCGAGACGGAGTTTGTGTACCAAGAAATCAATTATAGATTATAAAAAAATTTCATCTGAGAATCGAAAGGTGAGAGTATTGAACTTAGATTAGTGTTAAGTGCTTCAAAGTATTTCATTAACCAAAAAAAAAAATAAAAATCATCTAGATAAGTAAAGATAGGTGAGTTGTGGTTCATTGAAGAGTATGGGATTATTGATAGAATAATGCCAATTACTTATTAGTGGGATTTTCAGTCAGAATTTAAGAAGATCAGTAATATGATTTTTATGTTCATGATAAGATAGTACATTTCGAATCTTAATTTAAGAAGTAAGATGTTGAAGATGCCAAACTATATGAGAAGTGAAAGTGACTTGCAGTAAATTAGACCTAAATCCATTAACTGGTGAGATTTTCAGGGACGAAAATCCCTAAGGGGGGAGAATTGTAATAGCCCAAAATAGGGCCTAGTCGGAATAGTGGTTTTAAGACCACAAACTCTAAGTAAAAATATTTAATTTATGATTGATTTAGAGTCTATGATATGTTGGGTGATGGTGTGTAAATTTTGTTAAGTAATTTTTATCTATAAAGTGCCCAATTTTATTATTGGGATTAAATTGCAATAAGTTGCAAAATATGTGGTCTATAATGTGATTGAATTGTTGTGTGGAAATTTCGTTAAGAAATTTTATCGGAGAAGTGTTTAATTTGGTTAGTAGGATTAAATGGGTGCAATTGTGATGAGTTTTTAAAGTGAAGGTCCTTATGAAGAAATTAGTCCATTTATAAGTTAAATGGATAATAAGACAAAAATAGTAAAAGAATAAAAATAAAACACCCTTATTTTCTTCTTCTCCAGCCGAATGTGAGAAAAAAATGGCAGCCATGGATGAGCATTCGGCCAAGCTTCTATGGCTTATATAGGTATGGTTTTTGTCCCGTTTTTAATGATTTTCATATTTTTGAGATCCTCAAAGCTTAATTTATCTATTTCTACCATTAATTTGAAGTGTAATCAAAGTTTAAAAAAAATACCCATGCTAGATAAGCATGTATTTTGGTATCTAATGGTAGAATATGGATGTTTGAGATTAGAAGAGTGATGTTTGCTAAATGATTTTCGGTGAAAATGAGTAAAACGAGTTAATCGGTAAAAGTTGTTATTGTTCATAAGTATATGTTATAGTAAGAATTTGAAGTTGCAATAGAAGGGAAAAATGTTCAGCATGTCATAAAACATAAGAAAAAGGAATAAAGTTTAATTTTCGAGCCTAGGGGTAAAATCGTAATTATGCAAAAGTTTAGGGGCAAAATTGTAATTTTTCTAAAGTTTGGGTTAGGGACTGTTTTGAGTAGTATATTAATTAAATAAGTGAAATGTGATGTTTTAGATCCTGAAAACGAGATTTGGATGTAGAAGCTGAGGAAAATCGAAAATCGAGAAAGTTGGTAAAATGGTCGTTTTAGCATTCGAGGTAAGTTCAGTATGTTAATAAGTATTAAATTTAATATGTTTAAATGTTTAACTGATACCATGTGTTATTTTGTATGTTATTATTGGATCATGAAAAATATAAAAAAATTACGAGATTGTATTGAAAGATCAAAATTAAGAGAAATGCAGGTATGAGTATGATCGAATTTCGACATGTGATGAATTGATTGGATAAGTCCATGGTTAATCCATGGCAAAGTGTGAAATGTAGGTATGGTATCATCCATACTTGAGATATAAAATGTAGGTATGGTATCATCCATCTTGAGATATGAAATGTAGGTATGGTATCATCCATACCGAGTTCGAAAATGTAGGTATGGTATCATCCATACCGAGATATGAAATGTAGGTATGGTATCATCCATACCGAGTTCGAAATGTAGGTATGGTATCATCCATACCGAGATATGAAATGTAGGTATGGTATCATCCATACTTGAGTTGTGAAATGTAGGTATGGTATCATCCATACCGAGATATGAAATGTAGGTATGGTATCATCCATACTTTGAGATATGAAATATAGGTATGGTATCATCCATACCGAGTTGTGAAATGTAGGTATGGTATCATCCATACCGAGTTGTGAAATGTAGGTATGGTATTAACCATACCGAGTTAAGAAATGTAGGTATGGTGTTTCCATACCAAGTTGTGAAATGTAGGTATGGTATTTCAATGAGGAAAACCATACTTGAGTTGTGAAACGTGGCACTCGAGCAAACGACGCACTCAAATTCGTAAGACGTTTCCTAATTTGATAATAAGTAATACAAAAGGAGTGAATCAAATGAAAGAGATTGAATGATTATTAATATTGAGCTCAACTATGTGTACAAGAGAGTTACGAAATGGTTTTGGTCACATGCATAGTACTAAGTGCAGGTTACTATGTGTACCAGATAGCTTCGGCTACAAGGGTGGTACCATGTGTAGGCCACCGTGTATCTGTTATCATTACGATGAGTTCAACAGGAAAGTGACTAAGAGAAAATACATGTGATTGTGTGATGACTAAGTGTAATTGAATACAATCATGATATGAATAAGTGCAAGTATGAATGTGACCAATTGAGAAATGGCAAAAGCACGTATGAACAATATGTTCAATATGTAATCGGAAATTTGAAAGATTAGTATAAGCAAGTGATGAACACAACTAAAATGAAAGAGAGCAAAAAAAAAAATTTACAATAGAACTGCTTTGGACAGCAGCAGCGATGTGAATTTGAAAAATCACCAAAAATAGTAGAAATTGAATTATAAGTTGTATGAGATATTTATTTGAATATTATTGAGTCTATTTTCATATAAAAGAAACATAGAAAGCAAAGGATTTTTATATTTCAAGATATTTAAATTCTTGTGAGATTGGTTTAGAATGAGTACGTGATCCCCTGTTCTGACTTTGAAAAATCATTAAAAATTGTACAAAAATAATTATGGGATAAAAGTTATATGCTTGAAATCCTTAATGAGTCTAGTTTCAAATGATATAAATTATAACATCATCTGAATTTTTTACAAGGAGAAAATTGATTCGTGGTGAAAAGTGGTCAGAATAGTCAAACAGTGAAATAGGGAAATTTTAATGAATAAACTGTACTAATTGGCTAAGCCAAAAATTCTGGAAATTTTATGGTATGAAGATATGTGAGTCTAGTTTCTGATAAAATTAACGGATCTTAATTTGGAGTTTTGTAGCTCGAGATATAAATGATTTAGTGACTATGACTCAAGTAGACAGCTTAAGATGAACATGAGAAAATGGTGGAACTATGTGTAGTTATGATTGCATTATCTTGAGAACTTGTTGTGAGGATTTGTCATGTTGAGGCCTTGATAAGGCTACAAATAAGTTGGGAACGTAAGAACTTAGCATTATTTATGCAAGTTATAACGGCTTAGTAGTAAGCTAAATTCATTGCTAATGCTTATTATTTTTACATGTGAACTTACTAAGCTTTATAAGCTTACCCCCTTTTTCTTTCCCCATGTTACAGAGTCCTATTAAACAAGCTTGGGTTGGAGGTCGTTGGAGATCGCTTCACACTATCAAGTTATCTATGTGTATCTTTATTTATAAATGATTTAAGTTATGGCATGTATAGGGACTTGACTAAGTCATTTTGTATGTGTTAAGTAATTTGACCAAATGTATTGTTCAGTCTGGTAATGCCTCGTACTCGGTCCCGGCATAGGATACGGATAAGGGGTGTTACACTGCTAGACTCAAGGTCCGAAATTTAAACACCGGCATTAAGCCTGCTAGGCATTAAGCTAGAAATAATTCACCGGCACGAGGCCTGCTAGGCATAAAGCCCGATGTAGATCACCGGCACAAGGCCTGCTAGGCATAAAGCCCGATGTAGATCACCAACACAAGGCCTGCTAGGCTCGAAGCCCGAATATCAACGCAATTAACCATTCAATACACATTGCTTAATGATAAAATCACAAACATCACATATACTTCATTTTACTTCCACATATCAAACCTAACATGCTTAATCACATTTCATTAAACAAAAATTAATTAATTCCAATACTATACTACCACATTCGGCAATCTCATATATTTCTTTCTTAAAATTTCCAATTTCAACTTTTATTAAAATCATAAATAAATCTTTGACATATATTAGCTTAAGGACTTACCTCGACTATCGACGGACAACGTAGACCGGCTATTCGATAACCTTCTCCTTTCCCCGATCCAAATCCGTTTTTCTTTGTTCTTGATCTAAACACATTAAAATTTAGCTCATTCAAGCACATTTCATCTCAATTTAGTCCCAAAAACATAAACGAGAAAATTACCATTTTACCCCTAATGTTTCACATTTTTACAATTTAGTCCTATTTGCACAAAACACAAAATACACAAAATTTCTCTACATCACCTAAGGGCCGAATGTTCATAGGGACTATACAAGTCCATTTATTTCATTTATTTAGCATTTTAGCCCCTCAAAAATTTTATCTTTGCAATTTAGCCCAAAATACTCAAATTTACTAAAATTTCCAATTCAAAACTTGTTAATCTACATCATAACTTTAAAATAATATCATCAAACATCAAAAATCATAAAAACATGTCAACGGCCGAACATCATTCATGTGTTAATAACAAAATTTTCAGCATGGGTCAGCTAATACTCTAAGCAACGATCTCAAAAACGTAAAAATTATCAAAAATCGACTAAAAATACATACCCGATTTAAGCTTGAGTTATGGCCGAATGAACAAGCTCACACTCCTATTTCTTTCTTTCTTATTTCGGTGATGAAAAAAAAAATGAAGAACAAAGTTTTATTTCATGTTTTCTTTTAACTAAAATAACATATTAACCAATGTACAAAAATACCCTTATTATATAATATAATTAACATATACATATAAGGTTATTCAAGTCATATGCCGCCCACTACACATAAAAATGGGCTAATTTCCCTTTTGATGCCCCATATTAAAAAGCCATAATCATTTTAGTGCATTTCACTATAGTTTGAAACTTTTACCTTTTACGCGATTAAATCCTTTTTCTAAATTAAACGTACAAATGATTAAATTTTCCTACGAAACTTTCACACACATTAATTCAGATATAATAAGCACAGAAAATATATTATTTAAATATTTCTCGAACTCGGATTCGTGATCCCGAAACCACTGTTCCGATTAGGGCCAAATTCAGACTGTTACATCCTCTTCTCCATCCACATCCTTAGTATAAATAACACACTTGTAAGTAACATTATCTATAATTTTTCACTATTTATTTATGTGAATATTCAAGCTATCCATCCGTGTCATAGTCACTAAATTATTTTTATCTTGAGCTACAAAACTTCAAATTGAGATCTGTTAATTTCTCTTAAAACTAGACTCACATATCTTCTTACCATAAAATTTTCAGAAATTTTTGTCTAGCAAAAAAGTACAGTTTATTCTTTAAAGTCACCTCTATTCTGTTGTCTTATAGTTCCGACCCCTCTTCACTAAAAATTAATTATCTCCTCATACGGAATTCGGATCATGTTTTTGTTTATTTCTTTTGAAAATAGACTCATTCAGAATTTTAAAAATATAAATTTAAGCCCATAATCATTTTTATCCAATTTTTTATTATTTTCCAAAGTCATAACAGGGGAACCCGAAATCATTCTGACCTTGTCTCACAAAACCTATTATATCTCATAATTTACGATTCTATTACTTACACCATTTCTTTTATAAAAAACTATACTCAATAAGCTTTAATTCCATATTTTATTCATCCTATAATTATATTTCTACAATTTTTGGTGATTTTTCAAAGTTAGACTACTGTTACTGTCCAAAATTGTTTTAGTGCAAAGTGTTGATTTCCATTTTGCCCCAAATTTCACAGTTCATACAATTTAGTCTTTGTCCAATTATCCCCTCAATTGGGCTAATTTTTATCAATTAATACTTTATTCTATCATTTTAAACTACTTCATAACCCTTGAAAATTAGAAATTTAGCATTAGACCTTAATTCCAAACTTTTTCACAATTAGGTCCTAAACACAATTTCCATCAATTTTACTTGATAAAATCATCATATATCAAAATTAAAGCTTCAATTCTATATTTATTCATCATATGATTCCAACACTCATCCACAAAAATTTTAAAAATTAGCCATAGAATCAAAAACTAATGACATAGTAAGTTGGACCCAATTGTAAAAGTTCAAAAACATAGAAATTTCAAGGAGAAAGCAAGAATTAAACTTACATGAAGCTAGAGTATGAAAACCAGCTTGAACTCTCTTCCATGGCTGTTTTTCAGCTGATGAAAATGAAGAGAAATGAAGAGAATTCTAGTTATTCCAATTTGGTTCTATTTTTATTTAACTAATTTTGAAAATTTTCTAATTTTGCCCTTATTTTACCCATTTCCTGATTTTTCTCAGCTATTGCCACCCAAAATATCTTCTTTAGGCTTATTTTCACTTTAAGTCCTTCCTCATTTGAAAATTGAGCAATTTAATCCTTCTAGCAACTTTCAATTTAGTCCTTTTTATTTAATTAACCACCCGAACGTCAAAATTTTTTAACGAAATTTTAATATTACCTTATTTACACTCTCCATAAATATTCATAAAAATATTTATGGCTTGGTTTATAACACCGAGATCTCGATACCTCTTTTTCTTAATTTCTTGACCAAATAAATCTTTATAAAACACAATTTACTCTTTCAAAAATATTTTAAAAGCTACATTTGACTCGTAAATATTAAATAATATAATCTACGAATTTATTTTTTGGATTTGATGGTCTCGAACCACTATTTCTGACATCGCTGAAATTTGGGCTATTATAATTTCAGTTTAGAAACTCACCGTAAAATACCTAAAAGCTTATACCGACTACATCTGATTGATTTTTCCCCTATCACTTAGGCCTCCTCTTTCTCGAGTAGAAGTTTACTAAATTTCCAATTTCATAAGCTAATACGT
This sequence comes from Gossypium bickii, assembly GCA_025503065.1. Lineage (NCBI taxonomy): Eukaryota > Viridiplantae > Streptophyta > Magnoliopsida > Malvales > Malvaceae > Gossypium > Gossypium bickii. Next base: position 116,965,445 of record CP106716.1, read on the forward strand.
TAGTTTCTCCCACCAAGCAGACCGCTCCTTAATTTTTCTCTCTTACAAAACAAACCAAAAAAGAAGATAAAAAAAATGAATACATAAATGAGAGAATGCTCGTAGGAGAATGATATCTATCTCCTATATAACCTTTTCGCACTCGATCACCAAAACCAATTCATCAGCATCAAAATTAATATTCCTCGTCATAATGTTTCCCATTAAAGAAAGTACCCAGTTCTAATGTAACGAGACTAATAGTCGAAATCTATCCAATTAGCAAATCAGTTAGCAAGATTCATGTAATTACATTAAGACCCTCATAAACAAAAAAATTTATAATTAAATACCTAGAATTGTTGTTGTACTTATCCTTTAACATTTCCGGGTGTGACTCTGTTATATTTGTCGATGTGACATTTTAAAATAAAAGAAATACTCACTTGGTAGCAATGATGTAACTGGAAAAAAATGTTTGTAATTGACCTAAATTTAAAAATATAATTTTAACTGTGTTAATAGTTTGACTTTAAATTTGAAATCTAAAAAAGTAGAGGGATTAAATTCATAGAAATAAATATATAGGGATCAAATTTCAAATTCATGAAAAGTACAATGACTTATGGCATATTTTAACCTACAAGTTTTATTCAAACCAGGATTGATTTTGTTGTACATGTTAATTGTAAAATCTTGCTTCAGTCCTTTTAAAAAAGAAAAACTAATATAATTACAGGTGTTCTTATATGTTTCTTGTAAGGCCCAATTTCTTGTCCAGGCCCAATAAAAAACCCCAAAAGAAACAGACCCAACATAAAGTTAAACCCAATTACATTTTCACTAACCCTAAGCCCACTAAACCCAAAGAAAAACAAATCAGAAAAACCCTAGCCACTTTTTTCCCCTCCTTTGCGCCGCAAGTCTAGCAACCTCCACAAGCCGCACGTCTCGCTTCCCCCCACCGAGCCATATCCTCCACGACACTTTCACCTGCGAAAAAGAGGGAAAAGAGAGCAACACGGCAAATAATCTTAAATTTCTATTTTCTTTATTTCTTAAAATCGGCTATAAAAAGCCGAAGGATTGAATGTAAAGAGGGGAGGTTTTTAATAAAAAATACAGCATATTCAGAGGCCAATATTAAGACTAGTGAAGGTTTATATTTTTTTCTTTTTAGCGTTTTTCGATCTATTTTTCTGAAATATTTTCGTTTCCATTCTTTTCCTTTTTACATCATTTTACACTATACACATATATACATTAAAATATAAAAAAAAGAGAGCGAACTTACCTTTTTGCGAATTTCGGCCACCGTGTGCGGTGGCCGGCGACGGTGGCCGGACTGGGTTTGTCGTCGGAAGCCTTGGCCGGAGCCTGGACTTCAAGAGAGGAAGGGGAGAGCAAAATGAGTTTTTTTTCCTTTCCTCTCTGCTGAAATGAAAATGAAGTTTCAAAGCAAAAAAAATCAGCTTTTATATTTTAATAAAACGGCGCCGTTTCATCTTTTTGTTTGGGGATTCCGCGCGCGCAGGACCTGATCCTATACTGGATCCGTGCGCATTTACCCAAAATGGGTAATTTTCGCGTTAGGTCCTCGTCCCTCGCACCTCCTTTTAATTGCACCCCCTTTATTTTCTTCGTTTTTTTATTTTTCCTTGGATTTTGTTGCGTTTTCAATTTGACCCGCGCTTAAGTGCGCTGTTGCAGGAGGGGTTTATTGCTACTTTGGTCCTCTCGGTCTTGCGCACGTTTTAATTCGGTCCTTACCTCTTATTCCGATTTTATCCCAAAGCCTCTGTTTTCTTTCCAATTCAATCCTTTTTTATTATTTTGCTATTTTACCATTTAATGAATTTCTTTTTATTATCTGTTTATATGTATATGTCCTTATTTACGTTTATTTTATTTTTTACTATTTCTATTTTATTAACACTATTATTATTAGTATTATATACATATTTTTTTTTAATTCTTTTAATCACGTATTATTGTTTTACCCATGTTAGCATTAATTTAATTCTCATTATAGTTACCATTAATGTCACTTTTATTTTCACTCCCTTTTTAAGTATTATTGTTATTGTTTTATTTACAAATGAGATTTTTAATTTATTAAGTACTACTATCATTATAACTATATATTTTCTACTGTAGGTATTATAATGTTTTATATTATTTTGTTTCCTTCTTTTTGTATATTAGTATTATATTTATATTTTCTTTATCAATACTTTTTACTACTATTATTATTTTTAATTAACACTATTATTTTAATATCATTACCATTACTTTATTGATGGGTGTTTTTGTGATTATTGTAGTTACTATTCTATTACTATATTTATCATTTTAGTGGTATGTTTTCCTTTTTTGTATTATTATTTTAACATTACCATTATTACATCTTTTTACTTCTTTTAATTATCATATTCGTTAGAATTATTATTGTTTTATTTGTCATTATTTATATATGTATATGTATTCTTATCATTCTTATTAATTCTATTGTTTATCTTATTCGCTTTTACTACATTTTCCCAAACTCGTAAAAAGATTTTCTTAAAAGTAAAGGCAATATCCGGTGTTTTGGAAATTCAAGGAATCGATCCTAACGTGCTGGGTTGTGGTTCTTATTTGGCCAAATCATTGAATATCCTTTTAAAAATTTTTTGTGTCCATTCTTTAAAATTAAAAGCAAGGCAATATTTCATGTTTGGAAATTTGAAGGATTGTGCCCTAACGTGCTGGGTTTCGGTTCTTTCATTTGGCCAAATGACGAAGTACCCTTTTAAAATAACAAGGCATGAATCTTGGAAATCATGAAACGATCTTGGTTTCGAAGGTCTGAAATATCGTATCCTAACGTGCTGGGCATGATATTTCACCCTTCTAAAACAAGAGAACTTCGATATCCAAATTCGATTTACCCTAACATTTTCCAAGTGATCCATGTTTTAAAATCTTTTCTAATTTTTGATATTAAGGACGTTAATCAATTAATACGGTACCAATTTTGGGCGTTTCGAGGGTGCTAATCCTTCCTCAGGCGTAACCGACTCCCGAACCCTTTTTCTTAAGATTCGTAGACCAAAATGCTTTCAAAAGTGGCCTAATCACACTTCAAAAAAAAAGTTGGTGGCGACTCCGTTTTCCTTTTAAAAGTCGGCCCGTTTTCAAACAAAAAAATGGTTTCGACATTTCTGTCTTCTTTTTTTTATTTGGTTAAAATGTGCCTAAAAGTCTCTATACTTTTCAAAAATTCAGAATTTAGTCATTGTACTTTTATTTCATGAAATTTAGTCCCTCTACTTTCAGATTTTAAAAACCAAGTCCAACTGTTAACTTTATTTGTTAAATTCAAGTTAATTACAACATCATTTTCTTAATTACATGGCTACTAAGTGAGTATTTTTTATTTGAAAAATATCATAGTAACGAACTTAACAAATAAAGTTAACAATGTTAACAGTTGAACTTGAATTTTGAAATCAGAAAAGCAGAGGGATTAAATTCCATGAAATATAAGTATAAGGACTAAATTCCTAATTTTCGAAAAGTACAAAGACTTGTGCCATATTTTAACATTTTCATTTTTAGTAAATTGTTTTTCTACTGATAATAAAATTCTTAACACAAATTGATGAACCTAAGGGATTGAAGGTCTCTTATCTCTTTATTTACTCCTCTTTACAGCCACTTCGTTAGCATATGATTAGCTGTTATTTTTTCGGGAAAGTATTTTGGGCTTTTACCCAAAAGCCCAATATGAAAATTAGGGTAAACCTAAGTTGACATATTATATATATAAGAGAAACTTTAACCTAATTTTAATTTCTTGAAAGCAAAGCAAACTCCTTTCCCACCAAAAAGGAATAGAAATTTATTCTTCTTTCAAAATAAAAAAAAATTATGCTTTTATGAATACATATTTCGATATTTTTTTCATTTTATGAACATAGATTTCAATTGAAACAATGACATATGCACCCATGAAGCCCACTAAGCCTGGTTAAGAACCACATGAGCAAATACGTAAGATAAGGATTACCCTTTGTTCAAAAAATGTGAAAAACTTGGAGAAAGGTATTTAAAACAATACATAATTATATATTGCTTTTTATAATTATTACTGAAAATTTGGTGAAATTTTCAGTTTGCAGTAATTTGATCCAAGCTGCTAAAGCTAAAGCTATTAGGGTTAAGGGACCGGTGAGAATGCCTACAAAAGTCCTACGTATCACAACGCGGAAGGCTCCTTGTGGTGAAGGTACTTTACACACAAAAAAAAAAACCATATCAATTTATCCAATTTAGGGTTTTAGCTTTATCTTTGTTTCGAAATTATGATCGTTCCACTTACTTTTTATTCATTTTTTTTTAGTGTTGTTGGAATCGGATCAATTCAATCGATTTTCATTTAGACTGTGTTGTTGAATAAGGTTTTGAATGAATTGTTCAAAATCATTATTTGGTCAATTGAATTGGTTTTTTTTTCTTTTTACCTTTTGACCCAATTTATTAACTTGGGCTATAAAATTTGACCCAAACTGGCAAAACTCAATATAAAAAAAGCCCAAAATAAATTTTGGCCCAAATAAAAATGAAATAAAAGTTAAATCTATATTAAAATTATTATTTATTTGTGCTTATAAAATTTTGAAGACTTTTTCATATTTTTTCTTTTTAATTTTTGGGTGATTGAATTGGAAATAAATGATTCGATTAATTTGAAATCTTATACAAATTTGTATGATTTTTTTTGCACGTGCAGGAACCAACACATGGGACAGATTTGAGCTAAGGATCCACAAGAGACTGATAGATTTGTATAGCACACCAGATGTGGTGAAGCAAGTCACTTCAATTACCATGGAGCCTGGTGTTCAAGTTGAAGTTACTATTGCTGATGTTTGAGACACCCCTTTTCTTTTACTATTTTATCCTTTTTAGGGTTTAAGATTTTTGTGTTATTGTATAGTAATCAATATTCAATTTTAAGGTTTAAGATTTTTAATTTATTTAGGGTTTAGGGTTTCGATTTCCAAATAATTTATTTGGTATTTTTAAGTGTTAGATTTTTTATTACTGGACTTTGCATGTATTATTTATAGAGTTTTTTAGTATTGTGTGGAAGTAAAGGCATTGCTTGAACTTCATATTGGTTATAAGTATGATTTAGTGTTTGTTTGATAATTATGGTAAAATAAATCAATAGATTAATTTTTTTAATGGAATCGATTACTCATTAAATACACCGTATCATTTGTTCCTCAATACAAATTATTAAATGATTTTGTTATTTTATTGTTAAACAATTTAAATATATATTTAGAATTAATGTATTTTTCATGTTTATTTTATTATTTACGGAGACTAATCTTTTTTTGAGGCTTATAGTAATATTATATCTATAATTAGGGAAGAGTATTTAGTTCTTTCGGTCGGTGTTTTAAGTCAGTTTTTCAGCCGAGTTGGTTGGAAAATTTACAAACCCATAACTGATTGAAAGAACTAACAAAATTTAATCCATAACCCAAAGAATCACATAAACTTACTAAATCGATTGAGTCATTTCTCTCATCCTACTTACAATTACTTTTGTTTATAAATTTTATAATACAAAATTATGTTGTATAATATTTTTCTATACAAAATTTATATCTACTTATAATTCCTCAGAATAAATGTATTTTAATACATTTAAACTTATATCTTTTTACATTAATGATATTATTATTTGCATTTGTGTGGTTGATCATAGCTTCGGGCATTGGGTTGCGAGACTTTTGTGAACTAAATCACTAAATTTTATGATCAAATATTAGAAATTTAAATATATTTGTAAATGTTTTGTTGGTGAATATTATATTTATAAATGTTATTCCAAATCAAGAATGAAAAATTAAGAAAATTAAAAGGAATAATTAATTGCAAGTCAAATCGGGTCTATAGTTGATAGGGAAAAAGTAGAAAAAAATTAGGATATAAAGTGATTTAGGGTAAAACTATAAACAAACTAAGGTCATTAATTCGTAGGATTTTTATAATTTTATTTAAATTTATTATAAAATACATTTAAATTGTTACAAATCTAAATACTTTTCTAAATCTTAAATAATAATAATAATAAATTACGTACGATTTGTTGATGAGTAAGATACTACCACTTCTTAATACCATGTCACATCCACATTATTTTTTGCACAATCTAATAGGATGCAATTGAAAAGAAAATGAATGTTATCATTTGTGATTAGGTGTGTTGATAGATTTGGCTCATAATCTTAATATATTCTAGGTATGAATTTAAAATTTTTCTTAAGAAGGTTTATATTTATAAATAACTAATTCAATTTTATTGTAGCTCACCTATATTATTTTAAAAAAATAAAAATAAAAATATATTTGTATTTTAATCTTGAATCGAATATTTGTGTTTTGCATAGTCACGGTGCAATTCTTCAGATTTTACATAAAAGTTTAGGGTCTGTTTGATAGGGAGAAAATATTTTTCGGAAAACAATTTCCCCCTTTTACAGTGTTTGTTTGTTTGGAAAATAAATTACTAAGGAAAACATTTTCTAAAACACGGGTAAATTCATTTCATAATTTCCGAAAAAAGTTTTAGGTAAGACATTTTCCAAAGCTGGTTCATCGCTCTCTTCACCCTAAGGAAGAATTTCTCCTCTGTTGGTTCATCTCTGCCTCAGCTATTTAAATGATGTCAACTATTTTGGAGATCATCGTCGTCGTCGTCGTCGTCATCATCATCACCAAAAGTTTCCATCTGCAGAGCTTGTTGTTGAGGTCAAAACAGGATATGTTTGGGTGCTAACGTTTCTACAGGAAAAGGACGGAAAAATTGGGGCCTTCCGAGCCTCAAACCTTCTCGCTTCCAGCGCCGCTTCCTCCATGGCCACAAGGTACTGCATTTTAACTTGAAAGCTAAAAAGAATAAAAAAAATTGCGTTTTTGTAATTTGGGGCTTCTTCGTTTCGTGTGTTTCGCTAATGGGTTTGCTTTCTTTTGGTTCATTGTTTTTCTGGGCTCAAGTTCATCTTATTAGTAGGCTGCAATTTTAGAATTTTTTTTTCCCTCCTTTTGTATTCGGATTGACAGGATGATTCCTCTCTTGATATATTTTTTTATCGGTGTATGAATATATTGGGAAGTTGTCAATTTATGTGAGAAGACGGCTTTATTGATCATTAGGGAACCGCAAAGCGGGTTAATGTTTCTCTTATAGAATGAATTGAAAAATTCAGCTTGTTCCTAGGAATTTGGTTTTTATTGTGGCATTCATTTCTAATTTTTGTTGTTCTTTAATACTTGAATAATTTGATATATTTAAAAGACAACAGCAGGAGCAACTCTCTTTATCGTAAGTAAAAGGAGTAGTAAATGTAGACGCAGAAACCAGAGAAAAGAACAAGATCAAAATCGAGAAACTTCTCAAATAACAAGGAGGATTAGCACGCTAAGACATCTTCATTTATGATGTAGCTATACCAAAGGAGTTTATTTATAGGCTGATTTGCTACATTTGAAAAGGCAATTGAATGAGAGATCTTTGAATCTAAATGAGAAGTCTTGCCATCAAGGCATATGTTCGATGCTTCTCCTGTTCTCCTTTTAGATGGTATATAAGTTTTGACACACCACAAATCTTGTAACCATGCTTTTGCAGATCATCCTTTTGAAAGAATTTTACCCCCTTGAACTCTGCATCACGACCCCTACTAGTCTTTGTATATAAGAGGCTTCTCAACCGTACTCACCTTTGAGCAAGGATAGGACTTCTAGTTGTTTTGGTTGAATATTAGCAACTTTAATTTCTAGGATTTGTTTATTATTTTGTTTACTTGTTTTTAAGCTGTTGCTTGTATTTTTTTTTTTTTTTGTTAATTTTATTAGTCTAAGCTTGACTGGATTGTGTCTCATTTATGAAATATTATTGACCTTTTCCAATCCAGCATTCATGGTCGTCTTCCTTTTAATGATTACTTTTCATTCTCGTGATTGTTTCTCCATCGACTTATCTTTAAAAGTTGCTTATTAATTTAAACAAATAGGTTACCGTTACACCAATTTCTTTTTCCATGATAACTTGCGCACTTTCCTATAATTTTCATCGAGAATATCTTTGTTTCACCATTGTTGACTGGAATCTCTTTCTATCAAAGCATGTTAGATATATTTTTGTAGGGTGCGGTTTTGAAACTTCGTTGTTGATGTGGTCTTCCACATTGTCCAGTAGTAGAGGCCAATAAAATAAAACGTGTGAAGACTTTTTCTATTCAAGCCAGAAAGTTCAATTGGTGTGATGTAGTTTGGTTAGCCTTTTAATTTGACTTATCATGTAAATGTCTTAATTGCTTGTCTCAATTTTCGTGTCAAGGATTTGCTTTGGGAAAAATAAATCTTGGAGAACTTGAAGTCATTAAAGTCTCAAGATTTAAGATTGTAGTACTTTTGCACTTTATATGTTCGATAAATTGCCTCAATACAATTTACCCTCCCCATCCCCTCTCCTTATTCTCGTACTTCTACTCATGCAAGTTTTGAGTGTTCTTTGTCTTACCAAAGGAAGATAAGCCAAATAAGATAGAATCACCATTGCGAATTCAGTCCTCATTAACCCCGAGTGTCATTCGCCTTATCAATGGAAGCTAAGCCAATTAAGTTAGAATCACAATTGCAAATTCACTCCTTGTTAACCCCTTGAGTGATAAAAAAAGATCGATTTCTTTGTTTTTGTGTCTGGATCAATCTATTCATTCGGTATTTATATACTTAGCATTTGGTGTTTTCTTCATGATTATTTGATTGGTTCTTTCTACGTTCTAAGGTCTTTAAATATAGAACATTTGGGTTTTGCCCAAAGTGATTGAGATTGAATTTGAGAATTTGCATGCCCATCGCTTATTTGTATTGTGTAACTTGTAAATGACTAGTTTTTTACTTGGTATCTTATAATATCTGAAATTATAGTTTATATTTGCCTCTTAGTTTGGGCATAAAGCGGACATATTAACATCCAAGTCCATGCCGGGTGGTTTAGACTTTGAGAGGTTTCCTTGTAGAATTTCTGAAAAGATTGAAGTCTCTGTTTTTAGCATCTATGGGAATCATTTACACCGCAATTAGTTGGTGATTTGAACTGAATCATATATAATAAAGCATTTATATGTGACTTGTTTATTTGTGTGTTCAAGTTATTTGGATTGATGAAGAGGTTGGGCATGGGAATTCCATGATGCTCGGACATGATCTATTTCTCTGCTTCTCTGCATTCGAATTGCTATAGGTTCACTTTATCGGCACTTGTTTCGTTACCCCATTACTCCTACTTTTCTATTTGTGACAATAATATCTCAAAACATTCGCAATTTATTAATCAAGCTGTAAATTATCACTAAATCATAGATATATTTAGAATATTTAAAACATTTTTTCTCTTTTTTTTTATACAATATAATTTCAAACTCACACTCATATACTTACATTACCATATTGATAAAACTTAAAAGATCAAACCTTGATATAAGATACGAGTGAAGATCAAACCTTGTAATTTATTCAATCCTTGTTTTTTTATTTTTTTTAACACAATTACAAAATATGACTTTGGTTGTTTTCATTTTATGATGGTTAATAATGTAGCTTAATAATTGAGTATTATTATATATTTAATTTAATTTTTTTATTTTTAAATAAATCATTGCAATATATGTAAAAACAATTTAAAATATAAAAATTTATTAATATGTATATAAAATTTATTAATATATGTCAAAACAGCTTTTTCGGAAAATATTTTCAAGAAAACTACCAAACAACAGAAAATATTTTACACAGATTCATCCAAACACCAGAAAATATTTTCTGTAAATCATTTTCCAGAAAAGTAAATCATTTTCTAGAAATTATTTTCCGGAAAACATTTTACTGACAAACAAACGGAGCCTTAGATAGTTTTGTAATGCCCAGAATGATGGCAGTTTGATTCTTATTATTTTATCTGCATTTACCAAAAAATAATTTTTTATTTATAGTCATGCTAACTTTTTTAACCTTTACAATATAATAATATAAAATTTAATTATTTTAATTACATAATATAAAACATTACAAACTTAAAAAAAGGGTTGGATTGAACTTGAGCATTGGATGTTCAAGTCTAAACATAACTCATATTTTAAATTGATCTATTTTTTAACTTAAGCTCATTTTTTGAGCCAAATATTTTTATCTAAATCCTTCCATATTTTTAACAGTCTTTTGACTTAAGTAAGTAACTCGACCCATAAACAAGTCTAATCATGACTAAAGATATTTATTGATCAAACTTAGGTTAATTTTTCAATCTTCGATTAATTTGAATCGGGTCAAAGAGTTTAAATACATATTATCTAAATACCATATAAAAGTTTTAACTATTACTCTAAACAATCTAAATATAGATATCTAAAAGAAATTACGAAAAACAAGGAGATAATGTTTTTGTGAATTAAATAACTTGGGGTGTAAACTATGTTTAATTATCTTACCTAAAAAATCCTAAAATGAAAAAAAAAAGAGTCTAAACATATTAGTCAAATTAACCCATTAATTAAAAATAAATAGTTTCCCCACATTATTTCCAATCACTTTAACATCATCATTTTCACGGAAAAAGAAAAAAAAAAAAGAGTTTTGATTTTTGTTTGTAATCATTTTGTCAAGTTAATTATATGACCTTTTTGTATTGTCTATATGAAAAAAATTAAAAAAATAGTATAAAATCATATCTTAATGTGTGGATTCTTTCGGTTCTTTATTTCCATTCATCATCATTTCACCTCAAACAAAGCATTATTTTAGGGCAAGCTTTTGTTGAATCATAGTACAACAATTTGAAGCTTTTCTTTTTTTGAAATATTTGAATCATTATGAATTTCGCTTCGAATTCAAGGAAAAAGAATCAATCAATGATATTAATCCACTCAAAACCACTTAACTATTCATTGGGTTAGAGAAAAAAAAATTAAAATTTATTTACTCAATTTTTAATTTATAATTTAAAAAACTCGAATAAAATCGCGTTCTATTTTTTATTTAATTTAAATATCGATAAATCCAATTAATTTGAATTTATAAAATTTGGTTTGGATTATCTATAATATTAAATTAAATTTCTGTTTATTCGTAATATTTTTCGAATCAAACCGATATCACCATTATGTATATATAAAAGAAAAGGAGTAAAGTGAAATGAGAAAGGGTAAATTGATTGCCTTAACAGCCATGCCCTATACATGAGATTCAATTCAATACCTATAATATATTGTTTCCACCTTACTGCCTGCCTTCTTTAATTATTTTATCGGCCCTGCCTAGTGAAAGCTGTACATAATGAATGTCCAAATGCAGCTTCACTTAATAATTAGAGAATTAAAAACTTCAACTGCCAATTTAATGTTTATATATATTTCAAGTTATAATAAATTTCCATATCATTATCTCCAATGCTTAAATTAATAAATTAAAATAAATATGAAAAAAAAAATTCACCTCAAAGATGAAACTTTAAATTTCTTAAAATCTCGACAAACCAAAGCCTATTTTTTATCTTCGGCATAATTTTATTTGGGACTGTTGTGAGTTATTTTGATTGAGTTAATTATATATATAACACTTAGGGTTTCCATTGATTCTTTCTGATTGAGAGACTTCTTCATTGAGCAATTTTTTTAAAAATATATAAAAAAACCACCCTTGTTTTATATACAAAAATATATAATTGTAGATGACAGCTTAAAAGAGAAAGCTCCATAGATTTTTCCTACCTACTACATAGACATTTTTCCTCCTACAGTCAACACTACTTCGCTTTGTTAATTTAAATATCCTCTCCACATGAAACTAAGGGGAAAAGTTGGAATTGGCTACAATGCATTTTATCTTTATTTTCGTAGCATATTGCTGACAATTTGGAATTTAACTAATATCGGTGTATCATGATATTTGAATCAATAAAAATTATGCATATCCAACCTTTAATTTTACAAAATTATTTAATTTTTATATAAATTTTAATAAATATGTTTGTTATATAAATTTTTCATCCATATTGTGAATGTACCATAAATCTAACATATATAAAATTAATCTCTTTCCTTTTTCATTATCTTCATAGGTGAGTTTACATCACCTTAAAAGGGAGTTCATGTAATATCTATACTTTTTTATAAAGCGAGTTTGTGTCATCTATCAACTAAGTTTCAATTCAGTTGGGTAAATTACTTTAGTATCCCTTTGCATTTAAAATAAATTATAATATTTGAGGATACTTTAGTTTTTTTTATTTTAAAAAATAAAAATATATGCATATGATAGGATTTAAACCATACTAATTGGGTTAACAAAACCTTAAATTTACCACTTAATCAAAGTTGTACTTTAATGTTTTTATATATTTTAAGTTTATTATACACACTTTATTAACTTCGTCAATTGAATATATGTAATAATTAATTTCAAACCATACTTTTTTATTATATTTACTTCTTTTCATATGAGTGTAGCATCACGATTTCTAGTATTTATTTTTTATACAATATTTAGAACTACTTATAGCCTCTTCTCAACCCTTAAATAATATGATAATACACTTCAACATATTTAAACCCACGTCCTCATACACTAACAACAATACCAATACTAACTAAGTTAAAACTCAATCAACAACATTTAAGCTTTTATACGAATGCATGGTAAAATAAAATTATTTTTACTATGCTACGAACTTGTGATATAGGGTTTTGGCTGAATTTTTATAGATAAATCAAAAAAAGGTCAAAAACCGTCAATTTTTTATTTTTTACCATAATCCATGAAATTTTAGAAACTTCATCTACAATCTAAATACTATATTAATAAAGTACAAAGTACATGAATCATATGGATAAAAATAAATGGTAGCTGGCAGATAGAAATGGCTAAATAAGTACTCGAGAAAGAGGGTTTATATAAAATCATTATCTCAATTAAAATGCTATCACAATATGAACTGTCCATGAAAATGAAGCTAAAGCAAAAACAATAACATGTATTAACATGAAATGGAACTCCCAAAATAAAATGGTGAAAATTTTGCTAAGTCCCTCTATTATTGGGATTAAATCAAATTAATCCTTCTATTATTAAAAGTATCAATTAAACACTTGTACTCACTGCTTAAGAAATCATATAAAAACTATTTTTTTCCGTTTACAATTAAACCCTAAACAAAATATTTCATTAATAGAGTAATAAAAAATTATGATTTGTGAAGTCCTTCAACTATAGGGATGAGATCAGATTAGTCCTTCTAATCTTGTAATTCATTTACTATTAAAAAGAATCTAATAATTTCAAATTAGAAAATTGAATTGAATTAACATTTACTAATAATTTTTTTTTCATTTACAATTCAACTTTAAACAAAATGTACTTATGCAAAATCATAAAAAAGAACTTTTAAAATACAATTTTTTTAAATAGTAAATGATATATGTATGTTTTTATAATTGGGGGAGAGAATATGGCTGCTTAGGATCAAACCTAAACTTACATGCCTACAACATAATACTCTTGCCATTAGGTTAAGAGATTGTTAGGATAAATGATATTTAAAAAAAATTAAAATATTCTATTGAAATTTGACATTATTTTATTATTTTTAATAGTACAAAGAGTAAAATAATCTATTTAATAGCATATGGACTAATTTAATCTAATTAATATAGTAGAGGGACCTGCCAGTTATATTCACCAAAATTAAACTCTTCAAGTTGAAAATATGAACTGTCCATGAAAATGAAGCTAAAGCCCGTGACTCGCACGCGATAAACCCGAACGTCTGGTAGTCGAGAGAGAGGGTGATAAGCAAAGCATGTCAGCTATTAACGCTCCCAAGCACCCCAAGTTCCCGCGCCGCTGTCCGCCGAAAAAACCATAAATACGCGCGTGAGATGTTTCGGTGGAACGCACGCGTGAAAAGGGGAGGTGACGTGACGTTGGGAAATGGTGAACAAAAGAAATTAAAGGCCCAAGGACAGTAGTTTTTGATTGCTTTCGGTGGGGTCCAATGCGAAAAAATAAAAAAGAGTCGCTCTCTAGCTGAGCTGTGAGATTGCTACTGGCTGGCTCGGCTGTCATGATTTAGAGCCGCGCAAATCACTCCGTGATTAGCCGCACCCATTCCATCCCCTCTCCTATCCTCCCAATGTTCAATGTCGCTCGTGCTTTGACGCTATCCATTTCTATTCGGGTTTTAAATTTTTCGACTTATAATTTTAATATTAAATTTAGGGTCAATATAGTATTTTACTTTTTATTTATTTATTTAGGTATTTGATCAACACAGTTAAAATATTTTGATGTGGTATTGACAACTAATAATATCGTGACATGTGACAATTTTATATTTTGGTACGTGATAAAAATAAAATAAAAATATAGTTTTTCTTATATTTTTTAATATTTTATCACGTGCAACTATATTATTGATCGTCAATGTTACATTAGTGTATTTCCAAATTTAAATACCCATCAGGTTAAAAAAATAATACCAAATAAATATAAGTTGTCAAATTCAAGTACTTCAAAATATATTAACTTTTAAAATTATTGTTTTCACATAATAAATTATTTGAATTTGAATTATTTCAAAATCCACCATTCTATATTTAGATAATTATCAATTCAAATTATTTTGAGTTTTTTCCTGATTAAATTAAAATTATTAGTATTTATTTATTGGAGCATTTAAGTTTGAGTAGCTTTAAACTTGAATTAATTTATGTTTGGTTGATTAAAAGTTGAATTATTAATTTTTTAATGATTAAATTAAATTTAAAATTAAATTTATCAGATTACTTTTTTAATTTAATCAAAATTAATTTATCATGTAAAAGAAACACCAAGGCTAGTGTCAAAAGACAAGTAGAAGTTTTGAACTTCCAAAAATAGTAACATTAACGTAAATATCTTGAAAAATGGCAACTTAAAATTACAATAAGGATAAAATATATATTATAATATTTAAAAGATTATAACTCAATTTCAGATTTTTTATTCAAAAAAGAAGAAGCGATAAAGCCTAAAACTTTGTCAATAGATCAAAAGGTATCATCCTATGCAATTTATCTCCAAAATTAATTTGTTAATCTAATCTAAGAATAGTAATGGAGCAGTCAGAGTGGATGTAACTAAATTCATTATTGTTTCACAGTTGGTATTAGACTTAATCATGGGTCGGGTTACTCAGCTCGACTCAAAGGTCCGTCCGAATAACGAGAGGGTTTAGATAAAAATATAGGCTTGAAAAAATGGGCTTAGACAATAAGTAAGACTCATTTTTTAAATGAGCCCAGCCCGACTTGGGCCGAATTTGTAAAAGAAAAAAAATTGTTATTGTTTTTTAGTGTTTTACCATTGTTTTGCTATTATTTCGCTATCATATTGTTATTATTTTGTTGTTATTATTTGTATATTGTATAACTCTTGTTTATGTATTATATTTTTAAAAATTATTTTATATAAAAAATAATATAAAAAAGTTTAACACGGGACAAACCGATATTGGATTTTAGCATTTTTATCCGGGTCGAACTTGGGCAAAATTTTAAACCTATTTTTTGGGTCAAGCCGAACCCGAACTTAGAAACGAGCCTAATTTTTTACGTGACCCGACTCGACCCCTTATCAGCTCTAATTGACAGGTTTTGTTTTACCACCCACGTAACTTTATTATGATTGTATAATTTTAAAAATTACTATAATATTTATAAATGTTAGATACATCTATTCATATTTCGCATTACCTCAATTTAATCTTTGCTAGTTATTTATAAAATTTCCAATGTTAAAAGGAACCAAAAAAAGAAAAAGAACCAAACAACTAATAGCAGTAGAACATACTAAAACCATAGCCGACAAGCTTAGCCCAGACGTCTCGTCCTAAGTCATACAATCTCATTAACTACATCAAAATTAAACCCCAAAGATAAATTTTCATATATACGATGAAGACTTTTATTTTGTACTTTTACCTTTATAACAATTATACATAAACGTAAAATTGTAATTTCATACAATGTGATGAGGTGAGACGTGATAAGTCAAGCAAAATTATTTATAATTGTTTCATTTTTGTTGTAAAAAAGCAAAACACTTTATCTCATATCTATTTTTCAAAAAAAAAATTGCCGAATTCAAAAATATTCGAGTTTAATCATTCCTAACCTAATCCTTTGCATGCGTCCAAATCCAATAATACATAGGAAAAGAAAACTTAAACATTCTTCCAAACCCATACCTTATACCTATCATCTACACCCATAGGGCTTAAATTCGACGACTATAACCACTTCATATTGAAAATTATTTTGGTCCTAATTTCATATACGTATATGTATAGTCACATGCTTGAGCAACTAGACATAGAGGGGTCCATGTTACAAACAAAGCTACACACCCATGAAACATCCTAGCTACAAGTGATAGGATAGGACTAATTTATATGTATCTAATTTCTATGACTATGACCCTTGTGTTGCATTTTTTTTTCTTTATTCTTAATATATATTTAGGTTATAGGTTAAAATATACATACGTCCCTATATTCTTTTAAAAGTTAGAATTTAGTCTTTTACTTTTATTTACAAGAATTTAGTCTATATTTCAAATTTTAAAATTCAAGGTCAACCGAGAAAACTATTATTTTGTTTGTTAATTTTGTTAGTGTGACATTTTGAAATAATAATAAAAAAATCACTTGATAGCCATGCAACTAACAAACGACGTTGTAATGAACTTGAATTTAACAAAATAATTGTAACAGTGTTAACAATTATACTATGAAGAGTACGAAGATTTATAGCATATTTTAACCTAAATTATACTATGAAGTGAGTAAAAAATATAATAATATATATATTTATAAAAAAATATGAGCTTTAATTGTGTTGGTAAAGTTAAATTAAAGAAACCTATTTTGAATTTAAATTATACAAAAGATAAAAATATATTTATAATTGTATTTACCGTTTTATAAAAAAAATCATTTAATTATTTTCAATTGAATTAATACATAATTAACTCACATTAATTGAATAAGAACTTAAATATATATTGTTGACTAATTTGATCATTTTAATCGGATCGATATAACCAATTGCATCGAGAATCAATCGGAGTATTGATATAGAAAAAAATATTAAATTGATTAAATTAAAATTTTTTATAAAATTTTAATAATTTATTTAATCAAATAAAAAAAATAACTATCAAAACAAATATCTTAACTGTTTCGATCGCTAATCCAAATTTAAAAACCTTGCTGAGCACTCGTCCAAGCGTTTGAAGGATTCAATAATGCGCTTGGTCGTTTAAAGGACGGTTCCCTCGTATGAAGACGTTAAAAAAGGGGTCCCAATCGTCTCAAATTGCACAGCACAAAAGGCCAATTGAGGGGATGTAACCGTAGCATAACTACACCTAAAGTAGGTTGAATGAAGTGGACCAGTGGAGGTTGTCAAATCCACTAATATTTTATAGTTGACACCGTTTATTTCATTATTTGTAATTATTAGAGGTGTTTATTGATGGAATACATTGTATAATTTAATTTATTTTAGATCGAATTTAAGTTTATATTTTTTTTTATTTCCAGATAGGTTGATCTGGCTTATTCTTTCTCCTGTTTATAAAATATAAAAAAATAATTTTACATTAATGTTATTTTCATTAATAATAAATTTTCAACTTTGGGGGTATGGCAGGTTGAAACTTGGGTTGGAGCTTAAAATTTTTTCTGAATCGAGACTTGATTCAGTCTGATTTGACCCGAGTTATTATCACCTTCATTAATTTCGGATACATATTATTTTTTTATTTTTAAAAATATTTTCCATCTTTTTTATAAGAAAATAGATATTTAATTCGAATATTTAAATGTAAAACATAAGGTTTCCATTAATAATTATAGATAAGAGTAAAATAGTAATTTCATATATTGGACAAAACAAGGTAAACAATATCATATTGTTCCATACTCATTATCCAAAAGAATTCATCCCACCACACATCCACGTTTTCTTTCTTAAAGCTCCATTCATAGCAAATGGAATTAAAACTCATCTGGTGATTCATTTTACAATTCACTAATTCTTTCGAAATTTGTTATTACCTCTCTCTCTCTCAAACAATGTCAATTCCATTATTCAAACTTAAATTCATTCTTTGGTGTGCAATACACTTAACTATTGCATCCAGTAATTATTAATTTAAATGTATTCATTTTAGTGTCTAAATTCATTATTTTCTATTTCTTAAAAATTAATTACACATCAAATTGATTAAATCAATATATGTATTGATATCAAACAAGCTTAATTGGCAAATAAAGAAAAGAAACAGTAACATTTGTTTGTGATTAGAAATTAAAGCAAATGATAAGGAAATGAATCAAATAACCAATGTGATAAATGATTTTAAAAGCATGGAATAACCCAATCATATGCATAGAGTTAAATGAGTTGGTTTGCTCATAAATTGCAGCGCCAACCACTCTCATAAGTAGTCATTCATGGAGGTTTTTAGGGTTAAAAAAATTATTAGCTCTAGAAAAGGTTATTACATCTTTAAACAGTACTAAATGCTAAACACCATTTCTTTGTATTTATACGGTTCCAAACTTTACTTTTTTTCATTTAAATTTAATCCTTAAATTTAGATTTTATTAATGTCTAACAATGTAGAGATTATATTTTGTTATTGCTTGAAATTTAATATATATAATTTAAAAATATTAAAAAAATCATCGCTCATGATACAATTTCAGAGTAACACGTCTTTATACCTTAATAGAATTTAATTTATGAACTAAATTGAAAAAATTCTGTCAAATTCAAAGATTAAAATTAATATGAACAAGAAAAATTAGGGGCCAAAATAAAAAAATTACAAAATTGAACAAAATGTTAGTTCATATCTAAATAATTGTGTAGTAAGATTCCATGTACTAATAAAGAGCGAAGAGGATTTGAGTTTATAAAATTCAAACCCCCAAAAGGGTAAATGCAATTAACAATGTCTCTACTTTTGATAAACTTTGGGAAACTAATAATGCCAGTGTATATATAGTGGCATGTGTTGTTGGGCATTGTGAAAATGTACCCTCGTTTTAACACATTCCAATTTCAAAGTCGATTAATCTAATTTATACTAATAGTAACCAATCACTTAAGTATTTCTGAGGTAAATTATTAATAGTTTTACATTTTAGTCATTCAACTTTAAAAATTTATAAAATAGTCACTCAACTACTAGAAAGTTTTTATTTAAGTCACTAAGCATTTAAGCTTTTTTGAGTCAAGCTAGTGAACTCCAAGCGGCGTTTGATGATCAGTACAATGGATCAATAGAGTAAAAAAAAAAAAGTACCTTATATCCAAATCGATCTGACGATCAATCTTGGAGATTAGAGAAGACAACTGTTTGAATTTTGGTTCATAGATTCTTGACGTTCAAAATTATTTCATTAAAAAAAAGAAAAATCGAATTGTAGATGAGAAGGGGAATGAATGCTTTCAATTGGTCAGACAGTGTGAACACATAAGGCCATTAACTTGAATAAAAACTTTTGCATAGTTCAGTGACTATTTTATAACTTTTTAAAATTAAGTAATAAAAATAAAAATTTACTAACAATTTAGTGACCTTTAGTATAGTTTACTCTATATATTATTTAACATTGGATAGTTATCATGGGTTTCAATTAAATTTAAAATTGATTCTAATTAGATCATTTAAACAAAAGGTAATATTCTCTCAATACTATTTTCTTCATCTACAAGGATCAAATCCATAAGAGAAGCGCTAATTTTTTTTATAGAATCAAAATTGAATTATAAATATTTGAGAAAATCAAAATGTGATTTTATTATTATATTAAAATATAAATTCACAAATTTTAAAGGGACTAAATTAAAATTTAAAATTTTACAATTTTGGGACGTACCAACTCATATAATTTAAAATATGACCTTGCAAATGCTCATTATTCTTACATCTCTATGTTTTTAGCATCTTAAATTATTTTAACGTTTCAATTTCTTTTTCTGAAAAACATAACTATATTATTTTTTCCAGTTTTCTGAACACGTCATTTTCCGACGTGAGTTTTTAGTAAAAGCAGTGTAATTAATATCACTAAACTGAAAGTAGATGGTTGTTCTGGTAAAAGTATTATAGAGTTATTTGTATTATGGGTTAACTTATGTTTTATCGCTCTATTAAAAGAATGAGCAAATTAGTTTTTACACGTTATATCAAAAAGTAAACTAATTTTTCTGTTAAAAAATTTATTTATTTTTACTTTTATAAACTAGTCAATGTACGTTACTATGAGGTACACATGGTACGCCACATGAAATTTGATTATTCCGACCATCACACCAATTTTTAACAGTAAATTATTAACAAAAAATGAATGAAATTTTTAACAAAATATAAATTACTCTTTAATTAAATATATAAAATCTAATTTATCTATTTTTTAATAAAAGAGACAAAATATAATGTAATTTCTGTATATACACCTGTTTTAATTTTATTTATTTAATTATATGTAGTTATATATATATTCTAAAAGCTCAAATTTCATGATGAAATTGATTTGGCAACATAACAGCAGCACCTGACTCCGGTCCATTTTAGCCACGTGGCAACTACAGACAAAGATGCAATTGCGGGTTCTAAATCCGTAAAATAAAGATCTAATTTCACTTTTGGTCCCTTTACACTACCAAATTTAAGATTTAATCCCCTTACTTTTACAATAAAGCGCTAGATAAAAAAAAATTACATGTCGGTTGAATGTTTATTTTTTTAATTAAAAAAATAACATAACTCATTAGAAAAGTTTACATATCAATGAATAGTTAAGGGTGTTTATAAATAAATGTCATTTCAGTATTTTAACTAGAATAAAGTTGTCAAAATTTTGAACTAAATTTTTTTCTTCAAATTTTCAATCCATAAATTAGGTGAAATTAAAGTATAAAATTTAAATTTCAAATATTAGCATGATAAAGAGACCAAAAGCTGATGACCAAAAGGAAAAGGGACCAAAAGAAAATTTAACCTTTAAAAAAACTCGGTATGTACATGTTTTAGGCAAGACGGCCTCATGCTCCAAACATTCAAACAAACAATTATACTAACTTCCAAAATTACCCTCATCCACCGTTTCCCGCGCTATTTACTAACATAAAGTTAGTTGATCATATATTTTATAAAAAAATATAATGAAAAATCTAACCCCTAAGTTTACTTATTTTCTCATTGTAGTCTTAATTTTGTCAAATTTAATAAAATTATTTTTTTACGGAAAACCTAATTAAATTATTAAAAAATTAAAGGCATTGACTTGATAACCAGCATTGGATTTTACGTTTACTTTGTTGCTAATATGAATATTTTTAAAAAAAAATATGAATTTTGTTTATTTTTTAAAAATTTTATGAAGTAATGAATTGTGATATAATTGTTATATCAATATTATTAAAATTTTAACATTTCATTCAATTTTTTCATATGAAAATAATTGGTAGAAATATGTTATAAGTTTCTGTATTTTTTTGAAAACTTAGATTTTAGTATATATGTTTTTATTTTTAAAAAATTAACCCTTCAATTTTTTAAATTTCAAAATTCAGGTCTAACTATTAACACTATTGAATTTATTTTGTTAAGTTCAAGTTCATTATAACATCATTCTAAATTACAAAGTAAGTATTTTTTTATTTTAAAATTATTTTTTTATTTCAAAATGTTACACTAATGAAATTAACAAAAAAGAAAAAAACAGTGTTAATAGTTAAACTTAAATTTTGAAATTTGAAAAGTATATAAACTTATTAATAAATTTTAATATTTTTTAAAATTTTATGAAATTTATATGGATTGTTACATGAATTGTCATGTTAATGTCATTAAAATTTTACTGCTTAAATTAAGTTTTTTATAAAAAAAATAAATTGACTAAAATTTAGGACCAATATGATAAAAATTAAATATTAATAGTTAAATTTATAATTATGCATAAAAAAATTGATCATATCATAGATTAGATGAAGACGAATAAATCATGATGATCAAAATGGCCCCCACTCTGAACCTGTAGGCCCCACTTTGCCTCTCTTCACTCTTTCACTTTAAAGAATCTATCTGTCCTCCATTACCCGCAACTCAATGCATCAGCAGCCCCCATCGAAAGTATAAAACTCTCTTTTTTTCCCCTAATTTATCCTCAGGCCCCAAAAATGCAAAATGCAAAAATTATATATTTTTAGGTAATATGTTTTGATTATACAATTTAAAAAGAAATTATAAAATAATTACTAAACGATTTAATAGTTTTCTATTAAATTATTGAATTATTTAAAAATTTTTATTTAAGTTGTTAAGTTGTTAATTTTGTTTTTAAATTTTGACTAGAGAGCTCTAATGGTTTGACGAATAGTATAGTAGATCAGTATCAATTACTCATTGATGAGTAAAAGAATATGTTTTAAATTCAAGTTGATTTGAGGTTAGTGTCAAATGATTAGAAAAGAAAATTATTTGAATTTTAGTTTGTAGATTCATGACGTTCAAAATTATTTCGTGAAAAAAATGATTTGTAAAAAATAAGGATGTAAGTATTGTGAACAAAGAAAGTTATACAATAATAATTTTAACTTTCTAGTTTCTAGTAATTTAAATGAAAATTTTCTAAAATTTGATGACTATTTTATAATGTTTTAAAGTTAAAAAATTTAAAACTTAAATTTACTAATAGTTTAATAAATTTGGGTATAATTTACGCATGATATATTTTTACAAAATTTTAAATTTAAATTATTGAATCCCTCTTCTTCCGTATATATAAGGCTTCTAATTCACCATCTCTCAAATGCTCGAGCAGTCTCGCATTTTATTTTTTCCTTTTTTTTTCCCACACTTTTTTTAAAACCCATTAGCTAAAAATGCACTGGGTTCTTCCAGTGTTGCTTGCCGTTATCGGAGTTACTGCACTGCTCGTTGTAACTCCGGTAAGTGGGTACCGTCCATGGCCGTACATAAAACCCAACAGCTCCGACTTAATATTCGGAGGCTCTAAGAAATTTGAGGGCTCATCGGAGTTTGTACATATGAGATATCATATGGGTCCAGTCCTTACTGCTCATATCACCATCCACCCAATCTGGTACGGCCGGTGGCAGAAATCACAGAAGAAAATCATCCGTGAGTTCATCAACTCGATCTCCGCCGTTGATTCCAAACACCCTTCGGTGGCTGGGTGGTGGAAGACCGTACAGCTTTACACCGACCAAACGGGAGCCAACATTTCCCGTACGGTGCTATTAGGTGAAGAGAAAAACGATCGTTTTTACTCCCACGGGAAATCCCTCACGCGCTTATCGATACAGTCCGTTATCAAAAGCGCTGTAACGGCCCGTACGAAACCGTTACCGATCAATCCCAAAAGCGGGTTGTACCTCTTGCTCACCTCCGACGATGTGTACGTCGAAGATTTTTGCGGCCAAGTCTGTGGGTTCCATTACTTCACGTTCCCGTCAATCGTGGGGTACACGCTCCCGTACGCATGGGTGGGTAACTCCGCCAAGCTTTGCCCAGGAGTATGCGCTTACCCTTTTGCCGTACCTCAATACATGCCGGGGTTGAAGCCGTTAAAGTCACCCAACGGTGACGTTGGAGTTGACGGGATGATAAGTGTGATCGGACACGAAGTCGCCGAATTAGCAACCAACCCACTGGTTAACGCTTGGTACGCTGGTCAAGACCCGGTGGCTCCGGTGGAAATTGCGGATTTATGTGAGGGTATATATGGAACTGGAGGTGGTGGGTCTTATACAGGACAGTTATTGAATGATAAAGATGGTGCCACGTATAATATGAATGGGATCAGACGGAGGTACTTGGTTCAGTGGGTTTGGAACCATATTGTGAGCTATTGTACTGGGCCTAATGCTCTTGATCAGTAATTTTTATTTTTATTTTGTTTAATTTTTTTGAAACTTGTGATTTTGTCTTGGCATTTTGTCTTTGTCTCTTTTTTTTTTCAGGTTTTTTTTGGCCTTTGTGGGTTATGGTCGGGTGGGTGTTGATGCATGATTAGTTAAGGTAGTTAAGTTTGTTAAATATGTGTACTTTTGTAGTAATAAGCTTTGATTCCTAATATACTATTTTCGTATACCGATAGTTTAATTAGCCCGTTTGATTTGGTTTCTGTTTCTTCGATTTTCCTGGAAAATTCTCAGATTACCTAAAACCCATCATTTTCCTGGAAAACATCAGTAGCTTTTTATCATCTGCTTATAATTATGACTCAATGTGGTGATGGTGTTAATAATTTCGGGAACTTTACAAAATCGAAACCATCCTTTTGGAAAGCATGGAAATCTAATGGTGCAAAAAGCGGTGAAAGCAACTCCCTTTTTTGTTTTCTCTTTTGGGTGGAGAAATCAAAGCTAGAGTTATCTAACATTTTCTTATGTCCGAGAAAATTTAAACAGAAAAAACGATCGTATCAAATCTGAACAACTTAAGCTCAATTTAATCAGAAAAAACATTATTAAAAGGAATAATCACGGACCTTAAAATGAAATGATTAGTACATAACATTATTAAAAAAAATAATCACAAACCTTGAAATAATTAGTACATAATTAATATTCATGGATCATAAATTAAACATAAAAGATAATCTTGATTATATTAAAAAATATTAACTTGAAATCAGAAGATGATGCAAATATGAAATAATTCAAATAATACAAAATCATTCAGACAAGATCTATATTGACATAAACAGTAAATCAATTTGAACTAGGGATGATATGACCATAAAATAACACGAATAAGTAAACTTGAAGTGACAAGAACTTGAAATGATCCAAATCTGTAATGGCTTAACTTGAAGAAAACTTGAGCCTCAGATCCGAATGATCGAAATGCAAAACAACTTTAACCCAAAACAACCTATACTTGAAGATAACTCAAACTCAAAATGAGAATTCGAATTGACCCGACACAACCCTTTCGTCTTCTGGTTGAAAAACAAGGCCATTACAAACAAGTAAAACTAAATATCATAAAAATAGAATCAATAAAAGGGGAAAATTGAAGCTAACTCTAAAGAACAATTTGGTCATTGTCAAAATATCTCCAGAAAGCGATGCTGTCAGCAAGCAGGATCTAATCAAGCTATGGTTGCAGGCCATGATGTTAAAGAAAGGATCTACATATAGTAATTTCTAGTAAAAAAAGAGGCATAAATAGATCAGAATGTGAGAGACAGATGAATGAGATAAAAATGACTAGCAATAAAAGAGCATTACATGCCCATTAACTGATATTAATACCCTTACCAAAAACAAACGGTAATGGCTATAAATTTTTGCTTCTATTATACAACTGCACAATTATGGTGGCATAGCTGATGATTTA
This sequence comes from Gossypium bickii, assembly GCA_025503065.1. NCBI lineage: Eukaryota > Viridiplantae > Streptophyta > Magnoliopsida > Malvales > Malvaceae > Gossypium > Gossypium bickii. Next base: position 116,990,969 of record CP106716.1, read on the forward strand.
CAATTGAAAACAACTCCACCAAAATAAGAAAGGTAGGCTTAACCAGTTTGAATGCACCCTGCAGCAGTCTAACATGTAGATTTTATTGTTTGTAGAAAAGATTTAAAACTTTGTAAATATATTAGGAGGGGCTCATAGTTGCAGAACAAAGGATAACAAGAACCACCATCCATATTTATTAATAATGTATCATTTCCTTATCTTTTTATCTATTTTTATTGCTATTTACTGATGGTATCTGCAGATTGAAAAACATAAGGGTTAATGTAATTTTTGGCTCTTGAACTTGGCAACTAAGTCTACTTTGTTACCTGTACGTTCTTTTTTTGTACCTAAACTTGGCAATTAGGTTCATGATCCTCCAATGAATAAGCAACAGGTACCTGAACTAGGCAATTAGGTACCAAAGTGGACCTGATTGCCAAGTTCAGGGACCAAAATTTATATTAACCCAAAAATAATGATACAAAAAATTCCATAAAAAATGAATGCAAAAATAAGCAACAGTGAAAATAGAGATCTTTCTTGTGCAGGTAGGACAAAGTGAGATTATAAAACCTATCGGTCATTCAATATCAGTATTTAAAATTTACCCAACAAAAAGTAAATATTTGAACTAAACTCATGCTTAAAAGAGTAGCAGAAATAATGGAGCATTTGAGGAAGGATCCACTTGGTTGATGTTTTCATTGACTGCCTGATGTACCACAACAGGCAAGAAGCAGAGATCATTGAAGTATCATGCAAAGCCTAACAATGCACAAACCAAGGTAAAACAATGAAGATAGGGGAATACATTTTCAAGCAACATCATTGGAGCATCATGAGGTTACTAACCGAAAAAAAAAAAAAGATGAAAAGAGAACTACCTTGAACAGATTATTCATTGATATAAACAGGTGACATTTTAGTTCCTTACATTAACGGCACATGGTCAAAGTACCATGGAGACTGTTGAACTTGGAGTCAGATTGCATTTTGGACACTTTACTCAAAAAATGGACAAATTAGTCCCTGTACGTTAAATTAAAGAGTTAACTAGTCCTTTCTGTTAAAGTTTTCATCCATTTCTACTGTTAAAAATTGGTGTAACTGATAGAATAACCAAATAGTTACACGTGACGTGTCATGTGTACCTTATGTTGAGATACAAGGACCAGTTTTTAACAGTAGAATGGAAGAAATTTTTAATAGAAGTTCCAGTTTGCTCTTTGATCTAACAACATGGACTATTTTGCTCATTTTTTAGTAGAAGGGGCAAAATGCAATCTAACTCCTAGTACAAAAGCCTCTATGGTACTTTTACCACGGCACATAGATTTAATAGAACACGATAGAAATATCAAGCACCATGAAACCGAGGGCTATTTTTTGGGTGAATAATCGTGCAGTTCTGAAACATCAAAAAAAGAGTAATTGTTGTTTGAAGGTATTGATGCAAACCAAGTAGACTTTGGCATATGTCTATCTTCATGGAAATGTAGACTTATTGTTTTTCATTTTGCAGTAAATTAAACCATTATACATTTTTTTCAGAGGTTAAAAAGCTTTGTAAAGCAGTTATGCAGGCCCCAATTTTTAAAATGAAGCAGCAGATTACAAAAGCCTAATACAAGACAGTAAACAAAGAGTGATGAATCTTTATATACATGTATCCTTCTGACTAATGAGAGCCTAAACTTTTCCGTATGGTGTCAGCTTTTACGAGTTGATAACATTTTTTGAACACAATGCATCATTGATGTTAGATCCATGACATTGAACCTTTTTTTGTCCTTAATAATCAGATATGACCTAAGGGCTTATTATATCATGAACCTGATTGATATGAAATGCTATGCTTCTTTTTTTCAGGAGGAGCAAGAGCAGGGGTTGTACAGGGATCAAACTCGAGACTGATATTATGGCATCAACTGAAGTTGACAAAATGCTATGCTATGTTTCAATGGTAGAATTCAATCTCGAATTTGCTAATTCACTTTGACCACAATAATGACAGCAACTGTTGCAATGATACAAAGATATTTCTTAAACAGAATGTACTCTTTCTCCTATATATATCTTCCAATTTCAATCTCATTTTTACCTAAAACCAGGTTCGAACTTCAAATGACTAATCCAAAATTGCTATAAAATGAAATAAGTCTCAAGAACAATATGTGCGTTAATTTCTGGACATACCTGAAGTTTCAAGAAAAATTCCTTCAAGAAATAATGAGCTCACCAAGGCTCAATCAAGCCAGTAGCCAGTAGAAAAGCAATCTCATTTCTTCTCGGCTCAGAAATGCAGGTTCCTCGACCGGCGACCCCCTATAATCTGACGCCTCTCTCTCTTTTTCCCCCCCTTCTTGGGCTGCCGCTTACGCTTGACTTGCGGGAGGGTGAGGATGAAGAAGAGCAAGAGCTCAGCCCTGTGCGGCGGGCTCCTTGACGGTAGATTTCTGAGTTTCGATCGAAATTTAGGGTTTTCCGGGAGGCGAAGCGGCGATGATCGGGTTCGTCAGTGAAAGAGCGTGGATTTGTAGCGCCATTTTCAGTTTAGTTGGATAAATAGTAGACTGTTGGTTATTTCTCTTGTCTCCCCAAAAATCAACTATTTATGTTTATGTCCATCGTAATTTACTTTTTCTATTTTCTATCCTACCAAAATTCATTGAGTTACTGGGGCGGCCATGTAATCTTTATTATCTAAAATTCAAAAAATATTTTAATACTTATTTATGGAAGTAAAACCGTTTGAATTTTACTTATTGTAATTGAGGAACCATTGTTACTTAATTTTACGAATTATCAATATTCTTGTAATTTCTGTGTTCCAATTATATTTAAATTTGATATTTAATCTTTAATTAAGTAATTTGATTTATCTATTTTTTAAACTTATTAGTTAGTTCAAATGGTTAAACATCATGAATTATCTCAATTAAAACACTCTTAAATTATTTCCATTCCAACCTTTCATGCTAAACTGAATTTTTTTAATATTAGAAAATGCTTCTAAAAAAAATTCCACTACGAGATTTTAATCAAAATAGTTAAAAGTTTTAAACTAATTTAGGTCAATTTAAAATAAAAAAGTTAAATCTCAATTTGAGAATAATAGAGGGAGCAGAATCTAAATTAGACAAAAAAATATATCATTTTAAAATCAGTTATGACAGTTTTTTTTTCAGAGACGCACTCGTGGAGGAGAATACAACACGCGCCCTTTAGTAAACTGAGGCAGTGAGCAGTGAACGGTGAACACCAAGTTGTCCCACTGCTGTTGTTGGATTTTTTTTTTTTTTTTTTTTCAGTTCCTCCACACAAAAAATAAAAATAAAAATAAATGAAATTCTTCCAAAGTTTTCCTCCTCCACAACAATTCCTTCCAGATTTGATTTTGTTTTTGTTTGTTTCTTTGAAAAGCCAAATTCAATGCCAAAACCCTACCAATGGCTGTACGGCCCCCTCTCAATTTCTCTCCCCTTTTTACTTCCTAATAATATATTTTCTCTTCTAACTTTGATGGACTCCGTTACTCCATGGCTCTCCTCTCTTTCTCTCGCTCTTTCACTCTCCTTTTCTCTCCATTTCACTTCTTTTCTCCTCCTTCAATCCGCCGTCGCCGTTCCTTCGTTTGCTCGCTTTCTGCTGCTACCGATGTCCGCTCTCGTTCCGCCGTTCTCTGGTTCAAACACGACCTCCGCCTCAACGATCACCCCGCTCTCTCCGCCGCTGAAACGCACCGTTTTGTTCTCCCTCTCTATGTCTTCGATCGCCGCGTTCTCTCTCGTATGTCCTTAATTCACTCTTCTTGTTCTCTGTTTGTGATTCGATTAGTAAGTATCAAATTTATTGGAAATTTATTAAAATTCGAAGTCGCTTTTACTGTATTCAGGTTATTCTGATGATATGCTCGAGCTACTTCTCTTTGCATTGGAAGATTTGAGAAATTCTTTGAAGGAACAAGGCTCCAATTTGATGATTCGATACGGCTGCGCTGAAAATGTCATTAAAGAGCTTGTAAAAGAGGTTAGTTTCTCTTACATTTTTTCTTTTGTAAAAAAGAAAGAAAAAAAGAAGCAGCAAATTTCGGACTCTCTCTCTTTCTCTCTCTCTCTCTCTCTCTATATATATATATATATAAATTGAAGCAAAAGGTATGAACAGGTGAAAGCTACGGATGTTTTTATCGAAGAAGAGGTAGAGTATGAAATGCGTCAGCTGATTGGAGTTGTCAAGAAGACATTGGAAACGTCTTCGTCTTTAGATTGGAATCTGGACATTGTCATGTGGAGAACTCCATTCTATGATGTTAAGGTGGTCAGGTTTTTTATTCTATTTTCACTTGAATTTTTCTTGCATAACTTTAAAGATGATTTTTGGCCCCCAACGTTTTCATTGTATACTTATAATGTGCTGTACAGAATCTGAAGGAGCTGCCTGCATCATATAATGACTTTAAAAAACAGAAGTTACTACCAACTTCGCCTCTTCTTCCGGCAACATTACCTGTTGCAGAGACTGAGTTAGACTGGGGTAAGTTTCTGATTGTAATACTAAATGCTATTAATACTTATATTTTTCCTCAGTTTGGCCTCTTTTAAATGTTTTAATGCATTAGTGATAATTTGCAAAGGTTGTTGATTTATATGTGACTGTGATTATGGCTACTGAACCTAATAATTGAAATATGAATCAGGTCCTCTTCCTAATTTTAGCGATCTTAAGGAATTTATCAAAGAGAAACTAGGAAAATCGAAAGAGAGTTGGAATTTGATGAAAGAGATGCCAGCTGAAGTCTTATTGAAGGAGAATTTGTCAAAATCATCTGAAACCATACCAAAAAGTTTGAATGACAAAAGCATTGAGCAAAGGAGACTTGATAAGTCTGTTTTTGTTACACGGAAAGGAGATATTGTGGGTGGTGGAACAAACACTCTGCTGAATGCACTGGCTGCATACCTGAGATACTTGGAAGGAACAGCACGAGATGACTGGCAAGAGTATGTGATGAATTTACACCATCTAATACATTTTACTTGTGTCTTAAGATATTTATAAGGATATAAGTTTAATTGTGTTTGAGCTGTTGAGTGGTTTCAGGTATGGGGAACAAATTTGTACATGTGATTTCTTAATTCCTAGTTTATTCTCTCAGTTTGTGTTTTATCTGTATGACATGGGAAGAATGTAATTGGAGGATGATGTAAGCTAAATCTCCTGTTATTAAATTTGCTGTAGAGTACATGAAAGGTTACGCAATGCTGAAACCCGTGAAGGAGCCTCTTTTACTTCCCTTTTCGGTCCTGCTCTTTGTCTTGGCATCATATCTAGAAGGAGAGTGCATTATGAAGCTATCAAATATGAGAAAGAGCGAAATGCTGGGTTCTTATCTCCATTTGGGTATTCTGCAGCCAGTGTTGCTGCAGCAGCTGATGCTGTGTGCTCCATGGAGGTAATTGCTGCTTTATATTGGTATTTACCTAAATATAAATGCTCAGCTGATTATTCTTCTGAATGGTTTTGTTCTTTGTGATATCCATTGAAATCTAATGGTAGTGCAAGGCCTTAATAAAGCATTGTAGCTGATTTTGGGTGCAGTGGTTTTGGCTTTTGGCTCTAAAAAGTCAAGTAAGTAATGAAGGACTGTACTCTATACGGATTTGGAGGTGGCGTGGACATCTAATTCAGGTTTGTCATCAACAACTGATTCATACTTTTGACATTTAAATCTGTAATGTAGTTTACAGGATAAGGGACTTTATGCAACTTTGATGTACTCGAGTACTTTATATGTCTTGGTTGTAAATATTCCAGTATACAGTAGTTGGGCTCGAAGGCCCTGCTATTCTACTTGTGCATGGTTTTGGAGCCTTTTTGGAGCACTACCGTGACAATATAAATGCCCTAGCTGAACATGGGAACCATGTTTGGGGCATCACACTGTTGGGATTTGGCCAATCAGAAAAGCCAAACGTTGTGTATACTGAACTCCTATGGGCTGAAATGCTGAGAGATTTTATCATTGAAGTTGTGGGCGAGCCTGTGCATCTAGTGGGAAACTCAATTGGTGGTATGTTATCAATCCTGACCTATTTTTTATCTTTCCTAAGGTGACTACTAGAATTTCTTACTCTCTAGCTGAAAATAGTTTATCTGTTTGACTCAACAATTTGTCATTCTTTTCTTTACCCATCCACTTATTCTATCTCCAGGTTATTTTGTCTCTATTGTTGCTTGCCTCTGGCCTACTTTGGTCAAATCTGTCATCCTTATGAACACTGCTGGCAATGTCATTCCCGAATTTTCTTCCCGCTGGTTTCCCAGTGTAAGTTTAGCCATATCATTTGGCAATTTATGTTTGTCTATCATGTTTATTCCCGCTCTTATGCTGTTCGGTAAAAACTGAAAATGGAGGTTAAAATACAAGTTTTGTGGTTTTGAGTAATAGCCGCAGCATGTGATATTCGGTATATAAATATTTCAGGAGAGGCAAACCTCAGCTGCTGCAAGGCTGGGTGCTCAACTCCTTTTATTCTATTTGAGATTGAATATCAAGAACACACTTAAAAAATTCTACCCCACTGTAAGGATCTTTCCATTGCTGCTTCCCGTTTTCTTATTTTGCATATCATTTTGCATGTTGCTTGACTGAGTTCAATGGCCTTTGACTTTTGCAGAAAACCAACCGAGCTGATGATTGGCTTATTAATGAAATGCTGAGGGCAGTATCCTCACTGTTATTTGAATTTCAAGACCATGTACACACACTATTATAATATCTTCTCCCTCTGAAAAAATGAACTTAACAAGCCTCAAGTCCTATGATCCTGGTGTGACAGTGGTGCTGGAAAGTATTTTCAGCTTTGACCTCTCAATCCCTTTGAATTATCTCTTGGAAGGATACGAGGAAAAGGTTCTAATTCTGCAGGTAAATTCCCTCTATTCAGTAAAAAAGAAGTTTATAATCTCTCTCTATGGGTTTGTGGTCTTTTACTTACTGGTGTTTCAATCCGTATATCTTGTTAGGGAATGAAAGATCCAATCTTAGACTCAAAGGCCAAACTAGCCATGCTCAAAGAACATTGTACCGGTCTTGCAATAAGGGAATTGGACGCTGGTAATAAGCCTTTCTATCCCCAAAATAACCTCGCATGCTCCCTTCTCTGTTATTCTCCCACGCTTTTACTGCTCCCCCGACTTTTCAGGTCATTGCCCTCATGATGAGCAGCCACAAAAGGTGAATAGCATAGTCTGTGAATGGGTAGTAGCTGTTGAAAGAAAACTAACTGCAAACTCTTACTCGTAAGCACTTGGCATTCCTCTCAAAATAAGCCTCATTTTCTATTCTCAGAGCTCTGGTCGTTAAATCCAGCTTACAAAATTGCTAAATTTGAAATTGAAGAATCTTTTATAGGCTAACATCTTACCGATTCAATTTGAAGTTAACGGTAATACGTAAATCCTTGAAGCCGATTTAATTCATTATTTTAGAATTTGTGAATTCTGATAGGCAATTTGTGATGTTTCACTATAGTGCCAGTCAGTCCATGACCATGGCAATGTCATTGCCATTTCAATTTCTCTTTAGTGATAATGATAGGATGGCATCTAAAGCTCATGCTTATAGTTCATGTCATATGTTCTTTTGTATTTTTGTGTCGTAATCATGCTTACAATATTATAGACTTCGATTTCAACACGTTAACAATTCATGTTATATAAATTTCGATATGTTTGTAAATTTGTGTTCATGTTATTGATTTAGTATCGTTATGTTGTATCGTGCAATTATATCGTGTTTAAGTGAATTGGGCCGGGCTTATCATGCTTGGACTGAGTTTGAGTTGTGAATAGGGATGAGCGTTTGATTAAGTCAAGTTGAATTGAGTGAAAAAAAATTTTGTCGAGTTGATAAGTCCTATTTTGTCATTTTAACTCGATTTGAAATTTTTTTAAAATTGAGTTGAATGAAATGAAATTCGAATCAAAACAATAATCTTTTTCAAATTAAATTAAAAAAAATTAAAGTGCCCATAAAATTTTGTTGATATATATATATATAAATGAAAACTCTTTTGAAACAAAATAAGAGAAAAACAAGATAATTAGTATGATAAACTTGATTTAATAATTTACTTGTTCAAGGTCTCAAATTAATTATTTTGGATTTTTTCTATAAATTTATATTTTAGCATATTTGTATATTTTTGAAGGTGTTTTAATAATTTTAGAAGTTAATTTTTTGAATATATATATTTATAAATTTTGGAAAAAAATATTTCATAAATATTTTGAATTTTAGAAGAATATTTTGACTTTTTAAAAAATTTAAAGGGATCAATTTGCATATTTTCAAAACTGTTAGGGATTTGAAGAGTATTTATATCAATTTGTTATTCGAGTTATGAGTTGTAAATATAACTTGTTCAAACTCAAAAAAATTAATTATTTATTCGAGTTGATTCAAAAAAATCGAATAACTTATTTAATTCAATTAATTTAAAATTCAAAAAAATTGAATTGCTTTACTCGAATCCAACTTTTAATCACCTTTGAAAATTCTAATACAAGTCCAATTGGCCTTTTCATTGTTTTGAGTTCATAAAAAGGATTAAGCTCGTTAATGTCGATTGTTAGGGTGGCAGATGGAAAAAATAAGAAAATGACGCCATGACTCAACCACTTTTCTTCCAAGTCCTGCCATATTATATAATAATCTCACGACAAGAGCATGACAAGAGCACGGCCACTACATGGGACAATGAGACAAAGGCCGGCCATTCTCAGCTAATAACGCGCATTCCTGCTCCCGCTACCTCTCTTTGATATAAACTGAGCCAAACTCGAATAGTGGAAAGCTTAAAATGTTTAGTTTGAGTTTAATTAAATATAAACTTTTAAAGTGAGTTATTTGAATTTGAGCTCGATTGAATTCATTTTTTAAATTTTATATTTTATATTTAAGATTAAATTTTAGCTTGATTAATCCTGTTCATGTTCAAGCTTGAGCTCACTTGTATTTAAACTTTTTTTATAAGGTAAATTAAACTTAAGTCATTAAATTATTAATAAGTTTACGTTTTAGTCACTCAACTTTAAAAGGTCACAAATTGGTCATTGAAATGTTAGAAAGTTTTCATTGAAGTCATTGGGTTATTAAAATCATTGTTGTGTGGCCTATTTTGCACCGCTTGCACCAAACGGAAGCTCTTCTTCCCATTCTCTTCTATAATTTAATTTTTTTTTTTATGAAACTTTAAACATCGCGAATTTACAAACCAAAATTTAAATAGCTTTCTTCTTCGATTTCTAACATTGACCATGAAATTGATTTGGATCTAATGTGTTTTTTTACTCATCGATGGGCACTAATTAGACGTAGTCATGGGCCAAACCACCTACCTAGGCTCGAAAGTTTGCCCGAACAGTGGGAGGGTTGCATCAAAATTATAGGCATAAAAAATAGGTTTAGACAAAAAAATAAACAAGGCCCATTTTTTAAATAGGGCAGGCTGGGTCAGGCTTGGGTTTAGCATTATTAATTTGGGTAGAATTTTAGGTTCGTTTTCTAACATTTTGCAACGACCCGACCTAACCCATGATTAAGCCTAGTACTAATCCACCATACAAATCATCAAACCGTTGCTTAGAGCTCACTAGCCAAACTTTAAAAAAAAAAAAAAAACTTAAAAATCCAGTAACTTAAATGAATATTTTCAAATAATCCAATGACCAATTTGTAACTTTTTAAAGTTTTTATTTACTAATAGTTTAGTGACCTTGAGTGTAGTTCACCCTTTTATATAATAAAAGTAAAAATATAATTTCATAAATATAAAAATATATTAAAATAAAAAACTTGATTAAGCTTACAAGCCTTTCAAATCGTGTATTATGGTACTCAAATTCAACTCAATCGATAATTCGATCTTAAACTTGACTCGATAATTACTCAATCGATTTGAAATTTTTTCAAACCGAACTTAAATCGCTTACCATCGCTCTATTTTATTTGCATCCCTATTCCAAACAGATAATATCAAAACCCATGCCCCTCATTACCAAGTTAGTCACCCATTTTACTAAAACTATTAATAAAATTGAAAAAAAAAAAAAAGATTTTAGTATAAATAAAATTTTGTAAAAATATTTAAATATCCTATTTTATAATTAAAAAATAATAACATCTTCTACATTAAGTAGTAATAAATGTTATTCTTTTTCTCACTCAATACTTGGTCATTCAAGTACAGAATTTATAATAAATGTATAGATATAGAAAGTTTTGTGATATAAACAAGAAGCAAGTTTTGTTTTCATTATTTCATTTAATTCCCTAGCAAGGGCAGTTATAGGAAGTTTGGACTTACATATTTGATGCTTCCAAACTGAGTCTATTTTTATATTCAATGTCCTTTAAATTTTAGGAGTCCTTTTCATATCCTTCCCTTTAAGAAACCAAATTACATGTTTGCAACATTAAAACATCCTTCAAAAAAAGATCAAACTCACCAATTACGTATTAATTGTTGAAAAGGATTTCCATAGGGACAACTATTGTTACCCTTTAATTAGTGGCAAAGCCTCGGAAATTAATATATATATATTTACGAGAGTTAAAATGTTGTTTCACTATTGTACTGGCTTATGTCTTTATGATTTTTTAAAGGATTAAATTGAAATTCTAACAATTTTAAGAGGTTAAATTATAATTTTTACCATACTAACTTAAAATTTTATAAATTTTGAAGAGACTAAAGCAGTAATTTCCCACTTTAGGGTTACGCCTTGCCATTAATGTTGGTATTTCTTACTTGATTTGATTGATATTTTATTGGTTCAGTTTTTTCTTCTATTTTGATATATTGATTCTCAATCAATCCAAATTTACAAGAAGGTATGTACAAGCTCTCGTGAGACTAGCTATCCCTAAGTAGTAGGTTTGCTAAGTCATGGTGAATCGTTAAGACATATGAAACGTCTTTGCTCATTCCTAACATGATTGTGCAACGCCTATGTGATAAATTCATTTCAACGGATAGGTATGAGCCTTGATTCTCTCTAAATGGTGAAATTGCATTTCAATCTCTTTAATATTTTTAAAACTATAAATTAATTAGATGGAAAATTTAATATTTCACGCTCAATATGATAGAATTTTAGTCAAAACAATGAAAAAATATATTTTATCCTTTTTAAAAATTTATAATTTAAATTTGACCTTAAAATAATTTTAATTACGATATATATATAAATAAATATTAATATAATTTTAAAAATCAAATTCCAAAGCAACCTAAATTATTTTAAATAAGAAACTCGACCATGACATCCCAAATCAAGATTAAGGGTCACATTGTTAAAAATAAATAAATTAAGGATCACATAGTTTATGTGGATCGTGCATGTTTATGTCACAAAATAATCCAAGTGCTCACCTACTCTTATTTTTATAAGGCAGTTTCCACATATTTTAATTAAGCTGCCTAGGTAATCAGTTTCCATATTTTTTAATCACCCATTTTGGTTAAGGCCAGATGGAGGAACCCATCCAACATTAGAAAAAAAAAAAGAAAAAAAGAAGAAGATTAAATTGCATTAAATTTCTCCAAACTATTTTTTAATTTTAATTTAGTGTTTACACTTTAAAATATTTTAATCAAGTCTTTAAAATATTAATATTATATTAATCAAGTCATTCTATCAACCTAATCGTCAAATTTGATTTTAAATGTCAGTTCTAATCTAACACGGAGAATTTTTAAAATACGTGATCAAATTATAAACATATGTTTCTATTGTATGAAAAGTTTGGATGTGATATTCTAAAAACTAAACAATGCTATTAAAATTTAAGAGGAATAATTTTTAACTTGTGAGGCTCAAGCCCATACTATAGATACGCACGTATTTACAATTTGACCCATGGATTCTAAATAGCTTTAAGTTACGATTTGGCCTTTAAATTATATCTTTCTTTCACTTTGATACTTAAAACAAATTTTGTCCTTTATTTGGAACTTGAGCAATCATTCGATCTAATTTTTCTGAAAAAAATTACCCATGTCCAATAAAAATGTACCGCATGTCATCTTTTTATTGCTAACATCTTATTTTATGTAAAATGGGATGAAAATGATAGTCGAATATGAAAGCGAGACAAAAGATAATTTAGGTACGAAAAAGAACAAATTCAATTCAGACGATGAAACATAACTTAAGCTTTTTAAGTATCCTCTATAGTTAGACCAGAAACTTTGAGAATTAAATTAAAACATCATGAAGTTAAGGGACCAATTTAAAATCCAATCCATAATCTAAGGACTTTTGATGTTATTATCCCATAAAGGAAAAAAAGAAAAAGAAAGAGAAGAGAGTAGCCCACAAAAGGGTATTAACATGGTCATCTACATTATAGAACAAATCGCAAAAGTCTCAACAAAAAGGACCCCCCAAAAGCCTCATTTAAAAACCTCCAAAAAATCCCCATTGTTCAGTCCTTAGCTTTTTTGACACAAATCCCATCTCTGAAAAAAAGGGCGTATATTTTGTCTCTCTCTAAGTTTCTACAGAGAGAGGACACGCCATGGATGTGAGGAAAATAGTTGTCGTTGTAGAAGACGTTGATGTATCAAGAAAAGCACTCCAATGGAGTCTCCACAATTTGCTCCGTTACGGTGATTTGTTGACCCTCCTTCACGTCTTCACCGCCACTAAATCCAGGAACAAAAAGAAAGCCAGGCTGCTTCGTTTACAAGGCTACCAATTGGCTCTCTCTTTCAAGGAAATTTGTAACTCCAATTTCTTTAATGTGAGTGAGTCAACTCATCCCCCCACCCCTCCCACACCTCTAAAATCACTGATTAAGAGACTGGGTTTTCTTTGTTTTTTGATATAATATTGTTGAACAGACGAATATTGAGATGGTTGTGACGGAAGGGGATCAGGAAGGGAGGAAGATTGTGGCTATGGTGCGTGAGATTGGAGCTTCTGTCCTCGTTGTTGGTCTTCATCACCAGAGTTTTCTTTACAGGTGAGTCAACTCGGGTTCTTGTGTTTAATTATTGTGTTTCATTGTTTAATTATTGTTTTTGGTGATAACCCCATTGGTAGTAGTTTTTTTAATGGGGCTGTTTTGGGGGGTAATTGAGAGTTTTCTAGGAAGGTACAAGAGAAATGGTCAAAACTTTCATAAGATATTAGGTTTGTAAATTTCAAGACCATTTTTTTTTTTAGATTGTTGATTAAATTGATTAATTCATGATGATGATGTTTGAGAAATGAGAAAGTAGAGGGACAGTGAAAACAAGGTTGTTTGACTCGGACCGTTTGGAGCATGAATTGGTAGGCATCCCTTCGAAGAAGGGTATTGAACCGGTTGATCCAAAAATAGGTATGGTTGAACTAGATTTTTAATTTTATTTTTAATGATTTATTTAATCGGATTAGTTGGACTGAAGAATCTGTGGCGTAACTAGTTCGACAATGGGTTCGATTCTGAGAACTTTGGGAGAAAAATTTTAAGTGTCGTGTAATTGTAAAACACATTGCACCTTTAAGATCAAATCTCAGAGATAACATTGTTAAAAAGAGTAATTATAAATCCCGAAAAGACATTTTCATGACATTTTCATATAACGTGAAACGAATTTAGTATAAAAAAAGGGCATGGACAAGCATGTGGGTATGTCAATGGTGAAGAAACAGCCAAAATAATAAGTTTTTGGGTCCACTCGGTTTTTGCTAGATGTAGAGTTTTTTCCTTTTTACATTAACTATTGGGGTGCTTTTGACAAATATAATAATATAACTTAAAACTCCCTTTGTCACTTAGCAATGGATAAAAAGTTCCCTAAAAGCCTAAAGCATGGGGGTGGTTCTGAAAATCATGGCATAATCAAAGTGGTTTCTGTCCACTAGGCTAAGATTTCTTATATTGAACATAGTTTACCACAAATTCATTTTTTTTTTTCATTTTCTAAAGTACTTGTGCTTGACAAATATGGTATGGGGTTTGATTTTTTGGACTATAGATTAAGCATACACGTATTCAACATTCACCAGAGTCCAGATAACATTTTTTTTTAATGCAATTGTCTTCTTTTGATAACATTTTTTTTTATGCAATTGTCTTCTTTCTTGATTGTTTGGAAGTGGTTCCTTAGAATAAAACAAATTGCCCCAATCCATAGTTTGCAATTAGTTTCTGAATTTCATGATATGAAAGACTACACAGTCTGCTCTGCATGGTTACAGATTATGTTGGTCATGGTGCTCTGCATGGATACACGTATTCAACATTCACCATGACGAAAGTTAAAAAGAGGGTTAATATAAATTTGAACCTTAAACTTGGTAATTAGGTCCACTTTGGTATCTATATTTTTTTGTCCACTTTGGTAGCTTATTTTGACAACTAGGTTCATTTTGGTCCCTGAATTTAGATCTCATCAAGATTTGATGTTGTGCCACAATCTCATTGTGCCACATCATCAAAATTTTATGTTTTCCAAGTTTAGAGACCAAAATGGATCTAATTGTTAAGTTCAGCTACCAAAGTGGACCAAAAAAATACAGGTATCTTAGTGAATCTAATTTCGAAGTTTAGTAACAAAAAATTACGTTAACCCTTCAAAAAAAATTTTCAAATTGTTTGACTTGATTGAAATCAGTGTTTTGATTGGTATAGGTTGGCATTGGGCCATGACAACATAGCAAACAGCTTGAGCTGCAGGGTACTTGCCATCAAACAACCAGAATTGTCACCAACACCACCATTGAAGGCCAAGACCAGAGAAAGGCTACCACCACTTGACAGTTCAACTACCATGGACTTTTCCCAAATTGAAATTTCTGGTTTGCAGTAAGTTTAAAAAAAACCCACCATTTCTTTTTCTTGCACTCTTCATTGTGTTTATGTGACAAGCTTTCTTGGGATATATATCTTGCAATTTAATGACTTAAAAATGGAGCTAATTTATTTACAGTGTGCCTGATATTCCTCCACCAAAAATCCCGTATAGAATCTGTCCGAGCCCTTCTGCAATTATTTGGAGACCAAGAGGGTCAAGGAAAAAAAAGAGCTGTTCAAATGGAGGAGCTTGATGTTTAAACATTAGATTATTTTATTGTTATTATCATAAATTGCACATAGTTTGTGAGCTAATCCTTTTAGCATTTGACTTTATTTTTACACAATACCCCCAAAAAAAAAAAAAAAATAACAGTGGAAATTGACATCATACAACAGGGTTTCTTTTTGTCTACTTTGATCACTGAAAGAGTGATTTAATCATGTAATTATTTTTTTATCATCTTTTAGTATTCGGTTATCAGATTCGATCTTGATTAAATTCTATAAATTAAATTAAAATTTATAGGCTAAAATATGTCATAGGTCACTGTATTTTTTACAAATTTAGAATTTAGTTCTATTTTTATTTTTAGAAATTTAGTTTCTCTTTTTTTATATATATATTTCAAAATTTAGGTACAATTGTTAACACTATTAATTCTTTTTTGTTGAATTTGTTGCTAAGATATTTTGAAATAAAAATAATTAATTTGGCAGCAATATAACTAAAAAATGATATTATAATGAACTTGAATTAACAGAATAATTTTAATAATATGAATTGAATTTTAAAATATGAAAAGTAGGAAGATTAAATCCCTATAAATAAATGTGTAGGGACTGAATTTTAAATTTGCAAAAAGTATAGGGACTTATGAGTTATTTTAAATTGTATATTAAATAATCTTTGGTGGTACGGATTATGTTTATAATAATAAAAAAAAAAAAAGCAGTTAATGTTTTCAGGTTTCACGCAATAAACTAACCCAATAAATTAAAGAAAATGGCGTGCAAGAGATCCAAACCTTTTCTTTTTGAATTTATTTTTGAACTTAAATGTATATTTAAGTTATTAATGACATACTTAATTTTATTGATATAAATATTGTTGTCAATATAGTAGGATATAGATTCAAATGTACTGGCGCACATTATTCTCTTATTTATGAGTTGAGAAGAACTATAGATAATTTTAGATATTGTATCAAAAAAAATAAATATGAAACTGAAATAGCTTTTCCAGCAATTTTGAGGTTTAATTGTGATTTTAATATATTTATTATTAAAATTTAAAATTTAATTATTTTTTAATTTGATATAATTTGATCTCTTTACTTTTATAATATTAACAATAAATTGAAATTAACCCTGTAACATAAATAATTTAGATTTAACATATTTAAAAAATAATAACCTAAATTTTAATGATAGTGTTTGTTTTTATTGTGTTTGATACAAATTACCTATGCAATAAATATAGATGTGTTTTTAATATGTTTTACGTCATATTAAACTAGAATTTAATGTTAAAGCTAATGACAAATGCAAATGGATAAACTCGATTGGAATAATATTAATATTTTAAAGATAATTAAAATATTATAAAATTTAAAGCAATTTAGAATTTAAGGTATAATTTGAAAATGTTTAATGCAATTAATATTTTGTA